>JAMLFY010000004.1:6883537-8278573 GCA_030441495.1 Dalbergia oliveri
AAGGCGAGGATAGACAAATGATTATTTAATTACTTTTATTTTATATTCAATACTTGAAAGTTGAAGATAAAGATTGTTTAAGTGATTAATATTTTCAAAAGTAGCTTGTAGGCGTTCTAAATCAAATATGTCAGATAAAGTTTGAATCCACAATTGATGTAAATGTTTAAGTTGTTTTCTCAAAACATATAATGGATACATTTAACAATAACTCATACTAGTTAAAATCTTTTTTATATAGCTTTTTCTTTCATCAACAGTTAAAAACATATCATATAATTGATCTAGTAATATTTGGTCTTGAGAAAAGGATGTTTTTCAAATTCTTCAATAGTATCTAATATATCTTTTTCATGTTTTCTCAATCGTCTTAATGCTCTTCGTAATCTATAACAAGGAAACATAATTTAACATAAAACTTACAAGATAATGATACTGGTAAACTTCAAAACTTTATTGAATACTTCAGGAGTGTTTGCACAAATATGATACAAAATGGGCTTTGTAAGACTGAAATGGTGAAGGCTATCACTCAGAGTTTATTCTAAGGCTTAGTGAAATTTTTTCCGATGCTTTGCTACTACCTTGGCTTAGCCTTTTATAGAGGCCAATTGTACTATGTTGCTTACATCATGATGAGATCATAAGATTCTTATATGATTACAAAGGACAAGGCTAGTAACTTTTACTTTATAGCCTTTTGACTTTTATTTTTGTAATAATTAGCTTTACCTCTAGGCTTTTTGACAAATTGGTGTTTGCTTCATCATCACTCTTGGCTTGTTCTCCTTTTGTGATTTTGTCTTTTACTATTCTAGGATGCTGCGACACTTTTGTGATTCTTATCCAGATTTTTGTTACAAATTGTACTGATCTTCTGGATCTTCAAAATAATGACCTGGACTAGAACAAGTTTCTTCGTCGTCTTCTTTTGCTGATATTGCTTTAATCTCGTTCTTGAATTTCTTCTTCTAAGTGGCTGGGCTAGTGCCGCCAATAATTGTTGCTTTTGTGCTAAAATGGATTCTTTTTAAGTTCAGCTGTCTTTGAGGTGCTTGATGAGGATGGGGGCTTTTATCATGCGAATGAGACAACCATGCATCAATAGCTTTTTTACTGATTAATTTTAAATCAAATACTCCCCACCATCGGACCTTTATGATTTTTACTAAGAATTGTATGCCTTATCTTCTTCCATTTTTGCTTATATTCCATTGCATTATCCAGGGTACACCTAGACAAGTGACAAAGGAGATCAATTTCATTTCTGGTACAAAGGATGTCATAGCTTTCCAATACTCATATCCATTGCTATCTCTTTGGGAGATGGTGGAATAGGTCCAAAATCATGAAACCACTTAAGAAACCACTTAGGGAATTGTAAAAGATTCCCTTTTAAACCAAAAGAACCATGAATGAGGATTAGGTGAGAAATCTAGTACATGATGCCAAGCTTCTATGTAATCAAAGTAATTATAATCCTGAGGCTCAAATTCTCTAGTAAATTCCTTTAGTTGGTAGAACTGATTCCATCTTTTACGTTAAGATCTTTATAATCTTAAGCTTGGAATGGGAGATTTTGGGATCATTTTTATCAATTACATGGGTAACTTCTAGAACAGTGTCAACAAGGATATATTCATAAAATTTTTGGGTCTTTTGAGGATGGGTTGGTACATAATGGAATGACTTTGGAAATATCCTTATATACATGGTTTTTCGTGAAGGTAAACCATTCTTTTTCTATGGCCATAACTGGTAAAGAATTTGGTTTTTCAATATAGGGATGGTCATGATATGTGGGCTTGTTTAAGAATAATTGAGATGGTGTTACCCAGGACTTTTAAATTTATCTTGAGAAGATATATCAGATAGCTTTTAACAACCCTGACATAGTCATAGGCGTATTTAATGCAGCTAGCCAGATGCTTTTTTATGGTTCCTAGGAGGACCATAATTATCTCTCGTGTTTGGATTCTGACTCATGTGGGTAGAGCCCCAAAATTCTCTTGTAAGGAATTCAGGTAAAGCATTCTTATCCCCTTTGATATGTATGATATCAAAATCAAAACAAGACAAAAGTGCTTGCCATCTTGCAAAGATATGTTTAGAAACAAGATTTTTGACATCTTTTTGTAAAACATTTGGGGTGCTTTGCAATCGTTCTTACTAAAAACTTTTTATTAAATAAGTCATCCTGAAATTTAGTAATACATAATACTATAGATAAATTTCTTTTTTAATTGTGGAATACTTTTGTTGTGCTGGATGCCAAATACCTGATGGTTCAAACAACTTGCTCTTTTATTGAATTTGGGAGGACTTGCTTAAGGATCCCACCATATCCTATATCTGAAGCATCTATTTCTACGATAAGGAGGCTGAAGGATCTGGTATCCTAAACATGGAAGACTTGTAACAATACTTTTGACTTTAATAATGGTTTGACTCATGTCTTCATCCCATGGAGGGGGGTTCTTCCTAAGACGTTTGTATAACGGGCACATATAACTCTAATATTTGGAATAAAATCGGCTACATAATTTAAACAACCTAAGAATCTCTATAATTGTCTTTTATCTCGTTTGGAAACTTTCTGTAAATTCTATGGATCTCTTAATTGGTGTAAATGTTCCTTGATGTATTTCATAACCTAGAAATTTTACTTGAGTCTGAAAGATCTTCATTTTTCTAGCTGATACAACTAATCCATTTTCCTTAATTATTTCGATAAATTTTTCTAAATGTTTAATGTGCTGATTAATTCCTTTGGAAAAGATTAAAACGTCATCTAAATATACTATAGAGAAGCTCATATATGGATAAAAAATATTATTCATTATTTCTTGGAATTCACTGGGAGCATTTTTAAGTCCTTGTGGCATTACATTCCATTCATAATGCCCAAAGGGTACTACGAATGCGGTCTTATATCGATCTTCTTCTTTTACTGATATTTGATAATATCCAGATTTCATATCAAACTTGGAGAATATATTAGCTTTATTTAATCTTTTAATTAAATCGGTTTTATTGGGTAAAGGATATCTAATCCACCTTAAGACCTTATTTAATGGCTTATAATTAATTACTAACCTAGGGCTCCTCTTTCTATTTCTAATGCTTTCATAACATAAAATCCTGAACAACTCCAGGGTGATTTAGAAGGTCTAATTAATCCTTTTTCTAAATATTCTTGGATTTCTTTTTTAGTATGTCAAGTATTCTTCATTCATCTGGATAGGTCTAGCTTTGATAGGTATATTTTGTTCTTTAAATCCATCTTCATAGGGTAAGATACTTCATGGATTTTCCTATGATGAAAAGCCATTGGATTGTTATCACAGATTTCTTTTTCTATTTTTCTTAAAATGCTTTATAATTTTTTGTAATTTATCAGTTGTAAGTTGTTCTTCTATTTTTTTATAATAAATTTCTTTATGTAAAAGATTAATCTGTCTTTGTTTCTGATGAACTAATTTTTCTTCTAAATATGGAAACTTCTTGTAACAGATTTAATTCTTTTTTCTTGGAAGGTTCAAGAAATTCAAAAAGAATTGGGTTATCCTGTACTACATGTGTTTCTACACCTCTTTCAGGAGTCTAAATGGATATAATAAACATATAAAAGGGGTTCCTAAAATTATAGTATTTACAATATTTTTTACTAATACGAAGGATGTCTTCAAACAAATTTTATTTTTACAAATCTTGGCATTTGAAAGTTTATACTTAATTTTTAATCAGTTCCACTTGCTTCTTGATACATTTTCAGGAGTCTTTTCATAATATTTGGTTGGTATTATTCCTTCTTGTACGGCATTTATATCAGCACTAGTCTACTAGAGCTATTAAATCAAACCTTTCATTTTTAATTACCAAAGTAATTTGTGTCCACCATTTATGCGTAGTTATAAGACTTAATATATTAATAAAGGGGTAGAACTTTCTTTTGGTTCTTTTATAATTATGGGTTTTGACTTTTGATTATTTATTATTTGTTCTCCTTCTAATTTTAGTAGTCTATATTCTAAGTTAATACCTTGTTCTTTAAGTTTTGAAATTTCATTTTTTAAAATTTTAATTTCATTCTGTAGATCTTTTACAGTCACGTTTTCCTTAGGGGATTTAAACCTATTAAATACCTCTTTCATTTCCGTGGGTTTTATTTCTTTTCTTTGCTTTTCTTCCTTAGAAATTAATTCATTTAATTGTTGTAGAAATTCATTTTTAATGGGGAATCTTCTAGTTTATCTATTATAGATATTAAGGTGAGGTTTGATCACTGCTTAATACATTTAACCTCTTAACCATCCAGTTCTCACAATTACAAAGTCCTGGTCCCAAACAATATTTTTCTTCTTCTTCTATCTCTGATTCTTCTAGGAAATCCTATCTATTTGGAAAATTTCATTATCTTCAGTTCTTCTTCACTAATCATTTCTTCTTCAATTCTGGTTCTGTTAAATTAATAAATATATTTAATAATGTTTGCTTTAATTCTTCATTAGTTAATTCGTTTATTTTTGTTGTACCGACAATTTTTTGCAAAATGTCCGGGTTTTCCACATTTCCAACATACATTTTCCTTTTTAATAACTTTTTTAGGTCTTGGCTTTATATAAGGTTTATTATAATTTTGGGGGGTTTTTTGAGCATATCGTGGTTTATAAAATTTTCGAGGGTTATTGGTTCTTACATATTTTCCTTGTTTCTTAATCTGTCTCTATGTTGTCTTGGAGCTTTTAAAGGATCTAGTCCATATTGCTGACAAAAGGTTCCTAATTCCCTTTTATTGGTTATTTTTTCTTTTTCATTTTATTTTGTAACTTCATATCAGTACATACTTCTATTATGTTTCAACTACAATATTATGTATTTGTCCAAAGGTTAAGGTATCATATGGGATTTGACTACCATAATGAGTTTGTAATTTTTATATGACTTTTACCTCGAATAGACTAGGTAAAGCCTACAAATCTTTCTTTCCAAAACGAGTTATTAGCATCATTTCTCATCATAACTTTAGATATAAATACATCTTTATACCATCTATAATTAGACATAGTTGGACATCTTAAATTTAATAATTGAGTTCCTATCCTTTCTCTAAAAATACTGGAATCTCCTATAAAGTTTTTAATTATAGAAACAATCAAAGTTGTTCCGCATTCTAATTACTTCTGCTCCTTCTTTTTTTACACTATTTAATATGGTTTCTCTATTAGTTTGGGTTAAGAAATTATCCCACCATCCTTTTAATTGTCCAGTAAATTCATGTATTATAACTCAGGAGTTCTCTTTAAGATAATCCGTAGATTTTAAGGCTGAGAAAACATAGCTATTTGGGGTTGATCTAATATAGCTTGTTCGCTCATTCCATCTATATTTCATTCTTCTATATTTCCACCTTAATAAGTATTTTGATCCTTGCATACCTCTTTCTTCATAACCTATATCCAGGGGTAGGCCTAGGATAATAATTTCGAATTCTAGGATTTACTTAGTAGTTAATTTCATTATTTCTGAGTCCAAAGTATTTATCTCTTTTTTAGTAATATTTAATCCTTTGAGCTTTTCTTTAATGTCTTCTATATCCATTTCTATTTTCTTATTAGGTTTTAGAATCCCTGAACTACTTTCTATTTTATAAATAGGAGTTTCTATTAATTTTAGACTAAAAAAGCAACTTCAACTAGTTGAACTAATACTATTTTGTTCACTTTTTCCTTCAATTCTTGTTAACTGATTACTCATTATTTCTAACATAGTATTAGAATAATTCAGCTGTTGATGTATCTTTCTTATATCCGTCTTATCCACTATTCCACTTTCACTAACAATATCTTTATACTTAGCTAATTCTATATTAGTGTTTTCAGATAGTCTCAGCAATACATGTTCTTTTGGTGGATCTTCTGAATTATTATCTTTCCGCTTTAGTTTCCCAAGCTATAGTAGTTTTTACCAAAGGACAAAATTCTTTTCCTTTATTATAAGTATTTTTTAACCAATCAAAGAAATATAGATTAATCTCATTATCTTCCATATATTGATAAAATATCTTTCTAATTTCTAAGGTTTCTTGTGCACTAAAAGTATTAAAAATCATTCTCTTATTTCTTTATTATATTCAGCTTCAAAATCTTTTCTTATCCATATATGAGCTTCTCTATAGTATATTTAGATGACGCCACCATAATATATAAGTTTTCCACCCATTTTACTTTTGTTTTAAAATTAAAGCTTTATTTGCAGCATTCACATTTTATGGTTACACTTTAGTTTTAAAATTTATGTTCTATTTACATCCCTAATGTTTTCAAAACATAAACGACAATCAAATTATGAATGAAAAACTTAACATTTTGTGTTTTATTGTAATTTTCTCATATTGTAATATGGTATTTTATGTTTAGTTATGATTTTATAACATTGTAATTTGACATTCACATTGATATTTTCCATTTATGATTTGGATGAGTTTAAGTTGTTTTGAAAATATAAAAAAGTATATAGAAATAAATTATTGGAACTATATCAAAACCTCCTAAGAGAAAAAATATGAGACGTAAATGAATGTTTACTAATTAATGTTTTTTAATTAATCTCTTTTACTTTGATTGAACATTTTTAATGATAAGATAACATATGATTACATAATATTATATAATTATCTTACATTAATAATAATGTATTAAAATTAAACTCTTAAAATAATAAAAAATATTATTTACATTCATTTTATGTTGAATATGTGGCAACAATAACTTATTTATTAGTTTATGAGGTATAAACCGACACAATAAGTAGAGTGCGGAGATAACACAATTCTAAATAATTGACTTGATTTTATTTTTCACCTTTTCCTAAAAACCAGCCATCCCATCGCCCCAGCCCCAAGCCCAACCATTGCTAATGATGGTCAAACAGTGCGAGATCAAGAGGAAGCACATTTTTTCATTACGTACATCCCAAGCGGGACGCGCACACACACGCAGGGGCACTACCAGTTACTAGCTAGCAGGCCAACCCAAACGCCACAGAGAGAGAGAGAGAGTAATAAGTAATAACAAACAAAACAAGCCTCGTTGGACTGGCAGTTGGGGAGAGAGAGAGAGCTCGCCCAAAGTCCACCCTCCACCACCGCACCGAGAAACAAAGAACCAAAAGAACAAAGAAAAGAAAATGATGCTAGACGGAACCGAAGACGAAGAGAAGTTTCTGGCGGCCGGAATCGCTGGCCTCCAGCAGAATTCCTTCTACATGCACCGCGCATTGGTAACTCCTTTTTGAACCCTAACCTCCCTCTTCTCCATATTCTCCTTCCTGTTCTTCTTCTTTTCCACGCTAATTCGAGATTCGCCTTTTCAAAATCACGATTCATTTGGATCCAATTCCGATTCGACTCAGGACTCCAACAATCTCAGGGATGCTCTCAAGTATTCACTCAGATGCTCTCCGAGCTCAGGACTTCCAAGCTTTCCCCTCACAAGTACTACGAACTCTGTCAGTTCCTCTCTCAGATCCACCTTCTCCTTATTTATTTGACCTGACTGGATCGTGAAATTGGTTCTGTCGTTGTTTCAATTTTGCATATCTTATTTATGATTTTTTTTTCTTTTTTGGTGCTTTAGATATGCGCGCATTTGATCAGTTGAGGAAGCTGGAGATGTTTTTCGAGGAAGAGACTCGTCGCGGTTGCTCCATTATTGATCTCTATGAACTTGTCCAGCACGCTGGCAACATTTTGCCTCGATTGTAAGTTCACGGTTTTGCAGAAGTCCTTGTTCATTTGTTCTTGTCATCGCATTCGTTGATTATAGAACGCTATAGAAAATTGTTCTCGAATGTTCTATCTAAGATATATTTGTTTTTGCTGCCGCGATGGCGAAAAGGAGTAGTTAGTTATGTAGGAGTATTTGTTAAGTTTTGCTTTTTAAGGATAGGTTTTTTATTTTTAAAACGTGGAGCTATGTGCAATAGTGCTGATATTTAATGCTGATTCCTTCAATTGCTCGTTGTTGAGATTGATCTTTCATAATGATGAAAATCATTTCGCTTGCTAAGAAACCAATCGCATTCAACTTTTATGACCGTTGCCTTGACATGTGTTTTGGTAGTTTTGAAGCTGCTGTAACACTAGTTTTGGATGAGAAGGGTTTAGAGTGCTGAAGTTTCGTCAGTTTATGTGTACTTTCTTTTGCATTTGATCTACTACTTAATTATGAGGTTTTAATTTTATGATCATCTTCAGGTATCTCCTCTGTACAGTAGGATCGGTATACATCAGATCCAAAGAAGCTCCTGCTAAGGATGTTCTAAAGGATCTTGTGGAGATGTGTCGTGGCATTCAGCACCCTGTTCGTGGACTCTTTCTCAGAAGTTATCTTTCTCAAGTTAGTAGGGACAAATTGCCGGATATTGGTTCTGAGTATGAAGGGTAAGCGGACAAGATTTAGTTTATACTCTTTAAGTGACCCTGAGTTGGGGCCTTTTTAACTGGTCCAGATTTGAGATGAACAGACTCAGTGGTTCTAAATGTTTGGGATATAGGTGCTGGTTCCCTTCAGCATGACCATTTCTTTTGGTTCTATCAGGACCACCAAGCTAATCTGAATCACTGCACCTTTGCAATGTTGATGTAAACTATTGGTGTTATTAGAATATTGGATCGTCCTTCACTCTGATTCCTTCTCTCTCTATCATTTCTTTTTATTGGTTTATCTTTGATTAGAATGTGTTTTTCATGATTATGGGGCAGTGGCAGTGTCGTTGTATTGATTTCAAGCTGCACCAATTTGAGATTCAACCTGATATGTGAATGTCTACTCTGACATCTGTAGGGATGCAGATACAGTAGCAGATGCTGTAGAGTTTGTACTTCAAAATTTCACAGAAATGAACAAACTTTGGGTGCGGATGCAACATCAGGTTGGTTAAATCACCTGCACAGTGTTACAGCTCTCATGTTTGGACATGCATGTCGTCACAATAGTTGCATGTCATGAGGGCATGATTTCTGGTCATGCAGGTGTAGTAATGCATGTGAATCATTCATACTCTTAGCTGACCCTGAGTTGAGGCTTGCTGTCGGGCTTTCTGGTCTGCAGGGGCCTGCCCGGGAGAAGGAGAAACGGGAGAAAGAAAGGAGTGAGCTGCGCGATCTTGTAATATCTGAAGCCTGTAACTGGTTTACTTCACTGCTATGGGATTGCGTACATGATCAAATGCTTATGGAAGTTTTCGCTTGGTTTTGTTTTTAATCCTTATATGTGCTTAGGTTGGGAAGAATCTCCATGTACTCGGTCAGATAGAGGGTGTTGACCTTGACATGTACAAAGATGTTGTGCTTCCCAGAGTATTGGAGCAGGTTTGATTTGTTTTGTTTAATTTTTGGGTGCATAGGTCTAATATGTTGTTTTGTTATTTCTATTTCTATTTGTCAAAGGCATTCCTCACCTTCACAGGTTGTGAATTGCAAAGATGAGTTGGCCCAGTTCTACTTGATGGATTGCATAATTCAAGTATTCCCCGACGGTATCACTTGCAAACTCTCGATGTATTGTTGGGTGCTTGCCCTCAGCTTCAGGTTAGTGAACTTTGCACAGTTTTGGTATTACTTCTGGAGGAGGCATATATTTTTGGTGTTAATTCTGGAGGAGGCATACATTTTTGGTGTTACTTCTGGAGGAGGGATTACTTCCAGGGGAGGCATATATTTTTGTTTGTTTGTGTGTGTCTTTTCTTTCTCCAAAACACGAGAGATTTTATTCATCAAACATGGTTGCAAAGAAGTTCCACTAAAAATCAACAAGATAATTACTGATCTTTAAAATAAAAAATTAAAGGAAACAACAATGTAATGAATTGCACATCCTCAGTTTTCAAACTGCTGCACAGGTTTCTATAAGCCGTAATACCTGTGAAATTGGAACTTGAGGAGTGGCTACATTTGGCATCTTCAAAATTTTCCTTAATATGGTTTTAAGTTGAAACTTGCTTATTAAATAAGTCTACCATTTGTCTGCGTCCATATGCAACAGATGGAAGCCAACCTAGCCATATTTTTTATGCATTTATTTGCGGATTATGTTACAAACCTACAATCAATGAAGCATTTTGCATTATATTCTATAATCTATTTGGGGATTCATATTTTGCAGGTCCATGGCACAGGATTACTAATAGTTTCTTTAAATAAATTAGTGTCTTGCTTTTTCGAGTGCTAGCTGTCACATTTTATCATGGGCACTAAAGTGACCTTTCCAGGGCAGCCATTCTACATTAATGTTTTAATAGCTAAGCATATATCATGAACTAGATCTTTCAAAAGCTTAAGCATTGCTTTCCCCTCAGGATTGATTGAAAAGTTAAAGCAAATGCTCAACAGTAGCTATTACATATTTTTTTCAGAACTATGACATTGCACCCAAAATATCCATGATAATTTTATGCTGCAAATCCCATACGTTTCGTCACTGAGTTGCATATATATATATATATATATATATATATATATATATATATATATTTTCTATGCCAATGTTTCAGCCATCCGTTGATATCAAGACAGTGCTGTCCCAGTTAATGGAAAGACTTTCAAATTATGCTGCTTCAAGTGCAGAGGTGTTGCCAGAGTTTTTGCAAGTGGAAGCTTTTTCCAAATTAAGCAATGCCATTGGCAGGGTAAATTTTGGACTTCTTTTCTGTTTAATAAATCTTGGATACTGTCGTCATTCAGTGCAACCATGTGTAGCTCAATACTGCTCAGTGTATGAAAGTGAGGAAGCTATCGTGGTTAAAGATTTTTTTTTTCCTAGAAAATAAACTTCTTTTATTTCCCTTAGGGAGGTTCTTATTTGAAGTCACCAATCCTTTTCCTTGTTTTCAATATGTTTCCTGTTTTCAATCTCCTTTACAAAATTTTGAAAATAGAAAACAGACTGAAAACAAAGTGATGTTTTGTAATTAATTTTGAAAGCAGAAAATGGAACCACAAAATGTTTTTTGAAAACTAAATAGATCAGTAATTTATTATATCCTTCTTATTTTGTTTCTCTATGTTTAATTGATGTTGTTGTTATGCTCATGAATTGTGAAATATGAGGTCCTCCATTGTTATGCAGGTGATAGAAGCACAGCCTGACATGCCCACTTTTGGAGTCGTAACATTGTATTCATCTCTTCTCACCTTCACTCTTCATGTCCACCCTGATCGACTTGATTATGCAGATCAAGTCCTGGTATGTTTCCATTCAAAATGCTTTTGCTCATTCATGTTAACTGCTCTCTTCATGCAATTCATTTGATCTGAATTAGCTATTAACTCAATATTTCCTGAACTCATGATAGTGTGTTGCTGTCAAAAAATGAAAGATACACTATCTGGTTCAATTTATTTGTCAGAAAATAGTCTTATTGCATTTAATGCATCTGTATATGCTTGAATTTATAGCAAGAACAATGTTCTTTTCATTCACAGAAACAAATTCATTCCTAATTTTTGCCAATGTCATGCCCTGACTGTATATACCTCTTGTTAGGGAGCATGTGTGAAAAAACTCTCTGGCAAAGGGAAAATTGAGGACAGCAAGGGAACAAAGCAGGTTGTGGCTCTGTTAAGTGCTCCACTAGAAAAATATAATGATATAATGACTGCCTTGAAGCTTTCAAACTATCCTCGTGTACTGGAATACCTTGATGTTCCAACTACTAAGGTCATGGCAACTGTTATTATCCAAAGCATTATGAAAATGGAACTCGCATTTCTACTTCAGACAAGGTATGAGTTATTTTGTTGTCTAGTCTTCTTCTTGGTGTGAGTTTTGTATTAACATAGCTTGGGTTATTTCTAGGTTGAAGCGTTGTTTGAACTGATAAAGGGGCTTATCAAGGATTCTGATGGGACTCCTGACGATGAGGTCATTTGGTTCCACAGCTAGTCATCTACGGCTATTTACTAAAATGCTAGAAGATAATCCTTATTTTATTTTATCCTTTCTCACACAGTATTTTTCTTCCCCTTTGCTTTCCCCTTAGCTCGATGAAGATGACTTCAAAGAGGAGCAAAATTCTGTTGCCCGTCTAATCCAGATGCTTTATAATGATGACCCAGAAGAGACGTTTAGGTGAATTGCTAATATACATACTTATGATGATGATAATTTTACATGCTTTATGATGACGATAATTGTACCTGTTTTTTGTGCTTGAACTTTTATGCTCCTAACTGCTGTTAATAGTTTTGGCTGACTTCACTTCTTTCTTACTTTTTTCTCTGTACTGATGTTGCATATGCAGTTCACCCTTTCAAATATCAACTAAGCTTTGCCCTTTCAAATATTCAAAAATAAATTTTTGTTAAGCATGAATCTGGTGGTGGCTTAAGTTCATCACTCTAAAATTTTCGCCATGCTTATTTGTAATTTAAGGTTTCAAAGTTCAGTTTAATGATATTTGATATGAAAGCTGTGAATGCAAAGTTCAACTTTTACTTTAATTTGTGTCATAATAGCCTTGCACTGAATTGCAGATTATAGAAACTGTGAGGAAGCATATAATGGCTGGAGGACCAAAACGCCTGCCTTTCACTGTTCCACCTCTTGTTTTTTCTTCTTTAAAGGTTTGGCTGATCATGTTGATTAGTTGTCTGCTTTTATTGTGCACTGTTTTACCTTGTTTGCTGCTTAAACCATGATGATGCTGTCAGCAATAGCATTGGTTGGAGACCAAATCAAAAACCACAACAACAACAATAAAACCATTTTGGGGTGGGCTGGTTGGAGGCCAAATCACTTAAGCTACTAGATAATAATTTGATCTGGATTATAGGTATAGTGACATGCTACAGAGGCTGCTGATTTCATGCTAGAAGCTTGTGTAGATAGTTGGTTTGGCATTTATTTGACAACTCTGATAAAGGAGGCAGCTGTTTTAGTCAGTAACAAGGTAGTCAGGCGAGAGGCGCTAAAAGGCGCATGCTTCACTAAAGAAAGACATTAAAAAACTATAAAATATATAGCTAATATGTATAAACTTATCATATGAATTAAACACTTTATAAAGATAATTAAATACTAAAATCTTTGGTTAATGCATGATAATAAATTGATGATATGTTTTACAGGCTACAGTTCATAATTTAATTGTCTATAGTACGTTTGAAGATACTGAAATAGTAAAACTCATAATATTAAAAAGAATAAGATTAGATATAGGATCATTTTTCTAGTAAGATACTTGTTCAAGCGGTGGTCAAATGATGGTAAAAAGTAATGATTTGATTGAGTCAGAATACTGTAGTAGTGGTGGGTCCTTTTTTGCCTTTTCTCTTACATTTTTCAAGCTCAAGCGGTGCTAACACAATACTGCATTGGTGGTGGACTTTTTGTCTTTTCTTCTATGTCTTTCAAGTTCAAGTGGTGCCGACTCAACACAGCAGTGATGGCAGACCATTTTTCAAGCTCAAGTGGTGCTAACTTATGTGTCTATTTGATGATGCTAGAATATTATTATTTTTTTGTTAGATCCTACTATTTCAACAGACCGGCTCCTCAAATAAAATATTTTTCTCTTTCCTTTTAAAGGGAAAAAAAGCATTTAGCAGAGGCGCTGCCTCAACACCTTCGGAAGAAAAGAAGCGCCAAAGGCCAATAAGTGTGCGCCATTGAAGAGGCAGCGCCTCAGCAAAAGAAAGTCGCTAGGGGATGTCTTGCCTCGCCTTAGTGCCTAAGACGCGCCCTTTGGGGTTTGACTACAAGCTTCAAGTTGTCATCATATGATAGAAATTGACTTCGCCTTTCCGTTCTGGCTTATAGAAATCATAATGGGAGCTCCATTTCTCATTCAGACGGAGTGGCATAATGAACCATAATATCAAAATCAAGTCAAAATCTTAAGACTATCCAATCTTTTAGTTCATGCTTTCTTGATATTGTTGTTCCCGTCCCGTACTACTTTTTTCTTGGTGTAATCGACTGACTGCAACTCAGCTGTTTGTTCTTTTTCCCCCTTTTTATGCCAAATGCAATAATTAATGCTGTATATGTACTTCACTCTCTACAGTTGGTCAGACAGCTGCAAGGTCAAGATGAAAATCCTTTTGGAGATGATGCATCCACAACACCGAAGAAAATTTTTCAGCTTTTAAACCAGGTATTTTTTCCCCTATAGCAAGTAGTTCTTTTATATAATGATTTGTGCCAGCTTATATATATAACTAATGATTGAATATTTAATAATACAGACGATGTGAAGATTTGTTGGTGTTTCAATATTTACTGTAACTAATAATCCTAACAATTGACATTCGTATATTGTCTCCTCTCTGCCTTTGGTTTTGTTAAATTCATATTATTGTTGAAAGATTAGGGGCAATTAGTTGCTTAATTGGTTTGATAATACTTTATTCTTTTCCATCCCAGACTATTGAGACTCTGTCAAGTATCCCGGCCCCATAATTGGCATTGCAGTTGTACTTGCAATGTGCTGAGGTACTGGCATATTTTTGGTGCACATCAGAATGCTGTTTCCTAACTATGTATGCTGATTTTCCTTTTTTTTACCTTTTTATTTTCTCCCTCCTCCATAAGGCTGCAAATGACTGTGATTTGGAACCTGTTGCATACGAATTTTTCACCCAAGCTTATATTCTATATGAAGAAGAAATTTCTGTAAGTCTTATCATATAACCCTTAACTAGCTCTGTTCCCTCCCTCCTTCCCTTTCTTTTCATGGGATCTAGGGTAACTTCGGAAGAGGATTGTTTGTATTGATAACTTTTATATGGGTAAGCCATGCTCAATTATGCTGTTCCATTGTTATACAGGATTCCCGAGCACAGGTCACGGCTATCCATTTAATAATAGGAATCTACAAAGGATGCATGTCTTTGGTGTTGAGAACAGGGATACTTTGACTCACAAGGCTACAGGGGTGATTATTTAATTATGATATTTACTCAGTGCTCATATATATTATTCTACTAAATCCTAAACTGGTGTCTTTCCTTGGACAGTATTCAGCAAAGCTTTTAAAGAAGCCAGATCAGTGCAGAGCTGTGTATGCATGCTCACATCTGTTTTGGTTGATGATCATGATAACATGAAAGATGGAGAGAGGTGTGTTTCTATTAATATGACATTTAGGAGACCTCAAATTTCTGATGAATGCTTGCGTTTATAATTGTTAAGGTGAATTTTAGGTGAATTTTAATTGTTCATGTGTCAGAATAATCATGTTCTAGTCTATTCCCATCTTAACAGCAATGTAGAACTATGCAATGCTATACATGAGTAATCGTGAAGGAGAGTAATAATGGTTTTAACAGTACATGTAAAACTATGCAATGCTTGGCCATGGGGAATGGCTGTATGACTAGTGTCGAAAAATTGAAGAGAAATATGGAATTTATCCTTTTATGATTCCTACTGTTTTGTTATGCATCATACCATCTCTGAAACAGGGTCCTGCTATGCCTCAAGCGAGCTTTAAGAATTGCAAATGCTGCACAACAAATGTCCAATGCAGCAAGAGGTAGCACCGGATCAGTTATGCTCTTCATTGAGATATTGAACAAGTAAGATTAGTTTTGATAGCTTTGATAATCATACTTCAGCATTGCCGTCTTTTTCGCTTCTCAACAGTATAAAATGGAATATTGATGCGGCATGTGTTTGCAAGGTATCTTTACTTCTTCGAAAAGGGAAACCCGCAAGTCACGGTTGCATCCATCCAGAGCCTAATTGAATTAATCATGAATGAGATGCAAAGTGACACCACGACTGCAGATCCAGCTGCTGATGCTTTCTTAGCCAGTACTATGCGGTATATACAGTTCCAGAAACAAAAAGGCGGCACAGTTGGTGAGAAGTATGAACCCATCAAGGTTTGACACATTGGATTGGCCTTTTTTAAGACTTGGAACAATTTGTTCTTGGGCATGTCCAGGGATCACTTTCATTTATCTTTTGGGTTTCAGCCGAGGGACCACAAGTTTGTGTTCCTGATATGTGCTGACAGCAAAAACTACTCGGTCATTTAGTTAGGACTCTGATTCACTATGTAACTCATGAGACTGAGTCGTTATTGGACGTGCCTGATCCTTTTTTCAAGTTTTACATCAATTAAGAGAATTGATTTGTAGTACAGTCGCTAGATTTAAATTCTTCTAGTTGTGCACAAAGGTTTACACGGAGTCGTGGATTTCTAGTTTAGAATTTATAGGTAGATCATTACTGTGTCCATATTTATGTCATTTGCGTCCTTTTTGGGAATGGAATTCTGGTATATCATTGGGAGTGTTTATTTCTTTGCTTAGTTCGTAATGGCATGGACTGGGTTTTGTCAAAAAAAAAATTTGGGTTAATAATATAGTCTTAGGCGGGAAATGTTAAGTTGGATGTATTTGGGTGATTTCTTGATGTAATCTGTTACCTAAGTATGTTGGTACTTATTTATCTTTTATTTATTATTTCGAAGTTAAATAATTGAGTGGATAACAAAAATGGTTTACGATACTAGAAATTGAGCAAGTTAGTGATGCGATTGAAGACGTGTGCGACGACGTAGGTTAAGGGACGATAAGAATGGAGCTAAGGACGGGCGATCCATGTTAAAATGGGTAAATTTTTAATTTCTTTTTATTTATTATATACATATATTTTTATCCTCATATATTAATTAAAATTTGACCCCAAATTAATTCTAAACAAGATAAATAATAAAATATAGCACTTCTCACTTAGTATTATGTCTTTGTATTATTTTTTTTTCATTATTAAAATTTTCTGGATCCATCCTTTGTTAAAGATGAGTAACCTAAGCAAATAAAATTAAAAAAAATGGGTTACTGGATTTAGAAAATGTGATCGCTTGCAATTAATTTTATTTAGTTGTATCATATTTGAGTTCCAAGAATTCAAATATTCGATTAACTAAGTGATGAAAAAAAATGATAATCAAGAACTCAACAAAGTTTTGAAGAGCATCTTTGTCACTCTACGTAAGCAGACTCGTCCGGGAACACATAGAGTGGACCTTGCAATATAGGTCATACCAAAACCCACGCAGAAATTATTCTCATTGCCAAAGGGTATAGTTCAACATCGTTGTTTTATGAAAATAGTGGTTGAGAAAAGACCTTTTATTGGAATTAATATTACATTTGTTTTGCACGAACTTAACATCTGGAGTCTTGATGAATGAAATGGGACAGTATATATCGTCGAAATAACACGTAACAGCCCAGCATTCAGTTTAAACGGGAAAAAAATGCTAAGAAAAATAGAAACAGCTCCAGACTAACCCTTTATCCACCGAACGACAACTAAGAAACATTATAAATCTCTGCACACAGCCAAGCTTTATATCAAATACAAATAATTTAAATATTAATATATCTTCAGCCAACAAGATCGTTAACCTAAATGGGATATTCCAGTCTATTAATACACAAATCAGAACGGAAGTTATAAGAAAATGGTGGGAACCATGAAATGCAAATTTGACTATTGGAGTAGACAATAATTCCAAGAAAGCAAAGCATGCTATGCTCAAGGGATCTGGAGTATTTGTCGGACGAACACCCACAGAGACTCCAACTTTAATAACAAAGAAATGATGGAAAGGAACGGGAGGGGAATACAGGCAGAACAGAGTGCAGTCAAATGTTTACACGTAGTGAATCACAATATTGAACAGGCTTTTGTGCTTTACTCTTCTTTTTCTTCTGTTTTGGCGGTTGAAGGACAACTCTTATGGCCGCATCAAAAACTGCCTTCACATTCTGCCAAAAAATGCAAGAAATGAATTTAAAACTACATATTAACTTAACATTGTTAAATAGGGGAAGAAATCAGTAGAAGATTCAGTTATGTACCTCCTGTGTTTTAGAACTGCATTCAATGTAAGCGGGTGCATTAATCAGCTTCCTCAGCTCTTCTCCCTTAAAGGGGATGCACATGTCAGATTTAATTTATTATACAACTAAACGAAGATCCAAAGCACCAAAAGCAATATTCACCTGAGCTGTGGTAATGGGGACGGCACCAGGATGGTCTATGCAGAACTGCTTGTCATCCCGAAGGTCTGTATCATTTACAAATCGCAAAATGATAAGAGAAAGTCCTCTTTGATCAAAAGAATAGCACAAGTTAGGAAATTAACACAACCATTTGTCCACTCAATAGAACAAAACAGGTTGTGAAAAAAAATTGGAGATTATTTGAAAACAATAAAACCGACAACCAACCAGAAAGACCAAAACATTGACCATAACTGCTGTAACAGAAACATTGGTAAAAAAATAAATGTAGATGATTGGATGAAAAATTGGAGGAAAGATAAAAAAGAATTAATTGCACCAACAATTCCCCCTCTCCCTTCTAACAAACAAAAAGAACCCATTGAGCAGTTCATCACTCAGATAATGGAAAGTTCCAAAAAAAGTCAAAATTTATTGATCATGAAACTCCTTAGGTAGCGTTTGGTTAGTGATAGAGGGACAGAAATACGAACACTTAAAGACACAAACTTATTTGGTGGCGGAGATGCAGGGGATAGAAATTTTGTTCCAGGCAGAAACACAAAATTTCTGTACCTCCCAAAGTGGGACAGAATTTGTAACAGAAATTTAATATTTTTTTTTCTAACAATACCCCTATACATATTTATTATTTATGTTTTTGTCTCCACCTGTCCCCATTGTCCCTGTATTTCTGTTCGTCCCCTACCAAACACTACCTTAGGTTTATATGATTTCATCACAACACAGACAGTTATTCATAATACACATATATGAGCTTGAAGGCAGCATAAGCATGATATCGCAATATGAATATCACATCAGACAGCAATAAACTTACCAAGCTTTGTGCCGACCAGAATTATGGGGACACCAGGTGCATAATGCTTCAACTCTGGAATCCACTGAAAATGAAACCATAACATATGGAATTTATCAGCAAATTTTCATAAATACAAATAATAATTAATATATAACACAATCAGTATATTGTTCATCGTGGGTCATATGGGAACCTCATATTATTGTCAAATGATATCTCAGCAGTCCAAATAAAACTCAAGGGAAACCACATTAAAGCGGGATGAATACCTTTTTGGAGACCGTTTTTAACTGGCCTTGCTTATGAGAGAGAAAGCCAATATGAAAACATCGGCTCCACGGTAGCTCAAAGGTCTTAATCTGTTATAATCCTCTTGTCCTGTCCCCACAAATAACACAATAAATCCTGAAAGATTTCCTAAAATCATCAATTATACACAAATAAAAATGTAATCATGCAACATTACCGGCAGTATCCCACAAACCCAGATTAACAATGCTTCCGTTGACAACCACATTCGCTGAAATTGTCGAAAACAGTTGGCACATAATCCTGTTCCCAAGCAAAGTGGAGAGTGAAAAATATGATAATGGCAATACAAACTCTTTCAAATTATTTACAAAAAGCTCTAAAATTCCAAAATCTAACACCACCTCAGGAAAAAATCAGAACCAAAACCTCATTTATCCTTTTAAATCTTCAAATTAATATTTAAGGTATGTTTGGCTGGGGAATAAAAAATAGGAAGAAAATTTTCATGGATCAGCTTTATGTGTAAATTTCCACATGGAGCTTGACCATTAAAATTTTCACCACACTTTTACTCTTTGACCAAAACACCCTCAATGTAGCTTTCAAAATCTACATATTTTGTTGCAACAATAGTCATCTTCCATTGCTAAATTTTATATTTTTGGAATTTAACCCCCCACCCAACACCCCAGAAATCCAAATTTTTCATTTCAAAATTATAAAAAAAGAAGAAAGAAACAGAAAATGGTGAAGGCATGGAGGAGAAATAACCGTGGGGAAGGTGTTGCTGGTGTAGGAAATTAGCAAGCATGTTTTGCCCACAGCTCCATCCCCAACAGTGACGCACTTTATGAACCTTGAAGCGCTCATCTTTTCACCTCCTCTCTTCAATCACCTCAACCACCCCACCCAACAATCAAGAACAAACACACACGATACCCCTCAGATCTTCCTTCACCTGAGGACCCCAATCACAAACACAAACACAAGCACCTCTCTCCCTCAAACTTCACCACCTCCTCCTCCTCCAAGTAGTTTGTTTGCTTTCTGCTTCAATTACGCATCTGTGTGGAACAAAACCAACATGCACACACAAAACAAGACGAAGAAGAAGAAGCTTCCATGAATGAGAAAAAAACCTCAAAACGAAGGAAATGCCGAACCCTAATTGTTAAAAATGCAGAAAGAGAATGAGAGGGAAATGGGGGAAAGAAGGGAAAAAATGGGGGAAATGTGGAACCCTAACCCTTTAGGAGGGGACGGAATTAAAAAACGTTAATTGGTGTGGAGAGAGAGAGAAAGACGAAACCTTTTTGGCCGATAAATTTTGCCGTTGAAGCGTTCATACCCCAAACAATCTTCTTTCGCCAACTCTATCGGTTTATTATTTATTTATTTTGGTGATAAAAACTATTTATTTATTTTGGCAATAAAAATGTATTATTTTTAACAATTTAACATGACGTTATAATCGCAACAAATTTCGGATCCTGACTCAATGAATTCATGGTCAGGGATAGTTCATGATTTATTTTCACATTTTTTCTTTTAATTATGATTGTTACTACGTGGCAAAACTGATTTTATTTTAAATAAAGGATAATGGAGGGAAAAAAAATGAATGTAGGAGGTAAGAGATTTGTTACCTTAGATTACAATCTGTACAAATGGAGCTCCCCTTTAAGCTTTATTTTGAAATACAAAGTTTTAGTCAAAAGCGAAGAATCTGTAACAATAGGTCAAATTTTGATGGTGGGAAATGAAAGTCAGGTTGTAGTATTAGTTTAACCTTAGTTTAACAAGCGCATATTGTGTTGTGTAACACTGTAATTAATAATATGACATTATAACATATATTTGTCCATGAGAGAGATTAAATACTGTGCTTATTCACAAAATTTAAATAAGATATAGACATGCAGTTTTTCTTTTTCAACAATGTCAATATATCTATTTTTGGTACCACACACCCAGCATGTCGTGAAACTGAATAAAGATATAACTATAGAGCAAACATCATTGATTTACTAAGGATGTCTGCTGAATAGGAAATGTCAACCGACACAATTTATCTTTACCACCATAGTTGATGATAAATTGATACTATAATTGACATGAAAACCCGTGTTTCCAATTTTTCATGTTTCCTCTGTTGCCTTCAAATACAAACAGTAAGGAATAGCACACTGTTTGACTTGAAACTTAATCCACAAACAACATGAATTCAGGTGCACTCGAAATTGTGCCACGTGTGACACAGAAAAGTTTCGAATTTCTTGTGACCAAGTTAACCCTCCCTCATCAAATATAGTGTGAGAGAGACATGCAGAGGAAGCATGTTTTTAGGCAAACACAAGAAGAAGCACCGAAACATTCTCCTGAGTCACATAATTGAAGCGCTAATCCGTGAATTTTGACTACAATTGAGCACTGTGGATGCATCACAATAGACAAACATCATATGTGTGTGCTTCATCCTGTTTGACTACCCGATTATGCACATGTCCTCAAGTTGGAAACAAACCAAAAACTGAATTTAACCATTACTTGTGAGTGAAGTTTTGAACACATATTTTGGGATAGTTTTTGCCAACCAAAAATTATGATGCTAACCACAAGTAGAGGCTTGTTGTTCACGGCACTTGTTGCACTGTTTGTTCATATAGTTGCTGGCCATGGTGCACAGAATGGTGTGACTTATGATGGGAAGTCATTGATCATCAATGGCAAAAGGATGCTTCTCTTCTCCGGTTCAATTCATTATCCTCGTAGTCCTCCAGAGGTACAAATGCGCTATTTCTTGGTCAAGGAAGAGAATTTTTGGATTTATCATGTGGTTCATTTCTTATACACTCATCTTTTTTTGGGTTAGATGTGGCCAGACATTTTAAATAAAGCCAAAAAAGGAGGGCTCAATGTGATTCAGACTTACGTTTTTTGGAACATTCATGAACCAGTGCAGGGCCAAGTAATGGCTGCATTGTTTTAATTTAAGACCAACTTTGTGTAAGACTATTATTTACTACTTGGGTTATATAGTAAGCTAATGCTAACATCTCAGTGCTTGTTATCCTTGTGGCTTGAGCAGTACAATTTTGAAGGAAATTATGATATTGTTAAATTTATAAAGATGATTGGGGAGCATAATATGTATGCAACACTTAGAATTGGGCCATTCATTGAGGCTGAATGGAATTATGGGTATGGAGGTATTCTTCATGTGGATTCAAATTTCTTTCCAAATATTTGAAACAATACCACTGGACATTGATCTTCCCCTCATCTTGCACTGTTGGCAACTTTTCAGAGGATTGCCAGTATGGTTAAGAGATATTCCCAACATTACTTTCAGATCAGATAATCAACCTTTCATGGTAACTGTTCTACCTGATTATTAAAGTCACAAAATTTCTTCTTAAAATAGGATAAATGGCCGTCTATTTGTATATGCAGTACTACATGGAAAAGTTCACCAAAATGATCGTAGAAAAGATGACGGATGAGAAGCTTTTTTCCTCTCAAGGAGGTCCAATTATTTTGTCACAGGTTAACAACTGAAGTGAGAAAGTGAACAATAAGCATGTGTTGAATTCAGTTACTCTTGTTTGCTGCACTAATTTACATTTCAATGTTGATTTGTCAGATTGAAAATGAATACGCCACTGTTCAAGAGGCATACAAAGAACATGGGACGCGGTATGTCCATTGGGCAGGAGACATGGCCGTGGGGCTAGGTACTGGAGTTCCATGGATTATGTGCAAGCAATCAGATGCCCCAGGTCCAGTGGTAGGTTCATTTAATTCCTATATATGATGGTTTCTTGTTCTATTCACGATATGTTTGGTTGAGGGATAAAATCAAGGGTAAATTTTCCTTTAATGAATTTCATGTATAAAATTACGTATGAAGCTCATCCATGAAAAATTACTCCTATTTTTACCCCTTAACCAAACACACGGTCAATGGATATTGATTGGAAGAATCTTACAAATGAGCAGATAAATACTTGCAATGGAAGGAACTGTGGAGATACATTTGTTGGCCCTAACAGTGCAAATAAACCAACTTTATGGACTGAGAATTGGACGGCTCAGTAAGTGCACCATTCAATGTCTCAACCCATTACATCAAAATTGTGTTTAGGTGCTTCATGTTAATTGGAATTACTTGGTCATTACAGGTACAGAGCATTTGGAGACCCCCCATCTGAAAGAACTGCCGAAGACATTGCATTCTCCGTTGCTCGTTTCTTCTCTAAGAATGGCACTCTTGCTAACTATTATATGGTAAACAGCTTTAATAATTTCTGTGGAAGTTCTGCAGCAAAATAATTGACAAAATGCCAAAAGAGAACGATTCTGATAGATAACATGCTTGTTTATCTGTTTTGACAGTATTATGGTGGTACAAATTTTGGTAGAACACCAGCATCTTTTATAACAACTCAGTACTATGATGAGGCTCCTCTTGATGAATATGGTTGGGCATGTTGGACTTGGACCCTCATAGAAATTAAATTTTGGTTCCCCGGATTGCAGAATGTAAACCTGTAGGAGACTGCACTTAGTAAAGCATTATCCATAACCTTATGTTTGTGGTGCTTTTGTTTGTGAATTTAGGTCTGCCGAAGGAACCAAAATGGGGTCACTTGCGACACTTGCATGCTGCTCTGAAACTTAGCCAGAAAGCTTTGCTATGGGGAACTCCATCGGTGAAAAAGTTCAATGATGACTTAGAGGTAGGTAGGCCTGTAGTGATTTCATTAGACGAGCAACAATAACTGTTAAGCCTTGTATCATTGGGTGGAGTCTTATACATGGATCATGCAATGTTATAGTACTTTATCATAGATTACATTTATGTTTAAATCATCAACATTTAAATATCTTATAATTGTTTCACATATAATTTTTCTAGTCTCCCTCTTTCTCTAATTATAGGATTCAACAAAATTTTCTGTTGGCTGTTGGCCTAACACAAGCCTCCTCTTTTATCTGGGCTTGGAATCGGCTATGCTAAACTTTGCATCAAAGCTTAACATAGGCTGCATTGATGCTGGTCTAATTTTTCTTTTTTTTTCAAAAGAAGTAGAAGGGGATAATATAGAGTATGTTAACTATGAGAATTTTTTGTAGGGTCGAGCTTATGAGGGGACAGGAAAAACATGCGCTGCTTTCTTGTCTAACAACAACACTCTATTGCCTGCAACTGTGGAATTCAGAGGTGCCAAATACTACCTTCCCCCACGTTCCATAAGCATACTTCCCGATTGCAAAACGGTTGTCTATAACACGCGAATGGTAATATACAAATTCTCATCTCAATCTCATCCTTTTAAGTTCAAAGCTTTGCTGCCAAGCCAATCTTCAGTTAATTAAATGCTTTGCAATTTTACTTAGATTGTTTCACAACACAATGAAAGAAGCTACAAGAAATCAGACGTTGCTAACAATCTCCAATGGACAATGGTCAAAGAGACAATTCCTACTCCAGATACTTCTCCACTCAAATCAATGGAGCCTTTAGAGCACTTCCACACAACCAAGGATGCATCTGATTATCTATGGTTTACGACAAGGTAAGTGTTGTTAAAAATGCATGGCTCTTGACAATTTTTTTTATCTGTCTCTCTACTTTAAGAACAATTTACTCTTAGGAGTCACTGCACTGCACTGATTTGCTTTCTTCTTTCAATAAATCTGTTGGTGCTTTTTCTCCATTGTTCAGTTTGAAACTCGACTTGGATGCCATATCCTTGAGGACTGTGCTTGAAGTATCATCTCTGGGTCATCTTTTGCATGCATTTGTTAATGGTGAATATGTAGGTAATGTTCTTTCTGAACACACTGATCTCTGCCGTGCTTAATAAGAATAAATTCT
This sequence comes from Dalbergia oliveri, assembly GCA_030441495.1. Taxonomy (NCBI): domain Eukaryota; kingdom Viridiplantae; phylum Streptophyta; class Magnoliopsida; order Fabales; family Fabaceae; genus Dalbergia; species Dalbergia oliveri. Next base: position 6,908,519 of record JAMLFY010000004.1, read on the forward strand.
TCAAGTTAAACTCCGAGGCCTCAAGTTCATTGTGGCTTTCACATGAAAATGCTAGATAAGGGAGGACCTTACATCTATTTTGGGATGGAATTGCAAACTGCAATAGGGTGCTTTCTTTATGCGTTTTTTCAATCTCTCAACTTTGTACTGTTATTGTAGGATCTGGTAACGGAAACAACATTGAAAAGGATTTTGTCTTCAGAGAAGAAATATCCTTGAGGCCAGGAGTTAACAACATATCAATACTGGGGGCAACTGTTGGATTCCCTGTAATGCTTTTCAACCTTGTTTACTCTTCAATCAGTCATTCATTTTTCTCAAGCAGCACAGTCTAGGAACTCATAAATATCCCATTTTTAATCACTTTAGGATAGTGGATCCTACTTGGAGCACAGGGTAGCCGGTGTCCGAACTGTGTCACTGCATGGCCTTAAGACTGGTACTCTTGATCTGACATACAATGGATGGTGGCATAAGGTGACTATGAGAACTTCACACGTATAGAATAATTCCCAAGTGGATAGTTTTGAGACATGGATGATGGATTTAAGTTATGAGTGTGCTGCAGGTAGGCTTAGACGGTGAAAAACACAACATTTTCACAGAGCAAGGTTCTCACAGCTTTCAGTGGACCAAAGTTGACAAGGGACTAACTCCTGCTCTTTCATGGTACAAGGTAGGTACTCCGGTTTGGTAAAACATATTCACGTAACAAACGTCATATACATTTGAAAGAAAATTGATATGTAAAGAACCAATCTATCGAATGATTCAAATATATGTTCGTCAACGACAGGCTAACTTTGATGCACCCGAAGGACATAACCCTGTTGCCATTGAAATGGAAACTATGTCCAAAGGCATGGTTTGGGTGAACGGGAAAAGCATTGGCCGTTACTGGGCATCATACCTTTCTCCTCTGGGAGATCCTACTCAATCCGTGTAAGTAGTTGTCTAAATTACATGCAATAAGACATAAGGTAACTACTAGGAGCCGAAACTTTATTTCCATCTTTTGTGCTTTCAGGTATCACATTCCAAGGGCGTTCTTGAAGCCAAAGGAAAATCTTATTGTTGTACTAGAGGAAATGAGAGGGAACCTAGATGGTATCATGATCCAAACGGTGAATAGAGATACAATTTGCAGCATAATAAGGGAAGATTATCCACCAAATGTAAAGACGTGGAGGAGACAGCAGAGTGTGGTAAGCACCAACGTGAACAGTCCAAAACCAACAGCAAACTTGGCGTGTCCTGACAACAAAACGATTGATCGTGTGAACTTTGCGAGTTATGGTGATCCAGTAGGCAACTGTGGACATCTCTTCCTAGGAAAGTGCACTTCCCCGGATAGCCAGAAAGTGGTGGAACAGGTCAAACAACTCACCTCCCCTTTTGTATTTCTTCTCATGCATAGGTTGCTACCTCACTTTTGTATTCAGTACTAGTTACATGTAACATTCCTTTTGTCATTGCGCAGTATTGTTTGGGAAAGACAAGGTGTGCTGTGCCCCTGGACAAGAATATATTTGATAAGCAAGGAAAAATTTGTCCAGGGAGCTTAAAGACTCTTGCCATTCAAGCACACTGTGGTCACGAGAATGTGCAACCCCATATGCAAACCTGACGGAGTCAAGTTAGAGTCTGCGAAATGAAGGATCAGAAAACATACCAGCCACTACTGGTCTGTCATTTTGGAATGCAATATAGGCAGATTTAGGTTGTCTTTATGGTATCCTTTTAGCTGTTTTATGATTAGGCTTTAATTTGATTTTGGTGAGACCAGATTTGGATTTGTATATGAACTTTTCTGGTTCATCACGAAATAGACGGTATGCAGGCTAGTTCGAAGTTTTTTAGTGATGGCATATTAGAAAATGCAACCATATTTCTCAAGAATGATAACCAATTATGAACAATCTGCTTGTACTTGTATACATTCACGGTAATTTACTTCCAAGTGTGATTCCATCATACTCTCCCCATCAAAATGAAAGCTGCTTGCTTCCAAACTCCAAGCAGAGTATGCAGCTGGAACAGCTTCTGTTAGAACACCACCTAAAGGAAAAGAATAGAAGAATATGATCTGCCCGGATAATAATTATTGATCATGCCTCAAATTTTAATAATACAATTTTGTAATAGATTCTTGCCTCTATAATGGTACCAAAGAGTGGCATACACTCAAAGAACACCGGAAAATTACAAGTGAAGTTATCACCAGATACAAGCACTCGCAAAAAAGAATTGTAAAACGATGGAATGGAAACATTGGACTTAAAGATCATGATTTACAGAATGCATGAAGTGTATCATCTAGGGCCTTTCTGTCATAATCCCCAGTGAATACACAATTGCCTAGAGGACCCTTTAGCAGGATAAGCCTTAGCAACCCATCTGCCACCTTCTTATCAACCTGACAAACCAAATTAAAATTAACCATTAATCAATACAAAAGCAAATCGAGGATAAAAAGAGCACTAAAGCATCAAGATCCTCACTGCCATCACAGATTTGAACATGTCCACAGTCATGGTTTCAGGAGGTGCAGTAGGTAACTTAGCCTGTTTTAAAATGTCTCCAACTCGCTTCACAATAGAATCATCAATCCAACCTAGGCGATATGACATGTCAACAGCCATTACCTGTATATTGGCGTACAGTTTCCCTCAAATTGGATCCATTATTAAAAGAAAGACACTCACTATGGAAATATGCAAAAGTAGAAATAATGATTTTATTCGAAATTTGAGAAATGAAAAAAGAAAATACCGTGCCAGCTGCAACACCCTCTCCGTGAAGCCACTGCCCATAGCCAACCCCAGTTTCTATTGCCTAAAATCAGTGCCAAGGGAAAGAGAGTTCAAATCAGAGAAGGAAATTTACTGATAAAAGATAATACAGAAACAATTTTTCGGAATCATTTGATGACATGAAACTCTTGCCATTCTTATATTTTACGCATTATATTCTTAAATATACAACACATAAATGGGTTGAGAAATTATGAAAGCTGAAGTCATCACAGTGACAGCAATATAGCATCAAAGGGGCATAATTAATTAATCTAACATTCGAGGCTACCTTCCATTACCAAAAATAACTAACAAAAAACTAAAAAAGCATATATATTTCTTAACATTTTTCATGTTCTATGTTCTATAAAAACTTACACTACATGTTTGAAATAACTGGACCAATCTGATTTGGAACACGAGCTTGTAGACCATGTTTAACTACTAAATTTTTCTCACACAATCCATGTCTCCATTTACTCTATGCTTATTATGTTGACAGGTTTACCCCTGCTCATGAAGAAATATGAATTTATAGCCTAGGTTATAGCATTTGTCAGGATATTACATAAAATAATACAATAACCAGTAAAAAGACAATCACTCACATGACCAAATGTATGACCCAAGTTCAATGTTGCCCTCAGTCCACTTTCCTTCTCATCTAAGGACACAACTTCAGCCTTGTTTTCGCATGATCGCTTTATAGCATATGCCAGAGCACTAGGATCTCTGCAGTGGATGACATTAACTTGTAACAATGGAAGAATAGAAGAGCACTACAAAAGCAACTGCACAAAATTGTGACGAAAAAGAATAGACCAGGAAGAAAGTATTTCGCCAATAAGTTATGAGAAGCTTGAGATACTTTTTCCAGCAAAAAGCAAATGTTATAACATAAAATTCCATCAAGATTAGCTTTTATGACCACCCATGAGACGCTTCACCTCTTATTACAAGCTTCATAATGATAACGGAAATGTGAATAGCAGAAGCTGCAGGCTTGTTACAGTACAGTACTTAAAAATATACCTTGCCATTAAAGCCTGCATATTTTTCTCTTGCCACTCAAAAAAGTCTGCATCCCTAATGAGCCCATACTTTATAACCTCTGCAAAACCTGATGCTAGTTCCCTATCTGGTAACGTATTCAATGTGTCCGTGTCAATAAGCACACATTGAGGTTGGTAAAAAGCACCAATTAGGTTCTTTCCAAGGTGATGGTTTATCCCAGTCTTGCCACCAACTGAAGAATCAACCTGGTCGCATAACACATGCTCTAATTAGTAATGAAAAATGATAAATTATGTAGCGAAGATTAGAACCATTAACATTTGATGGAGCAGCAGCCGATCTAATAAAGAAGTAGAGAAATTCAAGACAATTATAAAAAGAAAAGAGCAGCAAAAGACCTGTGCCATAACAGTGGTAGGAATCTGAATAAAATTAACACCGCGTAGGAAGGATGCAGCAGCAAAGCCACACATGTCGCCAATCACACCACCTCCGAGGGCAACAAAGGTACTGCGCGGTCCAACCGTGATTCGATGGCCTTGTCAAAGACTTTCGTAAGAGTATCCTATCAGTTGAATATGCATTATGCAATCACATTTTATGCAATTCCGACCGCGCAATAAACATGAAACTCAATTTTAACATGAAAGACCTACCATGTCCTTGTACTGCTCACCATCCGGCAAAATGACACTCTCAACAGAAACACTTGAGTTTCCCTTTGTTAAAGCATCAACAACTTTGTCTAGATAAAGTGGTGCAACTGTGTTGTTAGTGACCACAAGAACCCTCTTTCCATGGACATGCCTATCACGTAACAACAAATAATAACAGAGCACTTTAGAATGATATGAACATGAAATAAAATCCCCTGCCTCACTAGAAAGTTGGGTTCTCATCTATATCTGGAAGTATGACACTACACACGACACAATTAATTGAAAATTGAGAAAGTGGAATTTTTTTTAAAAAAAAAACGATAATCCCTGTTATATCAGCCAAGCTTATTAGCTTAGGGAAAAAATGTATACACGACTGATAAGCTACAACAACAGTAATAATAAACAAGTCCTGTCCTAGCAGGTGGGGTTGGCTACATGGATTGTCCGAAGCCATAGTGTTCAATGGTAACACTACCACATTGCCGGTCCGAGTGAAAAAGTTTCAACAAAGTTTTACATTGGGTGTCAACTACATAACACAACCATCCTCTTCAATGGGAAAGGCTATGTAAAGCAGAGTGAACAATAAACTAATTATGACACTACACACTACACAATTAATTAAAAATTGAGAAAGCGGAGAAGCGTAAAAACAAAAACCGAGTTTTCTCCACAATTGTGGGTCATGAAACCATATCTTCTAAAAGCTTAAAGCTTAAAGCTTAAGCTTTGGGATAGAGACCCATGAATGATTTTATGCTCTAACATTTTGGTCAGTTGCAAATAATTTGGGAACTGCGAACCATCAACAAATATCATTTGCGCTAATGAAGGACAATGAAGATTTTGACAATAAATTACTACGTGAATCAATAAAAAGCGGTGAAGACAAAAAAGAAACAGAAATTGAAACATAAAAAAAATTGATTGGTGAACGAACAGTTTTATTTATTATTACCTTTGGAGGAGCTCGGGTTTGTCTAGTAACCCAGATCCGATGTAAATGGGGTAGCTGCGATTGCCCAAATCGACGTTGACGATGGTGGGAACCGTCGTTGGAGCAGAGGGATCCATAACTTGAGGAGCGGAACTAGCGCATATCCTCCTAGACCTTGAGGTGGAAACAGGGACCCTTCTCCTGGAACAGCGTAATAGGAGGTGGGGTGCCACCAAGTTAGGTTTTTGAAGCGTGGGGGAGAGGCGGGTGGGTCTCGTGGCCGAGGTTGTTGCTGCTGCTGCCGCTGCTGTTGTCTGCTTGGCGGAGAGAGAAAGGGAGAAATGGGCGGAGGTGGAAGCCATTGGAAACTCAGGCGGAGGGAAATGGGTGTGAGGTTGATGATGATTGGTGGTTGGTAATGGTGGGTGAAGATGAACAAGGTAACATCAACATGGAATTATTAGTACTCGGTCTTTTTGTTCGCGAGAAGAGAAGACGGAGACGAGTGTGTGGGTGGGGTTAGGTGAGGGACCTCATTTCATTTGGGTTGGTGTGATGATCGCTAAATTCAATCACTAATTTCATCACAAGTCCACCTTATTATTATTTTATTCCACGTGTTCTGTCGTCGAAATCCTTTCATTCAATAGGAAAAAAAAAAAGTAATTTTGTTCTTTTTGTTTTTTTGAATTTTTATCTCCCTTGTGAAATGACATTGAAAATGATATTGAATGTATTTTGCTGAATATATTTAAACGAGTTAGAATTCAATTTATAAAAATAAAAAAATTTTATATTATTATCTAATTATATAGTATTACATAAACAAATATAATATGATTGCCTTTCATTTTCATACTCACTAATTCCTAAAATGTCATGTAAATAAATATAAAGAAATGATTAGGTGAATAGATCAAATGATGCATGCTTATGTTGTGCGGTTTGAAGGTTTGGTTTAAAATTTACTTCGGATTTCGAAGGAGTGCATGCATGAGTAAGTCTAATTTTCTCTCCACAGCTTTCTTTCCTTCCATCCGTTTCACCTTTACTCAAAATATATTCCCCACAAAGACTAAAATTGACGTGAGTTTCCAACATTTTTGCAAACGTTGAATGTAGAAGATGTTGGATTGATAGACATATATATCTAGATAAACATAAAAAAAAAAAAAGAGTCTAATACTTGATGGGAGTTTTGAATTGCACAAAATATGCATAGCGTATTCTGGGTTGTTTGGTAGTGGGATTCTTGATCAATAACAATGGATCTAAAGGATTGAAAGCAATGATATTTGAGGATATAGAAGTCATTTTCATACTGAATTGATATAAACTGAGCCTGAAGTCTATAACAAATCAACAACTCCGACTCATGAACATACAACAAGACAAAATTCTTGGAGCAGGGATCAAGTTTCATGTAAATTTGTCAACCCCAAGTACACAGCTCTAACTAAAAGAATATTATATGCATCTCTAACTTGGACATACAAATAGATAAGTGTGAATTGTGATTAGTGATTTACAAACTAGCAATGCCAGTGCTATCAACTATCAATCAAGGTGAGCGACTCCGTTGGCGTAGATTATATCTCTTATCTGAGGAGCTTGTGATTGAAGTCTCTGATTTCTCTCCAACTTGTTCTGGAAGCATATAGCTAGGATCATCAAGGCAATTTTCATCATCTGATAAATCAGCATCTATCCACTGAGACCAATTCACATCATCACAGTCTACATCCAACAGCTCCTCCTTTTGCATTTGCATGCCATTAACCTTGTCAATTAGACTTAGTAGCATCTGATGGTTCAATATTTCATAGTCCCTGCCATATTTTAGAGTAATTTTTTGTCAGATATGAAATCCATGTATAAATACCAAACTTGTTATTTGTCTATAACACCTTGCCTGTATGTGCAAATTGCGTATAGAAATTGAACTGAAGCAGCTACCATGAAGAATGATCTGACTGTATTCACAATCCAGGTTTGCTGCTCAATGTTATCACTGGCAAAACGTATAATGGATACTTCAATGAAGAAAGTACCACAAAGTCCTGAAAAATAGCCAAGTCACATTTAGCCAGTAATGCTTAGAAGTTTCTAGTCTGAAAAAACAGAATGAAGGTTTAGTATACTTGCCAATATATAGCCATGGCCTAACATTGTATGTTTGTTTTGTACTAGTCAACATGTAGATGACAAAAATTGATAAGGAATAGATGAAGAAAGCTTTGATTATGCGCGATTCAAGCAACATGGCATTGTGCAGATCATAAAGCTTGTCTAAAGCAAGAAACATGCTGGCCTGCTTTGATTCAAAAGATTCCTGTAGAAGAATAAAATTGGGAATTTTAGATGATATAAAGGTCATATCAATACTAATAATATGAGCAATAACTATTCATCGTCTATTTTCTAGTGAAAAAGAATTTGCAAACCTGAGCAGCCAATATTGTTTTTGAATTTTCCATTAATCGATCATGAAGTCCTTGAATCTGTTCCTGTCGCTGAAGTAGCTCTTCATGTTGCCTATGCCCATATTCAGCAAAATGCTGTACGGCTTTCCTACATTACAGTAAATGAACTAAACACATGTACCAAAATATTTCCTGAATTCAAATTCTTAGAACTTATGTACCTGCTTTCCTCAATCGCTTTTGATTGAAACTCGGATAAAGAACTTAGACCCTCCAGTGCCATGGATTGTCCATGTAGAAGTTGTTGTTGCTTATTAAGGATTTTCCAGCCATGTTCCCAATATCTTCAGCTTTGCCCTGCAAGCTAGTCATCTTTGTTGACATGGCATCACCAACTCTAACTACCTCCTTCTCAATATTAGCGGCATCATCTCTTAACTTATCAATTTCTTGTCCCAAATAATTGTAAGATTCCTTGAGCATTGCCACCCCATCCTCCAGATTCCTCTTCATACCCTCCTGCCCCTCTTTCAAATGTAATTGCGAATCCGAAATTTTCTTGGTTTGCTCATAAACGCTTTCTGAATGCCTTAATACAACATCTATATGATTCTCCACACTTTTAGCAGTCTGAGCAACTTGTTGAGTACGAATATCAATTGAATTTAGGGAATCATAGATATGGTTTGAACTCCGTAATAGAAGTTCTGATTTTGCATCCATGCTTTCTAACTTGTCCTCCACATACTGGGCTGAGCTTTTCAATTCAGTGACAAGTCTTTCAGTTTCATGCTTAAATGCATAAGCCCTGGAAAAAAAAAATGAGCAACAAAACTTTGGTTAATAATACTTAATTGTCATTGAGATGAGACAAATTCAACTTGAAAATATAGGACAAAGTGACAGTGTAACTGAGGTCTCGTAAGAGAATTATTGCACGTAACTGTAACTGGTAACAAATGGAATTTGTTTCCAAGTAGAATTCAAGGTAGACCTTATGAGCAAGGTCATCTAAGCTCCTTAGACATTTAGCCATCGAAGATTTTGGATCACATTGGGCAAAGGGTGGCCTACCAGAGTCCCTTTGAAAGCAGTCACTCAGATGCCAAGCAAGTCTAGACCTTTTCTCATTATCAGCCAAAATCTCTGAACACCCAGCAAAGAGATGCTGGTAAGCATTTTGCCAACATGAGTTTGAGCCAACCATTTTTTCTTAGCATTCTCCACCAACTTCATTCCTTTACTGTCATGGAAGCCCTCAGTGGAGAATTCAGCAACAGAACCAAAAGTGCCTTTATTAGAGGAGAAGCTCTCACTAGAGGGAGCCTCTTTATGAGTTGATGAAAACCAAGCCCATGATGACTCGCATGTTAATGAGAAAGAGAGCACAATGAAAACCAAAACATGATAGGAATGATCCATTCGAGAAGTTTAAGGTCTCTGGTGTCCAAGTGTGATTAAATCTGCACCAAAGAAAAAGACACTTACACATAAAATATATGCATATATCATTATCGTTGTCAGTACTTTCCCCATGAAATATATCGCTAACAAAATCTGTTATATGTATGAAGTAGAGTAAAACACTTGAGATATGATGCAAGAGATGGTCGATCGTAGATGCAAACCACAGGAGAAGTTGATAATGATAAATAGTAATTTGGTTTGCATAGAAGAAACAATCAAAGCAAGGAGAGGGAGAGAGAGTACCAACCAACATGTTGACAACTACGAATAATGAATGGTTTTCGGTTTGTTTCTCTAAGAGCCGTATATATATATATATGTGAGAGTATTGGACGCCTGTTGGATGTCTCCTAGTACGTCGTGCTTGTTGGTTATTGCTATTGGATGATGCATCATATCATATCATGACATTGATAGAGTGTCATGTTGGTTCGCACATCAAAGGGGAAGGTGACCAACCGTATTTTCCCACATCAAATAGTTACTAAATATTATGGGATTGATTTATTTCCCTTATTTTGTTCACATTTATCCAGTGCTCTGAGATGAAGCGTTAACTGGTGGTCCCTTGACTGATAGCAATTTGGTTTTGTTACTTTTTACTGCAACATTTCCTTTACAATAAATTGTTAGATAAGCTTATAGCAAAATAAAATATTTGTTCTTATTTATTGATTGAGATATAAGTTATTGTATTAAAAATATAAAAAAAATAAAAAATAATAATGACTTAAGCTTATATGAATTAATAAATAAATTAAATAAATATTTTTTCTCGCTCTTAATTCAGGTAAGTGTCTCTCTTTTTTTCCCATAAAACTTTTCATCTATCTATTAAATAGCTAGCCCGTATATGTCAATGTTATCGTAAATTTCATTTAGTTAAATTTTAATAATGATTAAATATTTTCGTCAAACTACAAACCCATTTCCTTATTATATACAAATTTTTGTTATTTTTAAGTTATGAATTTAATTTTCATTATATATACAAATACATCCATTTATGTGTTGTGTAATTTTATTATTTCTATAGCATTACTTATCAAGCAAAAGTAATTTAGTCTCACACTCATTACTAAAATGTCATATAAATAGGATGATTTAATTGGATAATAATATAAAAATCGGTACATATAAACTCTTAATTTAGTAGTTATTCATCGTTTTTTTAAAATTCCTATTACATATTTACATTGCTCATTAAAAAATAGTACTTATTATCGATTCTATATTTCAAGATATTGTTACAAATTTTGATTTTGATAAAAATAATTGATTTATAATTTAATTTTTATGCACTTAGTTTAAAAAAATTATAATCATCCAATCATGTGTAGTCACATTAATAAAAATTATTTAGTTTTACATTCACTATTTGAAAAGTACTGCAAATAATTTATACTGTAAGTGCATAGAAATTAACTCATTGATTTATCTCCCAACTTATTTTCTATTTCAAAATTTGTCCTTAGAAAACTAATTATCCAAATTTGTTCTCTAACTAATAAATATTTTATGGTTGCCCTTTAACTTTTTGTTGATATAATTTGTTTTCTAATTTTTAAAGTTGAAGCATACTTATTTTTTGAGTTTAATTTTATATACTGATAGTGTAAAACATTCAATCATGTGTTTCCATATCAGCAAAATAGTTGAGTCACATACCTACTACTTAAAAGGTCATCCAAATAAAATGATTTGAATGGATGATTAGATTGTCAATCATACGAATCAAACTCTTATTTTTTTTCTCAAATACCATTTTTTGCATTAAATAGTAGTTTATAACCATATATATTGTTTTTACCAGCTCAAATATTAGATAACATTGTCCAATCAATATTAAGAGTTTAATTTTTATATGTTGATAGTGTAAAATAGCTTTACACTGACATCCAATTAAGCGATGACACATATAACTAATGTTAGTTGAAAAGAGAATAATCTATTTGATTTTTTGAAAATAAATAGTGAATTTAAAATATTTATTATAAGTTAAAAGACAATTTTATTTTAAAAGTTAGGGGTAAATCAATTAAGTTTTTTGAATTATCTTGAATCGAATGTGATATATGCAAAATAAATCAAAGATTAATTTTAATTGATTTCAATTATTTGGGAGTAAACCCCCAAATTAGTCCTTAATAATTTCTTGAATGGACAAATTGATCCCTGATAAAAAAAATTAATGTTGAGGTCCCTCATAATTATAAAAATAGATACTATAAGTCCTTCGTTCACTTGAGAATCTGATGTGTCCAACATAACGTGGCATGTAATTTATTAACTTATGTGACACTCACCAATCCTAATAATTACCTATTTATTAAAACACACCCTTTGATTTTTACAAACTCCTCCCAAAAATATTCTAAAATTTCACAAATACTCTATTAAATCCAAACAAAACCCCAGTTCCTTCTTCCTTTGTGGTTTATACATTTGTTTTCTGGTCAAGTCACATTCCCTTCTCGATTTTTGCAAATCCCTCGCTAATGCAAACCAAAAAGATTAATTTAGGAGATAAGTGGAAACACCCAACAAGCTCTGAATCATTCATCCACGAACTATGCCAAGTTCAATGAACCTATTTCAGCCATATTATTTGATCAAGTAGCTAGCCTTTCAAATTCACAAATTATAGTTCATCTTGATGACAGATGCATCAAGCTCAACAACTTTGGCTTTTATTCAAAAAGAAACGAGGATGAATTTTGTTTAGCTTGTTGCTTTATTTGGAATATTTTATTTAGAATCCTATATTTTGACCGAATTTTCACCCTATCACATATAGTTTCCACTATTTGAACCAGAATCATTGCTAAAATTATTTCATGCCCATGTCAGTCAACTGATAAAAGATAGCGCAAGGAATCTGGATGCCAATGAGGAACGAGAACCCAAGATGCTTGGAAACGGGAACGATGTTTTGGGAATATTGTAGAGGAAGACGTGACGGTGATTGTGCATAGAACGACAATGAATGCGACGGTAGAGGCGAGCGCGATGGCTGTTGCAAGTAGTGATGACCTGAAGGAGAACAACTGAGACGATGGGACTTGAAAAGAGGGCTCAATGGAGAAGGGAATGTGGCTTCTGAGAGAACGAATGTATAAACCACGAAGGAAAGAAGGAACTAGGGTTTTGTTTGATTTAACAGGGTATTTGTGAAATTTTAGAATCTTTGAGGAGGGGTTTGCAAAAATCAAAGGGTGTGTTTAACAAATAGGTGATGATTAGGATTGGTGGGTGACATAGGTTAATAAATTACATGTTTGCAGTTCCCTTACACATTAGATTTAAAGTGAATTAAGTTACTATGGTTGCCTATTTTTATAATTGTGACCTTAATATTAATTTTTTTTTTTGTAAGGATTAATTTGTTCATTTAGAAATTATCAAAAGGAATTTGGTTACTTTTATTTGAAGATAATTTAATTTAAAATTCTTATAAATAACAAAAAAAAAGAGTTTACTTTGCCCAAAATGCCTTGTTTCGAATTTTCGTCGTTTGCAAACGGGGTTTGTTCTCCAGGATTCTCAGCTCGTCTTCCATTATTGTCATCTCATCGAAGGATCCATCGTAATCGGAGTGGTCGGGGTTTTTCCAGAGGTAAATTTACTTTCTGCTCTCTTCTTTAGGGTTTTCACAAGAAGTAAAAAAGAAAAACAACTTTCTTAATTTAATTTATCTGAAATCATGATTTTATCAACATAGATTGCCTGAGTGGAATTCACCTGCTACCCTTGATTCTGAATGATGTAAAGTTTATGTCTTTGCCCCTCTACGCTGTTTGCTATGCTGGCACTGTGAATCTGGCTTGTTGCTTTCTTTTCTTTGATATTGAATGTTGTGATGTGGTGTGTTCTTATAGAAACAAGAATCTGTGCCTGTTAATGCTATGCTTCCCCATTTTACCAGTTCAAGCAATTTTATCATTTATTGTGAATTGGTAGGCTTTGCATTGAGTGCACTTTTTGATCAATCACTATATGGATGCAGAGTTTTCAATTTCATGTAGTAGGACAGAGGTTATCATGGGTTTCTGACTATCTAACCTGAATCAAGTGGTGAATTTGGCCTTTCGATTGATTTTTTTTTAATGTCAACAAATTATGGGAATGGAATTTAGGTCTTGAAATACTTGTTCTTGTCTTGCCCTCCTTTAGTTACTGGTAACCATAGTCAGAAAGCTAGAATAGACTTTTGATATGAACATTCTCATACATGTGTGTGTGAGTGTGTTTATACCCCTTGTTTTCTAGTACCAGTTTTTGTTGAAATGTAGATGGCAGGCCATGTTACGCGATCAAGAAGGCTAGAGGCTCAGCAGCAGGAACAGTCAAGGGCTAAGTGGACAACATCACTCACTAAGATACTTGCGGAGCTTATGGTTGACCAAGTACATAAAGGGAATAAACATAACAATTTATTCAATAAGAAAGCATGGAATTATATCTGTGATGAATTCTACAACAAAACTGGTCTGAAATGGGACAAGGAACAACTCAAAAACCAATATTCAGTGTTGAGAAGGCAGTATGTTACTGTGAAGTCCATTCTTGATCAAAATGACTTTAATTGGGATGAAGCCACTGGGTCTATAACTGCTAGTGATGAAATTTGGGCTGAATACATCAAGGTACATTCCTTCTTATGTTTTGTTATGCTCCCTTAAAACATGAGGGTTAAAGTTTATGGATTAGCTTTATCTGAAAAATCTATTTTTGAATTTTTCACACTAAACTGAAGAAGCAACTCACTAGCCGGTTAGTGGATCTTAGAGATTTATTTGAACATTCTCCAAAAGCTTGCTTTACATTTTTTATTTTCATTCTAGTGATGAAAGACTTCTGAGAATGCTGTGGCATAATCTCTGGAGTGATACTCTATTTATTTTCTATAAATGCCTGCCCTATCTTTCACAAAGAAGTACTTGATTAACTCTTTGGAATTACAGAAACATCCTGATGCTGAGGCTGTAAGAAGTGGTGGCTGCCCAATCTTTAAAGAGCTATGCACAATATTCTCTGAGCCAACAACCAATGGCAAGCATGAATATATAGTTGCATCTGAGGTTGAACATACTCCTATAGGTCCTATTATACCTCTTTGTCCCCAGCCCTTGAGAATGCATCAAGAGGAGTCTTCATCTGGATCCCAAGATGAGGAAGATGCTAATGACCCTGAAACACTTCAACACACCATACATGCTGCAGCTTGCAACCGCAAAAGAGGCGAAAGGGAATTGATGATGCTATTGCAGAAGCCATATTGGAGATGGCAGCATCTTCAAAGATGAGGGCAGCTGCCATAGAGCAATATAATGCTAGATATAGCATGGCTGACTGTATTAAGGACTTGGATTTGATGCAAGGTGTTGACCAACAACTATATTTTGCTGCTTTAGACCTGTTCAACAAACCTAATGCAAGGGAGATATTTTTGTCTCTCAAAATGGACAAAAGACTAACTTGGTTGCGTGGCAAGTGTGCCGCTGCATCCAAATAGTATAGGTTGAAAAGAAAAATGCTCTCATTTTAATCAAAGTTTAATCCGTAAGTGTTAAGTGTTAATTATTGCCAACTTTGACTAGATAATCGGATTCATATCACAATATTTCTGATGTTTTGGTATTGAGATATTAATGTTGGCATGACACATAAATGCAACCAAAATAAAATTGGAGTTGATAATTCGTTTATCGTGTGAATGCCACAATAGAGAAATCCCATCAGGAAAGGGAACAATTATATGTATATAATATATTTCTTTTGTTTTTTGGGTTTTTCCAGATCATGCCTTTAACAAATAGACATGTTACTCCCGTCAAATGGATAACATAGAAGAAAGTACACCATCGTTCCTAACATCAAATTTTTCTCAACTCTATGTGTTTATATTAACAGCACAATATAATCAAACCAAGTGAAACTCCAAGCCAAAGTACATTCAAGCTCCCTCGCCTAGAAAAGTTGGCAGCTTCTGCTTCCACTGTGCAATGAGGATTCTGCACTAAACTGAGTCCTACAAAAATACTGAGTGAAATTACATTACTCTTCCATTAGCCTTCATATCAGAGTGTTTGCGCGGGTGTATTAGGGTCTCATCTCATGATTAATGATATTACTGGGTGTATAATCTACACATATGACCAAGGGGGTGATCATCTATACAGGTCCAAGGTCAATTCTACGGTAATATTCTCTTCACCTCGTGTTCCTGTCCATTAACTTTGGCTTTGTTGTATACCGACCCAAAAACCTCCATGCACACGCTTGAAAACCCCACAATTCCCTGAAAAACATGTGGGCAACCCATCTGCAGGTTATTCAGTGTCATTCCCCTTGTTATACTCACTGCCTTTTCATGTTTTGTCTTCTCTTCTTCAGCCTTTGCTCTCAATGTGCCCACCTTAGCACGCTTCTGGATGACAGGGTCCTTGGTTCTCATGGTACTGGAGGATTCTTGCATGGAGTATGGACCATACTTGCACTCCAGTGATCGAAGCTGAACCACCTTCTTCTCAAGCTCTTTGAATGCAGAATCTGACTTCTTCTTTTGTTTATGCTCCTCTGTCTGTTGAACTACAATGGCATGAATCACAGTCAACAAGCTTTTAATTCCTTCAGATGCCACTTTGTCTGGTATGCGATCGACCGCAAGGTTCCATTCTTCAGAGGGAGTATATCTTTGACTCCTCGCGGTTCTGCTCAGTGGGGTTCGGCCAAACTGGAAAAGGCTCAGCCTTAGCCAGCCTGTGAGGGATTGGATATATTCCCTGTGGGCCTTGAAGAGGTTGCAGAAGGATTGGTGCCATTGCTGTACTTCAACCTCTAGCTGCAGAGTTGACTGCCTATGAATCTCAGATGTGGGGATAGTTGATGGATTGTATTGATGTATTCCAGCTGCTGAACTATGTGCTGTTGAACTTGATGGAGCTCATACATGCTCCCCACATACACATCAATCTGCCAATGTAGGGAACAGAGAATACTGAGTGAGACTAAAGTCATTTTAATCAAAATACTCCATTTTAATCATAATAACCCAGCAGGCAGAGATTATGGCAGTTGGCACTGTGGTACAAGTACAACATTCTGTTAGCAAAATCAGTAAGCATCAGTAATTAAAACTGAAGCAAGGACAACCATTCAGTAAGAAAAGTGAAATGCCCATCATGGAATTTAAATTTGAGAGATTCTTACATAGGAATAAGTCTAACAATTTAATTTTAGGCACATTCATAATAAAAGTGAGTCTTTATCAACTTTATTCAAACTACACTCACTTATTTATAGATCCCGTCAACGTTATTATGAGTGTGTCTAAGAATGAACTGTTAGACTTGTGTGCACTTAAGAAAATTTCTTTGAATTTTAAACCGTTTGAAAAGGGTCATATTAATATTATAGCAGTAGTGGTGGTTACATGTCCTCAGCATAGAATATCACCTTTTTTCAACCAGTCCCTGAGCTATACACCGTACGTGTTATCAAAGTAAAGGGAAAAAACATATCATGATTTATGAACAGACAGACAAGAGCTCTCATGCGGGGACCAAAACATCCCATCCGTTAGTACATATAATTGATCATATACCCTCGTGAAAGTCCACAGCAGAATTAGAGGGATTTAGAAGCAATTTAAGCCGTGATTCTAAGGAGACCCACTTGACAAAGTAAATGAAATATTTTCCGTACACACAGTACTTGTCACTGGCCCAAGGAATCGGTATTGTCTTCTACAAAAGTGAGAAGCACAAAATTTGATCAATAAAAGCTTAAAAGCAATATACTAAAAAAGAAAAAATCCTAAAAGCAGTCAAAAGAAATATTTTTATACTGTTAATTGATATTACGAATGTACTCCTAGCCCAATTTGTATTATTTGACTTCCACCCTGCTACAGCAAACAGCTGTTACTCATGCCCATGAGCCAAAAAAGCTTCCACTGCAGTGTGCATATGCATGCATGCCTCTCTGCAGCTTCTCCCGCACACTCCCTCCAACAAGCAGTGACCCCAAAGGGGGTCCCAACCAAACAAAAAATGCAACCCTTTCTTTAGGCCTCAATTTTCTAATTGAGTATTTTACTTGTACATCAGAAGCAGATATTAAGCATAAGTATTTGCTGGTAGTGAGTTGAATCAAGACTGTCCCTCTCTATAGTGTCCACTCTTGAAATCTATTTTTGATGGACAATTAACAATAATTTTGCTAATTTACTACTATTGCTTGATAGTTTTACCCCAAAAGCTGTGTATAAAATTGAAGTGGACCCTCAAATGCACCATCAGAGAATGAGAAGACTAACCCTTCGATAAGACGAATGAGTTGAGGGTAGAGCTCAATCTCCCTTAATTTGATGATTTCAGCAGATGTACTATCTATGGCCTGGGAAGCAACCATCATCTGCGATTCTAGTTTCTCCACCTCTTTCTTTGTCTTCTCTGTCTTCACATAGTCAGCCCTCTTCATCTCCAGCTTCCTTAGAAGTGCTGCCTTCTTCTCATGCTCCATCTTTACGGTCTTAGCATTCTTTAAGAGAACCAAACACGTAATAAAAAGAGAAGTTCAGCAACGACTAGTGGGAGTTATCACATTACATAACCAATCTAATTAAAAAAAAAAGACCCGAATTTCCTCTTCAAATCACTTGGATGTTAGAAGTTTCCTTTTTTCAATCTTGATGTTGCTGCAAGGGGAAGATGAGGGAAATGCAAAATTCAAACAAAAAATAAGCAGATGAACACATGACTACTAGTATATTAATACCATAGCATCCACAAAATAGTAGAATACTAGTTGTAAGGAAGAAGACTTCTTCACTGGACAGACCCACATCAAATTTATGCAAAGAAAAGAGGAATATCCATCATTGCACCCCACCCTTTTTTTTTTCTTTCATTATTATCATCATCTAAAAGAAGCCGAGAGGAGATCTTCTTACCTTGACCTCCTGGTACAATTTCTTCTCCCATGCATATAGCCTCTCCACAGTGGAGCAGTGACTACCACTTCCATCAGCATTCCCCCGAAATTACCGACAGGAAGAGGAGTTTCCTCAGCCAGCTTGCCAAATCCGTTCAGTTTCGGACTCGAACCCCATGTCCACAAAGAAGGCCATCCATAACCGTACACTTTACCTAAGACCAACAAAGAAGTACAACAAATAATAATAAAAAAAACCCCAACCAGAACAATCAATGTAAACAACAACTAACAAAAACATAAATAAAATACGAAAAACCCAAAATTTGTTCTACGCTTATGATTCTTACTTCCTTTGCTCTGATGAGAAAAACCGGAGCTTGGAACCTCGAGGAGCGAAGAGACATGTCCACCAGCATCAGCGGCTTTGAGAAGTACTCATCAAGCTCCTTGATAATCTCAACTAGATCCTTCGTGTTCCTCGACACGACCATCGCCAGCGAGCTCGTTGTCCCCTTCGAGAACCCGCTTACACCCGGGGGCGGAGCCGTCACGCTCGCCGCCGCGCCCCCTGCCGCCATGACCACCACGTCCGACCCCGTCGTGGTTGTCGCCGCCTCCCACTCCTCCTCCGTCGCCGACCTCGACGAGGGTGGCGGCGGCGGCTGCTGCTGCATGAAAGGGTCCCAGAAATCCCACCCGGAAGACGACGCCGGCGGCGGAGGAGGTGGCGGCGGAGGAGGTGGCAGCGGCGGAAGGGCGGGGGAGGCAGTCATTGACGTCGTCCAGGTATCGGAGTTTGGACTCATCGGAGGCGGAGGAGGAGGTGGCATCGGGGTCGGAGTTCGCGGAGGCGGAGAGGGTAGAAGGGGCTGAGGCTCCGGCGGAAGGTGGTGATGGAGAAGGAGGGTGGTTTCTGTTTCGGCATTTGCGAACTGGAGTAAGGCAGAGCCAGTGGCACGGAGGGAGCGAATGTACATAGCATGTGCAGCGGAGAAAGCGTGCCTGGCTTGCACGAACTGCTTCATGTAATGCTTCCTAGCCTTGCACCTTGACACTGTCTCTTCTCTCTCTATCCTTGACTGGCAGCAACCCATCTTTTCTTTCTCTTCTTAGATTAGATGAGATCAACTTGGTTCTGCAGATTGAACAACAAGATAGAAGCTCCTTCTTTTGTTAATACTGTAAAATGGTCCACGCTAGCTAGCTTTGGCTGGGTCCAGAAAAGAGTTGTTTCAGTGTAGTGTAGGGTCTCGTTCTGCAGAAGTTGCCCTATCTCAGGGCCTCGAACTCTGTCTGTGGCTGCCAAAGTCACTTTTCTTTTGGGGGCTGGGTAAGCCACTCATCTCTCACGGACATAGATCTTTTGTCTTTTTTTGTTTTGTTTCAAAGTTGAGACTAGTTGAATCTGAAACACTAGTTTCACCCGGAGAGGAGAGATAACAATGCACTTTATGGGCTCTCTCTCTCTCTCGCTTGAGTAGTGGAGCAGGCAGGCAGGAACTAGAGAGAGAAAGGAGGAGTAGTTGGTACCTGTTCTTGAGAAGGTAGTAGTAGTGTAGTGTAGAGTAGTGTAGTGTTGTACCACACAGACAAGGGAAGCTTTGGGCAGAGAGCCTCTAACATAAAAGACAGTAATTTCTTACTGAGAAATACTTTATTTACTGTTCAATTTTTATTTTTAATTTTTTAAAAATTATAAAAAAAATTAAAAACTCAAATTAAACATATCATTAAATACTAAGAATAAAAAATATTTATTTTAATTTATTTATTAATTGTTATATAAATTTTATAAATTATTATTTTTTATTTTCTTAATATTTTTAATATAATAACTAATTTATTAATTAATAAATAGAATAAAATAAATATTTTATCTTATTTTAAGAGTAATTAAAATTTTCTCTTTCTTACTGCTAATAGCGTTTTATGTGGTTGTGTTTACTTGACGAAAATGCCCTCCTCACAGGGTTAATTGTTTATTTAATTATTATAATTGTAAAATTCACTTTACATAACGTGAAGGAACATGCATGGTGGGTACAAGTGCAGAACATACACAAAACAGCGTTGCCAGTGCCAGGTAAGAAAGATGCACGGATGAGATGTGGCATCCTCAAAATTACAATAATATTTGTTTGTTTGGTGTTGGGATCAAAAGGGCATTTTGGTAGTTCGATGCGGATGGATACAACGGCCATCTCACGATTCTCTCACCCATAGTAATAATATGGTAATGGGGATGGTTTCGAAACATTTTTTGCTCTGAATAAAAGGTGCAGCCTTTTCAAAATTAAAATTAACAAGAGTTTTTGCTAGTAAGTGCCTAAAGACACTCTTTAACGTGTTAAAATTAGGAAATTTTTTTGATAGACAAATAAAATTGGGAAATTCTAATGCATAAAAAAATTTAAAATTTTTTATTTTTAATTTTTTAAAGAGTTCTTTTAACAAGAGAGTTTTAATTATTTGTATTGATTATTTATTAGACATAATACCAACACATTTCTATTTATTATTGGATAAGTGTTGAATCCTACTTTATTTGAAATCTATATTTTATTTAATAATAAATAAAAGTGTGTCATATATCTCATAATATATAAATACATAATACTACTCTAAACAAAATCAAGAAGAAACGTCTAGAACTCACTAATTAAGTCCAAATTAACTTTGATTTTTGGTCTTAGTGCGTTAGGAACCGGCATGGCCAGACCAAACTAGTTCCCAAAGATGGTATTCTGAGCCAAATGGCGTGGCATTTACATGGGACCGTTGCATGCCTTCATTTATTTTTCTGGTCCTAGCTACGAGAAAATATATTTTAAATCAAAAACAATATTTAAATTTAGAGTTTAAGTTTAACATATTATTTTTACTTCAATTTATTTTATCTGTTACTCTAATTAATTTATTCTATTAATCTTACATTACATTTCTCTACTAATGTTGTGGTTAATGGTTATTATTCACATAGAAAAATGTTGTGGTTACAATTGTCTGAAGGATCAGAAAAAAATTGATTTATTAATCTGCTATAATGATAGATAGATAAAACAAATCAAATAATTTTTCTTAAGGCAACAGATAAAAGACAATATGTAACATACAACTTTAACAATATTCATTATTATTAAAACATTAAAGAACCTAAAATCAAGAATTAATTATGCAACATTTTTTTCTAAAATAAACTTGTTTAACTTTACATATCCACCACCTTCATTTCAGAATAATAGACATTTTAATTCTTTTATATTAATTTTTGTTTTCAAAGCCTAACAAAACACTACCTTTAGGGCATGTTTAGTTGAAGAGTAAAATTGGAGATAAATATTCCATGAATGATATTCGTGTATAATTTTACATATAGAGTTTATTCGTGAAAATTTACACTCAATTCTTACCCATTAACTAAACATAGCCTTAGAGAAGATGTTGGAAAGATTCCTTCTTCAACGTCTAACTATATTGTAAGAGATTAGTTTAACATCATTCAAGTGTGTAGATAATCTTAGAAATAAGGAAAACTGCATTCAATTTTAAATAATTATTCAGTTAAATATGCACATGAGTTAAGAAATATTGGCAGAGAAGAGTGAGAAACATGATTTAAAAGTTATAAGGGGTAAACACTATTAGAAACGAGCGGGATACCGATGAGTGCGTAACTGAAGGATTTCCAACGAGTTGTCACGATTTTGGAAAAAATTGTGGGTGTTAATAATGTGGACCACACACCGTTGGAAATCATCGGTACAACCTGGCACCACCACACGCCACTTGGTATGGACAGTGTTTACAAGTGTCCAACGGTTATTCTTTTTATTTTATCTTTAAATTTTTTGTTAAAATTAACCGGATGTATCAATGAGTACTTAATAATTTATTTTTTAATTTTTTTAAATATTCCCAACAGGGACCGATAGGTGTATTTATCGTTATGTTTATTTTTATTTATTTTTAAATTTATCGAATATTACCAACGGGTGTATTTATTATTATTTTTATTTAATTTTATTATATATTACTGAACTGGTAGCCGAAGGGTATATATTATTATTTTATTTATTGTAAAATAAAACGTGGGTGGCTAATATTTTTATTAAATATTACCGATGGGTACATATTTTTATTTATTTTTTATTTAATTTGATTAAATATTCCGACAAGTAAATCGATGGGTATATTAACATTGTGTTTTCTTTTATTTATTGTAAAATAAAATGGGAGTGGGTAATATTTGATAAATATTACCGACCAGTTTCTAGTGTTTATTTTTAAAATTATTAATTATTAACTATTACGACTCCGTACAGGTATTTGAAATTTCACATGTTGCCACGAACCTTTGGTGGTCTAGACTCCCGTCGGTAAACCGTTAGTAATTACTGCATATTGAAATGCACCGTTTCACTTGACACTTACCCATAGGTAAACCACGCTTAAACCTGCCGTGAGTCTTTTCCTCCTCACTCTCCCAATCATCCCTCTCTCTAAACCCCTCTCTCTAAGTAATGCCACCGCCACACGTTTGTTGGTGCGCGCAAAAGCTCCGTTTAGAGAAATGGAGGTCACCATTACGATCTTACGGGCTTTGGTGAACATTTTAATTGGTTTAGTTTTTTTATTTGGTTTACTTTTTCTATTCATTTATTGGTGCTCATAGTGTTGTGTTTTGTTGTATTGGTCAGTAATTATTGTTATTAATTTGTTAATGTAGGAGTTTTATTTAAGGTGACAGTTATTATCGATTTTGGAATGAATTTGCTATTCTTATTTTATATTATTTTATGTTTTCTATGTATGTAAGTGTGTTAATTTAAATTTTTCATATTAGATTTTCAAGATTGGATTTGGTTTGACGTAAAGAGCTTTCCCACATTTTGTATTTTTTTTTACTGCTATAGAGGTTAGTAACTAAATATTTGTTATTTATATCGTTTAATGGTTTACTATGTATGTAGGATATATAGAGATTTATGTTTTCTAGGATGAAGTTATAGAAAATGGAGATTGCAAGACTTGGGCGATGACGTAAGAGTCCTTCCCAACTTGTTTGCATTGTTTATTGTGGGATTCTTTGTGTTTGGAAGATTGCAGGATGCATGTTGTGGAGTTATAAGGGGATGGGAATAGAACATTTATATAGGATTATATGAAATGTATGTAATTATTATAATGTACACTGCTTCACTATATCTATTCTGTTGCTAATCTTTATAATAATATCTATAATTATTGAATTGACTGAAATATCTAACGATAGAAGCTTCGATTTTAGGGAGATATTGTCAAAATTTGGTTAAATTTTTTTTAGGAATAATAGATTAAAAAAAGTAACTATTATTAAAAAAAACTTAAAAGCTTGTTTCATTTGTTTAAAAAGAATAATTTAAACAAAACTTAAAGACCAATTGAGTGTGTTTTAAAGGCCAAGTAAAATAAATATCTAACGTCGAAAGCTCCTAATTTAAGAAGAGATACGTTGAAATTTTATTAAGGTTTTTTGTAGGAATAATAGATTAAAAAAATAACTGTTGTTAAAAAAACTTAAAAGCTAGTTGTATTTGTTTAAAAAGAATGATTTAAATAAAACTTAAAGACCAATTGAGTGTGTTTTAAAGACCAATTGGAATAAATATCTCACGACAGAAGCTCCTAATTTAAGGGAGATGCGTTGAAATTTTCCTAAAATTTTGTTAGGAAAAAAAGATTAAATAAAAATAATTATTGTATTAAAAAAACATAAAAGCCAATTGGATTTGTTTTAAAGCAATAATATAAATAAAACTTAAAGACTAATTGCATATGTTTTAAAGACCAATTAAAAGACATATCTGACGAAAAGCTCCTAATTTAAGGGAAGATGCTGGAAATTTGTTCAGAATTTTTTGAGGGAATAAGATTAAAAATAGCTGTACTAAAAATTTAAATAGCAATTGAATTTGTATTTGAAAGTAATAACTTAACATCTTACAAAATTGTAGGGTTTAGGGTTAATCACAAGCGCAATGTTACCTTCAAATCAATTATGAATGTATGATAGATTGCATCCTAATAAAGGGGGATTAAACTAAATTTTAGAGTGATGTTGAAGAATTTATGAGTGTGACATGTAATACACAACAATTCATTAATGAAGCAAAAGTTAAGTGTCTATGTAATAGATGCAAATGTAAGAAGTATTTGGATGATAATACAATAAGGGTTCATTTGTACAAGTGGGATTTATGCCTAATTCTGGTTTGAGGAGCATGAGGAGGTAATAAATGCATGGAATCAAGTGGGTATGTTTCAAATTGAAAGTAATTCTGGTGGGATCCATGTAACTCAGGATTACGTAGGTAGTACACTATGGGAGGATAACCTGGTTAAGCATCAAGAGATGGTATTGATGCTGCCGGTCTGAATTGCTGCTTGTTATTGCACCTTCAAGTTGGAGCCAAACCAAGATACTGCTTAATTTTGTAGTCAGCTAGAAGCTACCAATCAACCTTTATGGGAGGATTGTGTGCACTCTGAATTGTCATTAGCAGTTTCGAATGTTGAACATTAAGTCCGAAGGGAATCAAAGCTAAAGTTCTTTTGATCAATGGGCTATACTGATAAGTGAGCTAAGTCTGAACCCGATGTAATTCCAAAAGATTTTTATCAAGCAAAAAAATTAGTTTCTAAACTTGGGTTGAAGGAAATAAAGATTGATTTCTGCTTGAAAGGTTGCATTTTTTATTATAAAGATAATATTTCATTGACTGAGATAAGTTCTGCCAAGAGTCTAGGTTTAAGCCCAAGAGACGTGGAAGTGGTAGGTATAAGGATGTCCCTTAGAAAAGAAGGCATTATCTGCCCTTAATCCCAGACTCATGAGACTCTATACGTCAATGAGCTCGGCCTCTCATATGACGTGATACAGTGAAAATTGGAGGATGAGATGTGATGACGCATCCATCGCAGTGAGGCGTGGAAAAAGTTTGATCAACAATATCCTGATTTTGCTTTTGACTCATGAAATGTTAGATTAAGACTCTATTCAGATGGATTTACTCGGAATAACCAATTTAGCAAACCCTATTCCTATTGGCCCATAGTTGTTACGCCCTATAATCTCCCTCTTAACATGTATTATCCCTAGCCCTAATAATCCAAAAGCTAAGATTGATGTGTATCTTCAACCTCTAATGATGAATTGAATAAGTTGTGCTGCCAGGGTGTTCTTACTTACAACATTTCAACAAAGCAGAACTTCATGATGAGAACTGTATTAATATGAACCATCAATAATTTTCCAACTTATGGAATGTTGTCTGGATGGATGACCCAAGGCAAATTAGTATGTCCAATTTGCATGGAGGATACTAAAGCATTCATTCACCTTGAAACATGGAGGAACTCTTCGTTTGATTGTCATAGAAGGTTTCTAGATTCTGATCATCCATATAGGTGAAGTAGATATAGCTTTAAAATAAATTGTGTTGAACATGATAAGTCTCCAAGTTAGATTAAGTGGCCATGAAATATGGGATCGAGTTAAGGTATCCCAAAAATAACGAAAATCGAAAAGGTAGTGTGGCAGGCTATAGGGTATAATATAATTAGACCAAACAAAGTATTTTAGAATTGTCATATTGAAAGGATAATTTGGTGCGTCATTGTTTAGATGTCATGCATATTAAGAAAAATATGTTTGACAACATTATGAATACTATATTAAATACAGATCGAACCAAAGACAACGATAAGACAAGGCATGGTGAGTATTGCATGTAGCTTGATTTGCATTACAAGAATTGAGAGATGGTCGATTCTATAAACCAAAGACCAAATATGCCCAGAATTCCAATCAGAACAAACTGTTTGTCAATGGCTTAAGGAGTTAAGAATGCCTGATGGTTATCTTACTAACTTAAGTAAATGCGTCAATGTTGCACAGGGTAAGCTTGTTCGCATGAAAAGCCATGATTGTCACGTGTTCAAGGAGTGTTTGCTTCCAATTGCATTCAGAGAGCTACGTGATGTTCTCAAGTCCCTAACCAGACTAGTCAATATTTCAGGGATTTATACTCTTCTACTCTTAAGATTGATATCTGCTTGTCATAAAAAAATATTCCCAAAATTCTTTGCAAATTAGAGAGAATTTTCTCTTAGGTTATTTGACTCAATGGAACACTTGCCCATACATTTGGCATATGAAGCACGAGTGTGTGGACCGGTTCAATACAGGTGGATGTATCCATTTGAAAGGGAAATAAGAAGGTTTAAAAGAACCGTGAAGAATAGGTTTCAAGTGGAAGGATCAATATGTCAAGCTTATCTACGAAAGAGACTTCAAATTTCTGCTCATTTTACTTTCAACCACATGTTCAATCTAGGAGAACTTGGGTTGGTCTTAATGATGATGGAGGGAGTGTTCTATTCCACCTACTTTGCCTATATTCAATCAACCTAGTCGAACTGTTGGAAAAAGCGTGCCTCGACGGCTAACTTCCAAGGAGTGAAATTTTGTACACTTATATATTTTGATAAATTGTGATGAGGTGCATCTATTCAAATTGTAAGTTAATAATCCTTTTTTTAGGTTAAATTCGTATTATTCATCTTTAAAATAACGTAAATTATATTTTCAACAACAGATACTTTGAGCAATTACAGTCAAGATTCTCTTCAACAATTTCCGATTAGTTTAGATAACATGTAAGTCCACTTGTTTAAGATTATGTAACCCAATATATTCTTATCTATTAATTTTGTTTGATACAAGTAAATTTGACATTTCAAACTTCATGTACGTAGGTTTATAACAAAAATAATGGTGTAACATGTCCCCATTTGTTTAATTTGGCTTTGGGGCCAAAAATATAAAGTTTTAAGTTGGCCTATGTACTATGTTAATGGGTACAAGTTTCACACAACTGATTAGGGTACATGGAAAAAACTGACAATACCTGGTGTTTATATTAAAGGCAATACTGGGACGGAGAATGTAATTGGTATGATGTCGTTAAGGAAATCCTTGAGTTTAAGTACGTGGGTAAACTCACAAATAAATGTGTCATATTCAAATGTGAATGATATGATCGTATTTGACTAACTGGACACAACAACACAAGAATTACAAAATCATTGAAATCAATCACACCAGAAGATATAGAAGTTATGATCCATTTATTATAGCCCAAAATACCAGACAAGTATATTATATGTCTTATCTTGTGAAAAGTAGGTCATAGTGGAGGGTTGTGAATAAGATAAAATCAAGAGGTAGAATTGAAATAAGGAAGATATTGTTGAAAACCTTTTAAAATAAAATAGAGTCACTACCAATTTTAATTATGGCTAAAATTGGAAAACCTTTTTTAATTTGTAAACTAGTCTTTTTGGAAGAGATTTGAGGTTCGAGAGTCTGATTATGACTAGGGAAGGGTGAAAACTTAATTCCACGCACCCTAATACATTGTATAAATACGGTTACCCTAGAGCTCATTATGCAAATTTATTTATAACTTTAAAATATTTATTTTTCCCCAAAAATTGTAATTACAAGACTAGGATAAAAGAAAAGAAAATTAAATTAAAAGAGAACACAATTTAATGAAAAAATTAATTTTGACTTGATAGTTGTTTGTACGCACGTATCCTCCTTTGCAATGAAACTGAAGTCACGTTGTTCTGTAGAAAACGAGTATGTGTTGATTGATTTTAATTAAAAGAGAATGAACATGTGTCGATTGATCTATTTTTTTTAATTTTTAGAAATGGATTTTTGATTATTAAATGAAAGGAAAATATTTTTTTGATAAGCTCTAATTTCAACAAAATTAACTCTAGAGATACAAATACATAATTAATTTAAGCAAACTACATAAGCATACACAATAATAAAAAAAAATCAACTCATGAACACAATTACACCATTAATTTAGACACACAACACACAAACATATAAAATAATTTACCTAAAAAATAATTATTTTTCATCTTTTTATTAAAAAAATAAAATTAAATTCACTCAAAATCAAAGAAATAATTAAATCACTCTTTTTTTATTTTTGCATTAAAAAAACTCAAGGATTTATTTTGAACCAAATTATGTAAAACTTCTTTTTTATTTAGATCAAATCAAATCAAAGCCCAACAAATAAAGCCCAAAATACCAAAATTATAAAACATAACACTGATCAAAAAATAAATCCAAACCCAAACAAATTCAAAATATGACATAACACAAAACTAAATAACAAAAAAATCTAACAAAATGATGATAATAATACTAATAATAATAATAGTAATAATAATAATATAATTCTTTTATCCCTTTAACACTATAATACACACACACACACACATAAAACAACTCTCTTAGCACTCACCTACACACGGACATGAAGAGAGAGGGAGAGACAGAACACACACACATGCATCCAAAACACATCCTCACTTTCACTAACACACGCACCCAAAACACTCACTGTCATCAACATACACTCATTAAGAAAGAGAGAAGTAGGAGACTGAAAGTGAGAGGTAAAGAGAGAAAGCGAGAGAAAGAGGGGAGCATGAGAGAGATCGCCTGCATGGGAGGGAACGCGAGAGAGTGAGAGTGACGATGCGGGGAGGAGGAGGTGACGCGGTGTGGCAGCGTGGCCTATGCGGGATTCCAGGCATAGATGCGCGGATGACCAAACGGCCAGCTAGGCTGGGCGGCGTTTTGCTTCGCGACCTGGTATGCTCGTGGTGGAAGGTAGCTCAGGCGGTGGACAAGAGGAGCTTGACGGCGGGATCCTCGTGGACCGGTGAGGTCGCGAGCTTTGATGGTGGCGAGGGCAGCGGGCTTTGTGGTGCTGCTCGTGCGTGTTGGTTCGTGGTGGTGACACCAGGCAGGCACGGCGCCGCAGGCAAGGGGAGGTTCGCGCGACGTTGTGATGCTCCCCGTCACGTACGCTTTGATAGTGGTAGGGCACTGGTTTTAGGCGAAGGTGTGATGATAGAGGTTTTGGCTAAGAGCTTTTCTCTTTCTCTTTTATTTTTATTTTTATTTATCTCCAATGTTGATGGTAGTTTTGTTACTCTAATTGCCTATGGGCTTGTGTTTTGCTTTGATGATGATGATGATTGGTTTTTTTTCTTTTGTTGTGATTTTGAATGGTGATAGTGGTGGAATGTGGTGGTTAAGGCTGTGGCTTGAGGGTGATAGTGGTGGCTAAGTTTTGTGAATTGAGATGAAAAGGAAGATATGCCGCCACACCTCTATCCCTTTGTATGTAATTTCTCTCTTGTATTTTGCTGTTTCGCCCCTTTCAACGATGATGAACCTCTATTTATACACGCTTTTGCCAATTAATTAAATTTTCCTGAATGATTTTTCCAAGTGTGATAGGGAATGGCTGAGAGATTTTTCCCAATTATTGTGATCCTGATGACTTGTTGATTGCCTTTAATCCCTCAATTCATGAATAATGAAGCGTGGCCTTTTAACTTTTGCAATTGTTTTCATTATCTTCAGTTCAATGTGCCCTTCCTTTGTCTGCTCTTCCTTTTCTTTTCATTTTTTATTTTTTTAATTTAAAGATCAAAGAAATGTGGGCTAAAAGAAATGAATAAAATGGGCTGGTCCATTTTTTTTTTTTTGAGTTAATAGATCAATAAAATGGGCTAAAAAACTATGCTTGAAAAAACTAGAATGGACTTTTTTTTTGGTGAATGAGATACATTTTTTTTAAAATAAAGACAAAGATAAAAATGTGCAAACAAAATATGGTGTTCACAATATGCTTATCAAGTGGATGATCCACCCTTCAATGACAGTAATTCATGCAGATCTTGAAAACCCTCTTCCATTGACTACGGGAAAGTTGACATAATTGAATGCACAAGCAACCACCCAATCAGAAATCACAAAGATGAAATAAGTGATAGTAGTGCCTGATGATTCACCAAGTAATCAACAACAGAGTGATGATCAAAACGTCTTGCACTTTCATATTAACTAAGGTATTCAATATTATATGTAATATTATTATGAAATTATTTGAAACTTCTTGATTTAATTAATTTTTTTTGCGGATAACTTTTTAATTGTTTCAGGATGGCTGGTAGAAGTAGAGGCCAACCTTAGAAGGTCGTTACCTACCACCACCTCAGCCACGCCTTTCCTACCATTTCGCCACGCCCTTCCCACCACCTCCACTACCTCCCCTGCCACCACCTCCACCTCAGTCCCTACTATTAGCACCCAGGCTTCAGGATGATGCTCACTCCTGGGTATGTCGGGCCCCCACCTCCCCCGTATTCATATTCACAGCACACTCGCATCGACAACCCTTCCCCTAGCCCTATCATTGCCCTGAGCCCTACCACTACTTCAACTCCCAGCCCTGTGTCTAATTAGACTCCTCCTTCCTCGACTAGGTCACAAGCACGGACCGATAGGAGGCTCTCCTGGAGACAGGCCGCTGGGCTTAATGGTAGACCGTTTCGAAAGATTTCCTACGTAAAGACATGTAAGTTGAAACATATTTTTTATTATATTTTAATTTTACATTGCTTATGATATTTAAGTAATTTTGATTGTTTTTTGATATATTTTATTTATGTAATAGTTTTCATCCATTTGCAACGGCTTATATAGGATATAGGTTATACAGAGTTGGTATAACCATCCGTGGTTCACATGGACTGATATCCCTCTTGATGTCAAGGAGTCATGGTGGAAGAAGTGGAAGGTAATTATATGATTGATTCACTTTTGTTAAAATATATGTTTATATTATTTAACTATGTGCTTATATATAATCACTTATGTGCTGTGAATTTGTATATGCAGAAAACATTTTACATTCAGCCCGAGCATGAGCTCACAGTGAAGAAGGCTTGGTGGATTAGGTCTTCCAAGCGAATGCGAGATATGTTTCATAATGTCCATAAGGGACGCATGAAAGCTCGTGGCTGAATGATGCCACCTTGGGAGTTGGACGCCACTGGGCCAACGACCAACCTTCAAGGATAGGTCAGAGGAAAGATAAACGAGCCTCACAGAAAGGTAGGTCGTTAGTAGGTGGGTCGAGACCAAGAAGGGACCCAAAAGCATTTGGTAATTCTTTAACCTTTCTACATTTTATAATAATATTTACTATATTTGAATTGTGGCAAATACTTTATTTTTATGACTTTATTGTGCTTATTTGTGTAAGCGAAGAAGTTACGTTGCCCTTTCACACAGGGCATACTATTCGGAGACCCACACTCGAAAAGGTGAGCAGATGGGAGAGTTGAGATCTGGAAACCCTCGCTCTGAGGCAACCTATATAAGTTTGAATTTATACATAGTTTTACTTAATTTTTATTATTATTTCATTTATATCATAATTATTATGAACAATATGTTTTATCTTTTTTCCTTTGCAGGACGAGTTTAGAGACCTCTAGGAGTAGGCTCAGACCTAGTACCAGACCCAGACGGCCCGAGGTTGGGCCTGATGCTACATTCCTCCTCCTCCAAACAAGGAGAATGTTTGGACCCAGGCGCCGGGACTCTTACAAGGGCCGCATATATGGGATGAGGTATTACCTTGAGAGTATATCCCCATCCTCCCACCGGTCAGCTATTGGGATGACGCCTGAGGAGCGTGTGCATGCCCTCAACCTAACCTAGGAGAAGGCAGTTGATCCAACAGGAGAGAGCAACTCCTTCAGGAGGTAGGAAGAAGGCTATAGAGCAGGAGTTGAGATAGATTCAAGAGCTTAGCTCTCCTTGGAGCTTAGGACGTGAGGGAAAGCAAAAAGAGAAGGCTAAGTTCCGAAGATGTAGCAGAAGATCATAGAGATGTGATGACCTTCTTCAGGACATGAGGCTTCGAGACTTTAGTTTCTGCAAGATGCTCCCCCAGATCACATTCCCTCATATCTCACTCCCCTTTATCTCTGACGGCCATTACAGCGATGGCATGGATGACAACGATGGTTTAGATGATGATGCCGCTGATGTCATCGATGATCCGACGCAGGAGTTCAGTAGTTTTTATCTAGTTTCATTTTTTTTCCATTCTGGATATTTTTTACATTTATTGTAATTTGTATATATTTTATTGTCATAATTTACTATGTTATTTAATCAGTTAATTCATTCATTTTATTATTTTCTTATTTAATATCAATTTTATTGATAATTAAGTTATTATATAAATAAATAATAAATTACTTAGTTAAATAGGGAAATTTAAAAAATTATTTTTTTTTATAACCAGTATGATCATCGGTAATAAGTAATATTTTTAAAATAAATTATTTTTCATAAATAAAAAATATTGTCAGTAAACCCGTAGGTAAAATGTTCAAAAATTATTTTATTTATTTTAACTTTCGTCGGTAATGTTAAATACCCCATCAGGATAAATATTTCTCTAACGGCCATGTTGATGCCTTCTATCTAATTGACCGGCCAAATATTTTATTACTTGTCGGTACATGAGCAAAAAAAATCGATCGATGTTATTTTACCGTCAGTAATATTCATCGACGCCTTGAAACCAATGCCCATGTATTGGTTAGTACACGTTGGTACGAGCATCTATTTCCCCGCATTACTTGTAGTGAAAACATAGTAAAAGTCAAAAGAGAAAAAAAATTAGGATACTCTAAAAAGAGATTTTTACATTGTCACAAGTTTAATGCATTACATTTAATTAGGTACACTCACAATCAATGGCGGAACATTGTTTTGAAAGTTAGGAGGGAGAACATGGTAAAAGTTAAAAGAGAAAAAAAATTAGGATACTCTATACAAAGATTTTTATATGGCCATAAGTTTAACACATCACATTTGGGCACACTCACAATATAAGTGAATTTTATTAATTTTATTTAACATATATTCACTCATATATGGGTTCGACTAGTTTTTTTAAGTGTGTTTAAGAATGAATTTTTATAACTATGCCTATATACAAGAATTTTTCTATTATATATTAATAATATTATTTGTATATTCAAAAGTAAGTATATGGGTCCCTATTGTCATTGGATATAATGGTGACTCCACTCACTTTTACCCATCCATCTTATCCAAGAATGATAGGTTATGTAAGATTTTTATATGGTCACAAGTTTAACACATCACATTTGGGCACACTCACAATATAAGTGAATTTCATTAATTTTATTTAACATATATTCACTCATATATGGGTTCAACTAGTTTTTTTTAAGTGTGTTTAAGAATGAATTTTTATAACTATGCCTATATACAAGAATTTTTCTATTATATATCAATAATATTATTTGTATATTCAAAGTGAATGACTATTGACATAACCTATCATTCTTGGATAAGATGGATAGGTAAAAGTGAAGTCACCATTATATCCAATGATAATAGGGACCATATACTCACTTTTGAATGTAGAAATAATATTATTGATCAACATTATAATATTTGAGATGAGTATAGCTGAGAAAAAATGAATGAAATGGATTAGAAATGTCTTAAACTTATCATGTATTAGTGGTTTTTCCTCATACAATATGATAAATTAACTATCTAATAATTACAGTAATCACATACAATTATATAATAATTTTTAGGAGACATATATATATATATATATATCTTCCATCACTGCTGGAGAGATATCCACTAAGGCGCACATAAGAATTTGAACCTCGAAAAATTAGTTTCTTATATATCAAGTGAATGAATACTTTAGAAATAAAAAATACTACCATTATATTGATCTTGTATAGCTATCTAATTTTAAATGTGCACACGAATTAAAAAATAGTTTGAAAAGAAGTTCAATTTTAGAAAAATTTTACATGTATTTTACATAACTACTCCTGTTACTTAATCAATTTTCACTTACTCACTTTCCTTCGCTGTTATGTGTCTTTTCCATTACACACTCCGTTTCATATATTTTTTAGTCAATATCTGCCTCATTATTTTTGTTGAAATCCACGGTAGAGTAAAATAAGGAAGAGAAATTGGGAGAAAACTAAAATGATAGATGTCACAAAATGATGGAAGGTGCATTACAATGGTCTAACACATCATGACTTATATTGCATAGAAAATGTAACTAATGAAAAATATTATGAGAATAATAAAATTGCATAATAAATATACACCACACACCTTATTATTATTGATGTGATACTTATCCCACTTACTCATCACATCTAATGATGATGAGGTGTTATTGTGTATTTATTGGAATTTTATTATTCCTATAACATTACTCCGTAACTAATTACTCACTAACAACTCTCTACCTAATCTCAATTAATAACTTCTAACAAATTTAACAAACTTCATGCTCCTAGTTTTTTCAAAACACTTCAAACTAAATCCTTGGAAGTAAGGCATAAAAGAAGACTGTCAGCGTTATGTCCGAACCGAATCATGTCAAGTGACTGTGCAGGTTAAGGAAGAAACACAAAAAACGATTACCTTTCCCTGAGGCGGCAGCAAAGCAATCAAAGGAATGGAATGCTTTACTTGCATGCACGCCACCAGCATCAGCTTCTTGTTCAATCTGTTCTCTTCCTCGTCTCTTCCTCTCGCTCTATAAAACCCTTCAAAAGCACAAAAAACCTCTGTAAAGTGCTTGCTCAATTGTTCCTTAGATCCTCATCACTCCATCATCTTCCTCTTCCACAAATCAAAGCTAAACGCGCGGTGCTGCACCTCCGATCCTTGCAAGCTTAGCTTTATCATCACAATGACGAAACCAACTGTTGCAGTTGACGCTGAGTATCTCAAGGAGATCGAGAAGGCGCGTCGCGAACTTCGCGCTCTTATCTCCGGCAAAAACTGCGCTCCTCTCATGCTTCGATTAGCGTACGTAACGTTACTTACTTCCATTTCTTCCTCACTAGCTATCTCCATATACATTACGTATCATATATATAAACTTTTAGACTTTAGCGACAATTATAGCCGGAAAAATGCTTCTTCATGGAAATTTTCTTCGTTCAAATTTTATAAATATGATGAGACATTGGGAAGAAAATTACTATATAGAGCCATAAATAATTTTTGCTAGATGATTTTTTGTTGTTGTTGTAATAACTATGTGACATGTTTGCTAACATTTAAATAGATAAGCAAATTATACCATTTCAGTGATATTTGAGCTTCAAAAGCACTTCTGGTGAAATTAGAATGAGGTTGTACAGTAACTTAATGTATTTGGCAAATTTTTTTATTTTGCTAGAAGCACTTTTCAAGTAACTGAAAATACTTTCAAAAAAAGTATTCTTTAAGATATTTTTCATTCTAGTAATTTTTCATTCCAGTAAAAGTACTTTTGAGATGAAATATTATTATTATTATTATTATTATTTTCATATTAATAATAAAAATTAATTTTACTTTATTATACACAACCAAAAACTCATTATACTCAAATCAAACACAAATCAATTCTTTTTAAAATGATTTTTCTAAAAATAATCTTTTTCAACTTACCAATTTTTAAGTGTTAGAATTGCATTTTTGCTTGATTTATGTGAACATTTTGCAGTTACTCTATTGGTTTTAAATGTGCGTAGGTGGCACGACGCTGGTACCTACGATGCTGATACGAGAACTGGAGGTCCCAACGGTTCTATCAAGAATGAAATTGAGTTAAATCACGACGCCAACAAGGGGTTGAAAACAGCAGTTGAATTCTGTGGTGAGCTTTCTTCTTTCTTTGTTTGACCGAAAAAATACATTTTGTTAATTTCTCTATGCTTGTAACGTAACTCACTGCTTTGGTCTCATTTTGAGCGCAGAGGAAGTGAAGAAAAAATGTCCAAAAATTACATATGCTGACCTTTACCAGGTTGTTTTAGAGTAATTTGTATGCAGTTGGATTCCTAAACATGGGCATGTAATAAAGATTTTTTCATTTAAATTATTTTGAAATTAATTAAAATAAATTAATTCGAAACGCATATCTTATATTTCAGCTAGCTGGTGTTGTTGCAGTAGAGGTCACTGGGGGTCCAACAATTGACTTTGTTCCAGGGAGAAAGGTCAGAGTCACACATAAGTTCAATTTGCTAATTATCATTCATCATTTGGATTTCAATATGTATGGTTTGTTGTATTATACTTTTCTTTATTAGGATTCACGGGAAACTCCAACACAAGGGCGCCTTCCAGATGCCCATAAAGGTAAATAATTAATAAAATCATGTTGGGTGTTGTTGTATATATCCCCTGTTTTCTGCCATTTTGGGATCTCTTCCTTAGTTGGCACAGCTGTTGAATATTACCAATTACCATTTGACAACAATTGATTTTCCCATCTACTTAGCTAGCTTGTCACTTCATTATTACCTTAAACGTTGCCAGCCATTAGGCTGACTAACTTATTATACCGTATACAGAGTACACAAAAAGGAAAATAGCCAGTAGCTTGAGACATGTGACGAAATTGTTTTTGCATTGCTATATATACACTTATAATAAAATTAGATTTCATTAATTTATTGTAAATATATCTAAATATAAGATGCTAAATTTGTATTTATATAAAAGATTTTCAACTGTAATTTCCTCTTGGTAGGTTGATGAGCCAGTTTATGGCTTACATTCA
This sequence comes from Dalbergia oliveri, assembly GCA_030441495.1. Classification (NCBI taxonomy): domain Eukaryota; kingdom Viridiplantae; phylum Streptophyta; class Magnoliopsida; order Fabales; family Fabaceae; genus Dalbergia; species Dalbergia oliveri. The sequence goes on from JAMLFY010000004.1 coordinate 6,945,341, forward strand.
AAGAGGGTTCATTATTGTAGAGTTTCATTTTCTTTTAATATAAAGTTGAAAGGTCTTTTGTAGGAAAATCGAGTATTTCATATTAATTAGTGAGATATTATAATACTTCGTCAGAAAATGATATTCGCAGACTTCACTCACATATAATCTCACCCTTCATTTTTATTATTTTTTATTTCTCTTACTTTTTCTCTCTCACCTATTATGGTTTTTCTTCGTTGTTTGCGTTCACAGACCAATATACCTAGTGCAAGTGTGGCATCACTCAATTTTTTAATGTTATAGATCTTACCACAGACAATGATTTCGCCCGTGCACGTCTGCTCCTATATTTGGTTATGCTCCTCTGCTTTTTTGCTGTTAATTTGGTTTCTTCTTATGAAATATTCAAGAAAATTATTACTTTTTCCATTAAAAGTTAAATATCAAGCAGCTACCGCTGTCACTTTTTCTCCATAGAGTAAGTAAAGGAATAAGGATTCTCTCATATAAGAAACTTAATTTTATCTAGTTGCTTTTATTCTTTTAACCCCAGTATATAAAGTTTTATTGGTGTTTAAAAATGTGTTTAAATAACACTTGTCAATACCCTATTCAAAACACATGGTCCTCTTATATCTAGTGATAAATATGCATTTATTTCTGCTTGACCATGCCCAAAGTATTAGTGATCTTGATTTAATATTATTGGGAGCTTTCACTGATGTTATGGAAAAACTTCAGGTGCACCGCATTTAAGGGATGTCTTTCACCGCATGGGCCTATCTGATAAAGACATCGTGGCTCTCTCTGGAGGCCACACACTGGTAAGAACGATGCATATATCGAAGAGTACGTCCCTCTATATATGTACACAGTTGTTGAGTTGAAGGATACATTGATTTAATCTCATTTTCATTTTAATTGATAAGGGTGAAGCACATAGGGACCGCTCAAACTTTGTAGGTCAATGGACAGATAACCCTTTGAAGTTTGATAACTCCTACTTTTTGTAAGATGATTGATTACATGGTGAAATTAATTAATTAATTAAACTGTTTTGTTTTTTTGTTTATTTCTAATAATGTATAAATTGAAATTTGATATAATTAAACACTAAACAGGGAACTACTATCGCCAGAAAAGCCTCGACTTCAGTTTCCCCCAGGCAAGATTCGAGTCCAGCTTCCCACGGACAAGGCTCTAGTGGAGGATCCTATATTCCGCAAGTATGTTGAACTATATGCAAAGGTATGTATAATGATGCCTGGCATATATATATATATATATATATATATAGTAATTAGACGCATGCACTGATGATTTTCAATTTGTAATAATTAGGATGAGGATGCTTTTTTCAAGGATTACGCAGCCTCACACAAGAAACTCTCAGAGCTGGGCTTCAAGCTTAAGCATGTTGGAGATCATCGTGTCAGGCATGGAGTTATAGGAGTGTTAATTGCCTTAACTGTGGCGATACTGGGCTACTTATTTCAAGTGAGCAGAGGAAGCAAGCGAGGCGATTATTGTTAATTAATTAATTGATCACATAATAATAATGTTCCGGTCCCTCAATTTAATTTGGGCTGTTGGCTGTATTTTCTTCTATCCTAGAAACATATGATGATTATATTATTACCTGTAACATTAATAAGTTTCGAATATTACTTAAAACAAAATACAATTTATATTATCTTTTAATTCATGTGTTGGATCGACTGTTCCTATATTTAAGGTGAAAGTGTTATTGGAATGATTAAAATTAGAAGAAAAAAATTGATTTGATTTGAAATTATTTGATAAATTGATTTAATTTATAAATTAAATCTAGATAGATATTTGGGATGATTAAATAGAATAGAAATTGAATTGATTTAGAAATTAATTCTTATGATTAAATATATTATATTGTATTTGAAATTATTTCCAAATATAATTGAATTGATCTAATTTGTCTTTAAATTTTAAAATCAAATCAATTTAACTCAAGTCCTATGAAAATATTCATAGATTCACACAATTTCAGCTGCCCTTACATAGGACGTGTTATTTTGAAGACCCATACCCAAAAGGGTAGAGAGGAGGATGTCTGAAAGCTGGAGACCTCGCCTGACCTGACCTATGAAGTTTGAATTTAGACATATCTTTACTTAATTTTTATTATTGTTTCATTTATGCCATAATTATTACCGACAATGTGTTTTATGTTTTTTCCTTTGCAGCGCGAGTTTAGAAACCTCTGGAGTAGGCTAGACCCAGGACTAGACCTAGATGGTCGAGGCTAGGCCCAATGCTGACATTTATTTTCTCTAACGAGGAGGATGTTTGACCCAGATAGTTAGCGGCCTTTACAAGGGCCGCATATGGGATGAGGTATTATCTGAAGTATATCCCCATCCTCTGCCACTGGGTCAGCTTCTGATTATGTCCCGAGGGAGCGTGTGCATGCCCTCAACTAGGAGCTACATCAGAGGTGAGTCATTTGAGGAGCAGGAGCAGTCATGTAGCCCTTACTTTAGGAGTAGCAAGTAGGAGAGCAGCTATAGAGTAGGAGTTGAGAGAGATCCAAGAAGAAGCTATTCTTGGAGCGAGAGAGGAGGAGAAAGCAAAGAAAGAGAAGGCTAAGTTCTGGAAGATGGGAGAAGATCACTGCAGATGTGATGACCTTCTTCCTGGACATGCAGGCTTCTGGATCCTTCAACTTCGCAAGACACTCCCTAAATCCCTCAGTGGATGGCGCAAATGAGGACGATAGTTCAGATGATGATGTTGGATGCCGCGACGATGTCCGCCTAGGAGTAAGCTAGTTTTTATTTAGCTTTATTTGTTCCATTGGATTTTTTTTACATTTATTGTAATTTGTATATATTTTATTATCACAATTTGCTATCTTATTTAATTAGTTTAATTCATTCATTTTATTATTTTCTTATTTAATATCAATTTTATTGATAATTAGATTATTATATAAATAAATAATAAATTACCTAGTTAAATAGGGAAATTTAAAAAAATTATTTTTTTACCGACGGGTATATCGTCGGAGTAAGTAATATTTTTAAATAAATTATTTTTCATAAATCAAAAATATTGTTGATAAACCTGTCGGTAAAATGTTCAAAAAATTATTTTATTTATTTCAACTTCCGTCATTAATGTTAAATACCCCGTTGGTATAAATATGTCTTTGACGGCCATGTTGACGCCTTCTATCTAATTGACTCGATGGCCAAATATTTTATTACCTATCGGTACATGAGTAAAAACAAAATCGACGGTGTTTTTTGTCGCGGATATTCATCGACGCCCTGGAAATCGGTATCCATGTATTTGTCTGGACACCCGTCAGGATAATTTGTTCTGTTGGACGAGCGTCGATTTTTGCATTTCTCGTAGTGAAAACATAGTAAAAGTCAAAAGAGAAAAAAATTAAGATACTCTATAGAGAGATTTTTACATTGTCACAAGTCTAATACATTACATTTAATTAGGTACACTCACAATCAATGGCAGAACATTGTTTTGAAAGTTAGGAGGGTAGAACATGATAAAAGTTAAAAGAGAAAAAAAATTAGAATACTCTATACAAAGATTTTTATATGATCATAAGTTTAACACATCATATTTAGACACACTCACAACATAAGTGAGTTTCATTAATTTTATTTAACATATATTTACTCATATATGGGTTCGACTAGTTTTCTTTTTTAAGTGTGTTTAAGAATGAATTTTTATAACTATGCCTATATACAAGAATTTTTCTATTATACATCAATAATATTATTTGTATATTCAAAAGTGAATAACTCATTGGGACAGAACCTATCATTCTTGATAAGATAGATGGGTAAAAGTCAGTGGAGTCACCATTATATCCAATGACAATAGGACCGATATACTCACTTTTGAATGTAAAATAATATTATTGATCAACATTATAATATTTGAGATGAGTATAGCTGAGAAAATGAATGAAATGGATTAGAAATGTCTTAAACTTATCATGTATTAGTGGTTTTTCCTCATACAATATGATAAATTAACTATCTAATAATTACAATAATCACATACAATTATATAATAATTTTTAGGAGACATATATATATATCTTCCATCACTGCTGGAGAGACTCCACTAAGGCGAACATATGAATGTGCACCTCGAAAAATTAGCTTCTTATATATCAAGTGAATGAATACTTTAAGAAATAAAAATACTACCATTATGTTGATCTCATATAGCTATCTAATTTTAAATGTTGCACATGAATTAAAAAATAATTTAAAAATAAGTTCAATTTTAGAAAATTTTTAAATGTATTTTACATAACTACTCTTGTTACTTAAGGAGATTCTCATGTGCAGATAGAAGAGTTATCTGTATATGAAGATATGAGGTGAACCAATTGATGAAGGACATGTGTAATGAAGGTCAATAAAAGTTGTAAACCTATACGTAAATGTTATAAACCTGTGTATAATAGAACTCTTAAGGAAGATGAATAGAAAAAAAATATAAACCTTATCTGAAAGTTGTAACCAATGAATAAAATATTATAAATGTATGCTTAGAAGTTGTAAATCATGTCTGAAAAGGAAAGTGAAAAAAAAGTTATAAATCTTGCATGAAAAGTTATAAACCATTGAATAAAATATTGTAAACCTATATGGACAATAGAAATATTTCTAAACATCTTAACTAAGGTGATTACATAAAAAAAGTTGTAAACCTTGTATGAAAAGTTGTAAACCATTGAATAAAATATTATCAACATGTGCCTAAAAGTTATAAACCATTGAATAAAATGTTATAAACCTGTACCTAAAAATTATAAATCACATATCTTCATTACAGATAACTCATCCATCTACATATGACCAAACACAGTTACTTAATCAATTTTCACTTACTCACTTTCCTTCGCTATTATGTGTCTTTTCCATTACACACACTCCGTTTCATTTTTTTTTAAGTCAATATCTGCTTCATTATTTTTGTTGAAATCCATGGTAGAGTAAAATAAGGAAGAGAAATTGGGTGAAAACTAAAATGATAGATTTCACAAAATGATGGAAGGTGCATTACAATGGTCTAACACATCATGACTTACATTGCATAGAAAACATAACTAATGAAAAATTTTATAGGAATAATAAATTGCACAACAAATGCACACTACATATCTTATCACCATTAGATGTAGTATATATATTATATTGTTACAATTTTATTATTTCTATAATATTATTCTGTAACTAATTACTCACTAACAACGAACTCTCTAGCTAATCTCAGTTAATAACTTCTAACAAATTTAACAAACTTCATGCTCCTAGTTTTTCAATACACTTCAAACTAAATCCTTGGAAGTAAGGCATAAAGGAAGACTTGTCAGCGTTATGTCCGAACCGAATCATGTCAAGTGATTGTGCAAGTTAAGGAAGAAACACGAAAAACGATTACCTTCCCTGAGGCGGCAGCAAAGCAATCAAAGGAATGGAATGCTTTACTTGCATGCACGCCACCAGCATCAGCTTCTTGTTCAATCTGTTTCTCTTCCTCTCGCTCTATAAAACCCTTCACACGCACAAAAAACCTCTGTACAGTGCTTGCTCAATTGTTCCTTAGATCCTCATCACTCCATCATCTTCCTCTTCCACAAATCAAAGCTAAACGCGCGGTGCTGCACCTCCGATCCTTGCAAGCTTAGCTTTATCATCACAATGACGAAACCAACTGTTGCAGTTGACGCTGAGTATCTCAAGGAGATCGAGAAGGCGCGTCGCGAACTCCGCGCTCTTATCTCCGGCAAAAACTGCGCTCCTCTCATGCTTCGATTAGCGTACGTCACGTTACTTACTTCCATTTCTTCCTCACTAGCTATCTCCATATACATTACGTATCATATATATAAACTTTTAGACTTTAGCGACAATTATAGCTGGAAAAATGCTTCTTCATGGAAATTTTCTTCGTTCAAATTTTATAAATATGATGAGACATTGGGAAGAAAATCACTATATAGAGCCATAAATAATTTTTGCTATGATTTTTTGTTGTTGTTGTAATAACTATGTGACATGTTTGCTAACATTTAAATAGATAAGCAAATTATACCATTTTAGTGATATTTGAGCTTCAAAAGCACTTCTGGTGAAATTAGAATGAGGTTGTACAGTAACTTAGTGTATTTGGCAAATTTTTTTATTTTGCTAGAAGTACTTATCAAGTAACTGAAATTAAAGTACTTTCAAAAAAGTATTCTTTAAGATATTTTTCATTCTAGTAAATTTTCATTCCAGTAAAAGTACTTTTGAGATGAAAAATTATTACTATTTTCATATTAATAATAAAAATTAATTTTACTTTATTATACACAACCAAAAACTCATTATACTCAAACCAAACACAAATCAATTCTTTTAAAAATGATTTTTCTAAAATTAATCTTTTTCAACTTACTAATTTTTAAGTGTTAGAATTGCATTTTTGCTTGATTTATGTGAACATTTTGCCGTTACTCTATTGGTGTTAAATGTGCGTAGGTGGCACGACGCTGGTACCTACGATGCTGATACGAGAACTGGAGGTCCGAACGGTTCTATCAAGAATGAAATTGAGTTAAATCACGACGCCAACAAGGGGTTGAAAGCAGCAGTTGAATTCTGTGGTGAGCTTTCTTCTCTTCTTTGTTTGACCGAAAAAATACATTTTGTTAATTTCTCTATGCTTGTAACGTAACTCACTGCTTTGGTCTCATTTTGAGCGCAGAGGAAGTGAAGAAAAAATGTCCAAAAATTACATATGCTGACCTTTACCAGGTTGTTTTAGAGTAATTTGTATGCAGTTGGATTCCCAAACATGGGCATGTAATAAAGATTTTTTCATTTAAATTATTTTGAAATTAATTAAAATAAATTTATTCGAAACGCATATCTTATATTTCAGCTAGCTGGTGTTGTTGCAGTAGAGGTCACTGGGGGTCCAACAATTGACTTTGTTCCAGGGAGAAAGGTCAGAGTCACACGTAGGTTCAATTTGCTAATTATCATTCATCATTTGGATTTCAATATGTACGGTTTGTTGTATTATACTTTTTTCTTTATTAGGATTCACTGGAACTCCAACACAAGGGCGCCTTCCAGATGCCCATCAAGGTAAATAATTAATAAAATCATGTTGGTTGTTGTTGTATATATCTCCTGTTTTCTGCCATTTTGGGATCTCTTCCTTAGTTGGCACAGCTGTTGAATATTACCAATTACCATTTGACAACAATTGATTTTCCCATCTACTTAGCTAGCTTGTCACTTCATTATTACCTCAAATGTTGCTAGCCATTAGGCTGACTAACTTATTATACCGTACACAGAGTACACAAAAAGGAAAATGGCCAGTAGCTTGAGACGTGTGACGAAATTGTTTTTGCATTGCTATATATACACTTATAATAAAATTAGATTTCATTAATTTATTGTAAATATATGTAAATATAAGATGCTAAATTTGTATTTATATAATAGATTTTCGACTGTAATTTCCTCTTGGTAGGTTGATGAGCCAGTTTATGACTTACATTCAAAGAGGGTTCATTATTGTAGAGTTTCATTTTCTTTTAATATAAAGTTGAACGGTCTTTTGTAGGAAAATCAGTATTTCATATTAATTAGTGAGATATTATAATACTTCGTCAGAAAATGATATTCGCAGACTTCACTCACATATAATCTCACCCTTCATTTTTATTATTTTTTATTTCTCTTACTTTTCTCTCTCTCCTATTATGGTTTTTCTTCATTGTTTGCGTTCACAGACCAATATACCTAGTACAAACACTCAATTTTTTAATGTTATAGATCTTACCACAGACAATGATTTCGCCCATGCACGTCTGCTCCTATTTGGTTATTATCCTCTGCTTTTTTGCTGTTAATTTGTTTTCTTGTTATAAAATATTCAAGAAAATTATTACTTTTTCCATTAAAAGTTAAATATCAAGCAGCTACCGCTGTCACTTTTTCTCCATAGAGTAAGTAAAAGAATAAGGATTCTCTCATATAAGAAACTTAATTTTATCTAGTTGCTTTTATTCTTTTAACCCCAGTATATAAAGTTTTATTGGTGTTTAAAAATGTGTTTAAATAACACTTGTCAATACTCTATTCAAAACACATGGCCCTCTTATATCTAGTGATATATGCATTTATTTCTGCTTGACCATGTCCAAAGTATTAGTGATCTCGATTTAATATTATTGGGAGCTTTCACTGATGTTATGGAAAACTTCAGGTGCACAGCATTTAAGGGAAGTCTTTCACCGCATGGGCCTATCTGATAAAGACATCGTGGCTCTCTCTGGAGGCCACACACTGGTAAGAACGATGCATATATCGAAGAGCACCTCCCTCTATATATGTATACAGTTGTTGAGTTGAAGGATACATTGATTTAATCTCATTTTCATTTTAATTGATAAGGGTGAAGCACATAGGGACCGCTCAGACTTTGCAGGTCAATGGACAAATAACCCTTTGAAGTTTGATAACTCCTATTTTTTGTAAGATGATTGATTACATGGTGAAATTAATTAATTAATTAAGCTGTTTTGTTTTTTTGTTCTATAATGTATAAATTGAAATTTGATATAGTTAAACACTAAACAGGGAACTACTATCGCCAGATAAGCCTCGACTTCAGTTTCCCACAGGCAAGCCTCGAGTCCAGCTTCCCACAGACAAGGCTCTAGTGGAGGATGCTGAGTTCCGCAAGTATGTTGAACTATATGCAAAGGTATGTATAATGATGCCTGGCCCCCTGAGGAACTTGGACACGTTATATATATATATGTTAGCATGGTTTTAATTAGACGCATGCACTGATGATTTTCAATTCGTAATAAGTAGGATGAGGATGCTTTTTTCAAAGATTACGCAGCCTCACACAAGAAACTCTCAGAGCTGGGCTTCAAGCTTAAGCATGTTGCAGATCATCGTGTCATGCAAGGGATTATAGGAGTGTTTATTGCCTCAACTGTGGCGATACTGGGCTACTTATTTCAAGTGAACAGAAGAAGCAAGCGAGGCGATTATTATAATTAATTAATTGATTGATCACATAATAATAATGTTCTGGTCTCTCAATTTGGGCTGTTGGCTGTATTTTCTTCTATCCTAGAAACATATGATGATATGATGATTATATTATCGCCTGTGACACTAATATAGTAAGTGGGTTTCGAATATTCTTAAAATAAAATATGATTTATATTATCTTTTAATTCATGTGTTGGATCGACCGTTACTATATTTAAGGTGAAAGTGTTATTGGAATGATTAAAATTAGAAGAAAAAAATTGATTTGATTTGAAATTATTTGATAAATTCATTTAATTTGTAAATTAAATCTGAGATATTTGGGATGATTAAATAGAATGGAAATTGAATTGATTTATAAATCAATTCTTATGCTTAAATATATTCGATTGTATTTGAAATGATTAACCAAATGGAATTGAATTGGTCTCATTTGTCTATAAATTATAAAATCAAATCAATTTAACTCAAGTCCTATTAAAATATTCATAGATTCATACAATTACCTCACTGAATTGGAGAAGAATAATGTTAATAGGTTCAGGATAAAATAAAAGGAAACGAGTTATGAAGAAGAAAATATCCATTTCTTTACCTATGTATCATTGTAGGAGCAGGAACAATACTTTTACGGCTAGTCCAGCTAAAGCAAACAACTGTGAGTCTTTATAGTTGACGATGTGTGTGTTTGGACGCATGTTTGTTGCATCTAAAATCAATTCTAGAGTTCCAAAATTGATTATTGTCATATTTTTATGTTGTTTGTTTTGCGGTGATTAAAATCAATTCTAGAAATATTCACAAAAAATCAAAAATCAATTCTGGACATAAAAGAACAATAAAATAAGTGCCTCAGTTGAGAATCTAACAGAGAATGTGGCATCTTAGCTCCATCAAATATATGTAATCTAATAACAAATGGTTGAGCTCGATGTCTTCCTAACTCATGACATCACATATTTTGAATATTGAGGCAACAAGTTGGCAGAAGCCTGTTGTACTCTCTTCTACGAGAAATCGCATTCACTACTCAGCTGAAACGATCTTTTAGTAATTTAAATTACTACCCTAACAAATGGCCTATTAGCTCAGTTGGTTAGAGCGTCGTGCTAATAACGCGAAGGTCGCAGGTTCGAGACCTGCATGGGCCATTATTATGTGCTTTTCTGGCTGCTATCATCAAGCCGTGGCTCGTGGCCGATTTATGTTTCATTTTTTGTTACTTATTAAATTGCCAATCGAACATTGGGCTTAGGCAGCGTTACAACCCCCAAAATTATTGCCAGAGTGGCCATCAAGCCCAACCTGCAACAACTAAAACAAAAATCACAAAAAGCCGCAAAACACTGTTATTCTGCTATTATTTAACCTTCTATACAATCCTCATCAAAATGGGCTAAAAAGCTGCATTTATTTAGGTATGAAATAGTAGAGTGAAGTTTTCTAAATCGATATGGAATTAGGGCGTGTGAAAACTTCAGCTGTTTGTCCAAAATTCTAAATATTCTCAGTGTAAAATAAAAGAGTTCTTAAAAAAAATCACATTTCTTAATGTGGTGTAATGAACGCTTCAAATATGAAAAACACATTACTTAATATAGAAAAAATTTCATTGGCAGAGGAATATCCATTTCGATGATCTCTATATTTGGAAGGAAATTAATCCCTTCTGTTATTCTAATCAAACAATCCATTGTATCAAGTCATACCACTCAACTTAGTTTGTGCACTTGAGTAATAGTGATGTGAAGTAATTTCTCAATGCAAGTGAAATATTTTTTAAAAATTTAATTTTTGTATATTGTCAATGTAAATGCTTTTACACAATCAATTAATCATATATACTCACAAACAAAAAGTCTTCAAAAAAAAAAAACTACCTTAAAAATTACATATATTCTAGCAAATCGTAGTTGGATGAGAAAATTAATTCCTTTCACTCATTTCATCAGTTGTATGATATTATATTCGTCTCAAAAAAGCACAGTATATTTCATTAATTGTATAATGAAAATTAATCTGAAAGTTAAGACATATTAGAATGTAAGTGTATAATGACTATATCCATTTGAGATCCTATTTCTTGTCTTGCATCTAATGACATGGAAACACAAAAATCATTTTACAAGAGGAGAATATAAAAATTTCTCAAAAGTAATAATCTTTCATAATCAAAATCCAAAGGTACATGCTTGCATTACTAAGTTTACTGCGACGGGGCCTATACTCCTGTTGCCTTGTTATATTTATTCATTAATTTATTTCAATTGTGCAATATGTAGATAGAATTGTAAACATTTAAGTTTCATCATGTGCTCGGTGCAGTAATATGCAATCAGAATAAGAGCATTATTAAGCTTCAGCCATTTACTGGTGCTAGTGAAGTGAATTAAGTCAGGAAAATTGGACTATAGCTCTAGAATACATATGTCAAGCTATGATTTGCCGTTAATATATGGTAAACTTAGCTTCTATACATTTCTCGGATGCCTAAGCCAACCCTTTGTTGAATTTGGCTTTATATGTGAGGAAGTCAGGATGTTCTTTTAGTGAGTGAAAGAATGGTGGAAACCATCTGCTTGAAGTCAATTGGCTTTGTTAGGTAAGCATCCATGCCCACTTCCAGGCATTTGGCTTCATCACATGACATTGCATGAGCTGTGAGAGCAACAATGGGAATGTGCAAGCCTGTTCCCACTTCTGATTTCCTGATTGCTTTTGTTGCCTCGTAGCCATCCATCTTTGGCATCTTGTTTTTCACAAAGACAAAAGAATCAGAACATTTAAGCTAAAATTCAATATGATATTTATTTATTATTGTAAAAATATATACTGGCTCACTACTAGCTTCCTTTGTACGGTAATTGTTGTTGGTATTCATATATTAGTATATTACCAAGACCAAAATCCTTAGTTATTAACTAAAAATAGATTTTTCCCTTTTACAAATTGAATAGACACCAAATTGACATGTGGTGGTCACAGTTCAAATAAATATGGATTTGGTCGATGTCAACTAACAGTGAATCTATTCGAATCTTACAAAACTGAAATCCACCCTTATTTGAATGGTAACTACCATATGCCGATTTAGGTGTTTAAGTCTCTTTGTACAAATTTATATATTTGAAATTTAAAACATTAGCTATATCTATATCTGCTTTCCTAGTTCATACCTGACAGTCCATTAGGATCAAGTCATATGGAGGACAAGCCAAAATCTCTGCTTGAGATCTTGTGTTTCTTTCCTTCTGGAGAGACTCCCTTCTACAGTCTTCAACACCTAGCATGCAACTGAGAGCATCCACTGCATGTTGTCCATCACCTACAGCAACAACAGAAGCTCCCATTTTTCAAGCATTATGGTTGCTACCTTTTGAAGCACTGGTGTATCTTCTGCAAGCAATATCCTCAGGCCTTCAGAGATTTCTTTCCACCAACTGCTTTACTTGAACTGGTTACCCTATTTGTTTCCCCACATTCAGAATCTTCGCCTTGAGCTTCTGTTGGCAAGGATGGTTCCTTGGTTGACAGTGATTTATGTTCAGTGTCTTCATTGGCATAATTAGAGTTGGGGCTGCTCTGACATGACTCTTCTTTCCTCACATTATTATCTTCCAAATATTCATTGGTTAGTCCAATTAAGCAGTTATTTACCTGGTATGGTGATGGTGTGTGTGATATGAATACCATTTCACTTGTTTATCTCCACTTGTACTAACAGGATTAGAACTAACCATTTCAGATGTGTCAGAATCATCAGAGCTAGCACCCTCAAAATGAAAGAATCAATCTCAAGAAACTCATGCAAATCACCCTCTTTCATTGAAGCCCTTGGAGCAGTCATTTTTTTCTTTTGTAGCTCAAGATTTCTCTCCTTTATGACAGCTTCCAAAATATGAATCATTTTTGCTTTGTAAAGGGGTTTATTCACCATTAGAACATGCCCTTTCCTACAAAGCTCCATCTTAATGTTATTGGAAGTGTCATGATTTAGCAACCACACAAACTTTGCTCTCCCAAAATACCTGTGAAGGAAGTTAAGCTGTTCTTTCCATATATCTGTGCTCAAGTCAAGTATCCCAATGTCAACAACAATGACAAAAGCCAGGTTCTTCATATCTTGTATGCTGAGTAATTTAGACTTCAATCCCTCATTTACTAGATAATGTGCATCAAAATCATTATTATGGACTGAGCTTCTTGCATGAAAGAGTTCCCTCAAAATTTGTGTTAGTCCATTCCACTCAGATGCTTCCAAAGTGCACACCCCGTTTTTCTTCAACCACTTGGATGTAATTAGTCGACCCATGTTGCCATGCAGTGCAAGAAGTACCTGCATTGACACTTCTTATAAATAAGAACTGCTTGTTATCCTTACATTAATTTTCTTTCATTTGTATATGGTCTGACCGACTAAAATGTCCATAAATGGATATGAATCTTCTGCAGTTTTAGAAAAACTCAAAAACTGCATAGAATGACTTTCAAATTTTCCCTTTGCTTTGATAAAATATTAAAAATAAGTTGCAAAACTAACTCCATATGTGACTAGTTTTTCTGAAAATTGTTTATCTATATTTAAGCTGCCACCCAACATATAAGACAGTAGAACATTCTTCCTTATATCTACATCAAGAATAGTCTAATAGTTTTTAGATTTGGTACTTTCAATATGTGCATGTAAGTATTTTCCATATTATTTATTTGCCTAGAAGAGTAATTAATGACTGTACTCACCACTAAGCCATTGTCTGTCAAATCTAATGCACAATGTTGGTCTGTGACATCCATTGGTGCACTGAGAATCAAGCATAATCGCATCAGTGTTCCTGGGCCCTCCTTTTTGACAACCTTGATTTCTCCGCCCATCTTATTAACCTGCCACAGCCCCACAGCAGTAATGAGATCCAAGGAAATTATATTCCGGCCAGCAAATTCACAATTTACTCTAGAAGACAAAATGACAAATTCCAAGGGAATTAATAAACCATGAGACGGAACCAATACTCTTATAAAATAAACGACACTGCCCTTGTTACTGTCCAGTATACAGTTCTTTTTTAGTTTAAAACAGGGAGCAGATATAAACTTCACCATATATTTACATGTTTGTGCTGGGCAGACACATCTTTTGTCTTTCACCAAACACATTAATTATGAATGGTGATTATACTTGACTTTTGTGAAACTTGGCATATGAAGGGTCTTACCAAGTTTTTGACAATGCAAAGACCAAGACCAGTGCCTCCATGCCTGAAATGAGCAATTTTTCAGAACTCTATAAATCTTACAGTCCATAGCATTGAAAGGTTCTCTAAAATATTGGATATATGTTTCATATTAATTTTGAAGTTTAATGACAATCTCATACGATATCATGACTATTTGTTAGCTAAGAAGTAACTTTTGGAAGTCTTTATCTTGTCTTTGATAAAAGTTTCAATTACTTACAATCGAGTTGTTGATGGATCTGCTTGCTCAAAGCTATCAAACACAGAATCCCATTTGCTTGGGTCAATACCTATAAAAACATGGGATGCATATGAATGAATTAGGCATAAAATACTAGGACATAAATTTAAAGAAAACCATAGTGATTTGTCCATAAATTGATTTTTATTTTGACACAAAATGGACAGTTCTGAATGTAGCTTTTCTAGGTTTCATACCACAGCCTGTGTCATCAACTTCAAACCAAAGGATCATTTTGTTATCTCTCTAGTTCTCTTTAAGTGGTTTGCATTTTGCTTTCTCTGGTCTTTTGCACAATGTGGCTTCTTCTGCTCAAGAGGAAAATTGGACTGCCATCGCAAAAATTTGGGTTTTCACACCATCCTCTCAGAATAATGTGACCCGCTGCAAGACATAGTAACATACAGGATCAATAATTTTTTCGGGATTCTCAAGGAACATGCTTACAAATAAGAGAAACAAGCCTCAAAAGAGAAGCCTTTTATCATCTTCTAAGTTCCAGCCTCATGCTTCTAGAAAAGTAAGGGAACCCACCAATGTTTGAATTGGAGGCACAATCTTGGGGTGTGTGTGTATATATATATATATATATATATATCTGTGTGTGTATATGGAAGTCATTTTCAATAAACCACATATAATTTTTTGTGATTTTTTTATATACATATTCCAACCAGGTAAGCTATTTCATAATTTCCACACTACTATTGTAACAAAAATGAGAACATTAAAATTTGACTTACATGGAGTAAACTTAATTGAATTGTTGATCAAATTTGCAAAAATTTGAACAACCCTAGCAGAATCACCCCTTACTAACTTTGGCATATCATCTGCAAGAAATTAGTTATTGAATAGATGCATCAGAAACTTGTTAAAAGATTTCCTAGTCGTCTACCTTTTAGCTGAAATTAAAATCTATCATGCAAACAGAATAAGATTCATACCAGAGAGGTCTAAAACAGTCTCTACATTGTGATTAATGCACTGGACAGAAAACATATCTACAAGCCCTTCAAGTTCACGTCCCAAGTCAAATTCTGCCTCTTCTAGACCAGTTTTCCAGATTCCACCTATATTCTATGAAATATTAGGAACCTTTTTGGAAGTGCAGTTTTGTTACAATGGTAAAGGGAACTGGAATTGGTTTTCAATATATGGATCAAAGCATAAAATCAAATATTCTTAGAAATCTTGGCTTATATCTCACCTTGCTCATATCCAAGATGTTGTTAAGAAGACGCAGCAGGGCGGTTGAACATTTTCTTATTTGAGTAACTGTTGAATATTGTTCATTTGTGAGACAGTCATCAGATATAAGAATGTCAAGCAACCCAATTACTGCTGCCATAGGTGTCCTCAGTTCATGACTGTCATGTATCACAAAAGAAAAAAACATTAAGCACATTTGTGAACACTCAAAGGAAAGATCTTCTGAGATGCATGAACAAAATGTCAAGGTAGGCCATTAGAGTTGCTTGTGCATAGAGATTAATAAGATCTTGTTTATAGGGACTGATCAACATGTTTCAGAGCATAATCAGTTTTGGAAATACAAACAATGGGGAAATATAGTTGCCTGAGATTCCTTGAAGCCATTGATCAACTGATGTATAAATAGTTCATTGTCCCTAAATTGTAAATTTGGATCATAAATTGGATAAATCAGCCTCATTTATCATGTATTTTCGCAACTGAACTTGTAAAACCAACCTCATGTTTGCAAGAAATTGACTTTTATAGTTGCTTGAAGCCTCTGCCTTCCTTCTTGCTTCCAGTTGATTAATCAGTTCTGCTCTTAGTTTCATTTCCTTTGATACTCCATTTGTCAGTATCAAAATGCAAACACATCCAATGACAATAATGCATAATGATGCAGATATCAGAATAACCAAAGTTTTGAAGGCTCTTTCATCTACCTGCCCCATGATATGCTTTCTTGGTATGATGATTACACCTACCTGCAAAGTTCAAGCTATTAATCCATTGGCACTCAAAATTCTAAAATATATAGTTGGTTAGTCAAGATAGGAATTTGAATTAGAGGCCAAAAAATTTACTAGAATTTATGCTTAATCCAATTCATGGTAAAAAAATAGTGAGTACTTACAATATTCTACATTTAAAGATCTTTTTAAATTTTAAAGATGGTGTTATCCATAGGATCAAATATAAGGAACAGGTGCTGTGTCTTGAAATTTACCAAAGGAAGTCTCTTCAAGTTCAGGAAGAATGAGTCAATGTAATATTGCTCGTGGCCAAGCTTGGCATTCTCCACATGAACCTCATGATTTGGAGGGAAATTGTTCCCATAAGTTCTCTGTAGCCACTCAGCTCCCAGCCTTATCACTTCATCTTCACAGTCAACAGCCATCTTAAGCTTTGGGGGCTTTGTTGAATTTGCCAGGAGAGGTGCACTTGTGGAAGTCGCAAGTAGGTAACCCTCTTGGGAAGTCAAATACATATGGCCACTGTGCAACTCAACTAGTTCTCTCATTAGCTGTCCTACACTATAAAGTGCAGTGGTAACACCCACAACTGCCATAATACTCTTATTAGAAGAGTCCCAAACTGGCAATGCTGCTGAAAGCAAAGGTGAATCTGTGAACTTGCTCACGCAACATGCCACGAAGCCACACCATCAGGTACTTGTGAGAGGCCAGCTATGTTGATCAAGTCTTCTGGTGCAACCTGCATGGCTTTTCCAATCTTCTCACCAGTGACAGGATCAAGCGGTTCGCGGTACCAAATTGCAGACTTGTTACCGTGAATGGCCTCATCATCCCAAGCTTGATGTTTCAAAAAGGAATTCATCTCATTAGAGTTGCTAGCACCCATGGAGTAATTTGAAAGATCAGAATAGATATAGAATGTGTTGTTATCCTTCAAATCTCTATGGAACGCCTGAACAAATCCGTTCTTATAATTGATAGTTATTGAGTTGAGAGCTTTTCTACTAGCAAACAGCGCCCACGTTACAGCCCTCATCGCTTCATAAAGCTGCTAGAGTATTAACATTACAAATAAGCAAGACATAATTAGTTGATAACTAAATATGGTTAACTGCTAACTGCTAAGTCAGACATGATGAGTGCCAACATGGTCTCAAACATAATAATAACATAGAAAGAGTATAATTTTTCCTTTTGATAAAACAGTAAGAGCATAGTAAATAACAAATTAAGCCAACCTCAACTTGCTCTGCTTGAGAGGCAGGGTTGCTGTAACGTCTGATCACATACTGAGACAGCTTCACTTGAGCTGTAGTAATCTCAGCAGTAGAATTCAGAATGTTCCACATCCTTAAGATCGGGCGTTGCAGAAGCTCATAACGCAGACCATAAGCCAAGCTATTAAGTGATTTTGTTGTGTAAATCTTGGTGAAATGCCATGTCAGTATAGTGAGCAGCCCTATCAAGATAGCTAGCATGACCTGCATAAAACAAAATACTTGTTGGATCAACAAAACAGGTTCTACTTTTCATGTATCAAGTATGTATAAACAAGGGTCATGTAATATTTTCTTCGCAACTGGTTCTCTTGATTCACCATGGTAACTTATCCCTGGCTTCATTTATCAAATATCGAATAGTAATAAGAATATCGATCTTTCTACATAAACCATAATTAGAGACCAAAATTTAACCATATATTCACTGACCATGATTGCTAGCCGAACCACAAACACACTATAGTAGGATGAGAGACAGTGACTACTAGCATACTGAAATTCTTCTTTTTCCACATCCCTGTGGAAAATTCTTCTACCAGTTGGTGTGGTGTTTGTCTTCCATGAAGGGGCACAACCACATAATCTATCAAACACGTGCTTGCACTTGGTACTCATTGGGGAGCTTGAAGTTGAATCTTGCGAGCATATAGAACTTTGAGAAGAGGTTTCCTCCTTGTCTTCTGCCATATTTAACTCCCTGCTGAAGGCTATGTGGTTTAAAAGTAACTAATCGGACAAGTACAAAGTTCTTTTTATGTTGATGGAGAAAAAAATTCTTGGTCTCAGAGTAAAGCCACTATGTTTTCAGTGTTTGCAATATGCATGTATATATAGACGCACAAAATATTTAAGAATCGCAAAAGAGATAAAAGAGTGAATCCTGTATTCTAATAATAATGTATAACATACATGAAAAAGCAAGAAGGAGCCTATTTTGACTTTAATAGTGATGATGGGTAGTAATGTTACATTTAAATATTTAATTGAACAAATTATTGTTTGCTTTGAGAATGAATTCTTTAGTGTTAAATTTATCATGTCTAACCTCTCAACATTGATTTAAAAATGGGATCTAGATAAGATATATATGACATAAAAGAATTGATAGTAAGAGATCACACATAATAAGATCATTTGAAAATTTAATGCAAGAGAATTCATTTCTATTTACTTCAATCTTTGATAAATATCATCCCTGCCATTGCTTGCTATAAGACTGTATATCAGCTTACAACCAAGGACTTCAAAGAATGACGAGATATTATTATTTAGTTCAAATCACTAATCATAGGATTTAATTGGAATATATTGTAAGTGTAAAAAAAAATTTACATAGTCATCCAATATATCAATAACACATAAGTAAAGATAGTTACTTTCCACTCTCACGTTTAAAAAAGCTATGCAAAATGAGAGGTTTGATTAGATGATAGTGTAAAATTTTTTTATATTATAGGACATCAAAATTAAACTCTTAGCTATATTGTCAAGTTCACTAATTAATTACAACTAATTTAGTTCAAGGGGGTCTACTAGTTATTTTATTATTATTATTATTATATATTCACATAACTTGAATATTGATTTAAGAGAAATAAATACCAAAAGAAAAAGAAATACTTGTTAACCTAAAAGTTATTTCATTTCATATGACCGACTGATATATCATTAAACGTGTGGGTTTAATTTAAATACCATTTTCTTCCATCTTTGTTTGATTCAATTTTTATTATTTCAACAAACAATAGTTATCACAACTCTAATTCGCGCAGCCCGCTCGAATTGTCTAGGATTACTAAATGCCAAATCACGTAAGCGAATTAAGCCTTGGTGCAGTATAAAATATTTAATGGAATTGGGAAAAATATAATTCCTGGTAATGCAATTACAATTACAATTAAGGAAGATTTATACACTAGTGTGTCGAGTCATTTCGCACTTGTATGTGCAAGAGCAAGAGGCTTGGTTTTGTAAAGTGGGTGTTTTATTCCGTATCCACAATCACGGTGCTTATGGCTTCATCAGATTCCGCATTTGCCAAGCCACCTCCCTTTGTTTTGCCCAATTCGACCGTTGGCTTCATTTGAACCACAATAACCACCTAGCCAGCTATGATCTAACTAAGACAAAACAAACCATGGCCAAGAAGCTTCCTCATCTTGGGATACCATACTCACCAACATATTATGTGATTAAAAAAAAAAAAAAAACTGCAAATTCTATGATGTTGGAGTAGTGGACCGTGGCCCTACTCTTCCCATTACTTACATTAGTTAGATTATCCTGTCTTTATAATTTTTATTCATGTTTCGAAAAAGAAATAAGGGTACTCAGTGTCATATTTCACAAAATATAATGACATTGAGCATAATATCATTTAAACCTCAGAGAAAATTACTGTACATTTTAATAAAATTTTATAAATTGTAGGAGTTTTGTGTAATAACACTTAATATCAAGGGAAATAAAAGGAAGGACCTTAGTTTTAGTTGCGAAGGTGTAAGACACCCTCTTTAGCCTATTATAGGGCTGTAGTATGTGAAGAATTCATCATGAAATGGGAACAATTGCACAGTCTAGAGAAAATTACTATTTTAGTGAGCACCAGTGGATTTTAAAAAGGTACCTTGGCACTTTGTCATAACCGAATTTTCTTTCTTGTCTTGAAAGTGAATCATCTTTGAATTCAATGAACTTACCGCGATGTGTAAATCCGCGGATGTTTTTCAACCACCATACCTTCATTTAAATCAAATTCAAATTGTGGGGGAATATTCATGCTCATTACATGGTGAAGATTATCCAAGTTGCCTCAATCAATAGACAAAGAATACTCTCCCGTTTTTTAATAATTGTAAAAAAAACTAAACAATACTAACATTAAGGAAATAAAAAAAACATCTTGATAAATATAAAAAAGATATGAATAAATAAGACTATTATTTTATAGTCATTATTATTCATCTTGATAAATGTATTGATTACTTCACTAAATATTTATATTAAGTATATAAATGAAAGAAAAAAATTAATATTACATAAATATTATAAATAGATAGATATTCTAAAATGTGAAAAAATTAAAAATTGACTATTGTTATAAAATAGGGAGTATATAATTTAATAATATTATTATATGACTCAAACTTTGAAACACTAGTTATCATTGGAAAAAAAACAGATCACGATCAAATTTTACAACGTCTTTGTATTTACTTCTAATGAAGGAGGTGCTCTCTTTCCTAGGGAGCAATGATTGTTCTTCCCATTCGAGTAGGAGGAGACTATGAGACAGTGCAAGCCTTTGGCAGCACGTCATAGGATCCGAATCTTTCCCAAGTAAGAAAAAACCAATGAAATCATTGGGGAAAATTTTATTTTATTTTCCATTTTCCTATGTGCCTCATATATAGCAAACCGATTAGTCTTCCAAAGTCCAAACTAACTGACCCACAAGCACCACAATATCCCATCATTTAGGTTATTGCTAACTTTTCAACCCCTTGTGGGCTATCCAAGTTCAGACCATGGAATTTAGGGTATGAAGTAACACAAATGCTTTATTATAACTACAATGACTAAATATGAGACGTTTTCTGACTACTATGCAATCAAAAATATTTGTCTTACTTGTGACACCCAAAAAGCGTAGCTGATACTAATACCTCAGCCTAATAACCTACCAGTCCACCAAAGGATAAACTCAAATTAAAGCCTCAAACTAATAATGTAAAAGTAATTCATAATAATACAATATTAAAGTGATAAAAGTTAAGCGAAAGATGTCAAACAATAAGAACCAAGGTCGGCATTATTTTTTTGTGATAAGTGGCGGTAGCTGGAAATCAATACGTAATCTGATTTTGATCAAAATAAGCATGCGAAGGTGGGTATTAAAAGAAAACTTATTTGATAAAATGTGGGCCTATTAGGAGTGCACTCGGTGTCTTTTACTTGGCTAGCTGAATCAACATCCACAGTTTTGTGATCCAACTCACTAATCCACGTAAACCCATTTCGTGGTGTATCCTCCTCCTTGAGGCTTCAGAAGACGATCGAATTGAAGCACTAAATAAGCTGAGTGATAAGCTCTTTTTTAATAGTGTATATAGTGGGGGGAAAAATAAAGGTTTGAATTACTTGGTGCCGAAAATTCTCCATTGTATTCCATTTCCATTGCATGGCTAAAAGATGACCTAATAAGAAACAATATCATATATATAGTAGTACATTATAAGTTCTCATCGTTAGTACGAACATGTGGCGCATTTTCCTTTTCCTACTAATATAAACTCTTTCTTGCCCTCGTTTCTCTCTTAAAAATAGTACTTCTATTAATGTATTTCTCAACTTGTTTCTTTATCTTCCTTTTTACAAGATAGATAAGATCAAAACAAGTAAACTATTAGTTTACAAGAATATTTTAAATCCGGATATGTATATATGAAGCCATTTCCCAGATTGATATGGTCGACCACTTAAAATGCCCGAACTACATAAGGTGTTATGGCAATAGAATAACTGCCAAGCATATTGGCAACAAGGCAGCATACAATATTAGATATGCAAAATCTTTGGGCACCAACAAAAGAGAGGAGTGGATAAAGGGACCAATTCAGTGTCATCCCCACTTATACATACTCAAAACAGGTTTTGGAAGTTCTATTCCATGGGTACAGACACCAATTTTTTTGGGTCAAGAAGGAATTAAATTCCTTAGGACCATACAAGCTACGAGTGGAAACTCGTTTTTCATATGTAGAGTGTACTTCTTAGTGATATATAGTTTTGTTTTGTTAAAAAAGATATCTTAGGCATTTTCAGTGGCTATTAAGGAATTCAACTTCATTAGGAGATAAAAGAATCTCCAAATTCCAGTCATACAAGAACCATTAATTTATTTATATAGTATAACTCCAGAAATAGTTAATTCAAATCATACAATATATATTAAGAATGAATGGTTTTGATTGAAACATTCCCTGGATATTATTAATTCAAAACAATCACAATAACATGCATATATCCACTTAATTAGATCAATCACTCTAAAGCCTTATACTAATCCAGTATTCTCATTGGCGTAAGTAGGCGCTGACTAGCAGGCCACTTTCCCAAAGCATTTGTTTTGAAATATATTTAATTATTTCTAAAAATAGATAGTTGAGAATAATGCATTCCTACGTTTATTATCAGTTTTACAAAAAAAATTTGGGTATTAATTGTTTCATGAAAAAAAAATTTTCTATAATTTAGCAAAATTTTATTTTCAAGTTGAACGGGGAAAAAAATTCTCATGACTTGGGAATCACAATTATTAAATATAATTACTAAATCATCCCTCAATTATTTGACTTTTTCTCTTTTTATGATTGTGTTAAGGGTATTTTGAAAATTATAACATATATTCTCACAAATATAGATTATAAAATAAATAAGTTTTAAATTTATTCCTAGGAATCTTAACAAATAATCAGGAATGTTTAATGCTAAACAAACAATTTTTTAAAGATATTCGAGAATCATATTTCAGAAATATCATTTCAGAAATGTGATTCCTAAAAACCTAATTTTAAACCTTGAAACAAATGTCCCTTTAAGCTATATTTTTTGTTTCTAAAAAGACAAATGAAAAATGTCTAGACTCCTAAAAAGTAAAATCAGCTCCCCACACAACCAGACATAATAAAAGGGTGAATAACAACTACACCCCCTGAGGTATTGAGTTATGACAACTAACTCCAAACTATGCCAAAATATGCATCCCACCCCATTCCTTCATGACACCGTTAGAATTCTAACTTTTGTTAACTAGAGTTAAAGTTTTATCCATAAACTTAACTAAATTGTTAAGCAATTGAGATTTTCGCGAGAGAAAGAACGTCTTTCTCTTCCCATTATTCAAAGGCTCACCCTCACACTCACCCATTCTTTTTCCGTTTCATCTTCCCTCACCCACCAAGCCACTACTACATGGTCTCACCCACCACCATACGGTCAGCCTTGTGCATTTTATTTCTCTTGCTATTTATTCTATCGTTTTAATTTTTAATTTTCCACGTAGTTCCTTCTTGTTTTTCTAGAACCAAAGTTGCTCTATTTTTGTGGCATTGAGCTTTTTTTTTGTTATAAAATCTAATTTTTTTTCAGCCTTTTTTTTAGTTGAAGGAATACAACATACCTTTGATGTTGAAAAAGTAAATCAACGTAGCATAGCAAACATTTTATTTCTCTTGCCCTTTTTTTTCTGTTTTCTTTATTTTTAATTTCTCTAGAACGAACTTGTAGTTGTTTTTGTAATGTTGACCTTGTTCCTTTTATTTTTTTTATTGATAAAATCTAATGTTGAGCTTGTGGTCTACCTTGTTTAGCAATACAATGGGAGATAACACAAGATTCAACATTGTTGTTCATTGGCAGGATGACTTCTTCATAATAGACACTGACTACATATGCTACATGGATCTACTAAGCCAAGTCTATCGTGGGCTAAAGCTAGATTGCAGAAAAAAAGTGAAGTTGGAGGGAGAATTGCCACAAAATAGGAGAATTGCGATAGAAGATGATCAAACATTGATAATCTGGACTAAGGAAAATAAAGAGAAAGGTAATGATTACCTGCATTTGTATGTAGAAGAATTGAACCATATATTGGAGCCACATTTAGAGGAGCCTCTAATAGGTATGTCTGTCCCTAATGCCAATATTGATTCTAATGATGACACCTTTGAAACATCTGATGCAAGTAGTCTTGGGTTAGGGTCTAGCGATCTTGATGACTATATTGTGCCAGAGAATAGGAGGCAGGGATGATAACTTTGAATATGAATCTGAAAATTTAGTGGATGACATATACAATTCTGATTCCAGTCAAGATAGGCCTTACTTGGATAGAGCTTATGTTGGCAAGATTTATCAGGAATCAACAAACGGTCCTATAACACTAGAGAGAGGGATGTTGTTTGCAAGTGTTGATGTCTTTAGAAAGGTTCTTGCAGATTATGCCGTTCAAGAGGGTTTTGATGTTGTCAAAACTAGGAATGAGAGAACTAGAATAACCGCTACGTGTGGTGGTAAGGGATGCAAGTGGTATTTGCATGCTAGCACAAATCCAGATGAGGTCACATTTGAGATTAAAGTGTACGAGGGGAAGCATACTTGTGTTAAAAGCTCTACTAATTCCTCTGTGACATCCGCTTGGATAGCTAGTAAAATGGAAGCACAATTTAGGGCTCATCCTAATATTAGTTATGAAACAATCAGGAGCATTTGTTGCGTAACTATGGAGTTGAAGTTTCTAACAGTAAACTTTATCGTGCTAAGAAGAAGGCAAGGGAACAAGTTGAGGGTGATCATGCTAAAACATATAGCAAGATAAGGAAATATGCTGAAATGGTTAGGATAGCTAATCCTGGGTCTGTGGCCAAGTTACAAGTTGAGAGGAGTAGTCTTGGTAGCAATCCTATTTTCAAAAGGTTCTTTTTGTGCCTTGATGCTATGAAAAATGGGTTTTTAAAAGGTTCAGGCCTTTCATAGGCATGGATGGCTGCCATTTGAAGGGGCCATATGGTGGTGTCATGTTATCTGCTATTTCCTTGGATGGAAATAATGGGATTTTTCCTGTTGCATTTGCCATAGTTGAAGTGGAAAATAAAGATAGTTGGACTTTTTTCCTTAAGCTGTTGGATACTATGATTGGAGCTTCAATCCATGACAAGCCTTTTGTTATTATGACTGATAGACAGAAGGTAAATTTGTTATTTTTGTTATTTGTTTAATTCCATGTTGTACTCTTATAATTTTGGTGTTATTTTTATGTTGTAGGGGTTAGACCAAGCTATCAATGAGGTGTTTCCTCCTCACAGGGTGTTGTTGTAGGCACCTGTATGCAAATTTTAAAGTAAAATTCCCTGGAATGATGTTAAGGAGCTTATTTTGGAAGGTTGCAAGGAGTTCCTGTGATTGGGAGTTCAAGGAGACTATGCAACTTATAAAGCAAATGGATGCAGAAGCATTTGAGTGGCTAGACAAGATTCCTGCAAATATGTGGTCAAGGCAAGCTTTTGATCCTAGAGTGAAGTCAAACCACATCACAAATAACATGACAGAGAGTTTCAATCAGTGGGTTGGTCCTTTGAGAGGTAAACCAATACTAATGTTGATAGAATCTTTAGTTGTAAAGTTGATGGCTAAGATTCATAATAGATACTCTAATGGCTGTATTTGGGAGAAGAACCTTACTCCTGGGGCTTTGAAAAAGATTGAGAGTATCAAAACTAGGACCAATAGGTGTAGTTTGGTCCAGCTGCTCGAAGGGAATTTTTTGTTAATGATGATGGCAAGAGGTTCCTGTTGACTTGGAAAAGGGTACATGCCATTGCAAATTTTGGGAGATTTGTGGTAAGTTTTCAAATTTACTTCTTATTTGCCTGTTTAAGTTACATAACATGTTGTAAGACATGACTAATGTATTTTTCTTACAAATTTAGGATTGCCATGTAAACATGCTCTTGCATGTATATCTTATCTCAGACTACAAGTAGAAGAATTTTGTGATCATCATTACTCCAAAAGTTGCTACCAATTGACTTATTCAGACATTATTCACCCTATACCAACTTGTCCATGGTAGAGTTTCATGAGAATCCAGAGGATGTTGTCCAAGCACCAATTCTGAGAAGGCTTCTAGGAAGGCCAAGGAAGAATAGGAAAAGAGAAGCTGATGAAGGACCTTCTGGGCCTGGTGTTGCTAGGAGATCAGCCACAGTTACATGTGACATTTGCAAAGAATTTGGACACAACAGAAGGACATGTCAAAGGGCTCCCGTTGGCTAAGAGGTCTTCCATCAAATCGAAGAAGGTAATTTTACCCAAACAATTTGCTTTAATTCATTATATTTATGTTTGTATGGTTGTTGATTGGAATATGTAATTCAGAAAAAGGACCACAATGCCAATAGAGGGATAACAATTCAGGAACTAATGGGAAATACCCAAATTGGAGCATCTCCACCCAGCCAAGTGTCTGCTGCTAGTAAATGTAATGTAAAGGGGAAGAGAAAGGTGAAAAATAGATCTGCACCTTAGTTTAAAAGACTTCGAGCCAATGGTGGTTTTGAGACAAGAGACTTAAACCAATGCAACATTGATGGTATTAGTGCTTTTGCTAGTGCTAAGACTGAACTAATGTGGGGATTTCTCCTGGTGATTCTTCTTTTGCAAGTGTAACAAGGACTTCAAATGCTCATGCAAGTGCTTCTGATGTTGGGACTTAGTCTTTTGTGAGTCTACTTTAAGCTTTTTGATATGACAAAATAGGTCTTTTTGGTGTTTAATAGATATTTGTTGACTAGTTGGTTACTCATTTATGTAACCAGTTTTGTTTTTTCTTTTGTAAATGGGATTAAGGGGATTAAGGATTTGGCTCTTGCGAACCTGTTATAAGCTTTTTGATAGGACAAACTAAGTGCTTTTAGTGTTTATTAGATACTTGTTGAGTGGTTGATTACCAATATTTATGTATTCATATTTTTTGCTTATGATGCCCAATTTCACCAACAATGTTTTAGTCATAAACATCAAAGATTGGTACTCATGTTAGTACCAAATGTAGAATTACGTGGCCACTCGTCCTCTAGCACCGATGGTTTAGTTATCCTGTAACATTAATCGTCATGCTTCAGGTTTGAGGGCGTACTCCCTCCATGCATTCATATCCAAAAAAAATGTAAAATTACATGGAAAATTAAAAATCAAAGCAACAGAATAAAAAGCAAGAGAAATAAAATGCACGGCAGACCATATGGTAGTGGGTGTAGACCACGTAATAGTGGCTTGGTGGGTGAGGAAAGATAAATGAAAAAGAATGGGTGAGTGTGAGGGTGAGTCTTTGAATAATGGAAGAGAGGAACGTTCTTTCTTCCATGAAAATTTAAATGACTTAACAGTTTGATTAAGTTTGTGGATATAACTTTAATTCTAGTTAACAAAAGTTAGAATTTTGACGGTGTCATGAAGGAATGAGGTGGGATGCATATTTTGGCATAGTTTGGAGTTAGTTGTCATAACTCAATACCTCATGGGGTGTAGTTGTTATTTACCCAAAATTCTTCACTCCAGTGTTCTGATTGAAGAGAGTCAGCTAATCCAAGATCACAATAACGAATTATTCGACTTGCTGGTATAAATCCACACCGCATTTTAGCATAACTCCACATTTACGGATTTTATTAATTATTACAATGGTATAGTATTAGGATTTAGATACTATAAAATGAGAATCTAACTTTAGAGATTAAAATAAATAATTTCATCCTTAGATTAATAGAGTAAAGAAACTCCCACTCCTAACTTTATTAAATTAAAAAT
Organism: Dalbergia oliveri; assembly: GCA_030441495.1. Lineage (NCBI taxonomy): Eukaryota > Viridiplantae > Streptophyta > Magnoliopsida > Fabales > Fabaceae > Dalbergia > Dalbergia oliveri. The sequence continues at coordinate 6,973,493 of JAMLFY010000004.1, forward strand.
AAATTTTTTTTACTTTATCTTCTAAAGTGATATCTTAACTTTAGGATTCACACGAGTTTTAGGTAAGATGTTATTATAATAGCAGGGGGACAAAGTTTCCACACAAAAGAAGCATTTGATTCGCTGCAAAAACTTTTAGAAGTTTATATAGATTGAAAAACTGAAAGCTTGTGGTACACATTCATAAAGGGCGAAAACATGTAACCGAAAAAAAAGGGGAAAACATTACCATCGTCGATAAGTGTTGGTGCTCCAATAATGCCTCTCCCTTCCCAAGCCCCACGAAAAAAAATAATTAAGCATATGCAACAGCAAACGATTCCATAGGCCACTAATTACACCCCAATCCCCCAACTGAGAATCACGGATAGCAAAGTCTAAGGGCGGCCTGGTCCACCATGGATTTGATCCTCTCTCTGAATATCAGTTTACGTTTGAGAAGGTGACAGATGGAGATGCTCGGTTAAATTACAAATATACAAAAAAGGTGACAATTTTTATTTATTTTTTTAAAAAAGTATTCTGCATTTACGTAATATAATAAAAATTAAAAAGATACATAGCACGAATATAAAATTAAAAAATGCGTACAAATAGTGGTCTGAAAAATATTTGATAACCAAAAAATTTATCAGAAACTATTTGTTAGAATTAAATGTCATGAGTTGAGCTACCCATTTTTCAACAATTTGTCACTTTTGTCTAACCACTCAGAATTTGTCACATGTATATTAAGTTATGAACTATGTCTGACAATTTTTTTCACATATTTGTCGGATTATATACAGAACAACTCTGGTGTTAGACTTCAGACATACCGCACATCCTTTTTTTTTTTTTAACTGTGAAGTCTGTTTAATTCCCAACCACACAATGTCACTTGTAATCGTACAAAGTTTTCGTAGAAATAGACTCTAATAAAAACCACCATTTTCAACCGTTTCAAACCTCCATTACAGTACAAAAATGAGTAAAACAATATTCCCATCTCACTTCATTTTCACTTTTTAACTCTCCACAAACTTTTTCATTTGTTGGCACAAAGAAGACAAGTTTAGGTTGTTGCCACAATCCGTCATTCTCAGTCCACACAAAAAATGGTTTAACTATTACCATTATGTGACGGATGCCAAAATGTCACATAACCCTGATATTTATGTCTGTCACTAAGCCGACGATACTGATGAAGGAACCACTGAACATCAAATTAGTGGTTAGAAGCAACCAAGCTTGATATCGTACTGCAAAGTATCGCATTAGAAAAAGTGGGAAAAAAAAAGTAAGATTAGGTGAAAAAGGATCAGCTAAAGAGTAGTTAGCGATAAAGCTCGATATCAAGCCGCAAAATATCTTATTAGGAAATGTAAAATATTAAAGATTAGGTGAAATACATCTAATGTTTATCATTGCTTTATTATCATTTATCAATGTGAGTTGATCCAAAGATTGAAAATAACATCTCAAGAAAATTATGTATAACTAACTTAAGTGACATACGAACTTATCAGGGCTGAACTTACAGGTCCAGCACGCACAATTTGCAAAGTCTTCCAATCTTATAAGCACACATGCAAATTTGGCAGAACCTGAAAGTGACACAAATATTCCTCGTCCCACACAAAGTGAAAGTGATATGTTATTATGAACGCACTTTGGAAACAACTGATGCCAGCAAAGAACACACGTCATGGATTCATGGAGACAAAATCACAAGTGAAATTCATTAATTTCCAACTTTCATCACTAGACATTAGTGAAGTTCTTGCCATGCGAGCAATAAATACAATAGCCACTCTAAACACATGTAATACATGAGCACATTAACAACAACAACAGATAATGTGTGGATGCTCCCCATATTTTCTGGGAGAAAAAAGTGGGTAAGGGAAAGCTGAAAGTAGCTTTTGATCATTCAATGGCCAAATCTAAATTGAACAACTCTTGCCATAGATTACTTGGACCTTTTAGCCTTATATCCTGAAGCTACAGCTTTAGCACTAGATTGGCTAGGATGGTAGGTTTAAGAGCACTGCAGGTGTATTTGGTTTGAGGAAAAAAAATAGAGATAAAACTTGCATGAATGAGTTTCATGTATTATTTTATCCATGGAATTCATTAATGTAAAATTTATCCTTATTTTTACCCCTCAACCAAGCACATCCTATAGAATATAGCCTGCCTAATCTTAAAAGCAGCTCATGCAGTGGCCAAAGCATGACCAGCGACACTAAGGCCTTCACTTGTTGCCTCAGCAGCCTGTTCTCCATATCTGCAGAATTGCCAAATTCACTTCTGAATTGTTAGAGAAGCACAACGGCATTCCAACCACCTCATGTTGTATGCCTAAATTCTCAAAGCATGTCATAGAAAATGAAACACAATAAACTACCATTAACAAAAGTGAATTTCATGCTGTACAGCTAAGTTGTAAAAGTTTGTTAGGGCTCACATCAGGAAGAAAACCAAGAAAACAATTTTGACAACTAGTTCCCTAACACACCCAAATGACGAAATGAAATCCTTATATTTTTTAGTGTTGCTAGTTTCTTTTGTTGGTAATTCATTCATAGGAAATGTGTGGTGTAGTGAGGTGACACTTCTCCTATTATCCCAGCACTTTGGGGATTCAAATCCCCTGCCTGCTATACTGTCTTCCAAATAAAACAGAAAAAAGCTTACACCTCTCTCTCGACTGAGTCTAGAATCTAGATGGCATAATTGGGATATAGTAAAAGTATACTTGTGAAATCAAGACCTTCGATTCCTGGGTATCACACCCAGATTAGGTTTTTTCAATTCCCATACTAAAAATGCGGGTCATGAACTACGGATATATACAACAGGTATTTTACAGACCAGAGTGAAATTACTGGTGTACCATATACCTCCATAATATCAACACACTAGTAAAGCCAGAGAGCATGAACTTAACAATCAATATAGTTTAGGAAAAAAAGATCATACTATTAGCAGATATAATCCCCAATGTATAGGTTTTTTACGCTCAATATAATAAACCTATTGAGCTTTACCTGCCATTGACTAGCTCAGTTGTCACACTGGATGATGTTTGACATGACATTTTTTCCCAGCTACTTCAACAGCATCGCACACTTTACCCGTTTACAAGAAAATGAAAGTATCAAACAGCATGTAAATTTGAAAATTTGAACTTTCCAGGACAGATTGGTCATGTTAAAAATAGCAGTACAATAATTAGCTCGGTAGAATATGAAGTACCAACAGAATCATGGCCAGTTGATCTTGAAACTCCAAATACAAGAATTGTTGGCTAAATCAATATAAATCAATACACATTGGCTTCTTACTAGGCCGGAAAAGCCCTAAAAAATTTTAAATGTAGAGATCAAGGAAGTTTGATGAAAACAAAAGCAAACGATTGATTGCCCAAATTTGACACCTAACAACAACAATAACAATATCTAAAAGACACATAATTTAACTGACTTTGATCCAACAATTCACCATCACAAACAAGAACATCACCATTCTCAAACTCGTAACTGTTCACGAACTTTACATATCTCCATCCGTAATCATGTTATATCCTATTATCACAAAATAAATTTAACCTCAATGATGAAGTAATGATAAGGCCCATGGACATGAATCAGACGTCTGTAAATCCAATGATATCAGCCCCTGTTTTATGTATGTGTATACGAGTGAGTAACTGGGTCTGCAGTGTTCTCCAACCTTATACTAAGTTCTAGAACTACAAAAAAAATTCATAGAACATAACCAACAAAATAAGACAACTCTTCATAATCAAAAAGTTCTCTAGACGACACAATAAATATACTGATGAGGATAAAAGAAAAAATAGCAACAAACCAATCTTGCTTAACAGATCAGATTTCATGGCTCAAGTGGGGAGGGCAACCTAAAAGCATTAAGTAATTCGTCAATCAAAGAGCATCCATCCTGGGAGAAGCAACTTAGCAGAGAAAAATCCAAGCATTCAATTCATAATACATACAGTACCTAGCCCCTCCATCAACTCAACCCGCGAAACCCCCAAATCTCACTTCACTGTTCCAGCCTTCATCATCATACCATAGCTTGCATGCTGTTATGTTGTATTTGCTGCAATCACGTTACGCATTTCCCTCCTTGTTATTTATTTATTTATTTATTCTGTCTGTTCCCTCCTTGTTTTCCCTTGCAGCTCCATTCTTTTTTCTCTCGTTTTTTTCACACTTGTATTGGGCCGGGTTTTGGGCTTTCCTTCTTGCTTCCTTTTGTATATGCCTAAGTGTCATGACTATGCGTGCAATGAAAAAATAAACAAAAATGTGAACCAAAAAAAAAAAAGCAAAGGACAAAAATAATTAAACAGAAATTGCAAAGAACGTACAACATTTGAGTTGTTTGAGACTTGGGTGTGTGGGCTTAGTTTCACATTGTCTTTTAATTTGGAATTATCTTATAATTAGCAATCAAGATTTTCTTTTTAATAAATAGCATTTTTTAATTAAAAAAATCCTTTTGATTCGCGCGATAAAAACTGATGATAATTTATCTTCCTTCATCATAGCCTGTGAGTACGGCTAGGATTTCCCCTTTTTTTCAGAATTTTATGAGTTGAGACTATTTCCTTCCTTTTTTAAGTATTGTAATGTTAGTGAAGTTATTTGGTAGAATTAGTGTGCGTTTGGATGGAGTAATTATAAGGGAGAATATAATTTTTGGAAGGATTTAAAATTTATTATGATAAAATATCCTGTTGGATATTCAATTAGAAGAATTTGTAAAATACAAGGGATTTTAAATGGGGATTTTATTTGCCCAAAATAGAGGATTTTAAATTCCACCTATAGAGAAGAAATTTTGGAAATCCCTGCTATTACAGTATCCTTTTTTCTATCTCTCCATGCCAAAGTTTCTCTTTTCACTTCATTGTAACAATTTCATTGTGAAGGGTTGAAAGCTTCCACGGTAAGGAAGCTTTACTAACAATAAGCAAGCTTCCTTCCCATTTTCATTCACCCTACCAATGTATTTTTTTTCCCACTTTGTGGCTGTTTATTATTTTTGGATGATTTCTCATAGAAGAGAGTTAATTATAATGGTTTAAATGCTTGCTCCATCTATGATTGTGGCTTACTATGGCAAACTTATTTTCATTGTTGCCTATTTTTATACTTTTCTTGTCATTTTTTGTGGTTCTATGTTTGTGTACAATTTATGTTTTTGCTGAAATTTATTTGGGTTATCGTGTAGTTATGTATTGAATCATATGTTGTGGATATTAAAGAAATGGATCCTAGTTCGGTTGATAACTCGATTGCTTCGAGAAAACGTAGAAGAATGAAGACGAGGAAGCAAATTTTCAAGAGAAAATAAAAATCATTGTTGTTAGTGTCATTGTTATGCATGTAAGTGTAACAATGTGGTATTATGAGAAGTATTTCGTTAAGGAACCAACCCATAATTGGGAATTGGAAAGACGCAATTTCCTTAATCGACTATATAGAGGGTCAGAAAAGGATTGCGTTGAACAACTACGACTTAATAAGAAAGCATTTTTTAAGCTTCGTAAAGTTTTACAAGAAAAGGGGATTAGTAAGAACGAGAAATGTTCCTACAGTTGAAGCAGTGGCAATGTTTTTACATATTCTTGCTCACAACTTAAAGTGCAAGTAGTGCAATTTAGTTATTGCAGATCAAAAGAAACTATAAGTAGACAATTCAACAATGTCTTACGAGCTATGATGAAAGTGAGTAAGGAATATATCAAGTTTCATCATTGTAATCTAGAAGGCCCTAAGGCAAATAAATAGAGATGGTTTGAGGTAAGCTTATGACTGATTTAGGTAAAATTTATTAATTATAAGACAATTAGAGTAACTACAACTTATTATTTATGTTTTTTGTTTTTAGAATTTTGTTGGATCACTTGATGGGACACATATTCCTGTAACAATAGTTGCTGAAGATAGGCCTAAATATCGTAATAGAAAAGGTGATATCTCAACAAATGTGTTAGGAGTTTGTGGTCCAGATTTAAGGTTTATTCATGTGTTGCCTGGGTAGGAAGGATTAACAGATTCTCGAGTATTGCAAGATGCTTTACGTCGCCAAAATGGCCTCCAAATTCCAAATGGTAATATCTTAAAAATTATGATAATTAATCCAATATATAAATACAATCCTATGACTCTTTATACAAATTATTGTAGGTAAATACTTTCTTGTGGATGCGGGATACGCAAACGGGCCAATTTTTGGCACCTTATCGAGGGACTAGATATCATCTCAATGAATGGACCGAAAACACCCCACAAAATCACAAAGAGTTATTTAATCGGCGTCATTCAAGTGCAAGGAATGCAATTGAAAGATCATTTGGGATATTGAAAAAAAGATGGAGTATATTAGGAACACCTTCATTTTTTGATATAAAAACACATATAAGAATTATTAATGCTTGTTGCATACTACACAATTTTATCAGAGAAGAGCAACAAAGTGATCCAATTTTAGAAGTTCAAGACATGGAACTGTTATCTATTGTCAATGAAGAGTTAACCAATCAACAGAGAAGGAAGGAGTTGCAACTACAAATCATGAGGTGACAAATGTTGAAGTTAGTGAGGAATGGACAAGATTTCGTGACATTTTGGCAATGAATATGTTTGTTGATTATCAAGTTAGAAGAAACCTAGTTTAGAGTAGTTTTTATAGTAACTTTTGGGATTTTGTTCATTTTTTGGAAGCAATAGACATTATATTTATGTCTTTCATTTAATTGTGTGTGATTGAAGGCATAGTCACTTATGATATGTTATTCTTGTTTTATATTAAATTGTGTTTGTGTTTTTTTTAATTTTATTTTAGTAACTTCTATGGAGTCATCCAAAGTATTTACATTAATACTTGGACGTCATAGACATTTATTCATTTATGTGGAAATTAGTATCTCTACATTTTTATTTTAGACAAAAATATCTCAATCTATTAGTTTTGATTCAAATTTATAACATACTATCCTTGTAATTTTATTTATCCTAATTAATTGTATTTAGAATATTTTGTCCAACATTTTTTCTCTCCTGTCATGTATACATGCCCGCTCACATATATTTTCTAGTACCGTACATTTTCTCTCCAGGATCTCGTACGCGCACAGTTCTACTAAGGAGGTCAAGTTCTTTTGATAGATAAATCGCCCATGATTATTTATAGTTGTTCCAGTGATGGCGTTGACCACATCGAAGAGAAATGTCGGCTTCTGCGAATAAAACCGTGATAACTGGAGCTTTGGGTGAGGCAAGGGCAATAGTTGAAGGTGATGAGAAAGAATAATATGGAAGGTTGTGGGATTATGGTGGAGAGTTGACAAGGAGTAATCCTGATCCACTATTAAGTTGAGTGTGATCCCAATTCCTAGAGCCCACCAGGTTTGAGAAGTTTTATGTGTGCCTTGATGCATGCAAGAGGGGGTTTAAGGTAGGCTGAGACCTTTGATTGGATTGGATGGTGCCTTCATAAAAAATTATCATGGTGGGCAAATCTTATCTATAGTTGCTCAAGATGCAAATAACCACATCTTTGTTATTGCATATGCTATTGTTGATGTAGAGAATAAAGAAACTTGGAAGTGGTTTCTGACCTTACTTTACAATGACATTGGGGACTACAATGAGCATGGATGGAGCTTCATCTTAGACATGCAAAAGGTGAGTTTTTCATATGGACGTGTTTTAGTATTGACATTGTGAGGGACTATTTTGAGTTAATGAGTATGATGTTAGGGACTATTTTGATTTACTGAGTGTTTTTGGCTAGGACTAATTTAAGTCATTTATGCTTTCTTTAGGGTTTGATTCCAATAATGCAGGAGGTGATGCTTGGAGTGCCTCACAGATTTTGTGTTTGGCATTTATGGAAGAATTTCTCAAAGAAATGGAGGGACAGTGAGCTAAAGAGAATGCTATTGGAGTGTGCTAGGTCCACAACATTAATCAATTTAATGCAAATATGGAGAAAATCAAGAAGGTCAATGAGAAAGCCTGGGAGTATTTGGACAAGTGGCCTAAGGAAGCATGGACAAAGGCCTATTTTAGTGAGAACACTAAACTTGACAACATATGCAACAATCCATGTGAGGTCTTCAATGCCAAAATTGCTCATTATAGAATAAAGCCAATTCTACAATGGCAGAGGAGATCAGAAGATGTATAATGAAGACTATGGCAGCAAATAAGTTGACATTGTCTAAGCATACTAGCTACCTAACTCCTTTGCAACAAAGGGCTTGAGAAGGAAAAAGAGGAAAGCAACAAGTGGACACTAATTTGGGCTAGGGACAATCATGAGTATGAATTTGAAGTACATGGTTGGCCTTGCAATATGGTTGTGGAATTGAGAAAGCATACCTAGCTAGGTTTTGGCAATTGAAGGTATTAATTCATGTGCAAAAATTATTACTTTATGCATTATAATATTATTATATTTAACTAATTCTATGTGTTGTTGAATGGGCTCTTGTTGCAAAGGAATGCCATGCCATCATGCTATAACATGCATAGCATACTTGAATGAAAGACCAGAGGACTATTGTCATGCATGGCTGACAATGGCTTCATATAGCAACATATGAGCACCATGTCAAGCCAGTGCAAGGCCACTACTAGAAATCCATGGGATACGACGGTAACTAACTTGACGGTAATTACCAACGCAAATTTCAACGGTCGCGCGTGCTATGAAAAAATAATTGTTTTTTCACTTACCCGTTGATAAAACCATCGGTAGAAACTAGAGCCACTTCGTGCCATTTGGTGCTCATATTATTCGATGGGTGTACCGACGAGTATACTAATGAGTATTTAATAGTGTTTTATAAATTATTTTTGAAAAATATTACCGACCTCTTACCTACGGTGATTAACAAAAATATATTAATAATATTTTATAATTTATTTTTGTTATATATTACCGACGGGTATACCGATAGGTAGTTAATAAAAATATATTAATATATTTTTATTATGTCTTACCAACGGGTTTACCGACAGATAGTTAACAAAAATATATTAATATATTTTTATTAAATATTACCGATGGTTATTTGAAATTGTCGCGCAACATTTCATATTTCCACATGTCCGTCGATAAACCCGTTGGTCATTACTGGCACGAGAAACGCACGCATACCCGTTGGTAATCCGTGGATTTTACTAGGGGTGAACCTTCTTCTTCCCCATTTCCCTCTCTCTCTCTAAAATCATCGCGTTGCCACTGTTTTGCCACCATGCACCGTCACGGAGCTCCGTTCGAGATTCTGATACCACTATTGCGATCTAGGGGCCTTGGTGAGCATTTAATCGATTTAGTTTTTTATTTGGTTTACTTTTTTCGTTCATTTATGGGTACCCATAGTATTGTATTTTATTGCATTAGGGAGCAATTATGGTTGTTATGTTGTTAATGTAGGGGTTTTGTTTGAGGGTGGTAGAGATTGTTAATTTAAATTTTTCATATTCGATTTTCAGGATTGGATTTGGTTGGAAGCGAGAGATTTTGCACATTTTGTATTTTTTAACTAAATCCTAAATTTTTTTATTGGGGGAAGGTGTAGAGGTCCTTCCCCCACTTGTTTGCATTGTTTGCTATGAGATTCTTTGTGTTTACGGAGATTGCAAGATGCATGTTGTGGAGTTATAAGGGGATATGCAATAGAACGGTTTTTAGGATTATGTGAATTGTATGTAATTATGAAAATGTTCCTGTTTCACTATATTTATTATGTTATTTATCTTTATAATAATATCTATAATTGTTGAATTGACTGAAATATCAAATGATGGAAGCTCCTAATTTAAGGGGAGATACTTTCAAAATTTTGTTAAAATTTTTTTAGGGATAAAAGATTAAAAATAACCATGTTAAAAAAACTTAAAGACCAATTAAAAGAAATATTTGATGATGGAAGCTCCTAATTTAAGGAAAGATGCTGCAAAATTTTGTTAAATTTTTTTTAGGGATAAAAGATTAGAAAAAAATTTGGCTAAGGAAATAAGATTAAAGAAAAGGATTAAAAAAACCTATATTAAAAAAATAAAGAAAACTAATTCAATGTGTTTGAAAGTAGTAATTAGCCCACCGTTAAAAAATAATATGGCTATGGTTGTATTGACTGAAATATATGGCCGAATAAATTTATAAAGCGTTCTTGTTTGGGACATAAATATTTGTTATTTTTTAAATATAAAGGAGGCTTCTATTTTAAAGTAGAGTGTATAACCATGGTGTTTCAAAAGGATTATTCAAGATATAAAAACACTATCCAAGATTGTGAAGTTGGCAATGATAACATTGAAAGGCCTAACATCTAGAATTATGTACGTTTCTTGAAAATTGTGGTGCACCTTAAACAAATGTACATGATTCTCAGGTGCTACCAGGCCTTTCAGTGTCATCATTGCGAACTTCACAATCTTGGATAGTATCTTCGTTATATCTTGAATAATTCATTTCTGAAGAAATATGGTTATACACTCTGATTTTAAAATAGAAGGCTCATTTATATTTAAAAAATAATAAATATTCATATCTCAAACAAAAACACTTTGTAAATTTCTTCTAGCCATATATTTCAGTACAATCATAGCCATACAATTTTTTAACGGTGGGCTCAAATTAATGTTTCACTACATTTATTCTGTTTTTGATCTTTATATAATATTTATAATTGTTGTATTGACTAAAATATGTAACGATGGAAGCTCCTAATTTAAGGGGAGATGTTGGAAATGTTATTAAATTTTTTTGTAGGAATAATAGATTAAATAAAAGTAACTATATTTGAAAAAACTTAAAAGCCAGTTTAATGTGTTTAAAAATAATAATTTAAATAAAACTTACAAACCAATTGAATGTGTTTTAAAAATCAAGTAGAATAAATATCTCATGACGGAAGCTCTTAATTTAATTGGAGATCCTCAAAATTTTGTTAACATTTTTTTAGGAATAATAGATTAAATAAAAGTAACCATGTTTAAAAAAACTTAAAATCCAATTGAATTTGTTTAAAAATAATAATTTAAATAAAACTTAAAGACCAAATGAATGTGTTTTAAAGATCAATTAAAAGAAATATGTGATAACGGAAACTCCTAATTTAAAGGGATATGCCTGAAATTTTTAGAATATTTGTTAAGAGAATAAGATTAAAAGTAGTTGTACTTAAAATTTAAATAGTAATTGAATTTGTATTTAAAAATAATAACTTTCAATCTTTACAAAATTGTTGTGGATTATTTTTTAATTATTTTAGTATGGTTGGTAGAGGCAGAGGCCGACCTCGAAGGTCGTTACCCACCACCACCACCTCAGCCATCGCCCCTTCTACCACTTCCACCACCTCCTCTTCCACCACCTCCACCACCTCTACCTCATCCGACCCACCCACCCTAGACTTCCAGATGATGCCCACTCCTGGGTATTGCCAGGCCCCCACCCTCCTATTTACACACAGCCTACTCGCATTAGCAACCCCTCCCCTAGCCCTACCACTACCCCTAGCCCTACCGCTCCCCGACTCCAGGCCCGTATCTGATCATACTCCTCTTCCTCGACTTGGGTCAGGCACGGACGCCAATGGGAGGCCTCTCCCAAATGGTAGGCCACTTGGGTCTGATGGTTGACCGCTCCGAGATTAGGCAAGACGGTAAAGACAGGTAAGTTGAAACATGTTTTTTATTATATTTTAATTTTACATTGCTTCTGATATTTAAGTAATTTTGATTTTTTTTTATATTATTTCATTTGTGTTATAGTTTTCATCCATTTATGCGGCACCACAGATCACAGAGGTTATACAGTGTCGGTATAACCATCCGTGGCCCACATGGACTGACATCCTCATGCTATCAAGGAGTCGTGGTGGAAGGAATGGAAGGTAATTCTATGATTGCTTCGCTTTTGTTAAAATATATGATTATATTATTTAATTATATGCTTATATACAATCAGTAATGTGCTAAATTTGTTTATGTAGAAAACATTCTATATTGAACCCGAGCATGAGCCAATGAAAAGGGCTTAGAGGATTAGGTCTTCCAATCGAATGCGAGATATGTTTCATGATGTCCGTAAGAGACACATGAACAACTCGTGGCTGAATAAGGCCACCTTGGCTAAGCTCAGCGCCACTGGGCCATGACCTCCTTCAAGGATAGGTCAGGTAAGGGAAAGGCAAATTGAGCCTCACGAAAGGCGGGTTGCTACACACGGGTAGGTCAAGCACCTAGGAGGGACCCGTAGGCATTTGGTAATTCTTTAACCTTTCTACATTTTATAATAACATTTACTATATTTGAATTGTGGCAAATACTATATTTTTATGACTTTATTATGCTTATTTATTCAGGCGAGGAGTTGAGCCGTCCTCTAACAGGGCGAGCTATTTCGGGAGACTCACACTCATAAGGGTAGTAGAGGGGGCAGTCTGGAGAGGTCTAGGTAGACCCTCACTCCGAGGCAACCAATATAAGTTTAAATTTAGAGATATCTTTACTTAATTTTTATTATTATTTTCATTTATGTCATAATCATTACTTACAATGTGTTTTATCTTTTTTCCTTTGCAGCGCGAGTTTACAAACCTCTGGAGCAAGCCCAGACCTAGTATTAGACCTGGATGGCCAGGCTGGGTCAACATTCCTCCTCCTCCCAATGAGGAGGATGTGTGGGCCCAGGTAGTTGGCGGCCCTTACAAGGGTTGCATATATGAGATGGGTACTACCTTAAGAGCATATCCTCATCCTCCACCACTGGGTCAGCTATTGGAGATGATGCCCTGAGGGAGCATGTTCATGCCCTCAACCAGGAGCTACAACAGGAGGTCCAGTTGATCCAACAAGGAGGAAGCAGGCACAACTCCTGAGGCAACTCCAGGACCAGGAGGCCAAGCAGCTATGGAGTAGGAGCTGAGAGAAATTCGAGAGCTTAAGCTCTCATTGGAGTAGCAGCAGAAAGCAAAGAAGGAGAAGACTCAGTTTGGAAGATGCAGGAGAAGATCACTCAGATGTGATGATCTTTTTGGACCTTAGGCTTCGAATCCTCCGGTTCTGGCAAGATGCTCCCCTAGATCCCATTCCCCTATATCCTACTCCTGTCCATCTTTGAGGGCCACTCAGCAGATGGCGCGGATGACGATGATGGTTCAAACGATGCCGCACGATGCTGACGAATGCCAGGAGTTCAGCTAGTTTTTATCCAGCTTCTTTTCTTCCATTCTGGATATTTTTTACAGTATTCTTTTTTTTTCCATTCTGGATTATTTTCGCATTTATTGTAATTTGTATATATTTTATTATTATAATTGACTATTTTATTTAATCAGTTTAATTTATTCATTTTATTATTATTTTATTTAATATCAATTTAGTTGATAATTACGTAATTATATAAATAAATAAATAACTAATAAATTATTGATCACTTCATAAATAAAGAGAGGAAAAAAATAAAAATATATTACCAATAGGTAAAACCGTCGATAATATGAAATATTTTTAAAATTTTTTTTTAATAAATTAATATACCAATGGTAAACCTATGGGTAAAAAATAATTTTATTTATTTAAATACCGTCGGTAAAATTAGATAAACTTCTATAAATATGCTGACGCCCATGGTGACGCCTTTTATATAATTGTACGACGGTGAATATTTAATTAACCATCTAAATGCGTCAAAATAATTGACGGGTTATATATACCGTCGTAGTATTCATCAACGGCCTGGAAACCGATGCCCACGTATTCGTCGATACACCCATTGGTATAAATATAACCCGTCAAAATACCTCTGTATAGGCGTCAGTTACCGCACTTTTCTTGTAGTGGGCAAGAGCTTTTGGAGAAAACACCTTATGTGCTGCCTTTTCCACCACCAATAAAGAGGCAACTTGGAAGACCCAAAAAGAATAGAAGAAAGGATAAAGATAAGGGACCCGTGAATTCAAACTCACATAAGAAGAGATCTTGTTGCAAATATCGATGCACCTTTTGAGGTGAAAAAGGCAACACAAGTAGGACTTGTGAGAAAATGAAAAAGCAAAGAGCTAAAAAAATGGCAGGATCTTAGGCTGTAGCTTCAAATGAGGCTGGAACTTCATCTGGGGTTGCAAATGTTGGAGCTCCCCCTCCTACAATAGCTACTCCTCCAGGCTCCCTCACCTGGATATACTACCCCTTTTACAACCACTTCTCCAATAGCTCCCTACATGTAGCAGTTTCCTCCTGAACAGCACATGTGGGTATCATTTTTAAATTTGTTTTGAACTCACACTTAAACCATTCACCTTATTTCATATTTTTATACATTATTGTTGAAAGTACCTATTGTAAAGTGGCCACATAAACTCCCAAGAATCAAACCATCACCCCTACTACATCAAGGTCATCTCCTCTACCAGAGAGGCTGTGTCAAAGGAGACAATCGAGGGAGCAAGTTCTGAACCGCATCTAGATTGGCTAACTTAATTAGCCAACTCAGGATTCATGCCTCCAAGGAAGAAGAATTAATGTTTAAAGCATAGTTGATTTTGTTTTAAGGCTGAACTCATTTTGTATATGGGCTAAATTCATTTTTGTACGAGGTTTACTTTATTTGTTCTTGGTACATGACTTCATTTTGTATAGACCTTTATTTTGAGACCGGTGACTTGTATAGGGCAATTACCCTTTTTGATGCTCACTTATTTTGATAAATCTATGGAATTGGAACATACATCATTTGGTTATTTTCATTGAATTGGCTTGTCTGATAACTAGTGACAAGTTATTGTAATTGTCTATTGAGGCTACTATTTTGGAATTATAGGTCTTGGATAATGACAGCATGTTCGTAGGTTATTGAAATGGTCTAGTGGAGAATAGTTTCTTGCTTTTTAATGGTGGGATGATTTGAAAATAGTTGGCAAAGACATACATATGATGTAGACAATATATAATGTGAACACTTTTCTTTTAATTGTTAATCTTTTAACTGTTGATGTGATGCGATGGAGAGCATCCCACATGATTGTATCACATTCGGTGAATAAATATGTAAAAAATGGAGGTTAATTAATAACTTGAAATTTGGCTATATTTCGTGGATGTTATCTGTATTGGTCTAGTATTTCTTCATCAAATTGAAGAATAGCACACATTAACATTTTAGGATTTTGTAAGAGAGTCACAAATGGAAGGGGACTTAAATGACTTATTTGGTATGTTTAAAGGGACCAAAATGACCAATTTGAATTAACATTACACATCAGATGACAACGTGTCATTTAACGATGACACATCATTACTTAACAGATGATGGATAAATGGATATTGACAGGAGGGACTAAAGTGACTCACATTTGTAAATGTGAGGGACCAAATTGACTTATTTTAAAAGTCAGGAACTAAATTGACTCACACATGAAATATGAGAGACTAAAATGAGCATTAACTCGGAAAACATTGAACCTGTCCTAGGTGGCTAGGCCTGTTAGTGAACCTAAACCTAATTTATTATTTAATAGTGTAGATTATGGGCTAAGTTTTGTCCAAAATGATTATATATTCTTGGTTTATATTCTCCCTTTTGGTTGAAAGAAGTTTTAGCAGGGTATTAGACATGTTATTAACTAACAATAGTTAGCTGTTATTTTAGGATGGGCTAGGTAGTTAGAGTTTATTAACTCTGGTAATCTAGTACTTAAAACCATGTATACATATCTCTCTAACTCATTCAATACAACACACTTGTTATTCAGTATCTTGAATTTTCTCAATATGGTATCAGTGATATAATTCTTCGCTATGCTCTTGCGTATTTTTTCTCTCTCTCTGTTGTTCTTCGTTGGCCTTTTCTGGTTCTGTTCCATATTCCTCGAAGGCATGGCTCAACCTTCATCAATTAATGATGCTTTGAATCCCTACATGCTGCATCGCTCCGATCACCTGGGCTCATGCTAGTCAACCAGCCATTGATGAATTCTGACAACTATCTCTCATGGAGCATGTCGATACAAATTGCTCTCTTTGCAAAGAACAAGTTTGGGTTTGTTGATGGATCTATTCCAAGACCAGAGGATCCTGTGCTTCAAGCTTCTTGGGATCGCAATAATCAAATCTTGATGTCATGGATCTTGAATGCTGTATCCAAGGACATTGTGGAAAGCATTTTTTTGCAAACATCTAGAAATCTGGTTTGATCTTAAGATCCGATTCAAATAACAGAATACTCCAAGGGAATTTGAACTCCGCAAGAGACTATTGACACTCAACCAAGGTACTCTTTCCATAAGTTAGTATTATACGAAACTGTAACTAATTCAAGATCATATTTTTACTTTGATGCTAATCACTATTTTGTTAGGACCACAATTTTCAACTGGTTGGCAGGGGTAATCTAGAAGAAAGATTATATGTTTTGAAAGCTTCTACTATTTCTCATACTTCTAAAGACTCTGTTAATAATTGTACTTTCACAAATGATGTTCTTCTTAGCATATGGCATACTAGACTAGGTCATCTATCTGATTCAAGGCTTTTGTTGTTACAATCTCAATCTCTTATACCTACTTGTAAGAACAGTAAAGATACTTATATTCATTCAAATAAATGCAATATATGCCCTCTTGCAAACAAAGAAGACTTTCTTTTGTTTCCAATAACAATTTTCTGCAAAACTATTTGATTTAATTCACTGTGACATATGGGGTCCATATCACACACCCACATATAAAGGTCAAAATTATTTCCTCTCTATTGTTGATGATGCTACTAGGTTCACTTGGACTTTTCCAATTAAAAACAAATCTCAAGCACCTCAAATCATTTCAGAATTTTTTGCTATGGTTAAAACACAATTTGGTGTAACCATTAAAGCTTTAAGATCTAATAATGCTAAAGAGCTAGCATTAATAGATCTTTTGGCAAAACAAGGTACACTACACTAATTCTCTTGTGTTAAGAGACCTAACAGGAACTCTGTGGTTGAAAGAAAATACCAACATCTTCTTAATGTTGCTAGGTCCCTTTACTTTCAATCTAAGGTGCCTTTGTCTTTTTAGGGTGATTGTCTTTCTCCTGCTACTAATTTGATTAATAGAACCCCTTCCCCTAACTTGTCTCATGTTAAATCCCCATATTAATTCCTGTACAATAAATTACTTGATTATCATGCTCTCAAGAACTTGGGTTGTCTAGATTTTGCTTCTACTTTGCCTTCCCAAAGGAACAAGGTTTCCCCAAGAGCTGTCCCTCGTGTATTCCTTGGATATCCACCAAGTTATAAAGGCTACAAGATGTATAATCTTTTCACAAGACAATTCTTTATCTCAAGGGATGTGACCTTTCATGAAGAATCATATCCACTCCATATTATACATCATAACCATACCACAACAGACATTTTCCTGATGTTGTTCTACCTCAACCTGCTTAGGATGTTACTTTACCAGCTCATCAGAAACAGAGAACCAACAACCACATATTTAAGAGACCATTCCAACAAATCAACAATATGAAGTTGAAGCTGAACTTACTCAATTTCAACACTTATTCCACTGCAGAAACTGAAACACAATCTTCCTATAACCCTCTTACAACAAGAAAATCCACCAGATCTACCAAACCTCCACCTTACTTGAAAGACTGCCACTGCAACACTATTCATAATGTTCACTATCTAGTATCTCACTTCATTGGTTATAGTTCATTAGCCCCCGAATACAAAAATTACATTTTACAAGTTACATCAACTTTTGAACCACAATATTAACATTAAGCTGTTCCTCACAAAGAATGGAGACAAGCCATGAAAGAAGAATTAGATGCAATGGAAGCCAACCAAACTTGGACTGTTACAACCCTACTAATAGGAAAACATAGCATTGGATGTAGATGGGCGTACAAGGTCAAATACAATGCTGATGGCACCATAAATTGGCATAAGGCACGACTAGTGGCAAAAGGCTATACACAACATGCCGAATTGATGTCATGGATACCTTTTCTCCTGTTCCTAAGATTACAACAGTAAGAGTATTGCTAGCATTAGCAGCCTCTAAAAATTGGCACTTAGCACAACTAGATGTTAATAACGCTTTTCTCAATGGTGATTTATTTGAGGAAGTATACATGGATCTTCCACTTGGATATCCCATCAAGGGGAGAATTTAGTATGTAAACTAAACAAGTCTATCTATGGCCTCAAGCAAGCTTCTCGACAGTGGTTCATGAAATTCTGAGCAACTCTCATATCCTTAGACTTTTCCCAATCTAAAAATGATTATTCTCTTTTTCAAAATCCACTAATTTTGGTCTTGTTTTCTTATTGGTTTATGTAGATGACATCATCATTGCTTAACTTTCATCTACAACCATCTCACAAATCAAGGATCAACTGCAATAAGCCTTTAAGTTGAAAGATCTCGGCTCATTGAAATATTTTCTTGGCTTGGAATTAGCTTGGTCTTCAACTGGAATCTTCTTATTTCAAAGGAAATACACTATGTCGCTCCTTGAAGATCCTGGATTTCTAAATACCAAACCAGCTAATTTACCTATGGATCCTAATAACAAGTTAAGTGCTGATGAAGGACAACCTCTTGAAGATAATTCTCTATATCGGAGACTTATAGGAAGACGTATTTGACTCTCAGCAAGCTGACATAACCTTTGCTGTAAGTAAGTTAAGCTAGTACATGTCCAAGCCAACAACATCTCACTTAAATGTTGTACACTACTTGCTACGTTATCTAAAGTCAAATCCAGGCCTTGGTGTTTTGTTTTCCTCCAAGTCATGGCTGAAACTCCATGCTTATGCTTAATGCAAATTGGGGAACTTGTAGAGATACAAGGAAGTCAGTATCTGGATGATGTATTTTCCTTGGTGACTCTATGATCTCTTGGAAATCAAAAAAGCAACAAACAGTAGCTAGGAGTTAAAGAAGCGAGTATAGACCACTTGCATCTGTAACAAGTGAGCTAACATGGCTCCAGAGCCTTCTTCAAGATTTTCATATTGACCTGCCTAACTCAATCATCTATTGTGATAGCCAATCAGCCATCCACATTGCCTCCAATCCAACCTTCCACGAAAGGACAAAACACATAGAAATTGATCTTCACTTCGTTCGGGAAAAAGTTCAACAAGGATTGCTTCATTTAGTCCATGTTTCTACCAAACATCAGTTAGCAGACATCTTTACAAAATTTATGTCTAATCCGCAATTCAGTAATCTATTGTCCAAGATGGGTATACAAACGATCTTTTCCCCATCTTGAAGGGGAGTATTAGACATGTTATTAACTAACAATAGTTAGCTATTATTTTAGGATGGGTTAGGTAGTTAGAGTTTATTAACTCTGGTAATCTGGTACTTAAAACCATGCATATATATCTCTCTAACTCATTCAATACAACATGCTTGTTATTCAGTATCTTGAATTTTCCCAATATAGGGAGCTTGTCTCATTTTAAAGTGATAACGTGTCATCATTTTCCCTTTTGATTATGACGGTGCATGCAATTGACATATTAATAAATTTTAGAGACTTCTTTGGTACTCTTTGGATAAGACTAATACACCAACTTAGTCCCTAAAATTTATAGTAGAGATAAATTAAGTTTTTAAATTTAAAAAATTTCTTATTAGTTTCTCAAATTTTATAAATGGGAATAAATTAGTCTCCCTATAAATTATCATCTGAGTTATGTCCTGTTAACTTACTTACGTATACTATTAACTTATTTATGTGTACTATTAATTTACATGATAGGTCTTAACTTGTCTCATTTCTCTAAATGAAGTCGTTTAGACCTTCTTCTTTATCTTGTTTCTCATCATAGCTCTCACCTCAGAAGAAAGATTTTAACTTAAGTTATCATTTGTTCTGTGAAGAAGGAGTGAGGCAAACTAGGATATATAGGAAAAATTTACCGTATACATAAGCAAGTTAATAGTACATGTGGATATTTTTGTTAACAGATGACAATTTAACCGATGAACTAATTTGTTCTCATTTGTGAAATTTGAGGAATTAGTATGTAATTTTTCAAATCTGAGAGGTTAATTTGTCTCTTACTATAAATTTGAAGGATGAATCGAGAATTTGGTCTATATATATATGTAAGGGTATCAATACTTCATATAAATGAGTGGCTAATATGTAGTCATCTATACAATTTTATAAAGAGATTTTCAACTTTGCTGTACAATTTTTTTTCTATTTTAGCCTTACAACTAATTTATTTAACAAATTTTAATTGGCTCATTTCAAAAGGAAAAAGACAATTTCTCATTGGCTAAAATGGTTAAACTCTACTAAGTCCGCATACAGTCAATGTAGTTTTTTGTTTAATCCCTTCTTCATTCTCTTTGCTGGTCAAATAACCCTTAGATTATGTTTAATTGGGAAGTAGAATGAGAACAAATTTTCTATGATTGATCTTTATATATAAATTTACATATTAAATTTAATTAAGTAAAATTTATTCTTATTTTTATTCTACAACCAAACCAAACATGCATCCGGCTTGATCTTTTGTTTGGTTGGAGTGTTATAATTAATCTCTTTTCCAAAAAGAAGGGGCCTTTCATTTTCTCTGTCTTTGATTTTTTTTTTTTCGGCTGAACAAATGAAAGAAAGAACTTGAGTTTGTAAAAACTATAAAGTGTGAGGACTTTCCTGTGCCTGCTCTTTGGCTTCGCTGATAAGGAGGCGCGTACATCGGAATTCATCAATTCTCTCACTGGTTTTTATTTATTCATTTTTTTTTGGGTAATTCTCTCACCGTTTTTGCTCTTATTTGACACTGCCGACAGTAACAGATAACTGAAGATTAATTTCTTTTAAGTTATATCCTCTGGATTTTATTGTCACATTTTTTTTTTTTATCCTGGTTAGAATTTCAATGTGGTCTTGAAGTAAATCACACAAGACTAATTAGAAAGAGCCTGGAGGCTTTAATATCCATGAAACTTCCAAGCCTTATGAGTTAGCTATTCAACTCATTCAATCGTTCATTCAAGTCAAGTAATTTATTTTTTTATAGCACCTAACTAATGGGAGAAGGGCGGAGGCTAAAAACCACTATATTGGTTTCAAATCGTCTGCAATTAACATGTGAATAAAACACTTGAAATCAAGTTCCTGTTTAATTGGAAGAAAATGAACAACCTGCTGATAAAGTTGCCATGATTTTTCTTTTTTTCTTTTTTTTAATTAATCATTGTTAAACGGGAAGAAGAAACTTTTTACAAATTACTTGTCAAGCCTATGCTTACTTTTGTGGTTTTGTTTAATTAGCATAATGCAAACAATTCTCTGAGTTGAGTTATAAACAATCATTTCTAGAAATAGTTATGTTGCATCAGAATTTTCAGAGAAATATTCCCAGCGGTTATGAGGGATACAAGTGCTGGTGTCAGCACACAGCTTGATTAATCTATAATACTAATATTTAACTCATTATAAGGAAAGTTCTACATGTGTCTTATAGAGCAACTTGTGACCCACGATTTTTATAATCTTGATCATTAATTATTTTGTTATAAAAATCACCTTTATATCCATTTCATTAATTCAACATAAATATTTCACATTAAATATTGGATTTCAAACAATTATAATTCTTAATTTAAATTATATAACTGATCAAAATATATCAATCTAAATTATTTATCATTAAAATTAAAATGGACATTCATGTGATATATATCTTTTTCTATTTTCTTTATAATATTTTTTTTATTTTTTTCAATTAAACATATATTTTTCCATATTAATTACAAAATTTTAAATTTTGAATTCACCTTGATATTTTGGATTTTGAATTCAATAGACTACTTAATTTCTATTCCACAACAAACCAGAATTCTATTGGAAACAAAAACTACTTCTACTAAGAAAGGTCCGCTATAATCGAAGTATAAACTCCTTAAATTATTTCTAAAATCTATAACATATTCATTGTCACAAAAGATGACCACTTATACTAATCAAAATTAAAACCCTTAACTTCTCTTAGAATCTGATATTAGTTTGTTCCTAGATTATATACTGTAAAGCTTTAGTGTGAAATGTTAACACCCCATTTCATTTCTCCCATCTATTCCACAACTTTCCTTTCTCTTCCATTCTTCCTCTCATATTTTCATATTTTTCATTTTTTTTCGTTCAATATTTTTTAGTTATCTCAAAATACATTAATTTACTTCATCTTTTAATTTTTTTCTTTGTGGTTTATATTAAGGAATAAAAATTTATAGATTGGAAAATTCAAATGTTCCATCATTCTTCTTTGAAACGCTTTTCTTCTTTGTGAGATTTTTTTTTTTTTTGGTACAACACTTTTTTATGTTTATTTAGTTTTTTTTTATTTCTTCATATATTTTATATATTTAAATATTTCCTCAATGAAATAAAGATTTGATTTTTTTAAATTCTCTTAAAATAAACCAATTTATTTATCCTTTTCATTTTCATGGTTTATATCCAATTTATTTCTACCTTTCTTCTTTGTAATTTTTTTTTGGTTTTGTATAGAGATTTATGTTTATTTAGTCTTTTGTTTTGTGTATATATCTTAATGGTCATTTTTATGTTTTGTGCATGAGACAACCATTAGGTGTATGCTCAACCGCATATTGTTCAATCTTTTGTGTCAAAGGTAATTGTATTTTTCATAAATAATTTAATAAACATTTTATTGAATTTGAGATTAATTTTATTGTTGCATAAACGAGTCTTAATGATTTTATAATTTTTTCTTTTCAAAATTTGAAACCAGTTAAATAAAGGAGATGCTATTGATGGACTATCTCAACTGGTCATTTTACTAAACTTAAGGTAGCAAAGATTAAGAACTAAGAATGATTGAAAATGTGTTTGGTTTTACTTCAACTTTTACCTTTGATTTTATTTTGCTCATTTATTTGGCAGAACATTTATATGAGAGGGAATTATGCATTTTTTTTTCTAGAACAACACTTTCCTCAGTTAGTTTAGTGCATAACCAAGCTAGATGATAATTTCAATAGCAATATTAGATAAAATATATCAGCTAATTTTCATTGGAATTTGTTTATGCTATTCCACCTTCTTCAATTTATTTTTTCTTCATTATTTTATAAGGCTTAAAGATTGTTGAATTCAATATATACATAGCCATTGAATTAAATTTCAATTCCATTTACAAACACTAATTATGGAGAATGAATAAGATTTTGGAACAAAATTATATTTTTTATTTAAAATTTCCATTGTACATTAGCCTTGTATAAATTATTTGTTAACTATTATTCTTTTTTATTTTGATATAAATCAAATATACTGATATATGTATAGCTATTGATTGATTTTTCTTCCAATATATGCATTTATTGTTCCCTTTTCTTTCTCACGCTAAAACTTTTAATTAATTGATAAAATTTAAAATATTATTTTTGTATCTATATAAATCCATATTTATTTGTGTTTTCTTTTTTAAGGTATAATCATTATTAATATATTATTTTATTTAAAAAAATATAATTGTTGATAGATTGCTGATTTTATTTTCTAAATCTCCACCTAACTATTTAAGTGACAAAATTCATTTTCTAATTCAATTTTGAAAAATTAAAATATTTTAAAAAAATCAATTCCACAATTTACACTTCTTTGATAATGATACTAATTATTTATTAATGTTTTAAAAAATTAAATAAATACAATACTTTTTTAGTTGAAAATAATTATTTAATTGATATACTACTTCAATAATTGAGATGACATAAATTAGGATTATATATTATTTTTTTACTAATTATAACATATTAATTATAATATATATTTTAAAATTGATATTTTAATTTACTAAAATGATGTACAAGGAGAAAATGTGTAATTAAAATCATATAAATTAAATTTATTTATTAATTTTTTATTAATTAGAAAATATATTTTTACGTGTTTATAAATTAAATACTTTAATTTACTAAAAAGTTGTAAATGACTAGGATGACGAGAAAAAAATCGATGAAAGTAGATACATATAGGGATTACCCACAATAATGGAATGAGAATGAGGATAGATTTTGTCTTCTTGGGATGGCTAACAGGGGAGGTTCCCATTTGTTAAATAGAGCTAAGACGAGGATAACACAGTCTCATTTATTCAATTATATTTATTAGATTTGCATTATGTAAATATTTTTAATTTTAATTTGGATTATGTTTATTAGTAGTATTTGTTACTATGAATATTTATATATTGAATTTCAAAATATTTTTAATTTTTTAATTTTTGAAAATTTTTAATAAATCCATGAATACCTATAGGGATTCAAATCCCTGCATGAATGGAAAATTGGGACTTGTGATGGAATGGAAATGGGGATGGGATGGGAATTGAAGCAAAATTCTAAATTGGGATAGGGGTGTGTGACATGTCCCCTTTCTCATAGATTCCTATTATTATTCCTATAAATGACTCGTAATATAATCAAATTTATCCACTTATTCTCTTTTATTTTTCAACAATTTCAACTTTCAAAGTGTGCAAAATATCATAAAACAGACACTTTGTTATTAGTTATAGGTCATCTACTGAGATTTTTTCAGTCTTATAAACATAATATTCGAAGTAAGATATAAAATAGAATGACATATTTATATTTTTTTTATTTGTTTAATTATTTAATTATTAATTTATTTTCAAAATAAATTTATATATTCAATTTTCTATAAAATATATTTAAATAAATTATCATTTATTTTCCTTAATAGTCAACAAATTATTTTTTATTATCATCCTATGCATATATCCCGTGCAATGGATCTGCCAACGACTAGTTATGTCATAAGCTGCCGCAAGAGCAAGAATTCCAGAAGAAGAAAGGAATCATAAAATAGATGAAAATCAAAGAGAAATTAAAGCTCTAGATCACATAGCCAATGTAGTTTTAAAGGGGAAGCGATCCCGAGTTATTGAACATTCTATTAAACATTTCACTCATTTACTTTCTACGATACACATACATAACTAGACAAGTAGACATGAGCTTTGAAGTTTTCCGCAACTTTAAATTGCTGATTGCTTCATTATCTCCTTATATAATTTATGCTGAAAGTGCACTTTGTTTAATTTTTTAATTTTAAAATGATATATGGTTTATTGTTGTTAATCTTCTTGCTTCGAAATCCAATAAGTACAAGTTCTGACATGTTGTCTTTTTTACAGCCCCGCTATACATCCATATATTTTGGAAAAATAAAAACATTTTGGCCAAACATTTTTAATCACTTAAACAGGTTAGAAATGAGTTGAAATACCTAAAACTGTTAAGCAGTGTCCTTGAAACGCGTTGATCTTCTACACGTACAAAACACGTGAAAAGCCTAATTAAGTTCTAAAGCACTAAGACATGTATCCATGCACCACAGTTTGAAATATTGTATGCCTTATTATAAACAGGTTAGGTACTTAAACACTCATTATCATGTAAATTTGATAGGCACGTGACCACTTTCAGTTCTTCAGTAGACAACTAATTTGCGACATCATTATGGACTTGTTATCAATACCACGTAAAATTACTTTCATATTGCTCTCACACTCATAACACTCTCGAAGAGGATGAGAAAATTGTTAGGTGTTGATTGAAATTGAGTTGGGAAGAAGTCCCACATTGCTTAATTGAGATGGAGGGGTTGTCAAGGTTATATATATGAGCCTAAGTTCATTTCAGGATACCAGTCAAAAATACTTTAAGCTTGTATCTGACTTTACTTTCTTTGTACTCTTGTTTTAGAGTTTTGTGATATGTAATTTAAATATTTGCTTTGGAGAGTGTGGGTGTCCTATGGGGTGTTTGAGAGTGAAGTCTATGTGTTGTAATAATTTTCACATAGTATTATTCTCTGTTGTCTTTTGAATTATTCTTGGTTGTCTTTTGATAGCTGTGGTTTTTTTCCTTTAAGTTTCACGTTAAATTCTTGTGTTGTGATTGGGTTCCTATTTTATTTCTCTGTTTGTGGTGGTTCTCAAGGAGGAAAAGTGATTTATTTTCCCAACAAAAATTCCTCCATAAACTCATTTACTCGGTTGATACATTTACCGTACATGATTTGCCTTTATATATAGGCAAATTAAGGATGCATTTATTTCATATTTTTTTAAAAATAATTATAAAATTTAAATTTTGTATATAATTGAATAAATTGAAAATTGAATTTTTTTTCAAAACTTACTCTTTTTAGCTTTTACAAAATAATTAAAAACTAATTATTTTTAAATTTTAATTATTTTTAAAAAAATATTCAAATGTACAAAAAGTTATTTTTGGGGTAAAAAAATAATTTTGGGATTCCATAATCTAAGCAAATGCACCCTAAGGAATAAAATGGTTGTGTCTTATTTGCAACTTGTAAGATTAAAAGTGGATCAGGAGAAGAATATTCATATACTTTTTACATATAATATACAATAATATTTGTTCTAGTTTACTATATTTTATAAATATGATAAAATACATTTTAAAATTAATCATATTTTTTCTCTATGGTGCCCAAAAAATTTTATTTGATTTCAAAGTCATGCAAATAAAATTTGACCACTTCAAAAATGATTAAATTTTATCTATGTGATATTCCTTAACTATATTTTAGAAATGATTAAATTTTATCAGTATGATACTAAAAGAAAATTCAGTTAATTCCAAGATCACTAAAAAGTAAATCTGGCTTTTGTACCTAAATAAAATAAAATAAAAATTATTGATTACATATCTCTATTGATTGCAAGTTTATTTACCAATATACAATACTTTTTTAATAAAAGCAATATGACTAGCAGCTAATCATATTGCGTGTAAAAATATAACATAAAATACGATTAATTATCAAATATTCTATGTAGAATTATACTTTCAAGACTAACTGATGCAACATGACAAACGTTTTGAGACTATTTTTTTATCTAATATTAACCGTATTTTGTAATAAATAGTTGCATGTATTTGACTAGTTGTCAGCCGAATTACATGCAACTATTTGTCCAAGTTGATAATACGACTCCATTAAACGTAACTCCCTTATCGTATTAAATGACATAATTTTGATTTGAGATATATAAAAATGATTATATAAGAAACTAGAGAATGGGGGATGATAGGATTTCAAGATGCATAAGCAGAAGATCAAAATGTAGATATTTTGATAAAAATAATTTGCATTATTATATTATTTTAGATTTTAATGGAGAATCAAATGAATTATTTAATGAATTATGTGTATTTTTTATTAAATATTAAAATGATGAGCTATCAAAGAGACTAATATTTCTTTTTTAATAAAAGTGAAGGCCCTCTAAGCGGAGAGATTTTTAAAGTTTAAGGACTAATTTCCAAAATATTTGCGAGCGCGGCCTTCGAGATTTAGTCTTTCTCTCTTATTATTATTATTATTTTTTGGTTACATATTATTATTATTATTATTATTATGATTTAATGTTTTTCTCACTCCGCTTTCTCGTTCCTTCTCGCCTTTCAATGAAAATGACGCGACCCCACTTCTATGTTATGGCTCGAATATGCTACATATACATATGTAAATGGATTCTAATTTTATTTCTTGAATTTTTCATTCAATTTTTGTTAAAATATTTTTAAATTTACTTGGTTTTAGTTCTCACTGCGTTAGATTGTCTATATATGTTAATGTTAATTCTAAACTAATTAATAGAAGGATAGGTCATCCAATAATTAATGTTGACCTCTAACGAAACATATGTGTATTTAAAACACAAGTCTCTGATCGAGAGGCAACAACAAAGTTTAGTTGGGTAGCTATTGAGAATAGAAATAACAGTAGCAATCTGAGTAGGGGCAGTAGGTGGCAACCAAGGAAAACAGAGTAACGAGACCTGGACTTTGGAAGATTCAAGGCAGTTGGCCACTTGGCCGTATCAGAAATAAAATAAGCAGCAAAAGAGAATGATAAGGTGGGGGGCATATGATTGACAAAGTGGGGGCATATAATCATTATCCATTTGGACCGTAGAGTCACAGAGATCTTAGAATTCTTTATGAGACAGAGAGCGATTCTCTATTCTATTACTATTATGGCACATGCTCAGATGCATATCCCTTGTTATCTTATCTTGGTGCTGCAGAATAAACGTGGTTTTAGTAAAAATTTGATATCTGGAGATAATAAAATTGTTCAACAACCATGCCAATTGTGATGCGCATGAAACAACAATAAACGGTTACCCTGGTGTTGCAGCTTGTACTATATTGGAATTGAGGTTGGGATGAGATGGGATGTAGTGGAATAATTTATTTATTTTTTATTTTATACATAT
This sequence comes from Dalbergia oliveri, assembly GCA_030441495.1. Classification (NCBI taxonomy): domain Eukaryota; kingdom Viridiplantae; phylum Streptophyta; class Magnoliopsida; order Fabales; family Fabaceae; genus Dalbergia; species Dalbergia oliveri. The sequence continues at coordinate 7,001,867 of JAMLFY010000004.1, forward strand.
TTATATTAAGTTATTCACAATACATTAAATTGTTAAATCGTTATTATGCATAAATTTTACTGCCTAATTTTCCTCTTCTCTTAAATTAGTCTCCTAAGGTATTACACTTTCTGATTTATTTTAAAAAAATATTTTAATTTTTTAATCTCAAGTATAAAACTTTGATATGATTGATAATTTGATCTCTAAAGCAACAATTTATTTTTGTAAAACTAAATGCATACAATCCTTTCTTGTCATCTTATTTTATTTATATCATAATATTTTATTTTTTCTCTTTCCCAATTTCTCATAACTAATTGCCTTTTTTTTTAATTTCATGTTTATAAGTTATTTAATTTTCTTACATTTTTTTCTTGGTCAATGGACTACTTCCCAAACATATCACTCATCAATAGTAGTATAATATCTAAAATTATTAAGCTTAATTATATTTGATTATAAAATTTGGGTAGGGATCTATTTACACCTGTAAGTTTTGGTACACTTACACTCTTCAATTATTTTTTATAGGTATAAAATTTAATCAATTCAACCGTTGAATTTAAAGTTCTTACCAAGTAGATCAAATATATCAAATTTTATATAATTTAAAAATGTTTTGATATTTCATCATGACACTTTATTTTGATGGATAGTATATTTTTTAAAATACAAGTAAATACCAATCATTAGAATATATGTCTATTATTATCTAATTTTCAGAAATTTGGCATGCTTGATCGTCAATGTAATATCACATAATTCAACGGTTGAATTAATTAAATTCAATTTATGTGAAGAGTTATTGAAGGGTGTAAGTGTACAAGATTTACACATAATGTAAATGGATCCCCACCCATAAAATTTTGATACAGTGTAATATTTATTATATCACTATATAAGATGTTGTATTATATAAAATAAAACTATCCTTTCACAATAACATGTAATTATAATTAAAAGAAAACAGTTGATAAGAACAGAATTACAACAAAAAAAAGCAAATTTTATCGATTAGAAATTAACCAATAAATATTAGTACTCAATATTAATTATCATAAATATTTATTTTTTGTTAAATATTATTATATTATAGTTTATATTGAACAATAATTAACTATTTTTATATTTTTAATAGTCATTACAGACATATAAAAAAGGAATTGCCCCTCATGCAAATTTACTAGATATGTCAGAACGGGCTAACCTTAGCTAATCCGCTTAACTTGCCATTTGTGGTAGATTGGGCTACACTATAAAGCTTGCCAAAAATTTTGGCCCGTCTAACATGCCCTCACCTAACCCGTAGGTTTTGTAGGTTGGGGTAGGCTTGGCCAATGGGCTGATGTGCCTTTTTTTCAAAAAAAAAAAAAATAGAATACTAGTATTATTTTGAGATTAAGTATCAGTTTATTGTTATTGAACATAGTATATGGGTATTGACTTCTAAGGCTGAGTTGTTATTTTATTGTTATAATTATTCATATTAGAAAATTTTTTTACTCCTATACTGGTGTCATCATTAATTTTTTAAAATTTTCTTTAAAAAAATCTATTAACCTATGAAAATAAATATTTTTATTATTTTTTTAGTTTTTAATTTTTCCAGCTCGCCAACCTACTAGTCCACCCAAAAACAAGTTGGGCTCATTATCTGTGCTTATTTTATTTTGGTGGGCTACCTCACCCCGTCCTATTTTGGGTTTTTGGTAGGCGGCTGGCTTATTTTGACACTAAAATTTACTAGTGTTCGTTTTAACATTGTGTGCAAAAATATCATTTTCATGCAAATAAAATAATATACTAAAATAAATAATTATCTTAAAATAATTGAATCTTTAACTAATAAATTTCCATAAACTGAATTTAAAATGAAACATTTCATAATTTGGGAGCAATAAAATAGTAACATTAATTTAAAATAAATCGTGTATCTATCTAATCCGAGGACCCTACCTACTTAATATTGGAGCACTTTAAAGACTAATAAAATACTCTAAAAAATTAACTAGTCTCACTATGAAATGAATCTCACCATTAAAACTGTCAATAACTACTAAGTAGAGTAAGAGTGATATCTATGCCAACAACTAGATTTGGATGGGATGAAATGGGATCAGTTAGAACTAGTAAGTGGATAATCACCCACAACTTACATGAGATAAACAAATAAAATAATCACATATAAAAATAAAGGCAAAGCCTCTTGTTAGCCAAGGGCGCAATGGCCCCCTAATATTCCTATTTTATTTTATAAAATTTTTAATTTTTTAATTTGTCCTTTTCCATTTTTTTCATTTATTTAGATGATATATCAATCTTTTATTTAACTAAATATTTGAATATTATAATAGAAAAATCTTCTATGTATATATACATACACATGTATGTTATTTGCTTGAGTTTTGATTACAAAACACTTGTTTCTTATTTATATAGTGATTTTTTAAAATTTTTAATAAATGTAAAAATTATAAAACATATATTATTTATGTAAATTAATCGTTAAATATTGGCCCCTCTTGAAAAAACCTAGCTTCATCCCTTTATAAAAATGCATGAACAATACATATAGATATTTATGCATATAATACCTATAAGCAATCTTTGTTCTAATAAATATAAATAATTAAGAGTTAATGCTCATTTTGGTCGCCTACTTTCCAATCATGAGTCATTTTAGTCCTTAACTTTTAAAATGAGTCATTAACATTATAAAATATGAGTATATTAGTCCCTCATTTCACTTTTATTTGAAATTTCATCAATTAAATGATGATAGGTAACCTTAAGTGATACTTTAACATACCATTTGTCTTTTGAAGTATAATGCAATTTAAAATAACTCATTTTAGTGTATAACATTGCACAAAATAAGTTATTTTATGATTTAGAATGAAAATTTAAATGACTCATTTTGTGTAATTTTAGATACCAAAATGAATCATTTTGAACTTTATTATACTTCAAATGACACAAGATATGTCAAGGTATCATTTAAGATTATCTATCATCATTTAATTGATAGAATGTTAAATAAAAGTGAATTAAGAAACTAAAATGACTCTTGTAATGTCATGGACTAAATTGATTCATTTTAAAAGTTAGAAATTAAAATGACTCACAAAGTATAAAGTTAGTGACTAAAATGAGCATTAATTCAATAATTAATATAATATAATTAATTATGTTAAGGGTAGTATTGGTAAAAAAAATTAATACTTCCTTGATATGATAAATGGATAGATGTTTTGAAATAAAAAATTAAGAAAAAAAGTGGACAAATGAAGTGAAACAGAGGAAGTAACAAATAAAAGCACATTCACTAAGGAATTATCATGATAGAAGATCCCCATAGCATGAATCATGGATACGTGGTAATTAGGTCCCTTTGGTGGACCTTGTCCCTTGGGCAGACACTCCATCATTAACCCCTCAAGGCTCATGGTATACATGATACATGATAGTTGGGTCCCTACATGAACCATAGCCCTTAGTAGGTGGAGATTGTCCCTTGGGCAGACAATTTGATATACTAATTGGCTAATGATCATTTTGTTACTAACTCACAACTCTACTTAAATTATTCCCAAGCAAACATATAATCACATAAATCATATTGATAATTTACATTTATAGCAGATTGTTCCTTATAACTTGTAAATTTCACATAAAAAACATATTTATGGCAGATTGTTCCTTATAACTTGTAAATTTCACCCTAAACCCTAAAAAACATATTTAAAAAAATTGAGATAACATAAACATACATGAACCAATAAGCATACAACAACAATGGTCCCACAGAACTTTTGAAACATGGTTTTATGATTTTAAAAACAAACTATAATTTAAAACAGAGGTCATGCTTGATAGCCTAGAAAAAGGTTGTAATTCAAAACTTGCATCCCAACTTTCATCTAGCATATATAAGGATCATAAGTGGATCCTAAAGGCAATATTGAAGGTCTTTCATGGCCTTTTCAGGGCACCTATATTCAATGTATTATAGGAAAATCACAATTTATTCCCTGAACTATAGGTCACGTGCACTCTAATTTTAAACTTTAAAAATGAGCATTATTTTGACCTCTGAACTTTTTTGAATGTGCAAATTATTTTTTCGGTTAATTTTTCTATTAATTGTTAATAAAAATATCATCAATTTCAAAAAAATTTAGAGTATCAAGTTTGCTATTTAGAAAAGTTCAAGGGGTTATGTTACAATATGCATGGGTACCTATATAGTACATCTATTAATCTTATCGTATCATTTGTGTCATACTCTAAGTAAATAATTAGGAATGAGTCTATTGACCAACGAAAGAAAAAGAAAATTAAAAATTTATAAATAAAAATTAAATACATAGTAAAGACAATTAATAATGTAAAATTTGGAAATAAAATAATTAAAAAATTTTGACATAAAACCAAAAAAAGAAAGAAGATTAGATCTATTTAATGTAATATGCGAAAAACAAGGCAAATTATTTGTTTCCTAGTTTAAACCGTGTCAAACTATTATAATTGTGATTAAAAAGTTAAAATAAAAAAATTAAAAAAAAATCGCTGAATAACAAAATCTAAACAAAAACATTAGTAAAAGAATTAATGCATGAATAGTTAACTATCTTAACAAATCTATAATCTATAATACTAATATTTAGACTCTTATGAGGAAAAAATTTTCAAGTGTCACAAAGAGAATGATTTAGAACCCACAGTTTTTAAGAAGCTAATCATTAATTATTTTTTTGAAATAATAAAATTGTAATTATTATATAATATTAGAATATCATTGACAATCATTAGTATTTAATAATAGGATTGCACTACAAAAATTAAATATCTTTAAAACTTATCAGCATTTAATTAAATCTATAATGCTAATATTCAACACTCTTTTGGAGAAAAGTTTTAGTGTCGCTTCCAGGATAATTTAGAACCCACAATTTCATAACTTCAATAATTAATATTTTTAAAAATCATAACTGCAATTATTTTATATCATTAGTTTAGCATCATTAATTTATATCTATAATATTAATATTAATTTATTATTTTATTATCATTAATGTATATAATTTTAATATTCACAATAATTATTTCATCTTATAATTATTATTTTTTTCCAATCAGTTCATATCTCTCTTTCATTAACACAATAAAACTACTTTGCAAAATATTTCAATCAAAATTATTTAACATGAAAATAATAATAAATAATATAAACAAAATGATAATTGAATATATTATTATATTATTAAAACTTTATATGTATAATTATTATATTAGTGATAACAAAGTTGTTATAATCACGTCACCACAAAAAAAATTATAATTAACGATAATTTTACTGATCCCATGAAACTGTTATATAATTATATAAAAAAAACTATTATAGTATGTTTTTAAATTGGTATTGAACTAAAACTATAACTCATCGTAATGTTAAAAAATACAAAATCATTGCCTAGAACCTTCTTTGGGTAAATTTTTTAATCCTGTCTTATTTCATTGCGAATGGAAAAATGCAATGGTTTGAGAGTGATATCTAAATTAGATTTCAACGGCGCGATGATTTGATTTTGTTTCAACATTTTTTCCCTATAAGCTTTTTTGTCTCAATAGGTGATAATTTGACTTTCTTTTGAATTTTTTTTTTGTAAATTTTTTGCAGCTGAGTAATATTTCTGATCAAATTTTGTTGGACTAACGATATTCCTTAATGATGTTTGCTGCATTATAAGCAATCAGAGGAGAAGGGTGCCATGAAGATGGTGATAATGTCTATGGAGCATCGATGAACATGAGGTGTGGCACAATGTGGAAGTTAGGGTAGGTTGTGACTTTATATTATTAATAATTTAGACTCATTTTAAGGAATGTTTTGCCATGTGTCACTCATAGAGAAGTTTATGCCTCACTATTTTCTCAACCTTTCTATTTAAAGTAAGTTTTTAAATTTTTATTTTTATTATAATTATTAATTATTTTCTAATTATGCCTTTATATTTCTCTTTAATTAACACATACTTTGTATTGAATATTACGCCACTTATCATTTTCATAATTTTTAAACATTCAAAATATTACAAGCCTTAAAATTTTTAGAATGTTTAAAATATTATAATTAAAAAAATTTATAACTTATATTTGACACTACAATGAAAGGTATTATAACATTAAAATATTATAATTTTATTAATAAAAATAAAAATAAATTGAAAAGTATAAAAAATAAAAGCATTTATATATTTAAAGGAAAAAGTCACATTTACATAAATATAATTTTCAGAAACCATCATAAAAAAATAATAAATCAAAACAATAATTTAAAATTCATTCATCAACTTAAATGTTAGAAAAGATTCCTTCTATTATATATTGAGATTTATTTTTCAAAGTTAATTTTTACATGCATATTCTTTCCCAAATCACTGCATATTTTTTCATAAATCTGTCTTTTTCATAACAAATTATATCAACAATCTATTTTTCAATTCTTCCTATTTCCTGAAAAGTCTCTAAAGCTTTTGAAAATCTTAAAAAAAAAATTGTCTACATATATGTCTCTCCACATCATATTTAGTTTTTTGCAAGTTAAACATTTCAACTTATCAATTCCAAATTTTTTTCATATTAATTATTTTGAAAAAAATAACTTTGATTTTTCAATATTAAAAATATTTAATAAAAATCAATTTCACAATTTCCACTTCTTTGATAATGGCACTAATTATTCAATAAATTTTTTTAAAAATTAAAAAATTACATTACTTTTTTATTCAAAATAATTGTGTAATTGATGTACTACTCTAATAATTGAGATGATATAAATTAGAATTATTTATGATTTTTTTACTTATTAAAACACATTAATTATACATATATTTTAAAATTGATATTTTAATTTGCTAAAATAATTTACAAGAAAAGGAGGTGTAATTGAAATAAGATAAATTAAATTTATTCACTATTTTTTATTTTTATAAATTAAATATTTTAATTTGAGTTTAATTATACCATAGGTCCTATAGTATTACTCAATTTTCAATTAGATCCTATATTTTAAAAGTTTCTAAGTAAGTCTCTATAGTATATGAGATTTTTCAATCAGAGTCTTGCCATTATAAAAAAAATATAATATTCTTTGAAATATGGAATATTTCATTGGAATAAAGAATATTTCATTTTCATCTCTCTTCACATAACGAGGGACTTTATTGAAAATTCTTATACATTATAGGAACTTAATTGAAAATTGACCAACTATAGGAATCTAAAGAGTAATTAAACCTTTTAAAACTCATAAAGCTTCAAATCATTATTCTATCATTCTCTAAATTTGTAAAAAATAAATATATAAATGAAAGGAAAATTCATTAGTGCTGGTATTCAAGATATATTATACTAGTCGTTTGACTTGTCATGCATATGATGATATTGAAAAATAATTTGTTGATCATTACTAAAAAAAATAACAATTTAATTAAATATACCTTATCGTAAATTGAATATATAAATTAATTTTAAAAATAAGTTAATAGTTAAATAATTAAATAATGAATAAAATATAAAAGAGTATCATAAAATTTAATAAATAATTAGTACCATTTCAAAGAAGGGTAAATTTTGGAATTGAAGTCTTGTTCTAAAAAGTTTTAATGTTGAAAAATTGAATGCTTTTCACTCTATAGGTAAATTGATACTTATTCATTATTAATTTATTATTTAACCAATACTAATTATAAAAATAAAAATGGAAGTATCAATAACCTATCATAATAACAATAATTAAAAACTTTTTGGTTATAATCATCAATGTAGTTTAACAAATTTTAAACATTATTTGATTCATTTAGAAAAATGAAAACATTGACATTGCAAAAACACCATAATAGTGAGCAATAACATCAAAATCTTTAAATTAAAACTATTTTCATTTGAAGTAGATAATGTCCATTCTAAATTAAATTAATCTTCTCCTATTTAATTGTCTTTTACTTTACTATCTTTTTCAAATAGAATCATATATTTACTACATGGTCTTTTAGACAGAATCAAAGCAATCCCATAAATAAAAAATATTACGATTCACTAATTTCATCGACTTTAATTTATCAGCATTTACCGTAGAGAAATCAAATATTAAATTATATGTTAAAATATCAAAAACTTAAAAATTTAAATAACATGATGTTTGAATTAATAAAGTTATATTATAAAAAGTTGAAAAAAAAATTAAATGAAATATAAAATAAAAGTAAATTTAGATGAGTATAAAACATAAAGTCAATTTATCAAATTACCTCAATTTGATTTTATTTATTCAGCATAATTATTTTAATCATTGTGTTGTATCATCAATTAATTAATTAAAATTGATAATTAATTTACTTTAAATTAATTTTTTTACAAATTAAATATAATATTCATATTAATTGAATAAAATAAATTTTAATTTGATTTACAAATCACTTATATATTTAAAATATATTAAGTAGGTTTTTATTTCTTTCATAACGTTGTTAAGTGGTGTTTAAAATGAATAAGAATAGACATAAATTTAATTTGAGTTTAAATTTGAAATAAAATTAAACCTTATCAGCCAAATTTCTTTTTTTACATGATCATCAATCAAATTTAATATGCTCTTAAAACTAAAAATCAAATTTGATGAGATTTGTTAAATCACATGATGTATTATTTTTAAAAGAAATTTAGGATATGAATAATAAAAATATCTAATTTGATCTTTATTAATATTTAATTAGAACACTCACATAAAAAATTGTATTCAATTAAAGCACAAAACTCATCTATAAAATCCTATTCAAAATTGAGACAATAAAATTGTGTAACTAAATTCAAAATAATTAAATTCAAGAAAAAAAATTTAATACAATAATAGTATATATAGGTTAAAAATGGAATTGAGCTTTACAACCTTGATTCAAATTTTGAATTAGTAACCCATAATTGAAAACATAATCATAAATATTTTGTAGATTGAATTTTTTTATTGAAATATATCAATAAGTTTACACCAAGACCATTATATTCCAATAAAATCATTAGTATTGATAACCAATATGTATATATAATCTCCAATATTTTAGAAATCTATACTATTAAAACTACCTATATTAACCATCAACATATCTAGTAGCTATGTCATTCATATTGTTTTAGCATGAATCCAAAAAAGATTATAATTCTATGCTTCCAAACTTCATTACCATATAGAATTAGTCATATTACTTATAGCCAAATTGATGTACTTCTTAACTATAATATTCTTCTTTGAATAACTTGTACAATTTAATGTGTTTATTGAAGGATGTTTCTTGATTACATAACTTATCTCTTTAATTTTGAACTATTTTCAAAGCTTCTGAAATAATAGGTGAAGACAATTTAAATATGATAATGAATTGTAAAAAAATAAACACCTAAAATAAAGAAAAGTGTTAAATATATAACAAAAAATGAAAAATATAAATGTAATAATAAAAAGAAAAATATGTAGAACTGATGATAGTAAAATAATTGATGTAAATTAAAATAAGGTGTACTATTCGTCCATATCAATTTTGATGATATTGAAAATTGTCTTTTTCCTATTTCTCTCGATAGAAATAAAACTTTGAATTTTCATAACTTAGAATATTCCATAAATGAAGAATTCTAACATGAAATTAGTATGACTCATTGTTAAACTGATATGGAAAACCATATTGATAGATTAATTAATATTATATTATTGTATAGATTAATAATAATTATATTATTGTATATAATAAATAGAGGAACATTTTATTAGTTGCAAATACAAAAAAAAAAATTATTTGAGTTTGTATTATTGATGAGCCATAGAAAGATATATATTAATAGAGTGACTAAGTGATTGAAGGAAATATAAACTATCATGATATTGTTATTATTATAATTATAGATAGATTGTAAAATAATATGCATTAATTTAAAGAAGATTTAAATTTTATATCAGAATATGTGTCACTAAGTGTATTTCTACTTTTGGCGAGAGAAATTTTTTCTAAAAAATTTAAAATTATAAAAAATAATACCTGACATTACAATTATTGTTTAATATTCTTAAATATTATATTTATATAGCTAGTTTAACATTTTTTTAAAAATATTTTAGGTGACAATTTGCTTATGAAATTATACGATGTATCATTTAGACAAATATCAAAATTGTAATTATAATCAATTAAAATTTTGAATTAGTGACATATTTTCAAATTCAATTTCAATAACACACCCTAAAGAGCATCATAACAACAAATCCAAACAAAATAATCAAAATACATCCATATCCAATCCAATGTAAATTGATAAAAATCTATATTATATATAAAAAAGGATGATAGAAAAATACTATTTTACTACATTATACATCATAAGACACATATGGTAAAACTCTAACATTGATGGAGTTGTTTGAAAATATATATGATAAGAAATATATTGAATGGACAAAATTTTATAAATTATAGAAGAACGAATCAATTAAAAGTGAAAAATAGAATAGTGAAGTAAATAAAAAGGAATATAACAGCTTAACTGGTGTTTCTATGCATAGAAGAGGCTGGAAAATATAAAATATTTTTAAAAAAGATATCAATCTTAAAAATTCAAACAATATTGTTTGTTTGCCACAATTGATATAACAATATATAATAAAATAAAAGAATAAAAATTTATAATGAAAATTATGGGAGTATGAATAGATTATAATAGTGAAAGAGTAGGAAAGAAAAGTAAATTTGGAGAAATAAAGGAAACTCATCTAACCTAAAAAATATAATAAATGAATAAACTCGTCTTTGAAAATGAGGTAATATTTGATGGCGTTGAAGTTGGCATCAACAACTGCAAAAATTCCACAATGACCGTTAGTAAGAGAAGAAAAGTGAGAAAGAGAGAATAAGAGATCTTATAAGAAGGAATACAAAAGTTGTAGAATAATGATAAGTAAATCACAAAATAAAATTAACAAATACTACTTATCAACAGTAAAATAAGATAAAAACAAATTAAGATAACAATTGAGGGTGATGAAAAGCAAATACTTATAGAGTCGTTCACATAACAAATTTTAGAAACTGATGTATCAAGACAAAAAATAGAATAACCTAACAAAATAAAACAATATTGAGAGGCACTCATTATAGTGAAAAATGACCTTGATAAAAATTTATATTGGAAATTTTAAAATTTAGTATTTATTATTGTAGATATGAAAATACTATACATTGATTTAAAGTTGATATTGAATTTGAAATTTAAATTTTATATTTTTTTTATTAATTATATGAATTTTGAAATATACTTTCTATTTTTGAAGTAAATAAAGTTTTAAAAAATTATGAAAAAATGACACATGGTATGAATAAATTTTATAGAATATAGATTTGAATTTTTCAAAAATTTAACAGGGATGTAAAAATGCAGCTAATTCAAGCATAATAGTTCTCTCATATTCAATAGGTTCGGTATTTATTTTAGATTTGATTTTTTTAGAAGTTTTAGAAATATTTCCTTATTTAAATATAATTTTGAATTTTGTAATTGATATTTATTATACATGTGAAAATATATGTATTAATTGAATATGATTTTCAATTCAAAATTCAAATTTTTGTAATTAATTGTATTCATATTATATGAAATGTTTAATATACCTTTTATTTTGCATAAAAGAATACCCTTTATTTAATAAGTAAAAATAATTTTCTAAACAATATAAATTATGAGAAAATGACACATGGTGAAACAATTTCAAAAAATCTATTATAATGACTTTTTTATAATAGTTATTTCATTTAACTAATTATTTGTTATTATTAATTACTAATATTATAATTATAGTATTTTAATACTATAATAATATTTTTTATTGCCATTTCTTTTATCTTCTTTTTTTATCATTTTAAAATTCAATTTTTTCAATTATAATATTTTGTTTAGCCTTATTTCAATTGCCGTTTGCAATAAATGCCATAATATTTCATATAAGGTATTTAGGTTGCATTGATGATAGAGAGATATGAAGGTGATTTTTTTAAAAATAATTAATAATTAAGATTATTTTTTAGCTCTTTATTTTTCTCTTTTATATTTAGTGTCTTGATATTTTATTTGTTTTGGAGTTTCCATGCTGGCATGTGCTATTATTTCATTTATTTTTTATTTATTTTTTAATAATCTTATATGCATAATAAATCAATTCAAGATATAGTATATTAAGTTGATAAAATACAGTTTAAGAATATGCAAATAAAATATGATAATATTTGTTCAAATATCTATCTTTAATAATAAAAAAGGATTATAAAAAATAATAAAAAAGGAAGGGTTTGGTGATATTTAAAATAGATAGATCATCATATGTATTATTTAAATGATAAAAGAGTTTTGTCATTAAATGTTGATAATCTTTAATAATATTTTAATGATATATAATAATTATAATTGTGATTTTGTTTAAAAAATAATTATAGATTAAAGTTATGAAAATTATGGGTCCTAAATTATCCTAGGACTGACACTTAGAAAATTTTCCTTGATATGAGTCTCAAATATTAGTATTATAAATTCGTAAATCAAAATCAAAATCTTATATACCATGAAAGAAATTAACTAGCCAGAATTGGTTTTTAGAATGATTTGTCATTGTTTTTGCACTTTCAGATAGATTAGTAGTCTCCACTATGATGGCTTATCTGATCATAACCGTTATACTTTGGTAAATTTTGGAAAAAATAATATATCTTTGACCAATATTTTATAGGGAGATGTTAGTATCTGGTGCGAAAAGATTGCACCAAATTTCACGGTGCCAAGTATAGTGTTCGAGGAACGGAAATCACGGTGGGCAAGTGGTAGTATAGAGATTTATCAGGGAAAAAAAAATATCAATACTATAAAGAGAAGAAATTGATGCCTATTCAAAAGTGTATATGCAAAAAGTACGAAAAACTTTTCATAGTAAATGTGACTTCTTTATGTTATACCAATGGAACTAGTTGCAATTGAGAATAAGAAAAAATATTTATTTTGATTTATTCATTAATTAATACATAAGTTTTATAGGTCATTATTATCTCATATTTTTCCTATATTTTTAATACAAATTTGATATGTCAATTAATAAATAGAGTAGAGCAAATATTTTTTTTCTTGCTCTAAGAGTACTTAAAAATTCCTTTTGTAGGAAGATCTTTTGTATGATTAGATTCACACAAGAATTATCAATTAATTATTTTGTTCCCTTGATCCACTTATGAGAGAGAGTGCTAGGGTAGATGATAATGGTAATATTGTAAAATATATTTACATTTACTCTAATTTTAAGTTCATTCAATCATTTTCTTAATATGTTTAATTATTCTTCACATTCCTATAGTTTCATTCAATTTTAAAGTAAGTTTCTATTGTGTATGAGAATTTTCAATCAAGTCCTCCTTTATATGAAAAAATTGAATGAATTCCATATTCCAATGGAAAATTCCATATTCTATAGAATATTTTATTTTTTTATAACGAGACTGACTAATTAAAAATCTCATACACTATAAAACTTACTTAACACTTTTAAACTATATGGACCTAATTAAAAATTGATTGAAACTATAGGGTTTGGATAATTAAACCTTTAATTTACTAAAAAGATGTAAATGACTAAAGATGACAAAAAAATCTAGTGAAGAGGTACGTCCTAGGATTATTTAATGGAGACGAGAATACGGATATGTTTAATCTTCACAGGATTGGGACGAAATCCCTGTTTATTAAACGGTTAGGGATGGGAGATTAGGTCTGACACCCATGGAAACTTGCTAATTCGCCATTTATATAAATTATTTAAATATCTACTTTATTTTTATTAATTATCTTTATTTTATTTACATATTATGTATGTATTTTATTTTTAATTTGTATTATGTTACATTAGTAGTATTTATAGTTGTGTTTATTATTTGTGTTTCAAATTTCATCGTATTTTAAAAAATTGTCTCTTTCAAAAAGAAATTTTAATAAACCTACGAATACCCATAGGATTCAAATTTATACAAGAAATTAGAAATGGGGACCATAACCAGGGATGGGGATGGGGACGTAAGGCAAAATTCTAACGAGATGGGGATCTGGCATGTCTAATCTCATGGACACTTATCGTTATCCCTATAAATAGCTCATGATATAGTATAACTATTCATTTATTCTCTTCCACCGCTCAATTTCAACTTTCGAAACGTACAAAATTTTCATAAAATATGCTTTTTGTTGTTAGTTAAAGGTCATTTATCTATATATATTTTTTAACTTTATAAACATGATATTCAAAATAAGATAATGATAAAATTATATTTTATTTATTTATTTAATTATTTATCTATTAACTTATTTTCGAAAGAAATTTATATACTCAATTTTATAAGATATATTTATATAAGTCATTAATTATTTTCAATAATAGTTAATAAACTACTTTTATTACCACTCATATATTGGAGGTTTAATGAGTAGTTTTATATATATAAAGAGAATAAACTATATATTATTGGGTTAGGAGTTCGATCTGCAATATCTGGCTAATACAATTAGTGTTTTAGGCACCTCACAATTCGCATGCCAGTTGAACAATTTTACTGTCTCGTAGTGTCAAATTCTTACTGAATCCGCATTTGTTCTGCGGCGTTAAAATAACAAGTGAACAATCGCCAACCTTTTGCTGATGGTCCTCACTCACTCACTGCATTGCATGTAGGACACCTTTGCCAAGGGATCAATTCTACTCCAGTTCAGCTGCCACACGGGCCACGGCCGTATTCTCTTATCTCTTTTTTTTGTTTCTTTTTCTCTTCATTGACTCAAGAAGTCGCTCTTGACCACCACTACCCACCCTTATATCTTTCCTTGTTCCCCTCTTCCTCCTCCCTACACCAACCCTTCCCTTCATCTCTTTCTCTCTCTCTGTGTCAATGAACGATAACTCTTCCTCCTTCATATCCAAAATCCCGTCTTCCCCTTGATCCACCAACAGTAACACTCTTCACCATTCCATCATGGGAATCTGCTTTTCATGCGTAAAAGTCGGTGGCTTCAACAGCAACAGCAACAGCAACAAACAACAACAACAATAACAACAACGACTACTTTACCAACTCGACCGCCAAGCAAAAGCGCGATCGGAATTCCAAGGCAGAACAGCGGTCGCCACTCCCGCTGCGGCCACCACCATCACCGTGGTGACCGTTCACAAGAAGCAGCCGCGGAGAAACGAGGACAAGAAGAACCAGAACCAGAGGGCGAAGGAGAAGGCAAGCTGGAGGAGGCACGTGGGGCACGTGCCGTGCCGGAAGCAAACGGATTTCGGTTACGAGCAGGACTTCGACGGTAGATTCTCTCCTGGCAAGCTGTTGGTAGTTGGTACTGAATTAATTGTTGTGAACAGCTCCTTTTCTGGAGTTTAAATGGACAGCTTTGATTTTTTTGTTTTTTTTGGTTGGGGAGGTGATTTCAACAGGGAACACCTCTTTTGTTTTCGGGTCGTGAACAGCTTGTTTTAAAGGTTTTGGTCGTGATGAATAGCGTCTTTTTTTTTTATTCCAGGACAAATTTGGTCAAGAGCTACTTTTCCTTTTGTTTTTTGGTCTGGATAGAGCATTTAAAATGAGGCAGTTTTTATTGAATAATGAGTGAAGCTCTGCAAAGGGCTCCGCCCAAATTTAACGCTTGTGCGATGCCTTTGGGCTGAAAAACATCACATCTCTTGATTCAGTTTTCGTCCCTTTGGGCTACAATCTACTATCATTTCTCTTGTATACTTCGGTTTGCAATAGAGTTCTGACGAAAAAAAACCTCAGCCTACAGACTTGACCAAAAAAAGAGATAAAAATAAAATTTCATCCCACAGAGGGGACTGCACTGTTGCAGAAACAACATAATGGGAACTAGTTTTTTTTCCGAAATTATATTGTCTAGATATTGAATAAACAGTGTATATATTAAATTTAATGTGAGTATAAATAAATATCGAGACGTGGTTATAATGTAGTTGTTGAAATCCTGATATAGCAGCACGTTCTCGATGGAGTCCAAGCACAGGCGTGGATGAATCCAATTGTAATAATTGATGGTTGGTTATCCAAACAATGGATCCTTCCAAATCCAAAGCAATTAGCAAATGGATGAAAGGAAGATGATTAACGTCAAGGTGACAAATATATATCTACAACTGGTCCTAGAACAGGAACGAGATATTAAGGCTGAACCGCGACTTTTTTTACCAAAAAGAGAAAAAATTTATTTACGAGTTTTTATGGTATCCAACTTTATTTATCAATATACATTATTTTTCTAATAAAAGTAATACATTAAACAGTTTGATTCATATAATACATTTAACTGTCAACCTGTTATATGAATCTAGATGTCAGCAATTATGAATATCAGCTTATATTTCTACTTGTGTAAGACAAATGCAATATAGCTACCACCCGGCTGTATTTTATTCTGCATCGGTTGGATCTTGGCATGAGATTCCCTTGCTTTTTGGATTGAGTTACTGAAGGTGGGGTAGACAACCACTGCCATTTGGAAATGTCCGCTTTCCATTCTGGTTAATAGTAACGCAGAAGGTTTATGGTTTCGGTTTTTGTAGTTTTACAAAAGAAATATTAAAAATTAAAAATAAAAATTGAAATTTATAGTTTTTAGAATTTTCAGTATTTTTTCATAAAATCTAAAATACTGAAAAATTAAAAATAAAAATTGAAAACTCAAACCAAACATACCCATAATTTACCTCTCTTTCTCTCTCCATTATCAGATTTATTTTATTCAATTTTAAATACATGTTTAAATTAAAAAATATTTGATAAAATATTAATATTATTAAATATTAAAATTAATTTATTAAAATTTTTATTATTTATTTTTAATATTTTAACTTTCTCTCTCCTTCTTTAATAATGAGTCAATAATATTTAATATGAGTATTATTGAGAAAAAATTAATACTATTTAAATTTTTGAAATGGATAATTATTTTTAGATAAAATGAATTTTTAAAATGAATTGACACTTTTAGTTAATAAAACTATGTCATTACTCCCACGATTTCACAATAATTGTTAAAAATTAAACAATACACATATTAAGAAAAATAAAAAAATCTTAATAAATATAAAAAATTATATGAATTGAAAATGTGAATTAAATCCATGCAATATATGCGATAGTTAAACGTATTATGTAAATTAAAATATTTAATAGTCAAACGTATTGTTTTTATTAAAAAATAGGATATATTGATAAATAAAGTTGGACACCAGAAATAATCTTTTTTTTTAATTAAAAAGCCCTGAACCGGGCCCCTAAAGAAGTAGGAGTGCAAGAGCCTATCAGATTGAAACACCACACACATACTTACATTTTCAGTCTATGTAATCATCCTGATAGGCCTGGAAGAAAATGAAAGTTCTCAATGAGATAGGGTTTGAATAGTGCAGTGGGGGCATATACATGTGCAGGTGGGCTTCATTTTCACTGCTTTAATCAATAGGTAATTAATAGATTGGCATTAGCGTGCATCGAATTGAATAGTATGGGTATGTACTTGTGTGAGTGTAAGGTCCAAATGTCACCAACACTAATATGTAATGCAACAGATAAATTAAAGATTTATCTAACCATTACTCTCAAGACACTGCTTAAGGGATAAAATAAAAGGAAAGTATTTTTTGGTAGATAACAAGATAAAGAAAAGAAAAGAAAGAACACACGACTAGCTTTCCTTATCAGAAGCTATCAAGGCAAAAGAGTAGGAGAAGGAGCCTCCAATTCATGGAAATCATCATTCGAGATAGCTCAACACGCCAAGTAATCAGGACAACCATTTGTATCCCTTAAAATCAAACAAGCGAACACACTATTGACTAGTGATAAGCTGAATTTCAAAAATTAGATATCTTTCAATATGATTACTCTGTGTTTATAAGAAGTCACGAAAGAGAAAGCTTATAGACTATCCGTCTCACAAATGACATTCCTACAACCTTTGTACCATGCATATGAAGACCCCATTGAATAGCAAGCAACTCTGTGTGAAGGACTCATATATTTTCACTGTGACTGAAAAGGCTACCACCTAGTTTCCTCTTACATTCCTAATGATTCCTCCATAACTTGCCCTTCTTTGGCCCCCAAGGACACTACCATCAACATTAAGTTTGACAAAGTCATCATGGGGGACCATTTATCCATGACCTGCATACCTTGCCAATAACAATTTCGCTTAGTGCATTGAACATCATAAGCGGGAGAATCGGCATTTCTAGCTATCATAAAGGTAGGCCAAGTATCAACACCAAACACATCATTATTGCGATCTCTCTATGTCCACCAACAACCAGCAAGAAAAAGCAAGGCCTTCTTCCCAAGTCCCAAAAGACTTAATCCAATGGCTATCCTCTAATTCATCAAACAAAGGCTCTTTCAAGAAGTCTAAGGAATCCCAAACTTTTTGAACTCTATCTAAACACTAGAATTAAAATATTACCATCATTCGGCTCCTCTTCAAAATCACTTCATTATAAGACTCATATCCTGAATTGGACTATCCAGTTAAAGTTCTCTACCACCTTTAACTCAAGTTCTCTCAAGATCAAGGCACTTGTCCCTTCTTCCAAATTTACTTGTCCAACATTTCATTTTGCGTTGGACTTTGCCTTGAAATTATTCTAGGAGGCTGAGTTAGTGACATCCCATCCAAAGCTTGAAGGGAATTTGATCCTTCAGAACTAATTGCAACTCTTCACAGCCACAAATACCTTCATAACATGAAGGTTGGGAAAGTGACTATGACAATTACACATCATCATCAAATCATCATCCGTATCAATGCTGCAACTTTCATATAGGACCGCACCTTGACTGATTAATATAGGTAGCCGATACATCATCTGAGTTATTTACTTGTTTCCTTTCTGTAATTTGTGAAGAATTTTGCTCTAAACCTCAGAAAGACTCCTAGATGAATGTACATTTATAAGCATTGGATTCTGACCACAAAATTGACCCTATCTTGCGAATTTTGAATGATTCCACAATTATAATGAATAAGTAAATGATATCTCCTAGATATTTTTTTATGATGAGAAAATATAGCTCAATCACTCACACATAGATTCTGGATTTTGAGCTAGAAGAGCTTTGGGATGATAGTTTTATAGAGGCCCGCCCATAATACACAATACGCGACAATATATCACGTATTATGTTTCTCACAATACGTAAATTTTATCACATATTATGGACAAATTATGTGGGATTCTATCATGTATTTAGTACGATGACTTGCAAAGAATACGTGACATACTTACGTATTATACATATTAAAACGTTAGACATTTTCACGTATTGCTTTTAATATAGAAATAGTATATATTGGTAATTAATTTTGCTACCCATGAAAATTGGTACATAATCATTTTTTTTTTTATTTTCCGGTAAAAAAGCCTCGAAATCCAAGAAGTACAAGCACTGACATGTTGTCTTTTTCTACTGCGTGCCCCGCTATACATCCATATATTTTGGAAAAATAAAAGCATTTTGGCCAAACATTTTTAATCACTTAAACAGGCTAGAAATGAGTTGAAATCCTTAAAACTGTTAAGAAGTGTCCTTGAAATGCATTGATCTTCTACACATACATGCACCACAGTTTGAAATATTTTATGCTTTATTATAAACAGGTTACGTACTTAAACACACTCATTATCATGTAAATTTTATAGGCACGTAACCACTTTCAGTTCTTTAGTAGACAACTAATTTGCGACATCATTATGGACTTGATATCAATACCATATAAAATTACTCTAATACTGCTCTCACACTCATAACACTCTCGAAGAGGATGAGAAAATTCCTCCATAAACTCATTTATTCAATTGATACATCTACGGCACATGGTTTGCCTTTATATATAGGAAAATTAAGGGTTCATTTATTTCATATTTTAAAAAAAAAGTAATTATGAAACGTAAATTTTGTATATAATTGAATAAATTAAAAATTGATTTTTTTTTAAAATGTTACTCTTTTTAACTCTTACAAAATAGTTAAAAACTAATTATTTTTAAATTTTGATTATTTTAAAAAATTATTCAAATGTATGAAAAGTTATTTTTGGGGTAAAAAAAAAATTTTGGGGTTCCATAATCCTAAACAAATGCACCCTAATAAGGAATAAAATGGTTGTCTCTTATATGCACCTTGTAAGATTAAAGGTGGATCGGGAGAAGATATTCATATACTTTTTACATATAATGCACAATAATATTTGTTCTAGTTTACTATATTTTATAAATATGATAAAATAGATTTTAAAATTAATTAGATTTTTTTCTCTATGATGCCCAAAAATTTTATTTGATTTCAAAGTCATGCAAATAAAATTTGACCACTTAAAAAATGATCAAATTTTATTTGTGCGATATTCCTTAACTATATTTTAGAAATGATTAAATTTTATCGGTATGATACTAAAAGAAAATTCAATAATTCCAAGATCACTAAAAAATAAATTTGGCTTTTGTTCCTAAATAAAATAAAATTATTAATTACATATCTCCACTGGTTGCAAATTCGAGTAATTCCAAGATCACTAAAAAATAAATCTGGCTTTTGTTCCTAAATAAAATCAAATAAAATTATTAATTACATATCTCCACTAGTTGCAAGTTTATTTACCAATATATACTACCTTTTCAATAAAAGCAATATGACTATTGTAAAGCACTCTTACTTTATGGATTGACCCCACAAACCAACACGGTCTTTTCAACGTGATTTGTCCTCACTCACATGCTTCCTGGAAAACTTCCAGAGGTCACCCATCCCACAATTGCTCCAAGTCAAAGACAGTTAACCGTGAAGTTCTTTAGTGATGGGTTAGAAAGAAGATCGATACATCTTTGTTGGTATAGGTAGTACCAATCATTTCATATAAGTCATCCTTAATCTATAGTCCCATACCTACACAGTCTCAGGATCCCTCTTATTCTGGTGTTTAATCGATTCATTCATGTACCCCTCCACTTAGAAGCCTACTAGAAGCGCTCATTGTCCGTGCCTTTGCATCGCGATCACTCCCTTGCCCTTATCAACCCGGCGTTACATGCCCACCAACTTTCGCTGGTTCGTTCCCAAACTACACCGTACTAGGAGAGGTGCAAGCTCTGATTCCAATTGTAACATCTCCTACCGCTTTATGGATTGACGACTTGTCCCCACAAACCAACACTTTTTCACGTGATTTGTCCTCACTTACACGTTTCCTAAAACTTCTCAAGAGGTCACTCATCCCAAAATTGCTCCAAGTCAAACATGTTTAACTGGAGTTCTTTAGTAATGGGGCACCAAAAGAAGATACATCTTTGTTGGTCCAGGTAGTACCAATCAATTCATATAAGTCATCCTTAACTTATAGTCTCATATCTACACAATTTCAGGATCCCTCTCATTCCTGTGTTTAATCGATTCATTTTGCTTTTTGTTCGTGCCTCTGACTAGGCAAACACTCCCCGTCCCTCATCAGCTCGGGTGTTACAACTAGCAGCTAAGCATATTGCGTGCATGCAAAAATATAACACATAATATGATTAACTAACAAATATTTATGTATAGTTATACTTTCAAGATTAACTGAGATAGCATTGACAAACAATTTTTGAGACTATTTTTTTGATCCACTATTAACCGTATTTTGCAATAAATAGTTGCATGTATTCGACTAGCTGTTAGCCAAATTACATGCAACTATATGTCCAAGTTGATGATATGATTTCATTAAACATAACTCCTTTATTTATAGTATTAAATGACATCATTTTGACTTGAGATATATAAAAATGATTATATAAGAAACTAGAATGAGGGATAACAGGATTTCAAGATGCATAAGCGTAGTTAGTTAAAAAAGAAGATCAAAACGTAGATATTTTGATGAAAATAATTTGCATTAATATATCATTTTGGACCTTAATGGAAAATCAAATTAATTATTTAATGAATTATATGTATATTTTATTAAATATTGAAATAATGAGTTATCAAAGAGATCAATATTTCTTTTTTAGCAAAAGTGAAGGTTGATAGGGAGAGATTTTTTAAAGTTTAACGGCTAATAATTAGTCCTCCAAGATATTTGTGAGGGCTGCCTTTGAGATTTAGTCTTTCTCTTTATTATTATTACTTTTTTAATGTTTTCTCTCTTTCCGTTACTTCTCACCGCTTTCGCGTTTCTTGTCGCCTTTGAATGAAAATGACGCGACCCCACTTCTATGTTGTGGTTTATATATATATATATATGGATTCTAATTTATTTCTTGAATTTTTCATTTAATTTTTTTTAAATAGTTTTAAATTTACTTGGTTTTAGTTCCTACTGCGTTAGATTCTCTACATATGTCAATACTAAACTAATTAATAGATGGATACGTCATCCAATAATTAATGTTGACCTCTAACGAAACATATGTGTATTGAAAACACAAGTCTCTGATCAAAAGGCAACAACAAAGCTTGGTTGGCTAGCTATTGAGAATAGAAACAACAGTAGCAATCTGAGTAGGGGCAGTAGGTGGCAACCAAGGAAAAAGGGATAACGAGATTTGGACTTTGGAAGATTCAAGGCAGTTGGCCGTATGAGAAATAAAATAAGCAGCAAAAGAGAATGATAAGGTGGGGGCATATGGAATGACAAAGTGGGGCATATAATCATTATTCATTTGGACCGTAGAATCACGGAGATCTTAGAATTCTTTCTGAGATAGGGAGCTATTTTCTCTTATTCTGTATTCTATTACTATTATTTAAGGAGGACTACGTACCATGATTTTTATCCCCCTTGTTCATTGCGCTGTCAGGAGGTGTTTGCCTCCATTTTCCTTATTTCATGAGTTGGCTTGTAAAACAATAATTTTCACGCAAGTATGGTCTAAATGAGGAAATTAATCTACAAGTTCATATTGTAAAAGTTCAAGGTCTTTTCCCGTCAACTTGCACAATACTACGATTTAGCATGGGAAGTCCTCAAGATGGCAGCTTATCAGCTATGCGGTGTGTTTGGCATTTTTCATGTATATCACTTGTTTTCTATTACTATTATTTTTTGGCGTATATGTATATCAATTGTTTGAAAAATTATTAATAGTAATAGTACTTTTATTAATTACGACAGGAATAATAATTTTATGACTTTAATTTTGATGCCATTCAAATTAAATCCTAATTTTATTTGTCAACAATGCCAAGAATGTCACACCAGTAAGGCGTGTAATAAACTATACTCGACCTCTGCTCACAACCGCAAAGAATCAAACCTGAAACAATATTTGTTTTAGACAAATTAGGGCCAAGTGGTATTCGGGAACCACAAATGAAATCCAATTTTTTCAAGGTTTTAACTTATAAAACCACAATATGATTATGTTGCTGTTTTTTGGATTAAATCGAAATCATATATATAAAACCTAGAATAATAGGTCAACTTTCTATACCATGGTTGTGAACGTACATTTTGAACTGTACCATTTTAGATAGAATACACAAATGACATTTTAATCAAAATCTAGACAAATCTTCTGCGAGGCACACGTACATTTTATTCGATACAATACTTTGAATGCTGAGAGAGGAGGCAAACAAAGTCTAAGGACATACTAGCGAAATGACCAAATTCCATGCTATATCTCTGGTTGGCTATGGGCTGTCTAATTTGTGGAAGAACTTCTAGCTACTAGCTCCAAGCTGCATCGAAAGGACGTCCTGCTCCAGCAATCCTTCAAGCAACCTTTAAGCTTCCAAGCTAAAATAAGAAAAATGGAAACCACCAAAGACCCTATGACTCCGCTGACCGCAGCCACTGAGTGTTTCCAGTTGCTTGGCAATGGCTGCACCCTACTGCACTCAGATTCATCAAACACACCGTCACACCCATTTTAAAAAAGTAAACAGCACAAGGTGAAAATTAGGATGAGCACTCCACTGTACAAGATTAGGTTTAAACTTAAAGAGTACATGTCTATAATTTTTTTTTCTTTTCCATTTTTCACTCCATACCAAACAAACACAATTTAATAAATTAATTATTTAAACAGACTCACACACACACTTACTTAATGCTGGAGGGTCTGGGACAGAAAGTGAGGAGGTAGTCAGCAGCGGCTGCACAAGTGAAGTTGGCATGATGATCATCATATGCGTAGGTGGAAGCGCGGGGGCATGCACTCTTGAAGAACTTGGAGTAAGGGTTAGGCTTGCACGTAGTAGCAGTAGCGTAAGGCCCAGTGCAGCAATACCGAGGATTCCCGAAGGCTTGACAGGCGCTTTTGCACGCCACTACACTTCCCCCACTCATCTCCTTAAGCTTCCTAGGGCATATTTCATTAATGTCAACCACGCACCCCGTCGCCTCGCAGTTGATTCGCCCCCGAGCCTCCACCGTCATGGGAAGATTGTAACCGTCGATGAGGCTGACGGCGTAGGAGTAGAGCCCTCCGTTGCCGCTCAGTGTGAACCCCGCCACTGTAGCTGGCGGGGTGGGACCGCCGCCAGCGCACTCTACGGTGGATGAACCGCAGTCGCCGGTCACACAAGAGAATTTTCCGGTGGCTGAATCCTCCGAGCAGCCGGTGCGGCCCCATAGGCTGCCGTACCATCCTGCCGGGGCGGGGAAGGTTTTGGACTCGCCAGGTTGGAGGACGAAGTCCGGGCCGTAGACCAGCGGGGCATGGGGCCCGGATAAAGCACCTACCGAAACCGTGTTCCCGCACTTGTTAACTACTTTGAATGTCGCTGCATTCGAACCTGCATATACCATGTTAAAAATATATATACGAAACAAAAAGAATCCAGTAAAAGATACGCGTGTGTTCTCAAGGTCACTCCACGTATTCAACAAGTATTGGGAGTTGTAAATGTGGTGAAATTCTCAATAAATGAAGGGTGATAATGTGTTGAGGAGGAAGAAAATTGTGTTTCCTCTGAAATCGGATGAAAAACTTAGCACGAATCCATGGAGGAACACTATTAGCCACAATTTATTCAAAGTGGATTTTACTGTGCATCCTGCAGTCCACAATGTTCGTTCCATTACCATGTGACCAAATGAAACAACCCATGAAACATTCAAATTCATCTTAAACTCTATCAGTAATATGATTTTTTTATGCCAGTTTTGCTTGGTGCCACTATAAGAAAAATGAGTATTTTTAATGGTTCTTGTCAATAAAAGTATTATCAAGAAAAGTAATTTCATATAAAGTGATCATTGAAAATATTTATAAATTTTTATCAACAGTCACTTTATATCAAAATTATTTTGACAATACTTTTATTGGCACTTTAATTATCAAGAACTATTGAAAATTCATTTTTCTTGTGTGCACCTACACACCAGCTAATTAAATGGACGAGATTGCAGTGGTCTAAAATTATATATATCATTACCTTATGGTCTACCGTAAATGTCACACTTTCTTCCCCCACTCTTAACCTATCCTCAACGTCTCTCTCACTGCCACCTTGCCCGACCTGTCTTTGTCAGTGGCATCAATTGTTGAGGTTTTTCAGGATGCAAGTGAGAGAGTTTCAGCGTTGAGGTTCTTTGATCAGCTCAAAAACTCAAATCGGAACTTTGTTTTGATCTATTTTTACTGAATTTAACCTTAAAAGGGTGCCCCTTGAGAAGAAAGGCATTTGGGTTCTTGCTGGTTTTAGATTTGGATAAGGCATCTACCATGGATTGTCTAAGAAAATTATGGATGTGCTAAATGAGGTTGGTGGGGTATGTCAAAGTTCTGGTAGTTATTGATTGAGGTGTTTGGTGTTTTGGGATTGTTTGATATAGCACAAGTTTGTGGAAGGTACAACCAAGAGGAAGGTGAACTTAATGTGGGAGAGAGGTGATTACGAACGAGCAAGGGAACATTGGGGAGAGGGGAGAGAGAAAAAGAAGTTGGCAAAAGGAGAAGAGAGTGAAAGGCCATAGGGGGTGATGGGAAGATCGAAAGAGGGATAGTAAGAAAGAAGAGAGAAAAGCACGACTACAGTGCAGAGATATTACGAGTTGTAAATGGTAATCTATTAACCCTAGCTCTTAGATATTTCAGCTGCACCAAAGAGAGTGGCATATGAACATCTCCTCTAAAAGTGAGGAGGTTTGAAGGTTTATAAAGTGAGAAAAGATAAGGGTGGATTGTGTTACCTGATAAGAGTTGGAAAAAAAAAATAGCGGAGAGAGGAAAGCTTTGACAAAAGCTTTAACAACTTGAGCTGCCATGGAGCTCTTTCTTTTCTTTGAGAGCAGTGAATTCACTTTCCTACGCGCTCATTCATGTCATATCATGTATATATAAGTAAGAGGCCGGAGGGGAGAGAACACTACTACCACTATCACAAACCGAAGAAGACAAGCGGTTCCCATCTTTCTTCCTCATCTTTTTAATGTTTTCCTCTCTTTCATACTTCACCTTGTATTTTCTAGATTCTAAGATGAATTATCCTTTTTTATAATTTATGGTGCATTACCTTACCTGTAAAGGAAGACTTGTGGAGACATGATTTTAACATTACAAACAGAGAGGAAGGTGAGCTTAATGTGGAGAGAGGTGATTATGAAAGAGCAAGGGAGGATTGGGGGAGGGGAAAGAGAAAAAGAAGTTGGCAGAAGGAGAAGAAAGACCATAGGGGGTGATGGGAAGATCGGAAGAAGGACAGTGAGAAAGAGGACAGAAAAGCACAACTATACTGCAGAGATATTATGAGTTGTAAATGGTGATCTATTAACCCTAGCTCTTATATATTTCAGCTGCACCAAAGAGATTGGCATATGAACATTTCCTCTAAAAGTGAGGAGGTTTGAAGGTTAATAAAGTGAAAAAAAGATAAGAGTGGATTGTGTTACCTGATAAGAGTTGATAAGAAAATAGCAGATAGAGGGAAGCTTTAACAACTTGAGCTGCCATGGAACTCTTTCCTTTCTTTGAGAGCAGCGAATTCATTTTCCTACGCGCTCATTCATGTCATGTCATGCATGTATATATAAGCAAGAGGGAGGGAGGGAGCACGACTATCACTATCACAAACAGAAGAAAACAAGTGGTTCCCATGTTTCTTCCTTATTTTTTTTAATGTTTTCTTCTCTTTCATACTTGACCTTCTATGTGGTGGATTCTAAGGTGAATTATCCTTTTCTATAATTTATGGTGCATTACCTTACCTGTGAAGGAAGACATGTGGAGACATGATTTTAACATTGCAAACAAAGAGAATTTTAAGGTGCTCCGTATGAATCTTACATCTTCTTCCCCATCCAGCAGCCAACAGTGTCACACCAGCAGCCGCCCCTCTCCGTCCCCGCTGCCTCCGTCCAAAGACTGTCATGGCCTCCAATGATTCGGCTGTTCTTGGAGTCCTTCACCCATCTCCGCCAGGAATGCTAAAAAAAACAGCCCAAGACCAAGTATCAGGAAAAACCGAATAGCATCAGCATAAAAAATAAATAAACACAAATCTAGAGTCTAGATCAGCTCCATTCTAAAGCAACAATTCCCACAATCTAATGGAAGCCCATAAGAGAATAATGAATAAAGATACAAACTTCGAGAATAACAATGAAGGAAGGCACAAATTGTAAGCAAAATCTGTGAAAATAAAGAAAAGGGTAGATGAGATGTGAGAGAGCTACCTCGTTGTGGTCCTTAAGAGCAGCAAAATAGGCCACCAAAAGTGCAGTGTGATATGCTTCCAGCTAGTTTCGTATGATGTGGATGCCGGTTCCATGAATTTCGAGGAGATGGGAATTGATGTGGAGGTAGAGGGGTTGAGGTAAGGGAAAGGGAGGATAAAAAAAAGTGGGTACGATGGTCTTTAGCTCACGAGGACCCCCTCACTGCGTCATCCCTTTAGTTTAACAACAAAGGTCGGTTGCATTTGGAGCAATACACCGGAGAACGCGCCATCTAGTTGGACCCCACATGTCTAACTCCAGTTTGAGAAATTCTTTCCACCACCGGGAGGAAGAGTGGACTTATTCCACACATAGTTTATCAACCTTTGATGCCTCTTGGGTGAATGAGATAGAGAGGCAGAGAGAATACGATCAAGGATTGAAGTTATGTCATGGAGGTAAAAATGGATTTACTCCTTTTTCCTCCTGTTTTCCCTTTCTTTCACAACAACTACTTATTCTTTTTCTTATTTATGTACATTAATATTATTTCAACATTTAAAAATAAGTGTTTAAATGAGACACATACTTCATTATTATTAGATGGGATGACAATTTCTACTATTTTCACTCATTCATCACATTCAATAATAATGAAATAAGAATTTCACTTAAATGCTCATTTTTTAGTATTAAAATAGCAAAATTATGAGCTTTGTAGCAACTTTCCCTCTCTTCCCACTGAGCCTCTTGAGCCCTTGACAGCATCTACAGAAGTGTACTATTTTTGCCACTGAATAGTACACATATTCATTTTCCATTCCTTGGATCTGTTCCTTTGTTACAATGAAGAAAAGTTAATCTTATATTTCGCGACCAGTTACTTAACTAGTGCATTGCTACAATCCAATTTTTCTCTCAAACTAGAGTTCAACCTCGTGCGTTGCACGAATTTATTTATATTTTTAAAATTAAAATATAAAACTAAATTAAATATTACATGAAATTTATTTTTTTAAGATGTTATGGTCATTTTCTTTAAACTTGGCCATTTTAAAAAATGATTGAAGAATAAAATCGAATTAATTTTTAAAATATTAAATAGATTAATTCTCAAAATTAAAATTACAAAAATTGTGTTTCCATGAGTTAAAATTCAATTTAATTATTTAAATTTTTATATAATTGTTTAAAAATAAGTATTAATGAATAAATTTTCACTAAAAAATATATTATTATTTATGATAGTTATAAGTTAAAATGAAATTTAATTATAAAATATAGTAAATCATATAATTATTGCAAGTTAGTGTGAGCATTGAATGCAAATGGAGTGAATTTTAATATATATATATATATATATATATATATATATATAGAAGTTTTTATTTAATTGTTTCAAAAATAAACATTAATGAATAATCATATAGTTGTAAATTATTAGAAATTAGAATAAATTTTCACTACAAATTATATTATTATTTATGATAGTTATAAATTAAAATGAATTTTAATTATAAAATATAGTAAATCACATAATTATTGCATGTTAGTGTGAGCATTGAATTCAAATGGAGTGAATTTGACCATATATATAGATAGATAATTATAAATGTAGATACTTTAACTTTTAAAATTAATATATGAAACTAAATAAAATATTGCATTAATTTTTTTTAAGATGTTATGGTCATTTCCTTTAAACTTGGTCATTTAAGAAAAATGATTTAAGAATAAAATTAAATTAATTTTTAAAATGTTACATAGATTAATTCTCAAAATTGCATGAAATTTATTTTTTTTTAAGATGTTATGGTCACTTCCTTTAAACTTGGTCATTTCAGAAAAATAATTTAAGAATAAAATCAAATTCATTTTTAAAATGTTAAATAAATTAATTCTCAAAATTAAAATGACAAAAATTGTGTTTCCATAAGTTAAAATTCAATGTAATTACCAAAGCTTTTTTCTAAGATGTTATGGTCAATTCCTTTAAACTTGGCCATTTAAGAAAAATGATTTAAGAATAAAATCAAATTAATTTTTAAAATATTAAATAGATTAATTCTCAAAATTAAATTTTCAAAAATTGGGTTTCCATGAGTTAAAATACAATGTAATTATTAAAGTTTTTATTTAATTGTTTCAAAAATAAATATTAATGAATAATCATATAGTTGTAAATGATTAGAAAATAGAATAAATTTTCACTACAAATTATATTATTATTTATGATAGTTATAAATTAAAATGAATTTTAATTATAAAAAATAGTAAAGCATGTAATTATTGCATGTTGGTGTTAGTATTGAATGCAAATAAAGTAAATTTTACTATATATATATAGATATAGATTATAATATTTGGGCCACATGCTTAAAAAAAATCATAGAAAATATCAAAACAACTACTCTATGACATTCCTTTTTACATATTGCATAATACATAATATTATACTGTATATTAATATTAATTTGTATCTTTATTCCTGCGTAACCCTTGGATCCGTCCCTGCAAACTGTCGCACGGCACCTAAACCGACAATGATTTGACACTTTTTTTTGTTGGTTACAAATGATTTGACACTTTGCATATAACTCACTTATATGCTTATGCATATGCATATCCATTATTATATACGCGTACCACTGTGATTCTTTGTTGACCAATAATATATGCTAACCACCGTTACTTTACACTTGCACCCTATAATATAAAATAGGAGCAAGACATATGGAGAG
Organism: Dalbergia oliveri; assembly: GCA_030441495.1. Lineage (NCBI taxonomy): Eukaryota > Viridiplantae > Streptophyta > Magnoliopsida > Fabales > Fabaceae > Dalbergia > Dalbergia oliveri. Next base: position 7,032,364 of record JAMLFY010000004.1, read on the forward strand.
ATAAAATTAAAAGAAAAAAAAAGTTTAACTCTTGTTCTTTTTTTTTGTCTTATTTTTTCTCATCTTTTGTTTTTTAAAAAGCTTTTATTCTCTCTTTATTACATTTCTCTTTCTCATTCATCATCATTTACAAGAAGAAGATGAGAAGGAGAATCAAGATTTATTGAAAACAAAATGAATTGATTTTATGGTTTATGTTTCAAGATATGGATAATTATTTTTTTTTAATTTTTCAGGAACAAAATGAATTGAATAACTCTAAGGTTGAGATTTGTTTATATTATTGAAAACTTGAGTTGAAAAATTATAAATTTATCTTATGAAAAGTTGTATATCAATACACAAAAAGTTATAAATCATATTTATAAAACATATAAACCTACAATTCTAAAAAATTATAAACTAATTGAGGATAAATACTAAATATATTCATGATAAAATGTGAAACCATATAAAAAAAATTATAAATCAATATGTAAAAAATTATAAACTAATTGAAGATAAATATTAAATAGATTAAGCATAAAATAAAATGTAAATCATATGAAAACGAGTGATGGTTGTGGAGGATTCGCGAGTCTTCTGCCCACTCAGATGTGCCATCTGATTTTTGTACATATAAATGTAAATATTAAAAATGATAAAATCTTTTTCATCCTTGGCAATGACATGTATAAAACAGCTATCTAGCTTACCATATACAATTACACAAAAGTTTTTTCCTTTTTGGTACCCCAATTTTGTGATGCTCCTTATATCCCTTTTCCTTTGGAAAATTTGTTTTGAATTGACGTTGACAAAAAAAGAAAGATTAACGAAGCAAGTAAATTCTAATAGCGTAAATTGTACTTTGTGTGTTGATTGAAATCTAGAAGTTATGATGATGGAATTGTAACGTGACTTGCACGAGAAATGCTCGTTAATAACTTGGAAAACTTGATATAGTGAACTAAAATTGACTTGTGGAAATTGATATAATAAAATGTGAAACGATACCAGAAAAGGTATAGACCACTATACAAAAAATTATAAATTATATTCATAAAATATATAAATTAATTTTAAAAAATTATAAATTAATTGAGGATAAACCAGTTTTTGCATATGATTTTATATTTTATCTTAAATCTATTTAGTATTTGTCCTCAATTAATCTATAATTTTTTAGAACCAATTTACATGTTTTATGCATATGGTTTATAATTTTTTACACACTGGTTTATCACTTTTCTATATGGTTTCACATTTTATCCTTAATCTGTTTAGTATTTGTTCTCAATTAGTTTACAATTTTTAAAAAATAGTTAACATATTTTATGAACATAATTTATAACTTTTTCGTATTAATTTACAACTTTTCATAACAAGTTTTTATAATTTTCTAACTCCAGCTTTCAATAACAACAAATTTTAACTTATAGCAGAGTCATTCTCATTCATTTGTCGAAAAGCTGAAAAATAAGCATCCATGTCTTGGGACATAAATTATGAATACATGAAAAATTAAATGAAATGAGTTAAGCCTTCATGCGTGATGATTAGTTTTACATGCGAAAGATCTTGATTCTTTTCAGAGCGTTGGAAACCCTAAAATTCAATTTCATCAAGAATTGAATTGAATTTCATGCTTTGAAGCCTTAAGTGAAAGAATTGAAGTCTTGAGAATTGAAATACAACAAAACTAATGAATTGAAATCAAACCTAAATAGGTGTGATTTGGTGTGGGAATTGAATTCTAACAAATGAAAATACTACAATAACCTTACTTGAATATAATATTTCTTCATAACCTATTAATGAAAGATAAAATAGTAAAAACAATTCAATTAATTCATTTTTAGATTCATTTCAAATCAAGGAATTGAATTGAATTATTTAATTTACTGATTTATTTCAAACATAAGAATTCAATTTAATTCAATTTCATCTCTTTAAAGTTTCCAACGCCCTATTCATCTTCTTCCTATGAATGATGAAGAATGAGAGAAAGAAATGTGACACAAAAAGAGAATAAAAGCTTAATGTGACACAAAGAGAATAAAAACTTTTAGAAATGGTGAGTGGAGAAAAACAAAATAAAGAGAGAGGGAAATTTTTTCTTTTCTTCTTTCCATTTTATCCCCTGTTTGTCATATTCCTATTTTATCTTGTTATGATATGTAAGTGTATAATGATTTTGTAGTGATGTGTGTATATCATTCCTCTTATTTATTTTGTCTGTTTCTACTGTGAACAATGATGGTTTTGAATGTCAACGAGTGGTGTGGCAGTAGCTTTCCATCTTCATGGGGCTAAATCTAACGCCAGTACAACGCATGGAATTATCAATCAAACAATGTGTATGCGTTGATCATCATTTGCTGATTGGGGTTTCCAGAGATGCGAGTCTAGTTGCAACAGCGATTTATTTGATCAGGTGTATTGACGATTTCTCGTCTTACTAGCTGTTTGGAAACTATAGAATTCAATTATACGAAGCAATTAAATTATTATTTTTTATTTGAAAGCAATATAATTTAATAAATTAAAATCTAATGAGAATTAAAATCTATTAAAATTATGGAATTGAAATCAAACCCAAATAGAATTGATTTGGTGTGTGAGAATTGAATTTCAATAAATGAAAATATAAAAATAATTTTACTTGAATATTATGTTTTGTTTCTAATATATTAATGGAGGACAAAATAGTAATAATAATGAAGTTAATTCTTTTTTAGTTCCATTCTAAACAAAGAAATTAAATTAAATTTTTTAATTTACTGATCCATTCTAAATATAAGAATTAAATTCAATTCTTTCTTAGTTATAGTGGGTTTGGGTGAAGTAATAAGATGGGGTTTAATTTAACTTTTGATAATAAATGTATGGAAGGATGTGGTATATACTCAGTAACCTCTAGAGTTTTCAATATATATATATATATATATATATACTTGTCCACTCCTAGCAATTTTATGGGTTATAAGGATTTATAGGATGTTATATTATTATTTTTAGGAGATATGAGATAAGTTTAATATCTCAATATATAATTCAATTTTATCATCAATTTTTATTTAGTTTTTATTCTTTATTTCCATATAAATTAGAAAGTACAATTCAAATATTTGAAACCAATTGTTATAAACTTTTTACTTACTTCGATATTTAAATATTGTAATAAATAATATGTTATGTATGCACGTGTTTCTTGAGTTTTGATTAGAATGTGCATTTTCTTCAAAATAACAACTAGCATCGAACAAATTGATCCTTTAAAGAAAATATATATATATATTTCATGATCCAATAAAAGTTATGAGATAAGTTTGTCTTTCCTGCATATTTTTGAATCATAAATAAAACAAATTGATATTTAATAGTTTATAAAAAATTTAAAAATTAATTGTTAATAAAAACACAAATAAAAAAATAAGTACACCAAAATATTGAAAATAAGTTAATTTATCTTGTATTTTTATTTGTAAGGACCAAATTTTTTTTTCTTTTGTTGGAAACCAATTTATTTAGCACATTTTTATTAAAGACCAAATTGAGATTTATTCTTTATATATATATATATATATATATATATATATATATTATTTTTTACATATACATTATCTTTTATTGCTGCTCCCCCTAAAATTTGGGTCTACCTCGGCCTCTGCTCTAGCCGTAAAAGAATTATGGCCCGTTTGTTTTGTTTTATCACCCTCGGTGCATTTGTTGCAAGCAAGCAAATGTTCATCTTTTTTCAAAAATTTCCTGGAACGTGTGTTTTAGCGTTGGAGGCCGAAAAAATATCCTCAATGCCTTTGTTTCTTTCATCATAGGACCTGTAGGCTTTAGTGGGAGGATCTAGGCTTTATAGTTGGATTTCTTTCACGCAGTTGTTGTGTTACATGTATAACAATGTTACAACAACACTCACAATAATATTTTATATTTTCAGTGAGAATGGATATTAATGTACTACAAAATAAAATAACATTATAAGTGTTATTGTAACATTATTATACAACAAGTCATACACCAAACATTATTCCTTTCACACATATATGCCTCACAATAATCCAAGTTTCACTCAATTGATTTCCTAAGTATTGGAGGTTAAGAGAGAGGAACAGAGAAGAATGCACACAATAGTTTGTTCTCAAAAAACTTAATAACTAAAGCTATGTTAAGAGGATTTGGATTTTGTAAAATGAGGATATCACTTTAGAGAATGAAAGAATTTAACCTTTGGATCAATCTACGAAGAATTGAAGCAAAACTAAGTTATGTATAGACTATAAGCCTATGTTTGATATCAGTCCCAAGACGGAAAGAACAAAAATAATGAGATAAAAGAGGTGAAAATGATATTGGAGACGGAGACAAAATTGTGTTTATTAATGATGTACAAAACATGGTGGTGATTAATGAAAATATGAAGAAGATTAAGTTATAATTTTATGAAAATTTAAAAAGTGAGAAGCAGAAAGATAGAATATGAAAAATTTACCAAGATATTTTTTAAAATAATATTTTTAATTTATGTTATATAGACATATCTCCAATATCCCTTCTTTTTGGAGTTAGGAGGTCGACTAAAAAATTGTCTTGGAATAGAGACAATTTTGGGGGTTTTTGTTTGTGTTCCCTTCTCCAAACAAATTTCTATTCTCAATGTCTCTGTATTTTATCTCGAGACATTTATCAAACACTTTCTAAGGGCCCGTTTACACATCTAACAGATAGGCTAATAGTATAACTTATATAAAATAAGATCTGATAGTATAAGGTCTAATAAACTTTAAATACTATACAATGTTTGATATAACATTGCATAAGATATTCAATTTTATGTTTAGTAATATCATACTATTTATTTACAAATAATTATAATATCTTAATTAAATATTAAATAAAATAAAATAATAGCAAAATAGAAATTTTTATTATAATAATTTTCAAATATTATATTTATGTAAATATTTACTAATTAATATTTTAATTTATATTAAATGTTATTATTTATTTCAATATTTTATAATTATTTATTATTTCAATGATATATATAAATAAAAAACTATTTTATATATTTTAACATTTTATATTTTTAATTATAATTATTTAAATTTAAGTTGCTGATCCTTAATTTTATATATTACATATTATTTATTTAAAATATGTATTTGTTATTTAATATTTAATATTTTATTTTATTTATTTTTTATCAATTATATTTATTTCTATTTTTGTTATGTATAACCAAACTGAAGTTATATATTATTTATATTTTTATAATTTTATTTCATTAATATTTATTTAAGAATTATTTTATTTTAATAAAATATTTTAAAACATAATCTTATATATTAAAAACTAATCAGGCTCAATACGACCTCTTTATGCTGTATATGAGGGATTATAACGTATAAGGTTATACAATACATTATCTGCACCAAACAATAAATAATATATAGTATTAGCTTATATTATCATATTTAATATATTGTACCAAATGCTATCTGAGGTATTGAGGGACGTTTTCTTGCTCATCAATTCTGATTTAATACCGCTGTAGCACCTCCAGTGGATTTAGAAAGGGCCATTTTCGCTGCCGCATCTTGTTTGTTTGATGTGCTAAGAGGCTTTTCTCTTTCCTAGCATGCATAGCCTTTTTCTCTTTTCCTTTATTTGAGAAGATTAGTTTTTGCCAATTATTCTTGCTTTGTCATTTGTGTGTATGCTGATCTCGAGAGAGTGAACAAAATAGCTTGTGTTACATTTTTTGGATCTAGCCTTTGAATCAATGACTCATAAGGTCAATGTTTTGCAACTTGATCGTTGAGCTTCAGTTCAACTACTAGATTTATTGGACAACTTCCATAGATTCTTAATCCAAGGTCCACTAGTTAGCTACTAGTTTCTGGTTCAATACCTGCACTCATGAAATTAAACTTTTCATTAGTGCATATAAACAAGTTCATATATAGTTTGTTGTCATCATTTTCATCATTGATTCAACAATCTGCCCCTTATGAGTTATGATGATGGCAAAACATTTTTCTTCTAAATATAAGGAGACAAGAAAAATATTCAAGTTAAGATAATATACTCCTCTAACTCTATGTTTGGTTAAAAGATAAAAATAGGATAAATATTACATGAATGAATTTTTTGTATAACAACATAGAATTTATTTATATAATTTTTATCCTCGTTTTTTTCCTGCCAACCAATCACGCTATTATATCCCTCTTAATGTTAGCAACAAAAGCAATATCTTCGTGAATCTTGAGCACCTAGCTAGGACACTTCCATAAACTTTCCTTTTTCTTCAACTTTTTTCCATTGTTTCCCAAAGTTTTTTCCTTTTTCTTCATTTCCTCCTTTTTTCCCTTTGAATCTTTTCCCTTTAGAACACTTTAAATGAGAATTTAATCTGCATCAAACATGTAAGTGAGAATTTTTATCAACTGAATGCCTAAAATAATGTTCTTTTCTCACCTAGTGTCCAACAGTTCAATGCATTGGAATTAAATAAATTTTGAGGGAGAAACTTAAGCAAATTAAGCACAAAAGTGAAAGAAAATCATTATCCTTTCTTAACACTGTCGGTCCAGCGAAATTGCAAGTATGCAACCTTTCAAACCTCTATATATATCGTAAATCCTTTATCCCAAACTTTTTACTCCTAACACCCTATCTCTTTTAGCTGATGTTAATCTTCGTATTGGCCCAATATGCCGGTGTGTGCACACATATTTCATGCATATGTGTCACAAAGAGTTCCTGATTTGTTTAAAAGTCGGGTTATCTTGAGTATAAAGGCTTTTGACTGTCTCAAAAATCAGTTTATTTATTTATAGAATCATAAATCCAACTGGATAAGTAACCCGGCAACAGACCAGATAATTACGTTTAAGAAGTTAATTAGAGCAAAACATTCGTAGATCTATTGATAATTGCAGAAATATGAAGGCCCCACTGAACTAGAGAAGAATAATGCTCACAGGTCCAGCATAAAACAATGGAACAGCGTGATTACAAAATAAGATACAGAGAATGTTCTATCGCAGCCACATCAAATGTACGTACGTAATAAATAAACTCTAATTAAAAAACAAATGGTTGTACGTGCAGATTCCCAATGCATGACATTACACGTTCTGAATAATGAAATAATGAAAACTTAGATACTTTCAAATCTAGAAAAAGGTTTTGCCCATTATTTACCATTTAACACATTAGTAATGACTAATGAAGCTCAATATCAAACTGAAAAATATCTCATTAGTAAATGCAAAATATTAAAGATTGGTGGGCTAAATCTTATGTTTATCATTGTTTTATTATCAATTAGTGTGGATCCAAAGATTGAAAATGACATCTAACTGAAGTGATTATACGAACTTATCAGGGCTGAACTTATCATTGTTTTATTATCATGGTTTTTTATTTGGCCAGTGTTTTTTTTTAATCGCTGCACGATTGGCAATTTATTCCAATCTTAAGCCCATCTTCAAATTTGGCAGAACCTAAAAGTGGCACAATGTTCCTAGCTCGTTTACATGAAATCAGAGTAAACTTCACTTGTAGATTTGTAATAGTTTGTTTCTTTTAAAAATAATATTATAAAACATTTATCACATTTAACTATAATAAAATAAATTTATCACAAAATAAAGATATGAAAAAAAATTCAGTTCCAACATCATAGTTAAATAAATACAAGTCATAAAATATGAAACACAAGTCTAATCTAATATATAAAAGGAAATAGACCTTGATTAAATTTTGCCATTTGGACTTTGGTTTTGACATTTAAAACAAAAAGAATTTCCCATTTGGACAATAATAATTGATTACATGGCAACAATAAAACAATAGCATTTGTTGAGTTTTAAATAAATACTCTCCACTCATAAACCTGAAAGCATTATCTTTGATAATATCACTCCTATTTATTAGTCGAACCAAACACATTTTAGGTCATATATATTTTCACCTTAATTAAAATCATACTTAAAAGAATAATTCCATATTCTTATAAGTAATTTAAAAATATTTAGATATTAGATTGATTTATATATTATATAAAAATGGTATTTTTAGAAGTACTAAAAATAATTCTAAAACTAAATTAGTTATTAAGTATCTTTATTTGATATTTATTTTATAAAAAAATCAAGTTTAATTTTTCCCTCCTTCAAATAATAAAAAAGGCTAAAAGTGATAATAATTTTTGTCAAGAGATATGATTGCCATTACGTTTTTTTCACAGTTGTCTTGTATAGTTTTTCTTTCCATATTTATACTTAATTGAGAAATTGAATCCCGTACCCATATGATTTTTGTAAGGTGATACACATAAGCTTTGGTTCCCACATGCTTGTATATTTATTAATTATAATAATATGTAAATATAGCATCAGTTAAAATACATGCAAAATTATTACAAATGATATTTATTTTTTAGAACTGATTTTTATCTATTCTTTCTATAAGACTTTTGAATGAGTGTCTTCCATTATTATTCATTTTTTTAAAAAAAGTTTTAGTAAATACTCAATTTTGATTAATTTAGTCAATAGTCATTCATCTTTATTATTTTAATCTATTAATATATATTTTTTAGTTTGATGTGCCTGTTATTAATTTATAAATTGATGAAAATAAGTGAATATGTTACACAAATTGAAAATTATTTTACTAATGAAAATGACTAGGAATGTAAACATCCTGTACTCAACACTTTTTTATTGTGAGTTGGGCATACTTTTATTTAAATCATCTAAAAATTTAAAACCTTTAAGATAAATTATAAGGAGTAATAATATAATGTTTGAGTTTATTATTGTTCTCAATTAATTTTATCTAGATTTTTCATTATTTTATTTGGTGTTTCAATTATGCTTTTGAAAAATATAGATTCAATCAAGATGATTGTGTAATGAAACTAGATAACATATGACTAGAATGGGAACTCAAGTCACTCAATGCATGATTTCTTTAGGAAAAAGTTATGGCCAGATTATTCATTTCCTGAATGACTATGGGACCACATAATTCTAACTTATCTATCAAATTTGATGAATGTTATAGAGAAAAGTTATGGTCAGATGGTTTTCATTTCTTGAATGACTATGATACCATCTAATTCCAACTACTTTATCTAAAATTTCAAATAAGATAATTTCCCTTTGGTTGTGTCTTTTACCGACAATAAATAAAAATCAATGTCAAACTTTTTCTCATATTAGCTTATTCAGTCAAAGCCAATATTTAGTCATGATCAGCTTTATGTAACACTTTATGAGGGGAAAGAATAAAAGGTTTGGTTCAAACAAAATGAAAACAAATCTACTAACACAACTAATAATATTATTTGGAAGATATTTTTTCGCTGCGAATATTTTTGAAAGATTGCATTAGCAAATATATTTAGTTTTTGATTTATAAATACTTTTTTTTATTCAACTTTAACTGTTATAATTTTTCTTTTCATGTAATAATATTGTAAAGTTCAATTCCTTTTATCTTATATTAAATTTGTATGATACATGATAAAAAAAAAGTAATTAAGTCTTTGTAAGAACTTTTAAAATAAAAATATGATGCGTATACAAATTTCAAAATACTAATCAATCTATAAAATATTTCATATATTATATAACTAAATTGTGAATATCTTCAAAATAATTTATATTTATCTATTCAGCAAATAAATTTTCATTAAAATTATATTTGACTTCATTTTATTAATACATATTACTCAATAAAATAAATTTAACAAATAATTTTTTTCAAATATTAAAATTCATTATATTTATATTTTAATTTTCTACAAAAGTTAAAATCATAAGAAATCTAACACATCAAAACTTGAAAATGTAAAAAGTTAAAATAACTTATATCAATCCATCATAACTTTAATTTTAGCATGTCCAATCATGAATGCTTATTGTGAAATTTTATGTTTTGTTTTTTGTGACAGCAAATTCTAATCAAGTGTAAATCGCAAGTTTATCTGATTTTCATAGGCATGAGTTCACACGCGAGTAAACTCGAGAGTTTGATCACCATTGAAACAACTTATGCCACACACTGTCATGGGCTAATGGAGAGCAGAATCACAAGAAGATTCATTAATTTCCAAAATTCATAACGAGACATTAGTGAGGTTCTTGCCATGCGAGCAATAAATACAATAGCCACACTTGCACATATACACGAACACACTAACAACAACAGATAATGTGTCAATGTTCCCCATCTTTTCTAGGAGAGAAAAAAAGAGGGTAATGGAAAGCCGAAAGCAGCTTTTGATCATTCAACGGCCAAACCTAAACTGAAGAACTCTTGCCATAAATTACTTAAGACCTTTTAGCCTTATATTCTGCAGCTACAGCTTTGGCACCAGATTTGGCCAGGGCGGTAGGTTTAAGAGCACTCTTAGGGTTAAGAGCCTTTCTAATCTTAAAAGCAGCCCATGCAGTGCCAAAAGCATGACCAGCAGCACTAAGCCCTTCACTTGCTGCCCCGGCAGCTTGTTCTCCGTATCTGCAGTACACAAATTGCCAAATTCACTTCTGAATTGTTAGAGAAACACAATGGCATTGCAACCATGCTATATTGTATGCCAGAATTCTCAAAGCATGTCACGGAAAATGAAGCACAATAAATTGCCTAAAGTGGATTTCCTTCTCTACAGCATTAAGTTGAAAAGAAAGTTTATTAGAGTTCACATCAGGAAGGTAAACCCAAGAAAAGAATTTCCACTAGTTCCCTTCAAACAATAGACCAAAATGCAATCCCTATACTTTTTAGCTTTGATAGTTTTGCTGTTGGCAATTCATTCATAGGAAGTGTGTGGTAAGGTGAAGCTTCCCCCAATACCTCTGGGGATTAAAGTCCCCTGTTCCCAGTACTGTCTTCCAAATAAAACAAACTGAGCTTACACCTCTCCTGCGTCTTAGTTTGGATGGCATCATTGGGATATAGTAATAGCATGGTTAATTCAAGATTCTGTTTCTTGTGTATTGCCCAAATTAAAATTTTAATTCCCATACTAAACATGTGGATCTTGAACTCTGGGTATTTAAGCAGGAATTTTACAGACCACTGTGAAATTACTGGTGTACCACATGCCCACATAATATCATCACTTCATCACAGTAGAAGAGCCAGAAAGCATGAACTTCTAATAGTTTAGGAAATACAGGTCATACTATCACCAGATTAAATCCCTATTGTACACCTATTTTACACCCTCTATTACACATCTAATGGGCATACCTGTGATTGACAAGCTCGGTTGTCACAGTGGATGATGTCGACATTACATTTTTTCCAGCTACTTCAACAGCATCACACACTTTACCTGTTTACATGAAAATACAAACACAAAACAGTAAGTAAATTTGAAAATTCAAACTTTTCTAGGAGAGATTCATCATATAAAAAACAGCAGTATGATAATTAATTTGGTAGACTAAGTACCAACAGAATCACGATGAATTGATCTTAAAATTCCAAAGATAAGAACAGATGGCCAAATGAATACAAACATCTACAGGACTGATTTTAGACGAGGCTGAAGACCCTAACAATATTCACATGAACGAACCAAGGAGGTTGGATGAAAAGCAAATTATTTTGAGTAACTAAATTTTTCACCTAATAACAGCCATATCTAAAGACACGGAATCTTCATCACTCTGATCTATGTAACAATACACTGTCACAGACAAGAACATCAGCATTCTTCAATATCTCAATAGTTCACTGAGTTCACATATCTCCATAATCATGTTATAGATCCTAATTTTGTAGAATGACTTCAACCCAATTATATAGGAATGACAGAATACATGCAAACAAAGATTATAAAACATAACCAACTACTTAAAATATATATAAATTTCTATAGATAACACAATACAATGTTTAAGTGTAAAAACATCAATTGCATTACATCTGGACCAAACATAGACTTACCAAAACAATCAAAACAATTTGTACAAACAGATTAACTTAAACAGCAACATTCAGGGCATGTAAGAATTTCTCTATTCAAAAGAAAAACAGTTCTATTGTGGAAACAGAAAAACTAATCAAACAATCCACTTCCAACCCAAAACAACTCTCATATGGGCAGGCCACCAACATCCCATTTCCACTGCATTCAATCTCTGTTTAATTCCAATAAAGGTACAACCAAATAATCATGCTTATTCAAAAGACAGGCTACACATACATGAGACTGTATCCAAATCTGACATAAACTATTTCAATTCTAAATTCCGAACAATAAATGAATAGTTCATACTAAATAATGAAGCAACAACAGTGAGTGGAAACCTTTTATTGGAAGGATATAAAACTGAAGCATATACATTCCATTGAAGCTACCACACAGAAAGTATAAACTTTGAATCTCACAAAAGAAAATTCTTAAGAAGCTAAAAGATCAGTTATCTTATTTATCTACTTCATCATTTCTTCTTTTGTAGGAGGATATTTCATATTTGGCTATCAGTTACAACCCGGAACTCAACATTTCACTGGTTTCAGCGGTGGATTATTAATAAGCAACATAAAATACAAGGAACAGTATAACTGACGTACTGAATCCATCCAATGACGCAAGCACAACTTCCCCGGACGAGGCTGAAGAATTTCTTTCCAACTTTTGAGTTTACCAATGAACTAGTGAAAAATCCAGAGACTTTCACCACCCCAGAGAGGAACCCATTTGCTACTTTCTCTGTCATTTTAGTCACTCTCTTAACCCTTCAAAAACATTAAATAAATAAAAAGGTGTCAATTATATAGTTGCTCAAACTGATAAACAGAAAAGACAACCTCAAAAGCAGCAGCCTCTATCTTCTCTGTCTAATAAACAGCACACTTTGTTTCAGTTCGGTAAAACTATTATTATCTTTTACAAGAAAATACAAATGTCAAATTAAGATTTTAACAGTCTAAAGCTATTTTAATTAAACATCCAAACATCACATACATTAAAGGAGATTAAAAAAAAAATGCAACTTTGAGCAAAGAAAGAACAACATCACCATTACATCAAACACAAGAACAAGATCATAAAACCAAAACAAAACCTTCTAATCCTCTTCAAGGTATCAGGGCTAATCTGAGCCTCAGCCCAGGACTCATCCTCCTCTTCATAACCTGGTTCCCCCATTTCAACCTCTCCACAGTCACATCCCCACACCAAAGAATCCCCTTGATCACGTGACCCGACCCAGCCGCAATCATCCTCGCCGCAGTTCCACTGTAATCCTCCACGTTCGGCGCCAGAGTGGTCCAATACGCAGCACTTCGCTCCTCCAACAACTCCTTCTTCTTCGCCGAATCCAAATCCTTGGGCGAAGTCTCCTTCGCCACCGAACCATCTAGAACCTCCCCATTCTTCTTCGCACTCTCCGAACCCTCTGCACGGAGAAATTGCTGCAGCTCTGCAAAATCGAGTCCAGTTCCTTAAGCAATCCTTCTTGCCCCTTCGACGCGATCGTCAAACCATAGCTCAAAAGATCGGAGGCGGCCTCGACTTTCCGGCGACGGTCCTCTTCGTCGGAATCGGAATCGGAGCCGCTGGGGGCGCGGAAGGAGAAGAAGTAGTGGGAGTCGTCGACCTTGACGGCGGTCTCGTCTCTGGCGAGTGGCCATTGGATCTCGTCGGCGACGCGGGCGTAGACGGCGACGGCGTTGTCGCCCTGGCGGAGGCGGATGACGGAGAAGTCGCCGGAGGCGAGCTCGACGCTGTATTCCTTGTCGATAAGGTTGAGGATCGTGCCGGGGATTCTGATTAGGACTTCCTCCGTGGCCTCCGGCGGAGCAGACGGGGAGAACGGGGACTATTGGTGTCGGTGTTGTTTTTGTTTTCGGGGAACAGGGTTTGGACGAGGTCGTTGAGGTCGTTAGCGTCGATTGCAGGGTAGAGGTTGGGGGAATGGCGATTGGGATCGTGGAATGGTGGGGGAGCTTCGAGGTTGGAATGGATGATTTCTGGGTAGAGGGAGTTTCTCTGGCTAGGGTTTTGGGAAGCCATTCATGTGACTTTGATGAATAGTTTTGTGCTTCCAAAGAAAATTTGCAGGTAGGTTGCAACTGTGATCGAATCAAAGGGTGGGCTTTTTTGTTTTTTGGTAGTGAAGGAAGTGGTGGACCAATTGAGGAAGGACGCGTGGCGTGAGAGACAGAGTCTGACTTCCTTACTAAGCTTCCCGCGCGAATATCGGTATGAACTTGATTTACTTTTCCTTTTTTGGGAACAATGAGGCTACGCGGTAGTACGACTAACTTTTAAAAATAGTAATATATTTTTTAAATATAATTTCACAGAAATCTAGGAATTAAAAGGTATTTGATGCAGCCTTGTCTTTTGCTCGCTTGTATTAATTTTAATGATCAAAAGGAATATTCACTTAAACAAAATAATGTCATGAATTTTCACATGCTTTTTTTTTATCTTCTTTGTATTTTTTTACAGAAAAAAAACAGTGGTTTTATTATGTTAATTCATGGTGTCTAGTAGGTATACATCTTGCATTATTTGAATGAAAACGAACTGTATAAACAAAACTATCCATCAACAGTCACAAATTGGCTTTTTTATTATTTATCATTAATTCATTATTCATCAAATTAATGACCAGTAAGATTTATTTATTGATTGTACAATCAGAAAAGGAAGACTGCAATTAATAGAGGAACAAGTTTTTTCTGGTAATAAAGTCCTCAACATGAGAGAGTTAGAGGCTTATGTTATTTTTCAAAATTTCAACAGGAAGGTCCGTATTTCCATGGGACCAAGCTCGACAACAAGATTAGAGATGTTGACAGGGCCACCCCTAAGTGGTGGAGGTTCTGGCCCTTTGTCCCCCTCAACCTTCCATGTCTTCTTCATAATTGACTTCTCTTGGTTAGCTGATAGGCTAACCTCCTTCAAGTACTTTATCTGCACAATGATTCACCAAAAAAAATAACCAACTCTTCTTCACATGGACTGTGAAAAATTCCACTTTATGCTTATTTAAGAAAGTATGAGCTTAACAAATAAAAACTTGATCATAATGCAAATGGGGACATTCCTCTTTTTTTTCCTAGTGGGGCTTGGGGATAGAGAGAGCTTTGTATATGTACCGTTTTTGAGGCAAACATTTTCCTCAATTCAACCTTGGTCAAAGTTGAATATTGAGCATCTTCACCTTGCTAACCACATTGAAAACATGAGACAAATTAATTGATGGGTAGATTACAGATAATGTGGTACAGAAAGAAAGTAAATATGAAGAGTATGTATGATGGTACTTGTTATAATAATACCTCATATAGATGTGCCAAACGGAGAAGCACATTTCCATCATCCAATTCCTGCAGAAGTATTGAGTTAGAGTGTGTGTGTGTGTGTGTGTGTGAAGAGTACTATATATAGCAGGTCGTGATGTAGCTAAGTCTACCTCAAGAGTTATCAAAGCGACATTGGGAGGCAAGCTGTAATTTGGGTCCATGGCAGTTCCTTTGGTCAAATAAGAGGACTTCCAATATCCTTCGTACTGTTTAATAGATATCTTAGAATATGTAATATGGAGATGTAATGCAACATACATGAAGTAAATCATACCCAATTATTATTTAAACCATACCTCATGAGTAAAGGCCAATAAGAGTGGTGAGTAAATTTCCTGACCAGTTGTGCGGCGCCAGCGTGAACCATCTCCAAGTTTGTGGATGCTAATATAATAATTTCCTCTGACCTGATACAAAGAATAATGAGATTTATTAAGAAAAGAGATAAGAATCTCATGCGCTATAGGTGGAGAATTATTAGTGTTTGCATTCATGTACTTGGTTAAAAACATAAACTAAGGAATTTTTCCAATCAATTTAGTTAGGATGCACAATAATATAAACAAATTGGTGATGTGGTCATACTGTTAGCCCTTCACATTTATCATTTATGCAAACTTCTTCATCAAGTGCTTCGCCTACTCCTCTGCCATCATCAGCAAGGATACGCCTTCAGTATTAAAAATCAGCTATGAGAAGTTTGTATACAAGGAAATAATATTAAAACTTGCATATGTTGTTTAGCAGTGTACCTGTGAAGCATTAGTTCCACCTCACCATCTTTGATGCTGGCTCCACCAGTGGCACGATCAACCAGGACTGAGAATTCAGATTTCTTATCCTTAATATAAATTCCAAGATTAAGCTGGAATTGGGAAAAAAAGACCAACCAAATCAAGACTTTCTGAATTCATCAACCAAATACCAATCAAAACTAACATGCAAGTATGCAACTTTCTCAAATTCCGGTGACTTGATTTCAAGTATTGGATGGCCAAGTCCCCTTGGTTATCAGCAACAAAAAACACAAATCCCAGATGAAATAAATCGACTAAAGGAGCTTACGGGATAATAGTTTCCTGCTACAGGTTGATTAACTTGAAGGGGCCAATCTTCCCTTTGATTTAGAACCTGCATAACCATTTTTATAGGCCACAAAAGTCAAAGTTGCATGTGTTTTGTTCCTTGGAGGACTTCAATAAAAAGCATAAACCGAAGAAAAGTTCTATAAGATAGAAACCCGTTTCAGAAAATCTCTTCCGTTAGAATCAGTATAAAACTCCTTGTTTGTAACCATATTTGCTGTCATTTGCGTGATCACCTCTTTCCCTACTCCATCATCCTTGGGAATTGGACCAATCTTCAAAAATGAATTTGTGTCAGAACCTTATTTGTACAGAATCCAGAATAGGCCTATTAGCAGGCAAAGTATTCTATTTAGTACAAGATGAAAGGTTAGTTTTCCACAACTTACAGTGTATTCCATTTCAGCATGCTCTTTGTCTTTGTAAAGCCTAGTGACCTGAAATAAGCAAATAATAAGCCAATAAGTTACCTATGGATAGAACAAAAGTACCAAGTTTCAGGCTTGCCCCACTACAATGATTTTTTTTTTCACTTTATGTTGTTATCTTGACTTTTAAATCCTTGCTAAATGAATGCTACAAAGTGGCCATCAACTGAGATCCTAGAGAATGTCATATGGCTCATTGCTTTGTCCTCTTGCACGCATCCAATGCATTTTTGACACTTAGTTCTGTATATATGCATATCACTTAATGCACCTCAGAAATGGAGCTGTGTTCACTTCCTCTAAGCACAAACATTCAAGTTATTGTGTCACGAAATCCATACATACAATGGAATTAAGAATATATAAGATTTGCTAACCTGGTAAATCCAAGAACTAAACTTCTGATGAACCTCATGAACTAGTGGTCCTCGGATTACATTGGAGGGCACCTGTATTATATCATATAAATTAATGCATACAACGAGACAACAGATATAGCATAAGGAATTTAGAAACTTAACTGGAAGTGTGTAAGACCTAGTATAAATATAAGAAAGAAGACTAGAAAAGCCAAGATAATTTGAATGACTTTTTAAGTAAGTGTGATTTACTTACTAATTGTATAATACAACACCCTGAATGAAAATTTAAAGCCTTAAAACACTGAAATATTGGTGATGAGTTAACTGGTTAGATGAAGAAGCTTACTGATCTTGAAACAATACTTGGAGGGGATCCATTAGGCCGGAATATATAAGCACCAGAAGCCTGGAGAAAACAAACAGCTGATATTG
Organism: Dalbergia oliveri; assembly: GCA_030441495.1. Taxonomy (NCBI): domain Eukaryota; kingdom Viridiplantae; phylum Streptophyta; class Magnoliopsida; order Fabales; family Fabaceae; genus Dalbergia; species Dalbergia oliveri. The sequence continues at coordinate 7,050,019 of JAMLFY010000004.1, forward strand.
AAGCATACTCTTTGCTAGTTTAATTGTTATTAGAATGATTACTCTATGCAACAAAATCAAGCACCTGATCCCCATCTTCACTAGAGCCATACCAGAGATAGCTTTGCTGAATTGGTATATCAGCCTGCAAATTTTTTTTTTAAGAAAAAATATCATGAAATATCCTTCACTACACCCTTAAAAATATATCTGTATATGAAACGAATAAGGCTAAACCTAAGTGGCAAGGGCCAAAATATGAAGACCATTCCATGCATATCAATTCAACGGAGTAATATGAAAAGTTAAGGTTTGTTGATAATGTTTTGCTAATGGCTGAAAATAGACTTTACTAATGAGTTGCTTTTGGTATGTCATATAGAACCTTAATTGGTTCATATATTTGAAGGACAATAATTTGGGTGCACAATTCATTTACCACAAACTGGAACATTCTTCTGTGCCTTATGAACATGCAAAGTTACTTACTCCAGTTCTGGAATTATACATCCGTTCAAGTTGTCCAGACTCTGAAGAAAAGGACATCTTTAAATTTCCAGGTCCTATTTCAATGGTCTTGTTTTGCTGAATGCTGGATTTTGAGAGATCTCCATTTCTACTTTTAGCTAATCAAATTGAAGCACAAATAAAGCACATGAAAAATCTGATAATTAAATCCAATTAATAAATAAAAAAGTTAATCACTGTTGGTTCCACCTCAGCATTAGATTCATGAGTCCAAATTTTTGTATTTCATTTGGCTGCCATGATAAAAACCAGTCATTAAGCAGGTATTGGGCTTAAACAAGGAGCAAAATGGTGGTAATCACCTTTTCTTCCTGCTTTAGAAATGAAGTACGTACTCCATCCAAGTGGAGGCACTGAGACCTGAAACAGAAGCCAGTACTTTGGGGCTTGTTTTGGAGGCAACCCCAAATAGGCCTTGACATAAAGTCCTCTTAAATTTGTTGTGATATCATCCACATCCACATATTGTGCTTCAAGGTTATTTCCAAATGAATCTTTGACAACAAGATTAGCATCATTGACCTAAAGCAAACGGTACATATGTGGAATTATACAGTGATTTCAAAGTTTTAATCACATTATATCTGAATATTGTGTTTGAGTGAAGTAGGGAATGAAAGGACTAAAAGAAACATCCAAAGGGCATTTGGGCAATGTAGAAAAATTTACGAAGTAAGTGATCATTATATACAACAGTTTATGACGCATAAAGATGCCCAGATTGCAAGGAATTGCATATATGATTTAGTTTATAACGATAGATACTCACTGGTATTCTGACAATATCAGTACGATTCCATCCAAGTGGGTTACACACCACTAAAACCTGGGAGCAACCATTAACATGGGATAAGCAAAAGTTTAATCAACATTCCTAAACAAAAATATGATAACATTACCAAACTCTTAGCTTGTGGAATACTGTCTTCTGTTGGAGGGCAATAACTAATATTGAGTAGTTGACACTGCCAAAATCAAATAATAAATGAAGAAACAGAATAGGAGGATTAACTTCAAAATCTACAAAGACAGAATTAACATAAGATGGACGATTAAGTCAAAAAAATTTATCACTAGCTTGAATAAGGCAAGAACATATTTCAACATGTTGATATGATTTTGCGGGACATGTGGACAAGAGTCGTTGAATGTCTAAAGTATGCAGTTAAGACTATTATTTAGAAATGTTACCTGGGAAAATACTGATGCAGGTGCTGAGCATTGGAATCCTGGTTTCTTGCTGGCAAGACAAGCCAAAGAAGAACTAATAACAGCTTCAGCCTACAAGAAATCATTCTTTTGGAGAACTATCCTGACAAACAAATTCCAATGCAGGGGACAAGAATACATTATAAAAAATTCAAGCTGCTGACCTTAGAGGCTCCAATGGCGAGTCGTTTTGCATAGTCATTAGTTGTATGTTGTTTGGCAGTACCAGAAACAGCATCATGGTGCTGTGCAACTCCAAGAGCCTCTCCAAGGTCAGAAGCGTTGCCAATAGCACTGGCTTTCTTTCCAGCCAAAAAATCAAGTTGGCGTGCAGCCTATATTGAAATGTCGGCAACCTTTCGAGTTTAAGAATTGTTGAAGACCAAACAAACGAGAAATCCAACCAATTTCATGATGATTATGACATCTAAGAGTAAACCAAATGTCATACCAAATAGTATCCACTTAGCATCCTGACGTATCTCTTAAAGGCTGGGCGACTGGTGAAATAACCTGTCCAATAAGCATTCACCCCATCTGCATAACTACAAGAAAATCATCATCAATCATGATGTATAAGCAGTTACAAGAGCATAATCTACTTCGTTAACAAACAAAACAACTTTAACAGATCCATACGGAAAGTAGTCATTGGTTTTCAGGGGCCATGATTGATTTGATTCATATTTTGCATCGGTGTAAATTGATGGTGTAGAATATAAAGCATTCACTTTGCCATCCTGAAAAGATTAAACACACAGAAACATGTATTTAAACTCATCATGACTCAATATAATCAACACCAAAAAAAAAATGTGTTGCTATATGTATGCATTATTACAAGTACCAACCTTATTAACATGGCGGATTAGTTTATCCATCTGCTTGAACCATGACTCTGCATATTGGTATTGGAAATCATCGCCCATTGTCCACATGATGTGGTTTGTTCTAGTCACTTTTGCCTATTATAGGTACAAGCAAATTATAAACACACATCTCTCTCTGTCTTTTATTTGGAATAGCAGGAATGAACTCTAAGAAAACCGCACTGTATAATGGCAAAAGAACTTGGAGTTAATGAGCCTACTTGTGCAATAGCAGCAACAATAAAGTCCTTGACTCGCTCTTTGACATTGTAATCAAATAGAAGGGGTCGTCCTAAAGTTATGAATTGCAACATACTATGAGCCACGTGCCTTTAACAAAATATGTAGCATGACATTTGCAATGTACAGGTTTTACTGGTAGATAGAATGTTAGAACCTGGATGTGAACAAAGTCATCATTGACTTCAAAATGAAAACCTGATGGGGGACTATAATGAACGGGAAAAGCATTGGCAAAGATCTGCACCAAGACCCAAAAAAAGGTTAGAAAAGACAACACAATTAGTAATTCTTGTTTCAGCAAGTCAGAAAGAAATGATTCAGGCTACTAAAGTTCCGATCAAAAACCTGTGCTGAAGAGCCAAATGTTTTGGACCCGCGCCACACGACTTCAAGCGACTTATCAACTTTGCGCCGAGCTCTATCCTGATAATCAATCCTAGCGAAGTGTACAGAGTCAAACCCAAGCTGCAGGAACAGAACCAAAGCAGGTTGTTCACTTTTGTCTCAAACAACCATCATCAATATGAAATTTAATGTGAAGCCCAAGTCAAAAGACACAAACAAAAGCACAAAAAAAAAAAAGAGCATGTTGGCATTAAGTGATAAGTGATGAGAAATTGTGGAAACAAGGTGACAAGAACTGAATAGACCAACCTCAGCACCCAGGAGATAAGCTTGAACAGCAGAATGCCCAAATGGATCAATCTGCCACCCAGCACGAGGGGCCTTGTTGAATTGTTCTTTGATGAAAAGATGACCACGAGTGGTTTGATCAATCATGTCAATGTAGTGGGTGGTGGCTTCATCATGCATGCACCAGCCACCGTTTCTGCATCACAGAAACACACCACAGTCACATCCTCACATGTGCACACAAGATTCAGCATGGAGACGAATGAATACAAGCATCAGAGCTCACTAACTGCATACACGAATTCTAGCTGCCCAGCATCCACAAGCTTTCTCACTTGTTCCTGTGTTTCTGGACTTTGTTCCACCCACCATCTATGGAAAAAGGCCTGCATTTGAACCATTCAGGTTAACGAAACAAAAATGAAAACCACAACACTAGTATTGAATTTGCATAGTGAAGCAAAATGTAACAAAATATTTAATGCTCTTTCAATCCAAAAGGATATGATGGCATATTGATTTCATTTCATGTAGATTATGATTTTAACATCATTTCAACACGGTTACTGATAAAAATGAAACTAAACACATCCTAACTTTTAGAGCTGAACTGAACACTAGACATCAAGCTTTACCATCTCGGCAAACACAAATTTTCTATTTGGGTCCCTCTGAAGGGACATAACCACCGAGTCCAGCACATTCTCAACACATGCCTCCTGCAAAACAATAAAATAAATAACATCAATTAGACTTTGAAACTCTTTGAAGTGTAAGGAATCAACTGTCATATTAATTTTATATTCTGTCATGTATGCTTCATGCAACAAAAGCCAATGAGCACAAAATGTAGGAGTTGGACTCTACTCTAACCTGAATACTGGTGTTTGATCCAACATAGTATTGGTCAACGGTCTTAAGCCAACCAACATCATCATGGGAATGTGCAACAAGATGAACATTCAGTTTCCCTGGCACAACACCTGCTCCAGTGCTGTACTTGGCAGAAAGTACTACTGTGCCACATAAACAAAGCAAGAGGAAAACATGTAGAGACTCTGAAACTGAAGTCGTTGTCTTTTCCATTAACACCCAAAATTAATTGGTAGTGGACACAAGCCAAATCCACCTCGTTTATGCCTAGGAGTGCATGCAAGCTTGTGAAGTTCTACTTTGTATTATACTCCCTCAGTGCCCTTTATTAATCATTTAAAAAAAAAAAAATTGTTCTGTATTCTTAGCATTTCAATAGAAAATTAATTATTGTATACCAATTTTATCCATACTCTAACTGGTGAATTATGATAAAGGCATGAGTTAGTGAGAAGAAATTAGATGAATGAATAAAAGATTAATTTAGTCACTTACTTTTTTAAACAATCAAGAGCATTTAATTATTTTCTTAGTACTTATGCCCCAACCTTAAAATACTAATCTTCGCACATTCACGTGGAAATTAATAAACTACATATTTTTGTTAGGACAAAAAAAACCCACCATCTCTTTTCTTTAATCAAGTTATGGGTTTTTGAGTTAAAAAATAAAAAATTCATAATCAGAAGGAGTTTTTATGTTTTTAAAGTATGAAACTCATCACTAAATTTTAAAAGTTATTTTTTTTTAATATCCTTAACTAGGGTCCTAACTCTTTCCATCCTTAAATAATTGTTTAATTATAAATGTACACTAAAATTAAGAAAATTATTGATAAAATATTAATATTAGTAAAAATTAAGAATGGTTTATTAAATTACCTTTACTTCTTTTCATTACTCCAATTTTTTCTTTCTTTCTTTACTAATGAATCATTAATATTTAATATGAATATTTTTTATAAAAAATAATTAATACTGCTTAAACTTCTAAAATAGATAATTATTTTTAGATAAAATAAATTTTTAAAATAAATAATCATTTAAAAATAGGGAAAATAATTCAATAATAATCTTTCTTGCATTTCTCTCTCCCGTTACTCCACTCTCCCCCAAATTCCTTTTTATAAAAGGTAATTTAATCAACTGTATATAGTTTTATGTAATTGAGCTTATTTAAAAGCATTTTTATTCTTTATACAATTATATGTGCTTTTTGTTACTTAAGAGGTTGTCCTAGTCCTACTCAAAATATAATGTGTTTGCGCCAAGTTGAAACCAACCTATGGCTTGTCAGCATTCTTACCTATAGTTGCCATCCAACCCTACATTGCCATCATTGCAGCCTACTAGTAGTTTCTTTCGTACACATTATCAGGCGTGGATTAAGGTGAAGCCCCATTTAGTACCACAGCAATTTATTAGCCTTGCCATCATCGCATATACAGCACAGCACCCGCTTGGAAGATCTATTAGGTATAAAAACGATGGTTCAAGACATCATTGCTGCCCTATTTTTCTAATGAAAAGATAATTAAATTTTAGCATAAAAAAAATATATTTGTGCATATATATATAAAAAAATAAATTTGTGCATTATTTATGTTTCAAACTCTAAAAAAGATTCACGTTAGGGACCATAATAGATATAAAATCCATCAATGCACCATAACAAGATGATTTCATGACAAGATCTATATATGAACCATGATTGTTTTATATTGTTACTATTGTTATTGGAAGGATGAGGGGACCGTAATTGAATGAACACACACCGAAGATCGTGCAGCCACATTCTTGCGAGCAATCGGACACGTGAAAGAATTTGACTTATCTCTTATCTATTATCTCTTATGTCCTTTGAACTTTGATTTGGTTTGGGTGACTAATGCGCACGAATTTTGTTGGCACGGTGCAAGGATTACGTGTCATGGGTTCACACTTCAAAGATAGGAATAATGAAAAATAGAAACCGGACACATTTCTAAAAGAGGATTGGAGTCTTTGAATTATTTACTAGCTTCACTTAGGTGATTAGTATGTTTTAGTGTAGAGATGAGTCACAGGGCACTATCTCACATTAAGAATGATCAATTATAAGTGCGCGTGTTTTAGTCAAAAAAATATTTATGTACTTTAAAAAAATTTATTTTTTCAACTTATATATAAGCATGTAGCTTTTTTAAAAAAAATTTATTTCATTTTTATACATATTTTTATTGAAAAACTTTTTTTTTTCCTTCAAAAAGACTCAAACAAACGATACTATTCAACAAGAGCTGGATACAATATAAAGGGTGAGCAGCACTCAAAAAGAAAAATAAGATTCGAACATAGAAAACATAATTGTTAAAAAAAATTAATTACAACAACAACTAAGGTGATGTTTGGTGCATCAGATAACGCCTAATAGAATAGACATGATAATATAAGATCTGATAATATAATATAAAGAATTTATTATATAAATTTTTATACTATCAATTATTTGGTGAGCCACATGAACAACGGACGGGCTGGGAATGAGACAATTGGTGACCAACGACCGGAGTGAGGGAGACAACAGGCGCGAGCGGCATGCTGGCGATGGGTAGTGGGTGTTTGGCTACTAGTGGTAGTGGGTGGGGGTCGAGCATTACATAGAAGAGTAAGGTAAGATTAATTTGGGATTAATCAAGGAAAACTAATTCTATCGAGGGTTATCAAGCATATGAGGACCTAATAACTTAATCATATAGTTATAAGATAAAAATGGTTTGATTGGATAACCTTTTACTATCATATTTTGCACTAGATATGTGATAACAATTGGATTTATAATATTATCTAATACTATCAAGCCTCATACTATATATCAAACGGGGCCTAAATACTTTAGAAACATGATTCTTAGACATACATGGGTTTTAATATGATTCATTTTGGGAACATTTATGCTATAGTTTGACTCTTTAAAACAATCAGCTTTACCAATTAATTATTTACTGGTTTAATCAATAGATCATTGGTTAAATTAGATTTAATTAAATAAATATATAAAAATATATCAAAATTCAAATAAATATAACAAAATAATATAAAATATAACAATTGGATCACTCTTTCATTTTTCTATCTCTCCCCCTTGCTTAAGTGGATCAACCATATCTCTCCCTCGGCAACAAGAGAGATGATGGCAACAATAGCAGCGTGACACAGCATCAGTGTCTCCTCACTGGTGACAGATTCGTTACCGGCGATGCTTCTCCCTTCCTCGTGAGGTAGTGGCCAACAACAATTTTTTTTTTTTGTGATGGCTGAATCGACGGTCCACCGGGTCATCAATTTCTGGGAAAAACCATTGAGTCATACCAATTCTCGTCGGTTCGTGTACATATAAGATCTTTTAATATTAGAAAGATATGTCACGTCAATTTAGTTTTAAGATAAAAATATATTTCAAATAGGTTCGTAAAATTTAAAGTGTGGCATTACACTAGTATTTAAATTTTGTTTGATATCAAATAGACTGTAAAAGTTAAGCTCATAGTTTACTTAAAAAATGGTATGAAATAATTTTTTATTCATTTCAAAAGTCATTTAACATCGAACAGATTACTGTAAACTCATACTAGACTGAAACAGAGAGATCAAATAATTTTTTAGACATTCCATTTTTTTTTTTTGGCATCAAATAAGTATATGAAAACTCATTTTATTAAAAGGGAGAATCAAATATTTTTTTGAAAAGCTAAAATATCATTTTCACTATAGAGAACATTTTTAATGTAAAAAAATATAGAGATTAACGTGATGTCGCATAAGCGACTTTTCATAGATCTATTTGATATGAAAAAACCTTTTCATGACTAAATTAGTATGATGTAAATATTTCAAATACCAAGATACATAATTTTGTAAAAAGATGTAACTGCCCTTCAATTATTTGTGTGGGTGGAAAAATAGTTTTAGATCAAACAAAGACTCATTATTTCACAATCAAAGCATGCTCATCAAACACTTACAAAAATACTCACGGAAATACTTGTAAATCATGCGCCGACTTTACTCACTTGTAGGATTAGGAAAGTTGTTACATTTTCTTACTAATTATAAACACTTAGAAAATAACACCACATGCACAAAAAAGAAAGATGACCTAGAGCATTTGAAAGCTATTACGTAATCTGTTGACTAATACACTCTGCAACTTGCTGGGCCCAAAACACAAAAATAAAGATTTATTATGTGTGAAATTTATGATACTGTGTGCTCACATCACCTATAATTTCATATAGAACTTTGGATAACACCCTGAAGGATGACTCGATAACTTAAATTGATTGCTCAAATAATACACAACTCTGCGAGTGTCTTTAACAATTCAATTCTCAGATAGCAGCTATTCATTGTACAGCTAAGGAAGAAATACAGTTAATTGCAAGCAAGAAAAATGATACAGTTAATAGCCGTCTACATTTATTTATCATCATTCCAGCCACAAAATCTTAAATCAGGCGTTTGTAGAGCAAATTGTAACCATGGTTCGTTCATCCAGGCTCAAACAACATATCAAAAGAAGTATATGGGCCATTGACATGAAATCTGACTACCCCAAGTGACAACAGAATATGACTTGAGGTGTAAAATTAGCAGGGTGCAAAATTATTTCTTCTGCTCCTCATTTGATGGCTGCCGGTCACCATTCTTCTGTTGAGGCTGGATAAAATAAAAACAGAAAACTGATGAAAATGGAATAGAAAAACTATAAATTTCGGACAGCATTACTAATTGATGAAAAGCCCATTTCATATGGCTATTAACAGGAATGTTTGCTCGTCCTTGAAGCACAAGCTTACCCCTCCCAAAAAGAAATCACAGAAGAAAAAGATTTTAGAAACAAACTCTAATTAGAGTGAGATAATTCCGAAATTTTGTTATTAAGAATGTATTTATTTTTCTCAACCCAGTAAACAAGGACATGATTTCTGATTATGTCTTCATTTCATAAATAAAGCTAATCACTATCCTCAGAAGCAACTGAATTGGAAGATATCATAATCACAACAAAAAGGGTGTCCAAGATTAGCAAGCTAATACCATGAAAAATACAACTACTACTGAATAAAGAGAAAAAAAAAAATCAATTAGAAAAAGGGAGAGGGGAAGGAGTTCAAGGGTAATGTAGGCAAAGTATTTTGACAATGCCTCCACTAAATTTTATACAAATTTCAGTTCAAATCTAATCTATGTTCTTCCATTGAAAGACTGACCTCAGACTGATTTCGCATGGAGGCCAGCAAATCTTTGACAGAAGGGTCATTTGGATCAACCCCAGGAAGCTGCAGAAGCAACAAATTATTATTTAATGCAGAAACATGGCATATCCATCGTTTATGTTCAAGAACAAAACAGATCATATATTAGACATACCGATGTCAGGATAGAAGATACAAAGGATTGATCTGTCAACAATTTACTCACGTCTGACTGGCTAACTAGGTCCTTCGTATGATCTGAGACTGATAATTGGAGAGCTGCAAGAAACAAACGACAGGAGATCAAGAAAATTTATAAAAACCACCAAAGCTATTGTGTGTCTAATAAAATCTAAGATGCAAATTAAATTAACCACATGTCCAGGTCATATCTCAACGCAAACAATACTACCATTCTCCTGTGCCCAACCCTCAAAATAAGCAGTGATAAGCTGAGAAAATGCAAAATGTAAGTGCATACTAAAACCCTATGCATTGAGATCACACCTTCAACCAAAACGAATAAGAACTCCCTCCTCTTCTTCGCTGAAGTGCTCAAACATGAAGATATAATTTGTTCACCATGTTGAAATTTTAAAAGTTGATTAAATTTTCTAAATTCCAGAGCTAGTTCAATCCATCAATCAATATAAGTAAACATAAGTCATTTCTCATAGAAAAAACCAGATGTTTTATAAATAAACTTGTGCAAAACCCTCAACCCATGTTTAATTGAATCGTTTTGAAGCATCAATAGCTGCACGCTTAAAAAGGAGCTGTGCTCATGTTTCCATGTCGGATACATATCAAACATAAAATGACACTTCAATTCCTAAGGGACACTTAGAATTTTGCTGGGGTGCAGTATCCTTGACTATGTTGTGTCAAATGTATGTGACTGTGCTTACTAGATGAAGAATGCATAAACAACATAAAAATTCACCTAGATCCAATTCAGGATCATCTGCAGCTGCTTCTGACATATCTGTATCTTTCACATCATGGCTAATGGCCGCATCATCCATTGACATTGCAATTGCCTGCTGTAGTAGGGTATTCTCATCATCCTCTTTCCATTTGAAGGTCAGCACCAAAAGTAAAAATACTAATATTCGATGCCAACTTATTGGGAGAATGAAATAAAAAAACATGAGAACTGATGCAAAAGCAATGATAAGAAGCAAAACTTGTCAGGGAAAAATATAATGGCTATATGTCATATTAGCTAAGGAAAAAGATATCGATCTCAAGTTGCAGTTAGAAAAGCAATATGTTGCAAAACAAAACAGTTTCCAAGCTGCCTTCTTACTCATGATGTCTCTCACAGACACACACACATGGAATGAAAAGTAGAACAAGAAAAAAAAAAAGAAAAGAAGGAAAGTATACTGACAAGAACAGCATGTCTTTCATCTATATTATTTAGAATTGCCTGGAAACAACTATTATTTAGACACAATACATTGCAAGAAAGCCAGTGGAAAATAGTTACAGGATATAGCAGCAGAGGTAAATAGACTGGTCACCTAATCGCCATGATTGGTGCATGCCCATTATGATGGTGACCAGTGTGGCAATGTGCATGAAATGTGTTGTAGCACCAAGAATGGCAAAGGGAAATCAGTGGCATGGTGATTCTTTAGTGCTAATGATGGCGAAAATGGTACTAATATTAATATGGTGGAAAAGGCGGAAAAAAAATGTCAAATTGAAGGAGCTATGTAGGAGATAGAGATGGAGATGGTTCCATTTCAGATATTACCATCACTAAACAGGTATTACAGTCAATTTGTTGCTAGCACAGCAGTAGAGAAAATGGGTATGGAGAAAAGTTTGAGAAGGACAAATAATGGCATGCATGTGATCTAGATTGTCTCAAAAGGCAAGTTTCACTGATTCTTTTTGAAGTTTCAATTACCTCTCCACTGAAATGAGAAAGTGATCTCAGTAAAATTAATGTAACCACTAACCATGTATCCGCCATCCTCCTTGGGAAGTTTCATGTCTATTATACCTTTGCAATGACATTAGTCTAGAATTAATATAAATTCTAGAATTAGTCCTGCAAACTATTATATGCATCAAGATAATTATATGCCAACCAAGGAGTAAAACATGCAACATGCATAGATAAATAATCAGTGGTCTTATTCTCAGCTTCAGAAGTTACTGCACTGGCACGCTCAGTTATCACTGCATCTTGTGAGCTGGCTGGTTGTTCACCTTTATCTTGTTTACCAGCATCCTCTGCAGCCTTTTTTGCTGCTGCTTCCTGCCTGGCCTTCTCCTCTTCCAGTGAAATTTGTAGAGCCCTATACAATTCAGGGTCCACGTTTGGATCCACGCCAAACTCATATCTAGATACATCACTAGCAGCAGCAGCGGCAAAACCACTTCCACCTTCACCCTCACCGGTGAAAATTGGTGTACTGCCAGAGAGTAATGTTACATGAATATCCATAAGTTATATGAAAAATTCTTACAATGAACTTAAATCTCAAGACAGAAACAAGAGACAGGAAAGAGAAAGTGCAAGAAAATGAAATTGAACCCACAAACCTAATAAGCACATCAGAAAGAGCACTTGGACCAGATGGAACATGAACAATGTGGCTGGTACCATTATTGTTAACAGCTGCAAGGAGTGCTTCCAGCTTCTCTGTCTTTCCCTCATCTTCTTCACCAAAATTGACAATATCAAGTGCTACACTATTCTTTTTCAACTTTCTCCCTATCATCTCCAACAGTTTCTTTTCATGCTTGACAGGACTGTAAAACATTTAATGAGATAATTAGACAGAAAATACCCACAAATAATATAATTTCAACAACACATAAAATACGCCTAATCATACCTTCCAGCAAAAACAACAATCCTTTGCTGCTGCATTTTATTTTGCCTATGCTTAAGAGCCAATTGTGCCACCTGAATAGCAGCAGCTAGGTTCATCTCACCACTTACTTCTAGCCCTAAATTAGGAAGGAAAAAAGAAACTATTTCATCATATGAATCCACACATAACACAACATGGCAGAACAATATACGGAAAACTTGCTCAACATTTTGAAACATGTTTAGAAAAGGTTAAATTCAGCCTCATCAATACACGCCCTATAAAAAGTGACCTTACATAGCTGCTGGAAAGAAAAGAGTATGAACAAAAACTAAGGAAACAGAAAACCAAACAAAATTGCTTTCACGAGTTGAGAGTTTCAACATAACTTGTTAATCCCCTATCTAGCTATCTGCTTTTAAACCTTCAGGAAGAACTCAACAAAATTATAACTATACAAGGTTGTAAGCATTAGGAAATTACAGGCAAAGTCTTCTGGTAATAATTAATAACAAAACTCAGGCATTTCATGAGGCAGTCAGCTTCAATTCTCATTGATACCAGATACTTCTCCAATAGGCACAGGCCAAATAATAAATTACAGAAAAAATATAAGGATTCAAGAAAAGCATTCTCCGAATAAACAAATAAACCGACCATGCATGCAAGCTAAGATCTTTCCCAGATCAGTGGTAGGGGTGACCAAAACGCAACGCCCTTCCCTGCCATTGTGAGAACTCCCACTGTATTTTCCGGATTAGACTGTCTCATCAAAATCAAAATTCATTCATCAGCACATGCAAACCCAACGCAATTACCACAACCACAGATTTATTAAAATAATTATCCAAAAAAAACCTGAGATACAAAATCAATAACAAAAAAATGGTAAATTTACCCTATCATTCCAAATTTTCACGATGTCTAACCAATATCCAAAAATTAACATAAAAAAAAAATAAGAATTGCATGAAACAGAGAAAAATCAAAGGGAGAAGAATAAGGTTTAAGTAATTCGGCAGACCTGGGTTTTAGCACCGCAAATAAGATTGAGAGCGTCTGCTTGAGATTGAAACCGAGAAGGAGCGTAATCTCCGTTGCGCATCCATTCCGAATTGTCGATACATATTATCGTCGCCTATCAAAGAAAGAAAACAATCCAATCCGATGATGAAAAACGCCACAGTAACAGCAAAAAAGAAAAGAAAAAAAAAAGGCGTGATAATTAGAAGGATATAAAGTGTAGTGAGTTGAAATCGAGGTGTAGGGAAAATTAAGGGTTACCTCAAGCACCATTGTTAGAGTGGGTCTGCTTCAGAGAGCAGAAACAAGCGTAGGAACTAGGAACGAGGGAAAATAAACCCAGCTGAGTAGAATAGAGTAGTGTAGTGGGGTTAACGAAGCGTGGCTTTTATATCCTCTGCTCTGCTGTGCTGTGCTGTGCTGTGCTGTCACCATCAACGGAGCGCTCTGTTTTCTTGAACCAATAATCTGATGCCGCCTAAGAGAGATAAACGGATATTCATTGGGCCTACCTAGGTGGGCCATTTCTCGAACTTAAGTTTGAAGTCTTACTCTTGTTCGACCAAAAATCGGAAACTAGTATTGATTTCGAACCCCCCAAAAAAAAAAAAAAAGATTTCACTCTTGATGATAATAATAACAAGAGTAATGTTAAACAAGTAAACAAAAGTATTGTTAGAACTTTTGATAGGTTAACAAAAGCATTTCTGATTAAAAAAATATGATAGTTATTAGATGAAATAAAAATATATAATTCATTTATTTATCTAATAATTAAGAAGTATAACACATTATCTTAACAATTAATTTCAGACAGTTTTTTTTAGAGAATCTAATGTTTTTCAAATTAAAAACTTGTTAAAGAAATACAACAAGTATTTTTTACAATAAAAAAACTATTATTATTGTTATGGAAAATGCTTTCGCGCCTTTGGGGCGGCTTTAGCAACTTTCACATTTTTAATTAGACTAATTTTTTGTTTTTTAATTAGTTTAAATAATGATGCCTATTTTGGTAATTTAATATATTATTAATTAGAAAAACACTTTCTCTCTCTCCCAAATAATTACTAACCTTATAAATCACTTCTTTGAAATAATGATTTCATAATATGAAATTATTATACTAATATTTTTAAAATATAAATTGATAAGATATTATATTTGAAATATAAAAATTTAATGTTTATCAAATTAAATTATTATGGTATTATTTTTTAAAAAATAAACTAATAAGTTATTATATTTAAAAGTGAAAAATTAATTGTTTCTATAAGTTTGTATAAATAAATTATCTCACTGTTTATTTGTTTAAAAAATAATAATAAGAGTAAAATGTATTTTTTAGTTTTTCAAAATATTAGTAAACTTAAATTTCTTAAATAATTTATGATACAATTAAATTATGATATTATCAATTTTAAAAAATATTAGAAAAATTATTTATGATGTTAGTAGTCAATATTATGAGAGAGAAGTATTTACTTCTTCAATTATAACATATATAGTTATTAATTATTCAAGCATTGTCATTGTAAAAATATTTTATTTTGTACACATTGTAAAAATATTTTATACAAAGATTTAATCATGTATTGCTATATCAATAAAAATGTTTAATTTTCACACTAATCACCTCAAGAGTCTCACAAACAATAGCATATAATTGAATGATAAGATAAAACTTTTTTACATTTACTGCATTTTAAATTTAATCTCTTATCAAAATAAACAAATAAATCACTTAAATTGCATAAAAAATGAAAAAATGAGACATTTTAGTGTAATTAATAGGGTGAAGGTGGATGAAAATTTTGATTCCCATAGTTATTGTTGCTGCTTAGGTGGTGGTGAAGAGGAGGTTCTCTTTCACTAGATAGTCAATTTGTTAGATCACCTAAAACTTGAGCGAAAAATGTTGAAGATAATATCTTTTATGATAAATTTAATCTATCGAAATTTCACTTACATCTTCAAAAGTACACAAAATAGATCATTGATATATATTCTAGTTTTATAAAATGAAATAATATCTTGTCTATACAATATTTCTCCATCTTGAATTGCTAAGTAGTCCAATTCAATTCATCACTATGTATACAACACAAGCAGTTTAATCTCAAGGCAGTGCAGTGGGAGATTAGTCATCATTCATATGATGATGATCATCATGACTAGGAAATGGTCCATTTCTTGGTCTCTTTGAGACATCATCAAAATGAGAGAAACAAATATCCTTAGTTCCTGATGTGCTTCCTTCATCACTGATCAATGCAAAGCGATATGACTTGTCCATTTCATAGAGAGTAGAATCCAATGATGATGTTGGTGATGTTGCAGAAAGGAGCGCATAAGAGGAACTTTGTCTGTTCTTAACTCTTCTCTGCCATTCAGACAGTGATTTTCTTACATTTTCTGACACCACTGACTGCTTGAACCTTGACCCCATCTGCACTCATAACATAACCAAGATTTTGAGAGAGATTAACATGTGCGAGTGTGAGTAAGATCAAGAACAACAAACTAACAAGAAGCTTCTTGACCTGTGTGATGATAACATAGAGAGGAAACGTTATAAAGCTACACCACACTTGGGAGACGACCCTGTGGAATGAAAACAACACATTGTGATGCTATTTAATCAGTAGAGAAGAAAGAATGAGAACATCGACATCAAGTAATTAATGTATACCCGAATGATAAGCGGACCACAATAAACGTTCGGTTGTTCATGAAACAAGAAGGCTCCTTAATTTCCCACTGCAACCCGAAATAAGGGTAAGATTATACAAATATCAAGTTACAAGAAGAAGAAGAAGAAGAAGAAGAAGAGGCAATGCCACCAGCCAAAGCAGTAACAGCTAGCAAAACCATTGGCCAAGTGACCAAGTCTCCAAAGATATGGTAACTTGGAATGGTGCTGGAGGAATAGATGACTTCATAGTGCCATGATTTACGTACTGCACTTGCAATATGAGAGAACAAAGCCAGTTTCTTACCAGGGACCACAAGAATGATGCCATTTCAAACGCGTTCTGCAAGATGACAAAGATAATCAAAATTTAAAATAAGTGTATCACCAATGGAAGGTAAAATGGAAACCCATAAATATTAATGCTTACCAAGAAGGATATCAAATGTATTAAGCGCAACAGAAACCTGGGCTTTCCAAACCAAAAGAGCTCATCTCTCAAGTTAAACTGGTGGGGTTTCATATTTGGGCAACGATCTAGTATTTCAACAGCCAACTTTACCACCACCCGGTGCAATTTAGTACCAATTATGAGGATCAACTAAAATGCAAGTTAATACAAGAAAAATCATCAGTGGAGTGCAACTTAAGGTAGACCGTAGGTGAAGAAGTTGAAGCATACAACAACATCAGGACTTACAATTGCTGGAACGAAGGAAAGCCAAAAGTAAAAGTTGCTTCCTGAATGAAAGTTATGGAGTCAAACATTTACACTAGGTCCACAGATAAAACTAGCATCAATATTTCAGCACATAGCAGTAGCATTATGCCAATGTTATATACAAGGCCATATGATGTCTACTAGTCCACATATTTCTGCATGTCTAAATTACCCATCACTCTTCCATGATAAAAGGATATCTACTCATTTCTCTCAGAAGGGTTGTCCCTGATAGAAGACATGTCAGATACTAAATTTTGTGGTCTATCTAAACTGGGTTTTACCAACTTCAGCACTGTTTAGACATCTCTAATTACAGATAGCTTAGTTGACCAAGTTAAAACAGATTATTTCCTCAAGTTGCAGGTGTTAGATATATCTGAACAACATGCTTTAAATCTTAAGACTCACAGCAACTTACCATGAAAATTTAGAAATATGCAGCATATGGCATATATCCAGAGAGGCACGCTGTAAAAAGTCCAAATGAAGCTATCAATTTTATTTGCAAGGGCAAGAACACAAAGTATGAAAGTAATGCAGCAATAAAGATGTTGCAAAATAAAACTAATCATCACTATCTATGACTTTTGGCAAAATGAACTTCTCTTTAGAGAATCTTTTAAACTATCATTTGACTTGCATATGTTGCTTATACTCACCATTCCCACTATTCAATTACAATTAAATTAGCAGTCATAAAAAATCCAATTGTAGTAACTGATTTATTATGTTGACTAAATAAAGAAAGCCACCAAATTAATCTGAATAAAGAAATAGTACCTGACACCAACAATGTCACGAAATTCATCGTCCATGCTTCGAAGCATATAGTTGTGGAAATCGTATGTTAGTGGAAGTTCATGATTCTATGGCGCACCAGACCAAAAAAATGTAGAGGTATTAGCTAGCAAACTTACTTTGTCATCTTTACTAGCACATTCCTTTTGCACTATACGTGAAAGCAGGGAAAGAAAGGCAAAATTTTTGCATTCATATCTCATGAGTCATAGCTTTCCTTTCACTTTGTTTTCAGTTATATGAGATTGTACAAAAAGCTATAACATTTCCCGTGGTGAGCCAGTAAGGAAATGCAATATATACACTAATTTCCTTTGTTAACTTGGTGCTAGACTGCTAGGTGTCATTCAGTTGAAAACTATAGGCTAGTGCTTATGAGATATACTTTTTATCAATGGTAAGTTATAGCTATATATTGTGATGAAAATACTCACAGTAATGAAGCCTAAGCGCAATGCCATGTAATCAGCTCGGTTGATGGAACTCCAGAATTGGCGGCTGAAACAAAGCTGCAATATAGGTTCATCAGTAATCTTAAAAGTAAGAACTAAAGGAAATGCTACTAAAAGGTGACAAGAAACTTTAAATGAATAAAAAAAAAACACGTCATTTTTCTTTCAGCAACAGGCTGCCATTAAAATTTTACCCAGGAGATAAATTATGGCAGGCACCTATTACATAGGCATGATTCTGTTGTTGGAAGGGATCCTCACAGCAAATGTTGAGGAGAATGGGGAAGGAATTTTAATTAGGAGGTTAACAAAGTTGATGAACCACACCTTCATCTATACAGAAGAGAAGCACATTTGGATTGTTTTGTCCATTTTACAATTAAGATATTGATTAATATAATTGATCAATTCCATAATTTTTTAGTACCATAACAAAATGATGAATCAAGAACTACAAGTAGTAATAAACCATGAATTGTTAATGTTACCATATTTCAGGTACTTTCAAAATCTTAATGAACATTAAGATAAAATAAGACAAAAAGACTATGCAGATCAGTACCAGCCAAACAAGAATTTTGTGATGACTCCAGGGATGGGACGTTTGGTTGAAGATGAATGAACTAAGCCGGTTCAATCTTATGCTTGATGTATTTTGTGGAGTATCTAAACTAAGACAAATTGATATAAAAGAACTGTTATTAAAAAAACATATCAAAAGTAATAAACTATTGATTCATTGCAGTTATTAGATGTGAGAGTCAGAACCTTCTAAACTTTGCATAGCCATAGTATTTGCTTCATTTTCCCATGTTCTCCAGCTATATATCTGAATGAACTTAAAAAAAGGACCATTAGTGTCTAACCACCAAAATAGAGAAAGAAGAAGAAAGTTTGATCATGACTATTTTAACCTTGATCAAGGCCAAGGCAACAGCAACAAAACTATAGGAAACATGCGTGATTGCAAGAACAAACACAAAACGATGAAGCTGCTCAAGGCTCTCATAAGAAGCCAATGATTCATGACCCTGTGAAACAAGTGACAAATTTTCAGTGAAATGTGCACCCTTGAAGTCCTTGGCCTTAAGGATGGAACCACTGAGAATACTTAGGTTACTTGCTTCACCAATCAATAACTAAGGCATAGCTGATTTATAATTGAAACATCCTAGAGTGGTAGGAAAAAACTACCTCGGGCAATAATTACGCAGGCCATTGTTCACTTGCTCTTTGGCAACTGTTTTATTTGAATACTCTGAACTCGACCAGAAAATATGTCCCACCGTTGCTGAACTCTTTTCTATTGCACAAGGGAAAAATCTGCTGCTTAATGCTGATGACTTAACGCAAATCTTTGCCACAAATATAATCCAATGACCCATCAGCAATGACAATAGCCCAAAAAGCATTAACTCTGCTTGAAATGGAGATCAAAATTCCACACTAGTGATAGTAAGGTTACTCATCCAAAAAACCTACAAATAATTTATACAAACGTAAGAAATTCTCAGATGCACCTGGAGCGCCATGTGCATATGATCCGTGTCCACTGGCAAAATAACATTTCAGCTAGGACTCACCCTTAACATCCACATTTTGGTAGAGGACATGAAGCATAACCACGTGGTGCGTCATGTGCATCTAAAAATTTCTTGTAAATATGTTAATAGAACCCAAGTGGGGTTACAACTTACAACTACTCACCTTCTTTGATCTCTTCCAAAGCAGAGAGCAAAGATTTTCTCTTAGTTCTGTCCAACCACTATGGTATTATTCAATATATCAGAAACTCATGAATGTGAGAAATTCGGAGGAGACCGAAAAGGAAAAAAGGAAAATATATACATATTTATTTACCTTAACAATTTTTTTTAATGTGCCATGAAACAAAAAGCTAAGAGAAACCAAGAGGGTGATCACAGTTGCTACAGCCCAAGTGGGGGTTTCAGACAAGGATCTTCCTTCACCATTCTCTTCCTCCATTTCTTCTGCTATCTGTCCTTCCTCAAAACGCAAGAGATTTCATGTTATGTGCTTTCTGTGATGAGACTTTAAAATGGCAGTCATGAGACAATAACAAATAGCCGTGTTGTGGGTATGGCCTCATCTTGAATGCAGAACAGAACATAGTTTTGGCCATTGATGTGGAGATGTAGTTGGTGGTGGCCTTTGATGTGGCAACATGTTGAGACTGTGTCCTCATTGAAATTAAATTAATAAGCACATGCATGTGCTTAGTTGTCACGTTGCAGATTGCTGTTGGGCTAGCATAATGGTCCCATTAACTGATCTCCCATTCGGTTAACTAGTCACTTTCAACTTGGATCTGTACCCTGTTCGCGGGTGAAAATTAAAACAACATGTATGTACTTTGCTATTTTGACATTCTAAATTTTCAAATACCTAAACACCCTATTCATAAAATACATGAGTTCATTACTTATTTTTTTCTCCCACTTCATTCTCTTTTCATCACTCTTCTCACCCCCACATGGCACCCATATGGGTGTAAAATAACATTCATGAGTGGGAATAGATCTTCCCATATCAAATTCTCACATTTGGTTATATGCGAATATTTTATTAGAATAATTATACTTGTGCAATAAAAAATTACAACATTTGTATACTTTCCACTTTGTTATTATTGGATGTAATAGTGATCTCATTCACCCCACTCATTTATCACATCTAATAGTTGAGTGAAAGTGTAAGAGTATCATAATTTTTTATTGTACAAGTATTGTTACTCGTTTTATTATTAGCCTTCTATTGTCTAATATATCTTTTGTAATACGTTTGGCTTATAACTTAATAGTTATGATTGTTTCTTACATTCTTTAAGTGAGGTTTGTTTGATTCAATTTCCACCTTCCCCTTCTTGCAATCCTCTAAGAAGAATTCATAAGTTTAATGCCTTTGCAAACAAATTTAAAAAAAAAGTATATCTTATCTAAACTTTACTTCCTTAATTAATAATAAGGAAGTCGGACAAAATTTTATTAGCGGATAGAGCTTATTTGGTAGTTTTAAAATAGGGGCGGAGATTATTGAAAAAGTTTATTTTTATAATTTTATCCACTATTTTTATTTGTATTTCTAAATATAAATACTTTATAAAACATGTTATTGGACTTGAAAATAATTAAATATATCGAGGAGACACCAAAGATAATTATGGACGGCAATACCTTCATATATTGTACAGATATAGATTTAGATTAGGTCTCATATCCTGAAACCTTTACGTCTGCTATTATCAGGAACCCGACAGCGGCAGGGGCAACCTGAGTTTGACCAACATCACTACCCCAAAAATAGAATCTGGCATGCAAGAACTTGTACAGTTGGTGCTCCAAAATTCCTCCAATGGCTGACAATTACAATCCAATATTAAGAATTAATATTGACAAAGTTCTCTTCCAAAAAGTGATGCAAATTTTCCATCCTTCCATGGGATTGAAATTATTTAAAACTAAAACCTCCAAGATGGGGCACCTAGTGCTTAGCAGTTAATATCAATTGAAAATCATCTTGCTTATGCAATGGGGTTAGTATTCATCCTCCGGCTGGACTAGTCCAATGAATCAGATCCTTCATGAATCCTGATTCCTCTTTGGAGTGTTCAAATGGTACAAGTCTACAGAGAGAATGCAGCCTGACTTGCTAAACTAGTATTACTCTTCCTTGAGGTTTGCATGTTTTCCACAAGTATTGATATTATTATGTGCAACAATATTAAAAAATTTTACTATGTGATTATTGGAAACTATAGCAAATTTTAATTACAAATTGTATTACTAATTGAATCTTGTATTATGTAACAACTATAAACTATAGTAAATTTTAATTATAAAATATGATAAGTAATATTATTTGCGGGTTTCTCAAATGCAGATGGAAAATTATCTCCAGGATGCAGATCTTTCATTGACGAATAGATAGGTGAGAATTGTACGATGTGGGGTCCATGCAGTAGTTAGTTTAAGATGTGGTTTAAAATAATAATGTGTAATTATTTTATCCTAAACCAAATTATCCTTTCTTTTTCATTCTCATCTTCGTCTTCCTCCCAGCCCAGCCACCATGTCCACCTCCTTCCTCTCCCAACTGCTATTTTCTGCAGAAAAGTGAAAGGGGAGGGAGAGTAATCAAATCTTGAACTTTTGACATAATGTCTAAAACAAAGCAAAAAAAATCTCAGATCTGGATCTTAATAGGCTTCTATTGCTACTCCTTCCAACTTTCGGCATCACTCTCCGATAACCTCTACTGATCTCATCACCGAAGAACAACACACTCTGTTTTTTGGTGAGACCCCATCACTCTAGCCACTAGTCTTTGCGAGCATGGCGCTAGCCTTTGCCATCTATGTGGCCATCACCTACGCCTCGGGGCAGTTCAATTGGTCCAACAATAGGGCAAAATGGGGCTGACCGGGCAGAACTGGACTGTGTTTTTCCACCCTCTCTGACAGCATTCTTGCACTCTCTTCGCTGCCGTCGCGACCCAAGCTCCGCCGTGTACCACCTGAAACAACAGCACATCTCTCTAACCTCATTCAACGCCTTCGAAGGGTGTCAGTTTTTTTTTTGGGGGGGTTGAAGATTGGTTTTGATAGCAAATTTGTCTTCTTTTTTTTCTATTTGGTTTTTATTTCTTTATATTTTTTACCAAATAAATCACCTCCTAAATGAAATGTTAATTATGGAGGTGTGGTCATAAACAGAGTTGACCCTAATTTCCTCACTCCCACATGTGCTTTGTTAATTGGGCCAACTCACATCTGCAGCTTGCAGACAAAACAACCATGGGCATGTGAGCAAGCACCCGCGAAATACTCAAACTAAAATAGCAGTAAGTGTCATCCTCCTAAAAAATAAATAATTCTATTTTAACATCTACATAGGTATCTATATTATATGGGTTGTATTATGTGAGAGGTATAATGAAATAAATTGAAGAAAAAGTAAATGGTGAACTTATATTATTTGTGAGTAAGATATTTAGATATTTGAGAAAGTTAAATGTTAAAATAATAAGATTATAAAAAAATATAGAGGTAAGTGTTATACTAAAAAATAATAATAATAATAATAATAATAATGGGTCCAAAAGAGAATTAATGTAATATGACTTTTGCGTGTCTGACCCAAAAAATATATCGCTTATGCATGTTAGGTTAAATTTTATTTGTATTATTTAATATTAATATATTCATAATATTAATAATTATAATAATGTTATTTCATTTTAACAATTTTTTTACACTAGAAGTGAGTGGGTCAAAAAGTAATTGTCCTCTGCCGCGAGACTCATACTAAAATAGAGGAGAGGGTCAAGCCAACAAAAGAAAGAAAGAAAGATACCAGCCACTTAAGTTATGCGTGTTAGATTATATATAAATATATATCGAATTTTAGCATTTGAATGTCCCACTAACTATATGGTCGTGTTTAAAATGATTCATTCAAACTTTAGCAGATTGAGTGTGCCACTAATTATATGGTTTTCATTCAAATTTTAGGACATGGGGTGCGCCACTAATTATATGGTCATGTTTGAAATGATTCATTCAAATTTTGTGCCATTAATTTTAATCATAACAAAATATTTAAACTGATCCTGAAAAATATATTAAAAAATAAATAAATTTTTCAAAATTCAAAAGTCTCATATCGACAAATTACTCCCTCATAATTTTTAGGAAAAAAGGAATAAAAGATTGGTCTTTTGTATAATTTTATATTGTATCTTTATAATTGTACGAATATGTAAACATAGATCAATTTATCCATTTTTTTTAATTCTAACTTACCAAATTTTGACTTTCAAATTTTAAAATATTATTTTATCCTCCAAATATTTTTGAGAAGCCAAAATTGATATTTGATCTTTTAGCTATAGATGAATTCATTAAACAAGAAAATCTATATAACGATTGATGGTGCATACAAACTAATTATGGTACTCCACACAATATTTGTGGTATGGGTACACCTACCAATGCCCACTATTTAATATAAAAAATTATAGCAAATGAAATTACCTAAAAGCCCGCTTAATCTTGTCCCCACCGCACCTGTGACATCGCCTCAACGACCACCACCGCCACCGGCTGCCAGCCGCTACGTGCTCCCCATTCACTCCCCAAAAGAGCGTTGTCTCAACAAACCACCATCGAAATGGCATGGATGAAATTTCCCCCATGGAGTATATATATATATATATACGCTCTTGCAAAGTGTATTATTGTGGAATACTGGAGGTTTCTATATTCTTCCAACACAAGTACTTACCTTCAACTTCTTCTCCATTTATGAAACCAATAGATAACAAATAGAGATTCATCAATCTATATTATGGTTTGGGAATGATAACTATAGTGCTTACTAAATTATAAGAACGTATGTGGTTGCTAATTGGAGGAATAACCAGCGGGTGAAACATCATCCTATTTGGAGAAAAAAATTGCAATGGTTTAAAAGGAAAATTAGATATAGTTAGGGTTAAAATAGACCTTTCATAACCACAAGATAAAAGTGAAAAAAGATAGCGACAAAGGAATAAAAATAACTCGTACAACACGTTTTGTCGATAAAAATGTTATTGTAACCATTATCATCTTGTATATATAATATGTGTGTGTGTGTGTCCTGTGTGAGCAAAATACATAGTTTCAGACTTTCTCTTCCTCTGTGCTGTGTCTCTCCGAGAGAGTGTATGAAAAATATCAAGAGAGAATTGTGTGTAGAGTTTGTGCTTCTGATATAGAGCATCCTCTTACTTTGGCCCTCGGTGTCTTGTTTATAAATCTGATCTGAAATGCTTAGCAGGCTTTTTGTGCTATAGTTCACCGCAATAACGAAAAGGTGAACTAAGAAGCAACAGTACATTATGACTTTTAGGTTGTCCTTCCATCTCAGTCACAAGCCTCTTTCTTGTTGCCCCAGACCTGTAACCAAATCCTGCGCACATTTCAAATTCTTCCATCAATGCTCTCAAAATTCTTTGGGCGGTATGTCTGTGTAGATGTTTTTCTCTTGTTTGTTTTATTTATATAAATTCACCATTTTGATTAACCGTCTCTTAATCATTTTCTTAATATTGATGGTTCATAAGATAATTGAGTAACTCTCATTTTTTTATCCTTTTCTTATAATTGAGTAAACTCTCAAATTACATCTTGATAATTTTTTTGTTTGACACATTAGTCCCTAATAAAAATTAGTTAGTCTCGTGACTGGTTTGTAATTACAAAAATTAGACAATTGTAATCTCAAAATAACTAACAACTAGTACAAAGTTTAATATTGAGATAAAATGATGATTACGACTTCTCTAACCTCATTTCACATGACACCCTCTAAATTTGTAATTGTAAAACCTTAAAAAAAGACGATTACACCCAATCCTATAAATTAACTTTTTCAAAGTGGTACATTTAGGGTTCTTTAAGTTATGCAAATTTTGCATTTAGGGGGTGTTATGTTGTGACTTGCTACGCGTTGCAACTTAGTGATTGTTATCTCTTACACCTTTGAGCTTAGCGATTTGTTTCTCTCACCTCCCTTTCCTATCTTGTTTAGGAAGAATTTCTAACTTTAATATATTTGTTAAAAAAATAATGTGGCTTGCTGCTTCCATGTCTCTTTTGTTGGGACAGTAAAGCTCTTTGTCAACTACTTTTTGAAAAAAAAACAAAGGTGTCATGTGGGGAGAGATTAGAAAGTTCTAATCATCATTTTATCTTTACATTAGACTCTTTAATGGTCACAATTGAGTCTAGGACTTAGTTTCTGATTTTTCAATTTTTGCAATATATACTATCAAAGGTCACAAGTGTCTAGATAGTTTTTGTGATTGTTAAAGATCACCCAACTAATCTTTTATTAGGGACCAATATATCCATTGAAAATAGTGTGAGGGATTGATTTGGAGGGTTTACTCTATTTTCATCTTAATTTTTCTTCTCTAATAATGGACACTTGCTCCTTATTTCATATCTTGTTAGGAAACTTTTCAAGGGTCTCATTAATGCTATATTTGGATTGGTGGAATAGATTGAAATAGGATGAAATTGAATGTAATCATTAACTGTGTGTTTGGCAAATGAAAGAAAATAAGAGGAAAAAAATTGAAAGGAAAGAAATAGGGTAGATTTTCATTTTCCATAAATATATTTAGATGAAAGGGAAATAAAAGAAAAAAAGAAGAATAATTATTTTCTCTTATTTGCTTATAGGGAAAAGTAAGAGGAAAGATAAAAACTAATTTTATCAAATGACAATTTTACCCTTAAATCATTTTAAAAGGTTATTCCAACAATAAATATGGAATCAAGGAAAAAATCAGTGTAGAAACATAAATGTTAATGCAATTTTTATGTGGATAAATATAAAATCAACCTTCTATATCTATACTATATATAAAGGAAATAGTCCCTTTAGTGTCTAAAATTTCTATTTTCTAAAATACCCTTGATGCACAAGTTTGAGGAAGTTGCAAAAATAAATGAAATAAGTTAAAAAAAATTGAAGAAAATTACAAAAATAAAAAAATATGGATTGATAGGCACTTAAGTGCTTGTCAATTCACTAGTTTATATAAAAGCATTCACATCTATACTTTGAATTTATATTTAATAATTATATTAATTAATATCAAATAGAAAAATGTAGATTAGCAAATGGTGTTTCTACCTAGAAGAATTTCCACTCACATTTTTTTAAAATAAAATAACTGTTATACACTTATATTATTATGTGTAAATTACACTAATCTCTATTGGAATTTAGTGTAACTACATTTGTAGTCCTTTAATTTGTAGAATTACACTGACCTTCCATATATATATATATATATATATATATATTATTATATTAATTTAAGTGACAAAAAAATAATGTGTGACATGTACTTCATATATATATTGACTAAAATACCTCTATTTTATCATAAGTTATGATTATAAGTTTTATTGCCATGTGACAAAAAAGTATTTTGTTTAATTATTTTATTAAAATATTATAATTTTATCATTAATAATTATGTATATATCGCACACTATTTTTTTATTACTTAAATTAATGAATCACTGTTGCGGAAAAGATTAGTGTAATTTTAATGAACCTTAAGAAAGGTCAATAATAATTTTACAAAAAAGTGATGTCAAGTGTAATTATACTAAACCTTAAGAGAGTTAACGTAAATTACTCTATTAGTAATTAATGAGTAAAACCACCGAGGTTTTTAAAATCCAAAATTTAGTAGGTTTAGATGCATACAATATTAGAAGACATGATGTTGTAAGGTTATTATTGAAATATTGAAAAATTGCACATTTCTCCTCTTATTTTCCACACAAATCTGAAGGGAAAAAATTGGTGGGTCTCATATCCCACTTTTCACTATTTAATCTTTTCTCATGTATTTTCCTTCCAACCAAATAAGTTCTAAAGGTTCTATTGTTAGGATACATTAAAATTGGATGGAGTGAAATGAAATATAATGGATCTCATTACATCCAACACGACCTTCTCTTGTCATTTTCGTTCCATTAAATTGGGGAAATAGAGTGGAATGTGAGTTTCTATATAAATTATTACTCTTTTTCTATAAAATTACTATTGTTAGGGATATTGCAATTGGTTATATCCGAAATGTAATATTAAATATATGTGAATAGAAGTGTGTCTAAATTATATAGAGTAACGAATAAAATAAAACATATAAATAATAGTTTTCAATGGGATGAGCCCACTTGTCATACCCAAAATTCCAACATATATTTATACCACTCTCTTGAAATTTCTCAGGCACACTTTTTTTTCTCCAACTAACCACTCACTGCATAAAAGAATGCTCGCCTGTTGCTTCTAATTGGGATGCTCTCTTTGGTTGGAACTTGCTCCATTTATAGAGAGCAAAAGCAATTATGCTTTAAATGCACCATTAACCATCCAACCATAACATCTTCATCTCGGTATCTCGGTTATGCAAAGGTTTTTTTCTTCCTTCCTTTATGACAAAAAGGGAGTATCATAAATGCAAGTCATATTGCAACAACTATTTTATCATTTTAGGTTAAGAACAAGTATTCTTAATGTATTTGACTCAATGATATTATAAGAATAAAAAGCTTATAATTATAACAATTTTATTTAATTCCATTCTATCATTAGATATCCAAAGAATAAATTACCAACAAAAATTTAAATAATAGAATGAAATAATTCATATCTTTCTGTTTCCCTCCCTTCCACTTCATATTATTCCATTCTACTCCGTTTTACTACTTACCATTAATTTAAACATATACATTCATTACGGTAAGACCTAGGCCTTATAAAATAAAATTTATGGGACAAGATTGAAGTTATTTTAATAATTTTGAGAAGATGAAATAATAAATCACCTCTTGAATTTTACTTACTACCAGTTCGAACATCTCTTCAAATAGGCATACGTCCCCTCCAAATTCCTCAAGGCAAATATGTGATGAGTTTTAGTGGATTTCAACCAACCGGCAACGCCCTATCCAGCTCTTGGACTCAAGGTGAGCACATTTTAGTTAGTTTTTCATGAGAGTCATATTTATTTATATATTAGAAAAAATATTATCACCATCTCACATTTGAAGATACTTTTTTCACATCCTAAGCACCAAAAATATATACTACTTTGACATCCGAGAAATTATATATTTATATATAATGGGAGATTTCAGTTACATAACATAGTAAATTTTTATGAGATTAAGATAGCTGAAAATTCCAGTTACCTTACTGATATATAATTGAAATCCTCTTTGCATAATAATAATAATAATAATTGAAATCCTCAATTATAAGTACATGATTTTCTAAGATGTCAAAAATGGTGTATATAACACTTGTATGTAAAAAGGAATACTTTTCTTATATCATTTAAGTAAGCCCACGAAGCAGAATACGTTGAAGTACTGTCGCACGATGGTGTTCCTACTTCAAATGGCGAGCGCATGAAGAATGACAGAGACTACGAGGAAGCTCTTCAACAGGTGCATATATGTGTCCCTGTAATCGATATAATTATTAAATATAAAATTATTTATGTGCTTTTACCTAAAGGTTTAGGTTGTATAAATACATGACCGATTTTATATCTACTAATTAGGTTTAGTAATTCTACAAGTCCTTATAGTTTCACTCAATTTTTAATTGAGTTCATATAGTTTAAAAATTTGTAATTAAATCCCTATAGTGTATATAATATTTTTCAATCGATCCTATCATTATAAAAATTAAAATATTAATGGAATATTTTATTTTGATTAGAAGGTAAAAGGAGATAAAAATAAAATATTCTATGAATATTTTATTTTTTATAATAGCAGGACTTTATTGAAAATCTCATAAATTATAAAGACCTAATTATAAAATTTTAAATTGTCAAAATCTAATTGAAAATTGATTGAAACCATAGGAATGTACAAAATAATTAAACCTACTAATTATCACGTACACATAACAAGGCTTTTGACATATGATATTTGATTAGTGATCGTAATTTTGTAAGGTTTTGGTAAAAAATGAGATAAGAAAGCAGATAAATGCCGTCAAATTGATGTTGGGCTCCATGGATGATGGAGAGATAAGCATATCAGCTTATGACACAGCATGGGTTGCTCTAGTAAAAAATATTCGTGACGAAAATGCCTCTCAATTCCCCTCCTGTCTTGAATGGATTGTCAATAATCAGCTTCCTGATGGTTCATGGGGATATAGTGAATTATTCAAAGTCCATGACCGGCTTCTTAGCACATTAGCCTGTGTTATTGCACTAAGATCATGGAATATGCACCCTGAAAAGTGTGAGAACGGTAATTTATACAAAATTGAAGAATTAATAGCACTGGCTTTTTTCATTTGTGCTTCTAATTTTGAATTATTGTTCTAGCAATCCAACTTAGAAAGAGGGTTTAATTTATATCACAGGTATTACATTTTTCAAAGACAATCTATACAAGCTTCAGGATGAGAATGCTGAGCACATGCCAATTGGGTTTGAAGTTGTTTTCCCTTCTCTTCTCGATATGGCTCGAAGAATGGATATTGAAGTTCCATATGATACTCCTATCTTGAAAGACATCTTTGCAATGAGAGACCAAAAGCTCACAAAGTACATATATGGATTCTCTTAATACTGTTGGATATAATAATCATGTTTATGTAGGCCCTTTCCAACTTTATTATTTAATTGTATATGAACATAATATAATCTTTTTTCTTGGCTAGTATACCAAGAGAGATGATGCATAAGGAGCGCACAGCAGTGCTTCATAGCTTGGATGGAATGGCAAATTTGGACTGGAAACAACTTATTGAGCTGCAGTGCCAAGACGGGTCATTCTTGTTCTCTCCATCCTCTACAGCCTTTGCTCTCATCCAGACCCAAGATGAAAATGCTCTCCACTACCTTGACAAAATAGTCAAGAGGTTCAATGGGGGAGGTAAAAGTATCTTTTATTTTGGTGATACTATATATTTATTATCTTTGGTGATAGAGGTAAAAGCATCTTGACAATGATTATTTTAATCATCAGAGGATTTGGCAGCAGAGTATACTTTGGAGAATGAGATATATAATTGTCATTGCTCATACATAACAAGTTATTTTCTTTTAACTTCACCAAATGACTTTTTAAATATGGTGTGATTAACTTGAATTGGAGCATCATTTCAAATAACTCAGTTTATTACTGCAGACAACTGAAGGTACGACTTGCTGACTCAATTATATTTACTGGATTACATATGCTAATAGTTTATTTTATATTGCAGTTCCAACTGTGTATCCGGTGGATTTATTTGAACACAACTGGATTGTTGATCGGCTTGAACGCCTGGGAATTTCGAGATATTTTCAGACTGAGATCAAGGATCTTATGAGTTATGTTGCAAGGTACTTAGGATGTTAGGACGAGTTGATCTACATTTTCATTATTTTTTGTTTTTGGTTTTTGGCACATCGGAATTATAACACAATGAGGTTCGAACAAGCAATCTTTTGGTAAATTACACAAACACTTCACTACTAGCCCAATCATAGTGACTTAATTGTCAGTTTCATTTAATACAAATAATAAAATGTAATGATGTTGACATGGGAATTGAGATACGTATATGTCTTCTAAATAAAATAACTAATTATCGGATACATGTACATGTTAAAAATTTTCAGATATTGGACTCAGGAGGGTATTGTCTGGGCAAGAAATTCGGAATTTCAAGATATTGACGACACGGCAATGGGATTCAGACTGCTAAGGTTAAATGGCTACCAAGTTTCTCAGCGTAAGTTCAATATTGCTCTTATATGACAAAAAAAATAAAATACTTAAAGTTCAATATTGCTCTTATATGACAAAAAAAATAAAATAATTAAATATCTTAGTTTAATTCATCTTTATACATATGTGTGTGTTTGGGGGGGGGTGTTTTTTGTGTGCAGATGTGTTCAGGTATTTTGAGAGAAGTGGGGAATTCTTCTGCATTTTTGGGCAATCATCCCAAGCTGTGACGGGAATGTTTAATCTTTATAGAGCTTCTCAAGTGGTATTTCCAGGGGAGAAGATTCTCGAGCATGCCAAGCATTTCTCAACCAAATTTTTAACTGAGAAACGTGCTGCTAATCAGCTCCTAGATAAATGGGCCATCCCCAAAGACTTACCTGGCGAGGTGTGTTCCATTATCACTATAATTGAACTAAAAGGAAAAAGCTTTATATAAATGTACGCATGTACTGAGGAAAACAATGAAGATATATTACATTAAACTCCTATAAAATTTGATGAAATTCACCAACATGCAATGCAGGAGATAATAGTATAGTGATTTAAAAACTCAAAAAAGTATATCTAATTATTTCACAAATTCAAAAACGTTCTGACAAAAATTTATAAATAGAATAAGTCTCAAACAAGTGGGTGTAATTTGCCAAAACAATAAATGTGAGATTTACTAATTTGAAGTTATTAAGACTATTTGTTTTAATTTTATTTTCTGTACTATTTATAATTTGAACCCATTTACACTATAACAAATAATACTCAACAGATTGCTTACGCCCTGGACGTGCCCTGGTATGCAAGCTTACCTCGATTGGAGGCAAGATTTTACATCGAACAATATGGTGGCAAAAGTGATGTTTGGATTGGCAAGTCCCTTTACAGGTAGGATTAAACGCTGCTCATATGATTAGAAATAAACCCCCCATACTCAGGTACTATATATATAGCACTCAGTTGTCTATCATTCAGAGAGAGGGTAACATATACTCCATCTAAGAAACAAGAGTTCACTTTACCAAATTGTTTTTCATATCCAAGATTAAAAGTTTGGTAGTCCCAAATGAAATTACTCTCTTTTGACAGTATGCTCAAAGTGAACAATGATGTTTATCTCAAGCTTGCAAAATTGGATTACAACAATTGTCAAGCAGTGCACCTTGCAGAATGGGAAAAAATCCAAAGGTTAGGTAACCAGAGAACATCCATTATATATGCTTCAGCACCTGAACACTTGTTCACATAAAAACCACAGCAATGTGCTTCTAATTTTTGCAATGGCACCTCTTAGGTGGTACTTAGAAGCAGGACTAGAGGAGTTTGGATTGAGCAAAGAAGGTCTCCTGTTTGCTTATTTTATGGCAGCAGCCAGCATATTTGAGCCTGAGAGGACTCTAGAGCGGCTTGCATGGGCTAAAACTGCAGCTTTGCTAGAGACACTAACATCATATATGAAGGATGAAGAAACAAGGAGTGCCTTGAATAACATTAACATACCAGACTACTCTAACCAGGAAACATACAAATCACTGTTTGTCCTGTCAAACCCCTTTTTGTGCCTAAATTTCACAAATTTTTTTGCTTGATAATATGTAATATGTGGCAAAATGATACCAGTGATGCAGCAAACTTGCATGTGTGTTGCAGGAGATTGAACAAGAACAAGAAAGAGGAGCAACTACTTGGGATTTTGTTGATGACCCTTGATTACCTTGGGTTGGATGTGTTTCAGCGTTATGGTCAGGAAATTTCACATTATTTGAATCAAACTGTGAGTATTCCCTTTTGAAATTTGTAACTTCATATTATGTACTTACTTATAAACACAATCGAAACATAGGCTCCTTACTTGGCGAGAACCTTACTTAGGATTTCTCATGAAAACTAAGTCATATTTTTTAACTTTTCAGTGGCAAAGCTGGCTGTCAAGTTGGCAAAATGAAGGAAAAAACTCCCAAAGAGAAGCAGAGTTGCTCGTGCAAACCATACACTTAATGGCTGGCTGTTGGTCAGAAGAGCTACAATCCAGTCCTCAGTACCAGAGATTGCTGGAAGTCACTAACATAGTCTGCTATGAGCTCCGTAATTACCAAAGCAACAAGGTCATTCAGTAATAAAGACATATATTATGCATAGATTTAAGTCCCATATCCTGAATTTTCACATTTCTGCTATTGCCAGGAACATGACAGTGGCAGCGCCAAGCTGAGTAGGACCAACATCACTACCCCAAAAATAGAGTCTGGCATGCAAGAACTCGTGCAATTGGTGCTCCAGAATTCCTCAAATGGCATACAATTACAATCCAATATTAAGAATGCATTCCTCTTGGTGGCCAAGAGTTTCTACTATGCGGCCTATTGTGATCCACAGACCATTATCTCTCATATTGACAAAGTCCTCTTCCAAAAGTGGTGTAAATTTCCCATCCTATATATTCCATGGGATTTAAAACTGGAACCTCCAAGATGTGGGGTACCCAGTGCTCGGTAGTTAATATCAACTGAAAATCAACTTGTTTATGTAATGGGGTAGGCACTCGTCCTTGTACTGGTCTAGTCCAAAGAATCAGATCCTTCCTGAATCATGATTCTTCTTTACCATTCTATAGAGAATGCAACCTGGCTTGGTAACTGCACTACTAGTATTAGTCTTCCTTAAGGTTCAGATGTTCTCCACAATCCTTCAGTAGTTTGTGGTAATTTACTGTCTCATGATAGGGACTTCTTTCATGTTTAGTGGTTTCTTAGTGTGTTCTCCTCATCTGTTCACCCAAACAATAAGACCTATACATGGTCCCAATGTCACTAAATCTTATCCCTGCTTTTTATCACGTAGTAGCAGTTGTTGTGTAATGTGTATACTAGTAATTGAAATCCATCAACTATATGGTACGTCATTCTGACTCACTAATAGTGCCAAAGAGTTTTAACAAATTACTTGAAGATTATGGATCCTCTTTCCTTCTAGTAACGGATATCAGTAGCAGTATAAGTTGTAAGTTGAATTAATAATCTAGTTAACAATTGAACATGGGTGGGGTAGGCCTACCGTGCACATCTAACTATTTATTTGAGAAACGGAAAGAGTTGCAATCATCAAACTTTTTCTTTACTTTGAACCAACATGAAGTTTGGAAGCAAAGCTGTCATAAAAAGTTCTAGCAAGGCCAGAAATGCCATACTCGCATGTAGACAACAAATGAAATGGGTCAACGACCTTGTTATGAGTCTAATTTCGTTTTTCTTGGGATCAAGATAATCTGATATTCACATACAATACAACAAGACTAGTTGACAAGGGACTGTTCTGAATGGCTTCCCCTGTAATCCTTGTGTATATACTTCCGAATAGAAACAATTGAAGAACATAGTTGCCGTGTTTAAAAAGAATTATTTAAAATGTCGAACTTAAAAGAACTGGCTCAAATTGTCACATAAGGATGGATGTGGTAGAAAGGTGAAGATCATATTCCTATCAGTTACTGATTAGATTAGAGCTCCTCTTTGACAGCTGGAACTTCCACTGGAAACTTATTTTTGACCCAGCCCACATAGCCTCCTCCCATGTCCTTCACATCCTTATAACCCTACCAATTCACATCAAATCAGCACAGGTTAGTCTCGTCATCCATTGGTAAACAAATAGAGAATATTGAAGCTGACATGAATATACTTACATCAGCTAGAAGATCAGTAGTTGCATACAGAGATCTCACCCCACTTTGACAACCCTGAAAATTCAGATTTCATACAAAAGATAAGAAATTTTGGCCTCAACTAACATTAACAAGAAAGAAGTAGAGACTATATGTAGTTTATATTTAGAAGAGGAAAAAAAAGAAAAAGGAAAAATGTAAGAGACCAAGAAAAAGGATAGTTACCACAATGAGATGATCTTCTTTGTTGCAAGCAGATGAAACCTCCTTCAGAAAGTAAGGGTTCTTCACCCTGCCTGCTCCACAAAAACACAAGACCTCACAATTTTACTATAGAATTTGTAATCCTAACATACTAGTGCTAAATAAAGAAGAAATATGCATCTCCAAAATAGGCTCAGCTACTATGAGAGAATAATTAATTAAGAAGAAGTTTCTTACCCTTGGGTGTATCCAACATGTATGGAATGTTGATGACCCTAGCTGCATCGACATGCCCTTTCTTGAACTCTTCCTCCGTCCTATTGCACCAAAAGGTTTAGGTTGTTATTTGAAGAAACAAGCATTACATTACATGAATCCCAGAAAACTCAAAACACCAAGACCGGGCAAAACAAGAGAGGATTTGTTACCTGACGTCGAGATAAACGTAGCCAGTCTGGATCAGACCCTTGGCTGCACGTACATCAACGGTGACAACCTTCGCTCCTGAGCAACACAACACAAAAAGAACAAGAACAAGGAACAACAGCCAACGAGGCAAAACTGCCATATGGTATGTTAGAGAAGTGAAAACTGATGACTCTGAGATAGCAAGCCAAGCCTAAGTACAAAATGTGTGAAAAAGAATTTAGTCAAAAACCTTAAAGGCCCCTTAGAACCAATGAACAAGGACCCATAGTTATATATATGTGTGTGTGTGAATATAGATAGATAGATTATAGATATATGTTATGTATGCACGTGCAAGTGGGTTGGGGAGTTTTGGTGGTAAAGTCTCTCTATTCTGGGGGTCGTGTTGCTTGGTTTGAAGTGTTGAAGTTTGAAGGTTCAACTCCCAAATTAAAAAAGAAGAAAAAAAAGGAAAAGAAAAACATGTCAACATAGACACGAGGAATGTCATAGAAGCGGTGATGGTATTATGGTACCGCAGCAGCATGCAGCTGTTTGACGCTTTCCCTTTCGGTGGATGGGTTTTGGTGATGCGTCACATTCCAGCTACATTGGATTGGATGGGATCAGAATCTGCACCTTCTGAGTTCTTTTTTCAATTAAAAAAAAATTCTTGTCTGCACCTTTTGTGTGTGTTTTTTTAAAGAGATTATGCCTTTATGATGTTAATTAACTTTCACTTTATAGCAAGAGTAATATGAAGTACTTTGTCGTTTTAGTTGATTAAAATGAAGAAAAAAAACTATTAGAACAAAGTAAATTTAGCGTGAATCTAAATTGACAAATTTGTATTGTAAGACTAACTCGTCATCCTAATCACGTAAAAGCATACGTCTCCATTATTATTCTTCAATTTTTATTTTTTTTCCTTTCTTCATACAAAACCATACATTATTTCCGACTTTCCGTAGATAACGCAGATTTTTTTTTTTTACCACTGGGTGATTGTTTATCATAATTGTTGGATATAATTATCCACAATGGGGTCCATTACTGGCTTCTGAGAACTTCTTCTCCCTCGTCTAATCCAACGTTGAATGATGGGGCCTCACTAAATTTGACGTGGCAAGAATAACTAGAGCATTGTATTTGCTTCTGTTATGCAGTGGCCTGAGGACAGCCCTTGTATTTCAAATTCTTCTCCATGGGAACAGTTGAAAAATTCTTGATCAGGGACAATGTTTATATAACAAAATTTTGCTACACTTAATAAATTCCATAAAAATGTTAAAACGAGATTTAAAAATTACATTGGCAATAAAATCATTAAATAAAGCAAACTTAATAATACCTTTCGTATATCATTTTATTTGGGGCTGCTTGTTAGATGGTGACTTAAATTTTTTATTTAAGAAAAGAAATTTGATAAAATGTAATTTTTCCCCCACTTTATTATTATTATTATTCCTTCCCCTCCACAGTTCCACCCCTCACTCCCGCCACTTATCTCACCCATGGAGCAACAGCATCAAAAGAAGAAATCAGAAGAAGCTCCACCGGCGATCGCTGCTTCGGCGAGATCGCTGCTCTTCCTTCTCCGGTAAGTTGGTCGGTGGATCGTAGCCGCCGCCGTCTTAATTTTCTTCCGCTTCTGCAGTTCCTGGGCCTGCGATATTCCGATGCGATTATATTGTTGAATGGTTTATTCTGTTTCGGTCAAATGTTTCGATCCCTGTTTGTTTCCCGGAAAAGTGGATTCTCCTGTTCCCAATTATAGTTCCGAGTTTTTTTTTATCGCATTTGGTGTCTGTTCTCTTGTTTACGTGTATAAAATTTAGTTGAAATGTATGGTAAACACTGATTGTGTTCTTGTGCCTTGTTCTGGATTGTGTTTGTTTGCCATTAGTTCAATTTTAGGAATTTGAGGTGGGAGGTGTGTCGGGCAACTATGAAGGAGTAGTCAAAGACAAGAAGAGGACAAACACACGTAAATCATCTGTAAAATTATATAGTATTTCATAGATATAAAAATATAATAGAATTTCTAATTTTAATTAATCATGATTGTTAGATTACTTGATTAACGACTAAAATTTTGTCAGCATGTGGTTACAAATCTTTTAGGCACCATGGAAGTAGGCGCCTTTATTTTCTTCAATCGTACATACTTGGTTTGAGTTTCAGTTTCAATTTTTATTTTTAGTTTTTACAATTTTGTGAAGGAAATCCTAAAAATTGAAAATAAAACTGAAAATTAGAATTTGTAGTTTTTATAATTTTTATTTCCTTTACAAAATCTGAAAAATTGAAAACTAAAAATAAAAACTTGGAAACTTAAAAAAACAAGTCCTTAATTTTTTAGAATATCAAAAGCTTGCTCTTAAAAAGTTACAGTTATATTATTTGGTAAAATAACATAAAAGTTACTCTTAATAAAAAGAAGTATGGTGTTTGGCAAATACATGATAAAATTACTTTTAGAATTCAAAATGGCTATAATGGATAGAGATATTAAATAAAATAATTTATACTTTTATTGTTATTAAATAAAGTAAGATTATATTAGTTTTTAAAGTATTGGAATGCAAAAATAAGTTCTGAAAAGCACCATACAAGATGTTTAAAAGTTTAAAGGATATGAAGTGCAAATAGACAGACCAGTCTTGGTTAGGAATGCAAAATGATTGGAGGTCCATGCTGGCACTCGATCCATCTGTAACATTATTTACTTTGGAGAATGAAATTGTTAGTGGGAATTTATGGATGCTGGTTGGTAATGGCAAGAATACATTATTCTGGGAAGACACTTGGCTGTGTGAAGAATGTTTCCAAGGCTGTATGTAGTATCTGCCTAGAACAGATCATGTAATCTTAACATGTGGGTTTTGAAATAGGTTAGAATGGGTGCGAAGCGGAGGTAATTGCGCTGTCTTCCTTAATTAAACTTGTGTTGCAAGATATTGGATGTGAGGAATCGGAATTGGAGGTTGGATTTACATCAAAGGTTCTGGAATCATGGAGCAAAAAAGATGCAAGGGATTTTTTAAGAGCAGCTTTTTGTGAGGAACAAATTTATAGGTATCCAAAGGTGGCTAAAGAAAACATAGAGGTAGTTTTTGAAGTAAAACAGAACCCAAGATGATGGCAGCCTGTGGCATCAAAAAGTCGTGAAATATCATGACAGGAAGCTTCAAAGACTTTCTATTAGTGAAATACAGAATAATCACTTGGCATAGAAATAGAGGAAGTACAGTGGAAGCTGGCATTGGCAGAGTTGAATTAGTCTCAACCTTCGGTGTTTTGCATGTTTAGAAACATCTTATTATTGCACAATACAATCTATCTTCCACCGTCCATATTTTGTCCACTTTGTCATGAACGGTTTTTCTTGAAGGGTTAATTTGTGGAAGATTCTAGAAGATTCAAGACTTAGAAAAATATAGAATATTGTGGAATAATATAGATAGCTCTAGAGATTCTAGATACTTCTGGAATTCAGGAGAACCATGTAGAATCATGTAGAACTATTTAGAAGCATGTAGAGACATGTAGAAGTATCTAGAAAGTCCTAGTAGATATATGTAGAAGGCTCTAGAAATATGTAGATATGTGTGGAATGTAGGAAGATTCTAGATAAAAATTCTGGAC
This sequence comes from Dalbergia oliveri, assembly GCA_030441495.1. Classification (NCBI taxonomy): domain Eukaryota; kingdom Viridiplantae; phylum Streptophyta; class Magnoliopsida; order Fabales; family Fabaceae; genus Dalbergia; species Dalbergia oliveri. The sequence goes on from JAMLFY010000004.1 coordinate 7,089,363, forward strand.
CATCCATTAGAATCAATCTCCACCATCCATTGAGGAGGTGAAAGGCTATATATATGAGTGGCCATTCTTGCCCAAATCATCCAAGTCATTTGTAAGCTTTCTTTGTGTAGTGCAAAGTATTCTCTCCACCAAAGTTCTTCTATTCTCTTGTGCTCTTAGCTTCCGTTGCTAGTCATTTTTGAGTGAGGCTGACTTGGTGCTTAACTCAAGAGGTTGAGTAAGTCCAAATGCCGGCACGGTTGCATTGGAGTGTGTCCAAGGTCGTGACAAGTTTGGCATCAGAGCAAGGTTCGTGTGGGAGCACAAGTGGTTTATGTGGAGAAAATGACTTCAAATGTGACTGAAGAACATGTGAAGGCTTCAAGGGAGAGCGATGTCATTCCTCCTCATACCAAGAAGACGTGGGTCAAGCAAACCAAGGGGCGAAGATTTTACCATCTTGGAGGAATGGGTTTCTTTGTTGGAGAATGCTCTAACAAATATGGATATACACATCCAAAGGGTGGAGCATGATAAAGAAACTTTAGAGACTCATGTGCTGGAGAGCTAGACATCATGAAGGAAGATGTCATGCATGCTCTCAAGAGTAGAGAAGAAAGGGATGAACGCCTCAACCAAGTTGAAGGCAAGCTTGAAGGTGTCATGAAGTTACTTGAAGAGGCTCGAGCATCCCTTGAAGAACTTAGGTTGAACTAATGCTGGTACCCAAGGTGGAGCAAGGAAAACTCCACGGGTTGATCTCCCAAAGCTACAGGAATTCAAGGGATGAGGAACGCTCAAGAGGTAGAGAATTTCTTATGGAGATGGAGAGGTACTTTGAATGCCAAGGCGTGGCAGAAGAATAAATGAAGGTACATACTACTTTTCTCTATCTTCCTGATAATGCTATCTTGTGGTGGAGAAGGAAGCATGTAGACATAGCGAAAGGCACTTGCAACATAGCCATGTAGGAAAACTTCAAAAGGGAATTGAAGAGACAATTCTTCCTGAGAATGTGGTTTATGAAGCAAGAAAGAAGTTAAGAGAATTGAAGCATAGAACCATAATTGGTGACTATGTGAGAGAGTTCACTACACTCACACTTCAAATCCTTAACTTAGCCTTAGAAGATGCGTTATTCTTCTTCATTGATGGACTCCAACCATGGGCCAAGCAAGAGTTGCAAAGGTGGGGAGTCCAAGATGTGGATGAAGCCATTGTAGTGGTCGAGTCACTCAGAAGTACCAACGAGGGGACTTCAAGTCCAAACCATCTTCTAAGGCTAGCTCCTCTAAAGGTGGGGAGACAGTGAAAAATATTCCTCCAAAAAAAGACTTCAAGTATTCTTCTAAGAGAGTGTACGAGGAGAAGAAAAAAGCTCTTGTGCCTAAAAGAGGATGTTTCGTGTGTAAGGGGCCACACCAAATGAAAGATTGCTCGAAGCTAAGGACATTGGCATCCATTGCTGAGGAACGGGAATCCCAAACACAGGAGGCTGAATATGTTAGATTTGTCCAACTCTTGAATGCCTTAAAGGGTAAAGAAGTATGCCCCATGGAGAAGAAGAATGGGTTGATGTATGTTGAAGTGCTCATAAAGGAGAAGCCCGTTGTAGCTATGATTGACATTGGTGTCACACATAACTTCATCACACCCTAGGAAGCAGAGAGACTTAGGTTGAAGGTCATGGAGAAAATGGTTGGCTCAAGATTGTCAACACCAAGGGAGAACCTCTTAGAGGAATGGTGAAAGAGGTAGAAATGGCTCTTTGCTCCTAGAGAGGATTTATAAATTTCTCAGTCGCACCCATGGATGATTTCAGGATTGTCCTTGGATTGAACTTCTTGAGGAAATTAAATATGGTGCCCATGCCATATTGCGATACGGTGTGTGTTATGGAGAAAGGGTCTCCATGCATGATCCCTACACTCTCCAAGCCTGGAGGAACTCCTATGTTGTCTGCCATGCAACTAAAGAAAGAGGTCAAGAAGGGAGAGGTGACCTACTTGGCCTTGCTCAAGGAAGAACCAATGATGGAAGAAGGGGATGTACCACCACAAATCAAGAAAGTCCTTGAGGAAAACAAGGATATCATGCCTCCCAAATTGCTGAAACAACTTCCTCCAAGGAGGAAGGTAGATCACAAGATCGAATTGGAAGCAGGTATGAAACCACCCTCGCTAGCACCATATAGGAGGGCACCACCAAAGTTAGAAAAGTTGAGGAAACAACTGAAGGAGTTGTTGGATGCTGGTCTTATCCATCCGTCCAAAGCACCATATGGAGTGCCGTCTTATTCCAAAAGAAGCATGATGACTTATTAAGGCTATGCATCGACTATCGGGCACTTAACAAGGTAACTATCAAGAACAAGTACCCTATTCCTTTGATAGCCGATTTATTTGATTAACTAGGAAAAGCTAAGTGGTTTTCAGAGTTAGACTTAAGGTTGGGTTATCATCAAGTGAGGATTGCCGATGGTGATGAACCAAAGACCACTTGTGACATGAGGTATGGTTCGTATGAGTAGTTGGTAATGCCTTTCGGCTTAACCAATGCTCCTGACATTCTGTACCTTGATGAATAAGATTTTTCATCCTTATTTGGATCGATTTGTAGTGGTCTACTTGGATGACATTGTGATATATAGCAATTCTCTTGAGGACCACGTGGATCACCTAGATCATGTTCAAGACATTAAGTAAGAATAACTTATATGTGAAAAAGGAGAAATGTTCCTTTTCCAAAGATGAGATTCCCTTCTTAGGGCATGTGATTAAGGATGGAACCCTCCAAATAGATAAGGAGAAAGTTAGAGTTATCAAAGAATGGGAACCCCCAAGCAAGGTGTTTGAGCTAAGATCATTACTTGGACTGGCAAACTATTATAGGAGGTTCATCAAGGGATATCCGCCAAGACCGCGCCATTGACAGATCTTTTCAAGAAAAATCACTCATGGGAGTGGACAAAAAATGTCAGAAAGCCTTTGATGGATTAAAGACCTATTATGGAGGAACCCGTGTTATCCTTATCGGATCACTCTAAAGTGTTCAGGTTCACAGATGCTTTTGACTTTGCTATAGGAGGTGTCCTAATGCAAGAGGGGCATCCTATTGCATTTGAAAGCCGCAAGTTGAATGACACAGCGGCGTTACACGGTGCAAGAAAGAGATGAACGTGGTGCATTGCCTAGACATGACGTCACTACTTACTAGGATCACACTTCATTGTCAAGACACAATGTGGCCACTAGTTACTTTCAAACTCAAAAGAAGTTAAGCCCTAAGCAAGCTGGATGGCAAGACTTCTTAGCTGAGTTTGATTTCGAGTTTGAGTACAAGCCAGGAAGAGTTAACGTAATGGCGGATGCACTAAGTCGAAAGGTTGAGTTAGTAGCCATTTCCCTAGCTGAAGGGAATATTATACAAGTAATCAAGAAGGGATTGGATCCAGATCCCTTAACAAAGAAGTTGGTGGAGATGGCTAGAGAAGGAAAGACCAAGAGATTTTGGTTAGAGGATGACCTACTCTACACTAAAGGAAAAAAACTATATGTCCCCAAGTGGGATAACTTGAGAAGAAAGTTGACTAAGGAGTGTCACGACACGAAGTGGGCCACACCTACAGCATCGAACCCTAGCATTAGTAGAAACAACCTATTATTGGCTATAAATGTGAGATGAAGTAAAAAGCTATGTGAAGACTTATCTTGTGTGCCAACAAGACAAGATAGAGAATAGGGCTTCTAGTGGATTATTGGAACTGCTACCTACTCCTGAGCAACCATGGGAAAGTGTCTCCTTAGACTTCATCTTGCATTACCTAAGTTTGAGGGGTATGGATCCATCTTGGCAGTGGTGGATCGATTTTCTAAGTATGCTACGTTCATTCCCCCCTACGGATTGTACTATCGAGGATGCGACGTGATTATTCTTCAAGAATGTAGTAAAGTACTGGGGTTTACCGAAGATAATCATTAGTGACCAAGATCCACATCACAGGTCAAAGAGTTATTCAAACTCTTGGGGTTAGAGCTACCCTTCTCAACTAGCTTTCATCCACAAATGATGGAGACCGAGAGGGTGAATGCTTTATTAGAATGCTACTTAAGGCACTTTGTTAGTACTAAACAAAAGGATTGGACTAAGTGTCACGACCCAACTAGGGAACGTGACCGACACGTGAGGAATCACATCCCCACGTAAGCCTCGTGACCTCTAGTCTCTATATGCATAAAGTAATATACTTTTTATTCTGAAATCATGGTTTCATCTAAATTTCTATTTAAACTTTATATTTGAAATTATATAACTGAAATACTTGATATATGAAGCTCTGATAACATATTAATTATACTCTAAAAATCAATTTAACTTATGAACTGAATCATAATTTCATCTCTAGTTTACATGCATCTTTAATCAAACTCTACAATTTCAATTTCATACTTGTAAACTAAAAACATATACATGATTGTTCAAATACTGAAATTAAATATATAATCTGAAAATCTATGCATGACTTGGATCCTACCTGAACATCTCCTGGAGCACTTTACTTTAACAAGACTCTAAACTAAGCCTTACTCCAAAGTAAGACTCACCACTCAGAACAACTGTCTATCAAACTGGAGGTTGAACAACATCTACCTAACTACGAGGAGGAATGGAGAGGGTGAGTCAACAAACTGAGTAAGTGAGCTCTCACCCATCACCCACACGGACAGCCACGGAACATATATACATGCAACAACATAAATCATTTGATATTCGTATGCATAATTATATAGAAAAGATATTTCTATATTTATAAATTCATAGGAAAGTATCTCTAGATTTTTTTTACTTTAATGGGAAATCATTTTTCATACACATAATGACTCTTAAATCAAATATTATTGAAAACATAAATATTCTCTGAAAACATAACTATTCTAAAACATAAATAACGGTACTCTAATAGAGAAATAGGGGTCTCCTGGTTATGCCTTGCATAACAAAATATAAATTCTGGTTATGCATGTCAACCATGACATAACAATTTCTCTAATCTCTGGATCCTCTGGATCCAAATTGGACACCTAATTAGGTTTCATTCTCTGCTCTATGAGATTGTCCTCTTAGGACAACTTGGTACTAAGATTAACGATCATTTTTCCGGTAACTCGCGTTGTTTCTCTTTAGCTACCGTCTAGTCTCTAAATTATAAATTAATCATTTCTTTAAAACTCTACTCTAGACTCTTTTTTGGGTTTAAAACTCTATTATATAATTACTCTATTCTTGAAATCATAAGATCTCTAATATACATAAAATCATTTAAATCTAAAACTTTTGAAACTCCAAAACCTCTTGACTCATATAACTCTAACAATCTGACTTTAGCATAACTGACTATGAAATCATGCCCAAGGATCACCCGCTTGTAGGCATTCTGATTTCTAGTCCACAGAATATGTATCTGGCAGTTGCTACGAATCATATTGAATTTCATACTTTTGAGTATCATAAAAATTGAATTTCTAAAATCTCATCTCTCAACCTAACATATTTCATAATTTAATAACTCTAAATCATACTATGAAATGGAAACGTTTATAATTATAAAAACTTGATATTTTAATAGCATCTCTATTCATGAAATTAAATCATACTCTATTTAACATTTTTGCCAAAATATCTTAATGGATATTCTAAATTATATATTCATATATTAAATCTTTTAGAGTTGTACATAAAACACTTTCATAAGATACAATATATCAATCATGGTCCCATAGTTTTCTAAAATACATTTTTCATGCTATTGTCAAAACATGCTCTTTGTCTAGCTTGTCATCCTTGCAAAATCATATATACAATCATACTTCCATCCCTAAATTTATATTTAACACTAATCATGTATAAATATACTTATAATGCTTAAAGGTAAGGCAATGAGTTTGAACCCACTCACCGTTAGAAGCAGGAAGTATATGGGCACCACCAACTTGACCTTGGGAGCTTGGAATGACACCAAGAACTGCCATGAAATAACATTGACCCAAGATCAAACTCTAATACTCCATAGATAACTCTAATCAAACTCTAACAATATTGGGGAGCATCCCACTTGAAAACAATGGAGACAAACAATAACCCATAATATGGGGAAAGAAGATCATGGAAAAAACTAACATAAACCAACAACAATCACTCACCTTGATCTTGGAAGGAGAAGGAATGATGTTGGATTAAGAGAGGGAGGGTTGGGAGAGAGTTTGGGATGATAGGGCTCGGTTTCTGAATAAGAAACCCGAGCTTGGGGTGTTTTTATAGGAGTGGGGATCCCACTTATCAAACTGCGTCATTTTGCACTGTGCTAACATTAGACACGTTCGCTAGCAAATACATCTCGCTGCAATGAACCTGGAGAAGCAAACACTCACTAGCCAGCCTCTTGGCTCACCCTGCTGATCAGCGAGCATAACTCGCTGCACGAGTTCTCTCTAGAATCTTGTCGTAACGGCACCCCACAGCACTCTCAGCACCCAACAACATCCTCAACTTAATAAGGAAATACCCCCATTTAGATTCAAATAAAATATCAAAAAAATCAAAACGCCAACCATTCAAAATCCAAATTTTGGGTTTTAGTTCAAATCGGAAATCTTCACGATTTTCTAAACTTGTGGTCTAAAACGAAATATTTAAGGGTTTCATAAAAATCATTAAAAATCACTCTTCAACTTATTTTCCCTCTAGGAACAAATACCGGACTTTTCATCCAGGAATGTGACTTTAACATATAGCCCTCCAAAGAGGTATAGGGTCCAGACTTAGTGAAGTTAAGACCCGACGGTGGGTCCAGGAACCTGAGGCCGTCCAGAACTTATTCTGACACGTGTATAACAGGTATTACATTCTTCCCCTTAAAAAGATTTGATCCCCAAATCTAAACTTGTGTAGCTGGAAGATCAAAAAGATGGGATACTTAACCCACATGGGGTTTCAAGAATGGGCCTAAATGCCCTGAACACTCTAACATGATACTCTGATATATAAGCTGATACTTAGGAGACAGTGCCATCCTGAAGGCCACTGTTCCATTACTCTAGCTGAAGATGCCAATTGTCACATGTAACACCCTAATATTTAACCCAACATGCCTAGGACGTATTAAGATTAACTATTAGTTATTACTTCCCTTTGAACATCATTTGTAAAATTACTTAGCGAAAAATATGGGTAATTTTTTTTTTAAATGGAATACGTAAAACAAAGTGCGAGCCTTCGCGTACCATATAAAAGAAACGTGAAGCGAAAAAAAAATAAATCATACAATCCAAAAGCAATATAATAACACTTCAATCATAAAAACATCCATCATAATATTAATCATCATAGTTTAGTACATCAGCTTGAAAACATAAAAGCATAAAGTCATACCCTTATAGTGGGCAGCTTCAGAGAAACATGAGATACAAGAAACATAAACTACTAATATATGAAGAGGCCCTCAAAAGATACTACCCGCTAAAAGCAACCCTCCCTCTACAAGCCTCCAGAAGACGCTACTTCTCGGACGGGGATATGTAGCCCACGACTGTCGAAGCTCCTCGATGTGGCCCAACGAGAGGGGGCGTGGGCATGCAATCGGGAGTGACGTGGCTGCCTCGTGAGGGTGCCTCTCTCGCGTACACGCCTCATAGGCCTCGCTCGAGACCATGTCCTCGCTACCCTCCCCGGCCAAAGGCAGGAAGAGGCGGAATCCTTCGAATAGGGTAGGGAGTCCTCGGCAGGTCTCGCCGCGAGTGGCGTATGAGGACACATACTCCGAATAGTCACGCACCGCTGAAGATGATGGTCGGCCGGCGTTCTCTCGTCACGAGGTCGCGTCCACTCAAAAATCAGATCATTGCCGTATGGAGAAGTCGAGGTGAAGCGAAAGCTGGAGGTGGAAAAGCAAATGGGCGTCCCATATATGCAAAAATATGCACAACACAATGACCCTCGAAATGGTAAAGCTGGTTATCTGGATCATAGTGCAGCTCACACGGGCGCATCAACAAAAATCACGAACGACGCCATCGCGCCTGAAGACGTAACAGAAAAGAAAGAGAGAGGTGAGAATCTTGCTAAAGAATCTCATAGGGAAAACCTCTATCCTAGTGTCATCGTTTATGTCCTCAGGAACCTTGGGTTTATTATGAAAAGGTTAAACATGCAATGGTTCATTATAAGGTTTTCGCAAAAGATAATTATCCAAGGTCCGTGTCTTTTATAATGAATCTTAATGCATGTATACAGCATACCGACATATGAATGCATGGCAATACATAGGGCAAACCAATAAAACTCATCATCATCAACTAATTCACATAATAGTGGCATCTCATTTCTCAACCTGTGACATCATGGTATGTAAAAATAGTAACCGACCCTGATACTAGGCTATGAGCTCATACCTTAACTAGTCGTCACTAGTTCTTACTTATCTTCTTGATAAGCGAATCATAATCATAAAAATAACAATCCCGACTCCTAGAGTACGGGCATGGGACCTAAGGAATCACCCATCATGGGACTTTCTTCCTTCTGAAACGCATCAACTGGTTAAGACCAGTGACTTTGTCCACTTTGGCAGGCTGATGTCGATGCCCTCACGGTTTTACCTTCCTCACCGTAAGGAGAAGTATGTCTTAGTCTACGAAACGCATCATCTTGGTTAAGACTAGTGACATTGTCCGCTTCGATATGGCTCCTCGACCATACCCCCCACGGGTTTCCTTTCTCCTCAGGGTAAGGAGAAATGCGTCTCGGCATGTCACATATAAATCATTCTTTTCAAAAACTTTTCTCAAGTCCCTCAAATTTGACGGAAATTCGCAGCATAACGACTATACTCCGAATTTCCTCAAATTTGAGTTATGTCACATAACTCAACAACACATGTTATTCTCATGAAATATTTCAACCGAATAAATCTCTTATCCTTAGGAGCATACCCCTCCTAACTCATTTCATATTTCTCATTCTCATTCTCATTCTTGTTCTCATGCATAATGTACCACATTATCGCAACAACATAACTCAAACACGCATATAGCCACATATATCATGTCATTAGCATATTGTTAACATCACAAGTATACCCACTCGGTCTCATACTCACATCACACCTTCTACCTCATGATGTCTTATGCTTTGGCCCTTACGGTCTTAAACTTGTGTTCCAATTACCCTAACCTTCATTATGGATTTTTATAACACCTAAGGGATCATTACCTAAAATTTTCTCTAATGTTTATGATTTATGACATAACCAAACAGCTCTTAGTAATTTTGGGCAAAATTTTGCCTTATGATTACGGGCTCCTAGAATCTCCATCTTTGACCCTTTCTAAGTTTCGTTTTGCCTAAGGCTCTATAATTAACTCTCAAACCAATTATGAGGGATTCCTACAGATATCCACTAATTATAAACCATTTTCCTTAAGTCCAATTATGCTGGAACAGAATTACTAGTTTGTGCATTTAAGTATTCTAAAATTCACATTTTATGTCCTTTCTAATTACTTGTTCTTCCTAAACTTCCCTAAATCATTCCTTGCTTCACTCAAACATAATTTTACACATTTTAACACCATAAAACAGAATTTATACAGTGGCCAAACATGAGAGGGCAGAACCGAAATGTAAAGCCCATAAGATCACATAATCTCATGAATTAAAATGCATACAAGTTGCTAGTTTTCTCTTGGAATAATTTTAGAAACTCAAAACTCTTTTAGAAACCAATTTATCTCATTAAAATCATAAAAACATATGCTAGGTCAGTAGCTAAATTATTTAGCTCAAGGAATAGATTTAAAACATAAAACTTTGTTCATAAAGTTCCTTGAGTATATCCAAACTTAGAAAAATTCCAAGATTTAGACTATGTGCACTTGTGATTAGATGAACTCATCCAAGTCCATCATCATCATCACAAGGCCGAAATGGCACCCTTGAAATGCCTCCATTTTCTAAAACTTTATGCAAGATACTTGGGCAAGTCTTTGAGCTCTAGGACATTTAAGAGATGACATAAACTTAAACATGATATGCACTCATTTTATTTTTCATTAGAAAGTAAAGTGAGAGCATAAAATAAATATGAGATGCAACCTTATTATTATCTTTAAAGATTAAGTGATGACTTGAAATATAAACATGAAATGCAAGCTTGGGAATTTAAACATGATAATGCAAGTTCATTTAGTTATTCTTGAGAGTTTAGTGATTGCATCAAAATAAACATGCTATGCAAGACATAAATATAAACATGAATGCAAGTTCATTTTATCTTAACTAGAGCTCTTACAAGACTTTAAAGGAAACATCACAACCTTAACCCAATATGCATCTTAACAACATAAAGTGAGCTTTAGAGTTCTTAGCACCTAGACTTCAAAGAAGTCTTTGGTTTTGAACTTCATCATCAAGCTCAAGAAAATAGACACAAAGCTCAACACTTTGTCTAAAAGAAATACAAAGAACTAAGTCATATTCTTTATTTTATTGCTCATGGGCTTCAATCTAGAGTAAAACTCTTAGAACGGCCGACCAACTTTAAGGTTGGCAAGGGTAAGCTTAGAGCTCTTTGAAATCATAGGATTAATTTTCTTTAACAAAGCTTTTGTGATCTACTCAACATTTTTAGCAAACTTTGTTCAAACAAAGGAAAAGGAAACCGAAATCTTTAAAGGAAAAAGGGAAAGGAAATCGAAACTTTGAGAGGAAAAAGAAAAGAAATTGAAAGCTTAATCCAAGAGAAAGGAAAGAAATCAAGAGCATGTATAGTCCAAGACCAAGTTTTCCAAGCTTTAGAGGTTTCTCACATGACAACAACAAGTCATTATCTTGAAACCTCATCATCAAGCTAAAGTTTCCTTCATGAAATGGCCTCATGGCTGAAAGAAAGAAAAGAAAGAGGAAAGCTTAGAAACCAAGAGAAAACTAGAACTTTTCTTGAAGAAAAACAAGCAAAAACTTTAAAACAAAACCCCTACCTAAGGAAGTCTTTGAAGAAATGAAGGAAAGCTTGAGTTCTTGAAGGATTGAGAAGACAAAATCTTCTCTTGAGTGTGGTTGTGTGTTTGGCCAAGAAGGGAACCCAAGGGAGATGATTTTTCCTTGAGTTTCTAAGCTTGAGAATGGAAAGTTTAAGTGTTTAAGAGATGGGTTGAGGTGAGGGAGTGATGGTTTATGGTTGTTTGTGGTGGTGGAAGGGTTCTTTGAGGGAAGAAGAAGATGAAGAGGATTTTGAGAGAAAATGCAAGAAAGTGCAAGACAACTCAACTTAGCAAATGATCTAAAGTGTAGTAAGGTTCTTCAAGGCTTGGTATGGTGGCTGATTGGGGAGGAAGGCCGACGGCCAAAGGCGGAAAAGTGAGGAAAATATCTGACAAGGTATGGCTTTGAGTATGGGTTCAAGCATAGTTGAGTATGGGCACAAGTATGAGCAAGACATAGCTCTTTGAGTGAGATAAAGTTCAACATGTGACACTTTTCTTGGGCCATGCATTCGGCCAATTGGGCAGCCAAGGGGAGGATTAATTTGCTTATGTAATTGAGTTTTAGTGATGTGCTTAGGTGTTTCTTTGATTAAGGTTTTGGTTAGGAGTTGTAAGAAGTGTTTAGGTGAGGTAATTGGCTAATTAAGGTTGTTAAGACTTGATTAGGAGGGTAATCTTGCTAGATTAATAATTTAAAATCATTCTTTTGGTCAAATGAGGTATGGCACAATTCCTTAATTTAAGGAATTGGAGAGAAAAATACTATTCAAGATTCCATGACTAGGAATCTTGAATTAAAGAATGCAATTAGAGTTTAACTAAACAATCTTAGGTTCTAATTAACCTTAATAAATTATTTTGACTCTAGATTAATCTTCAAATAAATTAATCTTGATATTGCTTAGGTTTGCTAAATTGCATCATTAGGCTCACTGTACACTGTTCTAGGGGCAAAATGGTAATTTTGCACTAAACTGCCTGGACCTTTGGCTCAACTAGACATCAAATATCACTCATAAACATCATTCCAAACTTCTTGGAAAAGTTCTGGACTCAACAGGCACCTTTTACCCGTGTAGAATGGGGTATTTTGGTCATTTTGAGAAAGTTAGAAAACGAGATTTTCACCTCGGATATCAAACATAACAGATATGATCCCCTTTAAACATTGAGTTGACCTATTCGAGGGTTGGGTAACCTCCTTTCGGGAATGACCTCAGGGGCATTTTGGTCATTTGTACTCAACGGAATTGGCGTTACATCACATCTAGGCGGTTTCGCCTCCAAGGGCAGCCCTTTCCACAGTGCAAGTCCTGGATGAGCATCTATGCTCGCCGCCTTGTGCGCGCGCTAGCCCTCGAAGATGGAGGCTAAACGTCACTTGCTTCCATGCTCTGGTTCTCTCTCTCTTATGTCCATATCAACTCATACAATAGGGACTCCTAGCCTTCGGTTCTTGGACTTTTTCACCTTCTATGCGCATGTCATGCATGGAAGCTAAACTACTCTATCTGTTCACGTAGAAAAATATGCAAAAACAAACATGGTATTCATAAACATAATTCTTAACTGACTCATTCATGCACATAGAAGGTACAAACAATAAACATGGCATTCATATGCGTCGTTCTCAATTTGCACATTTCAACACTCCAAGCTGGTTCCTCAACCACATGCCTACACTCTTAGTATGCACAGATGCAACACATCACATACAGCATGAACTAGCATTTCTTGGCCTTCTCCAGATCCTAACGGACTCTTCAAATGCAAATGCATGCATTCCAACATTCAATCATGCTCATGCAATTGAGGCAAACAACATGCTTCTTATTACTCTACCAAGCCCATTAATCTCTTATCATTGTGTTACCATGCTGCTACTTAACATGATAAATTTCATTTAAGTCTCCTTTATCTAACTTACATGCATGGGTTAGGGAAGAGCATGCATCTTACACATGAGCTTCTCAATTTCATCATATAAAGGATCTACATTCATGATATGAACTATCCCCTTTGGGTTACTTTAATCATGTTTGTGCAAAGCCAACTCAAGAAAAACTATTTGTGCAAAGCCAACTCAAGAAAAACTATCATCCAAACACATGAGATTCTATTTCATGTTACACAACTTTTGAAAACACTTCATCATGAATCAAGCTATTTGCTACGGGCATAAAACAAATTGTCTAAGAAACTTGCACTCCAATATCTTAAATCTCATTCCAGGTATAACATTTTCAGATTCTTTCTTTCCATAAAGCAAACTAATTATGGTAAAGCAAGGTTAACAAAACTTCTTTGAGCAAAAGATAATCATTTCCTCTAGGATTTGCAAAACCTTGGCCAAGAGCCTCAAGTATTCATAGAACTCATTTCAAGGGTACTAACATAGTTTTCAAATCACATATCAACTCATAAAACGCAACAATCAAAAAGCATTAAAAGAAGCTTGATGGCCGTAGGCCTGATCTCTAAATGTTATGGGGCACCTAGGAAATCATTCTATTCATCATCCTCTAAATGTTATGTGCACATGCGTGAAACCACATGCTTAACAAACATAAACGCATCATGCATTCATTCAAGTCATTAAGTTGACAAAACATGCTAGATCTTCATAAGGACATGCAAGAACCATGCACCAAGGCCCTAAATGCCATACAATGCGCAATTATCCTCTAGTTCAATTCTTAGCCTATGAGGTTCATGCTAACCATCCACATGCTTGTTTCATCAAATGCAGTCATGAAATCCTATTACTTCTTCGTATAAGCTCTAATCTACCTTAACAAGACCGATTACTCATGTCTTGATCAAAACTTCCAATTACCTATTCATGTGACTCTAATCATAGCAAGGTAACCTTCATAATTTGCAACATCTTTACATCATGCTTATAATCATGAAAAGAAAACAAGAGATGGCTAAAACATTCTAGTGCAATCTACATGCATAATCATTCACCATGGATGCTCGAAATTGGCCTAGCAACTCATATTATGTTATTATCACACAGGGCATACATACCATACTCTTATCATGTAACATTACCATGCACATTCAAAACTAATCCAACACTCTACATCATGTTGCTAACATGCTCCACATACGTTCTATGCTCTCATCATGTGAAAACACAATTTTTCCACATACATCATGAATAAAATTTGGAGCTAGGAAAACAAAGCAATTAAAAGCAATCTCAACGAAATCCATATGTGAAACATTTTCCTACTAATGCCGAACTTGCCTAGCAATCCATGTCATATGGTTAACTTACTCTACATGCATATCACATTCATACTATGCTCAAGCACCAATCCAAACATAAATCATGCAATAATCATCTTTAGAGACATGGCATACAGACATTCATGGTATCCAAAACTGCTTCAACCATTTTATCACATCAAAACAAAACATCACCCCTACGGTATGCCAATATGCATGATTCGCGCTTCCATTGGGATTCTACCCACTAACTCTAGGTCACACTCATGCAACTCTCTTCCTCATGCGAACTCTCTTCTTTGGATATCGAGTTTCTCTACTCTTTGGCTTGTAACCCTCTAAGATAACAGGAAATCATTCCTCTTGTGCTCTCTGTGACTCTATCGTAGCTGGTGGGTGTGCCCATAGGCACCGAACTCCATTCACTTTTCGCCATCGAACAACTATGTGTGACCAATCAGTCCAAACTGAACTCTACCATTCTAGCTGGCTATTGTCTTGACCTCTTCCTTGTGCGATAATGGGACACGTGAGGCCAGCATGAAAGAGGTGGCCCTGGTCAACGGACCCGCTGACCTCTATCTAGGCTAGTCATTCCCGCTTTTGTTCCCTCTTAACGCACTCCATCTTGGACATATTCACTTATTATCTTTGATATGTTTGAAATGGCCCACTTGAGGCGTCACATGCAACTGGTACAACTGACGTGGTGCTGCTACAGTCGACGATTATAAGGTGGCGTAGTTCACCAAAAGGAAAGATAAGAATAAGAAGCTGGATCAAGAATCCCAAAGAAATGACAGAGACTTTCCTGAACCTAGACATAACTGACTTTCCTATAGGCCTCAAATAATATTGCGTTAATGTGAATGGCTGAGTTCCATTTACATAAATGCCATGCTACTTGTGGACACTTGCTCCAGGTACCATCAGGGAAACCTATGCTCTGATACCACTTTGTCACGACCAAACCAGGGAACGAACATGGAATCTCATCCCCACGTAAGCCTCGTGACCTCTGAGTTTTTCTATATGTATAAAGTAATATACTTTTTATTCTAAAATCATGATTTCATCTCAATCTCTATTTAAACTTTATATCTAAAATTATATAACTGAAATATTTGCTATGTTAAGCTCTGATAACATATTAATTATACTTGAAAATCAATTTAACTTATGAACTGAATCATAATTTCATCTCTAGCTTACACGTATCTTTAATCAAACTCTACAATTTCAATTTCATACTTGTAAACTAAAAACATATACATGATTGTTCAAATACTGAAATTAAATACATAATTTGAAAATCTATGCATGGCTTGGATCCTACCTGCATATCTCCTGGAGCACTCTACTTTAACAAGACTCTAAACTAAGCCTTACTCCAAAGTAAGACTCACCATTGAAAACAACTGTGTTTATCAAACCGAGGTGAACAACATCTGTACCTACAACTACGAGGAGGAATGGAGAGGGATGAGTTAACGAACTTAGTGAGTGAGCTCTCACTCATCACCCACATGGGACAACCACAGAACATATATACATGCAACAACATAAATCATTTGATATTTGTATGCATAATTATATAGAAAAGATATTTCTATATTTATAAATTCATAGGAAAGCATCTCTAGATTTTTTTTACTCCAATGGGAAATCATTTCTCATACACATAATGGCTCTTAAATCAAATATTATCTGAAAACATAAATATTCTCTAAAACATAAATAACGGTACTTTAATAGAGAAACATGGATCTCTGGTTATGCCTTGCATAACAAAATATAAATTCTCTGGTTATGCATGTTAACCATAACATAACAATTTCTCTAATCTCTGGATCCCTCTGGATCCAAATTGGACATCTAATTAGGTTTCATTCTCTACTCTATGAGATTGTCCTCTCAGAACAACTTGGTACCAAGGTTAATGATCGTTTTCCAGCCGTTAACTCGTTTGTTTCTCTTTAGCTACCGTCTAGTCTCTAGATTATAAATTAATCATTTCTTTAAAACTATGCTCTAGACTCTTTTCTGGGTTTAAAACTCTATCACATAATTACTCTATTCTTGAAATCATAAGATCTCTAATATACATAAAATTATTTAAATCTAAAACTTTTGAAACTCCAAAACCTCTGACTTATATAACTCTAATAATTTGACTTTAGCATAACTGTGACTATGAAATCATGCCCAAGAGATCACCCGCTTGTAGGCATTCCGATTTCTAGTCCACAGAATATATATTTGGCAGTTGCTACGAATCATCCTGAATTACATACTTCTAGTATCATAAAAATTAGTTTCTAAAATCTCATCTCTCAAGCTAACATCTTTCATAATTTAATAACTCTAATATCATACTTTAAAATGGAAACGTTTATAATTATAAAAACATGACATTTTAATAGCATCTCTATTCATGAAACTAAGTCATACTCTATTTAACATTTTTGGCAAAATATCTTAATGGATATTCTAAATTGTATATTCTTATATTAAATCCCTTAGAGTTGTACATAAAACACTTTCATAACATGCAATTTATTAATCATGGTCCCATGGTTTTCTAAAATACATTTTTCATGCTATTGTCAAAACATGCTCTTTGTCTAGCTTGTCTTCCTTGCAAAATCATATATATAATCATACTTTCATCCCTAATTTCATATTTAACACTAATCATGCATAAATATACTTATAATGCTTAAAGGTAAGGTCATGAGTTTGAACCCACTCACCGTTAGAAGCCGGGAGTATGTGGGTGATAAGGGCATTTATGCCACTTATCTTGCTATCAAATCTTAGTTTTTTGCATGAGTTTGAGTTATTGATACAATTAATAAGGATTTTGATTTACTCCTCATTGTGTGACTTAAATAGAATTATTGACTTTTGCATTAATTTTGGAATAAATTGTAATTACACCTGTTGCGTTTGACTTGTCCCTTGGAGTATGGTTTTGTACACAGGAGCTTTGGATCAGGTGCAAAATGTCAAGAACAAGGTTGCTGATGTTCTGATCCTGTCCAACTTGACCTCCAGTTAGTATTTTCACAATATCTGAGCTAGATGTCCGATTAAGGTGATTTTGGTTGCGTGGAAAGCTTCTTCAAAGGGATACAATCGCTATTCTAGTGTTGAGGATAGATTCAGATGTTTAATGTGCCAAAATGGTCAAATACGTGAAGACATTAGTTCTCTGGCTGTAGCGCTTAACAGAACCTTGAAAAGTGGTTTTTATCAGCATAGCTCACGTGAGCGCTAGCGGTAATTTAGCGTTGCAGCGCTCGTGATGACAGAACAGATCATTAAATCAGTTTTGGGCCCACTTTGACCCAATTTTAGATAGCAGTATTTAAGGAATTGTTACAAACTTTTACCCTAGCTTTTACTCGGTTCAGGCCCACTTTAGTTGCTATTATTCTCTCTCTACATCTCTCTCTTCTTCTTTTTTCTCTCTAAGGGTTCCATTGGTGAAGGTGTTTTATCTTGGAGGTTGTGACAATGATTGTTGCTATTATTTTCAGATTCTCTCTTATCTTCATTGTTGTAATCCTCAGGAGATGGAGGAGTAGATTTCTTTACTAGTGTAGGGATTTCCAGATGGATTGGAATGATGTTTGAGACTCGTTGTTTATATTAAATGCATTGGTTTTCTTAATGTCCTCAGTTTCTATTCCTTTAATTATTGTTGTGATTGCTATAATCTTTTTGGGATAACTAAATTGGCAATCGTCATTTAGGAAAACCCTTTGGGCATAAATTGATAGATCTATTAGTTTATGTTTGAGAGAACATTAGAATTAACTTTTCGATTGGCGGTTAGGTGATGCAAGCTGTCGCGACTCACAAACAAATTAAAATTTATAAAGTGCTAAGTTACCCTAAAAATATAGTAAAGGGCACAACCTAGGTCATCTCTCAAGGAGGCTTCAATACTTAGTTGGGAAGATTTGGGAGTTTTGAGAATTAAAACAATTAATTTAAATTGAAAGATAATAGCAACAATAGAGAAGGTACTAGTGCAAGGTATTCCTAGGATTGAAAATTAATTATCATTAACCAAATATTAAACCCATTGCTGGCAATTGATAATAAATTACTTGCAATTCTACTAATGATCAATCGACCTCTAGAATTCGATCAATGCAAATAGCTAATAAACGACGATCACCAATTTATTAGAAATCACATCAATTCAATGAGCCAATTGCTATAGCCTAACCACCAATCGGAAAGTTAATTCTAATGTTCTCCCTCAAACATAAACCAATAGATCTATCAATTTATACCCAAAGGATTTTCCTAAACGAGATTGCCAATTTAGTTATCCTAATAAAGATTATAGCAATCACCACAACAATTAAAGGAATAGAAAATGCAGAACATTAAGAAAACCAATGTATTCAATATAAACAAACGTCTCAAACATCATTCCAATCCATCCGAAAATCTATACACTAGTAAAGATATCTACTCCTCCATCTCTGGAGGATAACAACAATGAAAATAAGAGAGAACCTGAAAATAATAGCAACAATCGTTACCACAACCTCCAAGATAAAACACCTTCACTAATGAAACCCTTAGAGAGAGAGAAGAGAGAAGAAGAGAGATGTAAAGAGAGAATAATAGCAACTAAAGTGACAGCCTAAAAGTGAGTAAAAGCTTAGGGTAAAAGTCTATAACAATCCCTTAATTCCTGCTCTCTAAAATTGGGCCAAAGTGGGTCCAAAAACTGATTTAATGAGCTGTTCTCATCATCACATGAGTGCTACAGTGCTAATGACCATTGGCGCTTACCAGTGAGCTATGCTAATAAAAACACTTTTTTGGGTTCTATTGAGCGCAGCGCTCTAGACAACACATCTTCACGTATTTGGTCATTTTGGCCTATTAAACATCTGAATTTGTCCTCGGTACTAGAAATAGCGATTGTATCCCTTTGAATAAGCTTTCCAATGCCACCAAAATCACCTCAATCGGACATCTGAAGCTCTAGATATTGCAAAAATACTAATTGAAGGTCAAGTTGGACATCATCAAAATATCAACAACCTTGTTCTTGACATTTTGCACTTGATCTAAAGCTTCTGTGCATAAAACCATACTCAAAGAGATAAGTCAACGCAACAGGGTGTAATTACAATTTATTCCAAAATTAATACAAAAGTCAATAATTCTATTTAAATCACACAATGAGGAGTAAATCAAAATTCTTATTAATTGCATTAATAACTCAGTAAAACTCATGCAAAAAGCTAAGGTTTGGTAGCAAGATAAGTGGCATAAGTGCCTCTTATCAAACTCCCCTACACTTAAACTTTCACATGTCTTCACGTGAAATTAAGATCAAATCAAGGTATGGATGAGAAACAGTATACAAGGATTACGCTAGACTCCTAACCTAAAATGCATGATGCATGAAATCAAATGATAATACACCAATCCAATGAACCTAGAGGCATACAGTAAGTTTCACACTAATAATCAAGAGAATTGTAACAAACCAGACATGAACAAGAACATAGCACACAAAGTAGAATTCACATATGATGCATAGATCAAGTACAAAAATCCTCCCAAGGTCATGTTTGCCACTCATTCACTCAAGTGTTTTAGGTTATGATGCACACTCAATCACCTCAATTGAAAATGCATTACCATAAGCTTGCTACGGGTCTCATTCTTCATTTTGTCACACACTCATGCATACTAAATCAAGAGGACTTACCTTTGGTTGTAATGAGGCTTGGGTGAAGGTGGATAAATATATAGGCCAATGGGCTAAACCTCAAGTCAAAGGAGAGTAAATACATACACCAAGAACACAAGTGTCAAAGGGTACACTTTGTCCAAATTAACTAAATTATAGGCCTTTCTTTTGCAATGTGGCACACCTTTAACCAAACTTTTTCAGATTTTTTTTTCAATCAACCTTGCTTTTTTTTTTTTATATGTCACTTGCTGAATTTTGAGTACACATTGTTTCTCCCCCACACTTAAATTGGGGTATGTCCTCATGCTCCCCCCCACACTTATGCTCAAGCATAAATAAGAATGTTCACAAATGCTCTCCTAAGCCTAAAAGGTTGAGAATTTTCATGATTTTTCACTTTTGGTTAAGAATGTGCTAAAACAAAAAAATAGGCAATAAGACTCAAGGGGGCTAAACAATGGTAACATGCAAAGGTTGGCTATATGGGCAAGTGGCTAAAAAAAAGAAAAATGCCTCAATCATATTCAAGCATGCACATGAAAACATATCTTCAAACAAGACCCTAAGTAAGTTCTAGAATGCAAATCCAAAGAGGGAAGCACACATGAACAAATAAACATAGCACATCATAGTCCAATCAAAGAGGCTCAAAATCTCACAGGTAAAAGTGCATGTATTCAATCTAAACAACACAATGAATCCAACAATCATGCAATACAAATAAAGTCAATGTCAAGCATGTTAATATAGTGCATGTGGTGTGAGCCTATGCATGTAACCTCTAAGGTGCCAAAGGGATGGTGTAAAATGCAAATAAAAATAAATATGATGCAAAACTTAAAACTAAAATGAAAATAAATAAAATGCAGAAAAATAAAAAAGAAAGGTAAAGAAAAACCTCATGGTGGGTTGTCTATCACCTAGCACTTTGCTTTAACGTCCCTAACTTAGACGGTCAAGACCCTCATGGAGGGTGTACAGCTTCAACCCAAAGATATGCCATCTGAGCCCTTAGATCTTGGGTCTCATGGAGGTGTATGGTCGTGCCCTCAATGTTACACCTAGTCATCCTAGGATTTTCTAACTCAATTGTACCATTGGAATGTGCACGGGTGACCAAGAGAGGTCCCCTCCATCTAGACTTTAGTTTTCCAGCCATCAGTTTTGCCCGGGCTCATGCAACACATGCACTCCATAGGACTTCTTACCCAACATGGGCTGATCATGGAGCACTTGGCAAACTGATGACTTGCTTGGATGGTATACCTGTATTTGAAAACTTTGGAAATTCTAAAATAAGGTGCATCATATCCCATGGAAGAAGAGAAAGTAGACCAAAAAGGATCTGGATCTTTAGAGCATATTTCCACGAGCATCATCAACTAAAAAGTCAATGACATCAATGCCAAACATGGAGTGTTCCTCATAAGAATGTTTCATAGCATCAGACAAGTTGAATTGGACCTTCATGTCCCTACACTCCATGGGTAATGTGCCAGCATAAACATTAATCATGGTTCTAGCAGTTTCAAAAATGGTCTACCCAAGATTAATGTATGGTGGCTGGAATTGGTGTCATTCTCTATCTCAAGCACATAAAAATCAGCAGGGAATATTAAATCATTTACCTGGACAGGAACATCTTCCAATACTCCCTCTGTCTTGTAATGCTTATTGGCCAGCTGAATTTGCAACCGGTTGAATTGAGCTCCCCAAAGTGCAAGGACTGATAGAGTGATTTAAGCATAATATTAATGCCAGCTTCAAGGTGCTAGGGCTCTCTTGATATGTAAGTTCCCAATGGTGCAAGGCACATAGAATGTCCCGGTCTTTGCACTTGGGTGGTAGATTATCCTTGATAATGGAGGAAGCATTCACCCTCATAGTCACCATGTCCTCCCCACTGCCCTTTATTTTCCTCCTATTGGTGCACAGATTTTTCAAGAGTTTAGCATATTTGGGAATTTTCTTGATTACATCCAATAGGGGTATGTTTACATGCACTTTTCGAAAGGTTTCCAGTGTGTTGAATCCAAATCTCAGTGGTAGCCTTCCTGGGTTGCATTCTTTGTGGGAATGGCAGTGGAGGAATGAATTCTGGAATTTTCGCTTTGTTAGACATCGCTCGGAGAAATGCCGTTATGCCAACCTCATTTGATGGTTCTGGAGAGCGCTGCAGTTTGGCTCACCAGGATGATCTTTAGGCTGATCTTTAGCTTGCTTCTTTTCCTGGAGCTAACACTTCTGAATTTTTGCCCAGACCTTAGAGTAATAGCAGAGACATTTTCCCTTGGATTTGGTATGGTCTGGAAGGTAACTAGGAGGCTGGGTTTGCTGGCTTTATTTTGCTTCATTTGAGTCACCTCCTCTCAGCTAGGCATTTTGTTTTCTAATTTCCTACAATTTCTCCATCATCATCTTTATCATGTCAGTCATAATAGATCTGAAGATGGAGGTACCAGGAAGGTTAGTTGCCTGATGAGGTGCCAAGTACTTTTGCTGTGAAGGTTGGCCTTGTTGCTGAATTATTACCCCCTTCAAATTAGGGTGATTCTTCCAGCTGGAGTTATAAGTGTTCCCAAATGGAAATTGACCTGCCTAATTTCTGAGGTTGACTCTGAAAGGGCTAGTTGTTGCTACCCCAGTGGTTGAGTCATCTTGCAATGTTGGGCACATATCAGTGTGATGATCATTTGGAGTACATATGCAACAGACCTTAGGAACCACTGGAGTTGCTACCTGGCTCACCATCAATTGCTGCATAAGGTTAGAAAGTTGTCGTAAAGTCTGGGTCAACAATGGATTCTCTGACTAGCTCACTTCATGAAGGCCTCTAGTAGTTGTGGCTGCCCTGGAACCAAATTGCTAAAAATTAGCAGCTATATTCTCAATTAAAGCACGGCCTTGCAAAGTCTTATCTAGAAGTGCCCTCCACTAGTAGCATCTACCATACATCTATCAGGAGGTATCAACCCCTCATAAAAGTACTAAAGACGAGTTGCTCTGAATTGATGATTGGGGCAGCTTGCACAAAGGAGCTTAAAGTGTTCCCAATATTCATGAAGAGTCTTATCAGCTCGAATTTCCGGATATCTCCTTTCTATAGAAGCCACTCTAGAGGCGAGAAATACCTCTCCAAGAAAAGCCTCTTCATCCCCATCCAGCTATTTACAATCCCATCTGGAGATTAAAGAACCATTTTTCTGAGCTTCTAGGGAAAAGGGGAATGCCCTCAGCTTAACAACATCCACCTCCATCCCATTGGGTCTCATGCCAGAACACACCATATGAAGCTTCTTCAAGTGCTGGTGGAGGTCTTCTCAGGAGTCCATGGAACTTGGGCAAAGCATGAACCATATACCCCTTAAACTTAAAATTATTATCAAGTCTAGGGTAAGTAATGGCTAAAGGCTACTAGGTAAAGTCAGGAGTGAGCTCCCTAAGTGTTCTAGTCTGATCTCCCATGTCACCTGTATTTCCTGAAACACTAAACAGAGGATCAGAACGCTTAGATGGTTTCGCTTGTTGACGTTTTGTCTTTTGATTTTCTCAAGGTTTTCTTAATTTCAGAATCAAGAAGTATTAAATTTTCAACGGAGAGAACGCCTCATACAAGAGAACAAATTTTTTTTCATTTTTTTTTTTTGCAAATAGAATAATAGCAAAAATAAAGATAAATAAAGAAAAATAAAATAAAATAAATAAAAAACTGGAATACAATAAAAATAAAAAAATAAACAACTAAGTTTTAATACCTCCCCAAGCTAAAATTTGATGCGAACTCGCGACTCACAAACAAATTAAAATTTATAAAGTGCTAAGTTGCACAAAAATGTAGTAAAGGGCACAACCTAAATCGTCTCTCAAGGAGGCTTCAATACTTAGTTGGGAAGATTTAGGGGTTTTGAGAATTAAAACAATTAATTAAAATTGAAAGATAATAGCAACAATAGATAAGGCACTAGTGCAAGGTATTCCTAGGATTGGAAATTAATTATCATTGACCAAATATTAAACCCATTGGTGGATATTGGTAATAAATTACCTGCAATTCTACTAGTGATCAATCGACCTCTAGAATTCAATCAATGTAAATAGCTAATAAACGATGATCACCGATTTATTAGAAATCACATCAATTTAATAAGCCAATTGCTATAGCCTAACCATCAATTTGAAAGTTAATTCTAATGTTCTCCCTCAAATATAAACCAATAGATCTATCAATTTATACCCAAAGGATTTTCCTAAACGACGATCGCCAATTTAGTTATCCCAATAAAGATTGTAGCAATCACCACAATAATTAAAGGAATAGAAACTACAGAACATTAAGAAAACCAATGCATTTAATATAAACAAAGTCTCAAACATCATTCCAATCTATCAAAAATCCCTACACTAGTAAAGAAATCTATTCCTCCATCTCTGGAGGATTACAACAATGAAGATAAGAGAAAAGCTGAAAATAATAGCAACAATCGTTGCCACAACCTCCAAGATAAAACACCTTCACTAATGGAACCCTTAGAGAGAGAGAGAGAGAGAGATGTAGAGAGAGAATAATAGCAACTAAAGTGGTAGCCTAAAAGTGAGTAAAAGTTTAGGGTAAAAGTCTATAACAATCCCTTAAATACTGCTCTATAAAATTAGGCTAAAGTTGGTTCAAAACTGATTTGATGAGCTGTTTTGTATCATCGCACGAGCGCTGCAATGCTAATGACCACTTGGAGCACTCACCAGTGAGCTATGCTAATAAAAACACTTTTTGTTTTGTTTTGTTGAGCCTGGCTGGAGCACTGATGTCTTCATGTATTTGGTCATTTTGGCTTATTAAACATCCGAATTTGTCCTCGGCACTAGAAATAGCGATTGTAGCCCTTTGAATAAGGTTTCCAATGCCGTCAAAATCACCTCAATCGGATATCTGTAGCTCTAGATATTGCAAAAATACTAACTGAAGATCAAGTTGGACATCATCAAAATATCAGCAACCTTGTTCTTGACATTTTGCACTTGATCTAAAGCTACTATGCACAAAACCATACTCAAAGAGATAAGTCAAATGCAACAGGGTGTAATTATAATTTATTCCAAAATCAATGCAAATGTCAATAATTCTATTTAAATCACACAATGAGGAGTAAATCAAAATCCTTATTAATTGCATCAATAACTCAGGAAAACTCATGCAAAAGGCTAAGGTTTGGTAGCAAGATAAGTGGCATAAGTGCCTCTTATCATTAGGCTATAGCAATTGGCTCATTAAATTGATGAGATTTCTAAATAAATTGGCAATCGTCGTTTATTAGCTATTTGCATTGATCAAATTCTAGAGGTCGATTGATCACTAGTAGAATTGCGGTAATTTATTACCAATAGCCACCAATGAGTTTAATATTTGGTCAATGATAATTAATTTCCAATCCTATGAATACATTGCACTAGTACCTTCTCTATTGTTGCTATTATCTTTCAATTTAAATTAATTGCTTTAATTCTCAAAATCTCCAAATCTTCCCAACCAAGTATTGAAGCCTCCTTGAGAGACGAACATTTCTCGCTAGCGAGCCTCTTGGCTCACTCGCCAGCGAGTCTTTGAAAATCTTGCAAGAACAGCACCAACACTCTAGGACTTTAACAGCATCCTCAACTTATTTTACTTTAAAACATAAATGTAAATAAGGAAATACTCCCCGTTTAGATTCAAATAAAATATCAAAAAAATCAAAACCCCAACCATTCAAAATCCAAATTTCGGGTTTTAGTTCAAATTTGGAAATCCTCATGGTTTTCTAAACTTGTGGTCCAAAAATGAAATGTTTAAGGGTTTTATAAAAATCATTAAAAATCACTCTTCAATTTATTTTCCCTTTAGGAACAAATACCGGGACTTTTCATCTCAAGAATGTGACTTTAATATATAGTCCTCCAAGGAGGTGTAGGGTCCATACTTAGTGAAGTTCAGGACCGAAGGTGGGTCCGAGAACCCTGAGGCCGTACATAACTTGTCTCCTACACGTGTACATTGAGTATTACACTAAGCTCATGGATGTAGCTCAATTCTCCTATAACTTGCAAAGGAGTAAGTCTATGGGGAAAAGTCCATTTGAGATTGTGAATGGACAACAACCTATTACACCCCATACTCTTTCATCGTCTTATGCAGGAAAAGCCCTGGAGCATATCATATTGCTAAGTATTAGAATGAGCAAGCTGATGTTACCCGCTCGTACCTTGACAAAGCCATAAAAAGAATGAAGAAGTGGCCAGAGAAGAAGAGGAGACATACAAGCTACAATATAGGAGATAAGATAATGATCAAACTTCTTCCTCAACAATTCAAGGCCTTTCGCAAGGTACATAAAGGCTTAATCCGTAAATATGAAGGACCGTATGAAGTTGTTGGGCGAATAGAGAAGGTGGCTTATAAGATAAACCTCTCTCCATCCATGAAGATCCATCCAGTCTTTCATGTGAGTATGCTCAAACCATACCATGAAGACACAGAGGACTGACTAGAGGTGACTCAAGGCGAGCACCACCTATAGTGATTGTAAACACCTGATTTTATCCCATTAAACAAAAACCCAAAAATTTACATGTTTTATATTTTCTCCTGAAAAATGTGAAAAAAAAAAAGAAGAAGAGTTAAATTCATCTTATACCCAAAATTTCTTTTTGCAACATGTTTGTGTTTTGTCCATTTCGTTTCAACCCAATCCAATCACATTTTTGTTATAAGCCCAGCTATGTTTGTTTCCCGTATGTTTGTTTCAAGCCCATGCTTATGTCTTTTAATTTCTGTCAAAAAATAACAATAAAAAATAAAATAAAAAAGGGGAACAGGGAGGCTGTGCTCATTCCTTGCCAATTACACATGCGAAGCAGCATTAAGATGGAAAGCATAAAAATAATAATAAAAAAGGAAGAAGGTGGCGGACATGGGCTCCTCCCTACAATGGTAGACAAGGAATCGACTCCATGTTTTCTGCCATGTTGTGCAACAAGCAAAAATGGGAAATCCAGGAAAATCTGCAAAAGATAGCCGAGTGAACCTGGCCCTCGGCTTAGCATCATCACTGTTATTCCGAACCCTTTCACCACCTGAACGATGACCTCTCTAAACACACAACAGCCCCTATCATTTCCTTCCTTTCAAACCACCCACATCACCACCGTCAATAATAGGAAACCCACATCATCACTGTGCACTCAAAAAACCCCGTCAAGCCAATACATTTCCACAACCATCAACCCAAAAACCCCATCAATAATAGGAAGAATACAGACGCGAACTATAGCCACAATATCATAGGTATTATTTTTCTTCAATATCATTAAAAAAGAGAGGGGAGTCAACAAAAAGGAGAGAGGGGAAGGGAGGGGAGGCCGCGGCCTCCCCATCTCCGCAAGCTCCTTCGCAGCCTCCACGCTCCCTCCCTTTAGGCTCCTCGGATCTATCTTCCGCCGCACCCGTGACCAACCATCGCACTCCGCCACCCCTCTTCCCCTTAAATCTCGTTGCACACCACTACCTCGTCCAGGCCGCTACTCCGAGGACTCAGCTCCCTTCCTCGGCCTCAGCCAAAAACCTCCGCCATCCTTGGCCGCGAATCCTGTCCTCAACGCGCGGCCTCTTCCTTTCCTCCATGCCGTCGTCACTCCTTCTCCCTTTTGTGCGAGCGCCGCAGTCTTCCCCTTCCAAAAGCACCGCCACCACTACGCTCCCTCCCCCTTCCCCCTTGGCCGCGCCAGCTCCCCTTCGTGGCCAAAACCACTCCGCCGGCCACCACTAGCCCACCGTCGTGGCCTCACCGGCCCTTGGCCGCCAATTTCCCCTCTCTCTCTTTCCTTGCGCATGTGTGTGTGTAGCCGCCCCCTCCCTCTCCCCCTCCCCTCCCCCTTAACTCTCTGTTTATGTTTTGTGTTAGGATTAGAGAAATGAGTTAGACGATGAGTTTTGGTTATGTTTTTATTGGGTTTAAATGTTGGTCTATTTTTTTTTAAAAAAATGAGTTTGGGTTTGGTTCATTTTTTTTTTCTTTCGACGAGTTTTGGGTTTTTTTTTGGGAAATATGGGGTTTTGCTATTTTGCATTTTTATCAAAATTGCTTTTCGATTTGAGCTATTGTTGGGCCAAGTTTTTATCCTTTCTTTTTTTTTTGGGTTAGGTCTCTGTAATGGGTTTAGGCTAAGTTTACTTTTTTATGTGTTATGGGATTTTACTATTTTTTTTATTTTACAGCCATATGTCTTCCTTAAAAAAAAAATGTTTGTCCCATCTATCATTTTATTTTGTTCATTTTAATTTATAATCAGAACTTATCAAAAAAAATCTTTTTAATGTTTTTATTATTTTTGTTTTTATCCGTACAATGATCAATGGTGATGATTGAGTAGCAAATGTTATCTTCATTATTGTTGGGTCATGAAGAGTTTATTGAGTAGCCAAGTGCTAACTTAAATCCCATGCAAGAATGGATTTTATTTTTTCAAAATATTTCTTTACAAAAAGTTCAATTCATATGATACCCAAAATTTCTTTATGTAGCCCGTTATGTTTTGTCCATTCCGTTTCAGCCCAATCCAATTGCTTTTTTTTTTTTTTGTTACAAGCCCAGTTATGTTTTCTTCAAGCCCATTTTCTTTTAATTTCTGTCAAAAAAATAAATACAAAAATACAAAAAAAAAACAAAAAAGGGGGGTGGCCACCCACTCACTATCACGCACACAAGGCAATTTTAAAAATGGGGGATGGGAAGCAATAAAAAATGAAGGTGGCAGACGTTAATTCAGCGGCTCCTCCCTATAATGAGGCCAGGAAGGGCTCCATGCTTTCTGCCATATCGTGCAACAAGCAAAAATGGGGGATGGGAAGATCAATTTAAAAAATCCATCAAATATCAACCATATATACACCATTCTAGCAGCAGCAAAGGGGGGACCTGAAAAATAACCAATTGAATCTTGCTCTCAACTCCAGCATCACCACCTTTGCCCTCATCCTTGAGCCATCTATCACGACAACTTAGCAACATCATCGTCCTCAAATCACCATCCAACACAACCAACAACCCATCACCCTTGACCACAGCCACACACAAGCCACCATCTCCTCTCAAACCCAACATTAATCCTTACAAGCCAAAACCGAAAAATATAAAAAGAAGAAGAAGAAAGGGAACCACAACCTGCAGCCAACAGCACCATCGCGTCCTCCGCCAAGCCGTCGCCCCGCTCCCTTCAGAACATCAACCACCATGGTGCCTCCTCCCTGAGCGTCTGAAGCCCGAGCTCTCCGCTACATAGCGCACCAGGATCGCGAAGGCCGAGTGGTGACCGGCTTCCTCCCCCAGCTCAGCGCTGAACGCCACCACCCACCTCAGTCCATCACCGTCGCGAAGCCAGCTGAATCCGCGACCTTGCGCGCGCGCTGGCCGATCCCCTCCGGACACGCCATGGAACTCCCGGAGAAGTCCGTGCGATCCCGAAGCCCCACGCCGTCGCCCGCTTGCTCCCCATTGCCGTTGCCGCTGCGTTTCTGCCTCTCTTTTGTGTGCAGTTGTAAAAAGGTTAGAAGTGAGGAAATGGGATTGAGACGAGGTAGTGGGGGCAAGGGTCTTCCTTTTATTTTTATTTTCTGGTCAAAGTCTCTATGCTCTTCCTTTTTGGGGTTCAGGAGGCTTCATTTTTTGTTTTAAAAGGGGAACAATGATTTTGTTTAAGCATGTTGTGTTGGGACTGGTCTCTAGAAAAAAAAAAGGGAGAATGGGTTTCTAAAATTAAAAAAAGGAAAAGAGTTTGTAACGTATTTTGCCAACTCATTTTAAGGGGAATTAGATAATTTAGTTTAAGGAGTGAGTTAGTTATCTGTTTAACGTTCTGTGAATTTTGTAATAAAAAAAAACTTTCCAAATTTTTTTTTTAAAAAGAAAAAATATTAATTAGGACCATTGTATTTTCTAGTTTGATTATCTTACTTATCTCGTACCTTAAACAGATTAATTGTATGTTTGTTATTGGTTTATCAATCAGCTTTTGCCGATTCGTGTTGAAATTAGTCTTAAAAATAAATAAAATGATTACCTTTCTTGTTGTGAATAAAAAAAATTTTAAAAAAAATAAATAAATAATTTCTCATGCAATGACCAATAATGGTGGTTGAGTAGCAAATGTTATCTTCACTATTGTTGAATCATAAAGGGTTTATTGAGTAGCCAAGTGCTAACTTAAATCCTATGCAAGAGTGGATTTTATTTTCTCAAAAAATGTTTCTTCACAAAAAGATTCTATTAATTAAAATCAACCAACATACAACCATTTTCTACAGAACTACATGACTTTGAGTTCCTCATTAGGAGGATACGTAGGAGCAAGTGACCCTTGTCAAACTAAAATTAATTTTCCTTAAATTGTTTGGTTTAAATTGTAAATATGCTTTTCTTTTTATTCATCTATTTATTTATTTATTTATTTTTTGGAAAGGGTTATTAATTAATTTGCACAGTTAATGAAAGGTACTCAAAAGACCTTAGGGGTGCGTAGAACTAAATTCTTACCATTCCCTATACATAACCGACTCCGAGCTTAATCTGGTTTTCAAAGACCATTTTTTAATAAAACGGGTTTTTCCATGTTTTCCCAATAAATAAACTTGGTGGCAACTCCATGTTTTCAAATATATAATTTTTTGCCATCCCCGTCACGATCTCGCGACAGTGATCAAGTCCTTTGACAAGGAGGTAAAGGAGGTGTTAGCTAATCAAGTCGTAAGAAAGAGAAAGGTACCTCCAAGTACTCAATACTTGATCAAATGGAAGGGACAACCAATGACGAAGCTAGCTAGGAAACACGACAAGATCTCTGGCAATTCTACGACCACCTAAAACACTACCATGACCAAAGCGCGATGAGGACGTCTGCGCAATAGGTGAGGAGTTGTCACAAATGGTCTTTCTTGAAGGGTTAATTCAGAAGATTCTAGAATATTCCAAAAGACCGTAGAAAAATATAGAATATTGCAAAATAATATAGATAACTCTAGAGAATTCTAGATACTTCTAAATTCTAAAGGTGTAGAATCATGTAGAACAATCTAGAAGTATGTAGAGACATGTAGAAGTATCTAGAAAGTCCTTAGTAGATATATGTAGAAGACTCTAGAAATATGTAGATATGTATGGAATGTTGGAAGGTTCTAGATACAAAATCTAAATCATCCATTAGAATCAATCTTCACCGTCCATTAAGGAGGTGGAAGGCTATATATATTGGTGGCCATTCTTGGCCAAACCATCCAAGTCATTTGTAAGCTTTCTTTGTGTAGTGCAAAGTATTCTCTCCACCAAAGTTCTCTTGTTCTCTTGTGCTCTTAGCTTCCGTTGCTAGTCATTTTAGTGAGGCGACTGGTGCTTAACTCAAGAGGTTGAGTAAGTCCAAATGTCGGCACGTTGTGTTGGAGTGTATCCAAGGTCGTGACAACTTGCATCGCTTCATTACTTATCAAATGGGTCCAGTTTGATAGTACTTTCCATTCTTAAGAAACCGACCCATGAACCCCACCTTTGCAATAAATATTACCCGTCAAGGGAAGGTCATGACAGACTAATCGTAATAACCACACCCAATCACATATGGCACGTGTTTTTACTTTTGACTTGACTACGGTACATCTGGCTTTAGTCTTGACCCAATACTGGTCATAAACCTTCTGGGAGTTATGATATTTGCAATCATTCTAATTGTAACTCATACTTGATTAAAGGGTAATGGACCCAACTTGATTGCATCCACAACTCATTCAATAATTAATGCAACGTGAGTCGGCATTCTATTCTCTACAAATTCAATAATGTTGCAACTTGCAAGTCATGCATTATCTATCTATTTTGTTATTATTCTCGATTGGATGGCGAGGAAATTTCCTTTATATCATATATTATTCAGCATAAAACATTAAAACTGTAGTATATCATTATCTAATTTATAGTGGTGCTTGTCATATCCAAATTAGGGTTTGTTTGAATAAATAACTTAACTAAGATCTTATATAAAATGTACTTCTGGTTAAGGGCCTTATATATGAAGTAACTTTCAAGTAAGTTATATTGTGTTTGGTTGTTCAATTATAAAAGTATTTATTTTGAGTTTGTAGTGTTTAGTTACATAACGCTAAAAAAGCTTTTATTTATAGAAAACATATTTTCATTTTGTTGATTTTTCAAAACAATTGAATTTTTTATTTTTAAAAGAAGATTATTTGAATTGACATAGTTAAAACATTTAACTTATAATTCTTATTTTTAAATTATTATCACGTTAATCATTTAATAATTGGATTCCTATTAATTACTTTTATTTTTTAATTTATTTATTTATATCGAATAATACAAACTTCCTTAAATAAATCTATTGTGATTGTATTTAATTTTTTGGCACAATAATTTTAACTATATATTTAGAGGATAACTATCAATTAAAAGCAAAAAAGACATTCGACACAATGTTTTTTTCGCATTTCAGCCTTTGGATAACTTCGCACAACCATTTGAAATTCAACTTTTCAATATAATAAAATACAAGCACTAATCACTAATGTGAACAACAACAAATAAATTTACAAAATGACAAGTGAAAATATTTTTAGGACATAATTATCTCCTTGCATGTATATTTATTGTATGAAGATGGAAGATATTTCAGGATATGCTCATACAAGGGATGAGAAAAAGATATTACTAGGCATACTTTAATTGATATTTCAGGGCATGCTTATGTAAGGTGAAAAGTTATACATATATAAACTTTAATTAATTTCAGTTAAACTTATTTTATAATAAATATATCAATCATATTTTATTTGTTAAAAATGCAGTAAAATAAAGAATATTGTAGATATTCGATCACTTTTTGACTTTCCAATTAAATTTGAATACCATTAAGTATAATTGAAATAACATTTGAAGGAAACATGTTACATAACTTTAGAAAATATATTATTTGAGTGTGTAAAATTAATAATAATTTTTTTATTCTTTTTTATTTGATATTTGAACATATTATATTATATTTAAATATTTATTTTATTAAAATAAAATTACTATATGTAATATTTAAAAAAAAAAAAAGCGAGTCGACATGCACGTGTCTAGTCACTAGCATTAATAAAATACATCAGTTTCAACTCATAAACCTTCCAACAGCTAACGGCCAACAACCAACTTTAATTTCCTCCACCCACTTAAAACTTAGCAAACCCATTCCACGATGAAAAAGCCGGACAGTCAACTCCACCGCCTAGCTTCTTGGCCACGACTCCATCTTCGAAAATGGCAAAGCACGTTACAACCTCTTCCTTCAATAGGCGTCTGGTGGAATCCTCGCCTACGAGCACTAAGGTGGAACCTTCCCTGAATCCCAGATTCAACGGTACCCAGTTTTCTTTTCTTTTTTTTTTTCAAAGTGAGTAAGTGTTTGTTTCTTAGTCTTTTGATCACGCGTTGTTGGTAGGTAGTAGCTATCACTACAGCTAACAATTATGCTTATAAATAAATAAACAAAAATGAGCAGTTTGTGTCTGGATGTAGATTTACGTAGAGTTGGGTATTTTGCGAACAATCCAATAACTCGCAACCCGCAAAAAATTGAAAGAAAATTTTAGTCGCCAATCCATCAACTTTTCTCTTGCCAACCCGTCAACTTTAATATATTTGTTAAAAAAAATGATATAGCTTGCTACTCCGATGTCTCTTTTGTTGGGGCAGTGGAGCTATTTGTCAACTACTTTTTGAAAAAAAACAAAGGTGTCATACGGGGAGAGATTAGAAAGTTCTACTCATCATTTTATCTTTACATTAGACTCTTTAACGGTCACAGTTGAGTCTAGGACTTAGTTTCTGATTTTTCAATTTTTGCAATATATACTATCAAAGGTCACGGGTGTCTAGATAGTTTTTGTGATTGTTAAAGATCACCCAATTAATCTTTTATTAGGGACTAATATATCCATTGAAAATAGTGTGAGGGATTGATTTGGAGGGTTTACTCTATTTTCATCTTAATTTTTCTTCTCTAATAATGGACACTTGCTCCTTATTTCATATCTTGTTAGGAAACTTTTCAAGGGTCTCATTAATGCTATATTTGGATTGGTGGAATATGGTGGAATAGGATTGAATTGAATGTAATCATTAACTGTGTGTTTGGCAAATAAAAGAAAATAAGAGGAAAAAAATTGAAAGGAAAGAAATAGGGTAGATTTTCATTTTTCATAAATATATTTAAATGAAAGGGAAATAAAAGGAAAAAAAAAAAGAAGAACAATTTTTTCTCTTATTTGTTTATAGGGAAAAGTAAGAGGAAAGATAAAAACTAATTTTATCAAATGACAATTTTACCCTTAAATCATTTTAAAAGGTTATTCTAACAATAAATATGGAATGAAGGAAAAAATTAGTGCGGAAACAGAAATGTTAATGCAATTTTGACGTGGATAAATATAAAATCAACTTTCTATATATATACTATATATAAGGAGAATAGTCAATTTGGTGTTCAAAATTCCTATTTTTTAAAATACTCTTGATGTACAGGGAGTTTGAGGAAGTTATAAAAACAAATGAAATAAGTTAAAAAAAATTGAAAGAAATTTAGATAAAAAATGTGGACCGTGCCTGTCAATTCACTAGTTTATATAAAAGCATTCACATCTATACTTTGAATTT
Source organism: Dalbergia oliveri (assembly GCA_030441495.1). NCBI lineage: Eukaryota > Viridiplantae > Streptophyta > Magnoliopsida > Fabales > Fabaceae > Dalbergia > Dalbergia oliveri. The sequence continues at coordinate 7,124,078 of JAMLFY010000004.1, forward strand.
ATATTTAATAATTATATTAATTAATATCAAATAGAAAAATGTAGATTAGCAAATGGTGTTTCTGCTTAGAAGAATTTCCACTCACACATTTTTTAAAATAAAATAACTGTTATACACTTATATTATTATGTGTAAATTACACTAACCTCTATTTGGATTTAGTGTAACTGCATTCGTACGTGTAGTCCTTTAATTTGTAAAATTACACTGATCTTATATATATATATATATATATATATATATATATATATATATATATATATATATATATATAAATTTATTAATTTAAGTGATAAAAAAAATAATATGTGACATGTACTTGATATATATATATATTGACTAAAATACCTTTATTTTATCATAAGATATGATTATAAGTTTAATTGCCATGTGATAAAAAAGTATTTTGTTTAATTATTTTGTTAAAATATTATAATTTTATCATTAATAATTATGTGTATGTCGCACACTATTTTTTTTATTACTTAAATTAATAAACCACTGTTTACAAGGAATGTTAGTGTAATTTTAATGAACCTTAAGAAATGTTAATAATAATTTTACAAAAAAGTGATGTCAAGTGTAATTGTATTAAACTTTAAGAGAGTTAACGTAAATTACTCTATTAGTAATTAATAAGTAAAACCACCGAGGTTTTTAAAATCCAAAATTTAGTAGGTTCAGATACATACAATATTAGAAGACGTGATGTTGTAAGGTTATTATTGAAATATTGAAAAATTGCACATTTCCCTCTCATTTTCCACACAAATGTGGAGGGAAAAAATTGGTGGGTCAGATATCCACTTTTCACTATTTAATCTTGTCTTATGTATTTTCCTTCCAACCAAATAAGTTCTAAAGGTTTCATTGTTTGGATACATTAAAATTGGATGGAGTTGAATGAAATATGATAGACTTCATTATATCTAATATGACCTTCTCTTGTCATTTTCTTTCCATCAAATTGGGGAAAATAGAGTGGAATGTGAGTTTCTATATAAATTACTCTTTTTCTATTAAATTACTATTGTTAGAGATATTACAATTGGTTATATTCGAAGTGTAATATTAAACATTTTATATATAAGAATAGAAATGTGTATAAATTATATAGAGAGCAACGAATAAAATAAAACATATAAATAATACTTTTAAGTGGGACGGACCCACTTGTCATACCCAAAATTCCAACATATTTTTATACCACTCTCTTAAAATTTCTCACGCACACTTTATTTTTCTCCCACTAACCACTCACTCCAGAAAAGAATGCCTCTTGTAATTGGGATGCTCTCTTTGGTTGGAACTTGCTGCATTTATAGAGAGCAAAAGCAATTATGCATTAAATGCACCATTAACCATCCAACCATAACATCTTCATCTCGGTATCTCGGTTTATGACAAAAAAGGGAATATCATAAATGCAAGTCATATTGTAACAACTATTTTATCATTTTACGTTAAGAACAAATATTCTTAATGTATTTGACTCAATGATATTATGAGAATAAAAAGCTTATAATTATAACAATTTTATTTAATTCCATTCTATCATTAAATATCCAAAGAATAGATTACCAACAAAAATCTAAATAATAGAATGAAATAATTATATCATTTTGTTTTGCTCCCTTTCACTCCATATTATTTCATTCTACTCTGTTTTACTACTTACCATTAATTTAAACGTATGCATTCGTTTCGGTGAGACCTGGGCCTTATAAAATAAAATTTAAGGGACAAGATTGAAATAATTTTGAGAAGATGAAATAATATATCACCTCTTGAATTTTACTTACTACCAGTTAGAACATCTCTTCAAATAGGCATACGTCCCCTCCAAATTCCTCAAGGCAAATATGCGATGAGTTCTAGTGGATTTCAACCAACCGGCGACGCCCTATCCAGCTCTCGGACTCAAAGTGAGCACATTTTAGTTAGTTTTTCATGAGAGTCATATTTATTTATATATTAGAAAAAATATTATCACCACCTCACATTTGAAGATACTTTTTTCACATCCTAAGCACCAAAAATATATACTACTTTGACATCCGAGAAATTATATATTTATATATAACGGGAGATTTCGGTTACATAACATAGTAAATTTGTATGAGATTAAGTATTAAGATAGCTGAAAATTCCAGTTACCTTACTGATATATAATTCAAATCCTCTTTGCATAAAAATAATAATAATAATAATTGAAATCCTCAATTATAAGTACATGATTTTCTATGATGTCAAAAATGGTATATATAACACTTGTATGCAAAAATGAATACTTTTCTTATATCATTTAAGTAAGCCCACGAAGCAGAATACGTTGAAGCACCGTCTCACGATAGTGTTCCTACTTCAAATGGCGAGCGCATGAAGAATGACAGAGACTACGAGGAAGCTCTTCAACAGGTGCATATATGTGTCCTTGTAATCGTTATAATTATTAAATATAAAACTATTTATTTGCTTTTACCTAAAGGTTTAGGTTGTATAAATACATGACTGATTTTATATCTACTAATTAGGTTTAGTTATTCTACAAATTCTTATAGTTTTACTTAACTTTTAATTGAGTTCATATAATTTAAAAATTTGTAATTAAGTCTCTTAGTGTATTAATATTTTTCAATTCAATCCTATTGTCATCAAAAATAGAATATTCATAGAATATTTTGTTTCGATTAGAGGGTAAAAAGAGCGATACAAATATAATATCCTATGAATATTTTATTTTTTATAAAGTAGGACCTTATTGAAAATCTCATAAATTATAGAGATCTAATTATAAATTTTTAAACTGTTAAAATTTAATTGAAAATTAATTGAAACTATAGGAATGTGCAAAAGTATTTTACCTACTAATCATCACGTACGCATAACAAGGCTTTTGACATATGATATTTGATTAGTGATCGTAATTTTGTAAGGTTTTGGTAAAAAATGAGATAAGAAAGAAGATAAATGCCGTCAAATTGATGTTGGGCTCCATGGATGATGGAGAGATAAGCATATCAGCTTACGACACAGCATGGATTGCTCTAGTAAAAAATATTCGTGACGAAAATGCCTGTCAATTCCCCTCCTGTCTTGAATGGATCGTCAATAATCAGCTTCCTGATGGTTCATGGGGATACAGTGAATTATTCAAAGTCCATGACCGGCTTCTTAGCACATTAGCCTGTGTTATTGCACTAAGATCATGGAATATGCACCCTGAAAGTGTGAGAACGGTAATTTATACAAAATTGAAGAATTAATAGCACTGGCTTTTTTCATTTGTGCTTCTAATTTTGAATTATTCTTCTAGCAATCCAACTAAGAAAGAGGGTTTAATTTATATCACAGGTATTACATTTTTCAAAGAAAATCTATACAAGCTTCAGGATGAGAATGCTGAGCATATGCCAATTGGGTTTGAAGTTGTTTTCCCTTCTCTTCTCGATATGGCTCGAAGAATGGATATTGAAGTTCCATATGATACTCCTATCTTGAAAGACATCTTTGCAATGAGAGACCAAAAGCTCACAAAGTACATATATGGATTCTCTTAATACTGTTGCATATAATAATCATGTTTATGTAGGCCCTTTCCAACTTTATTATTTAATTGTATATGAACATAATATAATCTTTTTTCTTGGCTAGTATACCAAGAGAGATGATGCATAAGGAGCGCACAGCAGTGCTTTATAGCTTGGATGGAATGGCAAATTTGGACTGGAAACAACTTATTGAGCTGCAGTCCCAAGACGGGTCATTCTTGTTCTCTCCATCCTCTACAGCCTTTGCTCTCATCCAGACCCAAGATGAAAATGCTCTCCACTACCTTGACAAAATAGTCAAGAGGTTCAATGGGGGAGGTAAAAGTATCTTTTATTTTGCTGATACTATATATTTATTATCTTTGGTGATAGAGATAAAAGCATCTTGACAATGATTATTTTAATCATAAGAGGAGTTGGCAGCAGAGTATACTTTGGAGAATGAGATATATAATTGTCATTGCTCATACATAACAAATTATTGTCTTTTAACTTCACCAAATGACTTTTTAGATATGGTGTGATTAACATGAATTGGAGCATCATTTCAAATAACTTAGTTTATTACTGCAGACAACTGAAGGTACGACTTGCTCACTCAATTATATTTACTGGATTACATATGCTAATAGTTTATTTTACATTGCAGTTCCAACTGTGTATCCAGTGGATTTATTTGAACACAACTGGATAGTTGATCGGCTTGAACGCCTGGGAATTTCGAGATATTTTCAGACTGAGATCAAGGATCTTATGAGTTATGTTGCAAGGTACTTAGGATGTTAGGACGAGTTGATCTACATTTTCATTATTTTTTGTTTTTTTATTTTTGGCACATCGGAATTATAATACAATGAGGTTCAAACAAGCAATCTTTTGGTAAATTGCACAAACACTTTACTACTAGCCCAATCATTGTGACTTAATTGTCAGTTTCATTTAATACAAATAATAAAATGTAATAATGTTGACATGAGAATTGAGATACACACATGTCTTCTAAATAAAATAACTAATTATCGGATACATGTACATGTTAAAAATTTTCAGATATTGGACTCAGGAGGGTATTGGCTGGGCAAGAAATTCGGAATTTCATGATATTGACGACACAGCAATGGGATTTAGACTGCTAAGGTTACATGGCTACCAAGTTTCTCAACGTAAGTTCAATATTGCTCTTATATGACAAAAACAAAATAATAATTAAATATCTTAGTTTAATTCATCTTTATACATGTGTGTGTGTTGGGGGGTGTTTTTTGTGTGCAGATGTGTTCAGGTATTTTGAGAGAAGTGGTGAATTCTTCTGCGTTTTTGGGCAATCATCTCAAGCTGTGACGGGAATATTTAATCTTTATAGAGCTTCTCAAGTACTATTTCCAGGGGAGAAGATTCTCGAGGATGCCAAGCACTTCTCAACCAAATTTTTAACTGAGAAACGTGCTGCTAATCAGCTCCTAGATAAATGGGTCATTCCCAAAGACTTGTCTGGCTAGGTGTGTTCCATTATCACTATAATTGAACTAAAAGGAAAAAGCATTATATACATGTACGCATGTACTGAGGAAAACACTGAAAATATATTACACTAACCTCCTACGAAATTTGATAAAATTCACCTGACTTCTCCTAGAAGCACTATGCAACGTCCTAGAAGCACTGTGCAATGTACAACGCAGGAGATGATAGTATAGTAATTTCAAAAACTCAAGAAACGTAAATCTAATTATTTCACAAACTCAAAAACGTTATGAGAAAAATTTATAAATAGGATAAACTTCAAACAAGTTGGTGTAATTTGCCAAAACAATAAACATGAGATTTACTAATTTGAAGTTATTAAGACTATTTGTTTTTATTTTATTTTATGTACTATTTATAATTTGAACCCATTTACACTGTAACAAATAATACTCAACAGATTGCTTATGCCCTGGACGTGCCCTGGTATGCAAGCTTACCTCGATTGGAGACAAGATTTTACATCGAACAATATGGTGGCAAAAGTGATGTTTGGATTGGCAAGTCCCTCTACAGGTAGGATTAAACGATGCTCATATGATTAGATATAAACCCCCCATACTCAGGTACTACTTATATAGTACTCAGTTGTCTATCATTCAGAGAGAGGGTAACTTTTAACATATACTCCATCTAAGAAACAAGAGTTCACTTTACCAAATTGTTTTTCATATCCAAGATTAAAAGTTTGGTAGTCCCAAATGAAATTACTCTCTTTTGACAGGATGCTCAAAGTGAACAATGATGTTTATCTCAAGCTTGCAAAATTGGATTACAACAATTGTCAAGCAGTGCACCTTGCAGAATGGGAAAAAATCCAAAGGTTAGGTAACCAGAGAACACTCCATTATAAATGCTTCAGCACCTGAACACTTGTTCACATAAAAACCACAGCAATGTGCTTCTAATTTTTGCAATGGCACCTGTTAGGTGGTACTTAGAAGCAGGACTAGAGGAGTTTGGATTGAGCAAAGAAGGTCTCCTGTTTGCTTATTTTATGGCAGCAGCGAGCATATTTGAGCCTGAGAGGACTCTAGAGCGGCTTGCATGGGCTAAAACTGCAGCTTTGCTAGAGACGCTATCATCATATATGAAGGATGAAGAAACAAGGAGTGCCTTGAATAATATTAACATACCAGACTACTCTAACCAGGAAACATACCAATCACTGTTTGTCCTGTCAAACCCCATTTTGTGCCTAAATTTCACAAATTTTTTTGCTTGATAATATATAATATGTGGCAAAATGATACCAGTGATGCAGCAAACTTGCATGTGTGTTGCAGGAGATTGAACAAGAACAAGAAAGAGGAGCAACTACTTGGGATTTTGTTGATGACCCTTGATTACCTTGGGTTGGATGTGTTTCAGCGTTATGGTCAGGAAATTTCACATTATTTGAATCAAATTGTGAGTATTCCTTTTTGAAATTTGTGACTTCATATTATGTACTTACTTATAAACACAATCGAAACATAGTCTCCTTACTTGGCGAGAACCTTACTTAGGATTTCTCATGAAAACTACCTCATATTTTTTAACTTTTCAGTGGCAAAGCTGGCTGTCAAGTTGGCAAAATGAAGGAAAAAACTCCCAAAGAGAAGCAGAGTTGCTCGTGCAAACCATACACTTAATGGCTGGCTGTTGGTCAGAAGAGCTACAACTCAGTCCTCAGTACCAGAGATTGCTGGAAGTCACTAACATAGTCTGCTATGAGCTCCGTAATTACCAAAGCAACAAGGTCATTCAGTAATAAAGACATATATTATGCATAGATTAAGTCCCATATCCTGAATTTTCACATTTCTGCTATTGCCAGGAACATGACAGTGGCAGCGCCAAGCTGAGTAGGACCAACATCACTACCCCAAAAATAGAGTCTGGCATGCAAGAACTCGTGCAATTGGTGATCCAGAATTCCTCAAATGGCATACAATTACAATCCAATATTAAGAATGCATTCCTCTTGGTGGCAAAGAGTTTCTACTATGCGGCCTATTGTGATCCACAGACCATTATCTCTCATATTGACAAAGTCCTCTTCCAAAAAGTGATGTAAATTTCCCACCCTAGATATTCCATGGGATTTAAAACTGGAACCTCCAAGATGTGGGGTACCCAGTGCTCAGTAGTTAATATCAACTGAGAATCATCTTGTTTATGTAATGGGGTAGGCACTCATCCTTGTACTGGTCTAGTCCAAAGAATCAGATCCTTCCTGAACCATGATTCTTCTTTACCATTCTATAGAGAATGCAACCTGGCTTGGTAACTACACTACTAGTATTAGTCTTCCCTAAGGTTCAGATGTTCTCCACAATCCTCCAGTAGGTTGTGGTAATTTACTGTCTCATGATAGGGACTTCTTTCATGTGTAGTGGTTTCTTAGTGTGTTCTCCTCATTTGTTCACCCAAACAATAAGACCGATATATGGTCCCAATGTCACTAAATCTTATCCCTGCTTTTTATCACGTAGTAGCAGTTGTTGTGTAATGTGTATACTAGTAATTGAAATCCATCAACTATGTGGTACGTCATTCTGACTCACTAATAGTGCCAAAGAGTTTTAACAAATTACTTGAAGATTATGGATCCTCTTTCCTTCTAGTAACGGATATCAGTAGCAGTATAACTTAAAGAGTTGTAAGTTGAATTAATAATCTAGTTAACAATTGAACATGGGTGGGGTAGGCCTACCGTGCACATCTAACTATTTATTTGAGAAACGGAAAGAGTTGCAATCATCAAACTTTTTCTTTACTTTGAACCAACATGAAGTTTGGAAGCAAAGCTGTCATAAAAAGTTCTAGCAAGGCCAGAAATGCCATACTCGCATGTAGACAACAAATGAAATGGGTCAACGACCTTGTTATGAGTCTAATTTCGTTTTTATTGGGTTAAATATCAAGATAATCTGATATTCACATACAATACAACAAGACTAGTTGACAAGGGACTGTTCCGAATGGCTTCCCCTGTAATCCTTGTGTATATACTTCCGAATAGAAACAATTGAAGAACATAGTTGCCGTGTTTAAAAAGAATTATTTAAAATGTCGAACTTAAAAGAACTGGCTCAAATTGTCACATAAGGATGGATGCGGTAGAAAGGTGTCGATCATATTCCTATCAGTTACTGATTAGATTAGAGCTCCTCTTTGACAGCTGGAACTTCCACTGGAAACTTATTTTTGACCCAGCCCACATAGCCTCCTCCCATGTCCTTCACATCCTTATAACCCTACCAATTCACATCAAATCAGCACAGGTTAGTCTCGTCATCCATTGGTAAACAAATAGAGAATATTGAAGCTGACATGAATATACTTACATCAGCTAGAAGATCAGTAGTTGCATACAGAGATCTCACCCCACTTTGACAACCCTGAAAATTCAGATTTCATACAAAAGATAAGAAATTTTGGCCTCAACTAACATTAACAAGAGAGAAGTAGAGACTATATGTAGTTTATATTTAGAAGAGGAAAAAAAAAAGAAAAAGGAAAAATGTAAGAGACCAAGAAAAAGGATAGTTACCACAATGAGATGATCTTCTTTGTTGCAAGCAGATGAAACCTCCTTCAGAAAGTAAGGGTTCTTCACCCTGCCTGCTCCACAAAAACACAAGACCTCACAATTTTTACTATAGAATTTGTAATCCTAACATACTAGTGCTAAATAAAGAAATATGCATCTCCAAAATAGGCTCAGCTACTATGAGAGATTAATTAATTAAGAAGAAGTTTCTTACCCTTGTGTGTATCCAACATGTATGGAATGTTGATGACCCTAGCTGCATCGACATGCCCTTTCTTGAACTCTTCCTCCGTCCTATTGCACCAAAAGGTTTAGGTTGTTATTTGAAGAAACAAGCATTACATTACATGAATCCCAGAAAGCTCAAAACACCAAGACCGGACAAAACAAGAGAGGATTTGTTACCTGACATCGAGATAAACGTAGCCAGTCTGGATCAGACCCTTGGCTGCACGTACATCAACGGTGACAACCTTCGCTCCTGAGCAACACAACACAAAAAGAACAAGAACAAGGAACAACAGCCAACGAGGCAAACTGCCATATGGTATGTTAGAGAAGTGAAAACTGATGACTCTGAGATAGCAAGCCAAGCCTAAGTACAAAATGTGTGAAAGAGAATTTAGTCAAAAACCTTAAAGGTCCGTTAGAACCAACGAACAAGGACGATCGTTATATATATGTGTGTGAATATAGATAGATAGATATATGTTATGTATGCACGTGCAAGTGGGTTGGGGAGTTTTGGTGGTAAAGTCTCTCTATTCTGGGGGCCGTGTTGCTTAGTTTGAGGTGTTGAAGTTTGAAGGTTCAGCTCCCAAATTAAAAAAGAAGAGAAAATGCTCACATGCAGGCTGGTCTGTTATCTGCAAGCTGCAGATGTGAAGTGGACCAATAAAAGATGCACATGTGGATTCCTTACAAGTGAGAATCAATCTATATTAAGACCATGATTTAGCTTTCCTTTCCGGCTAATTAAGTTCTCATCTAATTAACATTCAGGAAAACAAAGAAAAAAAAAGTAAAATATTAAAAAAGGAGCCACTTCACCCACTTCGGTAGCGCCCCCCCCCAACCACCGCCACAAAACCCATCCCTCCCCAAGCAGCCCCAATCCCCACCCAAATCATGCGCCGAACAATCTGCTACATCATCGACCACCTTAGCCTCGCGTATGAAGATGAAGATGGGACAACAAAAGACCCAAACAACGATGTCGACCCATGGAGTGGAAGAAGGCCAACGATGGAGATAGTGGAAGTGCGACGCAAACGGCCACATTCCCACAACAGCGGCAACGGAGACGCTAGTTCGTCATATTGTGTTCGCTTTGTCAGATCTGTTTGAGTTCTTGTTCTTTTTTCTTCTAGATCCAGTTTGAAGTTTCTGTTTTTGGATCTTGGGACCAAGCACTATTTGAGTGATTCAAGATCAATTGGCTCTCATTTTCTGGGCATCTATCTGTTTTCTTTCCTGTGATGGTTGTTATTCATCGCTAGTGCTTCACCGGATCAAGCTGTTTGGCTTCCTTGTTGTCAGATCGATGTTAGTTCCTATTGCTTCGGTGAGTTTGCATTTGCTTGGATCATCTTCTCTGTCCATGATTTCGGCGATGATTCGTTCAGATATGGATATTGTCAAATCTGGTTCTTCCGTCATTGATCTTCTTCCTGGCTCATCACTAGCTGAAACTGATTGCTCAGTTGACAGAGGTCACAACCATAGTTGAACAACCCTGGCAACAGAGATTGTGCCTCAAGGGCGGTAGCGGCGGCGGCGATGGAGGCCGTGCAACCCCATGGCCCCTGTCTGTCAACAACAGCGATGGAGAGACCGGAAGAACAAATTTTTTCCTACAGTGTAACTAATAATAATAATTAAAAAAAAAAGCAGAATCATATTAAATTTAAGTTTTTATTTAAAGGCTAATCACCTTTCCGACATATGATCAATTTCCTAAATCAAAATCTACACTTACTATTAAGTGGACCCCACACTGGACAATTGTCATCTTTCAATTCGTCAAACTAAGATCTGCATCTTACATATAACTTTTCATCTTTATGTGAGAACTCCCGTTAGGGACAAAGTAAATTTAGCGTGAATCTAAATTGACAAATTTGTATTGTAAGACTAACTCGTCATCCTGATCACGTAAAAGTGTACGTCTCCATTATTATTCTTCAATTTTTATTTTTTTTCCTTTCTTCATACAAAACCATACATTATTTCCGACTTTCCGTAGATAACGCAGGTTTTTTTTTTTTCCCACTTGGTGATTGTTTATCATAATTGTTGGATATAATTATCCACAATGGGGTCCATTACTGGCTTCTGAGAACTTCTTCTCCCTCGTCTAATCCAACGTTGAATGATGAAGCCTCACTAAATTTGACGTGGCAAGAATAACTAGAGCATTGTATTTGCTTCTGTTATGTAGTGGCCTGAGGAGAGCCCTTGTATTTCAAATTCTTCTCCATGGGAAGAGTTGAAAAATTCTTGATCAGGGACAATGTTTATATAACAAAAGTTTGCTACACTTAATTAATTCCATAAAAATGTTAAAACGAGATTTAAAAATTACATTGGCAATAAAATCATTAAATACAGCAAACTTAATAATACCTTTCATACATCATTTTATTTGGGGCTGCTTGTTAGATGGTGACTTAAATTTTTTATTTAATAAATTTTTTTTGATAAAATGTAATTCCCCCCCCCCCACTTTATTATTATTATTATTCCTTCCCCCTCCACAGTTCCACCCCTCGCTCCCACCACATACCTCACCCATGGGGCAACAGCATCAAAAGAAGAAATCAGAAGAAGCTCCACCGGCGATCGCTCCTCCGGCTCTGGCCAACTCCAGATCGCTGCTCTTCCTTCTCCGGTAAGTCGGTCGGTGGATCGTAGCCGCCGCCGTCTTAATTTTCTTCCGCTTCTGCAGTTCCTGGGTCTGCGATTTTGCGATGCGATTATATTGTTGAATGGTTTATTCTGTTTCGGTCAAATGTTTCGCTCCCTGTTTGTTTCCCCGAAAAGTGGATTCTCCTGTTCCCAATTATAGTTCCGAGTTTGTTATCGCATTTGGTGTGTGTTCTCTTGTTTACGTGTATAAAATTTAGTTGAAATGTATGGTAAACACTGATTGTGTTCTTGTGCCTTGTTCTGGATTGTGTTTATTTGCCATCAGTTCAATTTCAGGAATTTGACGTGGGAGGTGTGTCGGGCAACTGTGAAGGAGTCGTCAGAGACAAGAAGAGGACAAACACACGTAAATCATCTGTAAAATTGTAGTATTTCATAGATATAAAAATATAAATATAATTTCTAATTTTAATTAATCATGATTGTTAGATTCCTTGATTAACGACTACAATTTTGTCAGCATGTGGTTACAAACCTTTTAGGCACCATGGAAGAAGGCGCCTTTATTTTCTTCAGTCATATAGTAATTCATGGTTCCAACTTCTGACTCATCCACTCACACAATTTAGTTTTTGTTTAGATTACAGTTTGGATTCCAAGGACATATATATTTGATTTCTTCATATGCGGATTGGACTTTATATGCATGTTAGATTGTACTCCTTGTATGGAATGACATATTTCTCTCACTCTCCTTATCTATTTGATTTTCCTTGCTTTATCTTCCCTTTATTTCTACGATCCAATGTTGCTATTGGACTTTTTTTTTTTTTTTTGTTTCCAGAGTATTCCTTCACTCAGAAGGTGAGAAGTGAATCTCTTGGGTACGGTCGAACCAAAAACCTCATGCTTAAAGAGTCCGAACTCCTTTCACTTGTACCAACTACCATTGGTGGCTAATTTCTTTCCTTTTAATGCTTCAACTTATCAATAAATATTTTGCATAAATAGTCTTTAGACAAAAATTAAGTTCAATATCAAAGTCATTATTTATGGTTTTATGGTGGGAGCTTCTAAAATTGATTTTGGGCCCTATAATCATAGAGATGTAAACGAGTCAACCTCGCCTGCTTCCAACCCGCCATTTTTAGCTGCTGGGTTAAAGTTTTGAGTTCAAAAAATTTCACCCGCCTAACCCTCCCCGCTTAACCCGGGCTTAGCGGGTGGCGCCTTGACGGCCAAGCTTTTGTATTTTTTTAAAAAAAATTCATAATTTATTGATAAAAAAAGTAAGAAATATATGACTAAAAAATAAAAAAGTAAGAAATATATACACTTATCAATAGTTTCACTGTATAGTTGATATTATTCACTCAAAGTTAAAACTTAAAAATAAAAGTGTCATAACTCATAAATAACACTATTAACAATAAAATTTTTTAGTCAAAGTTAGTGTATAATTGTTATGAACCTTGAAAAATTGGGTATACATAAATAAAAAATATTTTTTAAAAAAAAATTTCATCAAGACATTAAAAAATATTTTTTAAAATTTTTTTTTTTTTTGGCTTCCCACCACCTAAAATGGGCTAGCTTATTTCAGTCCATTTTATTTGACCCGCCTCGCCCTATTTTTTGGGCTTTTGGTGGAGCGGGCCTAAATGGCGGCTGTTTGATATCTCTATATAATCAATTAGACTTTTCCTTGTGTTTGGTTTCCAGTTAGATCCATTCCCCAAATCAATTCTAAGATCAAAATCAATTCTAGACAGAAGTGAAAAATTATTGCTTCTAAGGTTTGACTTTCTTAATTTTTGTTAAAAACATTTTTATGATTAAACTATTAAGCATAAATCATTTTATTTCACAATCAGTTCTAACATAACTAATTTCATTCATAAATCAATTATACAATTGCAAAACTAAATACACGCATATTATATTTGATATAACCGAAACAATAAGGTTCTATTTGGTTTTAGTTTCAGTTTTTAGTTTTCATTTTCAATTTTCTAGCTTTCTAGATTTTGTGAAGGAAATAGTAAGGGGTTTGCTTTGCTGAAAATAATTTTCAGTTTCAGTTTTAGATTTGTGAAGGCTAAAAAACTGATAATTGAAATTTTGAGTTTTCAGTTTTTTATTTTTTCTTTCACAAATCTAAAAATTGAAAACTGAAAACTGACAAATTGAAAATGAAACTGAAAACTGAAACTAAACTCTAAGCTTTCACAATACTAAGGTTTGGTTTGGTATTATTATAATTTTTTTAGAGCTGCTAACTTTTTAAGAGTATCAAAAGCTTGCTCTTGCAAAGTTATAGTGATATTATTTGATAAAATAACGTAAAAGTTGCTTTTAATAAAAAGAAGTATAGTGTTTGGCAAATACATGATAAAATTACTTTTAGAATTCAAAATGACTATAATGGATAGAGATATTAAATAGTATAATTTTTATTTTTATTGCTATTAAATAAAGTAAGATTATATTAGTTTTAAAAGTGTTGGAATGCAAAAATAAGCTCTGAAATGCACCATACGAAATGTTCTCAAAATTACTACTGCCTTTAAAAGCTAGAAGCAAAATACAGCAGCTTTTATGTTTACCAAATAAAAAAAAGGTTGGTTTATACTTTTCAATCAGCAGAGCAACCTCAGATATAGTATTACCAAAGCAATTTTTTTTTTTTTTATCTGCCCTGAAACCGATCCTAAATGCCACTGATACACAGGATTTGCTTGTTTGACTGGTTGGGCCCCTGATGCAAACGTATAACGGGGTCCCTACTTTGGGCTTTGTAACTTCGCCGAAACAATATAGTATTTAATTTGGAAATTCGCCGAAAATAGTAGTTCAGCAAAACCATGTTCTATCAAGTTAAAATCAAACTTATTTTAAGGAAAAATACTGCCGCCTATCACCATCAATTCACTCCTACTAAAAATATATATTTGACAAAACAATATTAGTCAGTAGTCATGCGTGACACGAATAACACTCTGTCACCTAATGATAATCCATTTTCTATTCGAGGAGATGAGGACCATATGCGTGACATATCAATTTTACAACTATAAATAACATGACTGACACCGCTGACGAGCCAGACCCAAAGCAACAAGAATACATTAATTGCATTCAAGTTCTCTAGATTTTCAAGTTGTTCTTAATTTCTTCTTCTAATCATTATAATGTTATTCCCTAGGCTTGCAGATGAAAAATGGCTAGGATTTGTCACAGCCATATGGGTTCAGGCAATCTGCGGAAACAACTACACTTTTGCCAACTATTCCGATGTCTTAAAGAGTCTAATGGCTCTAACACAGATGCAGCTCAACAATCTCTCAGTTGCTAAAGATGTTGGCAAGGCTTTTGGTGTTCTATCAGGCCTTGCCTCTGATCAATGGCCAACTTCAGTTATACTCATAATTGGAGCCGTCATGGGATTCATAGGCTATGGAGTTCAATGGCTTGTTGTCAGCCAGAAAATCACTCCACTCCCTTATTGGCTGGTAAATATAAAACTCTCTTCTTATAATATAATAATATTCAATTCACTATTTATTAGTCCAATGAAAGTTTAAGTCAATGACAAGGTTAAATGTGTTTGATTGCAGATGTGTATATTCTTGTGTATGGGGGGCAATAGCACAACCTGGATGAACACAGCAGTACTTGTAACCTGTATGAGGAATTTTCCAAAAAACCGTGGCCCAATTTCTGGTATTCTAAAGGGTTATGTGGGACTAAGCACAGCAATCTTCACAGACATATGTTCTGCTATGTTCTCCTCAGACCCTTCCAAGTTTCTTCTAATTCTTACCATTGTTCCTGCTGTGGTTTGCTTTATTGCTGCTCTTTTCCTTCGTGAAAAACCACCGGCTTCCACTTCTGCTGAAGAGAAGCAAGAAACACAATTCTTCAGTATATTCAACGTGACTGCTGTTATTGTAGCTGTCTACCTCTTGGCCTTTGATTTGAGTGGACCTCATGGCCGTGTTCTTTCCTTGGTTTTCACAGCAGGACTTCTTATCCTATTAGCCATGCCACTTCTTGTTCCTTTGTATTTGATCATCTTCAAACCAAGTCCCAATCTCGACGAAGAACAACAGATTCATGAGCCATTGCTTGGCCAAAAGATTCAGCCGAAAAGAAGGAGGAGGGGCAGAATCATGAAGAAAGTATGGAGGAAGTTGAAGTAAAACGTAAGCCCGTGATAGGGGAGGAGCATACCATTGTTGAAATGGTTAAAACTGTTGACTTTTGGGTTTTGTTTGTGTCTTTTCTCGGTGGGGTGGGAACAGGACTCTGTGTGATGAACAACATGGCGCAGATGGGACTAGCACTTGGTTACTCTGATGTCTCTATCTTCATTTCCTTCATTAGCATATGGGGTTTCTTCGGACGCATTATTTCCGGTTCACTCTCAGAACACTACATCAGGTTGGTTATCTTTCTGCCCTATGTTCAATTCCTAGAGACAAGACTGCTTTGCTATAACTGCTAAAGGGATGTCTCTAGCTTGGAAAATGTTTGTACATCTTTTTAGACACTGATAAGTTAAGTGGTAAATAGATACAATAAATAGAGACATTCTCTTAGACACCGATAAGTTATGTGGTGAATAGATATAATAAAAAATTGAGAAAAAGTATTCCATCTGATCTTCATATTTGGTGTCTAATTGATATGATCAAACAATATATATCCAATAGCTTGAACTCATTAAATTTTTTATGTTATCTTATTATTGCAGAAAATCAGGCATGCCAAGGCTAGTTTGGAATGCTGCTTCTCAAATTCTGATGACTCTGGGTTACCTTGCAATGGCCATGGCCTTGCCAGGGTCACTTTACATTGGTTCAATTTTAGTGGGAATATGCTATGGGGTACGTCTCACTATAACACCAGCAGCAGCTTCAGAGCTATTTGGCCTCAAATACTACGGTTTACTATACAACATCCTCATTCTGAACCTCCCAATTGGTTCCTTCCTCTTTTCTGGTCTCATTGCTGGATATCTATATGATCATGAAGCCACTAGCGTCCCTGGAGGGGGAAACACTTGCATTGGAGCACATTGCTACAGGCTTGTGTATGTGATTATGGCCTTTGCTTGTGTCCTGGGATGTGGGTTGGACCTGCTGCTGGCTGTTAGAACAAAGAAGATCTATTCCAAGATCCACCAAGAGAGAAGCCTATCCAATTCAATTGAAGGCACAGGTTCAACCCTGAGATGATGCTCTCTTGTGCATGCTGCATGCTTTAGGGTTTAGACAATTGTTGGGGCAGATTTTTAAATTTTGAAGGTTAGAATATGATTGCCAATTAGAGTTAATCGAAGTGCCCCCACATTTATGTAATTTGTTAATATTGTTAAATAATAATTATATTAAAGGCTATCAAATATCTATTTAAGTGTGAATTTTAAAGGCACATAATTAATAAGTTAAGTTCAAGTCAAAATTAGAAGTTATATTTTTATCTTATATATCTTTAGTCATGTTCCGTCATACTTAAAATTAGCCTAACTTGACCAAAAGTCACCTAATTGGACGTGATCTGTCATCTAACTTGAATAGCTCGAGTTGATTGAATTACGGTGTGATAATTCAAGTCACTTCACTTTTTAAAATTTAAGAGGCTTGTGGTCTGTCTTGGGTTTTATTAATAAGTCATCACCCATTTCACCACACACATGGGAAAAATCCCCCCTCCTTAATTGGATTTATACTTCGACATCATGTACCTTGCATTCATTATAGGCACCTTCCTCACCTCCTATAAATTCTATAGCATGGTAAAAAGTTTTGGCATGTTCATTTGAACCTATATAATAAATCCCCCTCTTCACCTTTAGATTAGACGGCTATAAAATAATAATAATCTAAAACTCTTATATCATAGTTTTCATAATCGGATTAATGATCGACTTAAAGGTCCAAGTATGTAATATATATAATTATTGGTATTTAATAAATAAAGAGTAAGTTGATCTGGTGGTATGTGCATTGTCATTTATCCAAGCTGGCACATGGTTTGATCCCTAGGGAGAAAGTTTTGAATTCATTTATATATAAAAATATATTAGATATATAATATATATAATTGTTGACACATTATATAATAGAAGCGAGGCTAGCCTAGTGATGTGTGCATGTGCCTTGTTCCTTGGTGCAGGGTATGAATCATCACAAGTAATTTTTGAAGTTATTCATCAATTCTCAGTAGCGGTTTAAGTTGGTTGGCCGATCAATTACCCGGTTACCCAATTTCAACTTGCATTGACGGTCATATGCAGAACTGATCCAGATGACAAAGCAAACCGTTTAGGAGGTTGGCTCAGACCGGAAATGAATTGTTTTTCATATAATAATTTATAGTTAGTTATTCTAACGTTTATTGCTTGATTGGTGGATAACACATTTATGCTAGTTTATTTTTTTTTTTCAAGTGCTCTGTGTATGTGTGCGCGTTTATTTATTTATTCATTTTGTTGCCTGAATGGGGGATTTTTTAATTGGGCTCAAATGAATCAAGGTATCTGGGCTGGGCTCAATGATCAGAGACTGGGCAAAGTATTAAATTAGTCTTGGGCGGGGAGGACACCTTGGATCTAGTGAAGCATTTGGGCTAGACCCCGGTATTACACTGTTCATCAAATAAATTAATTTCGACCCAAAAAAATTCACATAAACTAAAAACATTTGACCAAAAAAAGAAATTGAAGATATCAAGTTCACTATCGACCAAAAAAATCGAAAGTCCAGTATAAACTGAAAAAGGAAAAAGTGAATGTGAAAATTGCTTCACTTCAGGAATAGAAGTTCTTCGGATTTTAGCCCAAAACTTCGTCCATTCAAGTGCACGTTAATCAATGAATGCTCCCATGCTGACATGCTTGTTCATTAGCATTGGGATACATTGTATCTAGAGCCCAACTAGTTATATAAGTGAAACCATTTCTAGCTTGAAGAGGCGACATAGTTAAAGTATCGCCCTTTCTTTTGCTAATGTAAGTTAGAATCATACGATCAATTTGTGTAATTCAGCTTCCTTTACATGGGCTTTTTCGTCCCACAATCCTGTGTTTTTGCTCTCTGTCACCTCTAATGATATGTTTGGTTAAGAGGTAAAAGTGGGGGTAAAAATTACATGAATTAATTTCATGTGTAAAATAATACATAAAACTCATTTATGTAATTTTTATCCGCAATTTTACCCCCAACCAAATATACCCTAATAATCTTAATTTACATAATTCCTATTCGTATTTTAATTTGTAATGCTCATATGCATTTCATCATGTTCAAAAAGAGAATTGGATTGCTTTTTTTTTCCCATTATTAATTTTGTCTTTAATTTTTTGTTGAATTGGATTGCTTTTCCATGAAATCAAATATTCACTGTAACATTGAGGCCAACTCACAGGAGAGCGTTAGTGTACACAAATGTGAACTGTATATTGCTTAACTGGAATCAAGATACCTTTAAAGTTGCAGACACTTTTGATCTCATTGTTGCAAGTGAACATAGGTAAGATTGTCTTCTATGAATTCTTAACCTTTTCCGTATACCTGATTTTTTTGACCTTTTTCCATCAAGAGATGAACATATCTTCTGTACAATTCGTAGTGGTATAACTGTTGCTGCTTTCTTAATGGGAAAATGTGATGTCATGGCAATGGAAACATTTTGTACTATATTGGATAAAGATGAAGAGTTCCACGTGAGATTGTAGTCATGCTCATGAGGCCCCAAATCTCGTTTATCTGTTGGAAGATTTTTCAGATGACTAAATTTTTGCATGCAGTCATGGTTGGCCAATGAGGTACTTTATTTTCTATTTAGTGCCAGTTTCAATCTTTAATTCATTTATTCTTAATTGGACAAAATGCAATTGTACCTAGTACGCAATGCATTCTCATTCTGTAGCTTGACTTGCTTTTTGATGGGTGTTGTTGGTAGTCTTATCCTGTGTTCACAAAACAATCGACCATCTGACATCATCGCTTTAAGGATCTACAGTATTGTCACACTCTGATCAAAGAGACATTTATAGGTGCTCTTTAAGTAGTTTGAAATCATTCAATACTCAACAATTCAACATTTGCATAAAAAACGCATATAGTTAAATTGAGAGTTAAAGTGTTGAGTATTTAATATAGTACGGAGTTTTTCTTATTCTGATAGCACATAAGAAATTTTTCGGATCAAAAGCAGGTTGGTATCCGGGGTCATATTTTTTCTGGGGCATATTTTTCAGTCCTAAAAGAGTCAACTCATTGGACCTGATTTTAGAGGTCGTTGAAAATGGCTTGCATTTCATTGAACAGAGAATTATGACACAGAAGGCTGGAAATGTGATGATGAGCAATTCTTAGCATGGTGAGCTTAGGGAGTCTAGGGGCCAGTTATGAGAAATGTCATTATTATTATTATCCACTCTTATCTTAATCAGAATAGCCCCATTAACTTTTATTTGGATACTCTGCCTGGGGCCTCCCTCAATTGTGTCGGTTGACTATTCTTAATTAGACAAAGATCACGTTCAAATACATTCCCCTGACATAGCATATATAGTGTAGATACTTGCCAATCGCAAACGTCTATTTTGGTCTTTGGAGTCACATCTGCAGTAAACAGCACTGCATAATTACGTCATATATATGAGCTCAAATGATTATGCAGCATATTCTATGGTTTACCTTAATCCGGTGAAGATTAAAATTTCGGCCCCAAAAGTGCACCAAGATTATCATAAGCTTTTTATTCAGTGGACTTGGTCTGAATTAGCACAACAAATGGATAAAAAGAGAGTTAAAGCGTTCTGTTTGGTATATAATAGTATGTTAATAGTGTTTGATTTGACCTCATAAATGGGACCACCACCCCATAGCATGTTGCTACTAGAAGCAAAACCTTGTATTTCTTCTAGAGAATCTCCTAATTGTTCCCGAGCAACTTATTGAATATTTGATGAAACATTTCGTACTTTGCTAAAAAATCGATGATATTTACCAACCACACATTGTCTAACCAAGCCCATCTCTCTCTCAATATGTTCGTCAGAAAATTCGATACAACACTATCAACATACTATTAGGTAGTGTTTGTTTACTGTTCTGGAACAGAAATATGGCACGGAGACGCAAACCTTTGGTGGTAGAGGGCAGGAAGGGGACAAAATTTTTGTCCATGGACAGAAACACAAAATTTGTTAACAAAATATAAAGACAATGGGATAAATAGAGACAAAAATTTAATATTTTTGTCTTCCAATAATACCCCTATATATATTTATTATTTATGTCTAGTCTCTTCCTGCTATGTATTTCTATCCCTGTCCCTTTCTCTCAGGCAGTAAACAAGTGCTAGGTTATATGTTTATTTATGGATCCAAATTAGTGATGACAAATATCATTATGGACCTATTAATGTGTTATTTGCTTCAATGTTTCAGTACATTATGTTGAAAATTAAGTAAAGAACAGAGAAACCTCCAACTTGGTTGGAGACTCTTAGACCATCAATGCTGTACATTTTTTAAAAGTAAATACATGTTAAGTGACAACTGCACATTGGATAAAGAAGGACTAGACTTCAAAACAAAAATATCTGTGATTGCTTCATTTTTGGAGAATAAAAGGACAATGACAACTCACAATGTTCTAAAGAAAGAGAATAAACAGAATATTGGACAAGTTACACAAGGACAAAAGATCTCAAAGGTGTAGATGATGCCACCACACAAGGCAAGGACAAGGGTTAGTTGGCTCCTCTTCAGTCTGCAATGGGCAGAATTCTTCCCAATTTAAGGAAACAACAGACATCACATTATTAAAAAAAAAGAGCACCAAACGAGCATATCATTTTGAGCCATTATTTTGCCAAGAATATTTTTCTTCACGTTACATCCATTGTTTAGAACCTTCTGAGAGCTTATTACATCTGTTATTTAATGAATATCACCTTTGAGAGAAAACGGAAAATTATAATTTTTAGAAAAGACTATCGTATAAGTTTGAGAGGCCTTGAGAGAAAAGTCATTTGTGAGATTTTGTTGTAGGAACTCGGTTCCTTTGTTTCAGAGGTCTTGGTTGTTTGAGCTTTTATAGCTTTGTTTGAGTGATTGGGAATCTTGTTTGATTCTAATCATTTTGTGTTTTCGTTTGTTTAGTGAAAATCCTATCTTGGGGTAGGTCCTGGATGTAGGTTCCAGAGATAGGAACCGAACCAGGTATAAAAACATTATGTCCAACTCTTCTTCCCAATCTCTTATTTCATTATTGCTTAAACTCTTCAACTTTGTTTTTCTCTAAATAGGCTTTTCTTAAAACGGTTGAAAACGTGATATTCTTGAAAGGAAACAAAATCAAATTGCCTTAATCGATTATGTTCTATAAAATCTATAGTGTTTTATTTAAAACAATCTTTTTACATAAAATCTGTTAAAAGTCCCTCTCATAACAGAAGATATTTGTTATAGACTGATATATTTGTGAGTGTGCAAAAACAAGTTAAAAAGATATACTTGATTCAACCCCTTTTTCAAATATATTTAGACTACCATATACCAAGGGAAATTTCCCTCTTCCTGAATGAGGTTAGATGAACCATATGTGCGGAGTGTTTAGTCTTTGTTACGTTGATAGCATTTGGGATTTAACTTCCTACATGGTTTTCTGCGCTGAAACTTTGAAAGAAAAAAGTTATTCCTTATCTTGACGCGTCAAAGTAACGATAGAGCATGAGCTATGAAGCTTTTAATTTAGATATAGCTGTGTCCATTTAGTAAACAAAGCAACTCCACCGATGGGATATGAAGCTGATTTGAGTCAAAAGATGGTACGTATCCCATTGTTTCAAACAGTGTAGAATTTAATCCAAGTGGAAGATGGATGCTAGCTTTTCTCTTGTACGATATTGTGCTTTGCCCTTGCAGTGAGACTATTTAATATTTATGGACACATGACTTGGAATTCTTAGCTATTACGGAACCAACCATTAATTTACATTTATTGCTTTAATTTCTGAAAATTTTGTGTTGTTAATTTTCTTAAATAATACGCTCTCCTGATTGACTCTGCATGCCAGAAAGAGGGTCCTAAACACAATCAAAGGACAATTACTTTCCTGCTTGGTTTATATATTAGCGTGCTAGCTAGGTGCTACTTTAATCATCAATAATCTTGAAGAAGTTTTCCAAATAATTAAATGCAAGGGGGGACTCCCATAAATAATGCTAGATTAGTTATTTAACATGATTAATTATTAGGCAAAGAAAAATTGCCTGAACAAGAAACATGTCATGCATGGCATGTAACTTACAGTCCCAAGATAAAGTCCATATCATCAGGAAACTATAAACTACCACCAACCTCTCTCCGTTATGAACTTCAGGATTGTAGGAATAAAGCTTACTTTAATTTGTTACTACTATAAAATGGGATGGAAAGTAGACAATCATCTATTACGGTTGTGGCAAACTGAATTAATGCTAGTGCTGGAATGGTGAGCTGGAGATTCTGCAGTTGAATTGGCAATTGGTAGTTGACAAGATCAGCGGTTACACAAACCTAGCTTAAAAGAAGTTTTCCTTGTCTCACTACACGGCAAAATTAGTTATACTTTACTTGATTGTAATTTATTGCATTGTAGGCTTTCTTTCTAATCTCAGGCAGCTGCTTTTTGGGGTAGATGGAAATGTTCTTCTTTCTTATATTTATTTTAACTAATTTTCAAATCTAAATAATTTTTTAAAAAAAATTAGTAATCTACAATTTAAAAGTATATATTATTAGAAAAATAATATATCCACTTATTATTCATTTATTTAAAAATAAATTGAATTTACAATAGATATAATAAATTTGATTTATTTTTTTTTCTTCATACTTTTTAAATATGATATGTATAAATATAATATGAGGCATAATATATTTATGTAAATATACATAACTAAATATCGAGATATATATAGTCATAATAAGATAAGATAATATATTGTATGCAATAAATGTTCAAATAGTGGAACTCTTTTTTTTCCGCTTATTTTCTTTTCTCGATAACTTATTGCCGATACAGCCTTATGCAGCAAATATTCTGTTCACGTTTTATATATCTTTTTCGCATCCTTTCCAAACAACTATTAACTACCAGTTAGTTTGGGGCTAGTTGCATTGCCTTTGACGTGAAGAAACATCAAAGGAAAAAGTTGAAATTGGAAAATGGAAACAAAACAACCAGTGAGAAATGGAGTCAAGTCATCTTATCATGAGGCCAAAAGTCGATTAACTTCTCGGCGAGTTCACTGTTGGGAACAAAGAAGTTTGGGCCCAAGTGATCTACAGTTGTGAGGGCGTAAAAATTTTGATCTAATGGTTGAGATTAAAAACTTTTATTCAAAGAAAACATCAATAAAATTTCATTGATATATTTTAATATTTATTAAAGAAGACATTTCCCATTTTATTCTCCAGACCTCTATCAACCTCCAGAACTGGTGATACATGATAATATTGCAAAACGTTGGTTTCTCTCTTGCAATTTGTGAATCATGCATTGCAATGCCTGCCTAGTAGTGGATTATTAGTTCTCACAATATAATTGGAAAAGAAAGGAATGAAAGGATTATTTGTCTGTATTGCTTTTGATTCTAATTAATGTTGGTTACAACAAGTGTTTAAATTGCGATCCTTGCGGATGTCGCGATTGCCGTTGTTGTGGTTGTAGATAATATGGCCATTGCAATGTGTGTTGCAGTTAATGCAGTGTGAAATTTTTACGCGTCCCAACTTAAAAAGGAACCCATTGTGGCCTTCATGCAGCCTATTGCGGCCCGATGTGATCCCATTGCGGTTACATTATAGTCAACTTGTATGAAAATGCATCACACCACGATTATGATCCAATGCGATTGCCTTGCGACCGCAACCGCAACATTGTGGCCGCATCACATGATGCGGTCCGCAATTTAAAACCCTGGCTATAATGCAACTCTCTAGACCTCCATCAAATACCTACACCCTCTAGATTTTCAAAGGTGTAATATTTGGTGTATACGTGTTAGTAGACAAGTGAGTGTTAAGGCAACCCAGTTGTCAGGATGACTGAAGGATGCAGTTGGGTGGTGTTGATGTAAAATTTTACAGACAGCTTCACTACGCAAATTGTTGCTTCTCCAGGTTTGCTGTCATGGGAGAAGGGGACTGATGGAGGAGACGACGGCAAAGGGATATTGGAGTCGATGGGTGAAACTTTGCCAGGGGATAAGTCGCGGTTCGAACTGCGATGATGCCGACCAAGATTTGGCGCTTTGTGGGGAGCTCAAACTGAAGGAGTGGGCTTTAAGAGGGCTTTGAACTTTCCCTGATGAGGTTTGGTGTTGTGGGTTGAAAGAGATGCTGTCGGGGCTCAACGGCAAAGCGCAATGAGCAGCAATATGTTTGCCGAGGCTGAGGGTGTTGTCGGCACAGTTAGAGGAATGGTCCATTGGGATTAAAGAAATGAGTGATTGAAAGACACAGAAACGAGAGAGAGAGAAATGTGTTGAGAGCCAGGGGCAAAGGAGGTAAGGAGTGAAGAGCAAAAGCATCATGGTGGAAAGGGTAAGTAGAGGAGAGAGGGGAGAGGAAGGGAGATTGAGAATAAGGATAAATATGTAATTTTAACACTTACTTTTTATTATAGATCACATGGTCCAAACTCATTGTTTTTCATCGTAGAATTCCCCTAACTTCTCTCATGATCCTCCACACTACTCACATGGTTTCTTTCTCCCAAACGACACATCGTGAAAAAATCACCGGTACTCGCCACCTTTTCTATCCGCAAAAATGGAAACGGAATCTTACCCATAGCCACATGCTAGCTAGGGTGGGCAATTATAATTATCACCCTAGCTAGCTTTGGCGTCTCTGCAGCTTTATTTTTATTTTCTGATAACAAGTGACGGGTGATGACTGAAAATGTTACTACAGATCAGAGATCATAGAAAGCGAAACCATATTTCGCGGCCATCTCTGACTATATTTCACCTTTAGAACGTGATGACACAAGCTTTGGATTTTCTCGGTTTTGAACATGATTCTGCCCAAGTCCTAAACAAAAACAAAAATAATGATAATAATTATTCTGTCTAAGGCTAATTATTTACGATTCATATTGCATGAGCATAAAATTCAAATGGAACTGAAAACTGTTAGAGAGTTAAAAAAAACTTTGTCAAAGTTTAATTGTTAGATTAATGTTTCATAATTGTTGGCCTTTGAATTATAAATAAGTTATATTGTCTTATTTCATCATTTAATTTTCATTTTTTGGGAAAATGTTGATGATAATTTTTCTAAGTAGCAATAATGCATGCTGAATGAAAATTATGTAATAATTTCGGTGAGCCTATCCCAACTGGGCCATCGCTAACGATGACGGAAAATCATGAATATATGTTACAATCATTTCATCGTTTGTACTTTGTAGCTTCGATCTGAAGCGCGTAAGAAACAAGAGTTTTGTACGGTAATGATGCTCTTCAATAGGTTAACTATAGTCAAAGTTTTGTCTGTTTCAATTATGGAATTATTTTTCTTTATGCATTATCATTATCCTTTTGGCCCCTTCGCTTGTTGAACAAGAAAGATTACATATTACGTACAGTTAGCTATTAGAAATTCTAACTTTAACATAAATGCAAAAGAATCACCTCTGGTTTTTGGTTTAGTTTAACAACTAAAACTAAAAGTGGCTAATACTGCAATGAGGCTGGTATTTTTAAACTATTTATAATTAAAAATAGTGGCCAATAATATTTTTTTAAGACTAAACTGTTATTTTCATCACTATAAAATACATGTGACATTAGTTTAATTAGTTCTTGAAAAAAGTTACACATCAATTTAGTCCTTGAAAAATAAACGTAATATGAAATCAATTTAATACTTGAAATTTTTTTTATATCAATTTAATTTTTAAAAAATACATAACATCGATTTTCAAAAGAAACATATGGTATCAAATAAGTTCATCAATTTATATAAAAAGAAGGAGATCAAATAGATATCATGCATGTTTAGGGATTAAAATGATGTCATATTTATCTTTCAAAGACTAATTAAACTTATGTCGAAAATCTTTCAAGAACTAAACTAATGTCATGTGTATCTTTCAAAATTGAATTGATGTAAAAAAATCTTTTGCATACTATATTAATGTTACATGTATCTTTTTGAGGACCAAGCAAATTGATAAGAGTTAAGTTATTTGTGCAATCTATATTTATACACTAAAAAATTGTTCATTGAAAGGAAGAGTAAAGTTGAAAATGTAACATTCTATAATAATAATATTATTATTATTATTGTAGTTGTTATTATTATTGTTGTTGTTATTTTTACTATTTTTATGTTCTTGGCTAAACTCAAGGAGGGAGTGGAGTATGCTTAGAGAGATATGTTAACACCAAGACATGGAGTACTGACTGATGCTTTTATCTCTTAAATAGTGGTTTTGGATTTAAATTTTCGGGAGAGGTATACCCTTATGGAAACTCAAATATCAAATATGATTGCCTATAGTAGAAAAGAATACCCGTAAAAACAATAAAAATGCAGAAATGCTAAAGGGCCGTCTTCCGGGGACCATGGGAAACAGGTTGGTCTGAGTAGCTAGTATACTAAGAGTGAATATGATTTATCCTAATTCAATGCTATTTATTCACATAATCCTATTGTTTCATATGTCTCGCGTTTAAAATTAATGGGCAAAGATTATACATAATAAAGTCATGTAAAAATTTGATATGAGAATATAATCCATTCCTTTTTTATTTGCGAATTGCTATGACTTAAATTTGATCTGGGTTTTTTTGTTTATAGGTGATTTGCAAGTATATATAAACACCTATTGAGTTTAAATGGGGAAAAGAAACACTTATTGAGAATAGAGAATATTATCCTCCAATATTAAGATGAATTTTTCTCTTAATTAACTTTCCAATGATTTCACAGGGATCTATTGCTATATAGTAAAAGGAATATGCTAATAAAAGCAAAAACATTTAATGCCTTAAATAATTCTTGAAATATTTAATATTTTATTCTTCAAATAATATAATTTAACAAAAAAAGCTTCAATCTTGTACTTTTAAGGAATTAAAAATTTACCTTTTGTGTAAAAAAAAAATTACTTATTAAACAAAAAAAAAGTATTTAACATCACATAAATTAAAGAATATTTAATGCATTATTTTTTTAAAGTAATTAGAGTAAAAATAAATATTATTTTTTAATTTCTTGAGACAATTGGCATATACTCAACCCACATACAATCAAAACCTATTATTGTTTTCATCTGAACAATATTAAATATCTCTTAACTATTATTTTCATATAAATGAACATATAATAATGTGTTTGTATCCCCATCTTCAATCTTTTGGAACACGCGTTAACGATTGCGAATCTTGCGCAGCAATTGGTCATCCAACAATCATGCTGTGATGTGAATGCAATTTTTTTCATCTGTACTCTTCCACAACAATCACAACACCTATGAAGATCCACTGAGGCTATGATAATATTAAATGAATGCAACTGAATCACGATAGATCATATGTACCTTCAAAATTATTCTTCCAACTTTTGGTCCCAAACCGTCAATTTAAAGCTCTCAATTCAATTACTCACTTTCTCCTTTTCGTCATCTATCTTTCTTTTGCTTGCAGTGAAAAAAATAATGCACATTGGCTTTGCTTTCTTCTCGATGACTTTCAGTGAAAAGGCGTTTGAAAACACATGCTTCTAGCTGTTTGTGTGTAATCATCAATTTATGACAGCCTACTTAGCCAATTAAATTCTAATAGCCTTTTTGTGGACGATGGGAACGCAACGAGCCATTCATCCCAAAGTTGCACGAATTATCCCTGTCCAGCAATTAATTTAGATTCCCCTGAAATATCCAAAATCTGGGCATAAATATCTTCTTTCTGTTTAGCCTGTGAGATTCATATATAATTGAGTTTAATTGGTTCAAACATCTTGTCACCATTATCTGCTGATAAATAATATATAAATCACCCTATAGTGTCCTTTCATTTTAACTGCTAAATTACCATATATATACTATTATTCAGTTAATGCAAAACTGTTGAGGCGTAACTGGTATCTCCTCCCATTTTTATTTTAATTACTCATTTCTTTAGAAGTTTAATAGAATCTCCAAAAACAGTTATTCTCAAAGAAAGAGATTTTTGCCATTTGCTGCAATTCATAATCAAATGACTCATTTACGACTGTATAGAGTTTTATATTATAGGGAAAAAATAATTTACTTTCCAATTTTCCATTACTAATCCAAAGTCTGAAAATCATTGAAAAGAAATATCACAAAATCCTTCCAACTGTAAAACCGATATAAGATTGGATATCTAACAACACCAGCCATTTATTGCAAAATCTTTTAACTGTTCTAGCTTAGTCATGCATGACTTTTATCATTTTTAAAATTGTCCTTTTTTGTATTTTCATTTTTTGTAACTTCGTTTCTGTTCTTTACGGCAGATTCTTATTTTCAGTTGCAATTACCTAGCAAAAGGTGATGGGCCTCAAAACCCACTAAACCGAGTACACATTAGTTTGAAAGACAACTTGCCGATCACATTTTAATCGAGGGAATATAATGTCCTTCATTCTCCCCCGCCCAACCCTACCTTCCAATTCCAAAGGCTTAGAATTAAAGAATTACGAATTCATAAAAATAAAATAAAAAAATTCGGCAGCAAATGATTGAGAAATGCTTTATACTTTACGTTCAATATAACAATCATGTTATCCTTGACACACCAAGTCGATGATGCCATTGATCCCACTCCTGTTTTCGCCAAAAAGGAAGATAAGGATGCAACGGATGAGATGTCACCGTGGATGGGACACAGACTAAACGACCAAAAGAGAGAGAATGAAAGTAACAGCCACGAAAAATAGTAAAGCCCTTGAACCACCGAAAGCCTTGCTTCTTGTTGAGGACCCCGTAGCCGTAGCCATATCAGCTAGCCACGATGTGGAACTTAATGCAGACTGCTCAACCGATGATGAACCCGACCCAGACCCCGAACCCGAATCCGTTGCCTTTGGAGCCGAATCCGCTGAAGACTTTAGACTACAAAAAAAAATATATAAAGAAACAAAGAACAAGCTCCAACTTCTCACTATCAATTAATCATGACCAAAGAAACACAAAATCAAGGTCTACAAAATTTCATAGAAGTATTATATTGCAACCTCTGTTCTATAATAAATGTCACTTTTGCTTTTTTAAGTGCATTCATAAATCATCAAAGCAGTCAAAGCAGCACCGCTTATTATGAAATGGAGAGAGTATTTACTTAACCCAGCTGCAATCATAATTTCCGACCAAAATCAACATAGCACAAAATCTAATGAACTGAAAATTGTTATACCTTGGTGAAGAAGGACAAAATGTGACTGTGTAGTCAGCTCCGGAGCAAGTGAACGTGCTAGTGGCATCGTCGTAAGCATAGCTATAAGATTTCGGACACGCAGACTTGAAAATTTGCGAGTACACGGATGGCTTACACGTGGAAGGGTTACTGAAATCCCCGTTGCAGCAATACTCCGGCTTACCAAAAGCATCACAGGCGCTCCTACAGGCATCACCGCCGTCGACCCTGAGCTCCGAGGGGCACCGGTGGTTGAGGTCTGCGCCGCATCCGGTGGCGGCGCAGGCGCCGGAGCCGCCGGAGGCCTCCACCAACATGGGGAGGTTGTAACCGTCGACGAGGCTGACGTCGTAGTAGTCCATGGAGCCGGTGCCGAGGGTGAACTCGGCGAGGGTGGCCGGAGGGGATGCTCCGGCGCCGTTGCAGGCGATCTCGCCGGAGCCGCAGTCGGCGGTGGCGCAGGTTCCATTGCCGGAACCGTCGAACTTGCACTCTGTTCTGCCCCAGAATCTTCCAGACCAACCCGTTGGAGCTTGGAAGCTCTTTGAGCTTCCTTTCTGGAGTTCGAATCCTGTGCTTCCGAGTTCTGGTTTTCCCAAAATCCCTGGCCACACTGTGTAATCGCACTTGTTCACGAACGTGAATGTGGCGCCTGAAACCCCTGCAATTAAGAGGGGAAAAAAAAAAAACAGAGCGACCTTGATCAGTTTCTGAGTTTCTTCAATTTCGTGTTGGATTTTTATGTTTGTTTGAGAATTGGAGAATGACCCAGTTTTTGAAATTTGGAAAAGAATCGAGCTTTGGTGATTTACCTTTGAAAACGAGGAAGAGGAAGAAACCCAAGAACGGATGAGAAGAATGTCGGTGGTGTGAGAACAGAGCCATGATTTTTGTGTCAACTTGGAAGTTCAATTGGGGAATACTATGTACTTTTTGTTAGTTTATGAGTTATGCAATTGAATAGGAGGAGGAACAAGAGATAAGGAATGGTGAAGATAGGTGAAACAGAATCTCTGCTTTCATCAAGTGGTAGTGATAATGTAGTAATATACTAATAGTATATAATAGTATGATATATTATTATGATCACTCTCTTCCTGGGGAGAAAAAGAGTGAAGAGAAGGAGTAGGAGTAGGAGTTAGTGGTGGGGGAATCTGAATGCTAGACCCTGCATCGTTATTTATAAAGAGGGCATGAGCTGAAAAAGAACCGCCACCCTTGTTTACTGTGGCTGAGTTAGTGAGGGACAGGGAAAAGAGTGAAGCGAAGTTTCCACAGTACCTTCCAATTTTTTTTTTTCCCTGATGGTTACTGGTTTAGTGTTGGGTCTCTTTTTTTATATACGATTTGAGTAGTGCATTTACATTAATATTATATTTAAAAAAATATTCAATATGATATTTTTAGTATAAAATTTGCTATAGCAAATTCAATGTAAAAAAAATTAATACTGAATTTATCTTAAAAATTAGCATAAAATTCATGAAGTCAAAAAAAATTCGTAAAGAGATTCTATGTAAAATAAAAATAATACAAAATTCACCACAAATAAATTCTATAAACAATATATAAATAATTTTATCCATTTTTTCATATTAGGATAAATCTAAAAATATCATATACAAATTATTTTCTGCTTTAGTGCGGTGACCCAAAAGAAAAAAAAAAAAGGAGGGAAAAGAAATATCGGTAGTGTCGGTTGAAAAATCCGGTGTTGCCATATGACTTTAGCTCTGTTGAACTGGGTGATGTGTCAAAATAGTGTTGCCTATCTTGATTGATGTATCTATGTTCTTCTGGAGTGCTGCACTGCAGATAGCCAAACTTTTCAAGTGCACAATGAGAGAGTAAATCATAAAAAAAAAAGCAATATGATGCATATAACTGTGAAAAATATAAAATTTTTTATATTAATATGATTGTTGACGACTGCAACGTACATTCATAGTGACTGACGAAATTTATCATATCTTGTCATGTGTCATTCCAGGTTTTTTTTTGTCTTTTTTACCTCCCAAAACCAGGAAAATTAAATATTGATTTTATACACTTCTACTTGTATGTTAAAATATAAGTTATATCAAAATAAAAATTAATCAACCATCATATTTACATCATGGCAAATGGTTGAGAGATTTTGAGGAAAAAAAAGGGAAGACACCTATTGTTTATTTAATTGAATTCTTTTATTGAACTGTTCTTTTATCAGTCAAAATTTGCCGTTCTAACATCACTTAATTTATAAACATTAACAAAAATGAAAAAGAAAGATGCATTGGAGAACAATAATTGGATGAGGAGATGTGGTGTTCAGCATGAAAATGCTCCACGTGTCCATGAAGATCACTGTTCTTACCAACCAATGCAAATATAGCACCGACAAGCAGCACCGCTTTCATGTTTTGTGCCAAGGTTTTCTCAAATTGGATTAAGATCAAGTCCCTGAACAGGACCAATTCCATTATTAGAAGAGAATAAAAACAGCTGTCTGTAATGGTTCGTAGAGAATCCAAAACTTCTAAGTTACTCTATCAATTCAAATCTTGTTACCCTGCAAAATAACAACAATATTGACACAAATATAATTAAAATCTTTTTTTTTTTTTTTTTAATGAGGGTTGGCACAGTGATAAGGAATGACTGGATCCCACAATGATACAAGTTCGATTCCTGCTATCGTTGGACTTATTTATAGGCTTACCTCATAAGTCACCTATAAGTCCTCGTAAGCCAGAGTTGTGCCTGTTTTTTATGGAATGACTGGTACTGAACTCTACAAAACCTTTATGTACCAAAATTTTGTTTTTCCCTACTAAAACATCCACACAAATTAAAATATTCAAGAAGCATTTGATAGAATGTGAATGGAGACTAATTTATGTTAAAATAGGATCTGACTCCATTTTTAAGTCTATTGATGGCGATTGCTCCAATGATGCGACGTTTGTATAAAAGATAGAGAAGGAGTGGAAGACCTATACCTAACATATGTAAATCGGTGTGTCTCTTCCCTTTTAATAGAATTCACTGATAAACCGAATGATTTGTTATCACGAATATAAGAGGTATGCATATTTGTTTATGTATATTGCTGTCAATTTGGTGTTCTAATTTCTAGTATTTAATTCGATAACTTCACAAAAATATGCATCGTTATCATAATCAAAATTTTCTCATCAAGTCTAAGTAATGTCTGCGAACTGAGCTATTATCACCAAAAAATTATATCAACAATATACTTGCCCAATTTATTGCTGATGAGTCTGTCTCTTACTTCATATTTTGATACTTAATTAATAATGATCTCTGTCATTTTTAAATTTTTAAATAAGTTCAGAAAATTTTACAGGTATGTTAGGAAGAAAAATAAATTCCACTAATCTAGCTAGTAGCCTAAATTAACATGAATCCACAGCTAATAAACTTGCAGATTATATTATATTGGTCTCAATGTTTAAGGTTAAAATATGATAGTAAGGTAGAAAGTTTAATATTTCACTAGGTAATCTTCTTCCTTATCTGTGCAGACTGTGCTTGCACCTTCAATGTGCTATAATAAATTAAAGTCACTTGTATATGCGTTGTATATAGAAACATTGTTCGGCTGACTACTACCTCCTAATTTGATTCTTCTGATTTTTGGACGATGTACTCAATTATTGATGTTTGCCTGAGGGATTATTGGACACATACTTTGCGCCTGACATAGATGTAATATGACATTTTTGGGCCTTCATCTGCATGAGATCCACTGCTTCTGCTTAAAAATATGAAAAGCTGAGAACTTTCGGATTTTTTGTGTGGTGTATGATCCTTAGGTGTGCAGTTAGACAAGGATCCTTTTTATTTTCGTTCACACAAAATAATTGGGTAACCATGAATCAAAGATCGTGAAGGCAATCTGGGAAGCACGATGAATATGGTGTTTTTCCATCTTCAACAATCCTAATAATTTTCAAAAGATTAACAATATTGAATGTACAAATAATATGTCATGTAACTATTTTTTATAAAAATTTAAGTTTTTATATAGAGATATATAAATGATGTTATATCTAACATAAATTACATAAAAATTATATTAAAATCTTTCAGTTTAGAAAATTTATATGTGTAATAAAAGGTTTTTGTTTTAGTATCTTAAGGATACTGATATTCTTTTAAATTTAAGGATTGTGATTTAATCATGAGAATTTTAAATATTAATAAATTTTGTTAATGGGACATGTGGTAAATTTTTAACTACAAGTTATCTAAAATGTATCCTATAAATTTTACAGAGTCAAAAAAATCTCTATAATAAAATATTTTTAATCTATATTCCAAATATTATTTAAATTAATTATTGTATTTTAATTTTATTTTCAACTAAATGGGATGAGTTCAAACCAAGAAAATAGGATACACTTATAAATAAGTTGAGCTAGAGTCAAGTCGAGTTTAGATTGATTTATAACTTAACCCAAGCCCTATTCAGAAGATTCAATTAACAATGGTCATTTTCTATGATGTATGTTCATTTTTGGTAATCAGCATCAAATTTTAACCTAATTAAATATTATCAGAGAAATATGTCTAATAAGATTTGTAACTAAAAATTATAATTTTTAAATTCATTTCTAAAATTTAACTTTCGTTTAAATTTAGTCCCTAAGGTTATTTTTTGTTTCAATGAGTCTAGGGTTATTTTTAATTTGTTTTAATTTAGCCTTTAAAATTTATTTTTTATTGCTTTGATTTTTTTTAAGGGTAAGCCTCTATACAGGTCATTCTTCACTTCCATCAAAGTTTTGATTTAGTCTCTTTTTTATTTTATTTTCATCCCTAATATTTTCAAAACATATAAGTGACACTCAAATTATAACACAAACTTAATATCTTATATTTTGTTGTGATCCCTAACAATATAATATGGCATTTTATATTTTTTTGTGATTTCTTAATATTATAATTTGACATTTACATCAATTTTTTAGTTTATAATAAAGATATTTTCTATCGAAAGGACAAAATTAAAATGTTTTGAAAACATTAGGAACATATATAAATAGAAAAAAAATTGAAACCAAATCAAAACTTTGATAAAGGATGGACCTAAATGAAACTTTACATTTTTTCATAAAATTTTAGAAAATGAAAAAAAAGAGAGTTTCTAACACCTTTGGTACTTGTATTAAATTAAAGAAGTGATCATATCCATAACAGAAGGAACGCAATTTACTTTAGAACCTTGCTAAGAATAAGGAGAACAATTGACCGCTGGATAAAACAATATTTGTTAGATAAAGAAAAACGACTTTGGGGGAAGAATACGCCTGGAATGCTACTGATATATAGCTTTTAATTTCCCAATCAATGTATCTAATTGACGTTTAACCATCAACTTTGAAATATCGAAGTCCCTTTCTGTCTGAAACATCATGTATACGTGGACAAGACAAGTGATATATATATATATAGTGTGTTAAAAGCAAAACAACCTCACATGGTTGATGTTTGAATTCACGTCTAAATGTCCCAAAGTGATTGCAAAACCTTTAAACAGCAGCCATGACTAAGGAATTGTTTGTCCACGAAACTTAACATAGTTTTGGTGATCGATAGATTGCCGGTTCATCCATCTTTTTACCAAAAAGATCCCCTTTAACTAATTGAGAAACTTCAATTCCTTCATTTCCCCTCTTTTTGTAAACTTTTGTTAAATTAAGCTCAAAGGCAATTTATGCGTAGGTGGAATTGACGGTTCCGATTTTTGTGTTGGCAAACGGATAATGCTACACCTGTGTAGCTAGCCGCCATTGCGGTTAGGTTATCAATTTTCATTCTTTGCAGAAATAGTTCTCTTCTGAAGCTATAGGCGCTTATCGTTTTCAGGTTAATGTCTGGAATGATTTTCAACTTCCAAAACCAAACTTTGACCTCTTTTTAGGGGCATCAGCGCCAAATTTTACCCGTAATGTGTTCCATAAAGTGGTCAATAAACACGTGAGAATCACTGGGTCGATGTGTGCAAAACGCCAAAACTGACGTGGTTCAATTGAAAAATGTGTGGATTAT
Organism: Dalbergia oliveri; assembly: GCA_030441495.1. Classification (NCBI taxonomy): domain Eukaryota; kingdom Viridiplantae; phylum Streptophyta; class Magnoliopsida; order Fabales; family Fabaceae; genus Dalbergia; species Dalbergia oliveri. The sequence goes on from JAMLFY010000004.1 coordinate 7,160,073, forward strand.
GATTGTGACTGCAGTAACCTAACACTACTAAGGTAATGAGACCATGACCTAGCTAGCTTTACGATGATTTGTGACTAGAGTATAGTATGGTTGATAAATTAGACGCAATCAAACTTTAGCACCTAACAGTTAATTGTCAGATTCAACAAAAAATGAACCCATGTTCTTGATGCTCTTTGGTATGGGGCGCAATACTTTAGGTAGAGGCCTATGATGGATGGCTAATTATTTGTTTCAATTATTCAACCCTTAATTAGTTGCATCGTAATGCATTCCACGTTAGGCTAAAAGTCATCCAAGAGGTGGAATATGCCGTTGGAACGAATACAATTTAATTATTTGATTTTCTAGCATTAGTGATTTTGTATTTTCAAAATTGCTGATTGGAGTTCAAGTAAATAATTAAATAAATTTGATAGCCTCCTAAAGCTTATTAAGAAATTAAATATAAGAAGACCACTTTCAATGGTTTTACGATGTTGCTATATATACAGGGAACTATTCAAGTGAGGTGGTTTATTATAAGAGTGAAAGCAGTAAATTCAGATAATTAGATTTTATATAAATGGTTAAAATTACAACATAAAATCATATGACATTTTTAAATAATCATGCGATCATCAATTACCATTATAATAATTTTCAATCATGACTATTCATATGGATGAATCCATAAATACTTAAAAGGAAGGTCCAAAAGTAAAGATTTGTATCAAAGAATAAACATTATAATATATGTTAATAAAGAAAAATTTTAGAGTACACAAATTTATACATATGTGTTGTATGTATATATTTATCAAAGAAGTTGAGTACAATATTCTTTTAAATCATAACAATCGTTAATAACATAGTTAGTGTCCAAATTTTGACCAATTTCCCTCTCAATACAAGTTAAGCGACAACTAGCAAGAAATTCATTGTCCATCTTTTTTTTTTGGTATTTATGGAATTACAATGGCTATAATAAGATTTAAACTTAGAATAGATCTCTTAAAACTAGCAATTGAAACAAAAAAGTTAATATCAAAGGAATCAAATAATTAATCAAAGGATATAATAATTAAGACGTTCCTATTTTTATCAAAGCTTAGTATAGCTTTAAGAGTGTGAACAAATAACTTAATACAAAATATACCTTGAAACATCAAATTTTGAATATTGAGGTTGTATTCTATACGTAATAAATAAGTTTTTATTTAATTATATATATAATTTATCTATGTATAATATATGACTCATATTTATTGTTCTCACTTTCATAATAAACCACCTATATCATCATCATGTGGTTGTTGTTATTGTTGTTGAATACTTGATATATACTACAAATATATGTATTATCAACGTGTTGGTCCGTCTTTGATTCGCTTACATGCATGCCGTGTAAAGTGCAGATGGGGGATAAGATTTCTTTGTTCTTTTTTTCAACCTTTTCCCCTTTGCATGCTCTTCATTATAAAGGCTTGAATCAGCAACTAATCAGCAATAGTTGACGGCAAAAGTGTTTTACGTATAATAATAAAGCATTTGAAATTGTTTGTTTTATTCGACTTCATTAATTAACCAAAGTTATAATGATTCAATTAATTGTTTCTTTAGTGAAAAAGAATGGTTTATTTTATGTACGTTTGATTGTGAAAAAGTGGACTCTGATACCGAGGATATAGATTAGAGACGATACGAACAGGAGTAATGAGAGGGTTGAAATATAGAAAAAAGGTGTATTAAATTTTGAGAAAAATGAATTATGACAAAACAACGAACAAGATGAAAAGCAGAGACAAAGGAAGGAAGCGACAGGTGAACATGGAAAAAGTAGGATCAATGGCTTTTGATATATTCCCTCCTGCATTTGTAAAATATTGAAGGGGCAAATTATAATGATAATTTTTGAATTTTTGTGAAATTCATATAACTTATTTTTTTCATTCGATTGACATTGAATTCCATTAAATACATAATGTGCAATATGTGCAAAGAGGATACAATAATAATTTTATAAACTTATGAAGATTGGTATAATCATTTTATAAAGACTCCTAAATAAAATTTATAAATAGAATGAAGTTAAGATGAATATTCATATAATGTTAGTGCAATTCTTCCATATTAATAAGATATACATTTTAGGCATTGACATGGATATTTTAACGTACGGCAGAAAACTTTTGTTAAACATAAATTCGTAGAAAATGAAATGGCTAAGGCGGCTAAGGGAACAAGAAGTCAGGTACAATCCTGAATGGTTGGAATTGGAACAGGGCATTGCCTGCAACCTGCTTTAAAAGAAAGGTGAAGATGAGGTGGGGAGTGATCATCGTCGTATTGCGGCAAAGTTGTGGGCTGCTAGCTAGGTTCAAAACTTTGTTTTGTCAACAAAGTTGATGTGGCGAATCCAGAAGCCCATTAAATTGCATGCCAAAAGCCCACAACTAGGAAAGTTCGAAGCTTTGGAAAGTTGATGACCTGTGTAATTAATGATCTTATCCATTTACAAATAGTGTCAAATTTTGATTCAACCACATCTAGGTGCATTTATTTTAAATTTTAAAAAATAATTATAAAAATTAAAATTTATATATAATTGAAAAAATTAAAAATTAATTTTTTTCAAAAACTATTAATTTTAACTTCTATAAAAAAAATTGAAAACTAAATTTTTTAAAATTTCAATTATTTTTTAAAAATTATCTAAATATATGAAATGCGATTTTTTTGAGCCAAAAAATGATTAGTAGTCAAAATAATCACAAACAATCGCGCCCCTAACCAAAATATATGCTTAAGTCAAACTTGAAAAGTGATGACAAAGGTTTGTTGGGCTTAGAAATATTAACGTCATAATGTGGACCAAGAACTTTCCACAGCGTCACACAACGAATCTATATGATTTCTTTTTTTAACAAAAAAAAAAAAGAAAGAAAAAGCGATCATGATTGATGCTAAATCTTGTTATAACTTGATGTACTTATCCTAAACCTACACTAAAGTAATTTTGAGGCACGCAGATTTTTTTGGTAAATTAATCTCTAGTTAAAGTGAGTTGTGTGTGGATGATGTTAATTAAGCTAAACAAATTAAAACTGGGTATATTTCACCCTTTCTGAAAAGAAAAAAGATCAGAAATATTAAACAGCGACGATATGGGATATGCTCTTAAAAAGACAACTCCTTATTTAGCATCGCAGTATAGGGAGCAACATGGAGATGAAGATGCTGACGGTGAAGTAACGGCCTTCTTATAGAGACAGGCCAGTAAGGTCTAGCCGCAACTGTGGCTAGTGGCCATTTCTCATATATCAATACATCACATATATGATATACTTTGAATTCATTGGTAACGCGCAATTTGGGGGAAGTAATATCCCCATGTCAAATGCAGATTCATTATATGTATGTGATTGCAATACACACCAATCCAACGTATATTCATTATTGTATTGCATTATTCTCTTCGATATAAAGTCAGAAATTGGAAGATTATCTCACGTGGTTAAATGCATCACAATTCTTTTTTATTTTTTAATTAATTGTTATTAGCATGTAATAAGAGTTATCAAATTCTCCTTAACTAATGTTTTAAAGTCATTTATTCATAAAATCTTATTTTAAAATAGAAAAAATATATACGAGTGAAACCGATGATGAAGAAATCCATTTGACCATGATCATTACATTTTTCATTTTAAAAAGTTGAAAAGTGAAAAATATTGTCAGAGTACTGTATATAATTAGCAACAATAGTAGTGTGAAAAGAGGGGGAGGTCCCCAAATTCCAAAGAAAGGAGGATTGCTAATTTGTTCCTAAAGCCAACATTAGCGTGAAAGATCAATGGGACATGGAATCTGAAACCCCGGATGGTGGAGAGGATTATAAAATTGGGTGGCTTTACCAATGAGTAATTGTAATTGAACATTCTTACCGCACAAAATTGTGACTCCTACCCAACTTTTTAGTCGGTAGATCAGCATAAAAGCTTGAAAGTGCAATTTTATCATGATAAGATCAGAGGTGCAACTTTCTTCAAAATTGCATGCTTACCTGTTGAAGTTAACCTATATCTGAGGTGATTACTTTCCTTATCTTCTTTTTTGCGTTGCAACTTGCAAGTTGCGATTGTAATTGGTGATTCAATGTAATTAATAAGATAAATAAGATATGTAATAAACGAAAGTACGGTGGCTGATGATGGAATAAAGTTTAGTAGATGAGTGTGAAGGGGATCAGATGTCCACCCTGGGGATGATAGCAAAAGACAGATCGTGTACAAGTTTCTGACGACCCTTGAATCTTATTTGTGACCTATACACAAATATAGCAGCCTAATGCTCTCATAAAGTTATCAACATAATGTTTTCCAGAGTTATCTATATTAATTCTTTCATTAGAATGACGAAGAATACAGTTAGGATACATTAAAGAATCAAATTGAGAATCTGCTTTTGGAGATTGATCTCAACACTTAGTTGTTGTGTTGTAAATTTTTTTACAGTAACAAATATGTTTGGTATTAGTTAAATCAATAATGACATAGATATGGAATAATGGTGCAAAGCAATGAGATGATGTAGTAATTTTCTAGAGAAAATTGTTCTTTTGTTCGTAGTCATTAAACACACAAATCGTTATGTAGTACGTATAATCGTTGATCAATATAAGAACTAGTATCTAATTCTAACAAAAATGATCTTATGCATAAGGGGAAAATCTTGCAATCTAATTAATATTATATGTGTGAGTCATTTTGATCCTTTATTACATTTAAAGGTTTTGTCTAATATTGAATTCAATCATTCAATTGTTGAACATGATGTTAATTATAATATATAAATGAACATATCAATTCAAATACTTATATAATTGAAATTCACATTTATTTAAATTGTGATCATCATAAGTCAATTTTAATATTTAAGTCACTATGTTTGAATAATAAAACTGTATCTAGAGATTAATTGACATAGTTTGAGTTTAAAGTGTTGTACGTATCTTTGTATGACTTTTTATGTTGTTATCCTAGCAAAAGTCAATTTTTATTTTTAGTAATATGACTATACATAATTAATGAATATATAGGAAATGAATAAATAAAATAGTAAATATATCAAGATTAAATATACTTTTATTTTTAAAAGAAAAATAGTAAGTATATTATTGTTAGATAGTATAGCCCGGATACAATTGTGATTGGAACTCTGATACAATAATGCCAACATGATAACGCATTCAAAGTGCAGCTTTAAGGTAAGCACTAATGTTCAGTAGCAAATATAGCTATCGAACAGATCTTCAAGCTCGTCAATACGATGACCAAAGAAAAAGCTCATTCGTAAGAACAAATCGTCTGCCAGTGAAAATGCCAGAGGAAAAAGGCCCAAAAAGGGGCAAAAAACAGTAAGAGAGAGAGAGATAAAACTATCATATCCCCAAGCCAGCCATTTGATAAATATGAAATCACATGTAAGCAAGTAATTAAACGACCTAATTGGTTGAAGCTATAAAGTAAATAACTTGTGGCGGCAAAAAGGAATCCCACGTCACATCAAAGGCATTATGAAAAGAGAAATGTTTTTTTAACTCACTATTTATAGAATATTAGCAACACACTTTGATCTATTAATGAATGGAGTATGGATCACCTTTATTTAAAACTCTTATCTTATTCAATGATAAATAAGAGTGTATCAATACAATATCTCATAATATATAAATATAAATAATACAACTCTTATTAAAATATCAGTCTCCGTTGATATGCATTATTTTGGAAATATTAATTATTTAATCACAAAACACATTTCTTATATATCCCATTAAATTTGTGGTGGCTAAAAATTGGAACCCACAACCCAACTGACAATTAACTGAAGCCAAACGAAAAAAGTTATTAATTATTTTCTTACAAGAACACATAGATTAGATATATACATGGTTATAGACGTAGAAGTGTATCTGAATTCTCAAGTTAAGCAATAAGCAATGAAAAAGTGAGTCAAAGGCGCACATATCTAGTTGGCGGTATTAGGAGGCAGTTGCCATAGAAAACAAAATGTCCGGCGAATCAAAATTGTACTCCATCTTTTTATTTCTAATAAATCGATGATGCTTGTATTTACAATAGGAGCAAATCGATGATCCTATTTAACTTTCTATTATTCTTTGAAAAGATTGAAGTTCCCAAAAGGAGCCGTCCTGTTTGGGTCACTTGAGGTAGAAGACAACAAGCAATATGAAAGGCCTGAGACCCGTGAGCTGATGTAATTATGCTACTTGCCTAATTCTGTCTTGTGCAACTGAACCTTCCCACAGTAATAATAATAATAAATGTCCCTGATGCAAGACATTGACACATGACCAATTAATGTCTTAGTTGCTCAAGTTGAGGAGTGGCAATCCTTTGCTCAGGTGCTGATTGTATCTGTCGATTTTTTCAGCACACCAAGTTGCTACCACCCTAAATGACCTTGATTCCGCACCATGCAGGGCGCAAGTTGAAGTATCGATAGAGACTCTGCTATAGATTGGTGCACTGTACACTACATAATAGGCGTGGTCATAGTTGACCAAATTCGCCTGCTATGTCATATGTTTGACATTAGCTATTAGCTATTAGGGGGCACCATTTTTACCTAATGCCACAAACGCCAAAACGCCATCAAAACATAGGCAGCAATAGCCACCTTCATCCCGTTTTGGCTGACCCATTCACATGATAAGCTCCTGATACTTGCATCGCCACGGGGTATTTCCCATTCCCCGACTTGATCAAACTGCATTCAGATTCACACACTCATGATTAGACATATTGCACATACCCAAAATATGAAAGGAAAAAAAAAATCCAGCTAACTAGAAGCAATAATCTCACACGGAATGTGTTGTTGTGAATGCTACATCGTGGACGGTACAAATATAAACAAACAAAGCAAAGCAAAAACAAAATAAAATATAAACGTGACAACCGTTTATATGGTGATGCCGCACCCGTAACTGGTCCCCTAATTTCACATATTCATTCAACCCAACTATTTTCTTACAATTGAAAAGCACTCAACAGCAACATTCCTTGCCTTCTAAAACACCTCCTCGCAAAATATCTTCAATCAATTACTTCGACAAAAATATATATAATTTTTTAATTTCATCATTAAAGAAATGCGAATAAAATTACCTAGTTGATGGCGTGGGGCAGAAAGTGATAAGGTAATCAGCAGAAGCACAGGTGAAGGTGCTTGTTCCATCGTCATAGGCGTAGCTGTAGGCGCGTGGGCACGCGCTCTTGAAGAACTGCGAGTAGGAGCTGGGCTTACATGTGTCAGGAGAACCGTAAGCTCCACTGCAGCAATACTGCGGATCACCAAACGCCTCGCACGCGCTCTTGCAAGCCACGCTCTCTCCATCGCCGCTGCTGCTGCTCATCACCTTCAGCTCCGTCGGGCACCCAGCGTTCAAGTCCACCACGCACCCCGTCGCCGAGCAGTTCCCGGCGCCGGTCCCACCCTGAGGCTCCACCGTCATGGGGAGGTTGTAACCGTCGACGAGGCTGACGTCGAAGAAGTCGAGCCCGCCTGCGCCGTTCAGGGTGAACTCGGCTAGCGTGGCGGGAGGGGCGGCGCCGCTGGAGCATTCGACTGTGGAGGAGCCGCAGTCTCCGGTGACGCATGAGAATTTTGCGGTGGTGGCGTCCTGGGTGCAGAGGGTGCGGCCCCATAGGCGGCCGGACCAGCCGGCGGGGACGGCAACGGCGCTGGACTCGCCGGACTGGAGGGCGAATCCGGTGGTGGAGAGCGGCGAGGTTCCGGCTCCGGATAGGATGCCTGGCCATACTGTGTAGCTGCACTTGTTTACTATTGTGAATGTTGTTGAATATGAACCTGTACAACGTTAAAAAAACATCAAAACATAACACACGATCGCTTAACATAAAACGTACCATGTCTAGAGTTTACGACTATAGAAAAATAACATGGGATTATTATGTCTAAGTATGAATGGATTGGATTTCGGATGGTTTAATTTGTTCCTACCTTTTAGGAATTGGAAGAAGAATAGGATGAACAAAGTGGCAGCCATAGTTGGAAAAATTGGGTAATTAATGGAAGAATAGAATGAGAAATGAGGATTGCTGCGGAATAATTTGATTGCCCTTTCTGGAGGGTATTTGAATGTTATGATAGGATGGGAGCTGGGAGGGAAGTGAATTTATAGTGTTAAGGTGTGGGACCCATGTGCCTTTGTGGGGGCCACAGAAACAGGGGGTATGTGGTTGGGGTCAAGTGAGAAATATTATTTAACTCAATGAACACTCTACCAATACACTCATATTTATTATTGAATTGGATGTAGTTTTCACTTATTTGGTACATCAAATTCAATAATGAATGTGAATATATTGACACAATATTTAATAAAGTGTGAGTCAAAATAATATTTTTCGTACATAAGCATTGCACATGCATCCATACCGCCATTTTGATTTTTGAGGTCGGCAGAGCCTGTCTGGTTTATTTTTTGCTGACGACTTTGAGTTATGTTATTTGCATAAGCTATACTTGATTGAATCGAAGGAACCTAATAATAAAGTGACAAAAATAATACTGTAATAATAGAGTGGAGGGTTTTCGAAAGAATCAATACTAGTGCTGACAGGAGGAGGCATGGAGGGTGGCTTGAATTGGAGATCACAAAGGACGGCTACGAATTTAAATACACGGAAATTATTTGAATAATGAGGAATGAGACCTAGAGACTCGAGCACTTTATTCAGTAGCATAGGAAAAAGAAATTTAAGTCAAGCAGCAGAGGCCATTTTAAGACTCATGAACGGTCTAATCTAATGCAGCAATTCCACGTTATTTTTGTCACTCTTGAGATTCTCTTCAGAGATGCCATCAACCCTTTTTTTGGTTACAGCCGTCAACCCTAGGATCACATGCGTTTCTGCCTTGAATTTTATAAAGTACTCACTGTCCACAATCACTTTTCTATATAACTGATTCTTTCTGTTTTTGTTGCATTACAATTGATTATTCGTTTGATGTAGCATGAGAAATTTGTAAGTTACAAATGTTCGTGTTAACCAAATAAACAAGATGTCTTTTTTGGTACAGAAAACAGATACTCTCTGCTTTCTATAACTACAACCGACCCTTTTACCGGTACATATTTAAAAACATAGCAATAAATTAAAATATTTAAAATGTTTTTAAAAAAATCTATGACATTTTTTAAAAAAGTAATTCGTAGGCTCCTTTTTATTATTATTTTTAATTCCGCAATTTTTTTGGTCAAATAATTCGGCATTCAAGCATATGTCAGTTCCTTTTTTTCCAATTTTTCTGCCGAACATTTGTAAGCTCCATATAGCCCTTTTTTGGGTCTTGCAGTAGCCCTGTCTTTAAGCATTGGACTTGCGTATTAGAATAGGGCCAAAAGAAAAGAAAGGCCGATCAATACAGAACTGTTTTCTGTAGTTAAGCCCATATTGGGCCAGAATCATAAACTAAACCTCTTCGACACAAAAAAATACATTGGAGCATGCATTAACAGCTGCGAGCCCGCTAAATAATAAACGACACAGAATTCGTTAAATGCAGCAAGTTAGCTTTACCAAAATAATGAGACCAATAAGCTCATTTGCCAACTACAGCAAATGGATAAATCACTAAGCAATTTAATAATAATAGAGAGATTCATCTTGCATTCGTGTTTAAATTAAAAAAATAACAAATAAACAAATTAACATCAGAATAGAATTGCAACACTTCACAGATGCAAGAAACCAAGTTGGTTGTATCAAGTTGCAGGCTGACATTAACTGATGTAGCCATCTCACAATCCATTCCATTGCCTTGTAAGACAGACGAAGGGTCAAAAACCTGAATGGCCGAATAATTCGGCCCTTGCAGTGCCTGTGGGATATACATGATAAGTGATAACATCACCTAAGCGTGAAAAGCCGACGTATCATATCGGACCATCGGCCACTACGAAAAAGACCAAAGGTAAATGACAAAGCTGTAAGTAAGACACTAATAAGAGATAACATAAAAAATAAACGTCTAAGGTTCAATTATTTTGACAAGTTGTTTGACTTCACGCTCAAAACACCGCTAGGTTGAAAGACACGAAAGCTTAACGTTAGTAAAATATAGATACCCCACACCCGCCATCTGCAAAGGAATCTACAATTTGCACTAGAAATTCTCCAGGAATCTAGAACAAACCGGCGATGCTGCGGAATAAGGTGAAGAAAAGAAAGCATACTCGAACAAGTTAAAAACTGTAACGTCAAGGCAGAATAAAAAATTGCCACCCGTGTTTTCAAGAGTCACCATCCTCTGAAATGCATGCGGGAATGAATTGTTCAGAGGCCAAACTACTATATCATTACTACCCTTCTTCTTTATTATGCTTTCAGCACCTTGCTCATCTTACAAAACTTATAGTCAATCTTTGTTCCCTTTGTTGTAAGTTTCGAATCCAATTAATGTAAATTATGATCGGTTATTCAGTCCAAGGCCACACTCCAATGACTCCATACAATACATATTTGGAGAAATACAGGCATAGTACTTGGAAAAAAGGTATAGAAAAGGCAAAATTTGAGCCTTTCATCATCATGTGTATCTAGACAATAAACTTCAAAATCATAACAATAGATAATAGTCCTTGAGACCAGAGCACTGGGATATAACATTGTAACATCTCTATAGAACAATAAAGACAAGTTTCCATAAACAATGACTAGCCAGTCCATCGGAGAAATAACTAGATCGATAACTCACATTTTAAGACCAGGAAAAAGCAACAAGAAGTTAGTTTTTTATTTTTTTAATCCCATTCTACAGCATATCATCAAGCATCAGTTAATAAGCAAAATTGCCTCTGAAAACAGTAAGAGCCATAACAACCGTATATATAATCCATCAACTTGTCCAATAGAAAAGAAGAAAAACATTAAACTGAAAAGTAATAACAACTGTGAAAAAGACTCAAAAAAGAAGATTATCTACCATTCCTCCTTGTCTTTTCCATTTTTCCTTTGCAAAAAAGAGCGAATTGTCACACCTTCAATTCACCTTTTCGTTTTCTCAGCCAGAGGCCTCAACGCACTCTCTAGCAAAATGCCCAGGCTTCCCACAATTGTAGCACGTGCTCTTTCCACCATTCCCACCACCACCACCACTTTCTCTGGTACAATCCCTCGCCAAGTGACCAACCTCACCGCACCTATAGCAACCACCACCACCGTTTCCACCACCACTCCCTCCCTTTCCGCAATCCCTCGCCATGTGCCCAAACTCACCGCAAGTATAGCAAGCACCACCCCCGCCGCCGCCGCTGACGCAATCCCTAGCCATGTGTCCATACCCACCGCAATTGTAGCAAGCACCACCGCCTCCGCCGCCGGAATTTCCGGTGCGGTTGCAATCCCTAGCAAGGTGGCCGAAATCGCCGCACTGGTAGCATCCTCCCCCTCCGCCGCCGCCGCGGCGGGAGGCATAACCGTTATTGTTGGAGCGGAGAGGGGCGCCGTTGGGGCCGGTGACGTCGAGGGCCTTGGTCTTATCGCCGTTGTTGGCGAGAGAGAACTCGACGCGATCGCCGTCGAGGAGGGTGCGGAAGCCGTCGGAGCAGATGGAGGAGTGGTGGACGAAGAGGTCATCGCCGCCGTGGTCGGGCTTGATGAAGCCGAAGCCCTTGGAGTTGTTGAACCATTGCACCACGCCGCTGAACCTTCTCTCCTCCGCCATTTGGAGGAATTCGAAGTAACCAGAAAAAGAGCAAAAACCCTAGAATTTGAATTTGAATTTGAATCGCAAGGAATGAATAGTGAATTGGTGTGTGTGTGTGTGTGTGTGTATAGTGTTGGGAAGAGGAGGAGGCGGAGCGGCGCTGCGCGTTTGAGGAATTAAACCGTAAAACCCTAACTACACTCCGCGTTTCCGCCTCTTCTATTTTCTCACTGTGTTTTCATCACCTAATTCTAGTGTAGTCTAGTGATAATGATAATTATAAGCCAAATAATATTTACTAATTATTTTCATAATTTTTTCGTGTTTATTAATCATTGTCTTCGTAATTTTAATAATGGATAAATTTTGAGAATTTTCATTTGATTTTCAAATAGTTGCTAGATGAAATTTAAAAAAAAAATCAACTTTTCTGATTTAAGAGTTATTTTTTGGTTAAAAACAAATTGAGGAATTTACGTATTAAAATTAAACTTTTTATTAAATTGAAAACTATGTTGGGTTTAACTTAATTAGTACATTGATTGATTGATTAAACACATTGTGATGAAAGAGCTTTCTTTATCATTTTTCTACCAAGAAAACCCATCTTGTAAAAGTTTTATGATTTTTTTATTTGGTTGAAAAATCATTTTTAATTGAAAATATGTATACAAAGTTAAAAATAATTAAATAATTTTATTATAACAAAATATTGTTTGAATTACTTTCTGAAATGCTGAAAATAACTCTTGAACAAAAAAATGTCTGCATAATTAGAAATGTAACTTTACTTATTTGAAAAGAATTTTTTCCAAATAAATTTAAAGGATAACTACGTTGATTTACAAATAATTTCTAAAAAATTCAATAAAACTATAAATTTTAATAAAATTGAACATTTTTAATAATTAAAATATTAAAAGTGTCAACAAAAAAAATCGTCAAGAAAAATAAGTTTAACATAAAATGAATAAGTGACAGTAAAAAATATTTATAATTTTCTATTGATATTCATTGCTCAACGTGTTGGAGTTTAAAGAGAAAAGTAAAATACAGAATCTGAGAATTTAATTATGAATGAATGAATGACGAATTACACCGAAAACAGACTATTTATAGTGAGAGTATGATGACATCGCATGTAACTAATCAAAAACTAGTCTAACCATAAGCTAACTGGAACTATAACAAAGATAACTATCTCCTACTCAAGCTCAACCTCTAACACTGCCTTCTTCAATTGCTTCTTGTAATCAGCCCGATGCCTACACATAGTATAAAGATCACAAACATGATGAATTATTAAGTTTTCTTACCCTTAGTAGGGGAAGGATAATTTGGTCCTACAATGGTTTTGAAGCATTAGATAATCCTTTTATTTTTCTCATAAAATTACCAAATAACCCTTATGTTGTTGTCTTCTCTAACAATTTTTTGGTGACCATCCCTTCATCTCACCACCACAGCTTATTGTTCCACAACCACCGTGAACATCACTCATCCATATAAGATCACCATCACCGTACTCTGTCATCTTTACCTCCTTCAATCTCCATTTCACCTCACCCACCTCTCACCATTGCAACCACCACTGCCCTCCACCGGCCACCACTCTCACTCTCGGTGGCTAGCGAGCTCTTCGTCGCAAATTCACACTGTTAGCCTCATTCTCCCATAGGTCCCATCAACCGCCAGCACCAAAACCTTCATCGTCATCAATCCTTTTGTTATTTTTATTATTTGTGGGTTTGGTCTGCACATGTTTCAAATTTTTGAAGGTGTAGCAAGACATGGATCTTGGAAGATTTATTGGTTTTGATTTCAATTTTGTAAAAGGATACATTTTTATGTTTCTTTTGATAGATACCGTAAATTGCATGTAATTAGTGATTGGAAATCAAGTTTTTCTTCTCTGTAATGTTGGAATTGGGTTTTTGCAGATTGGTTCTATTTTTGGATTTACGCTTTTGAATGTTAGCTCTTACAGTTGCCAGATGCTATGTGTGAATGAGTGGTGGACATGGATATATGGATGTTTAACTTTAACATGCTATACACGTTTAGGGAAATAAAAAAAATGTTGAAAATGATAATCTTGTCTTGATTTTGGATGATTAAGGTCAAAAGATCTTGAAGAGATTGAAGGTAGTGGCGGTTTCTTAGAGTTGGGAGGTCAATTCTTTGGCAAAAGTACAACGATGGTAGAGGTGAGAGAGAGTGGGTTGCGGGGTGGAGATGGCGACAATGGATGGGTAATTTTGTCAATAAAAAATATTATTTTTAACAATAAGATTATTATCTTATTTTATTATTTTATATAATTAGTAGATTTTCAGATCTAAGCCGTTAAAATAGCATCTAATGATAAAAAAATAAAGGATAATCTTATAGTTCAAGAGTGGGGCGGGATCAAATTATCCACCACCTCCCTAGTAATAATGCCATGAAATGAAATTGCTTCTAACCGTCTTTGAGTCCACACATGTTGACGCAAGTGTTGTCTTTCTCGAGTAACTCCCGCAGTTCTTCTGCATATTAAGCCATTCGAGTTTGGATGTACATCTTTTCTCCCTTTCCGTTTGTTTGCTACCTGCTCAATTAAAACTATGCTGAGTTAATTAACTTATTTGAAAAAAGAAACTTTGAATGTCAAATGCCTAGTTAATTATATGGTTAATTTTTCTACATATTAATTAAACAGTTTGTGATGAAAGAGTTTTCTTTCCATGATGTTCTCAAATAAAAACCAAATTTTCAAAAGTTTTATCATCTATTTTATTTCATTAAAAAAATTTAATTAAAAGATATGAATAAAAAGTTTAAATAGTGAAATAATTTTATTATAAAAAAATATTATTTCAATTATTTTCTGATATGCTAAAAAAATAGCTTTTAAAAAGGAGTTTATTACTTACCACCAATTTAAACATATTCTGAAAGTAAACCATGTAAAAAATGTGGTAAATAAAGTAAGTAATAAGAAACCAATAAGACAAACATAAGGCTATAACCCTATAATTAACCATGTCAATGTCATAGGTGAGAAAGTCCGAAAGAATTCCGACAGAAAAGACATTTATGAGACCTACAGTATTACGTCTAGCATCTAAATGTCTGCATAGCAAAGCATTCTCTGCAACTTACCAAAATGGCTGAGCATCCATTTTAACTTTGGCAGTAGTTTATCCCAACAAGTGATGCTTTGGCATTTAAACCGTTAAGCTAGGCAACTAATTCCTCAAAGATTAGAGGAGCTAAACCACATGCTATTCTTTAGAGGAATAATATACACACCTTCACATTTACACCATACTCTTTCACATCACTATATGATAAAATAGGAGTATGAAATATAAAAGATAAAGAAAAAAGAAAAGAAAAAGTAACATCCTTTCTTTTCAGAACTTGTCCTCTCTCTCATCCACCATTTCTCTATAAGCTTTCCTTTCTCTCTCTATCTTTATCATTTTTTTTCTATTGTTTTTCATTTACAGGAAGAAAATAAAGGAGAATAAAGATTCGTTTATAGCATACAAAATTAATTCTCACACATGAACGCTTAGTTCATTTCATGTTATCCTTCATGTACTTGTGGTTTATGTCCCAATATATGGATGATTATTTTTTTTATAAAATACACTTACCTCCCTTGAGGTATTAAGAAATGACACTTCATCCCATTTATTTAAAAAATCTACATTCCACCCGCATTTCACTAAAGGTGTGTTTAGTATTTTCTCTTTTATAATTTATTTTTTTTATAAATTATATATTAAATAATAAAAATAATTATAAAATAAGTAATGAATTTAATTTCTATACACTGATAGTATAAAATAAAATATTGACAAATTACTTTTTGCCAAATTTGACACTTTTTAATTTTTTTAGCAATTCATGGTTAAAATTATTTTATATTGTCATTTATAAAAATTAAATTTATAAATAAAATAAAGAATTATATTAAAAGTTAATATTAATTATTTTATTAAAAATAATAATAAGAATTTTAAATAAATAAGATATAAAATTAAATAAAAATTTATAGTAATATTAAAATATATAAATAAAATTAATTATTTAAAAAAATAAATAATACATGCTAAATAATATTATTAATAAATAATATTAATATAAAATATAATTATATGAATGAGATTCAAAAATATTTAAAATAATTTTTATAAATCAATAATTTAATTATCATAGTTAATAGTTAGTTATCTACCATGATTTAATACTATTTTGAATTTTTATTAGTTTGCATGTAAAATCCTATACACTAATAAAAATTCAATAAATTGTCAAACCACGATCAAGAAGTTGTCATAATCAGTCACCTAATATGATTTGATATATTTTCAAATTACTATTGCTAGATTGATTTTACAATTATTATTTTTATGAATTTAATTTTGATGAATTGATAGTGTAAAAATTTTTTACATTGTTATCTAGTTAATCATTTCATTTAAATGATTTTTCAGAGCGAATATAGGAGTAAATCACTTTGGCTATGAGACAATATATACTTGAATACATTATATAACTCATATATACTATTAGTACTTCAAAATTAAATTCATAAAAATAATAATTATAAAATGAATCAATCAAATGTAACAAAAAAAATCAATTAATATAAATGCTTATTATTAATTTTTAATTAAAATAATAATTATTATATAATTCTTAATATTAGTTATAAATTTAGTTTTTATAAAATAACAATATAAAATAATTTTAACTGTAAACGATAAAAATTTGAATGTGTCAAATTTGGTAAAAAGTTATCCATCAATATTTTATTTTATGCTATTAGTGTATAGAAATTAAATTTATTACTTATTTTATATTTAATTTTATTATTTAGTGTATACTTTATAAAAAATAAATCATAAAATAGAGTACACCAAACACACCTTAGTAAAATGGGGTGGAGGGTAGGTTTTTTAAATGAATAGGGTGGAATGTCATTTCATGATACCTCAATGGAGGAAAGTATATTTTACCCTTTTTTATTAGTTTTTTCAATAACAAAATGAATTGAGAATAACTCAGTTAGAAGTTGAGATTTGTTGTTCCTGGAGTTAGAAAATTGTAAATACGTGTTACGAAAAGTTATAAATCAATATGCAAAAAGTTACAAACAATGCACAAAAGTTGTAAATCAGTATGTAAAAAGTTATAAACTGGCTAAACCAATTGATAATATATACTAAAAGGTTCAAGATTAAATGTAAAACTATATGCAGAACATTTTAAACTAGTACACAAAAAGTTGTAAACCAATACATAAAAAGTTATAAATCGATTTAATTAATCGTGAACCTGTTTAGTATATGTCCTCAATTAGTTTATAATTAATTATAAACCGATTTACAACTTTTTACATACTAGCTTATAATTTTTTGCATACTAATTTATAACTTTTCTCTCACATTTAATTCTGAATCTATTTAGTATGTGTCCTCAATTGGTTTTGGTTGCAACCTTTTACATATTGGTTTATAACTTTTCGTAACACATATTTACATTTTTCTAATTATAGTTTCCAACAATAATAGCGAATCTCAACTTTTACAGAGTTATTTTTAATTTGTTTTGTTGCTGAAAAATTAAAAATAAAAATCATCCATCTTTTGGGACATAAACCACAAGTACATAAAAATTAACTGGAATGAGCTAAGCTTTATCCGTGAGGATTAGTTTTTTTTATGCCAATAGATTTTGATTCTCTTTCTTCTTCTTCTTATGAACAATGAAGAACGCAGAGAGAAACATGATAAATAACGAGAAAATGAAAGCTTTAGAGGAATATTGGTGAGAAAGATAAGAAGTTTTGAAAAGGAGGGGAAGTTGTTTTTTCTTTTTTTTTTCTCTTCCCATTTTGCCTTCCATATTTTATACTCCTGTTTTGTTATGTAGTTAGGTGGAAGAATATAGTATAAATGTGGTGGTGTGCATGTACCATTACTCTATTCTTAATTTGGTCATTTACACGATAACGTGCAAGCTTCATTTTTTCTTTCAACAGTAGAGTCTCCTTCAATCATCTTTTTCATTTTTTAATACCTATACTTTTGTGGTTTTGCCTTCATTTGCAAATGTATAAATCTTTATTTTATGTATGTTTTCAAAAACTACATAGCTACGTATAAGGAAGGAAGTGTTGAGTTGGAATGAGGTTATTTGGGAACTCAATGATAGAGATATCAAAACGGATTCCTCAACCCTTAAAAGCTCGCAAAAAATGGGGCAAGGCATGGTGGTCTATCAAAATCAAATAGGATAAAATAGCAGAACTCATTTTGAGGAACTGCAGGTTGGCGAGTAACCCACCAAAAATTAAAAAATTGAAAAAAAAAGGTTTTTAATAATTTGATAACTTTCTTTTAAAAAAAATTTAAATTTTTTGTTACCAATTGATATATACCCAAATTTTCAAAGTTCATATCAACTATACCCAAATTGCAGGAGTTCGTGTCAAATCTTGGGTTGGGTCTTGCCAAGCTCGGGTCGGACAATCTTTCCATGGGTTGTTTATTAGTCGCATTGGCCCTGCCTTTCTGAATTGGGCTCACGATCAGAGCCTGCCTTGCCGAGTTGGGCCAACCTAGATGACCAGGTTGTAACACAATATAAAACAAACAAAGTATTGTATAGAGACTACACACCTTTTCTTCTTTCCTCCGTTCACGTAGCAATTATAGAAATTGTAGACCCTTTATTTTTTGGGGTCTAAGACTGGACGTCGAATGATTTGCATGTGCCGCACATCTCTGCGGCCTCGGCACCCACCTGTTGGGTCAAATTCACAACAGAAATCGGCCACTTTGCCATGACTTCAGTTGCCGTTCATGACTTTTGTGTACGTAAATTTGGGCAGAGAGTGAACCTATGTGGAATTGGGCTCAGCTATAGCTTCTAGCCTGGGCTTTTACTGGGTGCACCCGAAGCTTGCAAATACGAGGTTGCACATATGGTAGAATTTCGACCAATAAAAAAGAACATATACTAGAATAGTTTGGTCCTGATATGGTGGAATGGTTATTTGGGTGTATAAGAAAGCCATGGCAAATAAATAGTGACGAGAACCCAAGTCTGTTGACCAAAAATATAGCCCAACTCTAGTTCATGAAGTCTTTCCAAACCCAGCCTGATGTCCCCGACCAAAAATAAATAAATAAACTGGCTGGTATTGCATTTTACCAATAACTACTATTTATAGTTTTGATTTCACGTGTTTATTCTGACTTTTTATTGTATTACAATGTATCATGACAGTTTGGAATTTTTTATAGGAACTTCGAAATTAAATGAGTCATTAAATAGTTTGTTGAAGAGGATTGAAAATAAAATAATGGAAAAATAAAGAGCGCGTTTGGTTTCATCTTTTTCCATTTTCATTTTCACAAAAAATGACAATTATTATACAAAACATGTTTGCTCAATCATTTTCATTTTCAATTTTTGGAAATGAAATCAAGTTTTCTTGAAAATTTTGAAAACGTAAAAAAGACGTTTTCTCTATTTTCATTTATGCGGTGGCATTTTTGTAGTTTTATTGACATTGTTTATTTTTCAATTTCACACTGTTACTCATCTCTGTGTGACTCCATCTCTATCCTCACATCAAAGGGGGAACTTGTGGTTCGAGCCCGAGAAGAAGGTGGACCATGTCCCACTCCCAAGCTCCTTGACGGAGAAACCATCTCAAAGCTCGATCCCTTGACCTTACCATTACTGTGACTCAACGCCATGGCTGGTCGATGAGAGCAATTGGAGGCGAAGACGAGGCTTACCCCATGGTGGTTGGTGTGGTTAGCGGTGGAAGGGTGTGGGCATGATGGCGGAATAATGCGGCCAACGAGCGCCCTTAGTTATCGCGCGAGGTTGATGGAAGGCCGACCTCCATGCTCGTTGTTGTTGTTTTTTTGTTTTTTGCTAATAGATTTGAAAATAGATGGGGAACTACAATATTTCTGGAAACTCATCAAATTCAAAATCAAGTTTTAGAAGGAAAGCTTTTTGGCAGATATATGTTTGATTTCTAGCCAAATGCTACATCAGGCATGGGTGTTTCCTGATCACAGCAAAAACACTTCATGGAACTGAAGCAAAAGAAGGTATATCGTTATGTGATCTTTAAGGTGGATAAGAAGAAAAGGGGGGTTGTGGTTTGAAGACCTTGGGACTTGGAAGGAAGAAGAAACAGATGAGTTCCAAATAAATCGGTTTTTAAAACAAAACTACTATAAAAAATACACAAACCAAACATATTTTTATTATTCTTATTTTTTGAAAATAAAATCTACTTTTACAAACCAAACATATTTTCTGATTTTGAAAATTTAAAATGAAAATCCTTAAGAAAATAAAAATAAAAAATGAAAACAGGAAATATTTTCACAAACCAAAATAAAAGGATCTTAATATGAGTGGCTTTACATGTTTATTGCACAAATTTTTTTGGTAAGGAAATACAAAAACAAGACCAAGGCTAGGCGGATGAATCAGCCATAATAATGCTATTGCACAAATTAAAATAACGGAAGAATTTTTTTTTCTGAGTCAACTATATATGGTTGAAATTCTCAAAATATTTTAGCGGAAGTACTTAATTAAAATTATGAGTTGTCATGTAATAATTAAGTGTATCAATTGAATAATGAATGGTACTACAAACCATTTTTTTTCTTTCTGAAAGCATTGAATTACTTCTCTCTCTTAACCAGGGTTCACCCTAAAATATAAAATAAAGACATGTTTGACGATTAAACTTCTACATATATATTGAGGGTTGATTTAATATTATTGTGACCTCTTAAGAGTTCTTGACCTTTTTGGGTTCTCCAAAAATTACTTTTAAAAATCATTTTAGTATTTTTGCAAAACTAATGCAAAAAATATTTTTAATAAAAAATGCTATATAATGGATATATAGATATCAAAGTGAATGATTTACACTTCTATTGTCATTAAAGAAAATGAGATTATATTATTTTTAAGTTTTGAAGAGCACAAATCTACATTGAAAATTATATGTAATGTGCTCTCAAAACTACCAACTTTTTTTTATGTCGAAGACAAAAACACCTAAGCTCTTTTATGTTTTACATAGCTCGAAGCCCTTAATCCCCAACACTACCAAACCAAGGCCACAATTATGTGTCTTGAGATTGACTTTTAGCCACTGACTTGTATGAACATTAGGGCTAGGTCATACCTTTATCTTTAATTTGGATTGTTTAATATAAAACAATAAAATTTTTACGCGCGCTTTGAGTACCTTTGGATTTCCATGTTTCCTTCGGTATCATGGTAATTTCCATGCATCTAAATTATGCAATTATTTCAGAAAATATATTTATGGTCAATAAGAAATACGTGTTCCAATATCATTTTGAGAAATTTTTTGTTGCAAATAGAGCAATATATATATATATATATATATATGATTTTATTATTTAATAATCAAAAGCATCACTTGCATCCAAGAAAAAAAATTCACACAACAAAACATAACCAAGCAAAATAAATCTTTAAAAATGATGTTTGATACCAATTTATTTTTGTAGAACTATACTATACAAATGTCCTGGCATTTACATAATCTTTTCGCAAAGGATGGCCATAATCGTCCTGCTGGACTCATATTAATTCACTAGCATTTAGTTGTTATATATGTGCCTGTCAATTAAGAGTGCCGTACATGTCAATTCCTTAAAAGAGATTTGACTCACTAATTATAGGAGATATGTCTGTATATACTGGAAATCACGAAATCAATGATGGTTCACGTAAACTGAAAAAGATAAAGAAGTTTGACTTGTATATCCAAATTCAAACTGAAAAGTATAATGGCATTAAGTAGTAAAAACCAAAAAATAATGGTATGGAAACAATAAACTTACATAACAAATATATATTACATATTTTATTATTATTAGATATAATAAGTGGTTTTTATTCATTCCACTCACTTATAATTTATGAATGATGATAGTACGCTTGTACTATAATTATGAGTGGTATAAAAAAAGGTGAGAGTAATGACATAATATTCTTATTTTGTATGTGATCCTATAATAAAATTATATCATTTTCATAATTATAATATAAACGACGTTTTCTACTATAATGATAGTATCACAAAAATGGAACATACTTCTTATATCTAGCGTACTTTCTACAATTTAAATGTTGTATCATAAAAATTAAGGGGATCATAATTTATGAATGGTACCAAAAATTAATATTATTATATGTATAAATAATGGAACATCATTTTTAAAGTACGCTTTTTTAATATTAGTACCATTTAATGTAAGGGTACGTATACTAATAATGACATATTAAATGGTGTTCCAAAGAAGTATGTACTATTTTTGTGATACTATTTTATATAAATGCATACTACACATCTTATCAATTTTATATAGCATGAAAATATCATTTGATGTTCCCCTAGTAATGGACACAACCTAGCATTATTAGTCCTGTACTAGTTTCCAAAAATGTATAACAATGGTGTTCCATTAATACTATTTTAGATTTAAACTAATATATATTTTTGGAAACTAATATAGTACTAAACAATCTGTTACCCTCAGGACGAGGATAAGTCTTCAAATGAAGGACAGAATACACATCTCTCTTAAGGCACCAAAAGTCCAAGAAACCTCATTCCAAGGTTCCATCTAGGTCTATCAAGGGCATCAAGGGAAATGACCATATGAAGACTACCAACGGAGAACCATCTGGGATTTACCGTGATTCACTGCAAGTGGCAACAAGCTCAAACTCAGAAGAGATCCTCCATTAGGACGATGATGAGTCTAAGGTGAGCACCTAATGAGCGCATGATGAGCATGAATCTTGATACGTCTTCTAGAAAGATCCCCCTAATGGTTTTTCGTATTCTGGATTGATACAGCTTAACCCTAAATCACCTATCTTATACGTATTCACATGATATAAATAGAAAATGAAAAGTACAATAGTGGTAAGCTATTTATTCTAATGGCCTATTCCCCTTTCATCTACCATCACTAACTTGGGCGTAGAAGTCTCTCAGGTACTCCACCTATAACGGGTCTTGGGCTTGGAGGAGGAGGAGGTAGATCAATTGTGTCTCGTGTTCCTCATACCAGGTATACTCAACTCTATACCAACACAATCCCCTAATAATGTTCCCCTAATATTAGTTTTCAATTACTAACAAAAAAAGTATACCAAAAATTAAAATCCCTTTTATTTTTAAATTTTTGGTACTGCAAAATCGTGGCCATTATATTGTTAAGATCCCCTTTAATTTTTTTGGTACTAATATAAAAAGAAAAATTCCTATTGCACAAAGAAAACAAGAAAGAGCAATAATTAACAAACTAGAGCCGCTTTTTTCAATTAAAGGTTTTTAACTTTTGATTATATTATCTCTTGATTCATACCTAAGCACTATTATGCTCATAAAATCATATTTTTATCTTTTGTTAGATATTATAAATTATGTTAGACTTTTATACATAAATAGTGAATAATTTATTTTATACTATCATGTAAAAGGATTGAGTCACTTTGATTAGTATTTGGTCACATTTATGTTTTTGATTAAAATAATTAATTTGGTTCTTAAATCTGTATTTAGATTATTTTCTATTATTATAATTAATTTAATGATCTATGTAGTTTAATTTTATTATCTAATCATTTAAATTTTGTATAGAATAACATTTTATGAGTTAAGATTGATTCATTCCTTGTAATTTAACAATTATTTAATTACTAATATAATAAAATTCAAAATAATCCCTTCTCTAAAAAACTTTCGGAGAATCAAATGAATCACAACAATATAAGACATGTAACATCCCAAAAATTGAAATCATACATAAAAAATAAAATTAAAATTTTGCACTTGATTTTTATGATCCTATTTTTTTAAAATTAGGTTTTGTGCATACCTTTTTTAAATTAAAATTACATACACTACCCGTTGTGCTCACTCTCGTGCAACAATTCAAGGTGCTCCAAGGTTGGTCTTGACTCCACGGTGATTGGATGGTTCCTAGAGTTGCATGGAAAAAATGAATGCCATGTCTTCATAGACTTTTAACATTGTTATATAACCACCCAATAACATGATAATAAACTTTTCCATATTCATACATATAACTTTGGTTTTAGCGTAGAGTACCTTCAGTGGCAGTGAAACCTCTGCATTAAGATAATCTGTAATTTTGAAGCTACACAACAAAATGAATTAAAAATGATAGCAATACCCATCAACATTTAAGGTGCATTTGTTTGGGATTCTATAGTCCTAAAATCACCTTTTTCACTAAAAAAAAATTAACTTTTCGCATATTTAAATAATTTTTAAAAAATAATTAGAATCCCAAAAAAATCACTTTTCAATTTTTCCAATTAAATATAGAATTTAAGTTTTATAATTTTCTTTTTTAAAATTGTAACCAAATGCACTCTTAATTAAAGACTATAACCATAAAAAAAATTAAGAATGACATTTTTTAGGGCACCTTCAAAAGTCACCTTCACAAACTATCAAATAACAATACTAACATGGGCTTCTCAATCTGAAACAAAATTTTGATATCCCTCAAAGACAACATGGATCTTCTTCTTTGTTGGCCTTGGTTTATGGGCACACTTAGTTCTTCTTGTAGGCTGAGAAAAGGGTGAATGGAGAGACAAAAGGAAAAAGAGAACAAAGCTTAAATGGTGTGAGAGAAGAATGAGAGTGATGAGAGAAAATTAGCAGTTATAAGATCTAAAAAAAATGATGGAAAAGGAAGTTAAGAAGCCAACTCTAACAAAGTAGTGAGAACTTACATTTTTAACCCCCATAAAAACTTCTTCACCAAATTAGATATAGGGGTAAAAATTGGAAAAAAGAAATTGGACACCAAAAGAAGGAATGCCCTTTATATTATTGGGGTTTGGATCTTCTAAAATGAAATTCTCACTTTAGAGAGTAAAGTTAAAATTTCACCTTTAAATTAATATAATGAAAAGGGATCCACTTCTAATTTTATTAATTCAAAGGCAAAATCCCCTCACTTTAGATAATTCAAATCCATATTATTGTATAGATATTAAAATGAATGATTTATACATCTAGTGTCATTAAAAAAATGAATTATATTATTTTTTAAGTTTTGAAGAGTAGAAATCTACAATGAAAATTATATATAATGTGCTCTCAAAATTACCGCAACTTTTTTTTAAGTTGAAAACAAACACCTAAGCTCTTTTATGTTTTTCATAGCTCGAAGCCCTTAACCCAACAATACCAAGCCGAGGCTAGAGTTGTGATCCTTATACAATTATTTGTCTTGAGATTGACTTTTAGCCACTGATTTGTATGAACATTGGAGCTAGGCCATGCCTTTATCTTTAATTTGGATTTTTTAATATAAAACAATAAAATTTTTACACGCGCATTGATTAACTTTTCATTTCCATTTTTCCTTTGGTATCATGGTAATTTCCATGCATCTAAATTATGCAATTATTTCGGAAAATATATTTATGGTCAATAAGAAAATACGTGTTCCAATATCATTTCGAGGAATTTTTTGTTGCGACTAGGGCAAAACATATATATTGATGATTTTATTATTTAATAATCAAAAGCATCACTTGCATCCAAGTAAAAAAAATTCACACAACAAAACATAACCAACCAAAATAAATCTTCAGAAATGATGTTTGATACCAATTTATTTTTGTATAACTATACTATACAAATGTCGTGGCATTTACACAATCTTTTCGCAAAGGATGGGCATAATCGTCCTGCTGGACTTATAGTCTTTCCATTCCTTTCTAGGTTTTGTTTTTGGTCAGGGAAATATATATTGAAACGGGCAAAGCCCAAGCCAACCAATACAAGGGAAATACAAAGAAGCTTGCACCAACAGCCCTTAGCTGGCTAAATAATACAACCCAACGCATCAACCAGGATCAAAAGTCCATGTGGGACGCTATTGATATCTTGTTAAACGTCCAGAAGACGTCATAACAAAATAACAACAAATGAATTTATTCCTAAAAGAAATAAATTTTAAAATGAGAGTCCCCATCAATTTTAATTCTTGCAAAATTGGAAAACCTTTAATTTGATCAAACTGGTTTTTTGAAAAGATTTGAGTTTGGGAGTCTAATTATGATTAGGGAAGGGTAAAAATTTAATTCCATTGCACCCTAATACATCCGTATTAATACGGTTACCTTAGAGTTCATTATGCAAATTAACTTATAACTTAATAATATTTATTTTCCCTTTTAAAAGTTACAAGTATATACAAAATAAGTAAATAAATAAATAAATAGATTAAAAAATAAAAGAATAAAAGG
Source organism: Dalbergia oliveri (assembly GCA_030441495.1). Taxonomy (NCBI): domain Eukaryota; kingdom Viridiplantae; phylum Streptophyta; class Magnoliopsida; order Fabales; family Fabaceae; genus Dalbergia; species Dalbergia oliveri. The sequence continues at coordinate 7,186,197 of JAMLFY010000004.1, forward strand.
GGAGAACAAAATTTAAAAGAAAATTAATTTTGGCTTGATAGTTGCTATCCAACGTATCCTCTGGTGCAATGAGGCTCAAAGCACGTGTTCTTGTAGAAAATGATTGTGTGTTTGATGGATTTTAATTAAAGGAAAATAAAAAGTGTATTGATTGATTTTACAAAAAAAAAGATTTCCTTTTACACAGGATTTGGAATAATATAAACAATATAATAAATCCTTACACTCTTGTGAAACTTGAGAATGATAAATCATACATCAATACCATAAGTTGTTGTATGGATTAAATAAGAAGCATTTTTGTTCTTTTTTTACGTGGAGCTCAGCATAGGATTAACACACAAAATGAATGTATACAAAAAAATCAAAACAAAATAAAAGCCTTGAACGCACTAAAAAAGGCAAAAGAATCAAAGACCATGGAGACCAAAGAAATTTGGAGGCCCACGTGTATTCACCGTGTTGTTCAATGTGTACCGTCTTTAGCTTTCCATTGCAAGTTGTGGTCTCAGTGGCTTTGCAGCGATGGCGGATGGAGGGTGGTAATTGCTGGCCATGGCTGTAATTTGTTTTTTTAGTGACTATGAAGATGGTGAAGATGGAGGTGATGGGAGAGAGTGATGATATATGATGGCTGTTCTTTGCTGCCTGTTCCTCTTTTTTTTTTTTTATGGGAATGATTATTATATAGAGAGAAGAGTAGAGAGATTTTGAGATCAGTTAGGTTAAATCATTAGGATTTTGATTTGATTTTATTTTTTGTTGAGCAGTTAAGATTTTGATTTGATTTTTTTTGAGGCCGTTAGATTAAATTTAAATTCAAATGCACACAAAAAATAAAAAAGTAAATAAATAAATAAGTTGAAGACAAAAATATGGTGTTCACAGTTGCCCCTTTACTAGTTTCTTACTCAGATAATATAAAAATGGTAGTTTTTGATATTTTCGTTGTAAGAAATTAGTAAAGATATGAACACATATTTTTGTTTCAACCTATATGTGAAAGTGTGCGAGAAGTGAAAGCATAAAAGTATATGAAAATTGAATACATGATAATGCTGAAAATATGTAAAACTAAAACTTGATGGTGTTGAAAATATTTGAAATTAAAAGCTGGAAAGTGCCAAAAGTATGTGAAAGTAAATTGAATAGTGCTGAAAATATGTGAAAGTAAAAGGGATCTGAAAGTATGTGAAATTAAATTGATAATGCTGAAAGTATATGAAAATAAAGATTTGACAATGTTGAACCTCAATAGTGCTGAAAGTATGTGAAAATAAATGATTGATAGTCCTGAAAATATGTGAAATAGTATTGAAAGCATGTGAAAATAAATGATTAACAGTGTTGAAAATATGTGAAATTAAATGTTTGACAATGCTGAAGATATGTGAAATTAAATTGATAGTGCTGAAAGTATGTGAAAGTAAAAATTTGATAGTGATCATTGCTGAAAAGTAAATGATGTAAATTGCAGAAAAGTAAATGATGTAATAGTGCAGAAAAGTAAATGATATGATAGTACTAAAAAGTAAATGATGTGATAATTGCTGAAAATAAATGATGTGATAATTGCAGAAAATAACTGATGTGATGATTGCTAAAAATTAAATGATGTGATGATTATTGAAAATAAATGATGTGATAATTGCAGAAAATAACTGATGTGGTGATAGCTAAAAATTAAATGATGTGATGATTGCCAAATAAATAAATGATGTGATCAAGGCAGAAATGTAAATGATTGGGATTAAGACAAAGGAAAGGATTGGAATATAGAAAAAGTAAATGATCAGGATCAAGATGGGAAAGTAAATGTTGGTGATTGAGACAGAAAGTTAAATAGAGTATGTTGTAAGGCACTAAATGTTTGTAAAAGTATGCAAAATTAAATGCTTGACAAGTGTGAACATAGGAAATGACTTGTAAATGCATTGAGAAAGACATGATGGATGAATGATCTATGTTTGATGTTATATGTGATGTCTACTCATGATATGTGATGTTTAGAAAAGACAATGATTCATGGTGTAAAAAAGCAAGTGCCTAGAGATGATTATGAAATGATGGTGTGATGAATGATGTAATGACTATGATAACTATGCCTATGTGATTTAATAGTGTAAATGATGAATGCCTTAAAATGATGAAATAACTCCACATAGCGATTTTTTTTTTTGCCTTTGTTTGGGGTATGAAAATGATGAATGTCCTAGGTAATCTAGTGCTTGAAAATGTGAAAGCCCTACTGATAGACAAATCTACAAAAAAATTTGCCCAGTTTAGGGCATGAAAATGTTGATGGTATGAGCATGATGAATATCCTAGATGATTTGATGATTGAAAACTTTGCATATGATGAATGATGGAACCTGATGGTTGTAAAAATTTCACAAAGGAGAATGAGGAAGGAGTAAAAAACAAACTACCTCTTTTTTTTTAAAAAAAAGAATGATGATTGCATGCTTTGATGATTTGATGAAGGGAAGATGAATGACCTAATATGGTAAGGAAAACTATATAAAGAGAAATGGAAGAAGAAAAACAATTGCCCCAGTTTGCTGCATCCAAACACTACTCTTCTTAGAAAACCTTAGTCTGATTCCAAATGAGTCATTTTATTTAAAAGGGCCACTGCGTTGACTTCTATTGTGGACAATCCACTTTATCTTTCTCTTTCGGACTACTCATGGATTTTATTTTCAACTTTGCCCTATCCTATGTTGCAGCTTGACTTGATTTTGCTCTAACTTTTGCCTAGACCGTCTTTTCAGATTTTCGATCTAGAGCCTTTTCTTTTTTTTTTTTACCTTTCTCTTTTCAAGATTTTGATCTAGCATGATTTCTCATGAATTCGTTAGCTAATACCTTTTGACTTTCTATGATTATGCATGGTTCCAGAAAAAGATGGACAAAGAAAAATGCATTCTTTGAGAGAACACACCTTTTGATGGTGATGAAAAAGGAAAAGGGAGGTGAAAGTAAGGTATGAGCAGATCTAATCGAATTAACCCACTTTATTGATAACTTGGTTATGTTGAGCCTAAAGTCATGATCAAGACTGCAATCTTTTTCTATGCGACCAACAAGTCTATATGCGAAAATTGTCTTTTGATCTTCTATCAAATGTGTCTTCATTGATCCTTCGCCACCAAATTGAATTGCCCAGTTTGAGCCCCTTTTTTTTTCAAAAGTCCTTGTTTGTAGACTTTCCAAGCTATTGCATTTTTTAGGTTGCCCTTTTGGGTTTTCAATAGGTATTTTGTGCTCTAACTTTTGCCTAGATCGTCATTTCTCTTTTGAGACTTCAATCTAGCGAGCTCTTTTTTTTTTTTTTTTTGCTCTAACTTTTGCCTGGACCCTTTTTTTTTTCAATTTCCAATCCAGTGAGCCTTTTCCTTTCTTTTCTCAGAGTGTGCGCTTTAACTAAGTGCTTTCTTGCAAAGTGTTGCATATTTGCTTGGGCTGTCTACTTGGTATGAAACTTCAAGACTGAGTCATTTGACTTAAATATTCGAGGACATGTTGCATGATTTGCTTAGTTGATGGTGACAAGATTCAATATTTGAACAAATCATTTGCATAGTTTAGGATCTTCATCATGATCATGATCATTTAAGCTCATTGTAACACAATGATCAATTCATGGGTCTTCTTGATTATTTGCCTCAATCTTAAAGAAAGGAGAAAATAAAAGAAAAAGAGAATGAGGTGAAAAAACAACAATGGTGAGAAAGGAAACAAATGATATAATGACTAAAAGGAACTACACATAATCATGGACAAGTCTCAAGACATAAGCAAAGTCATAAAGATAAATCTAGTAAAGCTGCAACAATGTTCAATAACACATTCAAGCACCACCACTTCCAATAGGGGCTTCTTCTCTCTTTCATCTTGTACTTCAATAGCTTTGGCATCAATCAGATTCCACACAGCGTCTCTAAAACTCTTACAATCATCAATCGAGTGTCCAAGAGTGTTGGAATGATATTCACATACATGATTTGGATTAAACCAATGAGGATATGGTGGCGTTGCAACACCGCAGGACGTGGAGCTAATAGATTTGCATGACGTAAGCTCTTAAATAGTTCGGAGTTGCTTGCTTTGAAGTTGGGCAAGGGACGACTATTTCTTGGTGGTCTAGGGCTAGCATGTTGAAAGGGGTTCTTTGGTGATTTGGAGGCATAGTCTGGTGAGGCATGGGTTTGAAGGGTGCATGTGGTTGAAGGGAGGAGATGTGATTGACTTGATATGGCTGAGGTGGCAGTGTATAGGGGATAGATAAGGTGTGGAAGATGGGTAATGTGGGTGTTGGTAGGATAGATAGTGATTTGGGTGGAAAATAGGCTTGTAGGATTGGGACGGCTGTTGTGGTTGTATGGAGTTTACAATGTCTTCTTTCCACAACAACCCTTGCTTGGATTGTGGCTTACTCGACTCATCTTCTATTAACTACATCCTCCCCTCCTGTTCAATTCTTTCTCAATTTCCACCAAGTCCACGAATTCCTTGACATGGGTCCCTAACATATTCTTGAAGAATGGACCCTCTAGTGTGTGAATGAAATAAGAGCACATCTCTTGCTCTAACATTGGTGGAACAACTTTAGCAGCCATGACTCTCCATCTTTGAGCATACTCTTTGAACGTCTCACTCTTCTTCTTTTTCAACCCTTTCAGTTGATCCCTAGTGGGTGCAACATTCAAATTGAACTTGTATTGATTGGCGAAAGCTTGAGCCAAGTCTTCCCAACATCTAATTTGTGTTCGATCCATTTGTATGTACCACTCCCATGCAGCCCCATCCAAACTTTCAGGAAAAAGCTAATTAGGAAATTCTCATCTTTGGACCACATTCCCATTTTGGTCAATACATTTGGAGGTGCATGATAGGATTGGTGCTACCATCGAATTTGATTAATTCAGGCATCTTGAAATCCTTGGGAATGGTGACATTTGGAGCCAGGCATAGGTCATTGATACTCATGGGGCCATAGGGGTTAGGCCCTCGCAACATTCAAACTGCTCATGCATGCTTTCTTCCAATTCTTCCCTAAGCTTCAATCGTTCCATCTCCCTTGTGATCTTGCATTTGTTCCCTTCCTCATTCTCCCTGCATTGCTATTGTTTGCATCATCATTGTTATTTCCAGCACCTTCCTTGGATTTCTTTATAATCTCGAAGCTTCTTTGAACATGACCCCCTGTTCAAGTATCATAGTCTTCAAGTCGTCAATTTCTTGGCTCAGATTTCTTCCTCCAGCCATGATCCCTTTTTCTTCTTCACCCTTCTCTTTGCTAAGATCAAACAAAGTTTTCTAGAAGAGAGAAATGCTTGGGAACAAGCAACCTTTGAATTGTATTTGAAAATAGAACAAATTAACCACAAGAAAAGGAAAAAAAATAAAAAATAAAAAATATGAAAAGGTATCGAAAAATACATGAATGCATGTATGCATGGACATGTCAAAGACCCTTTTCTGGTTTGTAAGAGAAAATGTCATGTAGTGAGTGTTTAGAAAAAAACATGCCAATTGGATTTTTTTTTTTACTTATGTATGCTATGAATGCATGTCATTTTTTTTATATGTGCACTATTCTTGAAAGAAAATGTATGTATGAATGCATGCCAATTTTTTTCTATGGGTGTGGGCTATGTGTGAGAGAAAGTGTATGAATGAATGTATGCTATATTTTTTAATGCATGAAAATGCATGTGAAATAATCTTTTTTGGCATATGGATATGGTCAATGTGATATAGTATGCATGAATGACCTATGCATGACATGTTTACAAGAAAGATTTTTTTTTTTTAAGGAAAAAATGCATGTATGTTGGAGATATATACAATGAATGAGTAAGATTAGAAGGGAAAAAGATACTCCTTTGTGTCCTAAAAGGGTGGCACTTAATGATTGATGGTTCTAAGGAAAACCCTATTTAAGGTAGCCAATTAAGGTCATTCTAGTAGTGCATGACTTTTGGATAGGTCTATGTCCCTAAAGTTATGGTTCCCAGGTTGCCCTTATTGATAGGTTAAAGACCTAGTTCCATGAGTTAAACCAGGGACATGAAAGTCACAATATGGCAACCCATGGTTCTAGTAACAATCTAAGCGAAGAGTCAACGACTTTAGGAAGCATAAGCTTCACAATAACAACGTCAAAACCCCTTCTTGCCCTATGGTTTTCCAAGGCTCGGGTGTAGAGCCCAAATAGTGTGTGAGGATAGTGAAAGTGTGTGTAGAGAGCATACAAACCTTATAATCCTAAAACTACCCTTTCCAAAAAGAAAAACAACAATATATATATACAAGAGTCTATATCCTAAGGTTCCAAGAAAGATAAAATAAAGTGTAAAAATCCTTCTATCCTAAAGTTTGAATGACAAATATTTACAAATAAAATAAACAATCATTTACAAAAAGAAATACAATTATTTACATAAATAAAAAATAAATTAAAAAAAAGGTGTTGTGAAGGGAAAAAATAAATATTATAAAGTTATAATTTTTTGCATAATTAACTCTAATGGGCTTGACTCTCTAAAATTCCCAAGTGGAGTCGCAGGCTTTACAACGTACCAGGGGCATCATAACAAAATAACAACAAATGAATTTATTCCTAAAAGAAATAAATTTTAAAATGGAGTCACCACCAATTTTAATTCTGGCAAAAATTGGAAAACCTTTAATTTGATCAAACTGGTTTTTTGAAAAGATTTGAGTTCTGAAGTCTAATTATGATTAGGGAAGGGTAAAAATTTAATTCCACTACCCTAATACATTCATATATAATACGTTACCTTAGAGTTCATTATGCAAATTAACTTATAACTTAATAATATTTATTTTCCCTTTTAAAAGTTACAAGTGTATACAAAATAAGTAAATAAATAAATAAATAGATTAAAAAATAAAAGAATAAAAGGGGAGAACAAAATTTAAAAGAAAATTAATTTTGGCTTGATAGTTGTTCACGCCAACGTATCCTCTAGTGCAATGAGGAACTCAAAGCCACGTCGTTCTTGAAAATGATTGTGTGTTTGATGGATTTTAATTAAAGGAAAATAAAAAGTGTATTGATTGATTTTACAAAAAAAAAGATTTCCTTTTACACAGGATTTGAAATAATATAAACAATATAATAAATCCTTACACTCTTGTGAAACTTGAGAATGATAAATCATACATCAATATCATAAGTTGTTGTATGGATTAAATAAGAAGCATTTTTGTTCTTTTTTTACGTGAGCTCAGCATAGGATTAACACACAAAATGAATGTATACAAAAAAATCAAAACAAAATAAAAGCCTTGAACGCACTAGAAAAGGCAAAAGAATCAAAGACCATGGAGACCAAAGAAATTTGGAGGCCCACGTGTATTCACCGTGTTGTTCAATGTGTACCGTCTTTAGCTTTCCATTGCAAGTTGTGGTCTCAGTGGCTTTGCAGCGATGGCGGATGGAGGGTGGTAATTGCTGGCCATGGCTGTAATTTGTTTTTTTAGTGACTATGAAGATGGTGAAGATGGAGGTGATGGGAGAGAGTGATGATGCCGTGTTTCTTTTTTTTTTTTTTTATGGGAATGATTATTATATAGAGGGAAGAGTAGAGAGATTTTGGGATTTAGTTAGGTTGAAAGTTTAAATTCAAATGCACATAAAAAATGAAAAAATAAATAAATAAATAAGTTGAAGACAAAATATGGTGTTCAAAACTGATCCAGAGAGGTTCTTCCTTCCTCTAGGAGGAAAAAATTTCTTCCTCCATAGATAATCTCCATCTTTTATTTATGTGGACCCCAACACTTCTCACACTTTCCAAGACTTTGTTAATATGCAAGATCCATGTGGAGGAAGAATCACTCTTCCTCCGAGAGGAGCTAAGAAATTTTCATCTGATCTATTGTAGGTGGTAATCTCCTGGACCAATCAGCACTTAGTTTTCTTTGGGATGCTAGATTTGCAATCTCATGAGCCGCCCTCTTCCCCAGGCGTTTAATCCAAGTAAAGCCGCAGGACCTGAACCCCTTCTTCAACCTGTTGATGTCGTTTAGAATAACTTGGACATCCACTAGCTCAGTTCCCGAGCGGGAAGCTTCAATTAGAGGGAGGTTATCAGACTCTAGAATGATATCTTCACAAAGACAATTTTGGGTAAGGACCAACCCTTCTCTAATCGCTAGGGCCTCTGCTTGCAAGCTAGAGGATGTAGGAACACATAATGCCTTTCCTGTGATGTATCTACCAGAACTGTCTCTTAGTAAAGCTGCGATAGCACCCAAGTCTTTTCCCACTTTGAATGCAGCATCAACATTGCATTTGAGTTTTCCTTGTGGGGGAGGGCGCCAGTGGGGGGAGGAGGAGGATAAGCCAAGCTTGGTGACCACAGGGGAGGAGCCTCCTGTTTTCTGCTCAGCAGCTAGATATTCTGAAGTCAACACATTGGCTTTTTTAATGACTGAACGAGGATCTGGTCTACGGCCCTTGAAGATAGCATCATTTCTGCTTTCCAAATTTCCCAAAGTAGGCTGGTCAAGAGTATAGCTCCATGATTGAAGAATTCTCTCGATTTGCTCAGAATCTGAAATTTATCAAGGAGCCACTTTTCTAAACTGGTTATGCTTTCAGATGAAGGGGACACCTGTAGTTGAGAGCCCAACCATACTGGAATGGTCCAGGGGCAGAGAAGGAAGGTGTGCTCAATAGTTTCAACTTCCATGCTACAGACGGGGCATATAGGTGAGGTTATGATTCTTCTTTTGCATAAATTGTGGTTTACTGGCACAGCATTATGACATAATTTCCAGAGGAAGATTTTGATCTTTTGCGGGACAGGAATTCGCCAGACATTCCTTCCTAGTTTTATTTCTACTGCTTTATTTGCTGATTGTATAGGGACTGCCTTCCCTATAATTATTGCTGTTTAATTTCTTCTTTTGGGCTTTTGCCCCGTAGTTAATTTAAACCAAAAAAAAAAAATCCTGACATGATCTCCATCAAAGTTGGATGATTTTCACCAAATTCTAATACTAGTCAAGTCAAATCCTAACAAGTTCATATAAAGACTTTCATACCATACAGGACGACTCATAAAATCTTTGTTTATAACGAACAACAATTACACCATATATATCTATTTTTCTGAACTATAGAGCTAAGAATATATTTGGTTAGGGTATAAAAATTGGATTGAAATTTTTATAGATGAATTCTATATATAGAATTATCCATAAACCCTATAAAAATTTTTATATTATTTTTACCTTCAATCAAATACAAAACCCAAAGTAAAACAACAAAAAACTGAATACAAAATGTACACTTCTTATGTCCATATCATAAAGTGCATTTTAGACCGTGGCTAGTTGTGGGATGCTTGTTGCAGAGCTTGCCACTGGCTCCAACTCGATGTTACAAACCAGCCTTCTCCCGCAGCCCGTGAGTTTGCATCCTAAAAACCCAAAAATAGAGGCCAAAGTCACCGCAACCACTATGAATTTGTTGACTGACCATCCATCCGCATGACCTCCGGAATTGCCGACAACCATGGGGTCTTTCACGTTCCTTGGCAATGGCTTCATCCCACTGCATCCAAATCCAACCAAACACCCTTATTACTTTGATTAAAATATAAAAGAATAAAACATTTCACCCTTTCTAAAATGTTTCTCTCTCTTGTTGGGTTATTATTAGTATTATAAGGGAAAAAAATGTTAACGCCATTATAAACTATAGAGTAAAGGGTAATACATATCTAGACTTACTTAGTGGAAGCCATGGAAGGGCAGAAAGTAACGAGGTAATCAGCAGAGCCACAAGTGAATTTGGCTTGGTCATTGGCGTAAGTGTGAGCGCATGGACATGCGCTTTTGAAAACTCCGAGTAGGGCTGGTTTTGCATGAGTCATCCCGAACACTTCACATGCGCTTTTACATGCCACGCGCTCTCCGCCGTCACTCTTCACCATCAACTCCGTCGGACACACGGCGTTCAGGTCCACCACGCAACCCGTTGCAGAGCAGTTTCCGGCGCCGGTTCCGCCGTACGGCACCACCGTCATGGGAAGGTTGTAGCCGTGGACGAGGCTCACGTCGAAGAAATCGAGCCCGCCAGCGCCGTTCAGGGTGAACTCGGCGAGAGTGGCGGGAGGGGCGGAGCCGCCGCCGGAGCATTCGACTGTGGAGGAGCCGCAATCTCCGGTGACGCATGAGAATTTTCCGGTGGTGGCGTCCTGGGTGCAGAGGGTGCGGCCCCATAGGCTGCCGGACCAGCCGGTGGGGACGGCGACGGCGCTGGACTCGCCGGACTGGAGGGCGAATCCGGTGGTAGAGAGCGGCGAGGTTCTGGCTCCGGATAGAATGCCTGGCCATACTGTGTAGTTGCACTCGTTTACAGTTGTGAATCTTGTTGAATACGAACCTGTACAACGTTAAAAAACAACAAATTAAAACATAACACATGATCACTTAACATAAAGGTACCATGTTTTAGAACTATAGAATAGATTTGATTTTGGATGGTTTAATTTGTTCTTACCTTTTTGGAATATGAAGAAGAATAGGATGAACAAAGTGGCAGCCATAGTTGGCAATATTGGGAGAGATTAAGGGCGGAATAAGATGAGAAACTAGGAAGCCCATTCGAAAAATGGCTGTATATATAGAAGAAGGAAGAGAGAAGAAGGAAGTGGTGACTGGTGTGCATCAGCTTTTCTCTAAATGACCGATTTACCCATAACTTATGCTACAATGACCGTGTACCCATACGTATACAATGACATTTAATAGCATTTGATCAGTATCGCCGCCACCACCCCCGTATATCTATTATCTTCTTCCATCTCTATACGGTTTTAGTGTTACCGTGTTCGTGACGCATTGCGTAGGAAGCATCTCCCAAATCCGCTGAAAATAGTGAAATAAGATATTTTAAGGGAACGAATGGAAGACCAGTAAGCTCTAAATAGTGAGGTGGGTCTAGCCTCAAGCCGCTACGAATAACAAAGAAAAAAAATCTGCATGGCAATACAAGGGGAAAAGTGGTCGCGGCTGTGCAAGATAAAATTTAGTTCATATAAATTCAAGAAATCATTATAGAATTGGAATAAAAGATATCCTTAAATTGATTATGAGAAATTTTTAATTGAAACGAGGAATGTTCCCTTGCCAAACTCTTCTCTCTACCACGCTATTGATGAAGCAAGCCAAAAATATATATATAGGGTTAGTGGTAAAGGAAACTAACTTGTATTTATAGGTCAACAGCTCTCCTATCAAAAGTCACGTCAGAAAAATTCTTATGGGCTTATGGTAATAGCCTACTATGTCCCTAACCACACTAACTTTTAGTAATAGGTATTCAATACCACAACATAAATCAATTATAATTATTGAACTTATCATACTTGTTTAAAATTAAAATCATATCATTAATCTAATTTTCATAAAATAAAATTTACAATTAATTGTAACTTACAAAAGGAAATTCCATCAGGCTGTACTTGTGATCAGCCTGGCATAGCGTTGTCATGAGGGACTTTTTTGAGTTACGGTAAAAAAAATGTTAGAATTACAATTTTAAAATTGATTTATTATTAATTTAAATTATTGCTGAATAACATTTTATAGATATTTAAATGAAAAATAGTTTCCTACTGTCCTATAACAGACATATATACATTTTATGTGATGTAAAAATTAATTATAAAAAATAATTTAGATTTTATCTTTTATTATTAAAATTTATTTAATCTTATTATAAGGTGAGCAATCGATAAATAAATATAATTTGTCCAAGTAGTGAATTTCATATATCTTGTAAATCATTGTGATTTTTAAATCCATTTGGATTGTAAATGCTTCATTTTATAATGTACTCAGGCAAATTTGTTACAAGAAAAAATGTCAATACAAACTTTATGTTTTATTTTACATAATACTCAAGTTTAGGTAATTAATTGACGAATGACAAGCACAGTAAATCATTTTTTTCAGTTGTCATTTACTTTTTTTTTCACTCAAGTGATATTTATATTATTTTCAGCAATAATTTAATTTAATAAATCAATTTTAAAATTGTAATTCTAAACTTTTTTTTTGGGTGGTAGCGTGCAACGGCAAACGTATGATCCATTCCCTTCGTAAGCACTGGATCACGGCATATAGAAAAGAATGAATATGAGTAGCAGCTTCAAAAGGTTGTGTCAAACTCAGGAAAAAAAAGTCATCACGACCAGTGGTCAGTAGAGAGATTCTTAGGTGCATAAAAATTTAATACATACACTAATATTCAATTACATTTGTAATAAAAATTGTATTTTATCAATCTCTTTAAAGATGTACATACTCTCACTCGTTTGTTATTTCTCAACTCACCTTTTTTATTGTGAAAAAAACTGAACTCTATATAAGGGATATTATTATATTTATATTATATAGAGTTTTTGTAATTCTAAACCATTTTCTGGTAACAATTTAAATTAATAAATCAATTTTAAATTTGTAATTCTAATTTTTTTTTTAACGTAACTCAAAAAAGTTTCTAACAATTGCAATGCATCTTTCCTAGTTTGCTCGACATGACACCCAGGACAAAGCCTGCCACCCAGTCTTTGCACAAGTAAAGACACCACAGTAATGAATCTGTCATGGGTAAGCCACGACGCCAATAATACTTGTATTTTCGTGCCGCTCCGAACGTTGGCAGAATTATTTGCACGAAAATGCCGATGAGGAGCAGCCCGCGTAACTCCCATTGGTGCCATATGCTCACCAACGATTCTGAAAATCCTTTCATCTCGTTTTCTACTTGTATCGCTGTGGGACTACCTGAAAATGTTTCCTTGCATCAATCCTATATATATATATCAAATACATGAGTTCCATACATCCATTAATTTCATCTCGATACATAAGCTATATACTTCAATATTCGCCCAGTGTGTTAGGGAGACCAACCTATAGCTTCAATTTGTTGTGTGCTCTTCTTCTTTTTTTTACCTTTAAATCCTATTATTAATTTTGGTCCCCATAATATTGATTGTATTCGTGTTATTGTGCAAGTCCTAGACGTAAAAGAAAATACAGGAATAAAGAAGCCCGGAACATAGAAGGGGCAAAGGGGGCAGTAATTTTCAATAAAACTTAATTTGATAAATAACTTTAATGCATAACATAAAAATTATAGATGTGAATTCACTCACCGAAGTGTAGAAGATCCAGGAACAACACCACCAGAGTTCTGAAAAGTAGGAATGATACTCGTATCTACCATTAAAGCAATAGAATTCTAGATTAACCTCTAAATACTCAAACCTAACTTCAATCCTACCAAAAGAACATTATGGTATATCTATGATGAACACCCAACAATCAAACAAGAACAAGAAGAAATTGACGGGGAAAAGGAATAAAATTAAATAATGTACTTTAAAGTCTTAGGGTGAAAGATTGAAGTTAAAATTGAGAGAGATTGTGTTATGTTCTTGGACCTGGGGGTTTTATGAAAATTTTAAGTCCTAATCTCACCAAAGCTCATGATATTTTAATTAGTACCGCCTTACGTTCTACCGCACTCATTGAGCATTAATCTCCAAAGTGGTTTTTCTCATATTTTCATACTATAATTCAGGTGTTGGTGTGTATTGGGTAGATTCTCAATACTCACTATTTAACTTTAAAACATAAATGTAAATAAGAAAATATCTATTATTTTAATTCAAATAAAATATCAGAAAAATTAAAATTCCAACAAATCAAATCCAAATTTTGGGTTTTAATTCAAATTCAGGAATATTTAAGATTTTATAAACTTGTGGGTGAAAACGAAATGTTTAAAGGTTTCATAAAATTCATTAAAAATCACTCTAACTTGTTTTTATCTTGAGAACAATTATCAAGATTTTTAATTCCAAGAATGTGGTTCTATCATATAGCTCGCAAGATGTGTAATTGAATTAATGAAATTCAAACCAGAATGATAGATAAGAGTAGGTACCCTTCATAGTTTAAAAAATTTTCTAACCTTTTTATTTCAAATTACGGTATTACAACCACTCCTCATTTATTATCTTTATGTATAATATTTCTAAAATGCCCTCAATACAAAGCTTGTTTTATACTTATTTAGCTAATTTATATTTTTAAAACTAAATTAAATTTTATATGGTAGAATATCCATTATCTATTATTACTCCTTATTCATTATTTTTATTTATTGCACTGGTAAATACCTTAAAAACTAATTTTATATTTCTTATTTATTATTAATCTCATATTTTAAATTTATATTTAATAATTCTAATAATCAATATTGAATATGACGGTAAAATATGTTATGTTACTTACGCAAGTAAACCCAAGTTTGTAGTCACAAAATCACACTAATTTTACTGTGAATTTTTTTTTGTTTGCTCTAAAAAAAACCCCTCTACGACATTTACTTTTTGATATATCGGTTATTCTATTAAAAATACAATTAAAATAAAATTATGATCCATAGAGTTCATATGTTAAAAAGTGATCAATAAAACAAAAAAAGAATAGCATACTAAGAATTTCTGCTCGTTGTGCTTCTAACCAAAAACAAAAATGTTATTATACTGTACCAAAAAAGTAGGCTGGTGTTATTGTTTTACTTGTCAAAAAATATAAAATATCACCATAGTAATACATTATAAATATAAAATAAGTTTTTAATAAAAAATTAAAAAATGTCGTAATAAAAATAATAAATAAGGAATTATAAGAGACAATGGAGACTATATCACATCACATTTAATTTAGTTTTAAAAATATAAATTAACTAAATAAATATAAAACAAGCTTTTTATTAAAGATGTTTTAGGAATACTACGCAAAAAGACAATAAATGAAAAGTGTCATTATACAAATAGAAATTAATCATATTATAGTTTTTTTAATTTTATTTTGATATTCATGAGGTACCGATACTCTTAGTGTAATCAATAATTGTTATTTGATAGATTTCAAAAAACTTATATTAGTGGGAGAAGTGGCTATTTTTTAGCCACAAATCACTAAGAGGTACCCGCATTTTGAATTTTATAGGAGTATTGGAGAAACCCATAATTTTTTATTTGAGTTAATGCTCATTTTATTCCTTGACTTTTTATTCGTAGATTATTTTAATCTCTAACTTTTAAAATGAACTAAATTAGTCCCTAATTTTATAAAATACAAGTCAAGTTAGTTTTCATCCTACTTTTATTTAACATTTTATCAATTAAATAATGATGTATAATGTTAAGTGATATATCAATATACTGTCATATGAAATATAATAAAGTTCAAAATGATTATTTTGGTGTCTAAAATTAAACAAAATAAGTTATTTTATGACCTAAAAAAAGATTAAAATGACTTATTTTATGTAATTATAGACATTAAATTGAGTATTTTAAATTTAATTTTATTTCAGATAATATAAAGATAGTATCACTTAATATTATATATCATCATCTAAAATGGACTTGAGGGATTAATATAATTCATATTTGATAATATCAATGACTTATTTATTCATTTTAAAAGTTAAGGATTAAAATAAATATAAAATTAAGGATGATAATGAACATTAAAATTTGTAACATTTCCTTCGGTTCCCTTTCATTCACCAACAACTCTTGTCCTACCTTGGGCGCCCTCCCCTGAGGCCCTAACCCCAAACCCTTTCCCTCCCTCCCCTTCTATTTCCAGACCCTTTCATAAGCAATTAGACGCTTCTGCTGTCCAATCCAATTGCTTTCCACACTAAGAAAACAACCATATTGTTAAACCAGCACTCATCTTACGTCTACAATGCAATGCTTGATCATGATATTATATGGCAAATGACCATTACTGACATGCGTTGCCCATAATATTTGTGAACACTTTAAACATGTACATATTCAATTAAAAAAAAAAAAGTTCAAGTCCTAAACCTATCAAAAGAACCAATTTCATCAATGATTTGTTCTCTAAAGGTAAAATCACAATAACCCATTATCATCATTCTCATTATTCGTTCTTACATTTACCAATTTCATACATAAATAATAATAATAAAAAGAGAGAGTGATTTTGGTGTTAATGTTCTGAAAGGATTGCTATTGATGGTTGTTGGTGTCGTGGTGGTAGATAAGCAGCGCAAAAGTGCATCTTAAAGTTTTGAAAGGAGAGGGGTTTAGCAGTTGTTGATTTCAAACAAGACCAGCAAGTCCAAGGTTGTCTCTGTGCGTGAGTGATGAAGGAGGGAAACAAGCACAGTTGCCGGCGAGTGGGTGTGGAGTGAACAGCCGTTTGACGGTGGGTGTTGGGTGGTGAGGGATGGCTGGAGGCTGGGATTGGAGGAACAAAAAGAGGAAGGTTAATTATTTGAAAATTCACTTATCTATTTAACTTTTGAAATTAAGTTTATTTATTTCATCTATGACATCTAATCCATTCACTTATTTAAACATTAAATCTAATATTAACGGAGGGGAGGCGGGCCAACCTAGATAACCAGATCGTAACACTATATTAAACAACAAAATACTGTATAGAGATTATACACCCTTTTTGTTTTTTTCCTCTGTTCACATAGCAATTATAGATATTGTAGATCTTTCATTTTTTTCGGTCTAAAACTGGACTTAGAATGATTTGCACGTGCTGCACATCTCTGCAGCCTCGGCACCCACTTCCTCTTGGTTGGGTCAAATTCACAACAGAAATCGGCCACAGCTTTGCCATGACTTCAGTTGCTGTTCATGACTTTTGTGTTCGTAAATTTGTGTAGAGTGTGGGCCTATGTGGAATTGGGCTCAACTATATCTTCTAGCCTGGGCTTTTACTGGGTGCACCCGAAGCGTGCAAATACGTTGTTGAACATTTGGTAGAATTTCGACCAGTATGGTAGAATGGTTTTTTGGGTGTATAAGACAGCCCTGGCAAATAAATAGTGACGATAACCCAATTCTGTTGACCAAAAATATAGCCCAACTCTAGTCCATGAAGTCTTTCCAAGCCCAGCTGATGTACCCGACCAAAAACAAAATAAACTGGCTGGTGTTGCATTTTACCAATAACCACTATTTATAGTTTTGATTTCACGTGTTTATTCTGACTTTTGATCTCTTTTATTTGATTTTTTATTTATTTTTATTTTAAATAAAACATAAGTTATTTAATTTATTACAAAACCAAAATAAATTTGTTGTATTACAATGTATCATGACATTTTGGAATTTTTTATAGCAACTTCGAAATTAAATGAGTCATTCAATAGTTTGTTGAAGAGGATTGAAAATAAAGTATGGAAAAATAAAGGATCTTAATATGAGTGGCTTTGCATGTTTATTGCACAAATAAAAATAATGGAAGAAATTTTTTTGAGTCGCAAATATATATGGTTGAAATTCTCAAAATATTTTAACGGAAATACTTAATTAAAATTATGAGTTGTCATGTAATAATTAAGTGTATCTATTGAATAATGAATGGTAGTACAAACCAATTTTTTACCCTTCTGAAAACATCGAATTACTTCTCTCTTAACCAGGGTTCACTCTAAAATATAAAGTAAAGACCTATTTGACTGATTAAAATATATTATATATATACCGAGGCTTGATTTAATATTATTGTGACTTCTTGAGAGCTTCTAAGTTTTTAGGCTCTCCAAAAGCTGTTTTCAAAAATCATTTTAGCATTTTTTCTAAACTAGTGTGAAAAATATTTTTTATAATTGAAAATATTATATAATGGATATATAGATATTAAAGCAAATAATTTATACTTTTATTGTCATTAAAGAAACTGAGATTATATTATTCTTTTAAGTTTTAAAGAGTATTTTAAAGAGTATAAATTAATTTGAAAATTATTCGTAATCTGGTGTCAAAATTACCCCAACCTTGTTAAGTAGTAAACAAAAACACCTATGCTCTTTTTATGTTTTTCGTAGCTCGAACCACCCTTAAACACTGACAAACCAAGGCCAGAATTGTGGTCTTCATAGTTATTTGTCTTGCGATTGACTTTTAGCCACTGACTTGTATGAACATTAGGGCTAGGTTAAACCTTTATCTTTAATTTGGATTGTTTAATATAAAGCAATAAAAACTTTACACGCGCTTTGACTACCGTTTGATTTCCATATTTCCTTCGGTATCATGGTAATTTCCATGCATCTAAATTATGCAATTATTTCAGAAAATATGTTTATGGTCAATAAGAAATACGTGTTCCAATATAGTTTTGAGGAATTTTTTGTTGCACCTATAGCGCAAAACATATATATTCATGATTTTGTTATTTAATAATCAAAAGCATCACTTGCATCCAAGAAAAAAAAAATTCACACAACAAAACATAACCAAGCAAAATAAATCTTTAGAAATGATGTTTTGTACCAATTTATTTTTGTTTAACTATACTATACAAATGTCGTGGCATTTACATAATCTTTTCGCAAAGGATGGCCATGATCGTCCTGCTGGACTCATAGTCTTTCCATTCCTTCCTAGTTTTATTTCTACTGCTTTATTTGCTGATTGTATAGGGACTGTTTTCCCTATAATTATTGCTGTTTAATTTCTTCTTTTGGGCTTTTGCCCCGTAGTTAATTTTTTTAAAAAATAAAAATCCTGACATGATCTCCATCAAAGTTGGATGATTTTCACCAAATTCTAATATGCTTTCCAGACACTAGTCAATTCAAATCCTAACAAGTTCACATAAAAACTTTCATACCGTACAGGACCACTCAAAATCTTAATTTATAACTAACAACAATTACACCAGATATATCTATTTTTCTGAATACAAATAGACTTAATGACTGCAGAGCTACAGATGGCATAAAAATTGGATTTAAATTTTTATGGATGAATTTCATATATAAAATTATGTTTGAAATTCAACTATAAAAATTTTTCTATCATTTTTATCCTGTAATCCAATCCACACACTAGAGTACAAATACGAAAAACCGAAAACAAAACATATACTTTTTTTGTCCATATCACAAAGTGCATTTTAGACCGTGGCTGGTTGTGGGATGCCTGTTGCAGAACTTCTCACTGCCCCCAACTCGATGTCACAATCCAACCTTCTCCCGCGACCCGTGAGTTTGCATCCTAAAAACACAAAGACAGAGGCCAAAGTCACCGCAACCACCATGAATTTGTTGACTGACCACCCATCCGCATGACCTCCGGAGTTGTCGACAACCATGGGGTCTTTCACGTTCCTTGGCAATGGCTTCATCCCACTGCATCCAAATCCAACCAAACACCCTTATTACTTTGATTAAAATACAAAACAAAAAAACATTTCACCCTTTCGAAAATGTTTCTCTCTTTAGTTGGGTTATTATTAGTACTATAAGGGGAAAAAAATGATAACGCCATTATAAAGTATAAAAGTAAAGGGTAATACATATCTAGACTTACTTAGTGGAAGCCGTGGGAGGGCAGAAGGTGACGAAGTAATCAGCAGAGGCACAGGTGAATTTGGCTTGGTCATGGGCGTAAGTGTAAGCGCTTGGACATGCGCTTTTGAAAAACTGCGAGTAGGGGCTGGGCTTGCACGAGTCGGGCGTAGAGTAAGCTCCACTGCAGCAATACTTGGGATCACCGAACGCTTCACAAGCGCTTTTACACGCCACGCGCTCTCCGCCGTCACTCTTCACCATCAACTCCGTTGGACACGCGGCGTTCAGGTCAACCACGCAACCCGTTGCCGAGCAGTTTCCGTGGCCAGTTCCGCCGTACGGCACCACCGTCATGGGAAGGTTGTAGCCGTGAACGAGGCTCACGTCGAAGAAGTCGAGCTCGCCGGCGCCGTTCAGGGTGAATTCGGCGAGCGTGGCCGGAGGGGAGGCGCCCTCGCCTGCGCACTCTACCGTGGAGGAGCCGCAGTCGCCGGTAATGCACGAGAATTTTTTGGTGGTGGAGTCGTGGGAGCATAGGGTCCGGCCCCAAAGGCTGCCGGACCAGCCGGCGGGGATGGCGACGGAGCTGGACTCGCCGGACTGAAGGGCGAATCCGGTGGTGGAAAGCGGCGAGGTTCCGGCGCCGGATTGAATGCCTGGCCATACTGTGTAGCTGCACCTGTTTACAATTGTGAATGTTGTTGAATACGAACCTGTAGAACGTTAAAAAAGTACCATGTTTTAGAACTATAGAATAGATTAGATTTTGGATAGTTTAATTTGTTCTTACCTTTTATGAATTGGAAGAAGAATAGGATGAACAAAGTGGCAGCCATAGTTGGAAAAATTGGGAAATTAATGGAGGAATAAAATGAGAAATGAGGATTGCTGCGGAATAATTTGATTGCCCTTTCTGGAGGGTATTTGAATGTTATGACAGGGTGGGAGTTGGGAGGGAAGTGAATTTATAGTGTTAGGGTGTGGTGGCCTTGTGCGTTTGTGGATTATGTTGATGAAAGGTGTATGATGACTATGTGGATTGTATGTTGATGATATGGACTGTATGTTCAGAGGGGGAAATTTTTATACATTTATATAATTATAATTATATATATATATATATATATTGTATTATGATTACGTTTAAAAAATTATATCATCTCTATATATAGTATACATAATAAATAATAAATTTTTTTTGATATAATAACATATACAATATAAAAGTATGAAACATATAAATGTCTCTAAAATATATTTTTTAAAATTTTTCTTTTATTTATTTAGTGGAGTTTCTATTTACTAGTTATTTATTAATAATCAATGTTCTATTTTGATATTAAATAATATATTGATACTCATTTTTATTATATTGAATCTAAGAGATGTTTAAAAAGAAAATTATTAACTTTTTTATTTAGAGTAAAGAGAGAATAAATAATAAAAAAATCTTAATTTATTAATAATTTATATAAAAATATTACATATTAACTCATTTTATACTTTCTATATGTTAATTCATTTTATTTTATTTTTTATTAACTAATTTGGCCACTTTAAAATGACTATGTTGCTGAAAGGTGTATCTTGATTATGTTGATGACTATGTTGATTGTATGTTGATGGAAGGTGTATGTTGGGTTTAGACATGGAAGGCATGTGGGTCCCCAAAATTTTATATATTTATATAATTATATATATATATATATATATATATATAATTTCTATTAAAAAATTATGTTATTTATATATATATTATGCATAATAAATAATAAAAGTATTTTAATATAATAACACATATAATATAAAAGTATAAAATATATAAATATTTCTAGAATATATTTTTTAAAATTTTTCTTTTATTAACTCATTTTATTTATGTAGTAAAATTTCTACTTAATAATTAATTATTTATGATTAATGCTTTATTTTGATATTAAATAATATATTGATACTCATTTTTTTATATTGAACCTAAAAAATTTTAAAAAAATTAATAACTCTTTTATTAAGAGAAAAAAATAAATGATGAAATAAATTTAATTTATTAATAATTATATAAAAATATTATATAATAATTTATTTTATATTTTTTATATAATAATTTATTTTATTTTATTTTTTATTAACTAATTTGATTCTGTTCTCTAAAATTTGCCACTGTGCATGTTGATGAAAGGCGTGCAGATTGTATGTTGACTTTATGGGTTGTTATGTGGATTGTACGTTGATGGAAGGAAGGTGAATGTTGGGTTCAGACATGAAAGGCATGTGGGTCCCAGTATGATTGGGCGATGATTTTGGGGAGACGAGGCTAGAAATTGGTCAACTTTTGTAATAAAATAATTGGGTGAGCGTAATATTTTGTGTTTAAATTATTAAAATTTGAAAATTAAAAGCAAATTTAATAAAAGTCACTTTTACATTTTTTTTAGGGTTGTAATATTTTCATTTCATTTTTATAGATAAAGTTAAAGAAAATTTTAAATTAAAATTTGAAAGGAGAGCAAGGGTTGAACCCTTTTAAATGGGATGGTTTAATTTGTTATTACCTTTTAGGAATGGGAAGAAGAATAGGTTCAACAAAGTGGCGTGCCTCATTTCATAGGGGACCAAAGTGGCTACATTTCAACGTATTCCATCCATATCAAATTTCTGTCGCGACAAAGGAGACGCATATTTTCTATCTCTTCAACGCCTATATTCTATCTCTTTCAATTTCCATGCCACACTGGTGAACTTTAAGGAAGGGTTCCGTAGTGATTTGTTTGCACAAAAAGCTGTGTTGATGTGCATCTTATTTAGTAACATTTTTCTTTTTCATCCATCAAAATAGAGTAAAGCATAAAGTTTATATTGATAAAATGACATTTTTGTCAATATAAATTACCTAAAATATTGAGTATATGTAAAGTAAAGCACTAAGTTTATATTGACATTTTTTCTTGTAATAATTAAATTTTGATTGAATGTTTTATAAAATGAAGTATTTATAATCTAAATGAACCTGAACATCATCATCATGACACAAAAGACATGAAAATTCAAGACTTTGAACAAAGTATATTTATTTACTGATTACTTGCCTTATGATAAGATTGAGTAAAATTCAAAAATAAAATACACTCTAAATTATCCCTTTTAATTAATTTTTGAGCAATGCTCATTTTAATCTTTGGCTTTTATTTTAGTCAACGAGTCAAATTAGTTTCGAATATTGCAAAATATGAGTTCAATTAGTCCTCATCCCACTTTTATTTATCATTTTATCAATTAAATAATAATGTGTAACGTTAAATGATACTTTGAGTATTGTGTGCATTTAAATTATAATAAAGTTTAAAATGACTGATTTTAATATATAATATTGTATAAAATGAGTCATTTTACGAATGAGTTATTTTAAATTTAATTTTATTTCAGATAATATAAGATATGTTAAAGTATTATTTAATATTACATATCATAATTTAATTGATAAAATATCAAATAAAAGTAGGTTGAGAGAGTAACATGGCTCAAGTTTGACAATGTCATAGACTAATTTAACTCATTTTAAAAATTAGGACTAAAATAACTCACAAATATAAAATCAAAAACTAAAATAAGCAGTAACTCTTAATTTTTACATCACATAAATATATACATATAATAGAGAATCATCCTTTTTCTTTAAATATCTATGAAATGAGATATTTTAATTAATTTATTAATTTTTTAAACCATAATTTTATAACCACTTCTTTCTTGAACAAAAAGGAGTGCTCCCGGCTTGTCTTTGTACCCGGGAAAAAAATCTATAAAGAACTTATTTTTATCCATTTTTATCAATAGCGTATTTCTTTGTTCGAATTTGAAAAAGATGCTTTTGTCGTTCTGATGAAAAAAAAAATGGTTTATCGTTAGTGATAAAAAAAACAGCAATAAAAAAGTCTAAACTCAAATTTCAGCACCATTTTTCATTTAAAATGTTTATTATGCTAATATTCGGCCTCTTGTTTGGCCCAGCAAGCCAAAAAAAAAATGATTTAGCAATATTGATAGAATTTGTACTGTAATATTAAGGGGCCTTTATTTGGGTTCGAAAAATTAGATAAACAAGAAAGCAGCATAAAACAATTAAACAGTATTTTAAATTTTAAATACATTATTAGTATTGGGTAGCTATTGGGCTCAGCCAACAAAGCACAAAAATTTAAGTGTTATAAAACGAAACGTAAGACAGACAAAATAAAAAAAGTTTAAGAGTAAGCATCACGATTTGAACAAAAAAAAAAAAAAAAAGAGAGTAAACAGCAGGAACAAAAAATAATAAAAGAAAAAGAGTAAATCTTTAATTTAGTTCCACAAAAAACATTGTACAAATTGAGCTCCTATGAATAAAAATATATTTTATGGTCCCTCATAATTAAAAGTGTATGACAAGTTACCAACTCTTCAATATTTTCAAGAATTTTAAGATAAATTGATTATTGATGATTCATAAAATAATTTTAAATGATCAGTAATAAAAATATAAATAAAATAAATAAGTCTATTGAAATACTAAAGATGGACTAACTTATCCTAAATTTGTATATGTGAAAAGAATCATGAAATGTGTTTTTTTTTCCTATTAGAGGCCAATTTGTTCTACACTTTTTTTTAGTGATCAATTTAGGTTTTTCCTCAAAAATAAATCTAGCACTCTATGCTATTAATTTGAAAATTTCAACAATTTTATTGAACCTTGTTCAAGTAAAACTGTAAAAATGAATCAACCCAACTCAATTAGTTTGAGCAGCCTCATGTTAAACCATTTTTTGATCCGAAATAGGTCATACTAATTTAGTTTTGGGTTAGCATTTTGCTATATCATAATAATATGAGAAATGAGGATTACTAGAGAATAATTTTATTTCCCTTTGTGGAGTTGGGAGGGAGTTATTTATAGTGGAGAAAAACTTGTAGGCACAGAGAGGCAGAAAGCCTAACTTACGTGTACTGAGGGCAGAGCAAGCCACTTATTTACTTTATTCCATTTAATTATTGTCATGTAATTATTTTATAATTTTTTGTTGTAATTTCAAACCCTTGTTATTTTCCTCCACCTCCACCGTACACTTTCAAATCCTAAACCCTTATTTACATGGCAATAATGGAATAGAATAGAATAAAAAAGTGATTTGCTCTTATTGATGATAAGTTTTTCTAAAATAAGCTAAGGAAGTTTCTTACATGGGGCATGAGGTCCTTGGATGTTCGATTTTTGTTATCCAACAGTTCAGAGTCTAAATACCGTTGAATTTGCAATGAATTTCGCTGACATGTAATAGACAAAATGAAGAAAGTAATGCCTATTGGACTATGTTTGGTCAGAAAGTCCAACTTCGAAAAGCTGTCTCCTTAACGACAGACTCTACGGTGCCTCCTGTGTGGAAATAATTGCGGTGATTTATGCTAAACCCCCCTGTCTTAATTAGTCATTTCTCCAATTGGAATTTGCAACTAACGCAGACCCAACATGGTTCATCCTTGCAATGAGTGTATGAAATGAATTATATCATAAAAAAATATTTATGGTCTTTTCCATATATGGTCTTCTTGCTAAACTATAGTATAGCATGCTGGGACTTTTTTAATCTACAAAATCAATATGAAATTGGTTTGGCACAATTTTTTTTTTAATACAATTATGTTATTTTTGTTGTAGCTTTTTTGATTTGTGAAAAATGATTTATTGTGCTTTTCATTTGTCAAACTTCGATGGAATGAATAGAGATGGATAAATTCAATTCCATCTAATTTTATTCATTATTTAGAATTTGTTCCCCTAAATTAAGAGAAATGTGATGGAGTAAAAAATACCTAAACAATTAAGTGAATTAGTTATTCCACTCCACTATATCCACTTCACTTCATTATATTCTATTCCACTCTGTTCTATCATGCTCCTCCAATCCAAATATATTTGAATAAACTAGAAAAAAGAAGAAAAACCCTAGAATTTGAAACTCAAGGAATAAATAGTGAATAGTTTAGTAGTGAGGGTGTATTAGTGTGTGTTTGTGCATATATATAGTGTTGGGAAGAGGAGAAGGTGGAGTGGCACTGCACATTTGAGGGATTAAACCGTAAAACCCTAACTATGCTTCGTGCCTCGGCCTCTTCTATTTTCTCACTATTTTTTCATCTATTTTCATTTTTGGTAAACATTTTTTCATCTATATATTAATCTATCATCTACCATATGTTAATCTATTAATCTATTAATAGTGACAATAGTAATAATAAAAGTTTAATTTTGATACACTTACAATTAAAATCTTACACTGTCATCTA
The DNA here is from genome assembly GCA_030441495.1 of Dalbergia oliveri. Taxonomy (NCBI): domain Eukaryota; kingdom Viridiplantae; phylum Streptophyta; class Magnoliopsida; order Fabales; family Fabaceae; genus Dalbergia; species Dalbergia oliveri. Next base: position 7,211,947 of record JAMLFY010000004.1, read on the forward strand.
ATCAAATCACTCCTATTGTATGATTTTTTAAGTAGTGGGTGGAAAATAATCATATTTGTTGATTTTTCGATACATAATTAGATAAATATGTAAAATATTTTTACATTGACAGTGCATTTCAGTTAAATCCTAATTATAAACCTATTAATAGTAATTAATTATCTTCATAATTTTTTTTCAAGTTCCTAATCTTCATAATTTGTTGTCTGGAGTAATAATAGATGAATTTTGGGAATTTTCTTTTTATTGTTTTAAATAATTGTTAATTGAAAATAAAAAAAATCAACTTTTACTAATTTTCTTTTGATTTTTTAAACTAATTATAGGATATGTTTAGATTGATAGAGTTGGATGGAGTTGATTGAGATTTTCATTTGCTTCATTGTTTTTATTTTCCAAACTTGGATAGAATAGAGAGAGATCAATAAACTCCTTATCTCACACCACTACGCTTCACCAATCCAAACATACTTCTAATGTTTCTAAGTATGTTAAATTATTTTAGCAACTAATTTTATAAGATGATTTGATTCTATGGTTTGTTTGATTGAAAGGGAATGATTCAAATGAGAGAGGTGGTTTATTGTGAGAATGATATGTGTAAATTTTGACCACTAAATTTTACATAAATAAATAAGATTAAAACATAAAATAATGTGATATTTTTAAATAAATGATCACATCATTATAATTATCATTAATTAACTTTAAATTTTGACCATTTATATATAATTATATGACCCAGATATATTTCGCTCACTTAAATCACCTCCTAATTGAAAACTATTTTGATTTAACTGGTTAAGTTATTTGGGGGTAAAAAAAACTTTGCTGAGTTAAAAGAAATTTAATTATATATTTAGTGTCAAATGCCTAGTTAATTATATAGGTTTTTCTTTTGTACATATTGATTAAATAGTTTGTAATGAAAGAGTTTTCTTTCCATGATGTTCACAAATATTATTTTTCTACTAACAAACCCATTTTTTCCAAAAGTTTTATGATTTTTTTCATTAAAAAAATTAATTATACTAAGTTTAAATGGTGAAATAATTTTACTATAACAAAATATTATTTCAATTATTTTCTGATATGTTAAAAATTAACTTTTGAAAAGGATCAGAGTCTACATAATTACAAATGTAACTTTATTTACTTGAAAATATGATTTTTTTAAAAATAAATTTCAAATATAACTAAATTGATTTAAATGATTTACAATTTTTTTTAACCAATCATATGTAAGTGTAACCATATTATTTTGACTGATAAAAATTAAAGATGAGAGAATATGACAGCTTGAGTCTAAAACAGAGAAAGTCTCAAGACTGATTGACTACTTACATAAGAACTTAATTAATGAGCTCACCCTCATTAAATGAGTTGGAATCGAACCTTCAACTTGTCAAATACAAGATTCTATCTTGTTTCATTTTATTAGCCTCTTGGAATTCATATGCAGCTAGACTAAACTATTTGAATCTTATATCAAAAAGTCATTTAAAAATTAAAAGGAAAGATTTGATTTGTTGATATGGCAATTATCTTTAACTAAATGTAGAAATGGGTGGGATTTAAGCAAATTTTTAGATGACAAAGCAATTATGCCTCAACCATAAGTGAACATGGAAATATCAACTACAACTTGGGTGGAAAACAGTTGAACAAAAAATCTAATGTGGCGAAACCTAGAATCATATGAGTTATTTAAAATATCATGAGTTAAACCAATAAGTGAACAGTTCATTTGAACCATATACTACACTAAATCCTCACAGAAGATAAATATAGTGAATTGGTAAAATAAAGTTGGCTTCATCTATATTGCATGACCCTCAAAATTATTTCTTGTAAGGCTTTCGCAATGAAAGTTGTTCATGAACAAGGAGAAAATCATCATAGAAAAATTACAGGAACTTAATTCTATCTACAGAGTGCAGGACAAATGACATATTTGCTGCTGCAGAAAGTGGGACTGTGCAAGTGAACAGAAATTAGTAGACTTCGACATTCCATTGCTCTGCCTTCTTCAGTTGCTTCTTGTAATCAGCCCAATCGATGCCTACATAGTGCATAACAAACACAACATGATGAATATAGTTTCTTATTTTCTAGTAATAATGTAACTAACTAAAGGAAAAATGTTTCTTACCGTCTTTAGCAGCCAATGACACCATAATGTCATCAATACCCTTTTCCATCCCTTTGAGTCCACACATGTAGACGTATGTGTTGTCTTTCTTGAGTAACTCCCACAGCTCTTCTGCATATTGAGCCATTCGGGTTTGGATGTACATCTTCTCTCCCTTTTCGTTTGTTTGCTCTCTGCTCACAGCAAAGTCCAGCCTGAAGTTCTCAGGTGCTTTCTCCTTCATCTTCTCAAATTCCTGTGCCATATAGTTAAATTTGATATCAGCATATGACTCACAGAAAGATCTATATGGTAGAAGTTCTGGAATAGTGAGGAGAGTTTGATTCTTCTCACCTCCTTGTAAAGCAGTGAGCTGCTTGTGGGAACACCCAAGAAAAGCCATGCCAAACCATTGAACTACATATATCATATGTGTCAAAACTTGGTTAATCATCAAATCAAGTATGAGCACATACAAACATGTTTCTGGTGATATTAAATTTTTTGTGTTCCTCATGCAACATATTTATTTTGCCTATGCTTACTAGCTAAATACAATTGGTCATTCTATTAAAAACCCATAAAGATATAAACATCTCCACTTAGTAGCAATAAAATTGAGCCACCTCATGGTTGTGGATTTTATGGTAACATCAATCAGTAGTGATTTCCTTTGCTCCAGCTCTTTCCTTTGAACCAATACATATAATCTAGTTATACAGTTATTTCCACTGTCCAGGCAATAAGTTCATTTTTTATTTTACTGTATGCCTATGGTGAGTTTAGGCGCTCTATGCATTACAGCTTATAGTCCTGTTCTTCCTAGATACCTAGAGTCAAGGATATGAGTTTTTGTGTACACTTACCTTGTAATCATCATGCTTCTCAAAGAACATTTTCCATAAAAATGAACGGAATGGGGCAATTCCAGTTCCAGTTGCCAACTGCAGAGAAAAATTAAATGATCAATCTTGAAATTGAAAACAAGAATCACGACTACATAAAGGGATCAACTAGTGCTTTTTCAATTAAAATGGAGACGAATGGCCATGTACCATGATGATGTTGGCATTGGGATCTTTTGGCAAAAGCATTTCTTTCCCAACAGGTCCAGTAATCTTTACTTCAGCTCCTGGCTTCAAGTCGCCTGAATAAAGAGAGGTTTAGAGATTGGTACAATAGGAAGACATCATTTGTATAAAAAGTAAAGATATTTCGTTGATTAAATATCTCAGATGAGAAATATAGCTAAATTGTTTTTAGAAAATACATTACATAAAAACTAAAATTATTCATCCTTACATAGGAAGTTCGAGCAGACTCCCTTGATAAGTTCTCCATTTTCATTTGTGTACACAAGACGTTTCACGCATAGAGAAACCTGGGTGAAAGCATCATATCAGATTGCAAAGAAATTGAAGTCCCAGATAAGGAAGATATAAATTGTTAGACAATACTCCAAGTTCTGTTTTCCTTACAATAGATAAAGGTTAGCTAACACTTTTTGATTCTACTCTCATCGTTTAATTTGGTTTGACATCAACTATCAATGACAGTTAATAAAATCACAATTAAGTTTAAAGAAAACTTGCCAACTCCCAATTCCCAGCAGCAATATCATCAAAATATAACATCTTTTGTTCACTAATTTAAGACTCACAGTTTTGGAGTCTCCAAAATCACCAAGAGCACTGCTAGCAATTGAATACAATCTCAGCTTGTGAGGCTTGCCATTCTTGTCAATACCATCTGCAATTACTCCAATTGATTGTCCTTCTCTGTAAGGAACCTCTCCTGAAATAATACAATATTAGCATTTTTAGCTTTAAGAAACTAGTTTATTTATATCAATCCATGCTATGCATAGTGAAAGGAAAAGGGGAAAAAATTTAGACCCCACCCTCAGTGCTGAAGACCATGTGCCAAGTTTCACCAGGTGCATCATCCCCAGTGATCTTTGTGTTGAGCAGGCACCTGCCAACGTATGGTTCCTTGGGTTTAAACTTGTTCACAACCACACCTTCCTCTTGTTTCTTGGACACCTTCTCAACCTTAGCAGGTGCCTCAGTTGTGACCTGAGCTCTGATGGAAACCGACCTTCCACTGACTGAAACATCTCTATATTGCAATGAAACCTGAGACACAACAACTTGGGATCACACTTCCAACATACCAATCATGCACAGTGCTAAAAATAGCACTGAGTTGCGTCAATCCATGCCTATGAAACGTACCTTCTTGAATAGTACTCTCTCTGGGGCAGTGATAGAGGTCCTGGTTGGAAGAGTGGTGGACTTAGAGGATGGAAAAGAGACTGCAGCAGCAACCGCAGCAGCCATGTTGTCGTAAAAACTAAGGTGATATGGGAAAAAGAAAGTAGTGTTAAATGAAGTGATGATATGTGTGAATTATGAGAAGGGAGAGAAGGAGGAGGGTAGGATCGTTTTTTTCTGGTTCCGCAGGGGATTTTAAGATTGGGTGGATGAGATTTGTGATCCAATGCAGTGGCAGGTGTAAGGATAAGTCTAGGTGTAATTTGTGACACTCAACCTTGGGAGGACCTAACATTACCACAATATATTGATCGATCGATAATATCAATAGCCAAGCACCGTGAGAGTTGAGACCATAATATTCACAATTTAGAGGGCAATATAGATCGATGCCCTTATTTTTTTAATTTACCATTGCTTCTTTTTTAAAATTTTTTTAATGCTTTTCAGTTGAAAAAAAAAATCATGATATTTTTCGTATCTCTTAAACCACACATAGATGAGCAAAATATCATGAAGATCTTAAATTTTGTTTCACCACGGAGTACATATAGAAGTCATGATTGATTTTGTTTCATTTTACACTTTTTCCCTTCCCATGCATGCCCCAGACATAAATTAGAATTAGAATCCTCCAAACGTCTTAAAAATTGGAGCAATTACAGAGTTAAAGGTATTGCCGTGAATATAATTTTTCCTAGCGTATGTGAAGTTTATCTGATAATACGTACAAACAACGAACAGAATAATCATTAATCAAGTCAAATACTGAAAGTAAACCCCGCAGAAAATGCAGTAACTAGAATAAGTAATAAGAAACTAGTGAGACAGACCAAAGGCTATAACCTTGCAACTAAACACATCATAGGTGAGAAGGGTCAAAAGAGAATTCCCAAATGAAAAGACATGTATGAGACTACAATGTTATGTTTACCTATCTAAATGCTGCACAACAAAGCATCCTCTGCAACCTACCAAAATGACTGAGCATCAGCATCCATTTTAACTTTGGCAGCAATTTATCCCAAAAAGTGAGGCTTTGGGATTGAAAAGTTCAACTAGGCCACTAATTCCTCAAAGATCGGAGAAGCTAAACCAAATCCTATTCTTTAAGAAAAAAGTTTGAAAATTGTTTTGGAAGAGACCCTTAGGCGGGATTCCTGGTGGCCGGCTGACCCCTCACCCAGGGACACTTAGGTGATTTCTTGATGAGACCCTACCAGTGATAACTCACCCCAGCCGACCCTTGAGCCCATAAGCGACTCCTTGGACCCTGGTGACCCCTCCCGGAATCCCTTAGGGGCCAGCGGAACTCTATGTGAAGGTCTATGATGGTCAACCACTACCCTTGAAAAACCTTAGCGAGGACCCATCAGCGAGACCCTATGGAGGATGTATGTTGGGGAAATGTAATATCTCATTTCATCACCTCTTATAACATCAATTCATCTCATTATCCACACTATAAAACCTCATTCAACCAATACACGAATATGACACGTAGCATTGTGATATGACTGTTTTCCAAACTTTTGCCTATAAATAGAAGAAGCATAACAAAGGGGTCTAGCACGTCTAGCACCCAGGCTCCTCCAGTTCAATAAGATCCATGGTTCGAATCCCCTTCCCCTTACACCTACACAGAGATGGATTTTGCATTTCCACTCTAAAAACTTTTTTCTATTCCCTCATCTTTCAGTCTTGGGAGCTCTTCACATTTCATAGTGCAATATTGACCCCCCCCAAAAAAAAAACAAAAATAAAATAGAACATCTATTTTATAGGGTCAGCTCTTTGATATTCTTTTAATTTGGTCATGTACACAATACAGTGCAAGCTTCATTTTTCTTTCGGCAATAGAGTCTCCTTGAATCATCTCTTTTGATTTTTAATACCTATACTTTTGCCTTCATTTGCAAATGCAAATCTTTATTTAATTGTGTTTAAAAACTACATCACTATGCAAAACACAAAAGGCTGTATCGTGTATAGAGATTATACACCTCTATACACTTTTTTTTTTTTTGGGTAGAATCTTCCTTTCTCCATTCACATAGCAATTATAGACTGGACTTTTTTTGGGGGTCATGTAGACTGGACTTCAAATGATTTGCAAGTGCTGCACATCTCTTGGGCTTGGCACCCACCTCCTCTTGGTTGAGTCAAATTCACAATAGAAATGGGCCACCTTGTTGCCATCACGTCACCGTTCATGACTTGGTATTTACAAATTTAGGCCCTGGACCAAAAGTAAAACAAACTTCGGCCGAGTGTTAGCCTATGATGAATTGGGCTCGAGTTTAGCTTATATCCTGGGCTTTTAGGGTGCACCCGAACCCTGCAAATAAGAGCATTTGTTTTTGGTCGAAATACGAGCTTGAACATGTGGAAAAACAAAATGGGCAAAGGAGATAGCCCTGACAAATGAATGGCCTAATTTTGATGCTGCTAAATTTGGGCTGTGTTAGCCCATGAGGGATTATGCTCCGCCGTGCCTTGCAGCCCAGGTTTTGAGCAGTTACATGTGTGGCCTGCTTTTATGATTCTCTTTCTAATCAACCTTGTCAGAATGCAAAGACTGTGTTAGGCAGTTACGTGATTTTTAATGTTAAGCTTGGCAGCTTTCCTTTTCTTTTCCTTTTTCTCGGAATTCCTTCACACTGGAATTTTATACATGTGACTAGAGTTCAACATTACATACCGGTGTGGTCTAACAGGATTTAAATGAGTTGAATTTATAGGATTTTTATTTTTTATTTTTTAAAGCCAAAAACTTGAAGTAGTTTGGCATTTTTTTTTAAGATGATAGGCATTTGACCATCATCTCATAAAACGGGTTTTGGCCATCCTTGGTAGTCGTAGTCAAGGTTTATGCTCAAGTATGTGAACGGCGTTTACGTGCATCTGATACATAAAATAAAGACGTCTTTGACCGGTTAAAACTACTACATACATGCATACCAAGAATGGTTATCGTATTTTCTTGAGGTTGGCTCTATGCCATTGACTTGCATTGACATTAGCTCTTGCATCTGATTTGCCATATTTCGCTGCTCTTGCATCTGTTTCTCATTTCAGCTTCATTATAAGTATTCCTTCAGTATTCATGATGCTTTCTAAGGATTTGAATCATGCAATATAATCCAGATATTATTTTTCCGGGTAGTAGTTAGCTTTTCTATTTAAACTCGGAATGTAAGTATCTTGTTGACTTGAGAGGCTGTTTGCAACTTGTTATATGGCCCCCAATGGATACACTCCTAATTCTTGGTCCCATTTTCCAAAGACTAGTCAATGGCCCCTTTGTTACGCATCGTAGGAGAATGTAGTTCGAAATAAATGAGCACGTTCATGTATAATATTTTATTTTGGTGACAAAGCAGTATAGTGGCATTATGATGGACTCAAAAAAAAAAAATTGTTAGTTGGGTTAGTTTGAACACGTCCAAGTCTAGGAGTTGGATCTTTCATAGTCCATGACCGAAACTCAAGTCAACTCGCAGCACATGTGCATATATTCCCCGATTCTTATTCGTCCTCGAAAAAGCTAAGGAATCATTCAAACTTCTAGGTATTCTTTTCTTAACACTCTTTTTCAGTCTTTTTCCTCTAGTCCAACGAAGAAGAGTATAGTGAACAAGCATGGTAGACCTGTAAAGCCAGCAATACTTTGCAATCTACAATGAGGGGAAAAATATCCTCAAAAGATGAAAAATAAAATAGTCACTCGATCCATGTAAGGAGCACACAGAATACGAGAAGAAGACAACTCTATAGATAGCGGAAAATTCACCTGTGACAATTTACATATGCCATGAAATTGTATATACACTCGACGATGATAGACCAAATACAAATGAGAGTAAGAAACCTTTACAATGATGGCAATGTAATAATATTATATTCTTCTTCCTATTGATGTAACTTATGGAATCCTCTTGGGCCTCTAGACTGGTAAAGCTCCAACCTACTCTTGGATTCTTGCAACAATGCCTCGAGGGTTTCATCCAATGCCATGGAAGATTGCTTGGATGCAAATTCAAGCACTCCTAGCACCGCAGCCTGAGCAAGCTCTTCACTGTCCGGCACATGCAATGCAATGTAGGAAAGCAGAACCAATGCTGGAACCTTAACCATCTGGTCTCCAAAATACACAAGCTGAATCAAGTGTTTCGCCCCACCTGCGCTTATAATTGCCTTGGAGTGATCAACGTGAAGGTAATTCTCAGTGCAGGCAAATTTTGTGAGTGCTATTGATGCTTCCCTTGTCACCTCTGCCTCCCTTTCATCAAGGAGCCTCACCAAGGGACCAATCATCCTTGTCTCTGTAGCACGGAATGTCCTTGCCAAACTCCCAATAACCTTGATGCAAGGAATCAAAAGGTCCGAATCCGCTTTCTCGATTATCTTGAGCACTTGATCAACAACTGCTTTGCAGGCAGGAGAGTTTGGCTTGAATGCAGACCTCCTCAAATCGGCATCCTTCACCGCCATGGCGGTGATCTCCATCACCGCCATGGCGGAATTGTACTGCACAGCCGCAGGACCCCTTTCTAGGAGAACCGCAAAGCAAAGCAAAGCCCTTGATTCCGTGATGCTGCGACAAATAGGGGAGTTACCCTTAGCAAGCTGCCAGAGTGCCCTTGCAGCCATCTCCTTCATCTTGGCCTTAGTCTCAGTGTCTTCAAACTCCCTACCCTTCATGTTAATCCCAGAATGCGAATAGTTATGATGATGTTGCGTCCCTTGCTTCATCCCATTATTATTACTACTAACCCCATCACTCTTCAAAACCCCACCACCAGCCTGCAAATTCTGATTATCCCCTAATTCTTCATTCCCCTGTGGCTTGGGCACGGAAGCAGCATGCATTGCCATAGTCACCACTCTATGCAACTTACTCCTAGACCTATCCTCCAAGGGATGCGGCATCATCCTATTCAACCCTTGCTTCTCATTATCATCACCACCCTTGGTCACATAATTAGCATTTCCACTATTATAACTATCATGATTAATATTATTACTATTACTACTAGCCATAACAACAGCATGAATAGACGTAGGTTTGTTGCTAACAATAGCGTACTTACTATGCTCCTGAACGGTCTCAAAGGCAAGGTGGCCAACAAGCAACCTTATAATATTGTGCTGAGAGAACAAGTCCTGACACTTTGGGTAACTAGCGGCGAGTTCCGACACGGCCCAAGCCACCACACTTTGCACCTTCATGGGACCGTCTTTGAGCACCTTGGCGAAGACGGAGCACGCGCCAACGTGGACCATGTGCTCCACGCTCTCGGGGTCACGCGCCAACAGCCCAATGGCGCGTGCGGCGTTCTCTTGCCCCTCGGGGCTCCCTTCCTTAACGAGCTTCAGCAAGGGCCCCACGCCGCCTTCCTCGATGATGGTCCTCCCGTATCGGTGGTTCCCGCCGGCGAGCGAGGCGAGGGACGCGGCGGCGTCGGAGCGGTCCTCCGGCGAGGCCGTGCAGAGGATGGCGATCTGCTCCCATATGACGCAGAGGATGGGCTCGTTGGCGGCGATGGGAGGGAGGCCGAGGTACTCGTCGTCGCCGCCGGTGACGACGCGGAGGAGCCAGGAGACGTCTCCGACGGAGTTCTCGAGGAGGGAGGAGGTCTTGCGGAAGGCGCCGCCGGTGAAGACGCGCTTGAAGAGACCTGTGGCACGGCACTTGAGGACTAAAGAGAGGGCCCTGTCGAGGGAGTGCTCGGCCTCCTCGACGATGCGGCGCGTGGGGCGCTCGTAGAGGTCGGAGTTTGCACGCGCCGCCTGGCGGAGGAGCGTCGCCAGCTTCTCCGCCTTGGTCTTGAGCTCCTGACACTCCACCTTGAAGGAGTTCGCCTCGTCCGCCACCTTGGACACTTGGTCCGCCAGGTGGATCGGTTTTGCAAGGATTTGCTTCACTATGTCCGCCATGAGTGACGGTGTTTTTTGGGTGATGAGTGTGTGATCTGATTATGGAGAATTGGAATGGGAGCGTGATGTAAGATGATGATGGTGCTTATTATGGGATTGAGGGGGAGAGGGTGGTGCGTGTTAAAGACTGGGTCATGGTGGAGTTGAAGATGGATGGGGATTGAATTGAAGTTCTGAAAGGTCAAACACGCTTGCTCGATCCCTCTTATGTTTTCTTTTCTCTCCTTTACTTCTGGCTTGTGTACATAAACCTGGTCTTGAGTCTTAACTGGGATTTTATTTTACACCCTCGCAGGTGTCACACTGTAACGCGAATATGACAAGGATAAGTGATATTTTCATATCTGAAAAATGAGTATGATACTTATTTTTTTAATTATTAAATATAATGGATTGACGAAAAAAAAATTAACAATGATAAAATAAATATTTTAAGTCACATCTATTTTTTTAGATATTTAAATAATATTTAGATATCACAATTGACAGTGGGATACATGATAGTTTATTTAGGAGGTGAATATTACCCTAAAGTTATTAGCCAATATTTGCCTTATAGTTGTGTTTAACCACATTTTATAAATGTGGCTAAACATATTGCTAAACACCATCTCCTCTCTCTTCCTCCTCTGCCATCACAATCACCACTCCTTCCTCAAGCTCCACTTCTACAGCGCCAGCCTCTATCACGCTGGCATCAAGCTTGGAGATGCCTCAGTCTCTTGAATGTGCTTTACAATCGATAAAATTTTATGATGAAATAATTGCAATAGTAGATCAGGAACATCAATAGTTCAACAACTTAGAAAACCCAGATTCAAACTTGGATTTAGAGTAACAAATGAAATTGAAAACAGAAAAAGAATCAATACAAAATCAAGCATCTGAAACACAAAAGCAATCGCATGAAGCAGATCCAGATCCAGAGTCACATGAAGCAGTCAATCCAAATCCACAAGTGGAGACGAATCTAGTTGTAGTGAAGGAAGAAAGCTACAAAGGAGAGGCAGGCCGTGGTGGCAAACCATCAACCTAGCCGCAACTATCAGCGACAGCAGGAGACTCGAGTAGTGGCGCCGTCGACTCGGCAAGGCAACCATCTCCAGTTGGCCTTCAATGGCGATGAATACCAGACATAAAGGCAGAGACGTATGTTGCAATGAGGAAGCACTGGAGTTGCGAGTCACAGTTCCTTGAGCGGTGGCGACAAGAAATCTAGGTGGAGGTTTGGCGTTTCTGATGATTGGTGATGTTCTGCAAAGGGAGGCCGTGTTGAGGGCGTGGCTGGCAAAGACGAAGGGCACAGGTGGAGTGTTGGAGGACAGAGAGGGTTGCAGTTGGAGTCATAAAGGAAGAGGGCGTGGATCCAGATGCGCATCGTTTTTCCATTGAAGGCCAAAGCCATCTGCATTAAATGTATTGATACTCAATTCCATGTGAGAATCCACCTATTTAGGAAATAGCAGGACCTGTGCTTTTCTTTTCTCTTTCTTTGCTTTTTTTTTTTTTTAAAGCTAACTTTAAGCTACGTGGCGCGCCAAGGGCTTCATCTCATCGCCTCCAATTTTTTACCCTCCCTCAAAATCCGCACCCAGACACATGGTACAAGGATGCACTTTGTGTTGTTAACATGTTATTATCTCTTGAGTGAGGGCCCACACGATAATTTGAGAATCCATCCTTGAAAGAGCAAAGCAGGAAGTAGAAAAATAAAGAGGATGCTCTTTATCAGTGAATCTTTACGTAATCTTTCGATCTGTCCCTGTCAAGTCTTCTAATCAATTGTTTTATTTAGTCACTGTCTTTTGTACAACGCCTGTTAATCAAATTGCGTGACGATGTCACTGTTAAAAAAGAAGATTGGGTGGGTAACGGGAGTCGAAAAATAAAATAACACGTTGAAAGTGACTCCATTTGACTTGCATGATAAGAGTGGAACTGTCACATTGCAGCTGCTCCAAAGCAATTCGAATGAAAGCCTTCTTTCTTGCATTTTACAACTGCAATGATTTTGCATTGTGCTTCAATATACTTTTACTTTCCTTGCTTTATGCATTTTTTCGCGTGTGCAATGATTTGTGGCTTTTAGAGGTGAGATGTCAATGTTCCATGGATAGGTTAGCTGCAATTTTGGGCTACTCTAAAATTCAATCCTGGGAAGTGGTCAGGCAATCAAATCAAAAAACCGAGATGGTAGCCCAGGTATACACCTTATTAAAATATAAATCATTTTCATATTTTAATAAAATATTTATATCTATTTTATTTATAAAAAATAAAATAAATAAATATAATAATAAAAAGATAATTTATTACTAGTAATAAGAGATATTTTTATTTTTTGATTTTTATTTTTTTAAAAATAAATAAAATTTAATTATTATCTTAATTCACATAACTTAAATAAACTATATTATAAACCATAGGGAGAAGTCATTATACATTGATGAATCTAGCATGGAGTTGTTCAAATATCATTTCGTAATAATGACCTTTTTTTCACTCCGGTTTGGTAGTATATATCAAATTACCGATGAATTCAACAGTTATGATCTGAATTATACCGGGTCAAATATGATTTGGTCAGACTATATCTATGTATATATTGGTGTAAACGCTATTAATCCCCGGTTCCACACTTTTTTTCTTATTTTAATTACAACGTGATTTATTCTACATATCTTTTTATATAGAATGTGACTTATTATATTATTTCTACATTAGACAGTGTACGAAACTCATAATAAAAGCCAAAAGGACATGAAATGCATTTGGCCACTTTTTATCTATTAATTTGAACCTTTCAACCATGTTTGCGTAATTTGAGGGTTTTATTTCAATATAGTTATGATGTACGATGATTGAGCCTCGCAACAATATACCTAAACCAAAGACTTAAGAAATTTAAGGATTATTCACTCAAAAAAGAATAGTAACTAAGATTAAGTTTAATAATTGTGGAACTTAAGTAATGTCAATATTCTAATCCACAAAAAACACTAGTAAGTAGAGGCTTATCGATAAAGTTATGAGAAAATTTTGAAAGACCGAAAAAATTAAGGGTTGGTTCTCATAATTAGAAATTATCTTCAGCAATTTATTTAAAGATTGAAATACGTTAAAAAATAACGAAAAACTTTTCACAGGCTATACAAATCAAAATAACGAGAGATGAGTGAATAAGAACCGACAAATTAGAGAATGTAAACACAATGACAACAAAGTACCCCAGGCTGTCGCGGTTGGAGTTGGTGGCAGAACACACGACCAGTAATTTACCCCTTTGGAAAGGATTTTAAACTTTAAAGCTTCTATGAAGTTGTTAATTACTAGCTTCATTTTTTCATTTTTAAATAAGTGTTTATTTTCATTTATATATATATATATTAAGAAAATAATTAGATAAATTTAACTGTATTTTATAATACTAACCTTATTACTTACTTCAATATTCTTTCTCATATTTAATCTATTCACTAACTTAATACTTTTTTCATAAGGATATCAAAAGAAAAAAATAATTAATGTTATCTATAATTCTTAAAAAGATAAATAATAATACAAATTTTTTTTTATAGATAAACACTTATCAAAAAATAGAGATATTATTATATTATATTAGTATGTTATATTTTAATGGGAGATCAGAACTAGAAGTAAAAAGCTTAATTAGATGCTGCAAGCTGGCAACTGCGAAATATATTCAGTTGATGCCAATTCGCGGATCTCTTGCCTGATAATGTATACAATGCACATAAATATATAAATTGAACAAATACGTAAATGCTTAATTCAAAGTGTGGAAGGTTTGTCTTTGGCCCTTCCACAGAAATTTTGAGGAAAGAGCTGAAATCAAAGTAATTCAGAAAATCAAGGAATAACATGATTTCTCTTTCTTCGTTTTTGTTTCTACAAAAAATATATTCTTATTTGCTTCTGAAAAATTGATTATTTTCTTATTTTTTAATAAGCATAACTAAACTAGTAGACAAACTCTTGAAGTATTCTTTTTTTCTTAACTAAATTTTAACGGAATGAACTCATTCTCTCCATGCTTTTCTTGCAGTATTTCCTTCTTATAGAGTTTTTCCCAACAAGTTAATATTAATTTTAGTTTACCTTACATTTTTGAGTCATTTTAGTCTTTAACTTTTAAAAAGAGTCAAATTAATTTTTAATATTACAAAATATGAGTCATATTAATCTCTCAATCAACTTTTATTTAATATTCTATCAAATAATTGATAATGTATAACATTAAGTGATACTTTCATATACCTTATATTATATAAAGTAGAATTAAGTTTAAAATGACTCATTTTGATATTTAAAATTACACAAAATGAGCTATTTAAATCCCCTTTTAAATTTATAAAATAAATTATTTTGTATAATTTTAAATATAAAAATGAGTCATTTTAAGTTTTATTATATTTCATATAACACATGAAATATCAAAGTATCACTTAACATTATATATTAATATTTAATTAATAAAATATTAAATAAAAATAAAATAAAAGATTAATTTAACTCATTTTAAAGATTAAAGATAAAAATAACTTATAAATATAAAGTTACTGACTGAAACGAATATTAATTTTTTTTTCCAACCAAATGAGTAGGAATTTTCATTCCAAAATCTTTCACTTATATTTAATCCTGATTTTTATTTTCTCTCCTTTTAATTATTTTCAAGTGAAATTTCATACAATTGGACAGGTTTTCTAATTGTACCGTAACATCAGAGTTTCAGATTTCACCACCGTTATCATACGGAATTTTGATGTCAGTCTCCAACTCGATGCCGCGTATGACTTTTATAACATATCAACATAATTGGCATAATACTTTGAGAAAAATCTCTTATTCGTTGTGCAAATTTCTCCGACATTACTGACATATTTACTGGGCTAGAAGGAAGATGTAAGGATTGTTTCTCTCATTCATTATTTGGTTGTTCTGCGTTCATAACAGTATAGCTCTGAGTTCATTCTTCCCCTATCCGAATCATATAAGTAAAATTCTTTTTTTTTTTAAATAAGGTATGAGTAAAATTATTTAACTTTGTTGAGTTCTTCCATAGAATCACTTCTAAAGTTACAATTCAAAATTAACAAATTGAATCATTTACAATAAGTTAAAAATGTATAATAATAATAATATGTCTTCATTAATAATTGTAATTTTGGCCTTTTGGAAGCCTAAAGGGTGGTGTACGTGTAACACACTACTTTTCATTTTTTGGGGTCATTTTGACGGAGAGGGAAATTGGGAAATTGATGTACTTCATTGGTTTTTGGTCATTGGAAATTGATGTACTTGTAACACACTACTTGACCTAATTAACTTTAAATGGGCAAAAAGTAAAAACTAATTAACTTTACATGGGCACATATTTCAATCTAGTCCAAAACGGCAAGGATTACCCCAGGCCCATGCCAACTGTACCAAGACATATGAGATTTGAGACAGAGAGATTCTGGGGTCCCATTACCATTGGATTTCGGACAGTTAACAAAGCTCGGATTCCCTCTGCCACCTAAAACGGGTCGAAGCTACAGTTATCAGATATAACTAAGCCGGAATCAAGTTGCAGCTACTGGGGTGTTCACAGCCGCATGCATTTTTAGGATCGGGTTTGCATCATATTTTATGTTGACCTGACGTAGATAAAATTAAATAAATCTTATAAAAATATATAGTTTTATAATAATTAATTTATAAGATTTTATTGTTCAATTGATATATTTTATATAATTTGATGTTATTTTATATTTAACTGATTTATTTTGAAATATATATGATAAAATACCTCTTAAATTTTATTTTTTATTTATAAAATTTTATAATTTTACTATATATAATATTCATATGTTATTGTTTGAAGATTGGGTTACCAATTTAATTTGATAATTAATCAGGTTAGTATTAATCGAGTTTGAGTTTAAAAATTAACTCAATCTAAAATCCAGGCCATATTTAAATTTGATTCAACTCGATCAAACTCATTCATGTACACTCTTAGTAGCTACAAAATACATCTGATTACTCAGGCACTTATAAATTGAGGATATCTTTCTATGCTTTGTCGGAGGATAATCATATTAAAGCACCACGTGTGTCAATAATTGTCCCATTTCACTTACGACCTCTCTTTGGTCTAAACTATTCCCTTGAATTCCAATTAATCCAAACTCTAGTTTAATCGACCACTTATGGGTGTAAAATTTTGAATTAAGTAATGCTATTTTAATATCTAAAAATAGATATCCCATTTAACATTCACTTTATTATTATTTGATGAGTTTATTCAATTGAGTGAGTGAAAACCACAAATTTATCTAATTGATAAAACGAATGTATATCCACTTTTTAAATGTTAAAATATCATTTTACTTTTAAAAAGATCAATGTTATTTTGGCATGTAAACAAGTGGATATCTCTCTTTTAAGTTTTGATATCCATTTTATTATTGTTGAATGAGCTTGTTAAGGTGAGGGAGTGGAATTGAAGAAATATAATTGAGCCAATAGTCCTATTTATATAGCTTGGCAAGGAACATACAGCGACCAATGCATGCTCAAATGGGCGAAATTAGTGGGCATGACCAATCGGCTCCATTACATTTGAGCAGAGTACATCACTTTCCAGTTTGTGATCGATGAGACAAAGCACAAAGCAGACATAGTTCTCAAATCTCGGCGCCTGTGTTGTACTGTGTGCGTACCTTGTTGGGCCAGCCCTTGGTAGTTGTACAACTTTCGTGGAAGCAACCTCGTCTGGACTATCTCCCGAAAAACGACAGAGGAGGCGAATGAATAATCTGACCTTTTTGGCATCTCATACTGAACAAAGCATCCTGGCCCCCAACAAGAAAAGTGAATATAAAGCATTGCGCATAGAGCTATTATTCATGGAAAGTTGAAGTGCACTTGTCACCGTCTCCATACTCCAAAATAATGCAAATCGTACACAAACGCCAATATTAGGTACCAGCTTCACAACCTGCATAACCTTTCATTACGGGCTAGTTTAATAATATAATGGGGTTTCCTTTTCAGTGCTAGCATTTAACATTCCAAATACACTACTTTTCTGACAACAAAAAAAAAAAGCCACTTTCGCCTTTACATGTTTGCAAAATTCCAAATATCTTGTTAATTATATGGTGCAAAACAGCGGCCTTATTTAAGAAATACTTAAATGTACCAATAACTAAAAAAAATATTTATTATGATCCATTTATTAATTAACATATAAATTTTATGATTCATCATTATTTCCTATTTTCACTATATTTTTAATACAATAGTTGATTTGTCAATCAATGAATGAAATAAATCCAATACTTTATCTTACCCTAAAAACATATAAGAATTTCTCCCTTTATTTACTATGGCTCTTAATTGCTAATGGGGAGATGTTTTTACATATACAAACATTAACACTTAAACCCATATTAATGAGTTTTGTTATTTGAATTCATCTCATCATTGAAATTATTCATCATTTTATCCCAAATAAAATAAGTAAAAATAAAACTAACAATATCAGTTAGGGAGTTCAAATTTATAACCTCACTTTGATATTACTCATTGATTAACTCTTATCACTAAATCAAAAGGTATATCAGAACTGTATTAAACTTGAAAAGCCGTACCCATTATAGGCACAATAGGCATGAGATGTATAAGACTATATTATTTGATGGGTTTTTCTAACAAGATCATATTAATTTGTGGGTTTTTCTAACAAGTTAGGCAGGAAAAAATGGTTTACAGTTTTTTTTTTTTTTGGCCTAAAACATCAAAACTCATTTTTTTCATACAAACACTTTCCTTTTCATTTTTTTGAGAGTACTGGCTAGATAAATCCTTAATTTATCTGTTGCATTACATATTAGTGTTGGTGATATTTGGACCTTACACTCACACAGGCAGATACCCATACTACTTTATTCGATGCGCTCTAATGCCAATCTGTTCATTACCTATTGATTAAAGCAGTGAAAATGAAGCCTACCTACACATGTATATGCCCCCACTACACTATTCAAACCCTATCTCATTGAGAACTTTCATTTTCTTCCTGGCTCATTGGGATGATTACAGTGACTGAAAACGCAAGTATGTGTGCAGTGTTTCGATCCGATAGGTTCATGCACTGCTTTAGGGGCCCGGTTCAGCCTTAATATCTCGTTCCTATTCTAGGACAACTTGTAGATATTTGTCACCTTGACGTTAATCATCTTCTTTTCATCCTGTTAGGTTTAATATTTTGATGATGAATATTATTTGTTAAGCATATTATTCTGATTTGATTTTATCAATTATTTATGACTTCAATATATGCACTTGATCCTCGTCAAAAGAATTCTTATGCAGCATACTTTTGAATTATTTGGAGCATCAAGAAGGAAAGAAATCAAATGCCAATCGGTGCCATAAATGGCAAGGAGAAGCATTCAAAGACTATTACAGTGTCTAAGCATGAAAAGGGAAAGACTGTTAATGGTTTGTGCTGCTATGGACGATGCAAATTGAAAGGGAAATATTTGGAGGATTAATTATGAAGGATATTTTCATATTGAAATAATTGGTCATGATAGTTTATTTGTGGAAAAATCAATCTTGTAATCATTGATTCAGCACGATAATTAGAGATGGAAGGTTTGCTAAATTAGAGAAAAAGAAAAGATTGCCAACGACATTCATTCCCTATGCCTCCACAGTACTTGACTTACAATATTCATCAAAAAGGGAAAGCAAGGATTCAAGGAAAAAGAATAAGTTAGCAAATCAAGAATTCCAACAAAATACAAGCAAATTGTGTCTCAATTATGCAGATATTCAAGGAAGTATCATCTCGAGAATAAAAATAGAAGGAAAGATTTGGTTAACTATGTCTCGGCCAATCAATCAATTGCTTATTCTTTAAAAAGAAGAAGACCGAGAATTACATGATCATCGAAGACAACAATATACATCAGCAAAAATTGTGCAAACAAAAGGAGGAAAGATTGCAAAGATTAAAGAAAAAATATCACAAGCAGGATTCATGCCAAAAAGTTATCAATGCTATTTTATTTAAGAAAAGAAGCCGGAACCAGAAGGGTAGCAGCAAAAACAAAAATATACAGCACCAAGACAATCATACGAGCCTATCAGTGTATCTTGAGCTTCATTGTCAGAACCCTTCAATTTTCTCAAATTCAGTTTGTAATAGAAATTATGTGAGAATTGTTTTTGTAGTTCTTGTGAGTGGAAAAGGCTAGAGAGCTGAATGAGTAACTCAAAGAACAATAACGAGTGTCAAGCCACTAATAGAGCAAATTTTTGTTGGTGAGGAAAAGGACTTGTGTATATTGATGAGCTTGAAAAGGCTCTTTATAAAAAACTACTTTTGGGGAGCTTGGAGAATTTATTTGACATATTGGCTTTAAATGTGAGAGTGAATCACTAGATAGTAAAGGTTATTGTGGTGTAATTTGCTTTTGTCTGTTTAGTGAAAATCCCACAAGAAGTGGATATACACATTGAAATCCAACCAATATAAAAATCACTGATGTAAACTCTTCTACTCTATCTTCTTTTTTATATATATATATATATATATTACTCTTAATCTCTGATATTATTTTGATATAAATTATATAATTAGTTCGGTCAAAAGTCTCATACATATTTAGTAGACTTTCTATTAAATTTTGTATATTACTATGAGCTTTTTTAATTTAGGTATTTAGTGTGTAGGAAAAGTTTTTAAAATACCAACGACTTGGTTTAAACCTCCCCTTCTCAAATCCTCTTATACCATCGCATCCATTTGCTAATTTCTTTGGATTTGGAAGGATCCGTTGCTTGGATAACCAACCGTCAATTATTACAATTGGATTCATCCACGCCTGTACTTGGACGCCATCAAGAATGTGCTGCTAAGTCAGGATTTGAACAACTACATTATAAACACATCTCAATATTTATTTATACTCACATTAAATTTAATAATATATACACTGTTTATTCAATATATAGACAATATAAGTTCGGGAAAAAATTATTTCCCATTATGTTGTTTCTGTAACAGTACAGTCCCCTCTGTAGGATGAATTTTTATTTTTTCTATTTATTTTATCTAGACATTTTTTTTGTCAGAATTTTATTGTAAACCGAAGTATACAAGAGAAATGATGAAAAGATTTTACCCCAAAGGGACGAAAATTGAATCAAGCGCAGCCCTTTCCATTCCATTCCATTATAGCTCTGCGTCCCCCGACCCCGGCCTCCCCTCTCTCTTTTCCGGTCAATGACAATCTTTTTTTGGTCAACGATCCATCACTGTCCCAAATGCCAAAGACCCAAAACTTTTGAAATTGGGCCAATAATGGGCCAAGAGCTTCATTCTTAATTCAATAAAAAAATTTATTTTCCCTCATTTGTACCCAAATTAAATGAGCTATTGGCCAAAAATAGGAGCTACTCATACTGTCCAAAAAAAAAAAAAGAGAGAAGGTATTCATCATGACCGAAAAACGAAAAACCAAGCAGTTCATGACCCGAAAACAAAAGAGGTATTCAGTATTGAACCCCCCAACACACACTCATTCAAACCCCAGAAGCTAAATGGTGGTTGTATGTAGTATATGATAGAAATCTTCTATTCCCAAATGATATCTTTTCTATCCCTCAAATTATTTATCACATGAAAGATATGTATTATATATTTGATAACTAATAAATTTTTAAATTTATTTTAATTCTCATCTTGTCACGAGACAAGGAAGGCAACACCAAGATTTCCATCCAATGCAGTATGTGAGTATGGAAATAATTATACTTGTGGCATTGTGGTTTGGGTGGTAGGATCTCTAAGCTGACTACCAAGCATTAGGAAGAAAAATGAACAAAAAAGCTAAAGCAACTCTATTCCTACTCCTTTTAACGTGAAAATTCTATGGGAATACTTTCATCCAAAAGTATAATTTTTTCTCAGTTTCTGTGATTCTCAAGTGTTTTTAATAATAAAGAATATTATATCTATATATGATTCATGCTGCGCACTCATTGGTCTTTATCATCATCATTCGTTCACTAAGCTATACATTAGTCTGTATATTTTAGTGTGCCGATGGTGGTGGATCGATGCCATGGATTAGCATCTTTAATTTGCGATGAATATATTAATTATTATAAACGAATGCCAAAGTGGGATCTTACTCACTACTTTAGTTAGCCGATCGACATTACAATCAACAGCCCGCATTCTACTTGTCCAGCAGATATTAAGCAAAAAGATGCACCAGAAGAGCACTTTGCACATGCACACAGCAAATATGTAAATCATATGTCTTCCATCATAAGCACCAATTAACCGAGATGGAGAAATATATCTTTAGCCGGAATAATATATCATTGTAGGCCAAGTATGTGCAACACCTGGCTGACAAAGTATGGTGTACCACACATCCTGTAACATGATACCAAAAATCTTATGATTATTTGTATAGGAATCATCCCTATCCATCGTGCATTGTGAAAGTTTTCTGCCTCCCTCATTTCCCTCTCCAACTTAATTGTTGGCTTAGTCTTCCCCAACCACACACTGCATACGCCTCCCTTCTCCTTGCTGGGAAGCATCGCCTCGTCATCACCACGGAGGCACAACAGCTCCGTCCAAAAGGATGCCCTTTATCAGAGCTTTTTCCGGATTAGAATGTGGCCCCTAGCTTGTAGTAGATGCTTAACAACAACATGTAGCAGGAGTCCAACAACAGGCCACGATTGCAGCATCCACAACCAAAACTAGCATGAGATTTAGACAAAGCAAGAAAGAAACAATATAATGCATAGAATTAAGATTCATTGACTATTTTATCTTAAAGAAAAAGTGTGAACACTTTCATTTACACTAGGCCAATGGTAATGTGCCTGAGAACCCCAAGTGTCGTTTACTTTGAGTGATTCTCGCAAAAGAAGGTAGCAGTAAATGCAACACTTTGTATCAATGATTGTTGCAATTAAGTCAAGGAATAAAGTTGTAACATGCATGAATGGGCTCAAATAGCCCAATGAGGGGAATTAATTACTCTATCCATTTCATAATAATTGTCAATTTTTTATTTTTTAATGTTTCAGAATATTTATCCATTTACATTATTTAAGTAGCATTAAATTTTTTTCTTCCATCTATACCCTTAATATAAATATGATAGTTAAATATTCAATACATTTATCAAGATGAGTAATAATGACTAGATAATGATAATGTTGGTAATTTATATAATTTTCTACATTTACCAAGAATTTTTTTTCATTTTCCTTTATATGTGTATTGTTTGGTTTTTGACAATTATTGTGAAATAAAGGGAGTATCTTAGTTAGTTGAAATTACTATAAGGACAAAACTTACCTCAACTTTCATACCTCTATTTTGTCAAGTTCTCCATTCAAACATTGGCATATGAATATTTAGTGGGTTTTAGTGTGCGGGATAAAAAGGCCTATGTGTCATTGTCGGATTAGAGAACTTGACAAAATGAGGCTATGGAAATTGAGGTAAATTTTGTCCTGTTGGAGTAATATGAATTGTAATTAATGAATATGATAAGTGAATTGAAATGTGAATTTCCACCTCTTGAGTCTCTTTCCCCTCTTTAATTTGGAAATCTCTCTTATCTTCTATTCCCCTGTCTCAAATCCCTATTTCATTACAAAAGTGATGATGAAGTGTTTCAAATGAATGTGAGAATGAAGAATTTAAACGAGATACTCATTGTAGAGAGAGAAGAGAGAGAGAGTGATTGTGATGGTGTGTAGTCATCGCCGCCATCAGTGAATAGTGTTGAAGAAGGGCATCGATGATGATCTCCCATATTGAGATTGTTGGCAGAGGAAATGGTTGAAAGGAGTAAATGTTGTTCCGAGGGCCTTGCCAAAGAGACCACTATGAAGTTAGAGAGAATATGAGGCGAAAGTAAAACGCTTCATTAGGTACTATGAATAATTGATGTATGGGTGGGTTGCTAGATCTTAACCATTATAGATCAACATAGTAATATTTAGTCAGGTCTACCATTGAGATGGCCATCATCTTAATATGTACCAACTATAATAATTAACCCGCAATGTGGTTAAGATAATGTTTCATGTAAAAAAAAATATTTTTCTTTTATTTTCTTTTATTTTATTCTAATTTCTCTTAAACCTTTTTTGGTTATAATTTCTCTTAAACCAAGCAAACGGTGACTCAATTTAGAGAGTATGGAATGGACTCCTTACTTTCATTTTTTTATTATTTCTATTTTGGGTGGGTATAAGCTCAAAATCTTATGATAGCTATAGAATTTATAATTTATAATGCTAATATGTAAGACTCATTACATACAAAGTTTTCCATGTATCATTCATAAAGAAAATTATGGTCCACTATTTTCATAATCTTAATAATTAAAGTAAGTTTTTAACCTTTTAATTATCGATTAATTTTTTTCAATCATGTCTTCATATCTCTTTTTCATTGACACAATAAAAATACTCTATAAAATTTCTTATTCAAAATTATTTAATATGAAAATAATAACAAATAATATAAATAAAATCATAATTGAACGTATTATTATTTCATTAAAATTATATATGTATAATTATTATAGTATTAATTAATGATAATAAAACTATTATAATTATGTTACCATAAAAAAGACTTTTATAATTAACGATAATTTTATTGGCTATGTGTAACTATTATATAATTATATAAAAAGCTATTATAATATGTTTTCTAAGTTGATAATGAACTAAAACTACAACCCATATGTGAAGTTAAAAAACAAAACAAATTAGGATTATTTTGTTTTACTATTTTATAATCTATAATCTATCTATAATAATACTAATATTTAAAACTTATTACATGAAAACTTTTCATGTTTCATTTATAGGGAAAATTATGCCTCATCATTTTCATAATCTTAATATTTAAAGTAAATTTTTTAATTTAATTTATCTGCTAATTATTAATTAATTTTTTCCAATTAATCTTTCATATCTCTCTTTCATTAGCACAATAAAAATACTTTACAAAATAGCTCAGTCAAAATTATTTAACATGAAAATAATAACAAATAATATAAAAAAATGATAATTGAACTATTATTATATCATTAAAATTTTATATGTATAATTATTATAGTATTAATTAATGATAACAAAACTATCATAATTTCATTACAATAAAAAAATATTATAATTAACAAAAGTTTTATTAACTATGTGTAACTATTATATAATTATATAAAAAGCTATTATAATATGTTTTTTAAGTTGATAATGAACTAAAACTACAACCCATATGTAATGGTTAAAAACTAAATAAATTATGATTATTTATGACTTTTTTTAATAATTATAACACATTAATACATATATTTTAAAATTAATTTATTAAAAATATGTAAATGACTTGGGATGACAAAAACAAATACCACTGAATCGGTACCCGTGGATTACTCACAATGGGGATGGGAATGAGGATGAGTTTAGTCTTCATGGGGACAAGGTGAAGTCTCCATTTGTTAAACAAACGAGATAGAAGGCGCATTATGGAATTCTAATTTGCCATTTATATAAATTATTTAAATATCCACTTCATTATTTTTATTAATTATCTTTATTAGATTTGTATTTTGTATATATCTTTATCTTTAATTTGGATTATGTTGCGTTAGTAATATTTGTTAGTAACAATAATGAAGAGGATGGGTTTAGTCTTCATGGAAACAGGTGAAGCCTTCATTTGTTAAAAGATAGAGGAAGAAGAATGACTTTGCATCATGGAATCCTTTAATTTACCATTTATATAAATTATTTAAATATCCACTTCATTATTTTTATTAGATTTGCATTATGTATATATCTTTATCTTTAATTTGATTATGTTGCGTTAGTAATATTTGTTATTAACAATTGGGATGTGATAGGGATGGGGATGGGGAAAGGGGTGGAGCATGTACATCTCTAATGGATATATTATCATCCTATACATGGCATGATATAATAAAATTGTCCACTTTTATTTTCATTCATTATTGAACAATTTCAACTTTCAAAACATATAAAATTTTCATACAAAAGGCTATTTATTATTTGTTAAAAGGTTATCTATTGAGATTTTTTAACCTTATAAATATGATATTCTAAATAAGATATAAAATAGAATGACATATTTATATTTTATTTATTTATTTAATTATTTATTTATCAACTTATTTTCAAAAGAAATTTATATACATAGTTTTATATAAGATATATTTAAGTAAATTATTTTTTATTATTATTCTGTATATCTGCCAAACGATTAGTTGTGTTATATGTATAACTCTTTGATACAACTTTCATACAACTCATCCAAATCTAATAAGAATGAAAAATAACACCTTTTATCTTTAAATATAAGTCCTATAAAATTTAATAGTGATAAATTAAAAGTAAAAATATTGTTGAAGATAAAAATTGTACAAATAACATTTTTCATAACTATTTTCAACACCTCATGGCATGTAGCACTCACCTTTCAGGGTGGTAAGAAGGAGAAGTGAATACTCCCTCTCTAACTTTTGTCTCTCGTACGCACTCCCTTAACCTTCCCTCAACTCTAGATATTTGCCTTTTTTTCCCCCTCGCACAACTTGGAGAAAGTCACGCATCATGCTTCACTCTTGCCCAGATACGATGTATAAATCTTGGAGACGGGATCGGGTTTTGGATTAAATTTGCTAAATTTGATTTTGTTTCAGCATCATTTCCGTCCCCAATTCTTTAGCGCAGAAAGTTTTCTTTCCAATTCCATCGCGGTGCTAAGAAACCAGGGGCTATTTGAAAATTATTTTGCACAATAACTTTCAGTTTTTAAAAATAAAAAAATTATTTGATTGGTTATTATTTTTATATTAATTTTAAAAATAAAATTTTATATTTTAAAAGTAAAAATTAGAAAACAGTTGAAAGATATTTTTGAAATTTTATTTTTTAAAATAAGAAAGAATGTAATAATACAATTGTAATTAGTTGGTTTTATTAATTGCTATCTAAAATAATTTTTAAAAACATAAAAATAAAAACAATTTCAATCAATCCCTAAGTATTGCTGTGAATCAATTATTTTTTCTGTATAAACAAATTAGATGTGGGAATTATGATAGTATTCATCATTTATACAGAAAAGATAATAAATACAGTCATACTTAAACGACAACCAGAGGTTTTCTGGTTCATGTATTGCCCCCACTTGCACAAGTTGTAGGGGAAAAAAATCAATAATATGGCACTTGCAAGCGGTCCATTTTTTTCCCTTGCTTGCATTCTAGAAACTAATCAAGGCGAATTTGGCACCAGTTACACCAGTTAACGTCAATTCTTTCTCTTTGATGTGAAAGACTGAAAGGTTGCAGAAATTTGTTCTGCCAGACTCATGCACATTGCACCCAGACAGCTCACGGTATTCTGTTAATGATATTTGACACTTAAAAAGTGAACACTCATTTTATAATTATAATGTGATAATAATTTTTATTTATTTTTTTAGATGTTAAAATATTATTACTCTTGTTCTGTCACTTCGTTTTCAATATGAGTTTGTGAATACCTCATTTTAAGATAACCCATCGTAGTTTAAAAATAAAAGTAATAAACATCTTTAAAGATTGATAACTATTCTGCTTGTTCTACGGACCAATAGTTCAGAAACTTGGGCATAAGATTGATTTTCCTACGCTACCTTATGTAGACAACGATTCTTACTAATAATTCTCATTTTTTATTTTTTTTATGAGAATTATATTATGTATGAGAAATTTTTTTACAATAAATTTATACTTTTATAGTATAAAAGCAAAAGAGATAAAATACTTTGTTAGGCCTCACACTTATTTTATCTTAAAAGGTAAACTTGTGAAAAAGAAATATTGTATACTTAATATTTCTCATTACATATTTATGCATTTTCCTGTAGCTTCTAATAATGATGTTATTTTAACAACATTCATTTTTTAGTATTCCATTTAAACACTAATTTCATTATCATTGGATAGAATTTTGATCTCTCACTTATCCATCTAATTCAACATTAAATAATGGATATTTAAATATGACATCCAAAAATAAATATTGCAATAAGATTTTTGTTATGATACTTTAATGGTATTGATATCTTTTTAAATCAAAAGGTTATGATTTAATCATGAGTATTTAAAATATTAATAAATTTAGTTAATGATATATGTGATAAATTTTTAATTATAAATTATTTAAGGTCCAATACTCATAAATTTTATTAAATATTAAAGAAATCCTCCCATTAAAATAATATTATTGTTTATCTAATAGCTTCTAAAGTATCTAGAAGGCTATCTTCTCTCTCATCTGTTATTGGGCCTATTTGAATATTCGATCAATTAGAATTTGGAAGATAGCTATTAGTCTATTCCATTAAAACCAACTATTAAAAATACTCTTTTAATATATCTGTCCCACAACTCATACCATGGCGAGTCTGCTAGATATTTTCTAGAAGAATGGCAAGGCATAATGGTACAATTGGACAACGATCAAATTGATTAATTTTCAAGGCTGCTGAAAAGTCACCTCCACGAGGAGGAGGAGATGTGCCTTCTTATTTCTTTTCTTTAATTAACCTTTTTGACTTGTTTTTATGTTTATTTTCTTTACCATATATTCTAGAAGTGGTATGAAAATCTATGAAAAATTACTTGTCGCCACATTCTAAATTAAAAAAAAAAGCCCAATCAGATGTTCCGTCCACCTCCACACAAATGGCATTTTTTTATCCAGCATTTCAATTGAATTGAATAAATTGATTCAAATTATTCAATTTGAATCTTGTAAGGTTAGAAAACAAACGAAAAATGAAACAAAATAAAAATGTCTTGGCAGTACTAGCACATTGTTTCAGTGGTCCACGCCAAGTGCCACCGTCCCAGTGTCCCTGAGATTGCCAAATTTGTTTACAACTCTGCTTGCAAAAGTCCGATCCCTGTTACATCTTGTTTAGTTCTAGATTTTGCTCTGCATGTGCTGTGTTCCCTTCACCGGCTTCAAAACTTCAAATTCATTCTGTTTTATTTAATTTTTAGTTGCTGACAGGCCAAAAAGGCCGGTGACGACCTGCACGGACCACTAAGAGGTTGCCCGACTGAAACATGATACTTAGATTAGATGAGGTTAATTGTTTTTTTTTCCCTAAAAAAAATGTCTTTATCCTTTTCTTTGTTTTCTGCATTGTAGGAGTGTTCACGAGGATGATCGAGCAAATCTAATCACTCGACACAATCTAATATAAATATGCAATATTTTTGGATTGGGTTGAGTTATCAGGTCAGTTCAATTAGTCTAGATTAATCCAATTTTTAATTGATACAAGCAAGAGACAGAAAATTATATCCAATTACTTAACTCGATGAACCTGATGACCGGATAGCACACAGATTTATTTTGGTGATTATGCATGTGGTATCTTTGATCTGTTCTGAGTCTTTGCTAAGTAGCATTGAGAAAGGGAGATTCTTTTTGTACTAGTAGTGGGGCCCTTGCCTCTATTAGAAATTAGGATTTCATTGTATGCTTAAAAAAATTTGAAAATTAAATAGGGTAACTCAATTCTCCATCCAATATAATTTAACTCAATTGAGACCAGGTTGATTTTCCCTTTTTTTATAGTAAAAACACCATGTGATCATAGCGAATGCAGTGAGAATAAATTTATTTAAATTAATATTGAGAAAATAGTTAATGACAGTTCAAATAAAATCTTCAAAACTATGAGCATCAAGGAATAAGGAATACAATATAATTTCATGCAACGCACTTTTAAGTAGAGTTTGGTACTTGCCTCGGAATAGAAAAAAGAGACATTATACAAACCTATTTGATGGTAGAGATAGGAATAGAGGATAAAATAATTTTCTGTCCCCGATTAAAAATGTAGAAAATTTTTGTATCTCTAAAAAATAGGACAATGAGACATAAAAAGAAGTAGAAATTTAATATTTTTTTTTAATAATATTCCTATATATATTAATATTTTTCAATGTGTCCTCAAACTCATGGGTAATCTAGTAAGAGTATACAATGTCTTTTAAGATGTATTTATTATCTTGTCTTCATATTTCAAATAAAATACAAAGGCAATTATAATATTTTATACTCCATAACTAAATATGATATAAAAATAGTATTTTTTATATATTCATTTTTACTATCTCTATTATTTATGTATTCATCAATATGCATCACAATTTTTTTGTGTTTTCTATGCAGGTGTCTTCTCACTCCAAACAATTCTATTCGAGTACTGGGACACCAATTATTAATTTTATTGAATAGAAAGAGATTTCAGACATAAATTGTTGTAATAAATTAAATTCTGACTAAAATTTGCACCTAAGTACACTTCTTTTTTATTGGATTTGACATAATATGCCATGATTGTGATGAATCGATTAACATTACGGTGTTGATGCACCCTGTTTTTTTCAAATAAAATGATGCGTTAATCATCGCTTTATGCATATACTTCCTCTATTCTATATTTCTTTTTATAAAAAAATGAAATCAGTACTTCATTCGGGACGTAAAAATATTCGCAGTTCCCATCCGAAACACGTAACTTATACTACTATTTTTTGGGCTGTCCATGTCATGTGCATTAGAGCTTAGAAGTTGGAATTCAAAATATTAAAAAAGGGAAATTTTCCGAGGCCAATAAAAAAGAGGAAAATTCCAATAAACAAGTACCAGCTCAGATCAACTCAGCTGTGTATGAATCAACGGAGCGTAGAACCGCACCGACGGCACAGGGGACAGCATCCTCATCTTCTAGAAAACTTGAGCTTCTAGAATTTCGTTATACGACTTATGAACGCCCACATGGAGTTGACATTGATTTTGATAGGCTTAAACATCCTAATCTTCGAGAGAGTGCCCATCCAAGAAAGCCAATTGCTGTGGTTTGCACTTTCGGTTAACTTCCCCCTTCAAACCCAATCAACATCACAGTCACAACACTACAATTTCAATCACCACAAACAAAAACTATGGGCTCTCGATTCAATTATAGCTACTGTGATTAAAATGTAAATTTTTAAAATTTCCAATAAGACTAAATTTTACTTTGATTAATCTATTTTAGTGCCTTACCTTTATCTTAGAGATATCAAAACCACGTTTGCCTGCCAAAAATAAAATGGATTGAAATAGTCAATCTAACCTTGTCAAGTCAAAAAATAAAAAATATTTTAAAAAATATTTTTTAATATTTTGATAAATTTATTTTTAACAAATATTTTTATTTATATATATCTAATTTTTCAAGGTCCATAATAATTATATACTAATTTTGGCTAAAAAATATTATTATTAATAGGATTATTTGTGAGTTATGACTAAAGCTGGATACGAACTACGACCCAACCCGTTCACTCGGAATTCGCACAAAATCCGAGAAATTTTAACCCGCGACTCAGATTTTTTAGCCGCTCGAGCTCACAGCTACTCAGCTGCCCGCGACCCACCCCCCAACCCGCATACAAATTAAATGCTCTAGTCCAGTACTGTCTCTACTAACTAAGCTCCAGCCCACAAACAATCTCACTACTAAGCTGTGAGTGAGATTGTGAAATGCTGAAACTTTAAGCCCAAGCCCAAGGGACATGGCCTAGTCTTCATAAACAAAGAGTAAAGAGTACTATTGTGCTAAAGACACTAGCCAGTAGCCACTAAGGTTATCTTCATTCTTCAATGTCAATTCTCACTCTTCACTCTTCTTCTTCATCACTTAAGTGGCCCGCGGCCCATCTCTCTCTCTCTCTCAACTGCTCACCCACTTCGCCAGGCCACCACCCACCTCCTCCAGCTCCGGCCATCTCTCGTTTCTAACTCTCTGTCTCGCTCACTCAAGAGACTCCACCACCGCCACTCACGGCCTCATGGCCCTCGCCCTTCAGAAGCCATATCTCACTTTCTCGTCCGCCGCTTGCTCCATTGTTCGCTCTTGCGCCGCCATTTGTCTCGTCATCATCCTTGCGTGTCTGTTTGTCACGTCTCGTCTCATCTCGCCTCCGTGAGCCCCATCATCGCGCCTCTGCTCGAGTCGTTCGTGCCTCTGCTCGTCTTTCACATCATTCGTGTCTATACGAGCAACTAACACAACACCGTTGTGTCACTATCACACCAATTGCAAGACATCACACCGTAGTCCCAACCCTTTTTGTATTGTTTCGTCATGATGCCCACATCACCAGAAAAATGGCTGATGCAAGCCATTCAGAGGTGGTGACATTGGCGAGTATTGATGGTGAGGGAGGATAATTAAGGACATATGTGTAATGACCAATAAATAATTAAAAGAGATGTGTGTAATATTAGAATTTAAAGGGAGTTAGTATAATATTGGAAGATATCAGCAAAGTTCCTATGATTTGGGATTTATTTTTTAAGCTTTTAGCTTCTTTGTTAATTGGTGTGGTGTGGGTTTTGCTTTTGATTTTGATTCTGAAACGGAAACTGAAATTGAAATACTGAAAATTCAGGCTTTTTTTTTAAGCTTTTAGTTTATTTTGGGATTTCTGCATGAGACTGAAATTCTAATTATGAAAGAAAAAAAAAAGTTGCTCCGTGGGCTAGTTTGCCGGTTGGTCCGTGATTTGATGTGCAGGCTTTTTGCTAGGCCAAAAATGCGGACTGGTCCGTGAACTTGCGGCGGGCAACGCGATCAGCAAAAGCAGTCCCATTTATGAAGCGATGCTCCTTAGCGTTAATGTCACTCGGAAAGAAGGAAGCTACCAAGCTTTAGTTATGACACTATTTTATTTTTTAGCTTTAACTTTGAGTGAATAATATCAACTTATAGTGATACCTGTAGTAAATGTACATATTTCTTATTTTTTCCTTTTTTGGTCATATGTTTTTTTATTTTTTTACTAATAAATTATAAATTTTTTTTAAAATAATACAAAAGACTTTACCAAACCTTCCCAACCCATGAATTAATTAGGCGGATTAAAATTTTTTTAAACTAAAACTTTAAATCATTCCATTAAAAATGGCAAATTTACCGATTCAACCCACGAACTGGTTAGTAATTACTATAGACTTGATGAAATTTTCATTTTGATCTTAAAAAAAGAAGCAAATATACAAAGTGAGGAATACTCAAAAAGATAAAACAGATGTCAAATTTCTTTTCCTCAAATTTTTTCTTCTTTTTCATCCATGAAATTCTGAAGCAAATCATGGAAGAATGGTTATATTACAAGAGAGGAAAAAGGCTATGTAACTAGTACACCATGTACAAGTGGCCCCCTTCCTCTACTGAATCTGAGTGCAAAAACTCAGCACAGAAAATCCTATTCTGTAATTAGCAAGCTGCTGCTGCTGCTGCTTCTACATCTACGCGTACATGTACATATACGTAGTATAATACAAACTCCAAGACCTAAACTAGCTCATCAGTAATTATACTCAAAAGACAAAGGCGCATCAATAACTCCGCCTTTTCTCACGACTCGAGCGAGTCCACTCACTACCAGCACTGGTCCGTTTCCCAGTTCCGGCTCGTGTAGCCGGAAAACACCGACGCCGTCGACAACGGCCGTTGTCGCCGCCGTAAGAGGCTCCGGTCATAGCTGGCGCGCTTGTCGGGATCCGACAGAGTGCAGTAGGCGTCGTGGATCCTCATGAACTCGTCCGCCGAAGAGTTTTTCCGGTCGATCGCCGCCACGTCCGGGTGGCAGACCCTGGCGAGCCGCCGGTACGCCGCCTTGATCTCCTGGCTGGAAGCGCCAGCGGGAATACCTAGAACCTCGTAGAGCGACGTGCAGGAAGAACTGACGCCGTTAGGGTTCAGAAACGAAGGCCTCTTTTGCTGATCCGTCCAGGTGGAACGAGCGTCGGCGGTGGCTGTGGCGGTTGCAAAGGAGACAATAGGCCGGGATCTGACGCGGCACGGCGGCGGAGCCACGGCGCTGCCGCCGGAGAGGTTAGCGGCGGAGAGAGACGCAGAAAAGGATGCGGATGAAATCATGTTTATTAACTCTTGAGTTTCTGAAAAAGCAGTGCCGTTTGTTAGAAGCTGAGAATTGGGAATGGAATGTGTTATACGAGTAACGATTTGGGGATTAGGGCTGTTTATATAAAGGGGGTGGGGAGAGAGAATTAGGGTTGGGAGTGGGGTCCACCTCCAGCGTGGTAAGGTCGTGTTTGGACTTTTTAACACGGAAGAAAGCTTATCCAAAACAATGGGCGTTTGTGCTGACTCAGGTCGTGTCTGGCTTTGTCTTGTTGCCCTTTTACCCCCTTAACACCGCTAGTGCTCCCTCAGTTAGCCATCCTTGTCATGTCCAGCACTTGCTTTACTTTTCCATGAGCACTGTGCCCTACCAATCCTTAGTTCTTATCTTAGATTCAGATTTCTGTAGCTCTCATCCGATTCAAATCTCAGCCTAATTGAAAAGAAAGGAGTTAAAAATACAGTTATTTTAAGCGCCAAAAATAGAAAAACCGTAATTAAGCTCAATCATATGTAGCATTGTTTTGACTCAATGGATCATAGTATATATCTGATATAGGATTTTACCGATACATAGGGTATATAAGGCGATTTCTTAGATGAAAGAAAAACAAGAACAGTAAAATCATACTAAAGTTAAATTGATGTTTGCGCAGCAGAACCGACCATATTTTTTAAATATCATGAAATATTCTGCTGCAAGACAGGTGTCATTATATGTATTTTTTTTATTTACAAATCCATGGGCCAATTTAATGATTCTAAGAGACAATCCGATCAGATTGCACATGGAAGACGAAGAGTTCTGTTTACCCCCGTCTCTCTTAAGGGTTAACTATCGTTATTCATTGTACTTGAACATGAACTGCGGGAATATAGAGCTTGATTATTCACATTACTTTTTGTCAATAGTACTCTTCATTTTATTAATAGTGTTTAGGGGCTTATCATACTATTCATTCTTAAAAGGGGAAGATGTACATATTTAAATTAGATTTTTTTCGGCCTTTTAAGAAAATTTTATTTGTTTGTATTATAACTTAGTTCAACCTCATAACAAATAAACACTGCTTATCTTTTGTGGAGCAATAGCATTCCTAACAAAAACCTACGTCCGTGATGCATTTTCTGATAGAAGTAGGAGTAGTGTCAAATCAAGTGGATTATATTCAGCCTTTCGGGCGAAGGCAAATGTTGATAGCTCGACATATAGCAAGACCACGACTTCTCTGAATTAATAACTACTACTACAGTACTACTCATAATAATAATAATAATAAATTACAATTATATTATTAGATTATTAGACAAGTAGGGCCCGTTACTCTTTGTAGTACAACTGAAAGTTGAGCATTATTTTCATCTATACGTTTGTCTAACCGTCTTTCTTCTAGAGGGAATGGAAAAGATATCTTATAATTCCGTCAATGCTACAACAGGGATGCAACTTACAAAATGCGCCAAACGCATAACCCCGGTGCATTGCTGTGATATTGAAATTGACATGAAGCAAATTATACTGTATATTTAATTCTTATTATATGTTTTATATAAATAAGTTAAATGCGTCTCATTCAGCGTCGGACATAATTGCTTTGCTTTTAAATTAAAGAATGAAGAATATGAAGTACCAACGGCAGGGGTGCAGCTATGCGTTTTCGATTCACGGTTGAACAAGAAAATGACATTTGGAAAAATGTAAGTGACCAAAGTACGGCTCCATTAAAATTCAAATGGCCGTTCCCTTTCTGATTTCTAACTCGTGTGGGGATGAAAATATTTTGTCGGCTAGTGCCTTTTTCCAGTCTTTTTAACTATTTATTAATATATAAAAAATATATATTATATATTTGTTAATTTGTAAATTAATTTTGATTCTCATTTTTTTATATGATAATAAATAATTAAAGATAGAAAAGAAGACATTATTTAAGGATAAAAGATTTTTATCCTCTGTTTGGCAGTTCTTTTGAGCGAAAATAAGAATAAAAACACAACACCATACTTCCATAAAATTAAGATTTCAACTTTGTTGAAGTACAGTCTCAATTGGTTGGGAATAGTATTAATTTATAAACAACTGGACATTTCTTTTCTCATGAGTTAATTTTTGAAGTAGAGTTAAACTCATAATCTTAACAAAAAAAAACTTCTAGATGATCAGCCAAGTATAAACGTGGAGCACTACTGTTGTACTTCAATGCTGTAATTTGAAGCCCAATGATCAAAGCTGCATTGTTAAGCACGATGCATATTTTACTCTTTTTACTTTCTTATAATTCTCATCATTACTTTTATCTTGCCTCCTAGCACATTATCGCCAAATCTATCACCAACTTCCCAGCAAATGGGGTAAGCAATCAGTGCCATTACTTTTCTTCCTCGTCCTTATCTGCATCTCTCCTAAGCCTTTCGACAACACAAAGTGGTAAAAACGTCATACCCTGTGTCTGTACCTGAATATAAGTTAACTAGCTATCTAGTGAGTGATGCAACATTGCAACTGATTGATCCGAGCATAATAGTAAAGTAAGTTAGCACATATACGTGCTTGGTGGACAACCATACACTAACACCACAAGAGTCACCTTACATAATTTCCCCTTCTTTTTCTCGTTGGCCATTTGGACTTTTCTGTTAACCCAAAGGACAACATTCTAGCAAGATATATTTTCTTACCAACAAGTTGCATTCTTCTAGAAAAGCCTTTGTCAAAGTCATTGAGAAAATATTTTCTTGATGCAAGAAATACTTTATCCAAAAGGAAAATTAGTTAGTTTATATTCCCCCTTAATTAATTAAAGAGTATAATGGCCGTAACTTCTACAGTTCTACTCAGTAAATAAGTTTCTTCACTCTAGAATACCTGTTTAATTATGCTTAATAAGTAGTTTTTTAATTAACTAAAAATCAATGAAACCAAACCATACGACATCATATCATATTTTTAATTTCTTATCTCGCACCATTAAGTTGAAATTCAAAGTTTGGAAGCAAAGATTCTTACTATTTAAAAAAAAATGTATTGACCAACGGTGCAGATTGTCTTGTTTGTGTGAAAACATAATATACCAAATATAGGCATTATAATAAAAAGATGACAACGAAATCCATTGTAAGAAAATTGTAAATGTTACTTACTCTCCCGTCTTTTACTCACTACAGTTTCATCTTAATTAAATTTAACTAACACATTACACATCAGGTCTTCTATATCCCAAATTTTAGTAAACCCTACATTTTTTGAGCGACGACGAACATCAAGCACGTATGCGTAAGGGGAATGTGGACGATCTTGCCTGGACCCCCCCAAAGCTTTCAAAAATTTTATCCAAAACCTGGCTCTGGCATTGCTCATCGGTCTTGTATGAGACAATGTCCACAATTTGGTGTTTATTGTGACTTGTGGAAAAGGCATGATGCATATGCTAAACTACCCATAAACAGAGTTTGATTGAGGTGCTACCCAAACTTAACCTTTAAAATGAAGATGCGAGTTTAAATTTTAGAAGACCACGCTTATCAAAAGATTGTATAACCTTTGTGCTACTGTAATTGAAGGCAGATAAATTTTATAAGCATTCAAATAGATTAAGAGGTTTGGTTGAAGGATGAAAATAGATAAAAATTACTTAAAAGTGTTTTATGAGTTATTTTATACATAAAACTTATTCATGTAAATTTTAACCCATTTTTACCTAATCAATCTGTCACACCCTAAATCTATAAGAATGCCTTATGGTCTGAAAAAATCATACATGTGCTAAAATTTAATTTAAGATGGCAATGTGTAGGACATAAATCACTTGTTTCCAACTCAAGTTTTTATTTTTTTTTGTCCTACTAATTTCTTCGAGTCACGTAGGAAGATAAATAATATGTACTTTGTAACTATTATAAATTTTTAAATATTTATCTTTCATGTCATGAAAAATAATCATTGATATGAGAAAAAAATAATATGGGATCATCTGATTTTTGTCCGAAAATGTAACTCCCTCTTATAAGCGCGAGACAATTGTTTAATTCACTATGGTTTGACAATCCCTATTCTAGCTCCCTATGACAAATGTAAAAATATGAACAAATATTGACAAAATAATGGTGTGTTTAGGTTGAAGTTGGAGAGGAGTTCAAAATCATTTTTGATTAATACAATTTGTTGAGTGCTTAGCCGCCTCAAACGTAAAGGTAATGTTTTGTTATAAGGGTGTACAAGGGACGGGTTCAGGACGGATTGTCCAAATTCAACCTAATTTAATTGAGTTATTTTTTTGAAAGCCAAATCCAATTCGATAATGACTTGATATATGAGGTCAATCTAACTTTTAAACAACCTATAAAGATTTTGACATTTTACATGGTAAAATTATAAAATTTTATAAATAAGAAATAAAATTCAAAATATATTTTAAGATATATATATTTCAAAACAAATTATCTGATTATAAAAATAATATCAAATTATCCAAAATGTATTAATTTAAATATAAACTCTTATAATTTATCACTAACTATTATAAAAAAATATAACTATAAAAGAAATTTTGACTTCAGCTAGCCCACCATGAAATATAACCCGAATAAGCCTGGAAAAATATCAAGTCAAATCTAAGACCCAAACCCAACCCCTAAGCTTCAAGCAGGACGAGTTAGAGGGTTGGGTTGGTCTTGAACACCCTATTTGTTATATTTGTGGTGAATAGAAATTTATCAATGTATGCAATAAAAAAATCTTTTCAAATCAATTAATATTATCTTATTGTTCAAATCAATACAATTTTAATATTGTTAAAACACTATAATTATATTTTAAATGTATCTTTTATTTAATAATACTTGGATAAATTTTAATTAATTGAAAAATAAATTTATACTTTTAATAATTTTACATATAAAAATGTTTTTTACCAATACTATTTGAACAACATCTATTATATCAAAATCAAGTTTTAAATAAATATTTCAGACATATATCATGTGTTAGTATGAACTCAGTACAAATGAGAAGAAGTAATAAAATTGTTTGAATTCTTAATGCACTTAAAACGAAAAGAAATTTCACTCAAAAGGATCAAACTTTGAAGTCGTGATAAGATGTCCATCAACACTAGTGAGCATTTGATTATGACCACATTGAGATTATTAACGAGGGGAGGTCGGTTGAAATTCTTGGTTAAAAATTTGATATATGTATTAAGATGTCAAAATACTAAACAACAACTAGTTGAAGGACAAAAAATTAAACTTGAATTAGTAAAGACTTTTATATTTTTTAAAAAAAAATTCTTAATTTATTGGTAAAAAAGTAAGAAATATATGACCACAAAGAAAAAAAAAGAAATATATACACTTACTAATACAATATCACTATATAATTGATATTATTCACTTAAGTTAAAACTTAAAAATAAAATAGTATTATAACTCACAAATAATACTATTAACAATAATTTTTTAATTAAAGTTAGTGCATAATTGTTATGAACTTGAAAAATTGGATATACATAAATAAAAAATATTTAAAACATTTTTTTTTAAAAAAATTATCAAAACATTAAAAATATTTTAAAATTTTTTTTATTTTTAACGAGGGAGGTTTCGGTTGAAATTCTTGGTTAAAAATTTGATCTCTAATATGTATTATGATTGTACGTGACATCAACAGTAAAATAAGTGGTTATGTTGCT
Source organism: Dalbergia oliveri (assembly GCA_030441495.1). Classification (NCBI taxonomy): domain Eukaryota; kingdom Viridiplantae; phylum Streptophyta; class Magnoliopsida; order Fabales; family Fabaceae; genus Dalbergia; species Dalbergia oliveri. The sequence continues at coordinate 7,251,064 of JAMLFY010000004.1, forward strand.
ATCCCAAATCGACATCAGCATATAGCAGCATTTTACTGTTTCAGTTGCGCCATGTGGTTATCCAGTTTTGCCTTTTGAAATCGTTAATATAATGTTTAATTTGTCCAAGTCATCCTTTTGGTGGATTGGTTCGTCCATAAGTCTTGGTGCCAATTGTTATCTTTCGACATCAGCATTACAGAATGGTTCTTATCTTCTAGATGTGTGGTTATTACTTATTAGCATCAGAGCATTTTAAGTGGTAGAATATTTTGCGTCTTTGAACTGGAATTGTCCTGCACAAAAGCTCCTCGGTCAAGCCGTAGTATGCTGTAAGAATTCGTATAAGCAATCCATCACTGACGAAGGAAATGTTGGTATATAATATAAGATTATAGATGGATATATAACAACGGGTCAGAATTAATATTTGCATGTCAAATAAAAAAAATAGCTTTTTAATATTCTCATGTTAAAGAAAAAAAGATAACATTTCAATTAATAAATTTGATGATTAAACTCTACATTTTTTAATTTTAAAATTAAATCCTGATCATTAAAATATATAAATTTCTATTAACTGAATTTTTAATGTATAAAATTATAATTTGGTATTTTTATTCAAAATGTAATTAGAGCTTAAATAAATCTATCGTGCATATGCATGTTCCTACTGTTATGTTTTCTTTAATCTTAAAAACTGTTCACGTAATTTTGAAATCGTGGGTGTATAATGGTTGATTAAAGTCTCTTTAAGATTCAAAACTCCTGATACTTCAAGTGAATTTTGTTTTCGAAACTCTGATTGCTTTTAGTCCTGCAAATCAGGGGAATATTCAAAATATCAACATGATTCTTGATTGTTTTGCAGTGGCTTTTGGTCTAACCACAAACTTCAGTAAAGCGTCTCTAATTTCCCCTGAATGTGATGAGGTGTGGACTAGTGAAATTGTTGCCTTGCTAAAATGCAAGTTGACAAAACTGCCGGTTACTTAGCATACCTATTGAGCCAAATCCGAATAAGATAGCAACTTGGAAGCCCGTGATAGAGAAACTGTGGACATCTCTCTCTTAGTTGATAGGGTAAAGTGTCACTTTGTCTACTAAAATTATAGCTTATTTAATTTTAGTTCCTAAAATTTTAAAATTAACTTTTACTGAAATTATATTCAGAAGGTCATTAGTTTTGTCAAACATCCATCAATTAATTGTTACATTTTCCTGACGTTGACGTTAAGTACACGTGGCATGCCAGGTGTCAATGACGTGTCATGGTGATCTCACGTGGCATTGATGTAACATTAAATCAAAATAGGTTTAAATTAGTCCTAAAATTTTTAATGTGTCAAAATAGTCCTGAAATTTCTAAAATGTGTCAAAAAAGTCCAAAATCCTAAATTTCTTCTCTTTTAGTTTAAAAAATCTAAATCCTTGATAATTCTAAAACCCACTTATTTCTCTCTCATTTTCACACCTTATTTAAATAATCTAAATTTTTAAATATCCTAAATATAATTAAGAGCTTGATTAGTCCAAATTTGAGACCCTCCATATTTAACTAACATAATTAATTTATTAGCAATTGCATTACATTTCTTGGAATAAAATGGGTATTAAAATATTATTCCAAGAAATGTAATGTAATAGCTAATAAATTAATTATGTTAGTTAAACACGAAGGATCTCAAATTTAGACTAATTAAGCTCTTAATTATATTTAGAATATTTAAATATACAATGTGATATTCTTAAAACATGAATTGGATGTTTGAATAATATTTTTGTTTACAATTAGTAGATGAATTACGAATACAAATTCCTAAGATATAAATAATTACCGATAGCACGAATGAGTTAAAAGAGGAAGTTTCTAACGCGGGACGAGGAGGGAGTGATCGTCGTGTGAGAGGCACACAAGGAGCGGCCTCCAGCGAGGGGTACATGAATGAACCAATTACACACCCGAATGAGAGGGATCCTAAGTCTGTATAGGTATGGGACTATACAGTTAAGGAAGGCTTATAAGAATTGATTGGTACTACCTATGCCACAAAGATGCATCTTTCTTTTGGTAGCCTATCACGAAAGAACTCCATAGTTAAGCATGCTTGACTTGGGGTAATTTTGGGATGGGTGACCTCCTGGGAAGTTTTCCTAGGAAACGTGTGAGTGAGGACAAAGCACGTTGAAAAAACCCGTGTTGGTTTGTGAGGGGGTCAATCCATGAAGTAGCAGGGGACGTTACAAATGGTATAGAGCCTGCACCTCTCCCAGGACGTGTGGTTCGGGGACGAACCAGCGGAAGCTGGTTTGCATGTAACGCCCGGGACGAGGCAGGGAGTGATCGCCGAGAGGGCACGGACAAGGAGTGGCTCCTGCCTCCAGCGGAGGGGTACATGAATGAACCGATTACACACCCGAATGAGAGGGATCCTAAGTCTGTATAGGTATGGGACTATACAGTTAGGAAGGCTTATAAGAATTGATTGGTACTACCTATGCCACAAAGATGCATCTTTCTTCGGTAGCCTATCACGAAAGAACTCCATAGTTAAGCGTGCTTGACTTGGGGTAATTTTGGGATGAGTGACCTCCTGGGAAGTTTTCCTAGGAAACGTGTGAGTGAGGACAAAGCACGTTGAAAAGACCCGTGTTGGTTTGTGGGGGTCAATCCATGAAGTAGCAGGACGTTAGTTTTCCTTGCCCATTAACTAAGCAGGAGTCATGAGTTAATCTAGTGCTACCACTAGTTAAGTTCTAACATCAAGACTCTTGCTTAACCTTCATAATAAAAAGCATATTATAAATAGCCTAAAAATCTTTTTTGCTTTTTTAATAACTCACTCTCATAGAACTGTAATTACACAGTTCAAATTTAATAAAAAATTCTCACGAGGAGGAATTTAAAAAGGAATGAATAAAAGAATTTTTTGTTATAATTTTGTAATACTCTGCTAGATCTCAATAAAAAATCCAAGCTTGAAAACTACATAAAAAAAATGTCAACGGGTCTAATTTGAGATGATTTTTTTTGGGGGGGGGTAGCTAGAGCAAGGAGAAATTAGAGTCTTTTACTATTATTCCAAGAAATGCAATGCAATAGCTAATAAATTAATTATGTTAGTTAAATATGGAGGGTCTCAAATTTGGACTAATCAAGCTCTTAATTATATTTAGGATATTTAAAAATTTGGATTATTTAAATAAGGTATAAAAATGAGAGAGAAATAAGTGGATTTAAGAATTATCAAGGATTTAAATTTTATGAACTAAAAGAGGAGAAATTTAAGATTTTGGACTTTTTGGACACATTTTAAAAAATTTCAGGGACTATTTTGACACATTTAATATTTCAAAGACAAATCTGAACCTATTTTGATTGATGTCATGCCAGCATAACACGTCATGCTAATGGGATCACTGTGACACGTCATCGACACATAGCATGCCACGTGTCACTTAACGTGTAATGTCAAAAATGTAACGGTTGATTGACGGTTGTTTGACAAAGGACTAACGTGACCTACATAATATAATTTCAGAGACTAAAGTGAAACAAGCTTACAATTTCAGGATCAAAGTGACACTTTACTCTACTTAATAATATGGAACATAAGAAATTTAGGAAAGAAATTAGTCACGAAAAGATCTCAAAAAGTTCACCCAAAGTTATAATACCCAGTGTACACATGTCAGGAGACAAGTTCTAAGGCTTAAGGTCCCTGGACCCACCTAGTTGTCCCTTAATTTCACTAAGTCTAGATCTTACACTGTCAAGACCTGACTTAGATCGTACGGCACATGTGGATTCTCATCCCCATGTAAGCCTTGTGATCGTTGCGCCGTACTATATGAATATTTTATTCATAAAATAAATTTTAAATCGTAAATCAGATATCGTATTAACCTTTAATAAATCTGAATAATTCTTTTTCCATAAATAAAATTTGAAACTGTAGTTGTAAAATAAACTATACTGAGTTGCTCATTTACAAAGAAACCATGAATGGTAAATCATGAATTACAAATTAAAATATACTATCATGGGATGCTAAATGCAAAAACTATTCGTATGGTCCGAAACCGTGCCCGCAATGACATTGGATAACTCTAAGAGCAACAAAAAGACACTTCACTCCAAAATAAAGCTCATCAACTAATATCTTTACGCGGAGAGGAGATGACTGGAAAGACCCATAACTGCTACTATTCATGTAATGGGAGAAAAGAGATGGGTGAGTTTTATCTAAAATTTAGTGAGTGAATCCTCATCTATACCCCTTTCATAGTACAATAACAACAAAAAGTATAAAATCATAATAATAACAATATTGAAAACGTGATAATAATAATACTAATGAAAATAATAAACAAACTCTAAAGCATTTTTCATATTTACATATATACGTGGACATAATAACGTGTCTATTAACTGAAAAGTAATGCTTAGTCCCTGGTGAACATGAGCTTCTATCTATAATCTTATGGTCCCTAACAAACTACGTCCCTGGTAGACAAACTGTAGGTACCTAACTAGGTCTCATCTCCTAGAATTGCCACCATGGCTATTTTCTATATCGCTTCCATGGCTGTTCACTACCTTGCCTCCATGGTTGTTTAACATTGTTCCTCATACAAAACATAATTGAAAATAAATAAAAACAACAATGCTTGAAAGGTGGGTACTCTATTCCTGCGAAGTAGAGCCCCTAAATTCTTAGTACACTGAGAGTTATGGATTCATATAACTCTAACAATCTGATTTTAGCATAACTAGCGTGAATTGAGCTCAATGAATCACCCGCTTGTAGGCATTTCGATTTCAAGCTCGCATAATATGTGTCTGATAGTTGCTATGAATCACATGAATTTGTACCTCTTGGTACTATAAAGCTAAAATTCTAAATCTATATTTTATGTTAAAATATTCCCATATACTTGATATTCTAAAATCGTAGCTTAAAATACTAAGGGTTCACAAATATAAAACTTGGAAATCATATAACATTTATTCATAAAGCTGGATCATATTCACATTTCACATTTTTCCACTATATATATATATATATATACAAACTAAATCTTCAGAAACATAATTTGAAATCTAAATCTTGAAAACATAATAATGTCATAAATCCATGAGAACATATTTTTCAAATGGGCATCTTGCTAACTCATACGTTTTGCAACAATTCTCCTTACGAACATGTAAAACATTTTCATAGCACTCAACATACTAATCATGGTCCCATGAGTTTACCTTAAACATATATTTCATGCTCTAGTTGAAAATCATCATTTTCATAACTTAGTAAAATCATCCACAATCTCTAATATAATCATGATCATAATCTTATAACTTTAACAAACTAATAATAATTTATATCTCCTTAAAATCATCTCCAAAAACATGCAATGGTGCTACAATGTAAGGAAAATAACTCTAATGACCAAAATAAAAGTCACAGTATTGAATCCACTCACCTAGAGGATGGAACGTGAAGGAACAACTCCAGGAGAGCTTCTGGAATGAGGGATGACACCAATGTTTGTCATTTCAACCATTAAACTTATGAATACTTTATGGGTATTTATAGATTACCCTAACACAACTCTAATAACATTTGGAAGCACTTCTACTTGATAACAATGAGAGAAAAATCACAACCCAAACTAAGAACATGATAGAATGGGAAAAAAAAGACTAAAATCTATTAACAAACATATACCTTGATGATTGGAGGAGTGAGATTTGAATGAGATTGAGAAAAGAGGTGGGAGGAGGGTTTGAGAGTGAAGGAAATCGGGATTTTGGGAGAAAATCAGAAGAGAAAGGGTTTTATAAGGGTTGGGGGTTCCAATAAGTGGAACGACGCCCTCTTTTGCGCTCCATGGGGACCGCTATAAGGGTTCTCAGACCACTGAAACACGTGAAAACTAACCCTATAACCGCTATGGCAGTCCTGAACTACTATAGCTGTGATAAAAGTCCCCAACTTTTATATTTTTTGTCATCTAGCATCTAGGTTGTCCCAATACTCACTTATTTACATTTCTTAATGCCCTCATTTATTTTACTCTCCATTAAATTTAATGTCCTTATTTATTTTACTCTCCACATTTATTTTACTCTCTATTAATTTTAATGTCCTCATTTATTTTACTCTCCATTAACTTTAAACATAAATGTAAATGAGGAAATACTCCCTTTGGATTTAAATAAAATATCATAAAAATCAAAACCTCAACCGATCAAAATCCAAATTTTGAGTTTTAGTTCAAATCCGAAAATCTTCAAAATTTTCTAAACTTGTAGGTTAAAAACAAAATGTTTAAAGGTTTCATAAAATTCATTAAAAATCACTCTTTAACTTATTTTTCTTTGGGGAACAATTATCGGGACTTTTGATCCCAAGAATGTGGCTCTAACTTATAGTTCTCCAAGAAGGTGTAAGATCTAGACTTATCAAAAATTCAGGACCCAACGGTGGGTCCCGGGACTTTGAGTGTCACGACCCAATCTTAGGCCGTGACCGGCGCATAGGCTAGATGAACCCACCTAGCCCAGCAAGCCTAAAGATGTGATCTCACTAAAATAAATTACAAACTTAAATAAGTTGACTACTAGAAATCAGCACCTCCCCTAAAAATTGAACAATCCACATATCAAGTTTAACCTGTTATCCAGAACAATGACATAATCCAATTTCAACGCCAGGATATTCCAGGATTTCCAGTTATACAAAATAATCATGCTTAAACTCTTAGTCATACACATAATCAAAATATCCAACCTATGTCCTATAGCTGCAAAATATGGAGTCAATAGCCAAAAAGCCTCAACTAACAACAGAGGCATACCAAAAAGAATTTCCTAGGAAAAGGCAATCCCAAGAACTTGCTACTCAACGACCTGAAAAACCTGGAGGAAAAGGGAGGGGTGAGTGAAACAGACCCAAGGACTATAAACAAAGTGGACAAGAAGGAGAAATCGATCAATGCACGAGCCCGTATTATAAAACGAGATAGGCTATAAATCATACACATCTTCAAAAGTCAATAATAAAATTATATTAGTACACACTTCCTCTATTTCTTCCATAGTTTGAAAATAAATACTCTTTGAAATTTTATTTCTAAGTAAATCTCAAAAAGATGAATTATTAAACACATTTTCTCAATTTTTTTTTCTCCTGTTCCTTATTCTCACATAAAATCTACTTCATCATCAAATACTTAAATACTTATGAGGGTTACATAAAAAGCATAAATCTTATTTGGGGAGTAATCTCAACCCGTCAACAAAGTTTATTATTTCTCAAATAAGGTTCTTTCAAACTTTATCTCCCTAAGAGGAACTATGTGCACATAGGCCGTTACATCTCTTCGCTACGGCAAGCGGTAATGCCATTATATCTCTTCGCTATGGCGAGCGGTATTGCCATTATATCTTTTCGCTATGGCGAGCGGTAATGTCGTTATATCTCTTCCCTACGGCTAGCGGTATTGTCATTACTTCTCTTCGCTATGGCAAGCGGAAATTCTATCTTAGAACCCATCATGGTTTTCTTAAATAAATTTTTATCCAACACAATTTGCAAATGAAAAATTCAATCTTTTTCATATAAATCTAACTTTGCAAGTATCAAACGTCATAACTCTTCCAATGCACATCGAAATAACACATAACAAAGATCATGACAATATAAAATTAACAAGGGGAGCTACCAATAATTTCAATCAAATCATGAAGTCATTCAACAGCTATCATATTTGATAAAAATCAACTAACCGAATTAACCAAATAATCCAAATAGCTCATAATGAAATTTTTTTTTCAAATATACCAAATTAGTTTCTCCCATAAAAATAATTTAAAACACTGCCACTATGTAAATAGTCACTCACAGGACAAAGGGATCAACTAGGCCTCTCCCTGACTTTAGGGAGTAGCTCGCTCCACGTCAGAATCTAGCAAACATAAGCATTTTGACACGTTTAAATAATTTATTTCAAGACAATTTATCAATTAGAGAGCCCATTGAACAAAACCCCCAATTTATGGAACCTAGGGTTCCTAAGGATTAGAGAAAAATCAAGTCTTGACACTACCCACTACAACCTATTAATTTTAGAGCTTCTAACTCACTAGATTTATACTTAAAATATCAAACATATATCTATTCACCATTTTTGAGAGCTCACTAGTTTTAGGATATATCCTAGAATAACCAAAAAAAAGTGAATGAGATTGAGTTTGGAGACTTACCTCAAGCTTGGAAGCAAACGGGTATGAAGATTTAATGACAAACTAAGATCACAATGGAGTTTGTGGGTTGAAAAATAAAACAAACAAAAAAAAGAAAAGAAAAGGAAGAAGAAGAGGACGGGAAGGAGAGAACAGAGAGGACGGGAGGAGAGAGAATGTGAGGTGAGTGTGTGTGTGTGTGTAGGGGGGAATAGGTTTTGTTTTCTTTTTTTTTTTAAGAAAGAAATGTGAGGAATTACAAAATTGCCCTCCCCTTTTTCTTTTTGTTTTTTTTTCTTCCATTATGTTACACTTAAGCAAAACCTAACTACTAACACGTGTATACTGGGTATTACATACGTCCTTGGAGGGCTATATGATAGAATCATATTCTTAGGATCAAAAGTCTCGATAATTGTTCCCAAGAGGAAAATAAGTTAAAGAGTGATTTTTAATAAATTTTATGAAATCTTTAAACGTTTCGTTTTTAGCCCACAAGTTTATAAAGTCTTGAAAATTTTCGAATTTGAACTAAAATTCAAAATTTGGATTTTGATCTGTATGATATTTTATTTGAATCCAAATAGGAAATATCTTCTTATTTATATTTATATTTTAAAGTTAATGGAAAGTAAAATAAATAAGGACATTAACTTAAAAAAATGAATGAGGACATTAACTTACATTAAGAAATGTAAATAAGTGAGTGTTGAGGCAACCTAGATGCCAAGATGACAGAAGGATGTAGTTGGGATGCTATTACTACAAAATTTTGCAGGAACGCCTCGCAATCATTTATGTTTGCTGCAGTGAATTGTTGTTTCTCCAGGTTCGCTAGCGAGCTTTACACACTATAGCGAACGTGTCTAATATCAACAGAGTGCAAAATGATGCAGTTTCGTTTAAAGAGCCCCCAACCCCTTATAAAACACCTCAACTCGGGCTCTCCCTCAAACCGAAACCCTCCCTCTTTAACTCTCTCCTAACCCTTCCTCTCTCAATCCACATCATTCTTTCTTCTTCCAAGATCAAAGGTAAAGCTTTTGTTAGTTTTTGCTATATTCTTCCTTTCCATTTCATATATTATGATTTGGGTTTTGTTGTCCTTCATTGTTGTCAAGTGGGGTGCTTCCCCAATATTGTTATAGTTGTTTTAGAGTTGTCTAGAGATTAATCTAGAAGTTTATGATCGTTCTATAGCAGTTGTTGGTGTCATCTTGCTTCAAAGCTCCTTTGGTGTCAACGTCTCTTATCCTCCATCTCCAGGTGAGTAGGTTTGATCTTATAGCCTTAGTTTTATCATTATAAATATGTTTGTTGCATGATGATTATTGAATATAAGATTTGAGATAAGACAAAGTATAAAAAATTATTTTACATCATTATGTTAGGCTATAAAAATTATGATTTATGATAATAACATGAAAGAATAAGTTGTACAAAACCATGTGACCATGATTGCTATGTTATGTGTATGAAATATTTCATATGCTAATGAAATAATTGTTGGAAGAATATATAATTTTATCTAGTTGCTATTTTAACAAATATGTTTTAAGAGTTATGATATCATTACGTATATACTCCAGACTTTGTATTTTAGAAAGCTTTTAGAATATTAAGTTGATTTATTATAAAAATTTATATGAAAGAGTTTTGAGCCTGAGTAGAGTATGGAACAAAGTTTTAGATAAAAGAAATTCAACTATTATGATTATGAACCCTAGTGTTTAAAATTATGATTTTAGATTTATCAAGTATATGAAAAGTTATGTTAGCTTAATATTTGAATTTAAAACTTCAGTTTTATGGTACCAAGAGCTACAAAATTCAGTATGAGTCTTAGCAACTGCAGATACATATTATGTGAGCTTGAAATTGAAATGCCTATAAGCGGGTGATCCCTTGGGCTTAATTTCCACAGCAAGTTATGCTAATGTTAGATTGTTAGAGTTATATGAATCCAGAACTCTCAGTGTATTAAAAATTTAAGGACTCTGCTTTGCTAGGGATAGAGTATCCACCTTTTAGCTATGGTTTTATCAAACTAATTTTGCTGGTAGAGATAATGAAATAGATAGTTAGTTAACGCTTGAAAAGATCATTAACCTTGGTACCAAGTTGTCCATTGAAGAACAGTTTCGCCCCCAACAATTATAGAAATGGGACCTAGTTAGGTGCCCATAGCTTGTCTGCAGGGACTATTATGATTTCAGTAGGTGCTCTAGTTCACCAGGAACTGTATGATCTTTCAGTTCATAATTTTACAGCTTTATTTATTATATATGTATTTATTATGTTCAGCATACTATTTCCTTACGCTCCATACCCTCATTTAAATGATTTCAAGTTTGATTATGAATTTAAAAATATTTGTTATAAACTTATGAATGAAAAGTGTTTTCTTATATAGCTATGCATATAAATATCAAATAATTTATGTTTATTGCATGTATTTTGTATGATATATTTCCTCGGTCGTCCATGTGGGTGATGGGTGAGAATCCACTTATTCCGTTGACTCACCCTCTCCCTTCCTTTCATAGTTGTAGGTGCAGATCTTTTCCTTCAGGTTACAACTAGCTAATTCCAATGGTGAGCCTTATTTTGAAGTAAAGCTTAGTTTAGAATCATGTTAGTTGTTGAAGTGCTCCAGTAGATGTGTAGGCAATCCAAGCCATGTATTCATTTTGAAGATATTGTATTTATTTTCAGAGATCATATATACCCCTATATGTTTTCCAAGTTTAAGTATGGATTTCAATTTCTGTTTTTATTAGCTTATGTAATAAATCAGCTATGTAGTTATGATTCAGTTTTTAGAGGATAAGCTGGTTTTAGATTTAATATTAATATTATGTGATGGATTAGTTTATGGTTTCATGATTAGCAGAATAAATTAAAAGGGATTTTTCAGAGCTTGAATATTAAATACTTCCAGTTTATAAATTTGAATAGTATGTTTTGGATAGAGAAATAGTTGTTGATTTAGAAGAAAATCATCTTTTAAGTATTATATTATGATAAGTAATGCATTTAGAGAGCACGTCACCCAAAGGCTACGTGATGAGATTCCTCACATGTCGTCACGATCAAGTCGGGTTATGACAAAAGTAGTTTGTCTGTGTCTTTATCTAAACATTGGATTGCTGATGTAAGAAAGCTTGCTTTAAAGAAAGCTTCTAGAATTGATAAGATATTAGTGTGTTAGGAAGCATAGGGTCTGTTTGGTTTGAGTTTCCAGTTTCAATTTTTCAGATTTTGTTAAGAAAATACTGAAAATTCTAAAACTACAAATTTCAGTATTTCCTTCATAAAATCCTGAAACTGAAAAATTGAAAATGAAAATTGAAACTGAAATCAAACATGCCCTTAATTTTTATTAATATGTGGGTAGGGTTGTATTAGGCTTTGTTTGTTTAGCCATCTAGGGGATGGTTTGCCCAACTAGAGAGTTTTGCGTCTTGGTTTTTTCTTATCTCCCAATATATAGTTGATTGTGGCCTTTTATCTTGTTTCATGAATATGTCTGTCAAATTAGAAAAAAAAAAAAAAAGTGGTACGGACCCAAATAAAAAAGAAGTCGAATGGTGTTTGAGGCCAACAATATTGAAAAGAAAAAAAATCTGAAACTGAAAGTTTCAAAGGGTGGCCATTGCCCCCCTAAGCTAGATGAGGGCCATGTTGAACTAGCTTCTTATTGCGTTGAAAACTGATAGGTGAACCTCATACTCTCTTTGCTTTTCCAATTGGGGTTGAGCATGTTATATCTGAAAATAAGTGTACCCCCACAACTGTTCATTTTAGGTATGCTCGCACTCTATTATGTATGTAATAGATGAGTCACTTACCGTTTAAAACAAAATACTTGGGTAGATAACGATGGAATAAGTTATTTTGAATAGCCACAATAAATTAAATTTTTAACACTATCAATAAACATTCTAGACAATTGAATTCCCCATTGTGTCCCTCAACTTAACTAATGAATAATATATTTTTCAGAGCAATTGGTTCGAGCGGAAACATGGCTCGAATGAGTTCTTTGAATTATTGAATATAGGATAAGATACATTTTATCCCTAAACTTTTGATCACATACTATTTACATCTTGACTTTTCAAAGCATGTATCATAACACCCTAAACATTCCAAATAATGTAAAAAACTCCTAACTTTCCAAACAGGATAAAACTCTAGGTCATGGTAAAGTGTCGATTACACACAATAAAAATTCAAGGGAGTTAAATGCAAATGAGAATTCGCAAATAGGGTGTAAGTGCATATAAATCATACTATTAGTTGCCAAAATTATTCTGAAGGATGTTTTGCATTATAAAATGTTTAAGTTGTCACGATATACATTTTGAAAAGTTAGATATAAACTCCATATTAAAAACTTGAAGTGGTAAAATACATTTAATCATTGAATGTATTGTACCTAGTTCAAGCTACGTATATTAAAACAATAAAACATTTTTGGGTTTATTTTTTGGTATGAACCCAATGTAAAAATACTAGTAATTGGAAAAGTTATAGGCTGATAACAATCATGAGCATGTAAAACACTATTCATTAGGTGTTTGTGATCAACTGGCCTGCTATCGAGTTGATGCCATGAGATATTCTCACAAAAGTGTTTCCGGAATAGATTTATTGTTCCCTGCAGATAGTCTCTCCAACAGATTCATGGGCTGATAACATCTCCCTTGTGTTTTTTTCAGATGTATATTAGTCTTGCTTTGCAAAATCGTTAACTGTGTTGCTGGAGAACAGTGCCATTATTGCACCATTATTGGGCTATTTCACTATCCATGACAACAAATTTTGTTATAGGTGGGATTTCGATTGTTTAATGGTTCCAGGGCCCTGCTTGCTCCATAAAGACTTTTGAATCTTGGGTTACTATGATGGGCCCAAATTGATTTGGCGTCTTCGCTAAGATATTTAAACCTGACCAAAAAAAAAAAAAAACTAGCTCCCAAAATAGCACCAAACATCCTAGAAAAATATTAATTCTTGACGTTAAATTTGACTAATTAGTTGCTTTGTTGAGTTGCATAATTATCATATTGTCATCATTCTAAGCTTTATGAATTTTCTGTAGGTGATGAGGATGTGTTGAAATTAAATAATGGATCAGTTCCTCAGCTGGTGAGTGGAAGAGCCTTACAAAAAACTACCCTTTTTTTTTTCGGTAGAACAAAACTAGTTTTAAAATTAATGGGACTAGTGTCCCAAGATCAAGTAGTCAAATGGCTGGTCCACTTAGCGCTGAGAAGTGAGAACTGTCTAATGTCTTTAGCAACAGGGTTCACAACATGGGCCAAATACATAGCCCACAAGCATGAAACCATTGCTTTTTTGTTTTTCCGATTGCAAGTCCAAACAGGGCGTAGACCTCAGGACCCAAACAAAAGGCGTTGACAAAAAAAGAGTACATATAGGTGTTTGAATAATTAACCTTAAAAATGTAAATAAATGTACAGTGCAAAATTTTAGAATGAATGATTAACTGGAAGCTCATTTGTTAACAGATTGCACAAATAATCGAAACAGAGGAACGGAATCTGATAGTATTTGTTTTAACTGACACGAATGGAAATGACGGGTGGTCGAGTTGTGGAATGGTGGGCGTTCCAAAAACAGCGAAACAGAATCGGGTGAAAGTGAAATGATGGGTGAAAGTGAAATGATTGATATAGTTAAAAATAAATAAATAAAAATAATAATAAATAAATGAAAAAGATGGCGATATATATATATATGAATGGGTTTCGCACAAACCTGGCTCGTGGACAGCACAAGTTTGATGCGCGTGCTCTGCTCCCACCCTCTCTTCCACCTCCGCAACCAAACTAGTAACAATTTTTCGGATACCAGATTCAGATTTTTCGTTTTGGGGGGCTGCAAAAATGGATCAGTGGAGGCCTCAAGATTTGTCCAAAACCGCATCCGCTGCGGCAGATTCAGCACCCTCTCATTCTCAACACCTCCTTACTCTCACCTCTAATGATCGCTCCTCCTTCCACGACTCCCCAGGGTTCGCTCTCTCTTTCTTCAATTTAATTTTGGATGATAGAAGAATACAGTTGAATTATTTTATACTTTTTTTAAAAAAAAATTATGGAGTTGTTTTCAAGTTGAAGTGCTTTTGCGTGTTGTGTAGGCAGAGGGGGGAAGTGGAAGCGGCGGCGCAGGATCCAGCTGCCGCAAGAAAAGTTCAGAAGGCTGACCGCGAGAAACTCCGGAGGGATCGACTGAACGAGCACTTCCACGACTTGGCCAACACATTAGGTCTTTCAATTTCAATTTTCAACATTCCCAATTCCATTTTCCCACTTCGTGTATAAAATTATTAATTATATAAATAATATTATGCTGATTTCAATATGTGGCTACTCATGTGATGTGACAGTTTTAATTTGTTCTAGTTATATAGAAAGTGGTTGAGAAATTTTATTCTTGGTGAACTCAAACTGCAGATCCTGATAGGCCCAGGAATGACAAGGCTACCATCCTTACGGATACAATCCAAATGCTTAACGATTTAACTGCTGAAGTTAATAGGCTGAAAACCGAGCATAAAGCTCTTTCTGAAGAGTCACGCGAAGTATGGTGACTGTTCTTGTTTGTCCTTTAGATAACAAAGCCTGGTTGCTGCTGCTTATTTATTCTCTTTCTGTTGTTGTTTTGATATTCACAGCTAATGCAAGAGAAGAATGAGCTCAGAGAAGAGAAGGCGTCTTTGAAATCTGATATTGATAACCTTAATGCCCAGCATCAGCAGAGGGTCAGAATCATGTTCCCATGGACTGCAATGGACCACTCTGTTGTCATGGCTCCACCTTATTCCTATCCTGTTCCTATGCCTATCCCTCCTGCTCCAATGTCCATTCACCCAACTCTTCAACCCTTTCCTTTCTATGGAAATCAAAATCCTGCCCACATTCCCACTCCATGTTCGAATTATGTCCCGTTCTCTGCCCCGGTTGAGATGCCATCGGCCCAGTTTGCTTCCTCGTCCCACGTTCCTAGCCAAAAAGAATCCCGGAGCAAGTCGCCGGGTCATAGGAGGATCGGTGATGCTGACAGGTGTAGTGAGTCTCATGATGTTGCTACAGAGCTTGAACTTAAGATGCCTGGATCATCAACACAGGAGGTTGGTTATACTAGAGGATCTAAAAACCAAAACTTGTTTCGATGGTCAAATTATTGAGTCTGCATGTCAATTTGTGTAGGATTCTACTTCTGGAGGACGGAAGGGGAAGCATTCAGCGAGGAAGGATAGAGTCATCGCAGATGGAAGCGCTTCAAGCCGGTATTCTCCGTCTCAAGGACTACAAGATAGCTCCAACAGTGTGGGTGACATCCCAAAGGCTGATAACTGATGATAAATAAGGACTCTTGTAACACTTTCGCACATCATACAGGTCATATATATCTTTAGCTGAAACCCAATTGATGGTTTCTATCATTTCTAAAGCAAAATGATGGATGGAAACAGTTCTTCTTCCCATGACAACACAAAGTGGAGCTTGGGATCTTGCTGACTTTCTTTTCTTTGGCACCATGAGCAGCCAAAAGATGATGATTATTCCTGATGTATGTATTGCATAGGCTTTAGACTAAGAAGGCATCGTATTCCCTTTATAATAGGGTTCAAGCTAGGCACAATGACTTATCCTTTTGAGTCATTTGACTGCTTAAGAACATCTCAGCCCATGTAAAACTAAATATAGATTAGCATGTGCATACTTTCGATTGTCAACATAGTTAATGCAAATCTTTAGTGTGAATTGTTCTATAAGAGCCATATGACTTCTGTGCCAGTTTCTATCATCTTCTCTGCACATGGACCTCGCCTTTCCGTTTAACCCTTCCCGTCTCTGTTTTTTTTTTGTTCACTCACGCCGGGTTTAGGCTTCCATAATCTTAAGTGCAATAGTTATTTCAACACTTATTGATGTCGGGCTAGAGACAATGAATGTGCATTGCCTTGTTCAATTGTAATACTCTTTTTTGTTTTTGGTCAACGTGCAATTGTAATACTCAAACGCATTACGAAGCTCGGAAGGCATTTGAGGCCGTGAGTATTGTTTTAATGAACAGAAAAACTTCACATAATTATTCATATTTACGGACTCAGTTAAAATAGGTCTCATAAACTTTTATCTATGATACAATTATTTGATTATGGGACCAATAAGTTTTATTGTGAGTATTTATAAGAACGAAGTGATAAATTTATGCTCATCTAATTCTATAACAAAAATAATAAAAAAAGCTTATGCTCATCTAAATTTTTTTTTATAATATTATACAAATGTCTGATAAACAACACCGATAAGGATATTAAAAAAAGATAAGATTTAAAGTTTTGTAATAGTCCCATACTTTGAAAACATAATATTTGACTCTTTAACCAACAAGGATTAGGTAAATCCTTATTACTATTACTATTACCTTCAAGCTAGCCAAATCAACCAAAAAAAATCCTAAGAACGAAACTTAAGTAATGGTAATGTCATGTGAAAAGTTCTCGTGAGAATCCATTTCCAGTTATAAGGAAAAGTCTACCAATTGAGCCAATTCTTTTCTGACAAACATTGCATCTTCATTGTTGAAAACGAGACTAACTATTTTCACCCTTAAATACGCTCAACTATGCCATCACCATCATTAGGTGAATACTTCAAATGTTGCTATCGGGGAGCATTTAGCCTTTAACTTAAAACTGATATCAACGGCCATAATTCCAAAATAATAATAAGAAGACTAACAGTAGTAATCTTCATATTTGAGATATCAGAGGGCATAGATGGGAAGAACAAGAAAGAACAAATGTATCAGCCTTTTTCCAACATGCACAAAGAGTGATCAGGGGTGGAATTTGATAAGTTGATCAAAATTCCAACAGCAATTTACCACTAGAGAGAGAGAGAGAGAGAGAGAGAGCGCCAACTTACTCTAAAATTAGTACAATATATGATATGTATGCAATAATTAGTGTTGCGATTGCTTTTAGCATGAAAGAAATTTATATATCAAATAAAGAAAATGAAACTCTAGAGTCTAACCATAATTTCATTTGACGATTAATTATGGGAACTTTTTGCTAGAAGATTTTTATTTATAGTTACACATTACATTATGGTACAACTTACAAGCAAGCCAAGAAAACCCTGACGCTCAAATGATATACACCGATAAAAATGTGATACCCGAAGCCAATCCACGCAGGGTTTACACAAACTCTATTAAAGACCTCTTGACACATAGCCCTCTAGACTTTTGCATCACACAGAATCCGGTGCGGGATGCCAGAGTCAATATAACAGGAGTTTAGAGTTTCATAGAATGGTGAGAGAGCAAAATGTGCAGAACATATATAAATATCTTAAGGGCTTCAGCACAATCTGCACAGGAGATATGATGGTCTTAAAACAACTCCACCACTCTCAACAGCCTGAATTATCTCAGCCTCTGAAACACTTCTAATCTACAGCTTCCGCTGACGGTGGTGAGGCGGGCTCGCCACGTGTCGAGAGCCAATGCTTGCAGTTCTTAGAAGTCTGCGAATTCCGGTAGGCTGATTTTTCCATCTTTGTCAATATCAGCTTCCTCGAGCAATGGATCAATGGAGCCTCTCAAGCCAGTATGCTGAAAAATATATATATATAAAAGGTAATATTAGTTGCAGCAAATATGTATCTGATGTGTAAAACATTATTTGAAAAATATATACAGAGTTCAAAGGAGTGCAAGATTTTCTAGCAGTGCTTAAACACCCCTTCCCTCCCCTCAAAACAAAAAGAAAAACCTTCGTTAAGGATGCAAATACCAATCAAATATATTACAGGAGAGCTTTTAAGGAAAGAATTTTTCATGTTTAGGAAGCTTGAGTAAAGACATGAGACCAACCATTCTAAGTTCATCTGGAGTAATATATCCATCCTTATCTATGTCAAATTTCTCAAAAGCAGCTTGCGACCGGTGCTGCCATTTCTCAGAGTCATGTTCCTCCAATTGATGCACATGTAATGTAGCTGCCACAAACTCTGTGAAATCCACTAACCCGTCTGTGTTGCTGTCTATCTGCAAGCACACAATACAATGATTTATTATAGTGGTTTTACCAGGCAAAGGATGTGCAGACATCAGTGCCAAAGGCAGAGTAGGATAAAAGCAGCTATAACGAATGAGAGTGATCAGAGAAAGCAACAACTATTGGCCTTAAGGAGAAAAAAAATGCAAATGATATCATTAAATACCAAAGAAACTCCATGCCTACAAAGGACCACAAATACTCACCGCTTGCAATATCTCTAATACACGTGATTCTTTCAACTTCCAAGGGAGGTCTTTAGCAAGAGCCTGCACAAAATCTGCCCTTTAGACCAAAGTAGGGAAAAACTATATTCAAGGAGGCTGTGTTCAGGTTTAATGTAGTCAGAAAGCCAATTGATTAATGGGCTACCTGTCTCATCTCTTCTAGACTAATGGAACCATTTTTGTCAACATCTATTGCATCAAACTGATCTTTTAGATCAGACAACTCTTCTTCATCAAGTGTGCTAGCCAATGCCTGCAAGATAATCAAGTAACAAAAAAGAAAATCGATGTCAAACAAGTTCCATGCCTTCAAGCATGCAAAATATTGTGAATTAATTAGTTTTCCTACCCTCAATGCAAATTGTTTCAATCGACTATACTTCACAAACTGTCGCATGTTGCTTAGGACAGATATATCAATAGGAATCTCCAATGCCTCTCCTCCTTCTCTAACCCATGGATGTGCTGGAAATATCAGAATTAATCAAAACAATTCTACATTAGGATACAGCTTTGCTTATAAAAATGGTTTAAGTAAAGGAAAACATTTATACAGTTTGACTACCAGTGTGTTTGAGTCTCTCAGTTCATTGTTAAACTGAGAAAACTCTGCAAAGAAAAAAATCTATGAAAAACTGCAAATTTAATTCAGCAATCAAAGCATAGCTGAACAATTAGCGCAGAAAGAATTGAATAGCTCTAGCCATTTATAGTGTAAGGATGTTTAGGCCACTAAATACTTCTGAAAGTGACTACTAAAATACACTTTATCTCATTCTAGATAACCAGTTTATTGTCTGTAAATATACTTTTTGACTATTGTGGACTCGCAGCAGTAGTTAAATGCCATTTTCTTCTCTATGAGATAATTTACCCATGATGTTTTTGTTCTCTGTTCAATCAAAGATGCACTATATTATATTGCCTTTCTGTTCTTTGCATTCAATTATTTTCCAATTTTTTTCCTCGTTCCTCTCATTTTTACTTGAATAATTCAACTTATATATAATTTAAGCAAACATTCAATGGAAAACTTTTTTACCTAATCACAAGAGGAGGATATTGATACAAAATTTTAAAAACAGAATTGCAAGTCCAGAATGAGGCCTATTTTGCCATATGCATAGCTTCATATTCAGTATCGTTAAAGTTTTAAATACTTTCATTGAAAATAAAGAAATAGAAAAAAAAAGTTTCAACACTTAGATTAAGTGTTTAAAATGAATAGCTTTTCAAATGCTATAAATTTGGTGCCTAAACTTTAAGCACTATTGAAAACCCTGTACTTGAGACAGTGACTAAAATGTAGAATTATTGTTCAAGAGGAAATCAGATAACATGATAAATAGCTTTCTCATAATAGGAAAACAATTGGATACATACATAGAGCCTGAGCAGCAGTGAATCTTGCACGAGGATCCTTTACCAATAGTTTCTTCACAAAGTCTTTAGCAGCATTGCTTATGGAAGGCCATGGTTTGCGCGGAAATCAGGCTTGTTCCGTAAGACCTGCATGATATGATCACATATTAAAGACAAAAGCAAAAATATTTAACACTAAAAAACTTTCATTTATCACAATCAAGTAGGCTATGAAAGTGATGGCCATAGATTTACTCATGATCTAAAAGAAACAAGAATAGATAGCAAATCCAACATAATAATGAATTATACCTCCTTGAAGATACCATCCTCAGTCTTATCCCAAAATGGGCGTCTCCCACAAAGCAATATGTATGTAATCACCCCAATACTCCATACATCTGATTCAGGGCCTGACTTCCGTTTTAGCACTTCAGGTGCAACATAGTAAGCACTGCCCACAATATCTTGAAATCTCTTTCCTGAAATTTTGTTTCCAAAGAGAGACGACTTGAACTCTCAAAAAAGAATGCAAAACATGTCTAATACAAAGGGGGACAAAAAGGAAACAACTCAATTATTAACACAAATCAATTATTAACATAAATAACTTTCCTCACCTGGTTTTATGAAATCAGATAACCCAAAATCTGTAGCCTTTAACGGTGAATCTTCTCTGGTTGATTTGAAAAGAAAATTCTGCATGCAAAGGGGGAGAAATGAATGTGATGTCCCGTAGCAAGCGTCCATATTGCTTAAATATGCCAATGGACTTGACCATACCTCTGGCTTCATGTCCCGATGTACCAAACCATGTAAATGACACTCAGCTGCTACCTTAAGCATCTGTCTTACAACAACTGCTGCATCTTTTTCAGTGTACCGGCTGTCCTTCCTGATTAAAGCAGAGGAAAACAAAGTAAGTTCTGTTACAAGGGGAGAAAAAAAAAGGTTGCCCAAAAAATAATAAAAACCAATGACATCCAAAATGAAACTATACTCACTTGGCCAATATCCTATCCAGTAGTTCTCCGCCCTCACATAACCTAAGAAGGTAAATTGTCAAGAAGTTCACTTTAGTCATGACAATAACTTACATGTATAAATGAAGGAACAATAGAAATTAGAAAGTAAACACAACACAAATGATTTGACAAATCAGCTCCCAAAAGATAAATCCAGAGCATATTGCAGTCTAGTGCTGGTCAAAATCAGATGAGCATGGTGAAGCAGCATGAAAAAGAGACTAAAGCAAGAGTAGCTTACTCCATAACTATGTACACATATGAATCATCCTCGAAAGCATTATAGAACTGGACCACATTTTCATGGCCTGCAAGTTCTTTTAATATCTTGACCTCTCGCTTAACATCCTCAACGGCTATGGGAAGAAGCATCTGCCACAAAATTCAAGGATTGATTCAGGAATGCATGAAACCTCTTATAAACACAAACAGAGCAAAACAACAAGAAATCACCACAAAAAAGGCGCTTAAGTACAACTTAGGAACTTCAAACCCATAATACAGATTTACATGAAACCAATTGCAGCTGCAACACTTTGCAGGATTCCATATACATAAACTTTTGTCAAGGCCACCCCCAGAGGCCTCCCCGCAGAGAAATGTCATGGAAAATTGAAATGAAAACTGCATTCACCAGCAACTTTAAAGTGTACTTTATAATAGACGGGAAAATGCAACCAAATGGTCTTGCAAAATAGGTAATACAGCCACAACTACACAAGCCTGTTATGTTTCAAAACCACATATGCATTGGAAAATTGCTAGGCATTGCAAAAACCCCTAAGAAAAAGAAAGTTTCTCAACTTATCATTAAATATATAGTCATCTGCACCAGCACCCACCAACAAAATGAATGACGCCTCTATAAATCAAACCCCACAAAAATATTCTTCCTGACCCATTGACCAAAACAAAAACCTCAATCGGATAAAAAGAAAAAGTTAAAAAACAAAATATTTGTATCATCGTTACACAAAATCTAAACGTCGATTTGAAGTTAAAACTCAAATTGGCATCAATGGATCGAAACACATAGGAGTAACAACTACCCCATAAACACGAATCGAAATGAATGAATGAATGGAATACCACCTTGGCCTTCTCGAGCCTCTTAACGGCAACACGATCCCCAGTGGCCTTATCAATCCCGACATACGTGTAACCGAACTGCCCGTGGCCCAACAGCTTCCCGAGGGAGAATCTCCTGTCGAAGTCCTTCTCGTAACCGAAATCCGTTCGCTTCCCGCACGGCACGTGCCCCACGTGCCTCCTCGAGCTCGCCTTCTCCTTCGCCCTCTGGTTCTGGTTCTTCTTGTCCTCGTTTCTCCGCGGCAGCTGCTTGTGAACGGTCAGCGCCGTGGTGGTGGCCGCCGCCGCCGGAGCTGCGACCGCGGATTCCGCCTTGGAATTCCATTTGCGGTTGCGGTTGGCGGTGGAGGTGGCGTTATTGTTGTTGTTGTTGTTGCTGTTGCTGTTGGAGCCACTGACTTTTGTGGATGAAAAGCAGATTCCCATGATGGAATGGTGAAGGGTGTTACTATTGGTGGATCAAGGGTAAGATGGGATTTTGGATGTGAAGGAAGAAGTGTTATCATTCATTGACACACAGAGAGAGAGAAAGAGATGAAGGGAAGGGAAGGGATGGAGCAGGGAGGAAGAAGAAGGGAACAAGGAAAGGGTGGGTGGTGGTGATGGTGGTCAAAAGAGACTTTTTGAATCAATGAAGGAAGAAAAAAAAAAAAAACAAAGATGAGAGAGAGAGAGAGAGAGAGAGAGAGAAAGAAACAATGGGGGGTTGGGTTTGGCAAAGCGAAAGCTTCCTGGCCAAAACTACTTCCTTCCCATAATTCCACATTGTCGTTTTTTCATTCATTCTTCAAGTTAGTTGTACCTCGTCACGTTTGTTTTTATTTTTTAGTTTTTTCACATGTATCGACTTCATTTTCTTTTCTCTCTTTTATAGATTGGATTTAATTTTCGTCTGAGGTGCAATGTAAGTAGTAATTCTGTTTGGAGACTTGCAAAGATTTGTTTGGAATCAAGTATCACATAACTGCATAAGTAATATGTCCAGGATTAGCCTTATTTTAATTAAAAAGTAACATATCTATCCTTGATTTTTTTTCTCAGCGCACTTAAATCTCGATCCAAAATTACATCTTTTAAGGAATTCGAGTCTCTCTTATTTGGACTAACAACTTGTTAGTGGAGGAGAATTAACATTTAGGATGTGTTTGATTTTGAGATTAATTTTTTATGGATAGATTTTGTGCGTAAAAAATTCACTTATAATTGTTTTTTAATAGTTTGAAATTTGATATTGTTTTAATAATTGACCGGCACCATATCTAATTCTTTTTATTAAAATGTCATTAAATATTAGATTTAATGATAAATAATTGAGTTTAATTTTTATGGACCAACTATAAAAAGGTTTTATATTATCATTCAATTAAATCATTTTATTTAGATAACTTTTTAAATAGTGGGTGTAATATTAAATTTAGTTGATACAATATATGATTAAATGACAATATAAAAATTTATTACATTTTAGTGCATAAAAATTAAACTTTAAATGATTTATACTCGTGAGAAGATAATTAAAATTCAAATTTTTAAAATTAATTTATCATGAAAAAATGTTCTTTATTTACGAGAGTAAGAAGATAATTTAACAATGATATGTTTGCCAAGTTTTCAAATTAAAATTAAAAAATGAATGTCGGATGTCTTTTCTTCTATGATTTTTTTCTGCTACAACAAATTTAAATTGTTAAAAAGGAGCATAATTAAAATCTAAATGATTTGTCACGAAACAGTTTAATCATCTTCACCCGTAGCCTACTAACTTGGTGAAAAGAAAAAGTAAAGATTTAGTCATGATTAAATGTCCAACATTTTATTTATGTTAACCATGAGATCTAGCCCAATTAATAATTACCTGGATTTTATCTAGTAAGGCATTTGATTCTGATAGTAAATACCTTAAGTTTTTCTAAAAAAATATTTTATTTATATTTTTTACAGATTATACTTGTATTGACAAATATTCAAATCTTGTAGTTATTACTCTGAAAAAAGGTTTATTTAACTGTTATTATTAAAAGAAATTCTATACAGTAATTATAAATGCTAAGTTTGTTTTGATAAGTTAATAGTACAACACTGAATAATATTTGAAATTTTAACATTGATAATGATCAAGAATAAATGTAAGGATTAGTTCAGTCTGAAAGTACAAGCAGAAATGAAAATCTATTTGTATCTTTATCAATAAATTCTTACTACAAATTATGCATAAATTTTTGCCTCATGTTTAATCGATAACTAGCAGACCGCAGGTAGTAAATTATCGAGATGTTAATTATTGGCAAATTATTTGGAAGGATTATACCAAACCAATTTGCAGCTAATCTACGAAGATAACGGTTATAATTTTCTATATTTAGCATTTATAGTTAAACAGTATTGTTGGCATTATTACATGAGGAAATTACAGAATATTGAATTTCCCAAATTTAAAAAACTTAAATAAGGGGCATCTATTTTGGTACTTGCTGTAGATTTCGGTACCTATAATGAAATACTGTTGATGTTGTCAAAAAAGCTCATGTTAATAAGTGGATTTTATAGGTATACATATTATATATAGTAGTATAGGGGCATACACATAAGGAGAATGGTTTATTATAAAAGTGAGAGGAGTAAATATGGGTTGTATAACTTATATAGATGGTAAGAATTGAAAATTAATTCATATAATTAATACTCACATACTAATTTAAAAAAATATATAACTTTATGTTTTAATTTTGATTGTTCATATAAGATGTCAATATTCACTCATTCCACTCTTATAATAAATTATTTCTCATGTGATACGCACCTATTAGTACACTCCATATATATTGAGTAAACAATTTACTTTAATTTCATTTAGAAAGTTATGAAAACTCTCGAAGTTATGAAAACTCTCTCGTGGAGCTTTAACCAATGTTTGCTAGGCAGATTCTTACATGGGGATAGTTGGGTTTGGGACCATGTGGTCTCTTACAATTTTATAATAGTATAAAAATAATAAAATGACATTTTTATCCTCTTTTAATTTTTTTTTCTCAAACCATCTTCCTTTTCTCCTTTCCTCATCTTGCGCTCTGCCCCTTCTACTATAGCAATATTCACCTCTGAACACATTTCCCCAAGCACACTTTCTTGGACCGACACATATCCACCACAACAAATAAACACCCACAACTCCGTCATCTTCTTGGATTAATTAAGAGAGTTCAGTTGAAAATTGGGTCTTAGACCCCTTTCTAAGAATGTTTTATTCAGAAAAAAGGACCTTTTCCATTTCACAGGTTGTGTCAATATTAAAATCTTCACTTATATCCAATTGAAAACATACATAAATTCATCAACCGTATTCGTGTACGCACTCTTGCTAGTATTTTAATTTTTTGTTTTTGGGTAAAAAAAGGTGATTATGCCTTTTTCCAGAACAGCCAGTCCGCCACTCATCGTTGCAATTAGTTCGCAGCAAACACAAAACCACCATGAGGATCGTCATCCCTTGCCACTGCCTCTCTTGCGGCTGTCGCTAAGAATGGCATCACCACCTTCTAACCGTGTTGCTAGCGGATGACGTGAACGATGGAGGAGAAGCAGCGCTAGTGCGGCAGTAGAGCTTACGGTGTGAGGGGTGGAGGATGCCGCTATCTCTCCGGTGGCGGAGTTCACATCTTTTGTATTCTTGCTTCTTCTTCTTTTTTGAAAAAATGAAAAAATAAAAACCTTTTACTGGTTGTTAAAATGTGAACCTAGACTTGATTTTGTCCATGTGTGATTTTTTTTACCCCAAGATTGATTTGGATTTATGCAAACGGACCAAGGAATCAGAAGTTCTTGAAAGAGCAATTATGTTCTATCTTGAGTGTTGTATGTTGGCATGGGTTGTACTCGCTGGCAAGAGAGTTGCGGACTGATGGGTAGAGATATGTTTATTGTGATAGAGTGGTTGGTGTCGTGGCTGGAAAATCCGAGGACCACGAGAGAGATTAAGGGGGAGGACGATGGCGTGGTGTATGTGGGGCGAGGTTGCCAGATGGATAGAGGAAAAAAAGGGAGAATGATATTTAGAGAAAAGAGTCAATGAGGATAAAATGGACAATGTCTTTTTTAATAAATATTAAAAAATATATATATGAACTTTATAGATATTTTTCTTCAAATAAAGTTTTTAATCTTAACCATTAGATCAAAATTCTAATGGCTGAGATTGATGACCATATGGTCTCAAACCCAATTGTTTCTATTTAAGAACTTACCATGTTTGCTAATGTTATTGAGTAACTTGAGTGACTTTTATCAATTTGGACTTTAAGAGAGCTTTCAAAATTTTATTAGGGATGAATTTGAAATTGATTGTCATTCAATGACTACTTTAATAGTTTACTCTCTCTCTCTCTCTTTTTATGCTGTTGAAAGAAAGAACAAAAAGAGCACTAGGGGCACCTAATTTATCATATAATCCTTAGGACATGTTTGGTTTAGTTTTCAATTTTTCTTTATAAATTCTGAAAAATTGAAAATGAAACTTAAACAAAAGATCTATATTTTAAAAAATATAACTAAATATCAAAAATTATATATTTATATATTATAATTTACAACTCTTTTTGAAATATAATAAGTTTGTACTAGCAAGTCAATATCACATAAGTCAATAACTAGATTGATGAAATTCAATTTTCACAAAAACATTATTCAAATTTTACTGTAGGAGTTAATTATATTGATCACTTTCCTATAGAATGTATCAATTTATTATTTCTTATCAATAGTTTTCGACTCATTTAAAACCAAACAAGTTATAATGTTTAATAGTTGTTATTTACTGCTTAGCATTGAGGAGTAAAACTATATACAACTTAGTTACGATTTTAGGGAAAAATGATGAATTACTAAAATGTTAAAGTCAGTAAGAATTTAAATTAAAACTTCAATAAGAAATTCTTCAAGAAGTATATAGTTTAGATTTAATTTTGACAGACAATCAGGATGAAATTATTTCACATAACCATTAAATTATGCACAGTCGCATTATGAAAATTATTTGAGTCCATCCATTATAATTATGTAAAAAGTCATATAAAAAGTGTTTAAGATATATAATTTATTGACAATATAAAAATTTTTATTGTAACAATGTATTAAAATTAAAATTAATCTCTAAAGTTTAAACAGATAGTTAATAATCTATATAATTCAATCTCTATAAATTATGCTAAGTATATTGAAGTAATTTAAGTGGAAAAAAATAGAAATAGTTCTCTCAATTTTTTGTGCTAGTCATTTCAGCTTTTATATATATATATATATATATACATATATATATATATATATATACACACTGAAATTACGTTCATTAGCTATCTGCTAAAATCAAAAGGACAAAAGAAAGTATAATTTGTAATTTATCCATTGTTTGGAAAGCAGGATTGGCTGGGTTGGGCAGGAGGGGCTGAGTTCCGGGGGGGGCCTGGAAACCGAGCCACCGGTGAGAACGGGGAAGGAGGGGCAAGCCAAAAAGGGTTTGGGTTTTTTTTTTAAATGCAAAATTTCATTATTTTTTATTTTTTTTTAAAAATACCTAAAATCTCATATTTCCTTTTTTTTTCTTTTATAATATGGGAAGTAGTAACTTAAGAGATTTGATTTATATAGATAATGTTTATTTTAATTAAAAGATGAATTATATTATGTTATCTGGGTTTTATTGATACCTAATTTAATTTTTAGTTATTTTATGACATATATTTTATTTTATATTTTTATATATTTATATAAATAAATATTTTATTATATACCGTTATATCCTTTACAATTAAGGTTAACCTCTAACCTCTAAACTTCCAAGGTTAAATCTAAATTTTTGAACCTTGAATTTATCCTTTTAAGTTAATTGAAAATAGTATTTATAATTGTATATAAGACATGATTCATGTCTCATCTATTATTAAATATGTAATAAATCTTATTTAAATGAAATTTATATATCATTTAATAATAAATAAATTATAAATTGATATAATATTTAATATATAATAAGTATAAATAATACAATTATTTGAAGTTAAGTATATGCGAATAAACAGATGATCTCTCATTAACTTGACGGTTTCACTGAAAAGTGCCTTCAACTTAAATAAACTAAACTTATGTAGTAACTATTCTCGGAAATTTAAGCAACATCATTGGCATACTTGATTTGACAGTCTTTTGATCATTAAATTCAGTAATCATCCAAAAAATCACGCGAGAAGTTTTAAAATACCAAATACGCTAATGTTGACTAAGTCTTCCCTCGTCAAGATATTAAATATTTAAATATTATGCAATATATTAGATGCTACTATTATTTTATCAGAAAAAAATCGAATGAGCCATGAAGTCAATATTGTAGGGTGCTCTTAGTCTTTACTCGAGAGTCGCTACTTTTTGTACATTTCTCCCTTTTCTACAGCTAACTACTGTACAACGTTGACTCATACATTTTGACCCATGTTACTAAAATTTACACTGGGTAGTATTTGGCACAGAGATAGAGATAGAAGTATAGGTATAGAGATAAACCTATAGAAACAGTAAAAATAGAGACATAAATAATAAATATATATAGGAGTATTATTAGAAGAAAAAAATATTAAATTTCTATTTTTATATCATATTTCTATTTTTTAAAAGTAGAAATTTTATGTTTTTCTGAAAATAGAAATTTTTTTGTTCCTATTCCTGTCTCCCTTTCAAATATGTTTCTCTCCATTGTTATATTTTGTGTTTTGTTTCTCAAACCAAACGCTACCTAAAGGTCCAATTGAATGCTAAAATTGAAATTATAATATAAAATTCTAATTCAATTTCAAATCTTTTAAAATTAGAATTGATTTAAAATCTTAAATTGTATTTAGGTTTGCTATAGAATTATAATATAATTATTAGAAAATACTAAATAAAAAAACAAATTATATAGACATTAATAAGGAGAAAGAGATATAATAAATTTTGAAATTGACAATTCATAGAGTATAAATTAAGAATTAAGTAGAGCTAATTCTTTTCACAACAACCATTGTTAGAATTGAAAATTTATATATTATAAATTATCTACTCTACTATCTATGTGATCGTATAAAGAGGTGAAAAAAAATTTAACTATCTTTTGGTTAATCTTTTATTGCAATATTATCCATGTTATCCATTAATATTTACACTATAAATTATTTAAATCGTTATATTATTTTTAATAACTCAAAATGAGGATATAATTGTAAAATGGAACTCATATTTTTTTATGCTAGAAGTTTAATTATAATTAATATTTATGTTTAATGTTAATTAGTATAATTAATAAATTTATAAATGCATCATAAAAAATAAAAACTTAAAAAGTTACATTTAAATTCTATATAAGTAGAAAGTCAATAAATCGCTTGAGCCAACTCCGCTTCCATTCAATTACAGCGAGGGTACATACATGTGGTCTTTGGAATTTGGATAGGCACTTTATTGGCAACATTCTTCCACCCACTCTGTTAAAGTGATTGATTCCTAACACTCTGGATGATGTATCACGTGCCCGCATCACCTGCCAGTTAGATAACTAGTGAATGCCACTCATACGGTTTCACAAATTTAATTTTGGATAAATTTGATTTTATAAAACTAGTTTTGATTGAAAGTTAGTTTGCGCTTTTACTTAATACAAAAATTTACGGCTGTCGTTGAAATTCAAACGTTAATTTTAACAAAATAGTTGTTGGTTAAATAATATTATTTAGTAAAAATTATTTTTGAATGTTTAATTATAAAAAGGAATTTAAATTTATTTTTTGGGTTAAATTAAGAAATCAAGAGCAAGTTACATTGACATTTCTTGAAATTTGGTAAAATTAATTCTGTTTTCCTTCTATTTGTAAAATTTATTTAAGAAATCCTTGAGTTCAGAAATCATAAAATTGCCCTTCCATAAGTTTATGAAATAATTAAAGTGACCTTCACTAGTTCACATTGTACAATATATTCAGAGATCGGTATCACTCAAACAACTAGAGGAGAATGAGGTGGATTTTACCAAATTACACAAAATGTCAGTAATTTACCCAAAAATCAATATTGAAAATATAATCATAAATAATTTTAGAGGTTAATTTCTATTACTAAGGGTAAAAACGTTTTATTACATTGTCACCCAATATAAAAATTGAACAAAATATCAAACCATGGTGGATTATTGTTTTATAGTGAATAGTATCTAGTATGATTTAACATTTTTTTGAAGATTTAATATTTTACACTATCAATGTATAAAATTTAAATTCATGATTTAATAATAAGATATTTTGTGTTGAAACTAAAGTTTGTTCAAATATTATAAAATCTAATCACTTTAAGAGTATGTTTGGTTTGAGGGTAAAATTTACATGAATGGACTTTATTTATTATTTTACACATGAAACTAATTTGTGTAATTTTTACCCCTCAACCAAACATATCATAGGGTATATTTTTAACAAATTTAAAACATTAATAAATTTTACTTATTTAAATGACTATGTAGTATTCTTATTATCTAAAGAATCAGGTTTGAACATGTCACATCTTGATTCCCGGAGAGTGCCAATAGAGGCCTGCAAATTAAACACTTCGACGCTCAAGTATTAGGCCGTATAAAAATACTGTAAATAATAATAATTTGTGACATTATCATAGATGGGCGCAAGACCCTTATATAATAGCGAGTATGATGATAGGATAGGCTATCTTTCCATTGTTTTTGTGCATTGGAGAATCTTGCATTGAGCCATCTGAATGATAAAAATAAATATAATATATAATTACGAAAGGGATGCTTTCTAAATTTGTCCTTTAAATACAATTTTAGTAGGGAAACATATGATCTAAAACAAAAAAATTGGTTGAGGCATGTTATTTGTTGAATAGATTTCTATTCGACCTTTTACTCATGTAACGTTATAACTATGATTTGATTATTAGGTTTTCTCTTTTGATGGATAATTTATAAGTATTCTTTAAGCAACGATAAATTTGAAGGCATGCCTTGACTTTAGACTAAAGCAGATTTTTTCCTTAACCTAAACTTTACGCATTATATATATATATATATATATGTTAGAAGCAAATCACCTTTTTTTCATTTTTATATATATAAACTTTAAGCAAATCACCTTTCTCTACCAAGAGACTAATTTGTTGAATAAATTTCTATTCAACCTTCCGCTCATGTAACATCATGACTATGATTTGATTCTTAGGTTTTCTCTCTTGGTAGATGATCTGTAAATATCTCTCTAAGCACTTGATAAATTCGAAGGCATGCCTTGACTCTAGGCTGAAGCGAGTTTTTTTTAACCTAAACTTTATGCATTATATATATATATATATATATATATATATTAGGCTCTTATAATTATATGTTAGAAGCATATCACCTTTTTTTCATTTTTATATATTGTATTGTAGGGGCGGAGTTAGACATCAATTTTAGGGGTGGCAAACATTAAAATATACATGCAAAAAATAATATATCTTCTAATGTTTGCTTAATATATAAATTTTAAAAGAAAGTCACGGTATGTATATAGAATAAAACTCAAATTGGTTTCTCATAAAAATAACACCGAATAAATTGGTTTCTTAAGAAAAAATATTTCATTGTCCCTATAATAAAAAATATAGGACAAATTAGTCTATTATCAATATTTTAATAAATTTATTTGTTCTATTTATATTTTTATTAGCAATTAATTTAGACTATTTTAAATAATTAACAATAAATTTTTCTATACATACTTCTAAAAAATACTAAAGAGAGACTAATTTGTCCTATACTTAAAATTGTGAGGGATCACAATTTTTTTTTTCACTTGAAGGATCATTGTTTTTGTCAAAGACTAAATAGGGGTTTACTTTAGATGAAAATATGCATTCCTATCAAAACTCAAGAAATATAATACATATATGCACAATATATTTTCTAGTACAATATTTAAATATCTAACTAAGTAAAAGATTTATAAGAACTAACCTCAAATATTTAAATTGTATTTTCTAATTTAGATAGAAATAAACAATCAAAAGACAAAACATAAGTGGATGATAATATTGAACTATTGTGATATCGAACTTATTTAATTTCTTCTAACAATAGTGATATATTATTCAATATATTTTTCTAGTTAATATATGAACATTTTTAGAGGGGACTAAATATATATATAAATTTATAAATATACAAGAAAAATGAAAATTTCTTCCCCTGTAGACTCTCCGCCCCTGTGTATCTGCACATAGCACGAGTCATTTTTTATTACTATTATCATCGTATAGTTGCTTGTTTCGTTTTTTTATATGAACCAGAAAAACAATGTAATGTGTTACAACTACAGCAACGACAAGAATAATAATAGTACAACAATCTCTATGATTTAGTTACACTTCTTAAGTGATTGAAGATCAAAACAAAATTTCTTTGTGATTTAATGATGCATTATTATTTTAGTGACGATTGCTTAAAAAAAACGGGGATCTGTTTGGTTGCTGCGTGAGTGGCCCATGTGGCCATCACGAGTATGTTGTCAGTGTGAACCGGTAGAAAGCATATTGCAATAAGATACAGTGACTCATTATTATTCAGTCTGTGTTGTTTAATTACTTTAGTCATTTGTATAATCCAAAGGAACAGCTTTCACAGCAACCATTGCGCTTCAAAATTTGCAGATGACATGTACTGACTCGTATGAACAAGGAACCCTTTGATCCAATTCTCAATACTCTGAAAGCTACATTCTTTTGCTTTCTCCAAATTCATTGCAATTAGAGCTATTCACTTTTGTACCAAAAAAAAAAAAAGAACTATTCTCTTTAACATGGATAGTTTTTATTTTGCCACGCCTGCTTTGTTAAATAGTACTGGACAACCGAAATGATTTTGTAATGTACAATAGTCACACAAATCACGTGTTGAAATAAGGCATCAGAATCAATGTTGATCGACACGTACCTATGGATGTGATACATATGATCTAAAACAAAAAGGAAACCGGCCAGAAAAAAAAAAAGGAGCCCCACGAAAGAAAATGAAAAAGTTAGCTACATCTGAAAATAGGCCATTGCTCATATGCCTCCTATGGTCAATGTCTACGGTGTCAATGTCTGATTATACAATAGCAATGTGTCATTTGGTGTAGAGATCCCCATAAGAGTATCCTTATCACAAAACCACTCTTTGGACGTCACCACCTTCGTCTCCTCTCATGCCCACCATGGCAAAATCGCTTTCATTGATGCCTTCTCCTTCCACCAGCTCTGCATACCACGGACGTCACTGCGCCTCCATCTCCGAAATCAGCATCTCTAAAAGGCAACATCATGCTCCTCCTCTCCCCAAACTCCATCTACTTCCTCGTGATGTGCCTCGCCTCATGTCCCTCGGCGCCATCATCATCACCACCAACCCCCTCAATTCTTGAAAAAAAATTGAAAGAAAAAAAGAAAGAAGAGAAAGAAAAATGAATTTAGACTGTACAAATTAAAAAAAAAGAAGATAAAAACACTGAGCTCTGAATTCGGACCCATTATCGCATTCACCACCTATCCCCTTGCTCCTAAAATTGCCAAGTCTCGCCCAACCTCCCAATCATCCTCATGGAACCCAAAGACCACCCCAATAGTAACAACAATTTGCTAGCCAAAGTGGGATGGAGTCAATGATAAGCAAGAGGACGAAGAATTCTGAGGAAGTTCCAGCGAGATGCCGGATGGAGGCGAAGATTGGCGTTGTGCCGAGAGGGGCAGCAAAGGAAGGGGAGAGACAGTGGAGGTGGTGGAGGAGGAAGCAAAGTGCGAGGGACACGATGACGATGATGATGCTAGAGCTCAAGTTCTATACAGAGATGAACGACAAGGATGCACAAATGGACACTATATGCATTGACTTGATAAGGTACCTGAATAGGTATCCTGAAAATAAGGGTTTCAATGAAACTTAAGAATTCATGGAATAAATGAAAATAATGTGTTAACAATATTCAAAGCAGTTAATATATTTACTTTCATGGGCCTTTCACAATTCGTATAGAGTGTTTTGAAAGATAAATTATAAGTAAAATTCAAAACACAAATAGTATTATTTTTTTATTTGTGTTTGATTTTAAACAAATAGTACTAACATTAAAAAAAACCAACTTTTTGGTGCCTTGTTAACTCCAAAGAAGAAACAAAGGAAAAATTCAAAAATTGAAAATAAGAAAGGAGAGTCTTAGGCCTTGTTTTCAGTTTTAAGTTTAATTTTCAGTTTTCATTTAGGATTTTGTGAAGGAAATCCTAAAACTGAAAATGAAAACTCAAAACTAGAATTTGTAATTTTCAGAATTTTCAATATTTCCTTTACAAAATCTGAAAAACTGAAAAACTAAAAATAAAAACTAAAAAATGAAAACTCAAACCAAACAAACAATTTACTAAAAACTCAGTTTGTATGATGGCCAAATGAAAATTTATAATGAGATATGTTTACTTGAAGAAATAATTAATTTTGTTTATAACATTAGCAAATATTTGTGTATAATTTTTTGGATAAATATAATTAGTACGAAATTAGAATTCATACTTTTGTGCGATTAGTATCAAGAGCTCACTGTTTATCTTTCTTCTGAGATAAATTCTATATTTTTTCTGATATGTTCGACTTTCTTTAAATTTCGTCGGAACAAATTGGATTTCCATTCCATATTGTTTTCGAGCTATTTAGTATAGCTCTGGTTCCTTTTTTTTTAAATGCGATTCTCATAAATTTGAAACAAATGATCAATCCTAAAGTGTAACAAATTCAAAGAGTCGAAGAGGGAACTTTTAGATGGAAAATATTATTTCAACACACGTGATGTAGACATCCATAATGGTGCGAGAGGAGTGGTGAGAGAGAATAAATTGAGAAAAAAGTAAGTTATGAGACCTACGCATTTTGTGAGTAGGTTATTTGAATGTTTGAGAAGTTGAGTGTTGAAATAGTATTATTACTTTTAGATTTCTTAATTATTGAGGCTAGTACAATTTCATTTTTTTTTGTCAGAATATAATTTGGATTTAATTGTAATGCATTGATAGTATAAAAATTTTTTACATAATCATCCAATCATATATTGCCATAAACCATAACAGTTAACTTTTACATTAATTACTTAAAAGTTATCTAAATGAAATATTTTGATTGGATAATGATATAAAGTATTTTTACATTGTCAATGCATCAAAATCAAGCTCATATAATTTTATATCTATATACACCCTTTTTTTTTTTATGGTTCCTGGAAATACATCACAAATCCTAAAATTACCACAGGCACAAACCTTTTTTCGGTTCAATACCGGAAAGGAAACTTCAGTGGAAGAAACACTTTTTTTGGGTCAGCCGTTAGGAGCCTCGCGGGGCTCATTCTTTTCGTTTGGTTGCTGTTGTCTGGGCTGATCTGCTTCACTTTTTTTTTTTTTGTGTGTGCTTGATCTGCTTTTTTATTATTCATTTGTTCTACCTCCAGGGTTTAATTTTTTTTTTCTTGAGAAGATTAATTTAACAATCCTTAATATTTAGTATAATTATACTCTACATTCCTCTATTTTGTAAAACTATCATTGATATTCTCTAAGATTTAATGAAATAATGATCTTCCTTCAATACTAATTCATTAATTTATGTAACAAAAAAGGTAACATGAGACATACATAATTATTGATGATAAAATTATAATATTTTGACAATATTTAACATATTGATTGAATAAAATATTTTTTTCACATGAAGATGAAATTTATAGTTATACCTTATGATAAAAAAGAGGTATTTTAGTTAATATATATATATAAGATATTGTCAAAATATTATAATTTTATTGTTAATAATCATGTATATATCATGTGTTATCTTTTTTGTCATTTAAAATAATTAATGAATTAATATTTATAAGGGAGGTTAACGTAATTTTGATAAATTTTAGGAGAGATCAATTATAATTTTATAAAATAAAGAGACATGATATCAAGTATAATTAAATTAAATCTTAATGGAGGTGAATGTATATTAACCCTTTTTTTTCAAGTGCCCTAGCTTCGGGGGCTCATTGATAACCAATTAACTATTCTAGCAGCGAAAAAAAACAATCAATTAACTATTCTATTTCGTTAACTATTTCTTCTTCCTCGTGAATATTTGCTTAACTAATAAGTAAGTCTAAAATTTCTTAGGACCTACAAGATATTTAAACCTAAATTAAAAAAATATTTTTCACATTATTGATAGCCATCGTTTTAAACATTTAATGGATTAGGTGAGAAATTAAATAAATATAAAAATTTAAAAAAAAGAAGAAAAGTAATATTTTTTAACATGTATATATCCACACAATATCTATTATTGATGTTTAATAGGCATGTTCGAACAACGTGGGTCAACAAATAAATTAACAACACATTTTCATAGGCAAATTAAATTTAATTAGTTAACACAACCCTTAACGAAAGATAAAATTTAACTCAACCCGAGACAAGATTAATAAGTGCCGGAATATTAAGTGTGATGTTTGGAGATTAAGTTTAATTTCTATACACTGTCAATGTAAAATAATTTTATATTGATATCCAATATTAGTTGTTGTCATATAAATAAAAACAATTAACTTTTACATCTTCCATTTCATAAAGAGACCACTTTTACTATGTGGCAGCATTTAATTGAATGTCAGTGCAATGCATAGAAGTTAAGCTTATATTTTATATTCAAAAGAAAATGCTTATAATTAAAATGTTTAATTTCTGAAAAAAAAACCTCGGAAAGAAAAAAATTTAATTTCCTCTTGGAAAATTCATAACAAAATCAGTTATTATATTATTTCAACATAATGATTTAGGACTTAAAACGATATATTGTGATTTTCAAATGTGCAAATGTCAAATTGATATATAGCATCTTCACTAACAATGTATATTCATTAGTTATTAGTTAACATCTCATTTCACGTACGCTTTTACACAAGTGAAATCTACACTTATTTAATTTTATACATCAACCATCACATGCTAATTTAAATATCTAATGAATATGTTAACAAAATGAAACATTTTCCCTCATCACCGCCACATGAAGTTGATTCTTCTTCGTTCTCTCTTCATCGTCTCGATCTTTGTTCAGATCATTTTGGTTTGTCTTGCTAAGGTTCGTTCGCGATCTTGGGGTATCTTGGGATATGGTTCTATTATTCGCCTATCAATTCTATTATGTGAAGGTTGTGCTTCATAAAATCTCATTTTTCTTGAGCTTTCATCTTTGTTTGCAACCTTGAGGTGGATCTGTTTTTCAACACTAAAGATCATCTTCTTGTTCTAGTTTTTAGATGTGGTCTTAGCTCAGTTTTGGTTCCAATTTCTGCTGTGCATTTTAGGTTCATTTCTCTGTGTCCATTGTGTTCAAGATTTAGGAAATGTTGGCTTAGATTTGGTTCTTGATTTATGTTTATTGGTAAAGCTAGTTCAAGATTTGTGTTTACTAGTAAAGCTAGTTCACGATTTGTGTTGGCTTAGACAAAATGGTTTGTGCATGGGTTTGAGCAAGTTTTATGCATGTATGTGATGTTCTAGTTTGGTTTCTGCTTGGTGCATTTCAGAAGTTTTAGTTTCTTCATGGTTTGATAATATTTCAGCCTTCATTTGGCATGTTTTGATTCTCATGTTAGAGAAAATTGGTTAGTTTTGCCTTGGTTAGGCTTTCATTTGTAGCTTTTGCCAATAGTGGTGGTTAAGTAATTGATTAAATTATTTGATATAGCCTTAAATTGGCTATTGATTGCTTCTGTCTTGGGTAGGGAAGGATTTGAGTTACTCTTTATTCCTTGATGGTTGAGATGTTTCATTTTAGCCTGTCTTTGTTTGTAAGGTGGTTAAGGTGGTTAAGCATGATTTAGATTCAACCTCATGGCTCATCTTATGGCATTAATCTTTCATTGATAGTTTTATTGACTATAACCTCTCTTTTGATATTTGTTTATACCATGTGGTTAAGTTTGAAGATTGATTAGCTCCTACTTGGTGGTTAGGCTCTTGATGTTCCCATTTTGGGACTATTGATGATTTTTGTTGCAACGAGCGCCGTGGAGACGTCAAAGAAGGACTAGGCACCACCGTCATTTGCTTGTTACATTTGGATTTTGCTTTGTAATGAGTGTCATGGATATGTCAAAGAAGAACTAGGCACTACATTGTATTTTCTGATTATATTATATTTTTTCATTTTAGTTGTATTACATTTTCATCCTAACCTGGAGATATGAAAGGTACGTATCTTCCAGCTTGTGGGGGGTGTTGGGGAATATAATTGTAATTAGAAATTAGTTGAAGCTAGTTTAGTTAGTTACATATTGGTTAGTTATTTGTTATGCTCCTTATCTATACAAGTGTAATACCCTAGTTTAAATAAATGGGGGCAAGAAAATTTTTTAAAATTAGGAAAGGTGCCAGTTACTCTAAGCTGGTCATTTTGGGTCCTAAATTTCACTAAGTTTGGACCGTACACGCCATTGGAGGGCTATATAATAGAATCATTTTCTTGGGATCAAAAG
Organism: Dalbergia oliveri; assembly: GCA_030441495.1. NCBI lineage: Eukaryota > Viridiplantae > Streptophyta > Magnoliopsida > Fabales > Fabaceae > Dalbergia > Dalbergia oliveri. The sequence continues at coordinate 7,289,703 of JAMLFY010000004.1, forward strand.
TCCGGTAATTGTTCCCCATAGTGAAACAAGTTAAAAAGTGATTTTTAATGAATTTTATGAAATTCTTAAACCTTTTGTTTTTAGCTCAAAAGTTTATAAAATCATCGAAATTCCGAATTTAAACGAAAACCCAAAAATTAGATTTTGATTTTTTAAATATTTTATTTGAATCCAAATAGGGGGTATTCCCTTATTTACATTTATGTTTTAAATAAATGATTAACTTAAAATTAAGAAATGTAAATAAGCGAATTAATCGTTCCTGTGAGACTCAGCACTCATGAGCATTGTCAGTCAACAAAAACAATAAGGAAGTGCAGCCACCATTCTGGTGAGTGCTCTATGAGCATCCGCGGTCGAGGGAATAGTAAGGCGATGCAAGGGACAAAATTCACGCTCTCTGTAGCGCGCGCTCGACAAAAAAAATAAATACCCCATTTCGGGTCCAAGAACTTTCAACCACCCAAAAACACAAGCCCTTCACCTCAACACCACAAACCTCTTCCCCAACCTCTCTTTGCTCCCAAATCTCCATTTACTTCCATTTCTCCCAATTTTAACTTCAATACTTCATCTCTAAAGCTTTAAGGTATGTTGTTCTTCTAATTTTACTACTTTTTCCCTTCAATTTCTTCTTGTTCTTAGGGATTTAAGAGGATGCTCATCATAGAGGTATCATAGTGTTCTTTTAGCATGATTGAAGTTAGATTGGAGTGTTTAGAGGTTAATCTAGAAGTTTCCTGCTTCAATGATAGATACGAGTGCCAATCCTGCCTCCAAACTCAGTCCTACGGTTCCTGTGTCTTCTGCCACTTCAGGTGAGTGGGTTCCCATCTGTAATCTCTATGTTGGTCATTATAGCTATTTTCATTAAAGAAGTGATTTTATGCATGATCTGTAAAGATTACTGCAAAAGATTAAGAATTTCTGTTGTTATGTTATGAACTTTTGAATTAAGAACATGAGCATGTTTTGATAAACTCATGGGACTATTGTTGATGAAAAGTGCTTTTGACAAAGCTAAATTGTGAGAACATGTGTTGTTGACGGTTGTATGATCTCTAAGTTATGAATTCCACTGGACTAAGTTTACACCCTAGGATAGATGCCTTGTTTTTACAATTTAAACATGATATTGGGTTCTTTGATCAACCAAACAGTAGCTATAGAAAACAGACGTGTGTTAACGGCTGAATTCTGTAACCTTGGTACCAAGTATGCCTAGGCTAGAGATTTCAGAGAAATTGTTGTTACACTTGGGACGGCGATACGTAACGCCCAGATGTGACTAGAGAATTGTGAATAGAGAATCGACTAGTACACTGGGGACGCGATACGTAACGCCAGAGGTAACCAAAAGTAATTATATAAAGATTACTGTTTCTTTATTGAGGTACCTGTTGGAATGTTTTACAACATAAGCATTTTTAGTACTCCTGCACATGCTTATCTTCTCATGATCACATTAACTGGTTGAACATTATTTATATTATTGTGATTTTCTACATGCCTTTTTCTATCCCATGGGAGGGGTTCCGTGAGGATTCACTCATTGGGTTTTGATAACAAAACTCACCCCTCCTTTCCTTTTCTCTCCAGATATAGCCGCCTGCGGATACTTCCACGCCATCTTCCTCCCAGGCGTTAGATACAATTGTTGGCCCATTAGGTGAGGTGTCTAGTATTTTGCTCTAGACGTGCTCCGGTGCGATGGCAGGATTCCTGGAATTTTAGAGAATGTTGTCTTGTATATAGTCATATATATTAGAATGTTATTCTGGATTGTATAAGACTTTTACTTTTCGTAGACACTTTATATATAAAGGACTTTCTGCACATTTTGTGATAATATATCATTATGTTTTGCAATAGATTATGTGAGTTATTTTTATAATTAAGATGCCCAAAACGGTGATTGACATATAGAAAGGATAAAACTATGTCATGGATCTTTTTATGTGCATATAGAGATGATACAGTCATTAGGCTTACGTGAGAATGAGATTTTCACCTCACGTGTTCAAGTTGGTCGTGACAATAAGGAATCTTACACTTGTATTACCTAACATTTTGATCATTAGTAAAATTTGTATTTCAATTTCTATCAATAATTATTCTCTTCCTTTTCTGATCACCATGATGTTCAATACAATGCATAGAAGCTAAGCTTATATTTTATATTCAAAAGAAAATGCTTATAATTAAAACGTTCAATTTCTAAAAAAAAATTTCAAAAAGAAAAAATTTAATATCCTCTTGGAAAATTCGTAAATAAATCAGTTATTATATTTTTTCAACATAATGATTTAGGATTTAAAATGATATATTGTGATTTTCAAATATGCAAATGTCAAATTGATATACATGTCATCTTTACTAACAATGTATATTCATTAATTATTAGTTAACATCAAGGTTTCGAAAATAAGGAACATTAACGGCAAGGGCAAGGGTTCAGAGGTTTAATAAAGATTAATAGAATATAACCAGGATATAGTAAAATCTGTATTTATATAAATATATAACAATACAAAATAAAATATATGTCATAAAATAACTAAAAATTAAATTAGGCATCATAAAACTGATAGAATATAACATAATTCATCCCTTAATCAAAATAAATATTATCCATATAGATCAAATCTCTCAAGTTACTACTTTCCATATCAGAAAATGAAAAGAATTAGGAAAAAAATGATATTTAGGTTTTTTTTTAAAAAAAAACCAAAATAATGTCATTTTACATCTTTTTATAAAAAAAAACTGGCAAAGGTGGGGCCTGGATTTAATTTGGCAATTTCCGGTTCAAGCGGTTTAGCGGTTATGTGGAAGGCGATTTTCATGTTCAACTCGATCAAATGACAGGTTGGTTCATTCGCAGGTTCATTGGTCAAGTTGAATTTAGGAGGATAACATCTCATTTCACGTAAGCCGTTACACAAGTGAAATCATCACTTATTTTATACATCAACCATCCCATGCCAATTTAAATATCTAAGGAATATGTTAATAAAATGAAACATTTCTCTGACCAAATACCAACTAAAATTTTAAATATAATGCGCATAATCCCTAGGCAAGAATCTCCTCTAAAGGCTTGTCCTCTAGTTTTGCCTTCTCCAAGTCCTGCAGTTGCTTCTCCTTGGCTAGCTTCTTCAGCCTGGCAATCTCAAGGTCCTTGCTCATCTTCCTCCTATACATCTCTGCGAAGGAGATTGGTTCCTCCAGCACAGGCTTCTCTCCCTCTCTAACCTTGAGCGGGTACACTGTCGCCTCCGGTGCTGGGTTCTGGAACGTGGCTATGGACAGACGGCTACAGTTTGAGTTCACTACTGCTTGGTGATCAGCATTCTTGAATCTCCCATTACTCAGATACTGCACCAAAAAGAAAAAGAAATCTTTCAAAACAAAATAAATCAACACTTCAATATTTTTTGTCTAGACCATCAGGGATGATTTATATTGGAATCTAACTATATATAATAAGGTTCTAGCCAAACAATGAGATAAATCTCATCACTAATAGTGTGTTTAGTTGGGGTAAAAATGAGTTGTAAATTTTACAAAGCCGATCTCCATAAAAATTTAACCTTAATTTACTTGTGCCAACCTGTACATAATAATTTAAACCTCATTTTTACCTGGATAAACACTTGAAGTACTTGAGTGAGATCTTATTTAAAAGCAACAAATTGAGGAACTACTCGAAATAACTTAGGGTCAGTCGCATGCATGAACCACTCCAAGCACAACGTGAACTTTGTAAAAAAGAGAGATTTTTCTCTATTTTGTTTTTTTTTTCATATGTTTTTTGTGTTGCTTTATCGCATGCATATATACTCACGTGACAGTGATCTCCGAGATTAACGACGAAAGCTCCCTCAACAGGCTGAACAGTAATCCACGTATTGCCACCATCCCTTGTGGCTTGAAGCCCGCCCACGTGGTCCTGAAGCAATACGGTGATGGTACCCGGGTCTGTGTGACGCTTCAGCCCTAGCGTGAGGTCCGGTTGTGGGCACTTAGGGTAGAAATTGACCACAATCTTCTGATCCATATTCAGGCATGCCTTTGTCAGTGCTTCCTTCTCTAAACCCATTCCTTCTGACAGCACCTCCAACAGCTTGCATGCCAAGCCCATCACCCTCTCGCTGTATTCCTCCGTCACCTTTCTCCACCCTTCTGGCTTGTCGGGCCACCTTGAATAGTCTCTGCTTCCAATTGGATATGAAAAGTATGTAAAGATCTCTCTCCAATCCTGCACCGCTTCTCCCTGCGCACAAAGCATATTGTAGTGTTGAAAAAAGAAAAGAAAAAGAAAAGAAAATGGTATTAAGGTTGTTACAATAATAGAATACAAGAATTTTAAAACTATTAAATATTCTAAATTTTTAAAGAATATAATTATTCTCTTGATGAAATTATCTTCGCACTTTATTATGCCCTTTTATTTAACCTAATAAAGATACCAATAACAAGGAATATACGCTACTTTATTTTTTAGTTAAAAAGAATTTAAGTTTATTTAGATCCATAAAAAAAATTAACTTTAATGCGTTGTTTATATATATATTTTTTATGTTGTCATTAAATTATATATTAACATTGAATTTTATTGTAATTGTAATTATATCAAAAGTCAAATAAAAGATAAAATATAATTGAATGACCAAATACAACAATTCACACGTATCAACATTATTATTATTTTTTAAATTGAGGATATAATGCAATAACATTTTTCTTAAATTTACTATGACGGGATCTATTGACATTATTGTGAAGATTTGGTACACTACTTGTACCTTTTCATAATTTTTTTAATATAACTCTCACCAATTCCACGTTGAATTATAACAGTATATTATGTTAATTGTCTGTGTCAAATTTAAACCTTCAATCTAGTGGTAAATTATATAAAATATTTCTTTGATAAAATTTTATTCAATGATATAAGATATGTGTTCAACTTATATCTGTTAACAAAACATTCTTTGTTACGTTTGCTGTTATTCTTGTGAAAACTAGGATGTGATTGTCAAAATCCAAATCCTAGGTTACATGAAAAAAGAGAAAACAATATTACGTGCACGGTTCTTGTAAGGCAAATTGAATAATATAATGTTGTGAATTGTGAAATGGGTAACCAGGAAAACAACATATTAATTTTATATCAATATTAATTTTACAGAGATAATCTCTGATATATAAACCTTCAATCTCCAGCGGTGAGTGTATAAAAATTGTCTTTAATAAAATGTTATTTAATGATATAATAAGATATCTGTTTAACTTACACAAGTGTATAAATTCACAACATTATATTATTCAATTTTCCTTACAAGAAACGTGCACGTAATATTGTTTTCCCTTTTTCATGTAACCTAGGATTTTGGATTTTGACAATCACATCCCAGTTTTCATAAGAATAACAGAAAACGTAACAAAGAACGTTTTGTTAACAGATATAAGTTGAACACATATCTTATATCAATATTAATTTTACAGAGATAATCTCTGATATATAAACCTTCAATCTCCATTGGTGAGTGTATAAAAATTGTCTTTAATAAAATGTTATTTAATGATATAATAAGATATCTGTTTAACTTACACAAGTGTATAAACCAATTTCTCTTTGTTTGCTGTCATTATTATTATTTTTTTTGAAAAACTGGGAAGTAATTAACAACATCCAAATCCTTGGTTACATAAAAAAACAATATTCACATGCACGTTTTTGTAAGGCAAATTGAATAATGTGGTGAATTGTGAAATGAGTAGCTAGGAAAAGGACATATTAATTTTACAGAGATAATCTTTGACGTCTAAACCTTCAATCCAGTGGTGAGTGTAAAAATGTTATTTAATTATACAAGATATCTGTTTAAATTACACAAGTGTATAAATCTCTCCTTGTTTGCTGTTATTTTTTTTTCGGAAAAACTGGGAAGTAGTTAACAACATTCAAATCTCTGACACATTAATTTTATACCAATATTAATTTTACAGAGATAATCTCTGACATGTTAAACCTTCAATCCAGTGGTGAGTGTATAAAAATTTTCTTTAACAAAATGTTATCTAATGATATTAAGATATCTGTTTAACTTACACAAGTGTATAAACGGATCTCTCTTGTTTACGATTTTTTGTTTTTTGTTTTTTTCTGAAAAACTGGCAAGTAATTAACATCATCCAAATCCTTGGTTTCATACAAAAACAATATTATACTCACGTGCATGCTTTTGCAAGGCAAATTGAATGTTGTGAATTGTGAAATGAGTAGCTAGGAAAGGGGCATATTACTTGGAGGTGGCTGGAGACTGTGAAACCGCCCTTCTTGCCACCAGACATGTCAAAGCGAAGCTTCTCTTCCGGTGGCAAAGCGAAGAACTCTTGGGCGAGACTTGTCATCTCTGATATGAGCTTGGTGTCCACACCATGATCAACAACTTGGAAGATACCCCATTCTTCACAAGCCTCCACAACCTTGTTGCAAATCGCTTCTCTGCGGCCATTCGCATCTTCGGTTCCATCCAGCGAAATGATTGGAATGTCGTCGCTGAATTGGTTGTAAGCAACTTTCGGACGCTCGTCCTCGTCACGAACGAAACGAGACTTGAGGGTCTTTTCCTCAGCTAGAGAAGTGAGCGTTTGGATTGGTTCCATTGTTGTGGTGTAAATAAGTTGGGAGGAGTTTTATGATGGTTTAATTTTTCCTGTGTCTTCTAGTATGGTGCGTGTGTAGGGTTGTTCATGAATGTAGAAAACGAAATTTGAGGAGGTATGGGTAAGAAAATAGATAGATGATGGATTGGTGTTTTCTAGTGCGGGAGAGGAGGGAGTGGCTGAGCGAATCAACTTGCTTGTCTTCTGAATGAACGGGTGACAAAATCTCTAATCTATCTTTATTTAACTTGTAGTCATGTAATAAATTAATTAATTAAATTTAAAGTTTATTGGAAAGTTAATATATTTATATATTAATACGCTGTTATTGTTAAAAAGTTTTAACTTTAAGAGCTTGTTTGGATGTCGGTTTTTTTATAAAAAATATTTTTTTAATAAAAAAATATTATTTTTTATTTTTCGATATGTTTGGATAACTTTTTAAGTAAAAATAAAATTATTAAAAAAATTAAAAATAATATCTTTTTTGATAAGGTAAAATTTTCATCTTTTTAAAAAGGATCCTTTTTATAACATAAAAAATGTGTTTGACAATAAACAAAGATATTTTAATATTATATTTAAATATAAGTTGATGTTATATCTAAATATAAATTAACTTTTATTTTTTAAAAAATTTTAATCAAAAGATGAATTGCAAAAAGATCTTTTATGAAAAATACATCTAAATGAGCCTAAAGGATATGTCTATAAAATGCTGCAGACTGATCATTTAATGGTGAACAAAATTGCAAACTCTATCATGGACAAGCAAATTAAAATTGCAATTTAGATAAATATATAATACATAATAAATCTCTCTTAATTATATTTTTCTCCCTAGAAAATTCACCAATATTTTTGTTTTTTGAAATTTGATTTTTTAGAAATTTTCTTCAAACATGATGTTCCTTTCAAATCTTCTTCAAATATTTTTTCTTTAGCTTCATATTTTTTTCCTTCTTAAGTCTTTGAAAAATATGAAACTATTTCCCTTCAAATAAGAAATTTATTCAAACACTAGAGTCGAAAAGCAATCGGTTCAAAATAAACAATACCACAAATCCCATTTTACCAAAATTAATTTTATATTTCACAAAATAAAATATTAAATAAATTTACATATACTCGTATATATAACTTTGTACTAATGATAAATATTGTTCTTCAAATCCTTGGAACATGCGGATATACATTCTAGTTGAGTTGTGTTATTTATATTCAATGATATTGTATTAATTCACACATTATTTATCATTGAATTATGTGAACCTATTTAAATGAAGTTAACATCTAATCCAATAATAAATAAGATATAAGTAATACGACATTCCATCCCATAAATACAAATAATATTTTTTAGAAAGGAGTACATACATGCATCATATATACTTCTACAGAGATCCCAGTGACCCCACCAAGTATAGGCAAGAGCAAAAACGATTAAAAGACGCTTGAGAATGCAAAATAGCACAGTGGAGATCATGTCTGGGCAAAAGTCTCCTCTATATATAGGCTTGGCTTCTAGTTTTTTGCCTTCTCCAAGTCCTACAATTGCTTCTACTTGGCCAGCTTCTTCAACCTAGCAACCTCAAGGTCCTTGCTCATATTCCTCCTATACATCTCTGCGAATGAGGTTGGCTCCTCCAGCACAAGCTTCTCTCCCTCTCTAACCTTGAGTGGGTACACTGTTGCCTCTTGTGCTGGGTTCTGGAATGTGGCTATGGACAAGCGGCTACAGTTTTAGTTTACCACTGCTTGGTGATCAGCATTCTTGAACCTCCCATTACTCAGATACTACCACACACATACATATATTAATTACCCGCGTGTGGAAAAATCATTCAAAATTAATTAACAAAAGAATTGCAATCTTCAATATTTACTACACATTTCTATTTTGATATATGTCAAGAATCATGCTTTCCAAAATCTTAAGATAGCTAGACACATGAATGGTATATCTATTATGTCATTTCACGTGAATACATCATCTTTAAATTTGATGTGTGAACAATTTATCAAAATGAGGATAATAAAAATCAAACCTTAAACAATTTTTTATGGATGATCCAATAACATCATGAACTATCATTTGTAAAAATTAAGCTGATCATCAATTGATGCACGTGAATTGTTTTGCATCTAATAATATATCTAAAAAAATCTTTAGTGCTCTAGTGTTGAAAAAAAAGTTATATTTTGATTCATTTGCAATTTAGCACATCAATTATTTTATTGAATATATAGTGAAAATAAAAAATAACAATAAATCACAAAGTTGAAGTATCAAATTATAAATAAAATAGTACAACAATTTTTTCTAACTCTAAAAAACACTTAAAAAATTCTCACAATTTATGTCTTAATCTATACCATTTTATAAGTAATTAATAATTTAGGACAAAAAGAACACTACATCCCTCCGATAAAAGCTTCGTATTATTGTGGTAGGTACTCTAGGATATTATAGGTTGTTGCTATATATATTACCTACTACGTACTGTCCACACTTACTTGGAGTTAGATGTTGTCTTGTAGCTAAGTGAGTATGTAGCAGCACCAATTAGGCCTAACTACTGTTACTAAAAGCCAAAAAATATTCCATTAAATTAGAGTGCAAACACGTGAAGAAGAGGCTTTGATTGGTAGTATGGGTCTATTTGATTTGAGTTTTCATTTTCAATTTTTTAAATTTGTCAATAAAAACTCTGAAATAAAACTAAATCAAACAACTTTAAGGTTTGCATTATTTTCATATATACTCATGTGAACATGATCTCCAAGATTGACAATGAAAGTTCCCTCAACAGGCTAAACGGTAATCCATGTCTTGCCATTATCCTTCGTAGCTTGAAGGCCACCCACTTGGTCTTGAAGCGGAAGGTGATGGTACTAGGGTCAGGATGGCGTTTTAGTCCCAGTGTGAGGTTTGGTTGGGGGCATTTTGGGTAGAAATTGATCAAAAGCTTCTGGTCCATATCCACGCATGCCTTGTAAGTGCTTTGTTGAAAAAATTGGTTTGGATGACTTGATTTTTTCAAGCTATTGATAAACTTTGAACAACCTTCAGTTGATAGCTATAACCTTCAAACATGGTGGCGAACAACTTTCCAACAAGGTGACTACAACCTTCTAACATGGTGGCTAACAACTCTCAAACAAGGTGGTTACAAAGTTCTATAAATAGAGCTCAGTTCATCAAACTCTACAACACCAACAACAATCCATTCCTCTCCTTCTCTTTTCTAAGCATTTACAGAGTCGTTTGTTTATTTTGTTTTCTCTCTATATTGTGAGTTAAGAGTATATACCTGAGAAAAAAATTGATAGGTATTTTTGGTATATTTGGGATTTTGGTTGAGCGAAATATGTCCACTTTTTGTATCTTCATCATATTTTCAGTGAAATATTTAGTTGTCGCCTTTGTCCGTATAGGCTTCGAACCATGTTAATCATTTTGTATCATATTTACTTTATACTTCCACATATTCATTTTGTGCTACTTTGTTTTTACCTTTTGGACCTACCATTTCACAACATGCTTCCTTCTCTAACTCCATTGCCTCTAACAACACCTCCAACAACTTACAAGCCAATTCCATTTGCTTCTCATTGTATATCTCTCTTACCTTTCTCTAACCTTCTGGCTTGTGTGGCCATCTTGAATAGTCTCTACTTCCAATTGGAAATGAGAAGTATGTAAAAAGCTCTCTCAAATTTTTCACCGCTTCTCCCTGCACACAAAGCATAACACCGATCACCAATTTTAATTTTGTCTTTCTCTTCCTATGTGAATCTAGGATGAATCCATTAAATAAGTACAAATATAACATTTTTCTTTAATTTGTTATAGGTTTAAATCTTGAAACTAGCACCTACTTGTCAGAACCTAAGACTTACTTTCTCTATCTAATATTTTCTGACTAATTGGGGAACTGAGATAAATTGATGTATTAAAAAATTGATATATCTAGCCACATTTTGTATGGATAATATTTTGTGAGTAAATATATTATCTTTTTAATGTACTAGTTTATCTCAATTCCCCAAGATTATATTGGACGGAAGGAGTATATTGGGTGTGCATATTGACAAGATTAACTAAACATGAAACATATTTACTTGGAGGTAGCTTGAGACTATGAAACCACCCCTCTTGCCATCGAACATGTCATAGCGAAGCTTCTCTTCCGGTGGCAAAGCGAAGAACTCTTTGGCGAGACGTGTCATCTGTGATATGAGTCTTGTGTCCACACCATGATCTATAACTTGGAAGATACCCCATTCCTCACAAGCCTCCACAATCTTGTTGCAAATCTCTGCTCTGCGGCCATCTCCTCATCAATTCCATCCAGCGAAATGATTGGAATCTCGTTGCTGAATTGGTTGTAAGCAACTTTCGGACGCTCGTCCTCATCGCGAATGAAACGAGACTCGAGGGTCTTTTCCTCAGCTAGAGAAGTGAGTGTTTTGATGACTGGTTCCATGTATTTTGTGTTGGTTGTGGATATTAATTGGCTATTGTGTTTTTTTTTCCTATGAATGATTTTTTCTGTGTTCTGTTGTGACTTGTGAGTGAAGTGAATCGAAATTTGAGGAAGGGATGGGATGGGGAAGAGAGTGTGGAAGACGATGTGATGTTTTATAATAGATTAAATTATTCTGTTAATCCATATACCAAAAAAAGTAATCGGGAAATCTTCGAAGTTTTTGGAAAAATTTAAACATGTTCTTAAATTTTAAAATTTGTAATTGAGTACTTAAGTTTACAAAATGTTTGTATTTGGGTCATTAGGCAAAAAATGAAATATTTTAGAATTTCATCCTATGTATTATATATCTATTAAGTTGGAGGGTGATGTCAACGTTTCATTATTGGATCACTAAATATGTCTACGAAATTATAACAATAGGTTTAAAAATATTCAAATATCTAATTACAAACATTTTATAAGTTGAAGAATTCATCTATTGATTTTTAAGGTATATATAAACCTATTTAAACTTTCTTAAAAAGTTGCGGGTATTAATAATTAATTTAAATTTTATAATACTGTAAGAGATTTTCAACTCTAATACTAGTTTGATATTGTTATGATTTTTGAAAGTTGCTTTTTTAGACTCTTCAAAGATACTCTTAAAAAAATTATAGTAATATTATTTGATAAAATTATGTAGAAGTCGTTCTCAATAAGATACCATAATAGTAATATTTGGAAAATATATTATAAAATTCCTTTTAAAATCTAAAATTACTATAATGAATATATATATTAAATAGGGTAATTTATAAATTTATCATCATTACATGGGGTAAGGACATATTAATTTTAAGTTTTATAGAATGTAAGCAGCTTAAAAAAGCATTTCACAAAGGTGTTCTCAAAAGCACAATTAACTTTTAGAGTGAATACCTTATTTGATTCTTTAAGATTTTTGCGTTGAACTATTTCATCCTTTAAAAAATGAAATTAATCTTGTGGTCCCTCAAATTGAAAATAATAGACACATTAATCCTTTGTTAGTTTTTGTTAATAGATTTACACATATGACATAGTATAATGATGACATGTCATTAAAATATTAGCAGGCTAAATGAAGCTAGTTTGGAACATATTACATTTATTTTGGTGATTAAAATTATAAAAAATGAATCACTTTATGACTTATAATAAAGATTTAAATGACTCATTTTGTGAATTTCAACTACCAAAATGAGTCATTTTAAATTTTATTCCGCTTCAAATGACATGTACATCACTTAACATCATGTTAACAAGTTAATGTGCAATTTTATTAGTGTTTAAAAAATCACATACATACAAAGGGACTAATGTGTCCTATTATTAAAATCTTAAGGGACCATGGGTTTAATTTCAGTTTTGAGAGACTAAATAGTCTTGTAAAATTTTCTTGAGGGACTACATAAGTTATTTACTCTAACTTTTAAAAAGTGAGAAACAAAAGCACATTGATATTTACTAAACAAAATAAATTGCCTCATATTTTTTCACAAATATTTCTAGAAGGAAAATAATATTTGATATTTAGCAAGTGGATATCTCATTTGACATCCACTTTATTACTATTAGATAAGTTTATAGTTCTCATTAACTCAACTCAATAAATTTATCCAATAATAATAAAGTAGATGTCAAATAGAACATATATTTTTTGGATGTTAATAATCAAAACAACATTGCTCTTTCTCGAAACCTAGATGACCATATAGGTGGCTTCCACGATCACTTGAAAAAAAAAGGGTTTTGTTAAAGGATATAATTGGAATGCACTTATAATCTAAAAATGATTTATATATTTATCCAGTTATGTAATGATATCAGCAAATATAATTTCTTTTAACCCTCACTACTTGAAAAATCATACAAAATGAGAGAATTTATTGAATGACAGTGTAAAACTCTTTTATACTATCGATGCATCAAAATTAAACTCTTAAAATTGTGATTTGGACGATAATTAATCAACTTATTGGTAAATGCTTTTTTGGGTTATGGGTCATGTTTCTTTTTTGTCTATTTTTTGGGTCATGGGTCATTGTTGCAATGTTTTTCTTCGACTGACATTGGTCTTTTTATTTGGTCAACACAGATCACACACTAATTTCCAATGGGCTAGATTCCCAATTCTCAAAAGCACTGGTGGGCCGAGAAGCCCAAAACTAAAAAAGACCCAAATTTCAAAAGATATAGACACACTAACGGCTAGTTGTTTTTCCTAGTATGGAAAGGTGAAAAACGCGCACGCGCCAACGGTCATATTCATGCTGTCTCGACTCCTTTTATAAAACCTCTTCTCACTTTCGCCCAAATCCCGTATATTCTTTTTCTCTGTGCCCTTCATTCTTGCTCTCACTCTCTCTCTCTCTCTCTCTCTCTCTCTCTCTTTTGCTCTGTCTCTGCAATAATCGCCTAAAGCATCCAACTTTTTCTGTATTGGCTTGACCTTGAATCGGTTCCAATGGAGACCCCATCATCCACGAGAAGAGTCACAAGATCCCAAACCTTGGCTTCTTCCAACAGCAGCAACAACATCCCAGTTTCAAGTGAGTACTACTCAAACCCCAAAATCCAATCTTTCTTCCACAAAACACATCCCTTTTTCATTATTTCCAAATGGGTTAACATCAATTTTCCTTTTTTTTTTTCCCTTCAGGAAAGATCGAAGAATCTGAAAAGACCATGTCAAAATCGAGGCAACGAAATGCTCAACAGCAGCAAGATCGATCTGCTCTGATCGATATAACGAACGATTCTCCAATCGTGGGGCTTGCCAATGGGGGCAATTTGGAGACCCCATTGGCGAAGCAGAGGGGAAGCACCAGGGTGAAGAAGACCCCAGGTTCTGGGGAAGCGTTGCTGAGGGGTCAGGTGAAGACACTGTTGCAGAAGGTTGAAGAAGAGGCTGTTCTTTCCAAGATCTCACTTGAAAGCCGTCCTTTTATTCAACTCGTGACTTCTCCAATGGGGCTTCTTGCCCCAACCCCTGCCAATACCCCACAAATCCCTAGTCTTTCTGGTTCTTCTGTTAATTGCTCCACTGGTTTGGGTTCTATCACACCTTCTCCTCTTGTTCAAGAACAGTTGATTTCTCAGGTTAGTTGTTGAGTCCTTCTGGATGATGAAATGTTTGATTGGATTTGTTAAATTGGAACTCAATTTTGTGGCCTTTTTTTTCTGGTGAATTGATTTGAATTTTATGATGGCAGGTGGTGAATCAGATTATTGATGGGAAGAATGAGGAGAGTTGTGAATCTGAGAAGAGTCTCATAACGAGGTCCTTACTCCTGGATTTCTCGGAGAAATCTGAGGTGTCTGATGCATCAGAAGAATGCTCCTCGGAGATGAGTGAAGTGGTACAAGGAAGTGTAGAGAAGGTCACCACTGAAGATGATGATTCTTCTGTTTGGTCAATACAGGTGAATGCAAGCACACATGATGAAGATGATGAAGAAGATTGTTATGAGGATCCTGAAGAGGAAGAGGAAGAGGAAGAGGAAGATGAAGGTGTATATGATGATGATGATGATGAAGATGGAGGTTTGATGCTTGATGAACTGTGTGAAGGGTTGAACAACATTAGCATGAATGAAGGGATAGGTGGTGCCAAATTTGAAGGGAAGCACACGCGATTTGTCTACAACAGTGATGATGAGATTGTCAAAGAAGAGGAGGATGAAAACAATGCTGCAGCTGCTTCCCCAAATGTGTTGCATTTGAAGGGACTGCCAACCCCAAAAGGAAAGCACCTGCGCTTTTCTGAGGAGGAGGAAGGACACTGAAGAAGAGGAGAGAAAAATCTCTGCTTTGTGATGACATTCATTCATGGATGATGATGTGTTTTGGTTGGTTGTCTCTTTTTGACACCACTTATTTTAGCTTTTCGTTTTTGTTATTCTGGTCTTGGATATGGAGTTCACTGGATTCTGTAACTGTCATTGGAGGCTAATGAGTGACCACAATTGGGGTGGCCAAATGATGTGCTCCAACACAACTGTTTCGTTTATTCTGTCTGTAATAAGAATTTTTTTTATTGAATTATTTTGTGCTGGATTTCAATTGAAAATTCTGTGTTAGGATATTTTCTGTGCCCAAAATTTTAAATACAGCTCAATTCAGCTTTATTTTCAAAATAGTTTAAATTTGTGTTAAATAATTATATACTGTCAACCAACAAAAATTATAAGAAAAATAAGTAATAAACATTCGATTTGCATATTTAATATTCAACGAATACGTACTTGATATTAGATAAAAAAAATCAATTCATTATTGTTTTAGTAAATTTAGAATAATTTATTTAGGAAAATACTAAAATATGGTGGAGCTAATTTTTAAAAAAATTGTTTAAAGAATAAAATTTTGAATGAAAATATACAATTAAATATATATTTAATTATATATTTTTTAAAATATATAATTAAATATTTGAATCAAATAATTTAAGTATAACTGTCAAATTTTTTTTTATATAAATTTAATTAATTTTTATGCAATGTCTTTCCAGATTTATTAAAAACTACACGATAACATAAGGTTACATTCCTAAAATAAATACTTAACGTTATTTAAATATGTTACTCGTACACTATTTAAAATCAAATTTCAGAAAAATATATTGAAAATCGAATTTGAGAAAAATATATTGAATAAACACATTACATATAAAAAATAAAGAAAATATATCGAAACGGAATTTGAGAAAAATAAGGCTATAGTTAGTACAAAGAAGAGCAATGTACGTTAAAAATATATTTATAATTTTTTAAAGACTTCTTTATGAAATATCTAACTATCCACGGACATGGATCTCGAGAATGCGTCGATGACTGTGCGTACAATTAGTTTTTCTCTACAAAAAACAAAGTATGGAAAAATAGAAGGAATGAATCCTAAAAATATTGGAAAGAAATATTAATGTAACTAATAAATTATGAGTAATAATATTGAAAATTATAGCTTGATTGAAGCAAAAATTATTATACTAGTTATGGCTGGAAATTTTATATTCACATTGGCCCTAAAAAAATTGCGAAATATTGATCTAATTTTCAGAATATTTGTGATATCAATTTATTGTTTAAAGGACTAATTTTCATTTTAATTTAGTTCAAACGATAGCCTTCATAAAAATGTTAGCTAGTATCTAATCTGTCTGTCATATTATATAATAATATGTCAAGTCATCTATTAAAATGAACCCTATATCTGTACTAAAAACAGTTGTAAGACAATAGTTTGATAACTCAGATTAATCTTCATTTCTTTTAAAGATTAAATTGAAATTTTCCTTTTGCAACTCCTCAAAAGGAGGAGGAATTTTAGATCTATTTTGACACAAGTAATACATCTTCACGTAACATGATACATCATAAAACACATTTATCAAAAAGAAAAAAATCACATAACAAATCAAAAGCTAATTAGTCATCTCTATATAAAAAATAACATTTGAAATATATTAAAATAAAAATTAATTTTTCAAGAATTAAATTAGTTTCACAAAAAATTTTCTAACTAAATTGATTTTCCAACTCCTTCAAGAAACTAAAGAAAATATAAAGCATCATTTAATTCGATCAAGAATATTGCAAATATTCTTAGAATTCATTTGGATGTTCTTATATTTTATATTTAAACTTACTCAAAATTATGACATAATTGTTAGAAAATAAATAAGACAGAAAAAACCATATATGCTTTAATAAAAAGAAATACTTAAAAAGATTTTAATTTCTTTACTCTATCAATATATAAAAATTAATCTCATTTAAAATATTTTAAATTAACAATTCATAGAATATAAAATAGAAATTAAGAACAATCTATTTTAATTATTTTTGAATAATATGAAATTAAATTTTAAATTATGATTCTAATTCTATATTTTCATGCTCAATTCCATATCAGATGCATCAGTTTATGATAAAAAAAGATCGTGTCCGTTTCCATTAAAGCAATGACCTTCATAGATAAAAAATAGCTACCTGGTCAAGCTCACCTAGCTACTTCTCCAAGTGATCAACTATAGCCTATTCGAGAAAGAGAAATAAAAGCAGACCTGTGTTATTTACCCGTAGATTTCCAATGATAAGCGTTGCTCGATTTAGCTAATAGCTACAATATCAACACATTTACAACAGAGACTAAAGACTACTATCAGATCTTAGAACCAGGGATGCCACGTTGGATCCATCATGCACAAGTTCCTCGGGTTTAAGGCTGCTTCAACCAACTCGGTAACACCCCTCTGCACGGGTTGGGGTGGCTCCATGACATTCTCCTCCTACATATACACAAATGTTAGTATTAGAAATTAGAGATTTACATAGCAGAATAAAGTAATACTAAACACGGAGAAATTTGGGATACAGGCACATAGCCAAAGAGATTAAAAAAAAAAAAAATCTCAGAAAGCAGTCAATCCACTTTGTTAATGTTGCCAGAACTTCAACTGCACTCATAGATATGAACTGGCAAACAGGTCAAGGGGAAGGGAAAATCCGAAAAAGATATTAGTATGTGCTGAGAGTGGCGGGGGCAAGAACAAATGAACAAGAGGCAGAAACTTGTATATGACTGGCATCATTACGACAAATGAAAGAGCAAAAGCCCTCACACCCTTCCTCGTTTCGTTTGTTTGATAACTAGTACGATCATCACTCACTGCTAATATAGAGCAAAAGATTAAAGAAAAACCAAGTATCAAATAGCTTGAGGGACACCGAACACAATTTGTTTAGTTGCTCACCTCTTCAGAAAAGTTCTGTGGGGCTATTCCCTTGATCCTTGCAATAACATGCTCCACATTTGTGATAACCTTCTGTTTGAAGTCAACAGGACTCATGGTACCACCAGCCATAGGGGCCATGGGCATCCCAAGCGGTCTTCTCCATGACCAAGACAGTAGCTCATCACGGAAAAACATTGCTAGATGATGCCACAGATGTTGACTTTGCTGCAATACAGCAATCAAAGGAAGAATCAATCGGCAGTTTTGAATTGCATAAACTACAATCAAAACACTAAAATATTGAAAAGAAGGGTGATAGGCGTGCTTGTGTTACGTATGTATGTATGTGTGTCCATATGTACATAAGATATATTCTCAATTCTTACTTTAGGTGATGCCACGGCCTGTGCTGCCGCACACATTGAAGATACAAGAAGGCCTTCCACCC
This sequence comes from Dalbergia oliveri, assembly GCA_030441495.1. Taxonomy (NCBI): domain Eukaryota; kingdom Viridiplantae; phylum Streptophyta; class Magnoliopsida; order Fabales; family Fabaceae; genus Dalbergia; species Dalbergia oliveri. The sequence goes on from JAMLFY010000004.1 coordinate 7,308,082, forward strand.
CATGGGAGAAAAACGCTTGCATATTCCTTGTTAGCCGGAATGGGACTGGCTCATTAAACTCAATCAGTCCGTTTACATCATATGCAGGATGAAAATCAGTTTGAAATATTTTTCCGGTATTCTTTGCAAACAAAATCTTGTTTGGGGACCTCCCGCCAATTTGTAACATAAAGGACATGAAACTTGAAAGGGCCAACTGGATGGCAAATTGCTTCTTGAAAGCCCACATATGGTTGCCGCTTGGTAGAGTTTTGTACATATACTGTGAAAAGATGTTGTCATTAACAAGATTTTTTGTTATTTCATTATAGGCTTGCAGACGGAGATCAACAACAGCTTCTGGTGATATTTGCCCAGAAATAGCCTGGTTCAACTGCTCCTTGAAATAGGTTATTGGATGATCTGCCTCACGGTCATTCCTAGCACAATGATTCTCATAGACCTCAAGGAAGGTACTATACATCAGATCATCTTCTACCATGCGAACCTGTCCATGCATCATTTTAAGTAGGGATTAGTGATAGGTGAAGTGTTCGATTTTTAGTTGTGGCAGTCTGATCCCAGTCAAGGCTATGGGTTCATCACACTAAACTAAACAAGGAAAAAAATAAGCAATGATGCATAAAGGAGGATCAATCTAACCTGGGACCAAACAGGAATAATAATTGGTGTGTTAATGCCAATGTGCCGCGTCTTGATTCCTTGTGCTTCTCAAACATTTGGTTCATCACACGGAAAAGCTGCAATATGCGTTCATCGCTCCTAGCATTGGGAGTCAAAGACGTCTGGACAATAAAGTGGCGTTGGGAACCATCAGAGCCAATTAGAGTCAAACGGCGGAAACTGCTCCCATGCCTTCGCACGATTGGAATATCCGCGCAACCCTGTCCAACTTCACGGTATGATCCGGTGCAATTTCCTGTTACATAATAAATTAAACTAGAATCAACAATAGGATGCACCAATGATGCCCCTCAGGGCTCACGCTAACTTTCACTTGAGTCTATTTTAATCAAAATAGATAACGTGCTGTAAAAATCATATATATTTATAAGAAATAAAATTAATATTTTGGCATTGTTGGATAAAAGTTATCTCAAAAGTATCACCTGATCAGTGAAATACTGCCCTGGAACTTCAACATCAATAACATGGAAGTCTCGCAACACCCTGCTTTCTTCTTCCAATTTCAATACTGCTGGAAACCTGTCCTCAACATTACTTTGTAGAACATTTTTCCAGTGTTTCAAACGCTCGGTTAGTTGAGCGAGGGTAGATGGGAAAGTGGTGGTACTTTCTGGATCAAGATCGCGCTCAAAATCCTGTTTGTACTCCCTCACAAAATCAACATGCTTATTTACAGCATCTGCAGAAAAGCAAGCCCTACAAACACCTGAGAGCTCCTTCTTTAGAGACTGAGGAACTTCTGCAGTTGTAGCGGTTGGATATTTGTAGCAACGGTGGAGCAGAGCATTAACCACTGCCAAAAGTCTCTCCTCAGGCAGCGTGACAAACCTTGAGCCAATTTCTGTTAGTAGAACCTGTAAAATGAAATAATTCGTCATAATAATCCAAGTGACTCTTGGTTTAGGCGACACATGATCAGATCTGATCCTCAGATACATTGATGTAATTGAGACATAAAGACATATTCATTCATTTCAACATATGGTATTAGTTCAAATTATAGAGTAAGAAACATTACTTCTTGCAAACAACATGCAAGATGAGCTGCCAAGAAGTACCAAAAAGTATAATGTTTTCCTACATATACAAGTTTTCTATATGTTTAACATTCATGTCTGCTCCACTAATTTGATTCATGGGCCCATCCAATAAATTAAATATATAAAATCTCATAGTTAATCCGAAGTTTACTATATATTTAACATTATTTTGCAGGTGCCTGGATCCATATGGTTGTCCATGCCCAATCGACTACTTTTATGCATAGGTCCATTGAATAAGTTAAATATATACATACAAGCATCAAATAGTTTATCCCGAGTACAATTTGGTTTAACTCGAGCTAAAAAGCAGCCCATTTTTATGCATGCAGCCATGAAAGAGGGCAGGGAAGGTGACGTTGCATATATTTACTGCCAAGTAAAGCAAAGCAACTTAAGAAAACCGAATGAAGATCACCTCAAGTTCACTAGCCAAATTAGCATGCTTGCTCCTAAGAGCCTCCATTATATCTTTTGCAGCATCAAAAGCACTGGCAGCTGATGCCACAAAACCTGAAGCACCAGCACGCCTTAAGGTATTCTGACCACCTTCATTGAGGTTTGCAGAGCCCTGCTGCAAAGGTTGGTCATGTCCATTATGCATACCGCTCTCTGCACTTGTAGTCCTTTCAGCTTCTTGCCCATGCGAGTTCCACCATCATGAGATCCAATTGCACCACCAGATTGAGAGCCTTGGTGAACTGGAATATCAGATGATAAGGCGCTGCCACCTGGACCTTGTACTCTTGCATTTCCATCAGCCAACCCACCAAGGGAGCCTCCACTAGAACCAGAGACACTTTGTTGTGCTCTCTGAGCCATTGCTAGTCTACCAAGTTCAGATTTATTGGCAACATCACGTCGTTCCAGTAAGTATGTGCGCAGCCAGTAATACAGAGCCTGAGATTAAGAAGAAGGAACTCAAGATTATTTAAGATCTACAAACTTTGCAATGAACAAATGCGAATAATAATTACCTGAGGATACAAGGTCGCAATCTTAAGAAGAACAAGTTTACAATGTGGAGCTTCAGTCCTCTGAAGGGAGAGTAAGAGCTGTGGAATCCAAGAGAGCCAAACCCAATGTGGTACTTGGTCAAAGTACTTATCGAATGCCCTCCCAACAGGCTCATTAGGAGTATCAAAGCTAAGAAGATAAAGCACACGTGCTAGATGGCTTCTTGAATTGGAGACACCAAATTTTATACCTTGTAAGAAGCAGCTAACAGCATATTCCAACCAAATCTCGTCATGTGTTTCTCTGTAAGCCTATTTCAAGAAGATAATGGATAAGTATAAAGTTAAAGTTAATATCGTAGAAAGTAACATCATGGAAAACAGATTAGAGTGATTACCAAATCACAATAGCTTCCCCAGCTTATCCATCCCTTGGGCAAGTTCTTAAAAAGACTAATGGCATTTGAATAAGCAAGATTAGCACCTTCAGAGTCATTCAATTTCAACAAAAAGTCCCCTTTCAGACGGAAAATTTCGGCCTTGTGTTTTGCAGGAAAATACTCAAGATTAGTGCTATTGATTAGACTAAGACCACTCGTAAGTTCTCCCTTTGTTTCTAAATATGCCTTTGCCTGCTCTGTTATCTTAACAAACGCTTCCTGCAAATACATCAGAAAGAGTAGTTTAGATAAAATATACATTGGTTCCCAAACATTAGAATTCAGATTTCAGTGTAGTTAAAAATGGACATGTAATCAGGAAACAAAACAGGCAAGCTAATGCTAAGCATGTATATGTATATATGCATATGGTGTATACAAACATTAGCCTATGCATGTCTATATGTACATATACCCACCCAGATTAATCAAAGAACAAAACTTGGCATATTGCAATAAGGTCAAAAAATTATCTTAAGCTTCTCCACATGATTAATGTGAAGTCAGGCTAAAGACTATGCTGATATATAACAGGAGACTGAATACTGATTGAAGAACAAACTAAGCAGCCCTATAAAATTCTCAGAAGATGCACAATATAATAACCCTACAAGGATAAAATCCAAAATGCCATGAATAGATACTGACATAATGGCAAAAGATAAATAGTTCTCTTCAAACCATTAAATACAGCAAAACTAGTTATCTTACCTGCACTTCCATGGTGGAATGGCCGTATAATTTTTCAAGTATGGTGACACAAACATCAAACAGGCCTTGCTTACGAGCGATGTGAGCAAGCCTGTTGACAGTCCATGCTTTGTCACGGTATCCAAGATGATGAAGCTGAGAATTAGTGGAGCCAAAATCTTTGAAAGCGTCTATGACAGAATTATACATTTCATTCCTCCACTGCAGTAAATCATACCAAACAGACATGTTATCCCATTTATTTGGAGTTCTTAGTCTCCATGTCTCAAGGATGTCCTTCAGATCAGCATAAAGGTTTCCCTGCACCCCAACAACAGAATTTCCAGTGTTTTTACTTCCATGGGAAATGTCCACTAGAATCCTAGATGACTCTTGAACTTCGACTATTTGTTGGAATTGCTGCAGAAGGGGAATTCGGGAATGAACTGACATTTCAGGCAGCTGCCACCATTGTTCCAGAGCAAGATCAACACCCTTACCCACTGTGTTCTCAGCATCCCCCACACCATTTGTGTTTTTGTCATGAAGGGCAAAGTAAGCTTGAATCAGACGAAGTTTTGGAGTTTCTTCCACTTGAGCTTTTGGAATGACATGCTCCTTCATGTATGTCCAATCAGGCAATTTCCAAAGACTGTCTAGCAGAATTTCATAATTCTCAACACTCTTACCGAAGTCTGCCAGTGCATCCCATTGACTTAGTTGACTAGCACAGTATAACCATTGCTCTTCCCAGAGACACATCTCAGCCTTTGGTACGGTGTTGTTATATGTTCCTTGAGTTGCCTTCACCATGGCTTGATAAAAGAGACTTTGAGCACGCTGCCAGTAACCATGCTGAACAAGAGAAAGCCCAGCCCTGGTTTCTGCAGTGACTGATCTCTTCTTCCATAGCCCACATCGCATATCCTCTTCATTTAGCAAACGATAGAGCTCAGCCAGAGACTCAGAGCATTTGGAGTCATTCGGGAACAACATAACATGACTTTCCAGCAAAGCCAGTGCAATGTGCCAGGCATTATAAGTTTTTCCAATATATTTAATGAGCTCGCTTGGCATTCTGGGTTGAGGATGGCTCAACTGAAGCCCTTCTAACAGAGCTTGAACTACATTTGGTCTGCTGGCTTGCTGCCTCTTATGGTAGTCTTTAGACAGAAGAGTAATCATTGGTTTTGCTAGTGTTACTTGTTCTTCTTTATGTAATGTAACCCAGACAATTGGAAATACCAAAACCCACAAATGATATGCAACATTAGCATCTGTATGGGCTAACTCTCTCAGTGGAATTAAAAGATCAGCCACCTGGAAAAAATGTGATCAATGTGTAAGTGGGAAATTAACAAATATTGGCTACTAACTGTGCACAATAGTTTATTACCAACAGGTGCCAGTGATACAGTGCGGGGACAGTAGCACTTATGGAACAATTGTCAAACTCAAGTAAAAGGCCCCCAAAAAAAAAAGATGTTACCATTTAATAATCATTAATATACTAAGTGGACCACCCTTACAATATAAGTTTGCCACCACCACAAGATGACCCTAACCCCTGCTTGATGTAATACAATAAAGACACAATATAACCAAAATTGAGATAAGGTATCGAATATGACGCACAAAGATTGTACTTACATATAAAACATCAAACATCAGTTAGTTTACCTGGAGTTTGCTCATGCCGTTAAGAAATTGTGCATGCTTAAGGACAAGGGCCTCAAATGTTAGTGGGGCATCCTCAGTACCTTCAGGAGCATCATTAGGCTTGTGCTGCATCCCAGATGATTCCAGAAGAGAGCTTGAAACCAGAAGCGGTTGAACCCTGGCAGAGTTTGGAGCTAGTGTAATAGGTTTATCCTCAACTAATATTGCCAAGAGAAGATCAAGGCCTTGTTTGAGCCAGAAAATATCACTCAAAGCTCCCCAGTCTTGAATTTGGATTATGAATTGAAGCCTAATGAAAAGAGTTTTCCCAAGAGACTCGTGATAGAGAGAGAAAAATTTCATCCTGATTTCAGGATCTCTAGCTCGTAAACCAAGCATAAACTGCCTTTCTACCTTCTGGAAAACCTCTTGACGCAGGGGTAAAGGGTATCTGAAAGTCAATGAAAAAATAATTAAGATAGAATAAAAACAAAGCATCTTATTTTGTACTGATGTGAGGACATCTTATCCTCTTTTGTACTCTTTCGTCTCTTCTAATAAGATTCTTTTGGACAAAAAAAAAAAAAAGCATAGCACAAACTAACTTAAGATGCATTACTTACTTATTTGAATCTGCACAAATACCATAAAGAAGTTCAAGATATTTCCGGTCCCACTCTTCCAAAGCAGCTGGAGTGAAGTTTTGTTTATCAACTTGTGAAAGCTTATGAAGAAAAGCAACAATCTCCTTGGGATTGAGAAAAGCACTTGGTGTAACTGAACTTCCTTGTTTACAGAAATCCTCTTCAATCCACCCTTTAATCACATCAAGTATGCAAAGGAGTACACTAGCATCAATACCTTTCTCTGAGAGCAAAGCATTCAAGATTTGAGATACAGACCGCTTGCACTCAGGAACAGCCATTACTCTTTCAGTGATCAGTTTTAATATTGACTTTAGATTTGAAATAACGGCTCCGACATCAACACCTTGACGAGAGGATGTGACAGCTGAATCTGGATCTGTTCTCTGGCCCTAATTATGTAGGACAAAATTTTTGTTCAAAAGAGACCATCAAATTTTAAAAGCAGTATATAAAAGAGAAGAAAGGAACTGGCACACATCCAAAAAAAGGGGAACAAACAAATAATTCACTTTATTTTCCTCTCTCCTTGTTTCTAATTTAATTTTCACGTTGATCGAAATCGCATTGTATGCAGCGGTTTCAAAACAATCATAAGCCAAAAGAATATGCTAACCCAATAAGGGGCAAAATCCAACGTACTTGTCTTAAATGAGACCCTGCTGTAGAACCCATATCACGCTGCAGACGCTGAAGAATGCGAACTAAAATTGAAGGATCAATGAAGTTTCTTTGCACCTCAGTCAAGGTTTTTATGACAAGCAAAAGGAAACTGATTGAACTAGAATTATTATCATCGCCAGATGTTTGAGAAGCTGTGACACTGCTAACATGCTTCTGTATCAAATCATCAAGCTTCTGGTACAACAACTTAACATCAGTAGGTGTTGTAGCTGCTTCTTGAGGAAAAGCAACAAAGATCATCTTCAACAGCGAGCAAAAAGATTTGCCAGCATCTAAAAGTTTATGCTTGAAACATGGTTCAAGAATCTGGAGGATAAACAATTTCATCACTATAAACAATAAGTTATTTAACAAATAAAAAAAAAAAACAAAACGAAGTTAGGCCTACTTGAGAAATCTGGTTAATGTTGTTTCTTATGAACAAGTGAGGCTGTTTCTCTAGAACTTTGTTCATGACATCCAAACCCTGTGCCAGTGCAGTGGAAGGGTCCTTTGCCTGAGATGGCTGAATACTGCTCAGCAGCTTTTCCAAATAATTGAATTTCACATTTGCATTTGGCCACACTTCTAGTGCTTGAGAAAGCAGCTCCAAAGCTTGTTTGTACATGGCACTTGCTTCTTTGTCCTTAGGCTCTATGACCAAAGCAACCTAGTTTCAAAAGTCAGAATTAACCATAGAAGTACCACATCAGTGATTTTCATGCATACAAATAGTTCTCTTCCATCTCAAAGGTGATGATTGTATAGAAATTATAGGTTATCCTTTAAACCATTATTGCATTACCATAGCAGGAAGATCTACACAAATCATGTAATCAGATAAGAATGAAAAGAAAGACATTATGCAATATAAGTGTTGGATATAGCCTTGAGCCTCATCCCAAATGAAAAACAAATATCTTACTATAAATTATTAACCAGCAGCACCAACACTAAGCAAAAGGTCAAAGAAACAGGTTAGAAGTAAGCCTCACTCTGATAAGAAAGTTGATAATCATTTCCTCCATAGCAGCATTTGGTTTAAATTCTTCATCAGGTTGACTGGCAGATCCTGGGGTTTCAATGTTAGGGATCGATGATGGACCACCTGGTGACATCATACACAGGGATTGTAGACCAGGTTCTGATTTTACTCGCTTAGTTGTATCTTCCGGAAATGTGGAACCATCCACAGATCGCTTAGAATCAGCTGAGCTAGGATTAAAGACATCATTGATTTGGTTGGGAGCATCAGTTTCATTAACAACTTTCATCTCACTTTGTCGTTGCCTTTCCCAGTTAACCACCAAACCAGCAAGCTCAATGGCAAGGCGTCTGTTTTCTGCTGTGGTGTTGTACGGCAATCCGAGGCGACTCAGAGAATTCACCATCTGAGGAACAAACTGTGCTCTGCAGCTGTAGAAGAGATCTGAATGGCGAACAATAAGTTGGAATATGTGAATAAGATTTGGAATTGAATGGCCTTCTTCAACAAGGATCTTCTTAGTGTATCTTATCCATATGGGCATCCGAGAATCGCCAAGAGGCAAACGTCGAGGCAGTGCTGGCATCAATATGTCAAGAGCCTGCTTTACCAACATTTTATTTTCTGGTTGGCAAGTCCTAAGAAGAGCTACAAAAACCTGTAGATACAAATCAATGTTAGTGCGGGTGCATCATCTAGATACAAATACAGACTTGATTTGCAACTATGAGATCAAGTCAATTACATACACAGGAACAAAGCCAGGGTTTCAAAGCTCATCCAAATTTCAGATGAAGCTAAAAACTCCTCGTATGAGTTGGGTTCAGTGAGTTCTTTTAGGTTTTATGCATTTCAGAAAACTAACCCCAGACAAAAGTACTCTTAAAATACAAAAATAAAGACTGGGAAAAGAAACCCAGTGATATCAACACGTGCTCGTCCATGCATGAGTATAAACAGGAGAGATAAATGACAAAATTTAAGTTAAAAAAGAAGTACAAGATTGTCTGCTAAAAACATAAATACTGAAATATGTGCAAATTGACTAGCCATAGTGAATTTGTCAGCAAGCATCCAAACACTCTGTCTCCCTACTCTCCTTACAATTCATTGATGTTCTCCAATCAATTGTGCAAGCTCTGGCTTCTAAGTTCTAACAGCTTCTTAGGACAGTATTTCATTTTCATCCTCCACTCATGGTAACAATTTCACAGTAGTCGTTGAAATTTAAATTATAGGAAATTAACCCAAAGTGATTAAAAGGAGGTATCTTTCAGTAAGAAAAATATCCCTCTCAATCATCTAGATAATAGCTATATCCCTCTCAATCATCTAGATAATAGCTAGCCAGGGTAATCCTCATGCTTAGAGGAAGTAACAGAAGAACATTTTAACAGCTTCATGTTTCCTTACCTGAAGTATTATTTTTTCTGGGGCTTGATATGCCTCCAAGAAATGGCAAACATTCACAAATGCCCATTGTTTGCTTGCAGTATCTTCACGCTTAAGATGATTCCACCCAAACTTTATCAGTTCCTTTCTATGATGGACGAGATCATTCTGAAGATATTTAAGAAGTAAAGTGGCAAGCTGTAGTAGTTCTATTCTTAAAGGCTCATCATACTCAGCAGAAACCTACAGAAGAGGGACATCATGCAATCAGATATACAAGTAATCATGAAGACAAGAAAGAAGGGCCAAACAAGAAGTTACACAAACTATATTATACCTCTTCTGGAGGATCTAGAAGTTTATCAACAATTGTCTTTATAATAGCAGGATCAACAACCTCCCAACTTTGGCCATTTTGAAAGGCATGTGCAAGCATTGGAAGAATGAGCATTTGCATTACAATAACCAAATGATCAAGACTAAGCTGCTTTGATTGGAAAAGGTTCAGAAAATGCAACAGGAGGGCCTTTTTCATGCTCGGTGTATAACCTTCTGCAACCTGAAAGGTGCCAAGATAGTTCAGATAGAAGAAAACATTGAGATCTTAACACCACCCCCGCCTCTCCCAAAAAAAAAAGATAAAATAGTGAAGTACCTCAATGATGTAGAACTCCTTGAGGAATGTATAGTCAATACGACTGTGAAATAAGAATATGGTAAGTATGTCAAAGAGAACATTCACTTCGTTTTTGTCATGTCTCAAATAGTTCAGGAAACATTTGACAATCCATTTACTTTCTTTAACCTGCAATTCCATGATGAACCCATAAACAAGTTAACCAGTCATCATGTCAATTCACTTAAAAGACAAGACAAATTGATAAAGTAAAATTTAGAAATATACTAATGATGCGATGAGACAACCAAGACAGACCAAAAGAAAATTTCAAAATACCATGAATACCACAGTATAAAAATTCAAAACAGAAAACACACCAAGTACTGCAGATAATGATAGGAGAAACAAGTATAAATGGAAAAACTTTATGCAGACACGCATTCATCATCAATGACACATAGTTACTTTGATGGAGTTGCCATTACAGTGGTAAAGCCATCTAATACAGCATAAAGATGTTTCAAATATAATATAGCATTAAAATTTTCTTTTGGATATAAAAAGCAATTATTTTAGGAGAGAAGATAATAACACAAAAAAGGACAAGACATCCTCACAAGAATACAAAAGTAACAACTAAGATCTACAAGGATAAAATATAACAACACGTCAATCCCTTTGTATATCAGCTAGAGGAACACCAATAAATAGACCATGTGCAAAGCACTAGAGGAATGCCAAAAAAATGTAATCCTCTCCCAAATAAAATCATAGTTGAAAAAGAATAATTAAAAACTCCAGAATTCCTTTTCAACCAAATACAGAAAGCACCAAAAAAACATAAGGCCGTCACAGAATCTCTGCTTCTATATGGAAACCGATACAAGTCCATAAAGCAAGCCCACAATTCTTCTTGTCTATTGGGAACAATGAGGATCTGAATTTAAGAAAACTTAATTCAAATATTATATGATGACATCTTATGATGAATGACTATATAATGAAATGGAAAAGAAAACTGCTATATGACATATAAATTGAAACACTACAATAATTCAAATTGAAGATTCATCTTGGGCAAATGTGAATGCATTCATGCAAAATCAAAAGAGGTTGGCTAAAACTAGAAAATGAAGTCCACACTACAATTCAATGATGTGCCTAGTTCTCCATATATGCTTTCTCCACAAAGCAATGATAAGCGCAAACAGATGCCATCAGAAACACGGTTTTGACAAGGTTGGAGGTTGACTTAAAGAAGTAAATTTACACAAGTAGCATACAGAGAATGAGCTTTTAAAGCTAAATAAATAGAAGCCATTATTTACTTCTCCAAACTGTGATATTTCTCAATTCATCATAAGAATGGATTAATGCCAACAAGGGAGGAAACTGCAAAAACAGAATCATAAAGTCTGGGGCATTGAATACAAATCACAAATTGAAGAATTCAACAAATTTATTGCTGTTTGTTCAATACTGCTGTTTGTTCAATACAAGGGCACTGGCATGACCAGCATCTCCAACACTGACAAATTTCAGCAAACAGCAAGACTCTCAGAGTTGAGAGTCCAGAGCTCATGCCTCCCATAGTCCCATTACCCTACACTCTCTTGTAATTTTGTTAAAATGCAAAATGACGGAATCAAAAGCCAAAAACACAATTGAAAACTGTTAAACATCTCAAGGATGCAATGAAATCGAAATTATCAACACATAGACACACACAATGAAATTGTTATCAAGTTTTTTTCTTATATCAATAATCACAATACAGCATTACCTAAATTGAGATCACCTATACTTACTTGCACGAGGTTCAGCTCCTGTTCATTTTGCAGTCGGGATATCCTTGCAGGTGACTTCCAAACAAGTACTAATGTATCAAATACAATACGATTACTTTGTAACCAGCCAGGGATTAATTTGACCAGGGTTTTCACAAGCGCTAGTCCTTGGAAGTAGGCATCAGAAGTTGCATTGGGAGTGGGGGCAGGTGGATTAGAAGCATCAGTTGAAGGAGGGACAAGGCTCTCTTCACCTAACAGACTAGTATGCGTACTTCCAGTTGCAGGAGCCATTGCCACATCAGATTTGGGCAGATATTCAGAGAACGCACTTGCAAGTATCTTTTGTGGGGATTTTGCAAGTTCATCTCTCAATGGCTGGCCAGCTTCAGATCGAATTATATACATAAAACTGAATTTACAGCAAAAAGCATGACACAAACAAACAAAGTCAGCATCCAATCTTATAGGTATATAATTGAAGTTCAGCACACCAAAACTTACCACCTGAAATATTTTGGTTCACTTAATCTAGCAAGAAAATAATCAACTGCAAGGGGAGCATATCGATTTAAAAACTTGGTAAGTGGAAGGCGATATGGACTATTGATTTCACTGTATACTTGTCCAGGGGAAGAGCTCCTTCCAAATCAATAGTCAAGGTTACAAGCTCATCAAGGAACTTAGAAGCAGCAGCAGGAAGCAAGTGAAAAAGCTCAATTATAGCTGCACAGATAGAAAGTGATGTCATCAGTGCAGTATGAGGTAAGGAAGTTGCATTAGAAACAGTTACATTAAATAACCTAAACCATAAATATAAAACCTGCAGCAATCTTTGGTTCTTCACCAGCCTTCCATGACTTTTGACTCTGTGCCAGCTTTTCAGGCTCCAGCCACCTCTTTAGATGCTCCAAAAGTTTGCCACCCAAAGTAACATTAAACCAATTGGACAGCAGCTCAAGCAGGCGAGCTAGGCCTTGCAGAAGTGGCATGCTGAGATTCTTTGTGTGCGCTAAATTGACCAATATAGGCCGTAGGCTACTTTGCAAAAGTTCTTTGGGCATCCTTTGATTTATAACCTAAGGACGTGTTGACAAAGCAACAAATGAAGTTCAAATAATCCTAACTCTATCAAAAGAATGCACGTACAAAGTAAAGCATACATCATTTGGTTTTGAAGCAAGATATTGTGATGGAATGGACCACATAATCAGGAATGGTGGACCACAGACATATTAGGAGTGATTTTTTAAAATACAAAAGTATCATATATGAGCAGCCACATCTTTGGTTAAACAGCATTAGTGAGATATCCATGAATGTATTGTGGTCAAGCTAGTGATGAAGAAGCAACAATTTATCATCAAAGAATTACCTGTCGCAGGCCCTCCTTTGCAACGGCAACAATTTCTGGTGTCCGACAGGTTAAAGACTTAAAAAACATTGAAATAATCTTTGCACGCAATTCGGAATGATTTGGAGTCTTAAAATCAGCCCATGCCATTGTTGTACAGAGTAGCTCAATGCAAGCTGTCCGAAGTTTAGTCAATGATGTTATCACTTTGGGGTTAATAAACTTAGCAACCCATGCATTGTCGTCAGACTCAGCTATTTGCAATGCATCTTGGAGAAAGTTTACTAGCTCTGGGGTCAACTTGAGAAGAGGCGGCCTCAGAGCTAGACAAAAATTCAGTGCTGTAACTGTTCCAACCTACACAAAAGATATAATTAAGTCAACCAAGATATGGATAAAAGCTCATAGATAGAGCAAATAAATAGCCATCCGGAAATAAGGAATTAAGTAAACCTGTTGATCAACAGTCTTTAATTTGAGTGGGCGCATTATAAGAGGCTGGAGTAAAGGCTGATACAATGGCTCAAGTAATTCGGACACCTCACTACCAGTCCTGCTAGCCAAAAGTGCCAAGCACGACTGTACATTCTTTCTCACAATGACAGATGCATTTTGGTTGAACAACTCTTGAGCAAGAAAATCAACTACTCCTTGAAAACTTTGTCTACGTGCCTCACTATTTGCTTCATCAGCATTATTTACCACTCGAAGAACTTGTGTGAGCACTTGACTTGTCTCCTCCTGCTCCTTGCTAGCATATACAGGAAGCTTTTTAAGGACATATATCAGGCCACGCACAATTCTTACCTGAAAAAGGCAAAGTGTCTCAACAGTGACCTTTCCTACCAAAGCACCAAGTCCCATGACACCACCCATTTGAGCTTGCCATGTAAGTCCATAACAACAATGCAGAAGACGGGGCAAAAGTTGCTCAAATACAGGAACACGAACACTTGGTGGCGGAGAATATACAGGATTCATTGATGGACTAGAGACAATCATAGGTGTACCAGGCCCTCTAGACATTATAAAATCAGTATGTTTTGAACGAGCTAGGAATACAAGGGTTTCTGCAAACACATTTAATGCGGTAAGTGCAGCTTTGGCATGGTGCCTGTTTTCCTCTGCTAGCACATCAACTAAAGCATCCAAGAATATTAGAGGGTCAAGCTCCTTCAGATTTGAACAAGCATTTGTTTCGGTCTAGAACCAACATGAACATTATTTGAAAGTGATGAACCGGCAAGTGCAGCTGCTGACACATTACTGGAAGAAGAATCAATATGAAATATCACTGCAAAATGGCGACATATATTGACAACAAAATCATCTGCAGGATCTGTGAGATCTGGTTCACCATTAGCAGCAATGACAGTCATTAAAAGAATCTTGAAAACAGACTTCTCAGCCATAAGTTGAGTCTTTGTCTTTACACCCAAATCAGCCTGAAACAAGGTGTTATACATTATAGCAGAAACAATAAATACACCAAACATAAACCCTTTTAACATCTGCAAGCCGTGAACTAAAATTAAAAGTAAAAGTTCAGAGAGGACAGGTAGAGACAAGTTGAAGAACAAAGTATCCTGAGGGCATCAAGCTAAGCAAGCATTAATGTTATATGGGAAAAACACCAGTTGTGGAGAAGTGATTTGTAAAATAAGGGTAAAAGAAAGAAATTTACTTCTACACATTAAACAGAACCAATGTTACAATGTTTTATGGGATATGAAAAGTACTACAACAATACAAAATTACAAACTAACCTTTACATCTGTTGACTCAGACCTGCGTAATGATTGATCAACAGTAGAAACCAACAAGGCAGACAGCTGCTTGGATGTACTTCCCTCATCAGCAACAGTTCCAGGAAAATTTAGCTGAGATGATAAGCAAACACGAAGGAACTTTAGAGCCTGCTTCCGATAGAAAGCATCCATACCACAATTTTTATTCATTACTGCTTCCACAGCAAGATTTATGCATCGATCAAGTGGCACCAAGAATGGGGTTGCAGGCTCAAATGTCAGAATTAGGCGAAGCCCGTGCTCAGGGTTCTCTTTACACTCAAGTGCCAGAGGCTCTTTGAGGAAGCGTCTGTTTCGGCCACCTAACTTGCCGAGAAGCTGCAAAGATTTTGCACCCCACGGATAGGGAGCCGGCTTTAGGTGAGACCACAAGGCCAGAATGACATCAGACATGAAATTGGCCATACTAGGCTCAAGAAAGTCCGGATTTAAACTATCGACCCAAAATTCCAGTGTTCTTAATCCAAGACTCACTAGTTCATCACTTCCCTTGAGACAGAATACCAAAGGCTTCATCAGACGAGAAAGATAAGGTAACAGAGAACTCAACCGGGCAGGTAAGGTCATGCAGAGTTCCAACAAAAGATCTCTCATATCTTCCCCAGTTGGCCCTTCCAGCATAGCCAACAGCATATTGAGGCAGGGCTGCAACATGGGGATCAAGTCCCGGAGTAAAAGTTCAAATTTGCACCCAGAAAGTGCCCTGAACATTGTACGAAGTAACTGCATGTAACCAAGTGGTCTTTCAACTTCAGTAGCATTTTTCATGCAAAATTCCATTATAACAGGCACATGAGGCTGCAATATCCGTTCAAAATCAGAGGGTGCTTTAGAAACAGCACCAAATATAAACCGAAAGAGATGCAAGACCAGTTTAGCTGCAGGTGAGTCTGGGTGCTTCAGGACATCAAGTTTACTGCTCACAAGGAAATTAACAAGCACATCAGCAAATGGCCGGTACACTTTCGCGGTTGCAAGAAGAGTGGAGAATATATGGACAAGTTGAGTGTTAGAGATCATGCACTCAAAAAGCTCAGGCATACACAGAGAGAACATATCCATAAGATCTCGAGGCTCCATGATGGCCAAAATCTGCGAGAAGAGATGAAGCATTTCCCTTCCTCATCCTTCTCCTTGAAAAGTGCCAAGCAATGAACACCACTTTTTAAAACACCAGAGGCTTTATAGACCTACAAAAAACTTAAGTCAACTATAGCTATTAAACATAAACAACAATGTTAAAGCTAACCAGCATATTTGTAGTACCTCATCTTCTCTCATGCCCCTCGATGCTTGGGCTGGTGATAAATTAGGTGGTGGTGACCCAAGCACCTGCGAAGTTCCATAGATGGGAAAAATCTCATAAGAAAACATTATACAGGATGGCAGAGAAGTGGTCAATCCACAGACAAATCACTATGCTGACAATTCATTACCTGAGATCTAGGGGAATGTGCATGAGTGATGCTCCATATGATGGTCTTCATTCCTGAAAGTATAAAAGTTGTAAGATTTTAAGTAATTAAGTAATATAAAAAAAAAAAAAATGGGTATAATCAACAAACTTAAAATTAAGAGGTAGGGGGGAGCAACAAAAGTGGCTGACAACTTTACAGTCAATATTATAATTAAGGGGGTTAAAAAAAAGTACATATTACAGAAGGCTTGAGGAAATAAATTACCCATAACTAATGTCTTAATCAGATGTTTGCAATCATTGACCTCCTTTGAATGTTCTACAGGGACCTGCAAATTCAACACTGCCTGGAAACAACACATAGGCAGCAGCCAGAGTTAAGCCAAATAAAACTCCCATAATGGCAAAGAGAATAGAACTTAAAACACATGCATGATATGCAATAAAACAATTGAGAATTTAATTTTTCCCTACCAATAACACTTCTTATGAGTGAAAGTGCTTCTTTTATTTTTTTTGGTTGAAGTCAAGACAAAGCCAATGCCCATTCTTTTAATTGAACTTGATAAACTTTAAAATTAGAATTGTACTATCAAGCTTTTGTCAAAACAAACATTTGAACCATATCAAGTTGGGTACATCAACACTAGGAAAAAGATGAGTGAATTGGAAGGACCAAAATCCTGATATAAACGTCCCCATACCCTTCAAAAGTGGTCAGTATGGATGGAAAAAGAAAAGCTCAGGTTTATAATGAAAATTAATCATTTCAATAGATGAGTTAACAAGAGTTGAAAACTAGGTCTCATCAATCGGTAATAATTTCATTACAGAATGACATGATTACAATTACCCCAAAACAAACACAATTTCCTTGTGATACTGGGCAGTCATGGACCAAATTGCACAACCTAAAGTCAGAATGACCATTGATTAAAATGACATTATTTTAACTAAGAAAATAACCCAGACAGCTCTTGCCATAACGATATATATATTGTACTTGTTTCACAGTATGCTTTCATATGTTCTCCACCATTAGTCTCTCCAATTTTTTCATCCATAAGTACTCCTGAGCAGTTACCTAACTATCTCATTTTTATTAAAAGCACAATTTTTATTAAAAGCAAAGCAAACCAATAATTGTTTATCATTCCTTATTTGTTTCTTAACACCAAAATTGCAAACATAGTATGAAGTTAAGGAAATAACGTTGTGTAGAATAATATACATGTAGAAAGAAATTCTCAAAAAAAAATTATCTGACTACCTGTACAGGAAGTTCAAGCTTTGATCTCAAGGTAGCACGATCCTTTCCTTCCTCACCTTCCTCTAGGAGCTAAGAAAATAAAATAAATTATATTATAAACTGGTTAGGAAGAAACACAGCAACACAAACTAGTTATGATATAATTAACAAAAGTCGACACAATACAATGTGGGCATTACTAGGCTAATTATAACTTTATAAGAAATTAATCAGGCAAACTACGATAAATATAAGAAATTAAACAGCCACCTGAACAAAACCTCAGGTAGTTCAGCATGCACTGATAAATAATAATACTTCACAAACTGCTCACAACCTTAACTGTTGTTCCCTTACTTGTTAATACATATGGTAGTGGTACACATAGTCTTCACACATACACACACAAAACCCGGAAATTTTGCAAAGGAGGAAAGAAAAACAATCCAGAGCAGAAATATCAATCAATATTTAAACATTTTTATTAAAAAGAATAAATTCATTAAGACTTAAGAGACAAAAAATGTACAAGGAATTTAGAGGATGATTGATCCTGCACAGGAAAAGAGAAAATAAAAAGAAAATATCACAAATCATATTTGCTAAGGAACACCCTCCATTAAAAAAAAGGTCATGTGCTTTGCACCGATTAAAAGCCAATCACCTATTACTATCCAAAATCATCTGCTCAGCCAACAAAATGTACTTAGAAATACAAGTGACACACACTGACAAAATGATCACACCCATCCCCAATAAAGGTTAACATCAATTTATTTAATGAAAGTACAGATACACCAAAAAAATTTGTTAGACAAAATGTCAAACTTTGAAGTAATCACCAATAACCTGGGGTATTGTGCGCTTGAAAGTACTGAATTTCCCAACAAAAGCATCCAGAATGCGGCCCTACAGAGTGAAACAATGCATGTCAATCCCAGAAAGAAAAAAATTGCAAAACCAAATAGTCAAACTCTAGCAGAAATTGTGCAACAGACCAATAGGATCCTTGCTTCATCGGTAGACTGTTGATCAACCCCCTTCTCAAAAATTGGTTCCACCTAGATCCAATGGATAGAGCATAACATGAGAAGGCTTCAGGAATTTAATCAGCAAACAAATCCTTAATCTCTGATTTTTTGGAGAAAGGGAAAGCAGGACTAGAAAAGAAAAGTTCCATTGACCAACAAGGAAGAGATTACAATAGAAAACAAGATGTACTCTAAAAAGAGAACAGACAAAATATGGGGGAAAGCACACAAACGAAAAATAGAAGAAAAGAATACAACCACAACCTCCAACCCATGAAAAAATAGTAATTCAGACCCCTCAGTTGACAACAAACAAAACACCATGGAAAATCCAAATAAACAATTATCTTCCGATTCCCAAAGCTAATGAAGCAACAATATTTTACATTTATAGCAGCACCATGAACATCTCGACCAAACTTTATCTTACTACATTTATACAAATTGCTTGATGCAAATAATCAGTGGGGATAAAAGTTGGAAAACAAAAACAGAGAATGAATCAACTATATTCTGAAGAAGAGTAGATAAGCACCAGATTCAACATCAAGCGAGCACAGGTGGTGTGGATACTCAATGATAAAGACGCATCATGCATATTGCTCGAGAATAAGTAAATAATTCGCGACAACTGCAGCAATACAGAATTCAAATTAGTAAAGATAACATGCAATGAAAAACCTCATAAATTGAGGAAATTTGCAGCAATGAAAACTTTCATACAAGTCAACAGAAACTTCCAACTTAGTTAAAGAAAATAAACTATTAAACATAAACTTGGGCAAAAATGTGAAAGAAAATATATCAATTTAACACTAAGGAGATACTACTTCTTGTGGTAGAACCCAAGCAACCCACCCTTTTGTGCTGTTGATGTGCTATTTCTAAAAATTTAAGGCATAAAGCATTTGTAAGTCAATAACACATTTTATAGTTTGGTATCTCTCTCTTGTTTTGGTTTCATTCTATTTTATTTTGTTATGGAAAATAAATAATCAATTCATCTTAGATAACTTCAATCTTAGATACCATGAAATAAAAGACAAAACATACCTGTGATAAGGAAAGGTCTTGCCGAACATGATGTACAATCTCTGCCAAAAGACTATAAGCCAAGGGCCTTAATGTCTCAAAGCATGCTCGCCCAGTCCCAACCAGAACCCTAAAAGTTTGAATATTTATAACATTAGAAGAATGTTCAATGTAGTTTTATTGCAGTCAAGTTTTATACCTCTTAAGGGAATAAAACAACCCTAAGATCTATGTACCCTTCACTGAGTTCTGTCTCACTGAAAAGTGACAAACATGGATTTAGATCCTCACAACTACAATTTTCTCCACACTTCTGGTTAGGATCCCAAATGTCAAATATGGGGGACACAAATCCCAAGCACAGTTTAAGAAGCTACACATAAAAATGATATTAAACAACCTCCCAGATTATGACTCTTAACCTATAAAGCACAGACACTAAGACGGGACATGACAGACGAACGGAGACACTAAATTCAAAAACTTCCAGGACACAGACACGGCATATATATATATATATACACATAATTTTTTATTTTGTTGTATGATTTTTTTTTTGTGAATTTTTTTTGTTAATATTTGTATAATTTTTTTTATCTAATTAATTCTTCTTTTATTTTGTGATCAACTAAAGAATTTTCAAAATGAAATGACCCAACAGGTCAAACTAAATAACTAGGATTGATTTTGGGCTCATGTTGGTATTAAAAATTTGAAAAAAAAATAAAGAAACCAACTCAGGCATGTCTGCAGCATATTCAAGCCACGTCCATGGTAAATTAGAGCAGTGTCTAGCCGTGTTTGGTGTATCCAAGCTCAAAAAAATTATTTTTTAATTGAACGCGTACCGACGCGTGTCCAACATGTGTCGTGTGGGTGTCGGTGTCCGACACACGGACACACCACCAAGTCAGTGTGTCCGTGCTCCTTAGCTCTCAACACAATTGACAGATGACTTTGGAACACGAAGAACGCTCATACAGAATAATTGTTCTTTCCTTAAGAACTGTATGTGATGGTCCTGATACATAATGTTATTACCAGTAAGGAATAATAGCCAATATGTTGCAAACAATAGGAACTGCAAACTTTGAGTGGTAATTTATACATGGAAAACATTATTAACGGGAGTTCCATTTCTGGATTCCTTCCAAACAAACCCTCTAATTCAGACATTGTAATAGTAATAGTGTTACCTTTCTTCCAGTAGAGTGTCAATCAGGGGAAATAAACCTCTCCTGAAATCAGTTCCAAGGACATGTTTCAGGGATATTAATAACTCCTGCATCCAACGATTTTCACTTTAAAACAAAGAAAGAGAATCTCAACAGAGACAAGGCAAAAGAATCGGCAGTATCACCTTTCTAATGGATACAGAATCAGAACATGTTACAAGCAAATTCACAATGCTTTTGCATATACTTTCTTCATGCGGCCTAATATAATCAGCGTAGCTTTTCAACAGATAAGTTAAAAAAGAAACTGTCTGCAATAACAAACAACGAAACTATTAATCATACAAAGTAGGATATTAGTCAGGAGAAGAATTAAGGGAAAAAATGGAACTTCAGTGTAAAATGTGGCCTTTATATGTCCAATAAGTTCTATGACACCCTTAAAAAGTGGAAATACTAATTTCTACAGTACTTGGGTCCTATATAAGTGTGATTTAAGGACGAAATGTGGAAAATTTAAAACCCTAATAGTTGGCATGTCATATACAAACATGGGGATTTTAATTCTCTCATATATCTCACGTCATAGACAAATACATTATAAGTACTTCCCAGTACTTGAATTTCCACTCACCACATTTAGCCAACTTTCACATTTTTCACAATAAGCACTTACCTTAACCTGTGCACCCTTGAGCTCAATGAAATGAGTTTTCAAATGGGGAGGAACCCTTTCAGGGCCTGGAACTGATATAGCAGCAACCATCAATGGCAATAATTGAGGAATGTTTGCTTGAACAAGACGACTATACAATTGAAACAGAAACATCACCACCAGTGGACTCTCCGTGACTATTTTGAATGAGCGAGTACTCGGATTAAGCTGCGAACCAGTAGCAGTGGCACTGGCGCCGCTTATACCCTGATCTGAAAGTGAAGTCTCCATGGGCTTCACCTCTTCCCCGGTCATAGCCATGTTATCAAAGAAATGGCTAACAGTCAGCTTAAAATTCTGGTATATCTTGCAGACAAAGTCCAGAAACGGCTGTACTTCATTTCTAGGGTCGGCCTAAAGTTCCTCAAAAGGTCAAAGATTATGCGGATACAAATCAATCCGTTTTCTTCATTATCCGTGGTAAGCACTTGCATAGCAACCTTCAAGAGGTCCTGTACAAAGGGTCTGAGAACTTCACTATGCGGAAGTCTATTCAATATCTCAACCACAATGTTCCTAAGCTTGTGCTCGGGATTGTCCACAAACTGCGGCTTTGTAACTTGCAGAAGGATCGCCGAGAACGCCCTGAAGTAACACTTGAGAAAATTCAAGTACTCAGCAGTGTGAGCAATCTCAAGACTATCCCTAACCTCCATCACCATCTGCAACCTCGCCTGAATCGCTGTTTTCACCGAAATAAAAATACAAAACCAAAAAAAAAAAAGGGAAAAATTACACAACAACCCAAGATAAATAAATAAACCAAAAACAATTAAACAACGCTAACTGGAATCATATAAATGCTAATTACAACAAAATCAATACGAAGTATCCGAATTTCGATGGTTCCATTATCATTCAATTTCTCTTGAATTGAATCGGCAATCAAACAATAAAGAAAAGCGCATTAAGAGAGAGAGAGAGAGAGAGAGAGATAGAACATACGGAGGTCTGGCTCCACGAGATGACGAGAATGTTGCTCGAAATTCTGAACGGGACTCATCTTTAAGGGTTTTAGCAGTGAAACCAAAACCGCGAATCAGAACAAAGCTCAAACCCTAGCTTTATAGCTTCGCCCTTTGTTTGGCCTGAACAAATTCAGAGTCAATTTCGATTTTGCTGTGGTTCTAGGGTTCAATGAAGCTCGAAGCCAATTCAAAGGCTCTGAGTGAGTGGCTGTGCCAGCAAAAAAACAAAAAAGTCCCTGTGAAGTGTGAACTTGAACTGAAGAAGAAGGAAGGAATTGAGGTTTACGTTATTGCGAATCGCAAACAGGTGAAGAAGAAGGAATTGCAGAAAGAGTTAAGAGTTATCAGAGGATGGGAATTTAGGGCTCGAGAAAAGGGGGTCTGGGTTGAGTTAACTGGTATTTTCCCTCGTCTTTCTTTTCGAGTCCTCAAGGGGGGACTCTACTCGGCACTACCGAGAAGAATTGCGAACTGGGTCTACCGCGTTTTATTTATACAAACCTTTTTTTTTATGAAATATTATTTATTTAAGAATGTCTATATCTTTATTAGATTTGATTTGATTAAATAGAATCTGTTATGATTTAATGTGATATTATCTTTATTTGGTATAATAGCCTTTGGATGTCTTATGTAAGTTTTTTAAGCTATTTTCTCTTCTTCTTATCTCTCCATTCTTATTTCTTTTATAGGCTCTATCTCCTAAGAAGAATATTAAAATGATCAAGAAAAATAATGTAGATATATGTCTTGACAGCACAACTACACACACTTTCTCAAAAGTAAGATTTACTTCACTCGTCTAGAATGAAAAAGCGAATGTTAATACCATTATTGGTAGTCCTGATATGATTGAAGGCTTCCTATTATTTTGTTTCCTTTCATAATAAATTATGCATTATTTTCTAGCAAGTCTCAAAGAAACTCCTAGTTTCAAGGTTATTCAAATGGATATCACATTGAGACGTAAATGAGGGAAATAATGAGTACCTCTATATTACAACTTGTGATTCAAACAAGAAAGTTGTACTAGAAGAATTGCATTCGTTTTGTTCGGTCTATATTACACTAACATTAATGCAATTGAATCAAATGCTATTGTAAACCAAAAGTTTACTAGCCCAAATGATTTTAACATTTGGTATGACATAAGAGCAATAATGATGCGAAGATTATAGAAAACTCACAATGGCATTTATTGAAGAACAGAAGATTCTTCAATTTAATGAGTTGAAGGAAAATTAATTATACACTATTGGATTTGAATCCCCTAAATTTCTAGAAAGAATTCAAGGTGATATATGTGGACCAATTCATCCACCTTGCGGATCTTTTAGATATTTCATGGTCATAATTGACGCATCTATGAGATGGTCACATGTGTAAACCTGGCGTTTGCGAGATTACTTGCAAATTATTCAACTAAGAGCACAATTTCCAGAAAATCCAATCAAAACAATTCGCCTTGGTAATGCCTGGTGAATTCACTTTCAAGCATTTAATGCTTATTGTATGGCCAGTGGTATAAATGCTGAACATCAGTAGCTCATGTTCATACACATAATGGGCTAGAATCATTTATAAAGCGTCTCCAAATGATTGCTAGACCATTGTTTATGAGAACAAATCTCTCAATCCTTGCTTGGGGACATGCTATTTTGCATGCAGGAGCACTTATACGATTGAAACCAAGTCTCAAAGAAACTTACTGAGTTTCAAGGTTATTCGCCAAAATGGATATCACATTGAGACGGTAAATGAGGGAAATAATGAGTACCTCTATATTACAACTTGTGATTCAAACAAGAAAGTTGTACTAGAAGAATTGCATTCGTTTTGTTCGGTTATATTACACTAACATTAATGCAATTGAATCAAATGCTATTGTAAACCAAAAGTTTACTAGCCCAAATGATTTTAACATTTGGCATGACGGTTGGGACATCCTAGAGCAATAATGATGCGAAGGATTATAGAAAACTCACAATGGCATTTATTGAAGAACCAGAAGATTCTTCAATTTAATGAGTTTTCTTGTATTGCGTGTTCTCAAGGAAAATTAATTATACGGCCTTACCAAATATTGGATTTGAATCCCTAAATTTCTAGAAAGAATTCAAGGTGATATATGTGGACCAATTCATCCACCTTGCGGATCTTTTAGATATTTCATGGTCATAATTGACGCATCTATGAGATGGTCACATGTGTGCTTATTATCATCTCGCAACCTGGCGTTTGCGAGATTACTTGCGCAAATTATTCAACTAAGAGCACAATTTCAGAAAATCCAATCAAAACAATTCGCCTTGGTAATGCTGGTGAATTCACTTTTCAAGCATTTAATGCTTATTGTATGGTCAGTGGTATAAATGTTGAACATCCATAGCTCATGTTCATACACATAATGGGCTAGCCGAATCATTTATAAAGCGTCTCCAAATGATTGCTAGACCATTGTTTATGAGAACAAATCTCTCAATCCTTGCTTGGGGACATGCTATTTTGCATGCCAGCACTTATACGATTGAGACCAAGTAGTTATCATAAATTTTCTCCCCTACAATTAGCTTTTGGCCAGCAACCAAACACATCCTATTTAAGAATTTGTGGGTGTGCGATATATGTTCCAATTGCCCCACCTTATCGCACCAAAATGGGACCCCAAAGAAAATTGGGAATATATGTTGGATATGACTCTCCTTCTATAGTAAATTATCTTGAAATACAAACGGGAGATGTATTTAAAGCTCGATTTGCTGATTGTCATTTCGATGAAGTAATGTTTCCAACATTAGGAAAATAAACGCTGGAAAAGGAACTAAATTGGAATGCATCATCTTTGATTCATTTAGATCCTCGATCAAGGAAATGTGAACTAGAAGTTCAAAAGATTATACATTTGCAAAGAATAGCAAATGAATTGCCAGATGCATTTTCTGATACAAAAAATGATAACTAAGTCCTATATACCGCTAAAAATGCCCCAATTCGAATTAATGTCCCTCCTGGACAATTGGTTAATAAAACAATTACATGCAGAAGCGTGGAAGACCTTGGTTCTAAAGACAAAAATCCTCGAAAAAGAAGAGGGGCAAATAATGTTATAAAGGCAAAAGATTCTCTTCAAAAAAGGATAGAGACATAGTAAGGACATCTGCGTAGTCCAGAAACCTGACATAATTGAAACGCTAGAAGACGTTCAGCACCTGAAAATAGTCAAAATATTGAAAATGATGAGATTTCAATAAACTATGTTTCTACAAGAAAAGATGGAACAGTAGAAATTGTTGTCGACAACCTATTTGCATATAATGTAGCACTAGATATTATGCATGAGAATGAGGATCTCGAACCAAGAAGCGTCGAAGAATGTCGATGTAGAGATGATTGGCCAAAGTGGAAAGAAGCCATGCAGGCTGAATTAGACTCACTTGCAAAATGTGAAGTCTTTGGACCTATAGTCCAAACACCAGAAGGTGTGAAACCTGTGGGATACAAATGGGTATTTGTGAGAAAAAGAAATAAGAAAAATAAAATTATACGCTATAAGGCTCGACTTGTAGCACAAGGTTTCTCACAAATACCTGGTATAGATTGTGATGAAACGTACTCCCATAGTGGATGCAATAATGTTTTGATATTTGATTAGCTTATTTGCAAATAATAAGCTAAATATGTCTGATGGATGTTGTGACAGCTTACCTATATGATTCATTAGATAATGATATCTATATGAAAGTCCTTGAAGGATTAAAGATATCAACAACATCCAACGAACGCCCCAGGGAATGTACTCAATTAAATTGCAAAGATCTATATATGGTCTAAAGCGTCTGGACGGATGTGATATAACCGTCTCAATGAGTATTTGATTAATAAGGGGTTTAAGAATGATGCTATTTGCCCATGTGTTTACATAAAGAAATTTGCACATGGATTTATTATAGTTGCTGTGTATGTTAATGACTTGAATATCATTGGAACTCCTGAAGATTCTCATAGTCATAAAAGATCTAAGAGAGTTTGAGATGAAAGATCTTGGAAAAACAAAATTTTGTCTCGGCCTGAGCACTTAGCAAATGACATATTTGTTCATCAGTCAACTTACACTAAAAAATCCTTCAGAGATTTTATATAGATAAACCACACCCATTAAGTACCCCAATGGTTGTAAGATCATTGGATGTGAAAAAGAACCTATTTCGTCCTCGAGAAGTGTCACGACCACTTGGGAACATGACGTGGGAATCCCATCTCCACGTAAGCCTCATAACCTTTGAGTCTTTCTATATGCAAATTTAATATTAAATTCATTTAATAAACAACATTTCCATCTCTAATAAATCTTTGGATCTTTAAACACATATTCATCATTAATAGCATATCATAATCATTTCTAACATAGTTCTGAAATTAGAAAACAACCATTTCTCAAACTCTAAACGTATCCTTGTGACTCAAAATATATGAGTCTCTATATAAAGTATACATGAAACTGGATCATGTAATTACAAAATAACCATGATAAATTAATGCCAATCTATTTCTATGGTACACGTACATGGAGCACTATATTTCTAAACAAAATACCAAAGATACTTCGCTTCAAGCTCGTGGAACTGAGAATGAGGTGGATTATGCTAACATATCTGTAATGGAAAAAGGAGAGGGGTGAGTTTCATCTAAAACTGCCCTCACCCATAACCCTCATGGGACAATCAAGAAACAAATAATCATATATAATCATGAGTTAATACAATATCTCTGAAAATCATATTCATAGAAAACATCTCTAATTCTTACTCTGAGAAATCATTTTCTACATATACATAACAGTTTTTAAATCAAATATTCTCTTAAAAGCATCAATATTATCTGAAAAACATAAATAACAATACTCTACTAGAGAAACAAAATCTCTGGTTATGCACAATTCATGTGACATAACAATATCTCTAAACTTGGGCACTAGGTCATTTCTATTTCTATTGCGACTCATATACCAAGGTTAACGGATTAACTTTAACAGGTTATTGTCTAACTCAATCAGAAATCTAAATCTTTTCTCAAAGTCTTCTATCCTAGAGTTCACAAGCTCTAGTATATAAAATCAATAATTCTGAAATTCATATAATCATTACAACATCTCTAATCATTTCTCTTAAAACTCTATTCTTGAAATCATAAAATCTCTAATATATATAAAATTATTTAAACATGAAAACTCTTGAAACTCTGAAAGCTTTGGTCTCATATAACTCTAACAATCTGACTTTAGCATAATGAAATCATGCCCAAGGGATCACCTCTTTAGGCATTCCGATTTCAGCTCTATGTATTGACAATTGTTATGAATCGTATTGAATTTCATACTTCTAGTATCATAAAAATACTTATTTTCTCTAAAAACCCTATCATATACTTGTGCTATACTCTGGAAATCATCATAATATTTCATAAATCTCTAAATATAATCATATTCATACTCTTGCTCTTTAATAAAAATCACTTTTAACAATAATGGTCCCATGAGTTTAGAAAAACATATATTTCATGCTTTCATTTCTAATATCATATGACCACGTCATAATTTCTGAAATTAACTCTAATGATCAACATAAGGATCATAGGTCTGAACCCACTCAAAAGGGAGTATGTGGAAAACTTGAATGGCACAACCCATAGAGCAATTATAACTCTAGATTAAACTCTAATAATCTCTAGGGCTCTATCCTTATTCTAACAAAATTGGGAGGACCTGATAACAATGAAAGAAATGATCGGTCCAAATCCAAGATTATGAAGAAATAAAGACATAATCTAATAGCATATACTCACCTTGAAGCTTGGAAATGATGGATTTGAGAGAAGAATAAAATTGATGAAGAAGAAGAAGGAACGCGTTTTGCCGTTCTAGTGAAATTCTATAAACTTTACGGTGAAATCTCTAAATATGTCAAAGGAGGTTAGAATTGATTTTCTAAACTTGTGGGCTAAAAGGAAACACTTAAAAGTTTGATAAAATTCATTAAAAATCACTCTTCAACTTATTTCCCTCTAGGAACCATTACGGGACTTTTAATTCAGAATATGGTTTATCATATAGCTTCAATGAGGTGTAGGATCTTCATTAGCCAAATCCAAACTTATATGAACCTAACTCCTTGGTATCACAAGAAGATAACGAAGAAGTTCTTGGTCCTGAAATACCATGCCTCAATGCCATTTGAGCACTTATGTATCTTGCTAATAATACACGATGACATAGCATTCCCTGTAAGTGTATTAGCAAGGTATATTTTTCTCCAACAGAAGGCATTGGAATGGAATTAAACAAATACTTCTACTTCTAAGGAACAATTGATAACGGGTTATTTTCATATGAATCCAATTTACAATTGATTGTCTATATTATCCACATAAAGGGAGATCTCAACAGGTTACTTATTCACATATGGTGATACAGCTATATCATGGAGATCTACAAAATAGACCTTAGCTACTTCTCCAAACCATGCAGAAATAATTGCAATACATGAAGCAAGTCGTGAATGTTCAATAAATCAACATGTTCGAGTGTCATGCGAATTATCTTATAAGGAAAAAACTCTAGCAACTTTGTATAAGGACAATGCGGCATGCATAGCTCAACTCAAAGGCAGTTATATCAAAGGAGATAGAACGAAACACATTTCTCTTCTTTACACATGACCTTCAAAAGCAATGAGCAATTGATGGCAATTTGCTCAAGTGATAATTTAGGAAGTCACTCCTACATCTTCTTTGAGAAACTAGTGCACAAAATCGGATGCGTTGATTGAGAGATTTGGGATGCTTCCTATTATTTTTTCCTTAATCAAGGTTTTTATCCCAATGAGTTTTTCCTTGATAAGGTTTTTAATGAGGTAGTTCTATATTCCCATTATGAGGATATTGTACTCTTTTTTTCACTAAGATTTTTTAGGTTTTTTCTTAATAAGGTTTTAATAAGGCATATCCCTTATGGACATCAAAGGGGGATTATGAAATATTATTCATTTATGGATGTCCATATCTTTAGCTGATTCAGTTAAGATTTGATTTGATTAGATAGAATCTGTTATGATTTGATGTGATATTATCTCTCTTTATTTGGCTATAGATAGCCCTTTGGATGCTCCATGTAGAGTACCTACTATTAATAAGACTATTTTTTCTCTTATCTTTATTCTCTCCATTCTTATTTCTTTTACAACATTTTTCACTTATTTTTTTCCTAAGCCTCCTGAGTCCTAATTTTAGATTGGGTAATTGACAGAGTACGTACGAGGTTTGCTAAGGTAACACTCCATTGAAAATGAGTAATATTATTTGATTTACATTTTGTGTGATCCTATCCATATACTCATATCCATCATTAAATTAGATGTGAACCCCACTTAATTTGGGTCATACACCCATCTAATGGTGAATGTGTGTGTCGATATGGTGTCCAGCAAAGTATGAGTCAAAATAACATTTCTCATCAAAAAATACTTAATTATCGTAGGAGTAAGAAAAAATAATTATTCTGATTTGTTTATTAATTATTAAATAAGTTTAATGTGTTATTATTGTCATATGCTCCCTTATATTTTTAACATAATAGATAATGTATTAATCAATAAATAGGGTAGAGTAAATATTTTATTTTGTTCCAAGAACATTTAAAAATTTCTCTACTCCACTCTATTTTCCCAAAATTTGACACTTCACCTCATTCTTTACGAAAGTAAATAGAGTTCATAAAATTTAAAAATATTAAAAGAGAATAAATTTTATAAATATGACTTTAACTTTACCGACTTTTATATTAAATTAATTCTTAAAATTCAAATCCTCAAATATATACCTGGCTTAAAACAAAATTTGAGGATATGAAATTTAGGATTTGAATTTTAAGAATTAGTTTAATTTAAGAGACATGTTAAGTTGAATTTATATTTATAAAATTCATTCTTAGTGTCTAGTTTTTATTTTCATTTTTATTAATTTTTTCACATTCTATTCAATTTTATTTTATTTTTTAATAAAAGATGGGCAGAGTGTCAAATTTTGATAAAAATGGGATAAGGTGTCAAAATTTATTAGATTTTAATTAATCAAACCTAAATTCGGTCAGATTATTATAAAAATAACATTAACTTAGTGTCATTTTTATTTTATTTTTTATCTATAAGGCTGAATTCAATAGCTTAAAAAATGTGAAATCACTTTTAATCAACTAGTGAATGAATTGCTTCCAAAAAAAAAAAACCTAGTGAATGAATTACTTGGAAAAATAATAATAGAGAAAATAAATAATGGGGAAAATGAATGAGAGATACAAGACCAAATCAAATTATAATAAATACTATATATCAAAACCAAATCTTAATTCAATCAATTAAAGATAAAGACATTCATTGATACAAACTTAGCAGGGTAAAATGAGCAATGCATTACTGGAGAATAAGGTCTTATTATTGACTTTATTTGCATTAAGCATATATTAAGGTTATGTTGGGTAAAGTCTGGTTTATCTATTTATTAGTTTATATTTTAAAACTTTCAAAACTTGTTTTATTTTTATGTTTGTAAGCTCAATTTTAGTATAGCAATTTGAGCCTATTCTAATAGGGTTATGAAATAAGTTTAACCTAAATAAGGGGTATGAATACCTCTAAAACTTGGCATCCACTTTTTTAGTTTTTGTTTGAATGAAATTTCTTTAGTTTATTTAAGAAACTTTGTATGTGCAAGTAAAGTTGAGTGATTCTCTTAACTTATTGTATTAGAAAGCTAAATATGTAATTACAAGATAGAGTGATTCCCTTGTGGTATTTTATTTGGTTTCAATTGTATCTTATTGCTTGTTCTATATCAATTGTGTGTTAGGATTTCTAACTCTTGATATTCATGGGGTTCCACATCATCCACGTTTAAATAATATTTGATATCACTTCTCTTGAATATCCATCAAGATTCTTGGCTAGTTAAAACCTTACAAAGAATAAATTTATTGGAAAAAAAATTCTTAGTGATGGAAAAAAAGAGTACAATATCCTTACAATAAGAGATTGAAATCATCTCATCAAAAACTTTATCAAGAAAAACCATAGTGGGATAAAAATGTTGATTAAGGAAAAAATAATACAATGTTTCTCACCTGCTTTGAAGTATTAATTAAAATCTCAACCTCAAATTCAATGCATTTTGATTTTATACATCAATTTTTTGTAAAAAGGTGATTAGTGATTTGATCACTTGAATAAATTGTTGGAGTATACTTGATGTCAACGATTCGAGCCTCAAATTTTCGTATAGAAATCTACTTACTACTAACTGATTTAGGTAAAAAAAAAAAAAGAAAGTAGGAAATATTGCTGGTATCATTTGATTTATTTTTTTCTGATTAGAAATATAATCCAACTTAACCGATTTTGCCTATATACAAAAATGGATGCATGAAATTAATTTGCACAAAATGAGAATTTAGTATTTAATGTATTTTTTAAATTTTAATGGATAAAAAATCCAATCCTATATTTACTTTCTTCAAAACTATATATAATAACTCAAGTTGACAAGAAGAGCTCAATACTAGCCCATTAAATAATAAAGTCTCAACTCATGAGTCATGAGTCATGAGTTAAGTACAGTAATTGAGGTCATTCGTTAACTATCTTTTCCTTACTAATTTGAAATAAGTTATACTTCAATAAATTTTTAAATTTTTCAGTAAATATTCATTTTCTCATGTTTATTATTTTTTTAACCAAATTACCTTTTTTTATTAGTTATAATATTAATTTTTAATAAAATAAAATATTTGGGACTTATAATAATATAAATATTAGAATTTTATATATAATTTGATTAAATTTATTTTTTGAAATTATTTCTATATTAGGAGAACAAATTATTAATAATAACCATAATTTGTAATAATTAATTTTAAAATATTCTGTATGTTTTCAACTATTAATTTTATGATACTAATGTACATATTTATGGTAAAATCACAAAAAAAATTTCATTATCTTCTTTGTGTATAATTTGAAAATTCATTAAAATATAGGTTATCTTAATTTTTTAGAAGATTAAAATGTATATTTTATAAATAGAGGAGAGAGAGTTTAATAAAGCTCTCTCTCAAGGGAGTCATGTTTTACTCTTTTTTCTTCTTTTTTTTTTCTGGTCTGTACTCTTTTTTTTTGTACGAGCCTACGTTTTTTTGGGCTAAATGTTTGGACTCGATTGCCAACAGTGGACTTTTTTTTGGGTCAGTTCTTGGACTCCGGCCAATATTTTGTATCAGAGGCCCATCATACATTGACAAGTTACTTTAACAATATTTCAATCCCATCACAAATTGAGAAGTTCCTTTAACAATGTTTCAATTCCCGATTGCGATTAAAAAACACTTTCAATTTGGGCCTAACCATAGGGAGATATAGGTCCTATTAATAGAATTGATTTCGTGATTCTATGTAGGCTTTTTTTCCTAGGCTTTTTTAATGACTGTTTCTTAGGTTTCAAAACTAATTTTCAGTGTCCCAGCATTGAGCTAGGCCCATCTTACTTAATGACAACAAAACAAAATATAAACATAACTCTTGACCCTGACCAAAATATAAAAACAAATTACAAGGTTTTATTAACTAATGGAATCTGAATACTTGGAGCTGTCGGCAAGCTTCAAAGCTTATCAGACCAAATTCATGGCTTTTGTTAATAGTGATAGCCCTTAGTTTGATGGGCTTTGTTTATCCCTTTCTGACTTGGGGGCTTCTAGAAATATTCTTTGTTTTCTTCCATGTAAAGTTGGCTCTTGGGCTTAAGCCCATTAAATGAATATTTCGGATGACCAAAAAATGAAAAAATAAAAAGCAGTGGTTAACTAACAAACAAAAATGGTCAAGATTTTTTAAAGATAAATTTCGATGCACCAACTGATTTTCACTGAGGTTGATATGAAAAGTGGTTTGCATTTACTTACATAAACAAATATGTGCTTCAGAACATTGCTTAGTTAGTATTTATTGTAAAAAGGAGAAGAGAACAAAAGTTTGTCAAAGAAAAGACACATCTATATGAAATATTAACATAATACATGAAAAAATAAATACAAATTTGAACATCTGTGCAGCCATTGAAAATAAAAATTACTGTACAGAAAAATAAATTACACCAACAAGTTTTCATTTCGATATGAAAGAGGGAAAAATAAAAAAGTTAGCTCACATATATGAAAGCACACAACTACACTTAACCACTTAGAAAATACCTACGATTAGATGGGGACAGCTTAAGAAAAAGACAAAAAAAAAAAAAAAGATCAATTGAACGAACGCATACATATAACATATCACAGTATTTTTCATTTAGGTATCATCTTTGTCGTTAAAATTTTCAAGTAGGTCTAACCAGAGGGCGTTGGCTACCTTATTTAATTACCAATTTTGGCACACATAATGCCCAAAGTTTTTGTTTCTCTCTGAAAATATACATGGGCTCCACTAATACCTGAATCGGAAACGATACATGATTTAGTACTATAGTGTCTCTAGTTGAAAGGAGACAAGTCCTAATCAAGGCTGCTAAAGGGTGCTTTCAAGGTTTCGATTTCTAATAGATTGAACTAACTAAATTATCAAGACGGTCCAACCACTCTTGTCAACTTCAATTAGCGAAATACCAGTGAAGTGGACGCAAAGAAAAGAAAACCCTGCTGATTCTACTTAGCTTCTTTAAAAGTTAGCCAATTATTACACCACCAATACCCATTACTACTAATGAAACTCGGATTAGTGATCCCCTTGTTTTGCTACCCGTATTTAATGGAGCTCTTTGTGGTGTGCCTTGGCATTCAGACACTGACTCACTACATTTCTTATAATCTTTATTAGCTACTTTATCATTGTATCACACAGTTTTCTTGAGCTTTCTGAGGTTAATTAAATTGGCAACTAGTTTGCTCAAATTATAGGACAAACGTATAAGCATATATACATACATGGAGAGGGAAGAAGGTGGATTGGTGAACATGGGGCGTGCAGAGATTGACACTAGGGCCCCATTCAAGTCTGTCAAGGAAGCTGTTATGTTGTTCGGAGAAAGAGTACTAGTTGGAGAAATTTATGCCAACAAGCTCAAGGAGGTTCCCCCCATTTCTCTCTCTACTCGTATCAATGTTATTGCCTTGATTAAAAATATCAAAATTTGCTGCTGCATGTGTTATAACAATATGTACCTAGCTTTAAAAATAGAGCCATTTTTTTTTCGTGATGTTATATTCGGAAAAATATCTACAGGATTTTTGACAGAAATCATTGTGAATATACCCCATTAATCATTTAAAAACTAACAATCATAATATGTCATTCTGGATACAAAATTACATCAAAGCCACTAGTTGTCTAGTATTTTCTCTGATGTACGCATATATGTAGCTCCAAATTTGTTGTGCTATTTAATGTTCTTATTGTTATATATGTCAAATGATTAAGATGCGAGTTGAAGGGAGTGAAAATGGGAGTGCACAATCCAAAGTTGGAGCATTGGCATCAGAGCTAGAAGAAACAAAGAAGAGCCTTGAGAAATCCAGGGAAGAAGCTAGCATCATGGCTCAACGCATCAAGTCCCTAAAAAAGGAACTCGAGCAGGCAAAGAAAGAGCTAGAAGAAGCAAAAGTAAGGGAATTGAAGCTGCTGCAACGACTCGATGATCCAGAGATTGAAGACCTCAAGTTCATTTCAAATACAACCAATGTGGAGATCAAAACACAATCTAATGATGAGGAGGCAGCAGAGTTTCAGAAAAGACGATACGTGAAATTTGCTAGCCCTCATGCACTAGCTCAAGTTATTCCCAACAAGGAACATGAGAAGCTGGAGAGACCCCTCAGTTAAGAAGGCTAAAAAGAAGCCAATAATGCCTTTGATTGGATGGCTTTTCTCTAAAAAGAAGGGAAGCCATGAAGTTGACTCTCCGAGAGCCTAAGGAACCTTCTTCACCCTTTTTAGCTGGCTAACATATTGTTCAATTTCTATGAAGATTTCCTTATTCATGAAAATGCCCCCTTGAGTTTCCTCATCTTCCGATTAATAATTACCTGTCATTATTATTTTTTTTTTTTCCTAGCCTTTCTCTCGTTTTGTATGTGAAACAAGGAGGAGGAAGTTGTCCCCTCTCAATTTTGTAAATTTGTTGTAACTCGAATTTGCTTACTGAGCTTTGTTGGCATAGAGCTTGCTCATTAGCAAAAGAGTTTTTAGTAGTTTATGAAATTCAACGAGAGACAATAAAGTACTTTTCTGTGATCTGCGCCACTTGGATTTTTTTTCATTGGTTGTGTTTTTATTTTTAGTCAACCATTGGTTGTGATTGGTCAACATTGCACTGGAATCCTTTTTTTGTTTACTTTTTGGGGCCAAGAACTCATCCAACAGAAAATAAGCTCTCTTATTCTTATTTTTTTTTTTTGTTTTTGGTTCTTTTGGCTTGTTCAGCAGGACGCAAGATAACCTTTTTTTCTTTGAGGATACTAGTTACAAAAAAATAAAAGTGTTGGGGGGCTCTCAAGGGCCAAGGCTTTAAATGTATTGAGGAGTTGGGCTGCAGAGTCTACAAGAGTTTTGTCCCTGAGTATTATTTTGCATGATCATGAAGAGACAAACTAATGTGCGATTGTCTTGGTAGCCTCAATCTTGGTCAAGATCGTGGCATCAAATTCTGAGATGCTCCTTCAGCTGATCTAACTAGTTTGTTAAATTCATGATTGCATGTTGATCAGGTCCCAGAGCCATTTGTGTGTTGTATTTAACCTACGCTTGAGCGCAGCCAGCTGCAGCTATGTACCTCTCAGCACATAAAGTAAAAAGGTTTTCTACTGAATGCTTAGAGGATACTAGTAAAGAAATCTAAAATTAACCACTTTTGAATTCTTAACAAATGTCATTAGAGCACTTGCTAGAAAAACCTTGATCCTTTTAAAACTTCTGTATTTTTTTTAAACAAATTGTACATTTTCGTATATAATTTCACCTGAAAATATTTAGACAGAATCATCATCAAAATTGAGTCTAGTTTAAGCATAGAACGCTTGCTAATAATTGTCTAAGTTCGGATAAGATTATTAAAGTAACAGGAGATTTACATAGAAATCTTAAGTTTCAGGATAAAATATTAGACGAATAACGACTCAGAGCATATACGTCACCACTTAAGCTGCATAAATGCGCGTACCATGACCATTATCCATAAAACTCCAATGCTTCTAGAGATAGAAATATTCAAGACAAATCTACAAGGACGGTCCTTCGAGTTACTTTGATACGCATACAATATATACATAATTATCAATCACTAATCTTCCAACTTTATCCCTAAAGAAGAAGCCCAAAAGATTCCAAAAGAAAAGTCATGTACATTCATAACCAGATGGCGGTTTTGACAGCTGAGGCAGCCCTTCCACCAAACTTAATTGTCTTCGCAGCTTAACAATGTGAGCTTGCACCTAGGACATTACAAAGTAGAGTCAGCACTGAAATTCCCACCATGTTTTCTCAAAAGACTTACATAATGCAGAAGACATAGGAAAAGGATTAAAAAATTTCTTTCTAGTTTTCAACCAATAAGAAAGATAACTCCACATGTGCAACGGGAGCAGAAAACGTAGTACTCACTATCTCATCCAAATAGTTCAAAACAAAGGGAAAAAGTTGGCAAAAACCACGAACTACTCCATTAGGTTTCAGTTTCACCATCCAATAAAATCCTCTTAGACTAGAACAAGGACAAAGACAAAATAGCACGCCACGCCACCATGCCAAATATTATCCCATTTGTTAAAATATGATTTTGATTAGTTGGATATCAGTAGTGGATCACGAATAGGCTTTATTTATTTTCAGATTGCAATCCCCATAACTGCATAAAACAATGCTTCTTTAAGGAAGAAAAAGAAAGCCGCAAAGCATCCACATAAAACTAATGCCGAATGAATGTCAATAATAAATCCCTAGGCAGAGACCTTAGCAATAAATCTACTAAGTTAAATAAAAGAGGGATGATAGAACAAAGCAGCCATAACCTGCTGGCGAGCAGCTGCAAGTTTTAAGAGCTCATCAGCCTCTGAGAAGTTCATAAACCACTGGCTTAGAGGATGGTCCTTGGTGTCGCCTCTCTCCTTTTCATTCACAGCATCAATTGGTACTGCAGAAGCCAAAATAATGGACAAATGTATAGGAATTCTTCACAAAGAGGGTGATAAGGAAGAACATTGATAAAAACTCACCAGGGCTAGGTAACTTCAAACCCGCAGGAAGCCTAGGCACAACAACAGCAGGATGATTCTGCACGCGAGCCAGAAAACCCTCGGATGGTTCAGGAAAGACAATCTCATCATAAGATTCAACAACAACAGGTTTCTTGGTTGATTGGGGACCAGATTCCTCTTCTGGATATAATTTCAAATGGTGATACCTATAAGAACAAAATCCACTAACACAGTTAATAATAATAATAAAAATAGATTGCATTCTTAACAACTCTCAAACAATCAATCCAAAACATGAGGAAACCAGAATAAGCAACCAAAACTCACAAATCAATCTGTTTCTCACAGACATCACTGTGGAAATGGACCGTGATGGCTATCTCAAATTCACCCCAACCGCATTCAGATAATTCAAACGGGGGTGACTCAACAACTCTAGTGGGGTTGTTAAAACTAGGATGCAGCTGAAACACGACCCGCTTTATCACCACCCCAATATCTTCATTTGAAGCTCCACGTACATACACAGTCCACTTATGGGATTGAGACCTAAGCAGCATCCAAGGATTATTAGAGACAAAAGACAATTACAAAACCCAGTGACCCGCAGGGGGGGGGGAATTATAGAATATTGGAAGTATAGAACTCACTCACTAGCCTTCCTACCCAGATAGAATGCAATAGTCCCATACACTATGGGGACACAGATTTCAACATCTTTAACCCTCCTGTTCGCATTCTGAAACCAAAAATCAAACCTTTGTGAACAAAAAACAAAGCATGAAAACTTCAAGACTTGAACTTTTCATCATCTCAGAAACCGAAACCCAGAAAAATTAAGAAGCAAAACAACAAGGGTGGCACAATTAGGGCTGAAAAAATCACTGATCGAAGGTAAGAACCCCCCCCCCCCCCCAAAAAAAAAGTTACCTTTTTGTCCGGATCCTCAGAAGGAAGTGCAATTT
The DNA here is from genome assembly GCA_030441495.1 of Dalbergia oliveri. Lineage (NCBI taxonomy): Eukaryota > Viridiplantae > Streptophyta > Magnoliopsida > Fabales > Fabaceae > Dalbergia > Dalbergia oliveri. Next base: position 7,346,641 of record JAMLFY010000004.1, read on the forward strand.
TGAGGCGAGAAGGCTTAATGGCAGAGGCGCCATCATCAGAGAGGGGTTCCCCTTGTCTTTTGAGGGGCGATGGCTGAGACATTTGGAGGAGTTGAGTGCGTTTGGCTTCCCCCAAATTCAAGAAACACGCAAAATCAGAGGAATGGGGTTTAGGGTTTTTGTTTCAGTGACAAATTGCAGGCACTGCCCTTAGACACCAAGAACCAGAGGACGCTTCTGTGTTGGCTTTTTGTCTCTGTTTCTTTGCTTTTTGGTTTGATTCCTCGGCGGTTGTTCGGTTTTGCTTGCACAATTACATTTTTTTCCCCGTGAAACAACCCTGACCGAATAATCCGGATTCGGGCAGCGGTTCACTGCAGGGGCAATCGTCCCAGCCCAATTTGTTTCATTCATAAGTTCCGAGTTCGAGTCGTGAACCCTACATAATGTTATCTAAGGCCTCATTACTTATTACATTTGTGTTGTTTGAAAATAATAATAATAAAAATAAAAAAACTATTTCATTTTGTCAGCATGTAAATTTAATCGAAATGGAAATACTAAGGTGATTACTAATGTAGTATTTGTTTCCCCTACGACCAAATGGGAATATTATGAAGTAGACAAAAGTGATGCAGTTTATTTGGAGGATATTCGCTTGTTTCAGGCCTTGAATGAATGCCTATATTCCCTTATACTGATTAGTGATAGACAATGGTAGCTAAGATTTAGATTCGGTATGAATTCACTGATTATCATTTGTATGTTTTTATATTTAAAGAATTTTTTTATATAAAGAAAATTTTCATTAATTAAAAAACCTACATGTAACTTAATAATGCGTGTATTTAAGTATGCTTTTAACTAATTGAAGCAACCGAGAAACCCGGATTTTGATCTTTCATTAAATTGTTTATTTTCAATTTATAATATTGATTTATTTATTTATTTATACATAATTTTTTATGATATAATATCATACCAATCAAATTTTGTATCAACACGGTATTTTGGAATAGAATAAAAAAAGTATACTAGCCAATTAGCTAACACGGTATTTTTGTAATTTTTTAAACTTATTTTCTTTATTTTTATAATTTCCTCCAACTCCCTGTATATAAAGGTTATTTTAGGAAATAGGAATTTTAGATACCAAATAGACTATTTTTTTATATATGGTATAGATTTATAAATAGTATAGATATATATAAGAGATCCGTTCACTCCAAATATAAAACTACAAATTTACTCCAAATCCTAGCCATTGATTACACTGATCCGAAGGTTATGAGCTATCTCCAAACTACTTACGTGATTTTTAATTTCAAGATTGTGTATTAATTTTATGATTTTTATCTAAAATGTATTTATACCTATAAATTTTATATAGGGTAATAAATCCCTAATTTTATAAATATTATGCATATCTTGGCCGCCTTAGCATTGATGTGGTGATCTTGTTTTTTTTTCCCCTTTTTTTTGTTGTCTTGGTCACTTTCTTTTGTCTTTTAACTTTCAACAATAAAAAAGATGAAATCACACCCTTACGGTTCAGACTGGAGTGCTATTCTGACCAAAAGAGAGAGGGATGACAGTTTGAGCAACCACCACGACCTCCATAGTATTACTATTTACTCGATGCTCCTCCATGGATTGGGTTTGGAATTTCAGATGGAAGGTACAAGGTCCAATATGTGCATTAAATTGAAAAGGAACAGGTAAAATTTCGAAGAAATGCAAATTACAGACTAATCCACAAATTTGACATCAAAAGTTAAAAAAAAAAGGAAAATTTCTCAAACCAATATCTTCAATATTGCTGGCTGAACACGAGAGGAAATAAGTTCGTGTAAAAAATGAGTTTGTTTTGATCACAGGATTTTATTAAAATCAATGATTGAGGTTTGGACTAGACTCATGGAAAATCTTGAAAGTAAAAGTCACGTGAGTAGTTCGAAGATAACTCGCAGCCTTAGGATCTCACTGAAATCAGTTGCTAGGATTTTGAGTAACTTTACAATTTTACACGTGGAGTGAAATGCAAATATCGGGGATCGAAATAGTAAGAATTATTTATTTGTTCAAAAGGAAACAATAATTACAATTTTTTTTAATATCAATGTGATGGAAACATTCTATAAGCAAGTGTTCACTTTCAAAATTTTCACAATTTTGTACAGATACACCCTTAAGGCAGTAATTTGAAAGTGGCAGCAACCCAGCAAGAATGACTGGATGATTATGGTGGAAACTTCCATATACTTATGACCGACCCTAATTAATTATGTCAATGTTGGGGGATATCCATGTTGTGTGCACCAGATGCAGTTGAAATCAAATGACTCGGACCTTTTCTTGTTTATTATATTTTAAAGTTACATTTTACCATATTGCAAAGTAGTTTCCACTGCTAAACTCTGGAAGTGAAACTATTCCCAGTGGAAGGTTCTTGAATTGGTCCCCAGCATTTACAGCAAAGAGACCCATCAAGCCTCATTTTTCCTGTGAAACTTCACACCAAGTTTACATTCCAAGTTTTTTTCTGCAATCAATTTTGATAAAGAAACAGAAATGGCACTTGAAAATAAAAGGAAGGCATCAATAATGTTTATGGAGCCCCTTCCTTTGTCCTTCTTCTGGCTGAGAGGAGCTTGATCAAGTTCTTTATCCAGTGAAGCTTTTTCCTTTGATGTCCCCAGTTGTCAGCAAAGGAAGCACACAGCAATGAATGTGTCGTGTTCATTAGCATTTAACATTACATGTCCGAAGCGCTCAAAGCCATTACCTTACATTGTTCATTCAATGCCAGAAGCTGAGCCTCTTTCTTGTCAAGAAGAGCACTCAACCTCACATTCTCTTCCATAAGCTTCTGAACTTCAGCCTCTTTCTGCATCTTCTCACCCTCTAATTGAGTAGTCTTCGCGACTAGCCTGCACCAAAGTAACACACCAGACAGTAAGTCAAATACATCTTTAGATTGAAAATGAAAAAGTCCACATATTCAGGATTGAAATTTAATATTTTTCTCCATTTGCGCCAAAGTAAAGCAAGCATGTATTTACACAAATGCAGTATGCCACCATCCCACCACAAGACCCAAGTTACATTGACATAATATGCCAATGCTGGTATACCCATTAGCTAAGGATGATTAATGTTACTGTTTTGGGCACAGGATAGATGTGACTAAGTCAATTAGAATTTAGAACTGATTCAACAAGACTTTCACCTAAATGAAACAACGGCAAGATTATAAGGCATCCGAAGATGATATTTTGTTCACATAAAGTAATAGTTGGCTAGTTCAAGTGATTTGACACTTATGTTTGGATTGGTAGAATAGGATGGAGTGGAATGGAATAATAACAAGCTCCATTGTTTGGATACAGTAAAATTGGATGGAGTGGAATGGAGATAAATGGAGCTCATTCCATCCAATACCACCATATTTCCCTATTTTTCTCACCCTCCAAATTAGGAGGAATGAGATGGAATGCAGGTTATTCCAAACAATAGGGTGAAATAATTATTTCACTTGACTCCATCCTCTCCACTCTATTTTATTCCACTTCACTACTTACCATCAATCCAAACATACCAATCCAAGGTAAAACGCAGCTCATATGCATACAAAAAATGAATTCCACACCCCCACCAAATTTCAGAAATGTATAAAACTTGATTCAAGAAATATCATATGATCAAGTAAATAAAACTAAATCAAACCGTATTAGAGGGAAAAAATATGCAGCAGCACAAGTGTACTGGGGCACTTGAATCACGCAACATGATGTGGGGTCAAAAATAAGATAACTATCAAGACGCATGATAATAGCATATTGCATATTATTATAGTGCATAATGAAATATACTCGCCTTTCAAACAGCCTCTCAATAGTTTGAAATTGCTTCTCTGAGGAAAGCAAGGTTTCTCTTACTGTGAGTAGACCACTAACATATGATTTCAAAGACTCAAATTCCCGTTTCACTCTACAAAGCTCTTCTTCATTTTCAGCAGCTAGCTGTCTCTGCCTGGTTGTTTCTTCCACCAAACCTACAACTCTCTGCCGCACGTCATTTAGAATACTACTTGTACTCAAAGCAAAGCGCTCCATCTCCTTTAACTTCATAGACATGTTTTCTAACTGGGCAGACTTCTGCTTAATTTCTTCCTGACTTAAACTTACTTTTTCCTTTTCAAGTGCAGTTTCAGATTCAGCCAATAAAACCCTCTTGACAAGGGCTTCCATCACATCTGCTACCATCTGTACAGACTTGAGTATCTCACCAATATAAGCTCCATCCTGTTCATGTAAAGAATCTTGCTGGTGGCTAATTCCTATCCAAGATTCGTCATCTGTGTCATCAAATGAAGAAAGATCAACATTTCTGGACCAACCTGACAATGGTATCCCATTTTTGTCTACAAGGCCTACCCCCTCTAATTGTTTGATGCCACAGGATGTATGAGCTAGATGAGGAACGGCCATGAGTCTTGCTTTTGATTTTAAGTAGGTCAACAATGCAGCAGCAGTCTTGACTCTTCGCCAAAGAACATCTAACACCTTTTTTGAATCTTCCTCTGAACACTGCATGGAATCCTTCACTTCCATAAGCTTTGCTTGCAGTGCATCCACTTGGGATTGGCTTCTTTCAATCTCCTGCTTCCATGTTTCATGTGATTGACTCAGCTGAGACTTCAAATCTGACATGTAAACTTCTTCATCTGCTGCCATACCCTATCCAATGTTGTACAGAAACGTTACAAAATAATAAAAAAGTCATTGTTAAAAAACTTATAATCACAAAGCACATGTATCAGTATAAAGATAAGCTCATAAGCCTAAAATTCCATCGCTTGGAAAACCCTAACAAGGCCATTTCAACTAATAGTGTATGGCAAAGCTCCATCAAAAAGTATGCGAACGATATTTTGTAGCTCAAACCTCAAAGTGAGTTTCATAATGAATTCCAGAACAGAAGGATGCAGCATAATAAGTTGGATGCTATATACTGAAATAAACTAAAAAGCACACTATTTGAGTAAATTCATCTATACTATAATCACAAATGTCACCCAATTTCCTCATTTCAACCATATATACTATAAACATGCCCAATAGTTTCTATGGACTCAAAAATAATGCTTCAGTGAAGGAAAAATAAGTATGTCATGTGTACTATTTTCTGCTTCTTTGAAGCTTCATACTAACTCAGAAGAAGAACAAATATTGAAATGATATAACAATTTACACGCATACAACTATGAGGCAAATTGCATGCTCTCTAGACACCCAATCTCCTCCAAACGGACATCTACATCAAACATTGTGTTGTTAGCACTTGAAAGTGTCTACAAGTTACACCCCATACATGGAATTGCCTCAACCCATGATTACCCGTAGCTACTACACGTAATCTCAATGGCAAAGGAACAAAAAAAAAAGACAGTTAACACTCTATATCTAAAGCCTTTTTTTTTTTTTGTGCTGTATATCTAAAGCTTTGTTGCAAAATATAAATAAATAAATAGATAAAATAAAAAAAAATGTTTCTGACACTACAAAGCAGATAAAATTGACATTAACACATTAAGATGCTAATGCTTGTAAGCTATATCCATCGTGAACAACTTCTGCTTTACCTTTCCTCTCTCACTCTCTCTGTGTGAATTTTTCATTTATTTAAATTAAGCGCTATTGCCAATTCAGTGTTGTTTGGACGCAATCCAAGCAACACATCGAATTACTCACTCGAGAAAATTAACTGAAAAAATTCTAAACAATCTAATCAGCTGAACAATTCCAAAAATTGGGGTTTTTTCTTTATTCTTTTTAATCTCAGCTTGAAACTGATCTCGAAGAACAAGGGAGAAAAATCGAAACTTGACTCAAACCCAGAACCAAACGGACAGAGTTGAAACTGAATATCCACCAAAACCAAGTAAAGAAAAGGATAAAATTGCTTTCTTTGAATTGAAGGGATGAAAAAAATGAAGAAAAAGTGAGGAAGAAGCAAAGACAATGTTTGGAACCTGATAAAAGGGGAAAAGAATAAGATGCTTGAATCAGAAGGGAAGATGAGGCCCTCACCTGCTTCTTTGCTTCCAGAAAAGGTGAGGATCGGGCAAGTTGAGTGAAGATGATGCCTCTGAGTTGGATCGTCTTCTTAGAACAACCTTTTCTTTTTCTTTTTCCTAGATGAATGAATAAAACAAGATTAATTTAAGACGAGAAGAAAGAACCAACATTACTCGTGCCCCTCCCATATGGACGTATAAGGCAAATTAAATTGACACTAATATCCCTTTAATGTAAAGTTTATAAATGATTGACATAATAATTTTATAAGCTCAAAAATCTAAAAAACAATTATATAAATAAAGAGAAGTTGCAGTTAATTTTAGAAGGTCAATATAACTTATTTTTATTATTTTTTCTATTAAATTAAAATTTGACTTTAATTTTTATGCAAATTTTATATTATAAATCAATAAAAATTCATAAAAGTAATAAATTATAGTAATTAATTATTGTAATGGGTGGTTATTTAATACAATCTGGTATTTTTTAAAAAAATTTATCACTTGATTTTTGTAAAATAACATTGTCAGTTGACAAAAAAAAATTTCTTAAACTCTTGAAGGGAAATTTAAATTTGTCATTTCATGGATATTACTTAAGCCATTAAACAAATTTTTTTTTTTTACGTGCTTAAGTCATTTATGATTTAACATTAGTCTAATACTAATGAATATTATTTCATGCCACGTCGTTGGTGTTTTGCAACTGTCGAGGCTGATGGGCCGAACCATAGGCTCGTTGTTGGTACACTGCTGAAGGGTTGTGGAAGCCATGTGGGTTAGATTGGCCTCCCAGGTGTGACCTGCAAACCCGCCCAGAATGAAGAAAGGTTGTATTCACGAATGTTATAAAGGCATTGAGTGATTGACCCAAAAACAAAAAGGCAGTAACTTTAAGGTCAGTTTATTCAATTCGATACAAGTTGCTACACTCAGGAAAAAAAGAAGAATACAAGTTGCTAAACATTTATCAAGGCTAACACATTATTACGTATTAAAAAATTTAACCTTAAACAACTGGCTTCAACTGTTGACCAACAAAAAAAAAAAAACACAACTGGCTTGAATTTGAAAGTGATTTTCAATTGCCAGTCTATTACAAAAACAAAGTTGGCTCTAATATTATAGTAATTCGACTAAAAATTAGTTACTTTTTTTTAACTTTTGTTCAGTATATTCACCTCAAATTCTTATAATCCAATTAGAAAAGAAAATGTATTGAGAACGTCTTTCAACTTGAATTAACCAAATACATTGTTTTGTTGGGCTGATGTGGACTCGTTCGAATTCTTCTCTACCGAGTTTTATTTTCTTTAAAACTAATTTAAGAGATTCATTTCCACACACTACTAATATAAAATGATTTTATTCAGTCATTTAATAAAAATAAACCAAAATAGTATAAAACAATTCTATATATATGTATATATAAAGTATTTTCTAACAAAGTAATGGGTTGGATTTGCCTTTTACTTTCACGGATGTGTTTGATTAAGCAAAAAAATTAGAAAAAAATAATTTAAAAAAGTTCTGTGTATAATTTTATATATAATTTTTTTTAAAAACTTTTATCTGTTAACCACGCACATCACTAAACTAATAGCACCAAGATGTGGGTCCGTGTTCGCTGGATTTGATTCGTCGATACTGTCATGTTCTATCATCACGGAAGGGAACAAAGGTATATATTATGTGCTGATTTTGTGTTGCATAAGAGGTTCCCGTGCGTAGCCAATCAGCTATAATATGAACAGCACTTTTTTTTTTTTTCGCTTTGTAATTAAAGAATTAATGTCGTACAGATGGGGATTTTGTGTTCATTTGTCCATCCCCTCATAGATCTATTAGCTATTTCGCGACTATAAGGGTAAAAAACAAGTAAAACTAAATTACTTTTGGTATAATGGTTTTTTTCTTAAACTTCATCCGATGTCTATTTCTGTAGGTATGTTAAAAATAAATTTTTTATGTATTATTATTTATCAACTTAAACTTTTGATAAAAATAATTTTATAAAAAATAATATTAGAGTTTTCATAATCAAGTGGTATGAGATTTAAACCTATCTTCTAGTAAAATTATTTATGTTTTAAGTGGAAAAAAAGACATTTACATCAGAACAAGTATGTTAAATATAAAATTATTTATATATATCCACCCTTAACATAAACTATTAGGAAAGATTTCTTTATGGCAAGATGGTTCAAACATATGATTTTTAATATGAAGCTTAAATAAATTGACAAGCAACTTAATTAATTTGATCAGAAAACTCGATATGATTTGTTGATTGATAATTATTAGAATCTTTTTAATGATCTTTTTGAATTATTCTTTCTATTATGTATTAATAGTTATTCTTAAAAAATTATGTTTTTTTTACATAATTATACATTTTTAATACACTCAAAAATAAATATATCTAACAATAAAACCTATTAATATAAAATGGGGCAAGTAAATTATCTATAGATTGTTTATTTTTCTTTTTGGGGTACATCTGAATTCCATTATTGTAATAAGTGACCAAATATGCCACGTATTTCACAAAAGGATGTCTCGGGTGCAGCAATGGGAATTTCGCCTCGATGAATGTTTGAAGCTAATTAATGACTAGACTTTTCAATGTTTTCATCAATCTGAAAAGGAATCTGCAGAGGATGTTATATTTTATTTTTTAAAAAAATAATATTATTTTAATATTTAAAGATAGATATTAAATTGAGATATATATTTTATTATCAATTGATATAATAAATAAGTGAATATATTAATAATTACTATCCTATCTAATAATAAAAAAACGAGTCTTATGTAGATACTTATTTTTAGGTGTTAAATATTTTTTTTGATTTGAAAAATGGGTCTTAATAAAATGAGATAAAATATTTAGTAAAAAAATGAAAAATTCAGAAACCGGTGGCACGAACCCACGCGCGAGGGGATTCAACATGTCCAAAGTGTGTGTTTATTTCCTTGCTATTATAACATCATATTTTATTGGGTGCTTATTTTAGAAAATATAATTATTATTTGATGATCCTTTGCTGCACAGACATAATATATGTATATTTACATGAGATTTATTGTACTTAGTGTTGAAAAGTGATGTATAATTTACACTATAATTTATTAACACAGTATAAAATATTTTTATATTATTATGTAATTAAATTTCTATGTTTAAATGGTATTTTAAGTAGTGAGCATGAAAATTAACTATATTTGCTGATGAGACATTATATGATTGAATGACTTTAAAATTTTTTTATACTATCAATACATCAACATTAAATTCATAATTTAATATATATTGTCATGTAAGTCAGTATATTTTTTTGATATCCAATCTACTACTTAAATAGTCATAAAAATAAAAAATTTAATTCATTAATAGGGTAAAAAATGTTTTCATTATCATTATAAAGTTTAAAATTATATCTAAATAATTGATGAACATTTTTATTTTATTTTATTTATTTTTTATGTGTAGTTAGAATAATTTTCTGTAAATAAATAATAATATTATATAATATAAAGTATAGTATTTCATATATTGCCACACCATGCATTGTATAATCCTAAAAGATCATTAAATTTTATAATATTAAGTTTTATCCAATCAGATCTTATATTATTAGATATTGTCCTATTAAACATTCCAAATATGCTTATACATTTAGTAATTATTCAATCTTGGATTCATATTCACTGCTCTTTCTAATAGCTTATGAGAGAATGTCGGAAACATATTAACTATAATTTATGTATATTTAGATGAGATTTATTGTACTTAGTGTTGAAAAGTGATATATAATTTACACTATAATTAATTTATTAAAATAGTGTAAAATAATATTATATTGCTATATAGTTAAATTTCTATGTTTGAATGACTTTTTAAGTAGTGGAAGTGAGAATTAATCATATTTACTGATGAGATATTATATAATTGGATGATTGTGTAATAATTTTTTATACTATCAATATATCAACATTAAATTCATAATTTAATATATATTGTCATGTAAGTCAATAGATATTTTTTTAATATCCAATCCACTAGTTGAATAGTCATGAAAATAAAAAATTTAATTCATTAATAGGGTAGAAAATGTTTACATTATCAGTATATTAAAATTAAAATTAAATAGTTAAATGAATGATAATATTATATATATTAAAATTATATTTAAATAATTGATGAAAATTTTAATTTATATTATTTATTTTGTATGTATAGTTAGAATAATTATCTATAAATAAATAATAATATTGTATAATATAAAGCATGGTATTTTATATATAGCCACACCAAGCACTATGTAATCGTAAAAGATTATTAAATTTTATAATATCAGATCTTATCCTATCAGATTTTATATTATCAGATATTATCCTATTAGACATGCTAAATATGCCTATACATTATTAGCAATTATTCAATCTTGGATTCATATTCACTTCTCTTTCTAATAGCTTATGAAAGAACGTGGGAAACATATTAACTACCTCTGTATCTATCACATTCACAAAACAATGTAATTCTCAATCATATTATTTACAAATTAATCCTCATATATGCAAATAATATCTAAAATTTTAAATATAAGTATCATTTCTCAACATTGTATGCAGGCCTGAATGTCTAAATTTATTGAACTACTTAAAAATAAACATATTTTTTAATTTAATGCAAAAACTTTTAATATGCCATTTTTATTCTAAAAGTATGTATAAACTTTCTAATACTAAAATTACGTATGTATATATGTACTATCATATTGATAGTTATTATTAGATGTTTGTAAAAAAATTTATACATTTTTATTAAAGTAAAAATACATATTAAAATGCGTCTAGAGACTCTTTCCATGCATATCGCAAAATCAACCATTGAAATATGGTTGACCAAGGCATGTATATCATGCTTTTGAAGTATGGACTTTTTTTTCCAATGTAGTTAAAGTAAGAGGCTTTCAAAAGGATTTTTGTGGTCAAACTTTCAAACTTTTTATCAAGACCAACTTGCATAAGTTTTAAGCTAAGACAAGGGGAAATTGACTGGGCAGAGATAGTGCAATCAAAATAAGGGTGAAAAAAAAAACCGCCATGTTCCATTCAGAATTTAACATTACAAATTTGTGAATCATGATCGTTGTTTACTTTCACTACATTTTTAATGGTATACAAAAAAGTACATTTTTAATGAAATATATAATTATTGTTAAATTATATATACAATATAATATTTTATTTACTTTGAGAATTTCTAAACAAATTTGTTAATTCGAAGAAAAGCAGGGATCAGAAGCAAGCTAGGGTTGATTATAATATTGAATGGAGAAGCATAGGATGGTAATTTTATCTTTTGGGGTGGGGTTAAAGACCATATTACACTTTTAGTTTAAAGCCAGAGACATCTTTTGGTGCTCTAATCAGGTAGGCATCAAAACCTTGAAATAATTTGAACCTCAATCTCAGCTACGGCTGGGGTGTGGTCCATAGCTATTCCTATCATTATTCTAAGTTATAAGCCAAAGCTTAATTGAATGAAAAAAATGGGTCCACTCTACAACATATCACACACCAAAAAAACTATCACATATTAAACTCATGAAAGTAACTATTGCCTTCAAAGCCATTTTGCAAAACATTACGTGGGGGTCTATCCATTATATCTGCGGGAATCAGCTCTGCACAGAATTTTAATTAAAAACGCCAGCCACAAATCAATTTGAATCTATTTGTTTGAAAATGATCGTACAGATAGTATGTGAACAAAATAAAAATGAACGAAGCCAAAAAAGGCCTTGTATGGCTAGGATTTTAAATTACTCTATATGGATTCAAGGTCTCTATCTAAAACATGGAAAGAAAGAAAGCAAAAAGAAGATGAGACCAGTGGAAGCAGAAGTCTAGATAGAGAGATATGGAATGATCTTTGTGATGTATCTTTGGAGATACGGGTGGAAAATTAGCGCAAGAAGATGATTACCCGTAAGACTAGGGAGTGTACCGCCGCGGCTGTGTGTGTGTGGGTGTGTGAGAGAGAGAGGTCTCTCTAGCTAGGGCACTCCCTTATGAGGTAAGCAGCTTAGGATTTTGGATAAGAGAGAGAGACATGTGAAGGACATGGCTTGGAAAATCAGACATATAAAGGTAAATCAAACAGAAGAATGTGACCATTTGGCCAATGTGTGTGTGTGTTTTTTCTATTTAATTAATTAAATAAAGGAGCGCCCTCTATTGTGATATGTGTATATATATATATATATAGCTAGAGAGAGGGGAAGCTCTCCAAGCAGTGCCATACATTGTAAATGCACGATAAGGAAAGGCAAATCTCATGATGGTGGTGTCAAAATCAAGCGAATTATGCAATCTGAAAAGGTTGAAACTTGAAGCGTATGAGAGACACGTACATGAAGGGTTGGGAGAAAAAGCTAAATTTAATATATTGTTTCCCAATGTTTTTGTTTTGTATCAACTATCAAAATGAACGAGACTGTTACAACAGAATGAATTGAAGGAAAGATTGAATAGTTCCATTTCCCCCTCAGTTTCCCTGATTGGTTCGTTTTATGTAACTTGTACTAGTTTACCGCACAGTAGTATTTAAGCTTTTATTTTATTTGATTTTTCAGATCTGAAAGTTAACTTCCACTAATCCATTCTCATTCTTCCCAGCCCCCTCGATTGGTGGAGTGGAGCTGTCCCCCAAAATCTCTTTATAAGCTCAGTATGGATAGTAGTTTGGTTACTAGAAGTAATTTCACTAGTATAGGAGGCTTGATTTGTGATAAGGCTAGTGGCTAATGTGTTGGGTTTGCTGGTGTATTTGGTAATACCCCTATCTTATTTGCTAAGATCAAAGCCCTTCGTACGGGTTTGAAGTTAGTTTGGGATGGTGATATTCATCGTTTGGTTTGTCACATTAATTTTCTTATTGTTGTGGAGTTGTTGTCTAGAGATCTACACTAGAGATGACACAGGTATGATGAGTTGTTGATAGAGATTCAAAGTTTTCTTCATAGAGATTGAATTGTCCAATTTGTTCATATTCCTTGAAAGGGCAATGCATGCGCTGACTAGTTGGCAAATGAAGGAGTACGGATTGTTTCTCCTTTCATTTTATGGGATATTCCTTCTATGGATATTAGATATCTGTTAAGAAGTGATTCTTTGGATGTTTGTTTTATTAGGTCATTTAATTATGTTGCATATTGTTTTTTATGGCATCTAATTATAGTGAGAATAGTGCTATTTAAACATCTAAGACCCTTAGATGTATTGAAAAAATGGGATGATAATTATTACAATGCTATATTTATTAATTATAATGCTTAAATGAAACATACACAAATAACAAAAAATAAATTAAAATTAAAATACCATTGATAAATAGACAATTAATACAGCACGAAAAAAACATTGAATATTTTTAAAAATTAAGCATTAATATATTTATTATCAAGAAAAATAATTTTAACATAAAGTGGTCATTGAAAATATATATAATATTTTTGACATTTAATAATTGTTAACAGAAGCTTATAAATATTTCAATGGACACTTAATGTTAATATTATTTTTCTTGATAATATTTTTATTGATATTTTCAATATTTAAATTATTGAAAATAGTTATTTTTTTATAGTGATAAGTTAGTGTTAAGCTTTTTCAATATTTAGAATTAAAGAGAAATACTAAATGTATTCATTTTACCTGGACTGCTTTATCAATTCATCTATCAATATTCATAATTTAAATAATAATTTTTTGTTTTAAGTATTTTATGATTATTTTCAATAAAAAAAAACGGTGAATGAGTCGAAATTGTATTTCAAATTAAATAGATTTAAATATTCACAACTTAAAATTAAAATCTCATTCTATAAATATACGGATGGCAAGCCTATTTGATACTTCAATTACCACCAAATAGTTTCTCTCCGAATATCCTATATTTGAATTAATCCACAAATGCATTTTTTTTTAACACGGGATATGACTGAAATATATACAGGTTTCTCTTGCACCATTACAAAATTCAACAATATTAATACTTTTAATTATTTATAATTAAAAATGTGTTACATATCCCACTAATTTAATTTATTAAAATATAAAAAAAAGTTCAATTACAATAATTAAAATAAGAGGATAACGAGTAGGAAAAGCAATATATATTTACTACTAATTAGACCCATATAGAGATTTGCTTTTCTGTTAACAAATAGGGAAGTTAACTGATCAATGATGATAAGGATCGAAATCGAAGTTGCCAGATTCATGACTTGGATCAATAAAATTTTTGGCCATGAATTCAGTTTGAGTAATTTCTTTTACAGACTGGTACTGCGCAATGAAGCATGTTGCATGCCCCCGGGCACATATCTCTGCACTGAGCACACTCACTTTCAGGGGTTGCTTACAGAGCAAAGAGCATGAAACGCTGAAAGCAGAACCGCAGGTTAAGCGGCAGTGGCAAAAAAATGATGTAGCTTTCGAGACCTGATCTCACACGAAGATAAACACAGAAAAGAGATCCAGAAACCATGACATCCCTTGCATTTAATGCCAAGGCATTCAATTTTTGGGGCGCGTGCTCCATCGCTTATTAAGACCTGTAGGCTGTAGCCATCACATCATAAATTCATCCAACTTGCTTTTACGCTTGTACCCTAGCTGCTACTTATTTTATTTTCGTGGCAATGAATTAATGTGTAATTTGCGAAGAGTTATATTATTTAATTTATACTTATTTGGGATGAAGCATTGTGATGATTTATTTCGATATTTTATCTAATAAAAAATAAATTGATATGATATCTTGTGTCAAATAAATAAGTTTCTATAATATTTTTTATTTGCAAATGTTAAATTGCTAGTCTTAGCAATTGCAAGGTGATAATAACCTCTGTACTATATGGAAAATTCACATAAACATGACTTTAGGCTTTAAGATATGGCTTTATGCGGCAAATTATAAATTATCCATTCATAATGAGTACGACATCCAAAGACTTAACAAATGGGTTGTGGGTTACAAATTTTTTATCAATGCTAAATTTGACTGAAGATTTTGCCGAAATAAAAAAAAATGACTGAAGAGGTATATTTATGAATTCATAATTTTGGTTTTATTTTTGGGATGGTAGGGTGTGAGTGTACAAATACAAATGCGGCACTAGAGACAAGGGAAAGCAAAGGGTTAGCTTATTTGACAAACGAATTTCTAAGTAAACCGTTTGAATAGGCTGACCGTAGAGTTTAGGATCTTATCTTCATTGGTGCCTGCTGTCTTATTTGTCTCTCTACTTTCTTTGTCGTCGCAGAAAGTGCAGTCACTTCATGTGCCGATATGTTATGTAGGTGGGAAAGTGTGGCATACTGGAGAGAACTGTAACCTTGTTGTGGTTCTTGATGGAGATAAAAGAGGAAGGAGGAAATGAATTTTACTTTACTTGAATGGGAAATTTTACTAATTAATGAGATGAAAAAGATAATGTAATACGTGCTATGCGAGTCTTATATAAATTCATAAAGGTAAATCTACTAATAACTAATTTCTAAGCATATAAATGACACCATAATATTTCAATAGGACGAATAAAATCAATTTTGAAGAGAGTGTTATTTGAACATTTAAACATGGATGTCCCTATATTCTATGGGGTATTTATTTTATTATTTTTGGATATGATGATGATTTATACTCATTCCAATTTTTCATCATGTATAAAATATATATCCCAATGGGATATTCACTTTTGAATATTAAAATATCATTTATAATTTTTAATAGAAAGACGTAATTATCATATTTAATAATTAATAAATAAGGAAGTTTATCTATATATATATATATATCTTTTTGTGTGTTAAAAATTAAAAAAATGAGATACTGGGATTTATCTATACAATGGAAAATTATAATTTTCAATAAAACACTTTTTGTCATTTAAAACAATTACAACTGATTATTTATATCTGTTTACAAGAAGTTTCTAAAGTTTAGTTAAAATTATAAAAAAAATTATATTTACGTCAGACATCAAAATAAAAAAATGATGCGTTTCTCATAAAGGATTACTATCAATTTTTAAGTTATAACTCAATAATTTTTTAAAAAACTATAAATACATAAAAAACTTTTAAACTTACAATATAAAAAATATATATAAACAATTTAATTGAAATCTAAATTTTTCATTTAATAAAAAAAATCCAGTTATGTTATTTTCAATGTTTTTCATGTGACTATTGAATTTTTTAAGAATTTAATTTTCATATTCTATTATTATTAAAAAAATTTGTACATACATCTGATCATGCATGTGTTATTATATTAGCTAGATTTATTGACTTAACTACTCATTATATTAAAAGTCTTACAAATAAAAATATATGATTAAGTGTAAACCAAAATAAAAGCATATGATTGAATAATAATATGAACATTTTTTGCATTGAAAATACATCAAAATTATTCTTATTTTATAATTGAAAAATAAAAGTGTGTTCATTGTTTTTTCATGGTCAAATTCTCTTTCTTCATTTGTTAAATTTAACTATTCTCTTTCTTCTTTAATTATTAAATTTAGCTAGCTAGTCTCTTTCTTCATTAAAATTGCACTGTTTCTTTCTTTATTTAATTATGTCATCTTAAATTATTAAATTTAAATAAAATTAAGGATCAGAGATAAAATGTAACAGTAAAACTCGTAATTTCACATGATTTTGATAAAATTTCACAATTGATATTTTTCTTGCCACATATAGTTTTGTAACTTGTCCAAACCCCAAAGTACTCTTCATCATTTCATCATTGCACTTATATACAGCCCACGCATCATCTATCCCCCCATGAGTTACAATTAGAAAAGCTCTAATCCTGCAATTGCAATGTGGACATGCATATGCAGAACCAAAAATCCAAAAACCCTAATGAGTAATGGAAAGACGGCTTATGTATTGGTCGGGACCCATGTGATGCATTCTCCACACAAATACATTATTATATTACCCCTCCGTGTCCCCAGGTAAGTACGAGAACATCTTTGTAGGTTGCTGATTTGGACTTGATAATAGAGTGGAAAAGAAAAATGTAGGTGGCCATATCTAATATATCTCCTTCAAAAAGAACAACTTATTGAACTCCACAAATCACCACCCGCATCATTCCATTGCCATTCATTCATTCATTCAGAACATCTACTTTTTTCTTTCCTTCCATCCAATATATCATTTCATACCTTATTTTTTCACTGCCCTTTTTGCGTGTGTGTGTGTGGGTGATCAAAATGCCTTCATTTCATATATACCTGGCTGGGTCATGCCTTTTCATCCAAGTAATCCTTGATAGTACCCTCACTTTCTAAGCTCTCTTTTGTCCCTACCCTTTTTATGAACTCCCTTCTGTCAACTTCAGTCCTTCTCCCTCAGATATTTCTTTTGATTTTCTCTCTATATCACTCCATGTACCATGTGCCCCCTTCTATATCTATACCCCGTATTATTATAACTTTATAACCCCTCATTATTCCCTCCAATTCATGCACTCTTCACCTACCATCTAGTTAGTTTTCTCTCCGAGTCCTACATTGTTTTTTTTTTCTTTTGTTTGCTTCTCCTTGTTCTCTTCTCTTGCTTTTCGTTTTAGCAATATCCATATCATCATGGAACCTCAACAACAACAACACTCACCAAACGAGGATGGGGGCAGTGGAAAAGGGGGGTCATCATACCTGAGCAACAGGCAAAGCAGTACACGGTGGACTCCCACAACCGACCAGATAAGGATTCTGAAGGACCTTTACTACAACAATGGGATTAGATCCCCAAGTGCAGAGCAGATTCAGAGGATCTCTGCTAGGCTGAGGCAGTACGGCAAGATCGAAGGCAAGAATGTCTTCTACTGGTTCCAGAACCACAAGGCTCGCGAGAGGCAGAAGAAAAGGTTCACCTCTGATAATGTCCCCATGCAAAGACCAGCTGGGGGAGCAGCAGCAACCAATAATATTAATGGTGCTTGGAAACCACCTGAAGAAACCACCATTCACAACAAGTACTCTAACATATCATCAACTGGTAAGTTAAAACCAAAACCATATATATATATATACACACATCAAATGACTCTTTCTCTCTTTGTGATGTTGTTCCATTCTCCATTTTGGGACTAGCAAGTATATGTGTTTGTCTTACATTTTGGCTATACTCATGTAGGGGTCTCTTCGTCTTCTTCCGCTGGGATGATTACTGTGGGCCAGATGGGGAATTATGGGTATGGATCCGTGCCCATGGAGAAGAGTTTTAGGGTAAGTTATCATGACTTACTCCATCTTAGGATGTTATGGAGCTGAATAGTTTGTCATATTAAAAAGTTTTTTGGTTCTTTTGGTTTTAATGGATTCATAGCCATGCGTCTTTTATCTCCCACTTTTTCACTGCTCACTGGGTAGGTAGCTTTGTAATGCATTGAAATGGAAGGAATCAGTGATCCGTATCACATGCAGCCTTCATGCATCCATGTGATGAGATTGGAGAGTGCAAAATCATGCGATACAGTTTACCGCTGTGATATCTTACTTGACAACAAAAAGAAGCGACAGTTCTGGCATTTGCATTGTTCAATCCTTGAAACTTCCATAAAAGGAAGAACCCCTTTGGTCTCTTTCTTGTAAAATGACAAAGCTAAGCATAATTAAAGAAAACTTTTCATGAAGCAAAAGTTACATTTCTCTTGAACCCATTTCACTAGCTCATAATAAGTTATCAATTGTAAAGATTAACAGTCTAGCTCTAGGGATTTTTTTTTTCTCCTTTAAAGTGTATAACAATTTCAATCAACTTTTGATCACTTCATTTTTTGTATACCCTTTTCTCAGGACTGCTCCATATCAGCTGGAGGAAGCAGTGGCCATGGTGGTGGTGCCATAAACCACAATCTGGGATGGGTCGGTGTAGACCCATATTCCTCAACCTACACTTTCTTTGACAAAATAAGGCCAAATGGAGAAACCCTAGAAGAAGAACAAGAAGAGGATGATGTCCCTGAGATTGAAACCCTCCCTTTGTTCCCTATGCATGGTGAGGACATCCATGGCTATTGCAACCTCAAGTCTAATTCTTCTAACTATGATGGTGGTTGGTATCAGACAGAAGATGGATTCAAGAACGGTTCTCGTGCTTCCTTGGAGCTCAGCCTCAACTCCTACTCCCGCAAATCTCCTGATTTCGCTTGAATGCTTGAAGTCCTAAATATTAAACTTATATAATTAATTTGAAGATATGATAACTTTGCTTAAGTAGTTATTTTTCCATTATTAGTTTAGGCACTGTATGTAAGTAATCAGTGGGCGCAAAATGTGTACTGGTCCCTTACTTTTCTTAGTCAAGAGATGTTCCCAGCCTGACACATTTCATGCCAGGGAACTTAATATGGACTGATCGACTAATTAATTATGGTTATGTTATTTTGTCCATCTCCCCAAAACATTCTTTCAATAATTTGCTAATTCAAATGATTGGCATTAGAAAAAAGATAATAACGATGATGATGGAAGTAATTAAGTTTATCCTAAAAAGAACATAAATGAAAGGTTTGAGTCTCGGGAGTGGAAGATTTGATGAGTGTCTTCTTTTCCAAGTCCTAGACTATTCTAGGCTCCTTATAGAGAAATTTATAGGTGTTTTTAGAATAAGATAAATATATTTTATTTTAATTTTAATATATTAATTAATAAATTAATTAATAAATTAAATATTTTTTCTTATTCCTTGTGCACATAAGTTTTGCGCCTTTTCCATGACCAAAACAAAATAACAATAGAATCGGCAAATGCAAATCCTGTGAATCAAAGAAAAGCCGCTCTGTCATTTTCCATGAATCAATGATGCACTAATGACTTTTTTTTTTTTTTTCAGCTAAAGGGTATGAATGATCTGCTTCTGATTTTATTCTTCCAAAGCTGCGGTGAATTTATTAGGGCCGTGTTATTTGAATTTATTTTATTTAAAATATTATATTAATGTATTTATTATTTATTATTAAAAATTATTATTACAAGATATTTATAATAAAAATATATCATGAATTGATCTAAATAAAATGAATTCATTTTTTTATCTCTAAAAATATATTTATCATGATGAGATTTAAATCTAGAATCTTATATATATTATTCAAATCTTTAATTAATACAAATGACTTAATAGATTCATCCAAAATCCATCACATTTTTAACAACAACTTCTAATTGTGATAAATCAAAGTAGGGAAATATTATTTATACTCATTATTTATAAAATATTATAACACATTTATATATTACTGAATAGGGTATAAAATTCACTTAATTTAAAATCTATATTTTATTTAATAATAAAAAAATATTAATATAGTGTTCCATAAAATATGAATAAACCTCAATACTAAGCAAACAAAAAAATATTCATTATGCCCTTCATCAGTTCACAGCGTATAGCGCGTGAGGGTGTGACAATTCGACACAATTCATGTGGGGACCAGACCACTGAAGCCCTCTTTCCCCCTCCGCTATGTTGTGGTCTTATGCCAGCCACTGACAACTTGTACGGCAAGTTTTGCTTTTCTCCATTACACAGCTTTTTCTTTCTCTGAGCATTTTATGGTGCTAGCTATCTATGCAAAGCAATGTGTACGTGACGGGCAGACAGAACGATATGACTATCAAATTGCATAAAGAGGAACAGAGAAGGAACGAAGGAACGGGTCTGTTAAGGAGAACTATGATGAGATGAGAAAAGAGAAAACTATAGGACTGTGCAAACTGCAACACTGCAAATAGGGAGAGTATATATTTTGAAGTTTGAACCTACTTCGTAAATACCGCATAACATAATTATTCTCATGTCCTCTCGCCACTTCCGGGCCACCCCATCCACAGGTCCACATTTCTATCACCCTTGGCCCAGCCCTTTCTAGTCATAGACCCTAAAGTTAGTTCTTTTTGGTACAGATGGATAGCCCCTAACATTTCATATATTTTATTTTTGAAAAAATCAATGAGAAGTTTTTTTTAATGGCCTAGATCTGATTTAATACTACCCAGAAATGATGCATTTTCTTAATTGGTGTGTCTCCGAATTCTTTCAATGTAAAATCTCATTCACAAATCACAACTCACATGTATTGGAGTAGTCTTTAGATGTTGTATGAATTACCTCTTGTGCTACTGTGACTAGAATTTTGAATCAGGAAGATGTTTAGGTTAATTATAAGAAAAATATGTCATTGCTCAATAACATTCGAAAATAAAACTTGCCATTACATCCAATAATCAAATCAAAGAATGACAAATGAATTTTTTTTTTTTTTCAGGAAGAGGGCATTCTTTTAGTTTTTAAACTGTTCATTTTAAAAAAATTACACATATTATTATTTGATTTGAGAATTAGTTGAAATATAATGGACATACATGAGGAACTTACTACTAATCTTGTCCATAATTTTTTCATTTAATTTAACAATTTATATTTAAATTGGTGAGATGCTGTCATGTTACATAGGAACTTGTGACATCTATGTAAAAGTGGAGATCAATAAAATCCACACTCTAGGCAGCAGCTCTTTGTCTTGCCATGGCTTTTATGCTATGTCACGGTAGGTTTCATTTTAGTGCTTCAACTATACAGGCAGTATAGAGTAGCCCGTCCTGTACCTAAAGGTGGCGCATCAGTAGTTTAGTATACGGTCACCGGCGGGCCACGCGAATGAATGAGATCTCATACTACTCATACAGGTGACCTCGTCGTTTATTATATAGGTAGGTTTGTGCATGAACTTTGTGACACAAAAACTTGTGTATATATATTCATTGCAACGGTACAACAAAATAGTACTGTTCAATAAAGACTTGGATCGTACGACTTTCCTAGCAGAATTGTTTGTAAAACTAAGCACAGTGAATTTGAGATTTGTCATTAGGACTTTAGGTACCTTTATTCTTGTGAATCCATAAGAATGTGGGAAGGCAATTTATTGCTTCCTTGTAAAGCAAGAAGATTACATAAATACCATTTGATCCACACGGTATGTGGTAATTAAGCGCATAAGAGTGAGTGTTTAACTGGAAATAAAATTACATGCTTTGTGATTCAATAAACACATATTCAATTCACCTTCTTTTCATTTTGTTTGCGTAGCTGACACTGGCATCCGTTGAACGGCTTTAATTTGTGATTGAACTAGTGTAGAAAGGTTTCCATTCATACAGGCGTGTTCCCTTATTTGGTGTGAAATAATTTCACTACTTTGAATGGCTTGAGACGATCTCAAGTAAATTCCATGTTGTTTGCAGTGGTGTTAAGAGTGTTGTAAAGGGTGTCAATGTATTTTGAGTTTTACATTACTTAAGAAAGATAATCACTCGAGTGATATCATTTCGTCATGAGTTAGCCTTTTGGAATAGAGTTTTATACATATTCATAGATGGTACATATTAGAGGTAATAAACTATTTTACAACGGATATTGGGTCAATTATAGATGTTGTTGATCTTACAAACTTCAATTTTCATTCATACATGAGGAGGTAACTTTTATAACAACTTGAGCAAAGGGCAATCATCCTCCATTACCTTTTGGTAGAAAAAGGATTCAGTTGGGAATACTAAAACTCTGAAGCTTTTTGAGGCATCGAGTATGTATGCCCTTTAATTAGCAGCAATATATAAAAAGCATAGCATACATCACACTTTTTCAACTATACTTTGATGAACTCTCTATGAAATGGGTTTGCCGCAGCCATAAAGTTATCCTGTGTGCTTCATGCATGACCTCAGGCAAAAGGGGCCAAAAGAGAAAAGAACAAACAGGCAAGACACTTCATAACCATCCTTTGTGTACTCAAGCAAAGGTTCTATACATTTCCTTCCACATCCCCTTTGGTCCAGACCAGAAAATGATGAACAGAATATATATTTTTTTTGATAAATGATGAACAGAATATTCAAACACACACTTAATTAGAACTATAATCATCTTATATTGTCATCTCTCAGTTATGTTGAAAAGGAAAGAATGTGGGTGGCTATAA
Source organism: Dalbergia oliveri (assembly GCA_030441495.1). Classification (NCBI taxonomy): domain Eukaryota; kingdom Viridiplantae; phylum Streptophyta; class Magnoliopsida; order Fabales; family Fabaceae; genus Dalbergia; species Dalbergia oliveri. The sequence goes on from JAMLFY010000004.1 coordinate 7,369,788, forward strand.
CAAATGAAAACAACCCCATGCATCCAACCATTCTATACAATATATATCTACATTTCTCCTCTTCCCATAACACACGAAACCCATTTATGTGTTCAGTGTCCTGACAGCGGAGGAGCAAAGCACAAGTACTGTTCTGCAATCAATAATCTTCTGGGGACTAAATATAAATACATTTTTTTTCCAGTTGAAAATATATATCCGTTCATGAAGCAGTATGTTGAGTCATAATCTGCATGACACAGCAATTACGGCCATGAAGAATGGCATACAAGAAATCCCTACGCCAATTGCAGCTAGCAAGCAGAAAACATAGGCAATGGATATATTGACTTCGTAGTTCCATGAATATGTCCCTATGCTGTAAATTATAGAGATTTATTATCATAAGCATCAGATCCTCATTAACAAAACTGGACTTCTAGATGTTCGCCAAGACTATTGCTTGTAACAAGCTTCAGCAAGTTCTTCAAAGGTTGAGATCAGAATCATGATTAAAATGTCGTCAATTTCTTAATTGTGCTTGTTAACTCAACAATATATCTAAGACGTTCCAAACAAACTCAACATTATATGCTAGAAACACACACTCATATGAAGGCATTCTTGCTAGAGTTTATTCACTTAATTAACTGTACAGATAAAATGAACGTCGACGTTTTACTTTTCTTTTTTTGGTCAGAAACGTCGACGTATGTGTAGCTTCATTTCAAACCTTGCATAACTACCGTGGCCCAATGTTATACTAGCTTGGGCTTATATCAATCGGCCGAAATGCCTTCATAAATTTTTATTTTATTTTTTTGTTAAACAAGTTACAAGTATTACGAGTTGGACCAAAAAGAGAGTACTACATGCAATCATAGACAATCACAATGCGGATCCCAAAAAGAAATCACAATGCCAGACCAAAAAAAAATAACAACCGCAATGATTGTCATTATATTTTTGTACTGGATGCATTATTAATTATTAATATTATAGTTGACGGAGTAAGAGATATATATATTATAGTTGAAGGACCATGTGATCTTTCAACCTCACTCTATCTTCGGCTAACTATGCGGGTCCAAATCACAATGGAAAACGGGATGACCAATTAATCCAGAACCAGAAGACATTCATGGACATTCATTTGCATCTGCCACCTTGTCCAATGCCAACAACTAAGTAAGATGTCAATGTCGTATTAACAGAAAAATAGGAAAAGAACAACACAAATTACACAACGTGTGAAAATATATCTATACATCATCACTTCAGCTACACAAATACATGAAAAATCCCGATTTCTAGCTATGTCACAGAGCTCACACCTGCTGGTACCAGTGGATCTAAATATCACAAAACCCATCAAATCCAATTACAAACCAATTAGTTTTTCCCAAACAAAAAATAAATCGAACATACTCTGCCAACAAAATAAGTATATAGACCAATGTTATTTGTACAAAAAAGAAATAAGAGTGGGAAGCATCTTGTAGAAGCTCCTATTTCCAGGTTGTATGTCCAAATAACATTAATCATAAGTATATATCTACGTGTTGCATGGTTTGTCGCCTGGAGAGGAACAAGCACTAGAGTGACATCGGTTTTCATCAGCGTCGTCGTTGGCAGCCTTTTTCTTAATGAACTCTATGCAATCCGCTACAGCTTCGCTGTGGTGAGGATCATAGGGGCTATGGCAAGGTCGTTGCCGTCCTTCTCCTCCTTCGCCGGAGCTGCCGTGGCTAGCGGTGGCCCTTGAAAGCGCTGACAGCATCATCAAGCGGAGCACTGCTTCCCTGAAACGCTCCAACAAGGTCATTGGCGTTGGACTTTTTTTCTTTGTGCTGCACGTGTTATTGCTCTTCAATCTTGGCATGCATTGACCCTTCATCATTTTAGTTTTGTGAGGGGTACCTTTCCTCTCTTTTCCTCTCTTGTGTGCTCGCAGCTCTGTTGATATGTTCCCCTGGAGAGAATACCTATTTATAGGAGAATCTATTATTGCATGCAGCAATGATTCATAAATATATGTTGGTCTAAGATGTTTCATGTTTAAGTGAGGCCTTGGCTGGCTTGGATAGGTGATATTAACGAAGTTTTAAATTGCATTTGTGATTGGACCGCGATGCTGAAGATTGGAAAAAAATATTGTTAATACGGTGCAATTGCATCTCATGATGTGATTATGGAGAGTACAACAGCAGCAATATTGCGGTCTCATATGCTATTGAGGACAACAATGTAAAACCATCATACTAACAAATTTTATATAAGTATAATTATAACACTTTATATTTAAGCATATTCTCAATTTTTCTTAAAAATGTAGATCTTATTAATTTTATTAAAAAATATATACACTTATTTTAAAATTTTATATATGGACTTTATTATAAGTGTACCTGAATAGGTGTACACTAAATTTATATCTACCCAACTCATTGTATCTATGCAAAAAATTTCTCTCTGGGCACTTGTACATGTCATTATGATTCACGCGCTATTAGTTAAGCCTAGTGAGTAGTGACAGAAAATCAAGGGCCTCCAACTCCACTATGTACTTGTATTTGTTTATATGGAATCTAACTGGATCTTGTTTACTTTGGTATCCCAACTATATAGGATTTGGCTATTCTCTGGACTGCATGAAACTTAACTTATTGTGAACTTCTTGAACATATATAATCTTTTTTTCTAGCTTATTAAGAAAAATTGAGGAAGGGTCTGATGCTTTTACATTCAATCAGATTAGATTATTAATCCTTTAGTCAATATCTATTCCGGGTTTGCTAAACGGATGTGTACTAGTAGTCCAGCATATATTTACATTCTACAAATTAAAATTAACGTGTGAAAGTTTGTGTTGATCGAGCCAAAGGCCAATGGTTTAGCTTATAAGTATATTATTATTATAAGCCTCACTGATTTGAGTGGAAAAACGAGCCATGCTCACGTTACTCTTGTATTAAAATTTTGTCTTTGACTGGGAAGGCTTCACATGGTTACATGTGCTCGTTTATTGCATTACATCTATCGAATGGACGCACCAGCACTCACTTTTGTTATATGATCCTCTGATCAGATGGTTGCAGCTTCATGGCCGCCTCTATTATTTTCACAGCCAATTGACACACACATGGATTGAAAATAGGAGAATAATATATATATATATATATATATATATATGTGTGTGTGTGTGTGTGTGTCTGTGTGTGTATGTGCGCGCATGCCTGTGTGTGTGTACATATACACGGGCAAAAACTCCACGAGAAAAGTGTTACCACTAGTAAGTTTTTGCCGTGAATTCCAACTGGAGCTCGAATAATAATGATTTACAGATTTATGTTGAAATTCAACTTTGATACCAGAGCCAATTCTCTTAGAAAAAATTTAATACATGAAAAATATGAAAATTAGATCCTAACCAATGTGAGTCACCAAATATTTAATACACCTACTTATTTTCCCTACCAGTGCTGTTATTCATGCCCTTGCTTTCATAATTCCTAGAAGCTACCCCGAGGAACTGTAAACTACTACTACTAATTAATGCATTTTAGATTTATGATGATACTATCAGAGAAGTGGTTATGGGCTTGTTTTGGTGGAACTTTTTTGAACCACAAGGATCTAACTGGTGTGCTGTTTGATAAATTAAAGATGCCAGCTTCTGTTCCACAGCTGCTACAATTAACCACAAAAAATTAGATAGTGGACAATGTGCAGAAAGGAATTCTCTGTCCACATTCATGCAATTTTAACACTACCCGATTGGGTTAAAACTTAAAACTTCAATTATCGAGATGTCAGTACCTTTTTCTTTCAACTGAATGTTTTGTTGGAATTATTATGAATGTATGTTTATTTATTTTTTATTATTTTTTTTTCAGTTTCTCGTATTTCATACTAGTGCTTGCGGAGCTGTGAAAACAGCAGTCTATATATATGTGACCATGGAGTTTGGACTTTGGGTCATCTTTGATGCATCCAATAGTAGCACATATGCAGCCTAGATATGATTATGGTGATCGAAAAGACTTGTTCTCTAGCTTTTGATGAACTGGCTTCACAATATAGAAAAATCAGATTTATATCCATGAATTCAGAGTTTAGACATCACATGGATATTTGAGATTAATGCATAAATAATTATAGAGACTTAAATATCGCCTTTAGTAAATGCGATGAATGTAGTTAGATAATTAACTAGGAATACATGAGAAATTCTTTCACTAGATTCACTATAGTAAGATAATTGAAATATTAATTTGTTAACAGATAATTTTCTATATTATTACATGGATAAATTTACTAATGATGTAACTGAAATCACCAATTATTTAGCATTTGTCTAAATAATGTACACAAAAATACATTCAAATAATAATACTCACGTTATTTATCAGTTTAAATAATTACCCATATATGTCCTCATGGTAAAATGTTGGACTGTGTACTTGAAGTACTTTCCGCATGGAAAACAATACCTAACCGGGTCCCTTTATGCCCTTTAACATATTCTAGCGGAAAGCTTACATGACAACAGCGATTACCACAGGAACTGATGCTGACAGGATCGTTCAGCAGACAGTGAGAGAGTTGTGATGTGTTGATTAATTTAACTGTAAACCTTCACGTTGGAATGATGTTCGTGCGACCTAAGCACCAGCTGCCCTGTTTTGTCTTTATATAAGAATTTGGAAGACATGAGTAACATGGCCTCACATGTTTATCATTTTTTGGGGTCACCATGTATCTACAGTCTCAAATCAAATGCCTTGTGACTATTGTGCATACAAAATATTATTTCAACACTTAAAAATAAATATTTAAATAGAACCTCACATATTTATCATTTTATGGGGTCACCATGCATCTATAGTCTCAAATCAAATGCCTTGTGCCTATTGTGCATAAAAAATATTATTCCAACACTTAAAAATTAATATTTAGTGGAGTATTCACTTTATCACTATTAAATAGGGTGGTGATTCTCACTATCTTCACTCATCCATCACATCCAATAATAATAAAATAAATATCTCACTTAAACATTTATTTTTGGGTGTTGAAAATAATATTACTAGATTATGCCATATATGCCTATTCTTGTCAATGATGAGGTGTCTTCTATATTAGTAAACTTTCTTTGCGTATACCAATTTTTGTAGTTTTGTTAGTGACTGGCTGGATGCCAATATTATGAGACATGCGTTTGTGAAATGGTCTTCATTGGGCTGAAGAATTTTTTGCCCAGCCCCTCTAATTATCTTCTCTATCTTATGTTGAAGGCTTTTGCTAGAAGGGTTGCTTGTTGTGCCCGTTGTTAACATGAGAATAAAGAAATAAAATGGTGATATGGCTAATATCGTTAGGAGCACGTATTCCTTTCAGCCCAATTTCAAGGGACCTAACCTTGATAATAATTTTAGTGTCAGAGTGCCAGAAAGAAAAAAGAAGTTCCAACTCAGATTGAGCAACGCAGTGGATCGATGCAGCCTTTGGCCTTTGCAGTACAAAAGTAATATAAAACTGCTAGTTAGATGTTTTTCTGACACAGTGTATAGACGTATTCATTAAACATAAGTGTGTTGCCGTTTAAAAAAGAGTAATGTTTGGTACACAATAAATCCACACTATACACCTTATTATCATTAGATGTGAATAATGAATGGGATGAGTAAAGGACCATACATCACATTTAATAATGATAAAATATATGATATGTATTCGTTATATAATTTTATTGTACATCAAATATTATTCTTAAAAAAATATACATTTCAATAATGTAAATATTGAATGCGATATTTCAATAATTAGCAATCAATCTACAATTAATGTTAAGACAAAATGTCAATGTAACACTTATATAACTGAGACCGATATATTTATTTGAATTGTGATCAACCTATGTCAATTTATTTGATAAATTTTTAGGTGCTCTTAAAGTAAGATAAATTATTTATTCCTTCATTTAATGATTGACAATAACTATTATATTAAAAATATAAGGGAAGTAAGAGGAATAATAACCCATAAGATCGATTTGTCAATTAATAAATAAATCAGAACAAATATTTTCTCTTACTTCTTATACACCTAAATATTCCTTCAATATATCTAGATGGGTATATACAAATAACAGTATTGCGATCATACCATTTTTCACTTGGACTATGTACGTGCAAAATTGGTTGCTCCGGGATATGTGCATAAAAAGTTAAATAGAAAAAGGGATGCAATGAGCATAAATAGGCTAAGCTGAGCTGAATACGGGGCCATCAAAATCTCTCATTTTTAGGGTCTTGGAACATGATAGATTGATAACAAAGTTCTTTTATGACAAAGCTAGAGCTACTGTGTTCTGATCTTTTTCAGTCGAGCCACATGGGCAGTTTGCTTGTACAAGGCATTTCGTGGAACATGAAAATCTCTAGTAGATATGAAACCTTGACATTTAGTGATTCCCTCAGTTGCCAATCTCTGTTGTATTCAATTTCAGTCACACATTAATATGATCTCATACAAATCACAGGCTACCTAGCTGTGATAAGTAGTCTGACATGAATTCTTCTTTTCCCTGTATACAAATGTGCATGTTTGGGAGGAGCCTGGGGGCAAGGAAGGGGGGGGGGGTGGGGGTTAGGGGAGAATGGCTATGATCTCAACTTCCATGGTGCAGGGCTTGGGCAATCTAGTATCCTCGTTGTACATGATTACTTCAAAATAGTGAAAATGCCATTTGGAGATGACACCCAACAGGACAATACAATACCACTGAATGTTCCATTATTTGGTTTTGGCCATGTACTACATAGGATCCACGCTCTCTTATTATATCTGAAAACGATTTTCACCTTCCCTGGGTTTGTTATATAGACCTCTTTAATTATTAGTTATAATAGTGGAAGAAGTACGGATCTGGCGGGTGGCTGTTCCTTTGTAACGATTGCACAAGTACCTAAATGAGAGAAAAATAAAATATCATTGCAAGTACTTGATTAAACCTTAAATTCTAGTTAGTTAATGCTATAACATGCCTCATCTGTCTGTATTTCTTTGGCATCGAGTTTGTGCAGATTACAACATTTTCCACCATGTCAAAAGAAGAGGGATTTCAGTGCAGTTCTTCTTACATGGGACACATCTGATCTCTTGATCAATGTGCGATTCGTTTGCCTAGTCCTGTCCTGTTAATGAAGTACACGTAGGAAACCCTTACTCCAATTTGCATGAATATGAATTATGAAATTAAACAAGGTTGTTACTAATAGTGATTAGACTAGGGGTTGAAGTTAAACATAGAGAGGCAATGTTTCTGATAAAATAAAATCAGGAAACCCATATTTCTATGATATAAAACCCTTATATGATTTGTCAGAGCATCTTACTCACTAGGTAAGAGACTAATTTCTCTAAAATAGTCAAACATATAAACTCTCTAAATAGTGTTAACTCAATAGGTAAAAGACTAATATCTTGTTAAACACAAACTCTTTTAATAGTATTTTTTCGTACACATAAATTTTAAAATCAAACTCAGGATCAGATACCTAAAAAGCGAAGTCCCCTCTACTCGAACTAACACATTATTGGCGATGACGGATTCATTCACAAAATTGCGGGGTTTATGCCCCCACTATAATTTAGTAATTTCTTTAAGAGTATATAAGTATGTACATATTTTGTCCCTAATATTTTATTATGTTTGACCCATGCTAAGAAAAAATTATGTGAAGCAATTTGTTATGCTTATGTATTATTTTTGCCTTCGCCGCCTAAATTTTTTTGGATCCGTCACCGATTATTGGTTATACGGTTTTATTGGTGGAACCTATGTCATTGAGAAAAAAACATAAAAGAAAATGTTTGGATAACTATAAGGCTTAAGGCTGGGATGCACCGGGAGCAAGAAGTGATGGAAAACAGAATGTGTGCCTGTGGAATTTTCCAGCGTGATATTAAAAATGAGTGATTAGAGACAAAGTGCAAGAAATTTTTTTGGTTAGTAGAAGGAAGTGGTCCACATTGTCCATTGGGGAACCAGCAGGCAACCGAACCCTCCGATGGGGATGTGGAACTTGCGTTCCCCGGTAAACAAGTTTCGCCTTAGACACTTGTGGTCTGCTACGAGTCCCCACATCCACATGATCCTGTTTTCTCTATTCTATTATCCCTAAACCATGATAAATACCTCTCCACTCTACCCCAAAAAAAATCATCACACTTTCTCTGCTCTAGTTTAGCTCCCACAAAACCTTTCCCACGCTAAAAAACAATTCAAAGTTGAAGTTGCCAAGGGAAAAAAAAAAGCAATGGCTAACAGAAAGTCCAATAAAGTGCCACAAGCTGTTGTTCTCAAGCAAATTCTCAAGAGATGCTCAAGTTTTGGGAAGAAGCAGAGCTACAATGAAGAGGGTCTTCCTGATGATGTGCCAAAAGGCCATTTTGCTGTCTATGTTGGGGAGAACAGGACCAGATACATTATCCCTATATCATGGCTGGCTCATCCACAGTTCCAAAGTCTGCTCCAAAGAGCTGAGGAAGAGTTTGGCTTCAACCATGATATGGGACTTACCATTCCCTGTGATGAAGTTGCTTTTGAGTCCCTAACCTCAATGATAAGATAATAATATGGAAGGAAGGACTAGATATTTGAGAAGTGGATACATGGTTTACAACTATAATCCCTTTAGTCACGTTGTGGTTCTGACTTTTGGTCACTACTATTAACATTTTGCGTTTGGTGTTGTAATTGTATATAGATTGATTGATATCCAAGCAATATTTCCCTGGCAATGTCATTTGTGTCATTAGTGAGTAATGGTTTAAATGAATCACTGTTATTCGTGGAGGGTATTACCCTGTTCAATTTTTTCTCAAACCCTCTTTGCTTGAACTTGCATTCACTTGCTTGACAAATGAAGCTTGGAGACTAAATCCACGGAAATTGCTTAATAATGTCAAAACTTTTGACGGTAGAGAGATATCTTTCTTTTGAAGTTGGAGTTCCAAGATACTTGAATCCATTTTTTGGTCAATCATAGCTGTTACGAGCAAAAGGCAAAGAAGCAAGTGGATAATTCCTATTTAGCATGTTTGGTTTAACTTTCTCAAAGCCAATTATCATAATACGCACGGACTTTACAAAGGAAAATTTGGCAGAGGCAGGAACGAATCTACATGTAAAAAGTTGGGCACATATGTCCCCCACAAAAATTTGAGAAATCTTTTAGAAATATATAGGTATATTCGTATTTTGTCCCTGTTATTTTATTAAGTTTGAATGTTTGATTTGATAGTAAGATAAAATTATATGAAATTTCTTGTTATAGTTATATATTATCTTTGTCATATTATCAAAATTTTCCAAATCAGTCACTGTTAGGGCTAAATTTTATTGTTGTTTTACAAGCTCCATTTTCTCAGTTCTCAAGCAAGTTTTGGGTGGCACCAGTTACCAGTGTTATGGCTAAATTTTATTGTTATTTTACAAGCTCCATTTTCTCAGTTCTCAAGCAAGTTTTGGGTGGCACCAGCTACCAGGTATTCTTGTTAATTTATTATACTTGATCCATTATCTTGTAGTAGAAGGTGAAATTTAAGTGATGCATCATTAGTTGAAGCTTGAGGCACATTGCATTTTGACAGGCTGTTGCACAATTCTAAAACTGCAAAAGTTTCATAGCATTGCAAATTGCAATATAAAACCGCAATGCATACATATTGACTATTGACAGTTTGTTTAAAAAAAAGGGTATTGGCTTCGTTAGTGGGGTCACTGTACATCTGATTAATCATGCATGATAACATTATTGATGAGAATGTCACACTCACATCCCTTTCTGATGCGATCCAGGGTAAGCTAGATTCTCTCTATCCCTCTCCCTGAATAGAGCAAGAAGGTTTATTGACCAAAGGGAACAATCAATGCAAATAGAATTAGCACCGAAGGATGTTGCTAGAATCATGTTTTGCCTTGCATGTGGGTAGAGTTTGTTCATTAGCCACTAATTCTATTCAATTCATGCATTGGCCTCTTCTATCTCAGCTAACAAGGTAACACGAGACTAAAACAGGCTGTGTTTAAATTCCACATCTAAGGCCATGATTAAGGAAGTTATCGAGTCTTAATCGATAACACGGACATTCCCAATAATGGTTTCATTTACTCTTCCACCCGACATATAGGACAAAGTACTTGTCCATACAATTCAGAAGCACTGAGAGGTACTTTCATTTTAATTACATGAGAATAGTCCATTGCGTCACAGTAACAATGTGTCTCCTTTAAAATTTGGGGTGCAATTGCACGCGAGGCGAACAGTTCACTGGTTAAACAGCACCTTTGCAAATAGTGCATATCACAGAGTCCTTGACCCGAAAAATATAATAAAATTGAGTTACACTTTTTTTTTATTTTTTGTTCACATGAAATTTTGAGAGAGAGGATGATGCCAAAGTTTAAAGTAGGAAAAGTCTTTGACTCAGAGACACTTACACCTAAAGAGATAAGTCTTCAATTTGCGATCTGTAAGATATAATATCTAGTCATGCTCCACTTGGTTAACCTTTTAAGGTTAATTGGGTACACTTTAAAGCATAAGGTACATATCTCAGCCATTAATAAAAAGCTATTAACGCTTTAGGTTATGATTCACGTAATTATCTCCAAAGTGCATTTTCATTTTAATAAACTTTAGAAGAGTTTCCAATTGTAGTGTTTATTCAACCATACTTACAAATTCCATAATTGACCACAATTAAATGATAGACCTTTCACAAAAGCATGCTTAATCTCGCTGCAGCTGTCCATTTGATGCACATGCAAATGGGCCTCATTGTCCATCAAATGGGGTCCCCTGGACAATTAGACCCTAAACCTTTTGTCCCTTCCTCGATTAGCAGATAACAAAACTGATTACCTTAGCCACAGAAATAAAGCAAAATGTACCATTTTTTTCCATTTCTATTTTTTGTTTGATATGGTTTGGCTGCTACAAAACGAGAGGAATTGTGTGATGGAGAGTCACAAGAGTCCAGCACTCTATTTATATTCGAACCATTTTCCTCTACATCTCTTAAACTCGAATAGCTTAAAACTTTAAATCAGGTTGCTAATTAATCACCCGCTAATGTCGTATAAATGACAGCCCAATATATAGAGGACAAGGAATTAGGCATTGATTAATAATTAGTTAATTACTGTACAATTGTCTCTGCCTGGAAAAAAAATATGAACAATAATAATATTTTTTATAGTAATAATTATTGACTGAAAGAAAGGAAAAGACAACAAATTGAAAAGAAAACAACACTTTACAGGAACGAAATATTGACAAGTTAACTACTAAAGTTCGCATGTGAAAGTACTGATGTACTAGCCATAACTCTCCATGCCATCGGGTTTCTCTCTGCACCACTGAATGATTCAATAATGAATTATTGAAGGGAAGCACGGATTTCGTGATTCCTATGTTTTGCTAGATGAACTTTTCATGATCTTTTAGTGAATGATTAACTATAGTTGAACAATGTGTATTTTGAGGTGCAAGTTCTAAGTCCAAATTCCGTTGATGATCAGCGGCGACGTGGGTGAAGCTATGAAGAAAGAGTAAACAGCTTACACTGCTTACACATTTCCATATTAAAAATGGAAAAGGCTAAAATAAATTAATTTTCATGGCCAATCAATATAAATATGAATGTACCAAATTCTTTGCATGGTATAGCTTAAAGAAGGCGTGGAGGAGATGCTGTAAAAAATAAAAATGATATTTGACCCCAATTGTTGTTGGAACACCTAAACAACTAAAAACGAAAAGGGATGAGTTGGATTATATATATATAAAGATAATATTATTTGTATTCACATTTTTATGGGCGTCATACTAACGCATTCTCATCTATATTATTAGATAAGATATAAATTTCAAATTAAGTGATGTCATAATCCATCTAATGATAAATAGAAGTTTATTGATATGATCTTTCACAAATGGTGAGTATGTCCATAACACATTCCATGATAAATAGAAGTTTACCAATATGGTCTTTCAAAAATGATGAATATAAATAATATTTCTCAAACAAAAAAAGTATTGAAGTGACAAGTTCATATGTTTTTGTGTGTTAGGTGTCTTTGAGGGTGCCGGATAAATTGGTCCAACGGTGGTTTTGGACCATGTCATGGTCAATTATTAATCACTATTAGATTTTCATTGAACGGTTCAGATTAAAAAAATACAATGATTGTATAAAAATTATAATAATTATAAAAAGATAATAAAATAAAATTTATTTTTCAAATTATAAAATTAACACTTTGTTGATTTTTGATTCCTCACTCAACCACTCACCTTTCTGCATTCCCCCACAGACATCTCCACCTTTCATTGTTGATACTGTGCCGACTGTAGTCAATGCCAAAAGGAGGTCGCCCTCTAACATGGCTGCCACCCCCAACTATCACTTCACCTTAGCCATCACCACCCACCCACCTAATCATGCATTTTCACCAATAGGCAGTATTGCTCAAGCCTTCCAGAGGTGACTGTTGGAGTTCAATCTACGACACTATTTTTCCATAGATCTGAGGTGGTCTATGAGAGTGGTGAGGACTTACGAGAGGCTAAAATTCTTGGGATGAGCTTAGATTACATGAGGAGGGGGTGATTGTTGTGAATTTACAATCTTTTGAATGAATACCTTAAAACTAAAGATCATTTACTCATTCAATCTAATAATTAAAAATTAGTTCTTACCCCAACTGAAAACATTGCAGACATTCCAATAAAGTGAACATTTTTATTGTTTTCACTTTGATTTGTCTCTAAATGGATGTCTATCGGAGAGCTTAAACTATCATGGTAGCCATCATCCATGGAAAAATAAGTTCCAGAAGAATATGATAAAAAATAATCCAGATGAAGATAAAAAAAAAATCAAAGGCATAGAAATTAGTGATGTTGCTAACGCATCGTCTTGGTCCAACGTGTGTTTCGGATCATGGCAGAACAAAGAGACAATGCTCTTGCATGACAATTGTGACTGGTAAGACGTTGGAATTGGGAAAAGGGATTAGAGAAGACATTATCTAAGGTTATTACGTAATTTTATACTAAAATAGAAGGGCCATCAAATATTTCAAAATTAATGGGGACCAAATTATTCTTTATCGTCTTTGAGGATTTTTATGAAGTGAAAAAGTGAGAAGTTAACTATTTTTATATCATTTTATGGGACTAACTCACAATGGTGGTTATTAATCTAAGGAGCGTTTGTTTCAAGATTTAAAATTATATTATTAGAAATCACATTTTGGGAATGATATTCCTGGAAATATTATTTTTGAGTATCTTTAAAAAATTATTTGTTTAATATTAAATATTTTTGGGATTATTTGTTAAGAATTCAGAATAAATTTAAAACTTGTTGTTTTATAACCTATATTTCTAGAATATATGTCATAATTTCTAAAATACTTTAGGTCAAATAATTGTGAGGAAAAAGTCAAATAATTGAGGGATAGTTTAGTAATTATGCTTAATAATTATGATTCCCATGGAAATTTTTTTTCCACCCTTCAACTTGGGAATGAGATTTCACTAAATCATAGGAAAATCATTTTCTATGAAATAATTATTATCCAGGAAAAATTTTGTAAAACTTATAGCAAGAGGAATATATTATTCTCAACTATCTATTTCTTGAAATAATTAAATATATCCCAAAACAAATACTCTATCAATGATAAATAATTCCTCTCTTTCTCACTTTACAACTATTATCATTTTAGAGAATCCTAATTTAGTTGGGTGTAATGCAGTACGGTTCAAATAATATTACGAGGTAAAACACGAGGTTTTACTTTTTATTGCCAAAATGTCCCATCCTTATACTCTTACGGGATCAGCCTATCAATTTACTCCCAAACCTAGTAAATTAGTTCCTAAAAGATTATTTATTAATTTGTAGTACTCCAATGATTAATTCCATTATTGAAAATATATGGGTTCCGTTGGTGTTGAAAAAAAAAAATCATTTTAAGGACTAATTTGTTAACACTTTTAGACATTTGGGCACTGTTATATATCACATCTAAGTTATACAAGTTTATAATACTCCAAGCAAAGTGGTGAAAAGCAAAATCTCGTAAAAAGTATTTGAGGGCATTGTAAAAAACATTAATTAAAAAATAAAACATAAAAGTACAGATGTTATAGTATAAAAAATGTTATTTAATTAAAAATAATATTTGTATTTATTTATACAATTATGTAAACACAATGTCTCATAGTTTAACGTAATTACAATTCACAAGTAACAAATTAAGGCCACAACAGAATAATTTGGGGTAGAGACTGGAGAGAAAGCAATAGACTAGAGTAGCAGTGACAAATTGATTTGATAAGGATTATAAAAGACTTAATTAAAACTAAACCGATCATAGTGCTTCAAAACGGGTCAAACTGTTAAACCAAAAAAAAATTGATTAAACCTATATCTTACCCCCATTTGAGGTTAAACATAACATCTTGACTTTTATGATCAAAAGTATCTAACGTTGTTGTTATCACTTTAAAGCATGAAGCATTTTATTTTCACTTTATTAAGTTTTCACATAACATCCCATGTATTTTCAAGTTTTCACCATTTTTTAGCGATGCTTCCCCGATCGAGCCCATCGGTGAAGATCTAAATAAACAGACCAGTTGAAATAATAATAATAATAATGGGTCGTATACATATATTGAGTCAAAATCTTGATACAATAAGTCTCAGAGTTATCTCATTCTATATACTTTTTCTTAGGCAATTTTCAATTTGTCCGAGAGTTCATCTCTCACACTTGTTACAACTCCAACACTAGTCCTCTCTAGCTATAGCTCTAGAGTGAAGATTGACAAAAGCTTTAGGTATTCTGTATCTTCAAAGTGCTGTTAATTAATCATAATGTTGACCATATAAGCCTTAGTTTTGTCATGAAAGCACTCAAGCCAGAAGTCCCACAAAAATAATTCAGTGTATAATAAATTCTAAATATTGACTA
Organism: Dalbergia oliveri; assembly: GCA_030441495.1. Taxonomy (NCBI): domain Eukaryota; kingdom Viridiplantae; phylum Streptophyta; class Magnoliopsida; order Fabales; family Fabaceae; genus Dalbergia; species Dalbergia oliveri. The sequence continues at coordinate 7,384,828 of JAMLFY010000004.1, forward strand.
GCTATCACGTACTCCCTTTATTTGTAGTTAAGTACATTAACTTTTTAATGTATTAAAATTACACGACTTCTAAGGGTGATTATTAATATAGAATGGATGAAGTATATTTGAAAACAAAGCATTGTAGACTATAAAGCACGGACACACCATTTGGGTGCCGTGTACATGTCGCACGTATTGTGTTAAAATCTTTCATGATACAATAATGACATATCAATGACATAAGTTTGTATATATTTAATTTAATATGTACTTTTTTTTAATCTAACATAGAAAAACATAATATAAATAGGGCTATAAAAAGGAGATAATGTATAACTTTTTGAGTTTATAAAAAAATAAAACATAAGTGAAACTTATATAAATGATATTTAGAATAATGTATTATGTTTATTAAATTTTTACTTATATATATACCGTATTTATGTTATATAAGTTTTAAACTTTGGTGTGTCCCTTATGCCGTATAGATGTCAAATCTAATTGACCTCGGTGAAAAGCCTCCAAAAGGGGAGGTAGACCTGCCTCAAAATAAATTTCTAAAATAGCGAGCTCAGCCCCATTTAGCGGTGGTGGGCAGCCCTCCAAAAATTAAAAAAAAATTCAAAAAAATATTTTCTAATGTTTTGATGAATTTTTTTAAAAAATATATTTTATTTATGTATACCCAATTTTTAAGATCTATAATAATTATACATTAATTTTGACTAAAAAATGTTATTGTTAATAGTGTTATTTGTGAGTTATGACACTGTTTTATTTTTTAGTTTTAATTTTAAATTAATATTAACTGTCCAATGATATTGTGTTGATGAGTGTATATATTTTTTACTCTTTTCTTTTTTGGTAATACATTCTTTTTTTACCAATAAATTATAAATTTTCTTTAAAAATATACAAAAGACTCAAGCAGGCTACCTAAACTCATGGGTTAAGTGGGCTGGTGACCAATTAAAATTCTTAATGAATTTAAAACTTTAACTCAATCCGTTAAAAATGAAAGATTTAGCAGACCAATTCGATTAAATTAGTCTATTTTGGCATATCTAATGTCGTGTCGTCTCCGTCCATGTCAGTATCTGGATACTTCGTAGAAGACTTTGCTTTTTGACGTTGTTGTCAGAAAAACCGCTATAGAATTGTGCGAAGGAGCGCACAAGTCAGGTTCGGTTGCTGAAGAAATAGTAGGGCAGACATATGTTTGGTTCATGAACGCAAAATAAAGCCCGCACGTCCACGTACCCATTCATTCATTAGTATTTTAATATTTTTAGTGATGCACGATTATCTGCACCACACCAACATGGCCTAAACTCATACCAAACACAAAAATTGAACGACTTTATGTAATTTATAATATCGATATATCAACTATGTCTCCAAAAATTGAAACTAAATATTCAACATCGGCATCTATCTGCACGATTTAATGCAGACAAAGCAATGACTTGCACTTACACTGTCTTCATTTTCCTTGCCTGCTTTTGCTTCCATACAAACGCGGATTTCAGGTACATTCTGAAAGATGCTCCGTCATATAGTTGAGACTAATGATCATGGTTTCAAATTTTGATTGAGCTTGCACCTGAAATGTCTTTTTCAATTTTTCATTCCTGATTCAGCACAAAAATGATCGTGTGGTTATTTAATCTTTTATTGCTTTTTTTTCTTTGTAAATTAGTTGACTTTTTCATTTATTAATTCAAGCTTATCAGCACACGTGTTTGGTCCCTGGTGTTACTGGACAAAGCCATCAGCACTTTCTATAGGAGCTCAACTTCTAAAGGACACAGCTCTCAGTTCGTTGAGTCAAGTCAAGGCTATAATATTCTGAACCAAAAAAAGGCGATAATATAATTGATGAAAATAATTAAATATTTAGTATAAATGATATAGGTAACATGTTTGGTTTTGACTTATTTGCATGTAATCAATTGCATTCTTATTTTTTATTAGTTATTTTCGTCAATGCTAGGCCTAAGTATGATGATACTAGACCATTTTGTCACACTTCATCAATACAATGTCAGTGTTTATTTAGTTGCTTTCACCAATGACTATTTCTGAGACGGTGGTGACAATGAATTGATTTAAATATTACATTCTTACATCTTTGTTTCAACATTTTAAAATAAATGTCCAAGGATACCCATTCATCACCTTTAGATATGATGATAGTTCCAATTTTTTCTATTTATCTATCACATCCAATGATAAAAAAGTGTGTATCTCAATTAAACATTCAATTTTAAGTGTTAGAATAGCAATACTCTTCCATTATATCAGTTTTCAATTTGTCTATGATGAATAGAAACTAATGCATATCTCGCTAGCAGCTTAAAGTTTCTTGTGTCCAGAAAAAAAAAGCTTACAGTTTCTTGTGTTGATTAGTTGTTATTAACTCTTCACTGTTTAAAAGTTACGTTGCTAACACATTTCAAAAGTTTAACTACGATAATAGTAACTACAAACTAGTAATGAGGTTTACCTTTTTTTCCTTTTTTGGTCATGACTAGTAATGAGGTTTAAATCTATAACTTCATCCAACCTATCCAAGCCTCTCAACATTAGCCAAAATCTAATAACCTACATGTGTTGCTATATAAGACAAAAGTAAATTAATATCTACCTGGCTTACGGCACAAAGTAGTGTGGTGAAATGATGTAACATTGTCTATTCATTGAGCTAAAAGGGCGAAAAGGTCTTTACATTTTACAGCCAGTCCAGAATGGTTGAAGCCTCAAAGATTCATGGAATAGAAGTGCTAGAACAAGAATAAAGGTCTATCTAAATTCAACACAATAAGAGAATTACAGACAGAAATATCAGTCTCCATAATTGCACAACCTTTTTATTATATAGAGTATATACAACATCATCGGGGAGTTCCCTCTGATTGGTAACTTAGGAAGTAACAAACAATGCTAGTGACCACTCTTCCCTTTTAAAGAAAAGAAGTGGCTCAAGCCACGTGCATGCTTCCCTGTAGCAGGGGCAGAGGAAGGGAAATTCAAATCAGTAAGCATATAACCAGGCTGGCTTGAGCCTGTTGAAGAATTTAATGAAAAGCTGCCATCACTGTCTGAAGGACATGAAGTGGAACCACATTTGTGCGGCGACAGCTCATCATTTACTCCTTGAATGTCAGACGAAACACTACATGCCTCAGCCTGATCAGTTTCATTTGAGTTGCAGGAACCATTAGAATTTGACCAGCCATGACTTGGTTTGACGACCAAGTCACTCATTTGAAGCCTTTTACTTACGTCTATCTGAGGGCACAGAGCTTGGAATTGCCTACCAAGTATATACAAAGTTTCCTGACATTCTACCAGCTTTTTTTCTGCTGCTGCTAGCCCTGTATCCTGATGCCATGAAGATATTAGAGAGGGGTGAATCCATGGATAAAACAGGACATTCCAATAAAATTATAAAAGAGAAAAGAACCATATACGTGAAATCACTCCATTGTTTCATAGGTACTTAAGTTTGCAGAACATGCATGATGATATGTAGCTGTAGGAAATAATGCAAGATCAACTGCAGCTACTATGATACGTAATTTATGCAAATACCTTCCCAGTATTGATGCCATTATCTATGTCTGCTTCCAAATCTGATCCGCACGATCCACATGCTAAGCACTTGTCCCTTCATGTGTCAAAGACGAAGTAAAATTCAGAAAGGATCACTTGCCAAGCTCCAGAAACAAAGCGCAAAAATAGTTACACAGTGTAGAAGCTACATTATTGTTGCTAATTGGTCTAATATAAATTCCATTGTGCCATTATTTATTAGCTAACATATAATTTTGAACTAGATCAAGGTTTAGGGGATCAGAGCTAACCTTTGCATTTTCTCTTCAATTTCTCTGTACCTCAACAAGGCATCATGATGGCATTGTTTTTGCTCTACAAGATCATTCTTTAGCTCTTCTATCTTTTCTTCCAGAAACTTATTTTGAGCTTCTAACCCTTCTGCATGTGTTTGAAGTGACTTATAGGACTCTGTCATACATCTCAGCTGAATCTCAGCCAAGCTGTATGATCTATGAGATGAAGCCAATTGTTCTTTCAGTTCAGCAAGAAGCTGCTCCTTTTCCTGTAACATTAGCTTTGTTTCCTTAAGATCTTGCATGTTTTCAGCATGTTCAGATGCCTTGTCATCTTTCTCGGACTCCATCTGTTTGAACTCTTCCAACGAATGGTTATAGGATACAAAATTCAACTCAGAACCTGGACTCACAGCTTCTCTGGAAACCTTAGTGTCAACTTTACTATCTTCAGTCACTGGCATGTCAATCTTAATAGACTGATGACTGGAAGAAGCATCATCAGGATTTGATTTCACACAGAGAGGGCATTCCGAAGTCCTTGGAGGATAATCTCTTAATTCAAACATGGTAACCATAAGATCCTCAAAAAGCTTCCAAATATCGGAGTAATTGGTTTCAGAGTTTGTGATCATAGAAATTATGGATTGGAGCCTTTTCAAAATGGGAAGATAATCACTACCTCCAGCTATAGGAGTATCATTTGATTGTTTATCTTCAGCGTCTCTTCTTCCAGAGTCATTATCATTGCTAATGATGCCAAGAGGTACAATGCTATTGTCTGATAAACATGCCATTTTCTCCACTTCCAGAAAGTCATCCATTAGTTCTAAGATAGTTTCACTCTTATTGTTATCAAATTTACCTATGCTTGCAACTATCCTGATATCAGAAAGGTCAGAAATTGAGGCTGCACATGACTCAACATGACTTTCTGGATCCTCATGCCCATCATCAGAGATAGAAGTGATGCTTGGTGGATTATTAGAAATTCTATTTGAGGAATTTCTTTGGGCGCTTTTTTCTTGATGAAAGACCTGCATCTCTGCTTCTAAGCTCTTAAGTCTGCTAATTGTTTTAGCATACAAGTTTCTTGAAGCCTGTAGTTCAGCATTACTTGTGGCCAAAGCTTCTTTCAATGCCTTTGTTTCTTCTTCCAACACCTCTAACTGCTTGGTAAGAAACTCAGATTCTTGCAGGCTATCAGTTTTTGAATAAGCTTTTCTAAGATAGGATCCACTTATAACTTGGTGTGAACTTCCAACTTCTAGCTTCATTTGAGCCAATGCAGCAGGCCCAGGTAACTTCTTTCGTAATAGTCCACGAAGTCTTTGGCACTCGGTCTCTAGCTTGGCAATGTTCTTAACATCCTCTGCGTGTTGTTTGTTTGCCACTTCTGCTGATCTCATAATTATATTCTTCTCTTCATTTCGAATATCCAGCTCCTTAGAAAGAACATGCAGCTCATACTTCAATGAATTTATTTCCTTTTCATATGATTGAACATTTGTCTTTAGAAGCTCTACCTCAGCCTCAGCTTCAGACTTTTCCTCTTCTAGTCTCGCCATTTTATTTGAACTGTCCTGCACTGATCTCAGAAGCGCAACATTTTCACTGGCCTCCTGACAAAGTACTTGATCCAATTTACCTATTTTTGCTTCAAGCTCTAACTTAACTTTTTCCCACTGCTGAGATTTCATAAGAATCACCTCCTGCAGTTTCTGCTCACTATCTTCCTTAACAGTTCTTATCTGCCTCATGCATTCTTTTAGAGCCTCATCTAAGTGAGATGCTCTATCATCAACAGCAAGCTTTGAGAGAGTGATAGATTCAAGTTGATGCTTTAATGAAAGAACTTCTGCATCAGCTTTCTCCCACCCTAAAATGCACCGAAGTTTGATTTCTCTTATTGAGTGGAATGGAGAAAATGAACTATTGCAATTGTTTCAAGTGCTATTTAGCAGAGAATTTTTATTATGCCACCTAGAATTTTTAAATTTGTGCATATGTAATTATTACCTGAGACTGCTTCCTCAGCAACTTTTGCATGCTGTCTAACTAGATTATCCTTGTTATTTAATTCTGAATAAGCTGCTGATAGCTTTGCTTCCAAAGCCTTTACTTGGTCCTCCAAGTTTACAACTTGATCTTCCAATCCAGACATACGTGAGTATGACTCCATTGATATTTGAACAAAGTTCTTATTCTTGCAGTTGTCCTGCCGAAAAAAGATAAGAAAACAACAAGTTCCTGATATGGATGATGAGCCATTTAGCTAGTGACTGCATATAAAAAACTGTCCTCCTGAGCCTTAAAAATGAAAAAGACCTGATCTCCTAGATGTGCCACAGAAGACAAGGTAGAACCAACAGACTCTGACACAGCCACCGGCTTCTCAGAACCTATGTTTTTATCAGAGGATTTTTTCTTCCAGAGCCAGCCCCGCGGTCCATCTCAGAATTCGACCCTGCTCACAGCATACTCAATTTGAGGACTAAGGCATATCATTTGATCATCAGGGGAAATAATTTCTAGTACTAATATGCATGAATGAACTTAAATCAATCATTGCTTACCTCATATATGTTATTGTAAAATCTAATCCAACCAAAGAAGCCAGCTAGAAATACACTATATAATAAAATTTCTTGTCACTGCTGTAAATTAGAAACCTTCTAGACTAACAAAACTTTTCCAATCAAATTTTCATAATTAATGTCAATGACAGTACAATATAATGCTACAATGGCATTTGCTTTCCCATAGAAGAAGTATTCAAAACTGTTCTAATCTAAAATCTTCACAAAATAATATTCTTGTGTCATTAAAGCGGCCATTAGCCAACGAGCTTGTAGCTCACTTGACACCGGCTACGACGTTGATGCTGGAGGTTCAATCCTCCACTACCACTGCCTTAACATGGTTTCCCTCAAAGCTTAACTACTCTGCTTTGCATATTTTGCATGCGGTGGTTTTCATATTCTTGATCTTGTATCAACATTACCATTGCAGAAGAAGTAGTTGTTCATATAGTCTGCCAAACAGCCAAAGCTGAACATGGAAATTTTGAAAGTGGAAAGAAATAATCAGATTATAATCTATGGAAAGTTTAAGTCTGTAACATTTTATTTGCTTCTTTCTTGAAGCCTTCATTTTCCTACATACATTTTAATTTGGTTCAGAACAAATCAACTAACTCTTGAAAACTCCACCAAAAAAGGAACCCCAGAATCAATCAGCACTAGTGACGACAAACTACAGTAGAATGAACTAACTGCTCCATAAACATCACTTGTTGGCAAATGGCAATGTTTTTGTTCTGTTACAATATACAACCTGAGACGGCAATATAAACAAAACATGGTACGAGAAATATTAATATATAGAGAAAGAGGACTTACCCGAAAAGAAGTTAAGAGAGTGGAGCTTTGGTGGTTTTCTGTGATGCAAACAAGGGAAGCTGAAAGAAAATGGGGTTGCTGTTAAATGGCTGGTTGGCTTCTTGAGGCTTCGAAGAGTGAGCTTAGAGTGTGCTTGTGAGTGTGAAGTGTGAAAAAGAGACAAAAGGATGAGAGGAGCGGGGGGTAATGGTAATGGACAAATGTGCGCTTGCGCGGTCACTGTTTGAACGCTCCTGCGGCTCCACCTCAATATAAAAATGTATTTTTCAAAATAACAAAGGTGGCCAAAAAATGTCGTCGTCAAAGCATTCCCTATTTGAATGATCGAAATTCATTTTTTTTGTATTGCTTGTCGTTTTGTTTGTCTTTTTCCACATTCATTGGTGTCGTTTATGTGGCTCAAAAGTCGGGATTGGAAGATGCCAATGCATGATCCCAATTCCCATCCTCATTGAGAGATTAAAACCGGAGCTGGCTATCGTGGTTTTGGCCTCTTGAGGGAGGGAGTCTCGGTTTGCATTTTGCACTCTGTGTGTGTGACTATCAATAACAGTGATACTCCCATTGGATCGTTTTGTTCATCAAGAACTGTGTGTGTTGTCCCCACTGATGGAAGCAAAGAACAATAGAATATTTAAGGATGCTTCCTGTGATATTATAGAAACTTTTTCTTTACTTATGAATAATTCTAAATTCTCCTATTAAATATGCCTGCATGCTAAATAAGATATATGTTACTCACTTTTTGAATTTTAAAGACATTGATTGCATCTATTCTTTCACTTGTTTTAATATTAGAAGGATTTATAAGAAGATTAGTAGGAGGATAGCAAAACTCTTTACCCATTTAGTAAACAGTATTTTATAGATAAATAGACACAAAGTTTTATGAGAAAACAGAAGGGGAACCAAACATACTCTTAGCTTGTTTGGTTAGTCTTTTGATCATGTTTCACTATAAAACTGAATGTCATTTTAAGTTGGTAAATTGAGGAAGTATTTATAAGTATTTTTTTAAGTGGTTAATATAACTATTGTTTAATAGAAATTAATTTTGATGCATTGTCATATTATCATCCAATTACATATTTCTATTTGTAAGATTTTTAGAGTAGTGAGTGATTGAATGAACCAATTTTATTTATATAACAATACATAATTATTATTAACATTTTGCATATTGAAATTAAATTCTACTTTTTTGGTTGGAAAGCAGGAAGAGGTGTGGTTCATAATCGAACCCATGTGCAGTATCATTAAGCACTAAAAATTATCCATAGTTCCTTAGCCTCAACTGTAGATTGTACCAAAAAAAGCCTCAACTGCAAATTAAATTCTATTTAATAATCCTTTTTTTGGTCCCTTTTTGGGTCAAGATAATTGGCTCATCCGATTCGAGCATAGTTTCTTTAATATTGATTGGGGGTTCCATTTCATTTATCAACAGGGAGAAAGACATAAAAAAAAAATACTACTTCCAATTTTTTAGTAATTATTACTTTCAAAAAATTATACAATTTTAATATATTAAAAAGTTAATTTATTTGACTATAATTTTATATTGAAAATTTAATATATCTAATTATAAATTATAGCTAAACTCATTAACTTTTCAATTGCTAAAATTATACAATTTTTTGAGAGCATAAGAAATAGAGAAAATAATAAATAAATACACTGTGAGACCAGCACAATTGGTAAGACTAGGTCTTTGCAAATATGTGCACCTAGGGACGTGGTTCAAGGTTGCGTGTCCGGCCCTTGAAGTCAGGGACAGATCCAGGTGTATGAGTGTGGAAGCTTATGCCCCCATACCAATATTAAAACTTTTTATAATTATACATATATTTATATTTTTTACTCCACTATTGTATTAAGTTTGACAACATATTAACTTTAAACTGAACAAAATAATAAAATCCAATGTAACCCCATTGTTTTCATGCTAATATATTATTTTGCCTCTACTACTAAAATTTTCTGAATTGTCACTACTCAAAATCTAAGGTATGTTTGGATGCCAGTAGGGGAGTGGCATGCAAGGCATGGACATTTTGATAAAAAGTGTGTGTGAGAGTTGTTTTTCACAGTGAAATAGAGTAGTCAAGGACAAGGAGGGAGCAGTAGTCCCCTCTATTGCTATTAAACTCTTAAGGCTCGTTGTCCTTTTAATTTGGAGGGCTTAGGCGGACACAAAAGAAATTTCTCCAAATATAATTAATTTTTTACTCTATTTTTTTTAATATTTGTCAATTTTTAGATAATTTCATATTTTTGAATATCTATCAATTTTGTATTTAAATAAGCAATAATTTTTTCCAATACTATCCCTAATTAATTTCCTATTTTTTTAAGTATTCCATTTAATATTAGCCATAAACATTGGATGGAAGTTTTCTATCTCCAAATCATGTCATCATCCTTGTCCCTCCAATCATTTACTAACTGGAAGATACATATTATATATTTAGTAACTTATAAATTTTTAAATATATTTTGATTCTTATCTTTCTATGTGGCACTAAATGATTAGAATAGAATAAATGAGACATCATTAGGTACAAAATATTTCCATCCTTGACTATTGTGCTATATTAATTATGTAAGGATTTATTAGTCCATTCATTATATTTTACTCAATTACCAATATCATTTATTATCTTTTTTAATATCTGATTTATCCTAATTTGACAAATATTTTAAAGGGATGAAATATTTCATCCTACACAAATGCGAATATATTATTAGTTATATCACATAAATGGATAAAATTAGAAAAATATTTTTCTTTCTATTCCTTTCATAAACATTACTAAACAAGAGTAGGAGGACTCTCCTCACTTCTTTTATTTTACTCAAATAATAGGAAATATATCTCTATCCATCAACTCTCCACTCCCTTCTATTATATTCCATAATGAGTCATTTCCTTTTATTATTTATAAACTCTCAAATATAACTTAATACTATGGTCCCCACCCCCATCACCACACCCTTGATAAAACAAAAAAATAAAAAGAAGCAAGAGGACAGAAGGCGCCTAGTTACTTTTTTCATCTTGTTAATAAAAAAGTCTATCAGTTTTCTATTTCATTTGAAAAATCTAGGATATGTTTAGTTGAGTTTCCAGCTTCCATATTTTATTTTCAGTTTTAAAATTTTGTAAAATAAATAAAAATTTTAAAATTACAATTTCAGTTTCAGTTTTCATTTCCCTTTTAGGATTTCCTTCACAAAATTCTAAAAACTCAAAAACTAAAATGAAATCTAAACTAATCAAATAACCTTATCCTTTTGTCAAATAGATTTCATTTCACAAAACAAAGGAGAGCCATGATTCTGAAGATATGAGATTGGGTTAAGCTCTCCTTTGGGTTGGGCCCCTTTTTTTTTTGGCCAGTTTTGGGTTGGGCTGGTTATCCAACTAGTTGACGACTGGGCCACATTGCAAACTGTCTTATGTCTTCCTAATGTAGCTAGATCGTTCGGTTGAATGAACATTGGTGACAGAAAAGAAGACAAAAACCAAAAAGGCCGAAAGCCCACTAGGTCAAACACCAAAAAAGGCTTCCACCCCACCTCCATTGTATAAAAGCCATAGCAGAAACCCTAATCCCTCACTTCGCACCTTCCATCGTTGCTGCGGCAGAGCACACAGAGAGAGTGAGAGAGCCATGGGAAGAGTCATCCGAGCACAGCGTAAGGGTGCTGGGTCGGTCTTCAAGTCCCACACCCACCGCCGCAAGGGCGCCGCAAGGTTCCGCAGCCTCGACTTCGGCGAGCGCAACGGTTACCTCAAGGGTGTCGTCACCGACATCATCCACGACCCTGGCCGCGGTGCTCCCTTGGCCAAGGTCACCTTCCGCCACCCCTTCAGGTACAAGAAGCAGACCGAGCTATTCGTCGCCGCCGAAGGACTCTACACCGGACAGTTCATCTACTGCGGTAAGAAGGCCACCCTCGTCGTCGGTAACGTCCTCCCTCTCAGATCCATCCCTGAAGGAGCTGTTATCTGCAATGTTGAGCACCATGTTGGTGACCGTGGCGTCTTCGCTAGGGCTTCTGGTGATTACGCTATTGTTATCAGCCATAACCCCGATAACGACACCACTAGGTAATTTTCCCTCTCGTGTTTCATTCTCAATGTTTCGATTATTGTTTTTTAACGTGGTTTGGAAACTGCTGTCTCGCATAGATTAAAACTTATTTGTACTGTGATTTTAGGTGATTTTCTTGTTATAATTATACTTTGATTTTAGATTTGTAGTTTAGTCTAAGAAAATTGCTTTAGGTTTTTTATTTTTATGGAAATGCTCAATTGTAAACTGTTACATCCCAAGGTTAAACAAACTGAGCTTTTATTGTGTTTTATGGAAAATGCCTATGCTTGAGATGGTTGCTTTTAGTTATGACCAATTGATATTGGAAATGATCTGTTGATGAACATAGTTTCAACTGATTTGTGTGTGATATTAATCAATTAGTACTCTGTACTTCGTAATCAGGAGCTTAAGCTAGAGATAAAGGATGTTCTTTGATGATTGAGTGAATCGATTGAGGATACTTGTGGTTTTGTGGTGAATTATTCTAAACATCCATGGCTGTTTTTGAAACCTAATGTAGTGGTTTGGTTTGGTTATTTATGTGCATTTTACTGGCAGGATCAAGCTTCCATCTGGTTCAAAGAAGATTGTTCCAAGTGGGTGCAGAGCCATGATTGGACAAGTTGCTGGAGGTGGAAGAACTGAGAAGCCCCTCCTCAAGGCAGGTAATGCTTACCACAAGTTCAGGGTGAAGAGGAACTGCTGGCCTAAGGTGCGTGGTGTGGCTATGAACCCAGTTGAACATCCTCACGGAGGAGGTAACCACCAACATATTGGTCACGCAAGTACTGTCAGGCGTGATGCTCCACCAGGTCAAAAGGTTGGTCTCATTGCTGCCAGGAGGACTGGTCGTCTTAGGGGACAAGCTGCTGCAACTGCCGCCAAAGCTGATAAGACTACTTGAAGAGATTGCTAGGACCTTATTTGACTGCAAGTTTTCAAATTTTGTTTCTTTGATAGTTTATGTTGAACTGTTTTGGTACCATTTTGAGCACCTTTTCCATAAATATGAATTATCTAATCGACAGTATTTCATGTTTGTTTGAGATTGATTCATTCCTGCTTTTCAACTACGATGCCTATTCCAATTAGATGTTATTGTGAAATTTGATATCTCTCAATTTTAGTCGCATGAAATTTGATTTCTTTTGCAACACTGTAACTTAAATTGTTAGGGTGGTATGGTAGCGGTATGTGCAGTTGTCCTACGTGCAGGTTAGGGAACGGTTATTGTTTATTGCTACTTTATATCTTAGTGTTTGAGAGTTTTCTTTCATAGTAATCTGAGTGAGAACTGTTTAAAGACATAAAAGGGTGACCAATATAGCTGGTTATGCTGTTTATTCGTATTAGTTTGTGAAAATTTATGCTGCTTATACTTTTAGTGAGCCAGAAAAGAGACCTCAAAAGTGGGGAGTTGTTGAGAAAAGTGACCGTGAGTGAGCATCCAATACGGTTTGTAGGTGTAGCATCTTATTGAAGTTGGATTCGTATTGATCGCAGTTGAAACACGTTGTGCACTAGAATTTTGGGTGCATAGACTTTTATCCAAATAAGATCAATTCACTTTATGTAACAATTTATTGTGCGAAGTGTATGAAATTTGTACCTTGCTTCTGTGTGGATTTCGTACTTAACACTGTTGTTAAGTGTGAACATAAGCTGACATGCGTCGCAGCCAAGTGTTTATGACATGGAACTAGTTATCTTATGCTAATTCAAAGTAGAATTAGTACTGGAACTCTATGAAATGGGATTATCAGTTTTTTTTTAATAAATGCAAAATTTAAGTAATGAGAAAGGGTTTTCTGCGTCAATGCAGTCTGGTGCTCAATAAGCACTTACACCACCCACTAACATGAGAACATAGGATTTGATTTTTATTTTTTTTTATTTGGTCAAGGATTTGAATCAAATCAAAATAAGAATGATACATGAGTACAAACCCAATTGGACGAATCAAATCCTATTGCCCGTCCTCATTTAAATATTGGTGTTTCATGTTATTTGATATATTCACAAAATCGTCGGTTGGTTGAATAATTGATGATTGAAAATTGAAAGAAGGACGAGCAATAGGTGTTTGATCAAAAAAATTATTTGCTAGCTGATTCAAGCTTTTAAGTTTTTAGCAAAACAAGTAAACATTGGTGTCTAATATCATTTGACATCTTACAAGCAAGCAAGCAGACAATTGCCATACATGTCTCTCCTTACACCATCTAGCTTAAATTCCTCAATATCATTTGGACATGGGTATATTTCTCGTGCTCATTCTTTATTGTATAAAACACGGTAACATCATTGTGAGCACCATATTTTTGTCTTTAATTTGCTTATTTATTTTATTCTTTTTTCTTTTTTTGTGTACATTTGAACTTTGAATTTAATTTTTAGTTGACTCAACAAAAATTTAAAATCAGATAAAAATCTTAACTAACTCAACCATAATGACTCCAAAATCTCTCTACTCTTCTCTCTATAATAATAATCATTCCTATCAAGAAAAAGGAGAACACAGAAGCAAAAAATACCCGCTGATATGCTTGATTTGTCATTCTCTTCTATTGTTTCCATTACCACCATCGCAACCTCCCACTTGGAAAAACTAAACCACAACCTTTCACCAAAAAAGAAAAATCACAACTCATTACCATCATTACCATCACAATCCTCTCATCAAACCATAACTCTTATTGAACCACTGTTAATCATCATCATCACCACATCAAAGAAACCAGGCCAGGAAGGAGCCCACACACAATCGTCTGAACTAAGCATCATCCTCATCCGAGTGATAGAATCAGCTAGCCACAGTGTCACCCCTCCTGTGCCATCGTTTCTAAAGTCTCATTTCTTCCTTGTTTCCACGTTACAATGGTCAAATAAGTAAGTTCAATGTTGACTTTTGTGCTTTAGTTTTATTTTATTTACGTCCTTTTCTTCCTTTTTGGTTAGAGACTGTTTTCTTTTTAATTTTTTATTAGATTTTATTTAGTCACTTTCTCAGTTTTTAGAATCAAGGTATTTAGGCTAAATCTTACTTTTAATTCAGTGCATTCTTTTTTTTTTTTATTTTTTTATCTTGAGTATTCTAGTTTTGGATCTTTTTAAATAAAAAAAAACTAAAATAAAATAATTTTTTATATGTGCAATAGTCTAATCATGATAGAGTGGTGGGTACCTCCTTCATGCATTGTTGAAATGTAAGGTTTATTGAGTAGCCTAGTGCTAACTTTAATCCTGACAAGGAACAGATTTCTTTTTTATAATTTGTCAGTTAAAAATTCATTTTTAAAATTAAAATCAATCAACACACTTTTTATTTTCTTTTTTAATTAAAATTTGTCAAACACACAATTATTTTCTACAAGAATTACGTGACTTTTAGTTCTCATTACACCAGAATATATTGCGTAGCCCATAACTATCAAGATAAAACTAATTTTTCTTCAAATTTTGTTCTCTTCTTCTATTCATTATTTATTTATTGATTTGTATATAATTGTTACTTTTTTGGGGGAAAATAAATATTATTAAAGTTATAAATTAAAGTGCATAACAAACTCTAAGGTAACGTATTTATACGGTTGTATTGGGATGTAGTGGATTAAATTTTCACCCTTCTTTAATCATAATTAGACTTCTAACCACATCCTTTCAAAAGACTAGTTTTGCCAAATTGAATGGTTTTCCAATTTTTGCCAGAATTAAAATTGATGGTGAACTTCATTTTATTCTTAATTTATTTCCTTTATGAATAAATTTTTATTTATTGTCATTTTATTATGATGTCTCCGGGTACGTTTTAACAATCATGAGAATTCATTGAGCACACTCACTCCCTCTGGCTAGCTAGTTTGAGTTGGAGATGGTGCTCTCCGTTTTCTACCACCTGAAATTTCTTTAGCAGAGCTAGCTCCTCTTCCAAGAGAAGTAAGAGGGGTCATCATGAGTGCTAGCGAATCTATTATGATGCTTCCAATCCTCAAATTTCTGTTGTAGTGATGCTTAGGTAAAGCCCGGTTTAAAGTGGAGATTTCAAGATATGAATCATTGACATTGCAAGAAAAGTTCATTGAGTTGCAGTTCATTGTTATTGTAACCAATCACTTTAAGATTTGAAAATTCATGCTAAATATTTTAACGCTTGAGTTTTTTTTTATTATTATGTAAATATTATATAGATTGTAAGAGTCAAAAATGATTAAACGAGTGTGACATAAAATTAAAAGTTTGAGCGTTGTAACGCCTTTGGTTCTCATAAAATTTGTCACTCATTCTTTATGTCAATGTCAAATAGAATATAAAAGTCAAACAAATTAAATAAGTATGGCTCATAATATTCAAAAAAGTAAGCTGTGACGTTATAGCGCTTAATGCTTAAGGTTTTTAGTATAATATCTCATTTATTTTTATGTAAATATTATTCAGATTGTGAAAAATTAAAAAGATTAAATGAGTGTGGCATACAATTAGAAGTTTGAGCATTGTAATGCTTATTACACTAAAAAAAAGTTTATCCAATGATCATGTGCTGAAAGTCAATCACCATACCTTTGATAATATGCCAAATAGAATGTTAAATTCAAAGATATGAAATAAGTATGTTGTGACGTTGTGGTGCTTAAAGCTTAAGATTTTTAGTGTAATTTCTCATTCATTATTTATGAAAATATTAAATTCGTTCCAATAGTCAAAACTATTAAATGGGCATAACTCATAAAATTCATAATATAAGGTTGTGTTTAGTGGCGGTGCATAGAACATAATAATTGCTGAAAAAATGAAGAAAATTGAGTTACAATTTGATGAAAAATTGAAAAGTGAGAAGGATAAATGTAAAATATGAAATGTTTAAATGAATATATATTCTTGGAAAAAAAATTTAAACTTGTGTCCCAAAAACACATCTCTATGTCTCTCCATTTTGAAGGTACATGTCACGACCGATTGAAACGTGAAATGTTAAATCTCATTTCACGTAAATCTTCTGGATGACGTGTCTCTAAATGCATGTAAAATATATAATATTATATTTAAAAGATGATTTTCCTCTAAATCAATATCATTTTTTGTCAAAACATAATATTTAATATTAAAGCTTTGAAAACTCTTTTTAATTCATTATGCAAATGATAAAATCATTAAACTAATTTATCACGTGATATTAATCTTAATTCTAATAACTTGCTTAACCATAAAAAATTTATTTATACTTCTTAGCTAATCAAATACATAATCAATTCGAAATCAAGAATTTCAAATCCAAAGTTAAATCTTGCAACACATATAGGAAATTACATAAACTTTGAAAATAAATACAGGATCTTAAAATACATGTGTGCTTGAATTCCGCCAAACTACTAGAGCTTTCTAAACTGACATAAACTTAAACTAAGCTTTACATCAATGCAAAGCTCACCAAAGGATAGTTACAGCTACCTACCTGATCGAACAACTTCTGGACCTGGAACTATGAGGAGGAATGGGGAGGGGTGAGTCAATGGACTCAATGAGTGAGCTCTCACCCATCACCCACATGGGACAATCAAGAAACATATATATATATATATATATATATATATATAATGTAATATACATGCGACAACATAAATAATTTGATATTTACATACATAGCTAGCTAAGAAAACACTTTTCATTCTATAGTTTTATAAACAAGCATTTATAAACTCATAATCAAACATAAAATCATTTAACTGATGATGAAGGAAAGCTGGGGAAACAGTATTTGTTGAGCTGAATAAATACATATATAATAACTAAAGTTGTAAAGTCCTTGTTGGACGAGCTGAGGGACCTAACCAGGTCCATTTATGTAACTGCGGGCGATATTGTCCTGAATAACTGGGTACCAAGGTTAATGATCTTCTGAGAGCTGTTAATAACTGCCCGTCTTGATCTCTAGCTAAACTAGTTTGACAAAAGAAAACTATAATTGAAAAGAATGGTACTCCTGCTGCGAAGAGAGCCCTAAATTATTAGTACTCTAAGAGTTCTGACTCAAAAATTCTAACACTGACCTTAGCATAATGGCTATGAAACTCATGCCCAAGGGATCACTCTATGTAGGCATTCACAGCACGTATCTACCTATGAATCATCTTAATTTCGTACCCCTTGGTACCTTGAAACTGAAGTTTTAATTTAAATCTTAAGCTAACATAACTTTTCATATTCTTGATAAATCTAAAATCATTTTAAATATTGGGTTCATAATCATAAAGCTCTCAACATATTTATTGAAATAATAACTAGATAAAATCATATATTTTTCCAACAATCATTTCATTAGCATATAAAACATTTTCCATACACACAACATAACAATCATGGTCCCATGGTTTTGTAAAATTCATTCTTTCATGCTATTATCATAAATCATAATTTTTCTAACTTGCCATAATCATGTAAAAATCATATTCAATACTTTTTTTTGTTTCAAATTCCATGCTTAACAGTTATCCCAAGAAACATATTTATAATGAAGAAACTAAGGTTATAGGATCAAACCCACTCATCGTTGAAGGGAGTATGTGGGCACCATCAACTTGACGTGGAGAACTTGGAATGACACCAACAACTACCATAGAGCAACCATAATTCTAAATTAAACTCTAATCACTTTTAGAGAGCTCTAATCTAACTCTAACCACATTGGGGAGCATCCCCACTTAACAACAATGAAAGAAATAACAACACCCATACCAAGATTATGAAGGAATGGAAGAAAAACTAAAATCTATCAACATAAACATACCTTTGATAATTGGGAGAGCTAGATTTGAGAGAATGAGGGAAAAAGAGAGAATGGGGGTGGGAGAGTTTCTGTTTCGAGAAATTTGGGGAAGAAGGAGTGAGGAAGGGTTTTATAGAAGGGAAAGGTCTCAAGTGAAATGACACCGTTTTGCACTATTCACGCTCCAGAGAAACCGCCATAGCAATGACTATAGCGAAGGCCGAGACGCGCCCCAGACGTGCACTTATGACCGCTACCCCTCAGACGCCGCACCGCATGAAACCGCACTTGCCAGGCCACTGAACCCGTTCCCTGACCACTATAGCGTGATAGCAATGCCCATATTAGCAGGTTTCTGCCATCTGGCATCAGGTTGTCACAATACTCACTTATTTACATTTCTTACTTTTAAGTTAATTTCATTAACTTTAAAACATAAATGTAAATAAGGAAATACCCTCATTTGGATTTAAATAAAATATCAAAAAAATCAAAACCCCAACCATTCAAAATCCAAATTTTGGATTTTAGTTAAATCCGAAAATTTTCGAGATTTTCTAAATTTGAGGGCTCAAAACGAAACATTCAAAGGTATCATAAAATTCATTAAAAATCCATCTTCAACTCATTTTCCCTCTAGGAACAATTACGGGACTTTTGATCCAAGAAAGTCACTCTAACATATAGCCCTCCAAGGAGGTGTAGGTCCAGACTTAGAGAACTGAACCCTGGGTCTGGACCTTAGGCGGATAGAATTATCTTCTGCATATTGGTATTACAGGACAAAAATTGATTAAAAAATTGTCGTGAGACGAAGTTAATTTTGAGATTTTTGTCTCTTTTCTTCACTAACCACGTTTTGTCCTCAATATCTTTATTTTCTGTCCCTTAGACATTTACCAAGAGAGGAATATTTTATATGAGCAATAAGAGGAGAAACTTTTGGTCATATAATCATATATTGATGCTCAATATAAAAAGTTATTTAAAAATACAAGATCACTTAAAATAGTCACGTGACTATATGTTTTAGTTTTAAACATTCATATAAGATCTACAACAATGATTAAAATTTAATTCCTATACTCTCATACTCAACACTCTTTTCACTTATATATATATATATATATATAATTAATGTTAATATTAAATAGGGCGTCTAGGTCCATGATTTATTCAATGAGAATTATTGATAGAAGTCAAAGTCATACAATATTAATGTATAATATATTATTGAATAATATTTTATTTTTATTTTAATGGACTCACAGTAAAATTAAAATGCTAAATTAGTAATTAAAATGAGTAGCTATCTAACCTGATTTAACAATTCTTTACAATTTTATTAGTTGAAACTTGACAGTATAAAATTATTTGATACTTTTTATTTTTTACGAATTTTGAAGTAACTACGATAAAAGTTAAATATTTTTAATGATTTTTATCATCTTGAGAATTGCTCACAACATGATGGATAGATTTCATTAAAAATCACAATTTACTTTTATTACGAGAAGCTACTTTTAGTAATATGAGCATACATATTTAAATAATATTGTAAAAGACAATAATGCTTTCTTTTATGGGTTTATTTATTTTTTATAGGATTTTTATGGGTTTCTTCGTTAATCACCTGGTGAGGAAAAATATTGGAATGACAACTCACGCATCAATCCTAATTAATAATATGCAAAAAGCCAAAAACTAAACACTGCACTTATTTTTATTTTTTATTTTTTTCAGATAATAACGCCTCTAGTAACTTATTTTTATACGGACCGCACGATGGTATTGGAGCGGACGTCTGAGATGGCCTAACCAATTATCACTACTTTCCTCGAGCCCCAACCAACCACTGTATAAATTGCCAAAGCCTCTTCACTTGCAACTTCGATTCTTTTCTTTGTCTCTCTAGAACTCCGGCGACTTCAACGGCGAAGATAGATTCCGATCGGAAGAGGAAGAAGTCTCCGGTAGCGGCGGCGGAGAAGGAGAAGGAAAAAGAAAAGCAAAAGAAGACGAAGAAGATGTCGTCGTCGTCATCGAGCAACCACAAGCAAGGAGGTGAGGTTAGGGCATCGCACATACTGGTGAAGCACCAGGGATCGAGGCGTAAGGCCTCGTGGAAGGATCCAGAAGGCCATGTCATCAAGAACACCACCAAGGAGAGCGCCATCTCTCAGCTCAAGGCCTTCCGCGATGACATCGTTTCCGGCAAGGCCAGGTTCGAGGACGTCGCCTCTCGCTTCTCCGATTGCAGCTCCGCCAAGCGCGGCGGCGATCTCGGTCTGTTCCTCTCTCTCTCTCTTCTTCTTCTCTGCCAATTATGCGTATATCCTATTCACCAAAAAAATAATGATTATTATTTTAGTTTAAATTATTTATAATATTTTGATATTGTTACTTGTTGGTACCTGCAAAATAAAAATGAAAATGTTATGTTTGGATCTTGCTTCTGTTGTTAGGTATTTATATTGCCGTTGTTAATAAGGTGTATCGATTTGAGTTTGTGAGGTGAGAGTGTTAATCGCGATTGTGTTAGGGATCCTTTGTTTGTAGATTGCTAGCCCTAGGTTGATGGTACCAGAACCTTTTTTGGTAGTACTAACTAGGATCGTTTTAGGGTTCTTGAAGCCTTGCCTTGTGAGAATTGAATCTTTTCTGTTATTGAGCTACTTCTTGACATTGGTGACAGAAAACAAGAAGTTTCAGATTTATGCTTTCGTAGTTACTTGTCGAAACCTGAAAAACCATAATCGGCTCTCAACATGCCATTTGTCTATCTGTTATTGCCAAATTGGTAGCTTATTGCACGTTATTAAGTTTTGTACAAGAAAAAAGTATGGACTGGGTTTGTTTGTTAATGTTTTAACAGCGCCTTATCTAAAGACGTTCTTTCATACCCACAGAAGCACACAGAGCTCACCTTTGTGCTTTCTGTGGTGCCTTTCATAAAAATTTTCTCCTTGTACACACTTAATGTATTCAACAAAATATTTGTATTTCTGTTGAATCGAGCATAGAGTCAATCTGATTTTCACCAGCCTATCAAATTAATTTCGCATATCTTCCCTATATAGAGTATTGAAGGCAGCTACTAGTATGAGAACTACTTGATCTATATAAAATCTGTGTGGACAAAATGACCTTTGATCTGATGATAGCTTTAGTTAAGTTTGTTGATAGTGCTGAGGTTCTTGGCTAACCCATGTCAAACTTTCACTGAATACCGGAATTTGATCTAAAAAGGCTGCGGTTAGATGATCTTCAAATTTTCATAGAATCGTCAAGTATGCATTATAGGGTAGTTAAGGTCAACAGTTTTCTTGGTTGCAGCTCCTCCAAACCTCTGAATATCTTCAATGTCTGTTTGTTTTTTACATAATACTAAAGGCTTGGATCTTACTGGCAGTCACTGCACTTGTATCTATGACATGTTTGACATACTAAAATTTTCTGTACGTTCAAAGAACATTGATGAATTCAGCTGAAAGAATCAATTCTTGGCTGCAGGCCCTTTTGGTCGTGGCCAGATGCAGAAGCCTTTTGAAGAAGCAGCTTTTGGTCTGAAAGTTGGTGAGATAAGCGACGTAGTGGATACTGATAGTGGAGTCCACATAATCATGAGAACAGCTTGATTAACAACAGGGAGTAATTTTGGGTTCCTCCACTCTGAGGAAAATTACATCTTTTTAAGATTTTTGCAATTCTTGTCATCTGGAGTTTTGTTAACCTACTAATATTTTAGACATGGCAGAGCCGTGATCTTGGATGATGCATTATTGTTTTCTCTATAATTGAGAGTTGTATGCTTGTAACTTTGAATTGTTGAGTGTGAGTGGTGACAATGATATAACATTTGGATTCTCTTTTTCTTAGCTGGAGCTTCTTATTTGCCGCTACGTGAACTCCAATCCTTTGGAGTTTGTTTGTGAGTTTGGATTTTGGAGGAAAGGAGAGGGAGATTTGGATTTGGTTGTTCCCTCATAAACACATCCTTAGATAGTGTTTGGTAAATGTCTATGGAGAGAAAATTTGAAGACATTGTGGACATAAATATGTTTGGAAAAGAGGACATAGACAAATGCTATAAAATTATCTCCGTCTCAAGACCATTATCAAGCCAATTTCTATCCCTCCAAAAAGGAGGGACACTTGCGATATGTTTCTAAGACACATTTAATTTTTTTTTTTTAGAATATGCTTTTAAACAATTTATATTTTATTTTTGTCTTTTTTACTTTTTAATTTTTCATCAAATTATATATTCTTCATTTTTTTATTAGTTACTATGTCATGTAAATTACTACCAAATGCAGTTTTGTTTTTATTTTCAGTATTCTCTGTCTCTACTATCCTTCCTTTCCGCTCGGGAGAATAGGTACCACATATAGCCTTAGGGAAATTAAATTTAGTTCTATGGTGTAATAGGATTTTGCTGTCTTCTGTAATTTGGCCTGAGAATTTTACTAGAAGTTTTACCTAATTTATGTATTAAACTCCCACTTATAAGGCTGTGTAAGTAACTGTTTATGGAATTAAAGTTAGATTTACTTTTAAGTGTATTGTAAGGCTTACTTGTGCACAGGATATATAGCAATACGGTGGGCAAGGTTGGTGTACTTTATTTTTTTACGCTGCAAAAGTTTATCTCTCCCTCACCCCTCAAGAAAAAAAAAAAAAAAATCTTGAAGTGCCTTTCAATCCCTCATTGTAACGAGTGAGTGAGTACTAGGCTACGAGCGCTCCAATCCCTTCCTCCAGTCTTTTAATTGTCTCATTTTCTTTGTATTTTTCACAGCTTCACTTTCTTCCTTTTTCCATGGGTATGTTGGTTTTTTGGGATGACTCTATTTTCTTTGCGGCAGTTTTTAGTGACCATTTACCCTTGTAAATAGTTCTCTTTTGTTTATTTTTTTGTTATCCCTCATTTTGATTGCATTATAGTGTATTTGATATTACGTTTGTTCAGTTTTTTATGAGTTGAATAGTGAGAATAAGTGTGAAGCAGACTCACATTTAGATTTTTACGGTTGCAAATACGTCATAAATCAAAAGATTGTGCTTGTGTCAAATGATAAATCTACAATCTCTACTATTGGGTTCTGTTGGACTAACATACAGATATATATTAAGGCTTTGATAATATGATGTAATCATGGATTAAGTTTGGTATCCTGATGTGTACCAGAGAGTATGCTTGGATGCCTCTTGTTTAGTAAGCTGGGTGTTGCCATGCTTAATGCTTTAGTTTATTAGAATTTGTGACTGCGATGTTTTAGCCGGTGGTTAAGCTTTGTGTTAGTCACCATTGTGTTGTTTAACTACACAGCTTAACCAAAAGTAGTTTTGAAAGTTGCTTACCAATTAACAGTTGTTCAAAATTAAAAGTTTATTCACGTTGCTTATGTTGGAGTTATCTTTGACCCTGCACCGGGACACACATCATCAAACTATTAATGTCTCAAATGTATTTTGGGTACGATATTAACTTACGAAAAGAATTGAAAGAATTAATTTTTTGTTTTGTTTTGTCTAGTAAAATTTGTAGATTGCGGAAAAGTTTATCCCAATCTACAGGTGGTATACTTCTGAACTCATATAACACTTTTAAAGATACTTATAAATTATCATAAACAAAAGAAACATGATAATATAATTCAAATTATATTGACTGTGTGAGCCAACCTGTATTGGTTAGTAGTTTTTAAAATGATGAATTTTGTCACCTAACTTCAGTCAATCCAACTAAAGTTGTCAAATCTGCCATGATCAAAGTTAAATTGTAAGGACTTTTTTTGTAAGGGCATAGCACCCTTGACTCCCGGTGACTTTTGTATTGGTGCTTCATGTGTTTGGACATCTAGCATGGTAATTCTGTATGATACAACACGTTCTACGTATTTCCCTTTCCCTTGGTTTAGCATGACAAAGATCATCCCGTTGGCATGAGCAGCGTTGGTTGGAAAGTCTCTTACAACAATAGTGTCATGTCAAATTGGCAATCATATGTGGTGTTTTGGGATGGGTATGAATTATAGTCTTTACTTCCTTTGGGACCTTGATTCCAATGCTGAAGGAGTTTGTGATAGAGAATTTTAATGATCATATTCATAATTTTTTATTTGCGGCCTCATTGTCTTTGCTTTAATTTGGTTCTGTAATTGAACTATGTACCCTTGTCTTTGCTCGCAGCTTTCATTGGCTTGCTTAAGCTGTTTATATATATATATAAGGCCTTTTTGGTATAAAAAAAAATAAAAAATTGACTCAGTCTTTTTTTCGATATTTCAAAAATCAATTCGGGGCTAAGAATTTAAGCCTTTATTCTTTTATTTGATATTGGAGATACATTACTAAAGAGTTAATGTCTTAATGGAGAGAGCTATCCCGTCCAAAAAAAAAAAATCTTATGGAGAGAGCTAAGAGAAAGAATAAATAAACTGTAAACAAAAATTGTAAAGTGAAAATTTGAAAAACACATATTTTCTGATTGCATAGAAGTTATTTTGAAAAAAAAAAAAAAGTGTCCAGAATTTATATTCAACAAGATCTATGCTAACACTAACATAAAATTGAAAACTCTGTATCATATTATACTATAAACCACATTATCTAAACATCTGAAATCAATAATATAAAGTGTGAGAGAAATTGAAGGATTTACAAACCATAAAACTCAATTTAGCAGAATAAAATTTTTAAAAAACAACTCATGCATCATTGAGATTAAAAGGTGACCAAGCTCAGAGAAGAACTTTATCGGACAATCATAGTACCATCATTGGTTAATGGGTTAAGGATTTAGCTTATATTTTAAGTTGTACAATTATTTTTTAATTCATTTTCTGATACCACTGTTGTTCCATTAAGATGATTGGGTTGAAGATTTTTTTTTTTTCCTTAAAACTTCCATTGATTTAACCATAGAGATCATCATTATTCATTCATTCAGGTGGATGACGATATAATGAGAAGGAAATAAGTTTGCTAAGCTTTTAATTATCGATCCAATGAAGAATTTATCATGTTGTATCCATATTCGAAGGAAGAGTTAAATTATCGTTTTGTGTTTCCTTTTCTATTGTTGATCACAATAATAAGCATTTGACCTTTTTTTTATGATTTTGGATGATTTTCTTACTAACTTAATTTTTTTTATAGGTTGATTTTATTCAGCAAAATTTAGTAGATGTTTTGTAACACCCAAAAAATTATTTAAAAATTAATTTAAATTTTATTAGTGTGAATTTTAAAAATTTGACAGTTTTAGTGATGATGAAGACAACCCAATGCATGTATATATAAAAAAAAATTTAAATAGTAACTTTGGCCCATGGGTTCGACGAGATAACTAAAATCCTAGAATGGGACTAAGAAAAGGCAGGGTTAAGGTTAGAAATGGTTAGGAATAAAGATTTTATATCTAAAAATTAATTTCGGATAATATTTGATTTCCCCGTATGATGTTTCACTTGTTCGGTAATTTCGGTGTGTAATTTCTAACACCAAAAGATAATTTAATCTTCATAAAAGGATAATGATTATCCTTTAGGGCCAAGTGTAAGGTTAATATTTAATTTTGATTTACAAGATTAAATCCTAGTCATCCATCTTATTTTCTTTTTAGAAAGAATTACACCTTTAACTATATAAATGCTACAACTATATTAAGATATATGAACCACCAAACTTCATCAATATCAACTCTAACATTTCGGCCAGTGAGTCGTCTTTCAACCTCCATTTCTTTCTTCCCAAACAACCTCAAACAAGATTCAAAATAGCCTAAACTTTATAAAACCACAAATTCCTTTCACTAAACTTACTCCCCTCATCAAGATCTACAAAACTAACTGATTGAAATTCCAATTTTTCACCCTTTCTAACTTTGAGATATCATCCTCTACTGTCTAAAGAAGGGTTTGGAGTTGGTTTGAGGGCCTTAAAGTGAAGGGAATCATTCTTGGAGCATCCTTTGGAGCCAAGATCCCTAAAGTCAACAAAGTAGAGCTTTTGAACCTTTCCTTTTCAAATATGTTTTTACCATTTAATCATTGATTTAATATGATATTTTTAGTTGTATTGATTAATAATATATAGATATTGATGTGTATAATTTGGTAGAGTATTTGGATGATGTTAGAAAACTCTTTTTGGCAAAACAAGTTTTGAACCATGTTGCTGGAATTCTTGAATTTGTACAGGAGGTTATGGTTCATAATTTTTTTGAATTGTTTGTAGATGGATTCATGAGCTAAAATTTTTATATGATGAAGCAAGCATGTTAAGGTGTTTTCAGTATTGTTCTTGAGTCTAAAAAATGACTTTTACTATTTTTGAAAAATATAAAACCGAGATAGTTGGTGATGTTGATTAGATAATCAATTCTGAAGCTCTAATTTGTCTAATTTTGTTACCATATCAAATGATTGATTTTTCCTTTGAAATTTTTACAGGGTGTTGAGGACATATTGAAGTCCAACCCTGAATTTTTGTATGATTTGATATGTTCATTTGATAGGATAATAATATTGGGAACTATGGTGCTTGGCTGTAAATAGGGGGTTTCTAACCTCTGAATTTGTCTAATTTTGTTAACATAGTTAGAGAATGATTATTGCTTTGAAATTTTTACAGGACCTTAGGGACACATTGAAATGTCTTGGATAATTTTTGTAGCCATGGAATTGGTTGTTTGATATGCGATCTAATTTTTGCTAGATAAGTGAAAAACCTGCCATTGGAAATGAACCAAAGTCTTGAATTGATGATATAATGACATTTGGTACTAGTATGACATGAGTACTTGAATATGGATAATTGAGCATGTGAATCTAATGATGATATTATACATATGTAAAAGTGAGTGCTCATGATAAATGCTCTTATATGAAGAAAAGATTGGAATCATAAATGATATATATGTTTGGAGTATTATGAGATTTAGAAATTTATACTAATGCATATAGGAATGTGATACCTATATGTGAGCTTGAGGATGATGTATGTGTTAAGTGAAGAACAAAATCCCCTTTAGTATGTTAAGGCATTAAAGATCTCCTATAGTATGTTATGGGCACTAAAAGATCCTCTTTATTATGTCAAAGGCATGGAAAGATAAGAATGATATGCATGAGATCCTTTTCGATGTACCAAGGGCATGGAAAGATAAGAAGGATGTGTATGAAATCCCTTTGATGTATTGAGAGCATAAAGTTGAGAATGAATTACTATGATGTTAAGTAATATGATATGTATATATTAAGTGATTAAATAATAAAAGAGACTCCCTTCGAATGAATGATTTTTGAACTTTAAAATGAAACTTTGATAGATGTTGTATGTTCACGTTTTTCTAATAAATCAAAATGGTTGAGACGATAACGATGACATAGAATTTTTTTTTATTATGCATGTTAGGAATACCTACTAGAATTTTAAAATTCTCACCCCTATATATTTGTGTTCTGTGTTTCCAAGGAATCTAGAGAACAATGAGGCTTCTACATGAAAGAATTGGAATTGTAGGATCTAGTGGCTGAGACTTGTGTCTATTGTGCTTAGTTATATGTATATGTCTGAAATATAATAGAGAACTTATGTATATTAAAACTCATAGAAGAAGTTCCTTTTGTATTTGAATTTATATTCAATAAATGTTTTATTTCTTTGTTATATATTTTAATAGAATCACAAATTAGTTACTTCATGGTTCGATCATCTTGCTATAGATAATTAAGAAATGTCTGCTAATTTATAAGTAACAACTCCTAAGAATAATATCATGACTTAAAGATAATATTATACCTGGGAGGATGTTACATAAAAAGAAGTGAATTAGTTTTATAAAAATGTAATTGCACATAATATTTCTAGCACATTTTCAACCACCATTAGATGGGATGTTACACTTAGATCAAGTGTTATCCACACTCCATCCAATATTAAATGAAAGTGTAACAACACAATATTTAAAAAATATTATTTTCAAATAGCCTCACACTTATTATATGATATTTGCTATTCTTTTTTTAAATTTATAATAGCAAAGCTCATTTGTAATGCTATAGTAGTATTACGACAAGTAGATGTCTTTTAAAACTAATAAGTTCACCTTTATAATGAAAATAAATGGCACAACTAAAATTACCCAAAACCATAAACTTTGATAGTCAATTTTATACTTACTAAACTAAATCATAACATATTTTTAAAATTTATCACCAAACATAACCAAAACATTCACCAACAATTTCTTAGAAACATAAGCATCTGACCCTTATTAAAAAAATATATATAAAACACAACTATATATTTTTTGCCCTTTTTTTCGAAAAATATTTTATGCTCTAGACTTTGTTTTTTGGGGATATTTTTCTGCCCAGCAATTTCTTTCTATTAATTATATCTTAAAACTAATGCTAGACTTTTGGGTTGAGGATAAAACAATATTTTAAATTATACATATTTCGCTAACTTAATTTTTTTATATCCTTTGTTGAACTAATGTGGTTACGTTAATAATTTTTTTTTTCAAAACTTTCTTTGACTCAAATGGTAGTTCATCATCTTGTTTGATATTCATATTTCCATAAGAAAATAAATTTGATTAAATTGTACCGAGCCATTTGGAAATTTATCATATTATTGAGCATTCAAATTATGAGAAGAAAACAAAGTTTGCTTTTGGTGTTCATCATGTTAGAAATGAGCATTTAATTCGTAATTTTCGCGGGTATTTTAAAATGCCACGCAATTTCTTCTTTGTTGATGTAAAATTTGAGTGGGTTTAATATACATATTTTATTTTAATAAGAATATGACCTCTATTATTTTGGGTGAATTTTTCTTTCACAAATTTTATTTGCTTATGGATTGATTTATCTAACAACTTTATGGAGGTAGAAAGTAGTGACAATTTGTTATATAACTCATAGTCCTTAACAATTTCTAATTTCAGTGACCACCGTTGATAAATGACAATTTTATGATGAGTTAATTTCGTTTAAAACTACTTTTACTTTTATATTTCAACCCTATTTTTAGTTCATCATCAAACCTAGTAAAACTTTAAACACCAATTTAATAGAAATATGAGTCCTTTTTCATTTTTTGTTCCACGCTGTCAATATTTGAATTTGAAATTCATTACAATTAACATGATTCGAGCGAGTTTGCCTACTATGAAATGAAACTCTTCCAACGCAAGGCTTTTTTTTTTTTTTTGTCAAATACAATGAGACTTTTAGATATGGAGAACAAATGATGAACCATTTTGAACCAACTATAAGTTTCATTTGTGCATCATTATTTTATTAAAAAAGTACATTTTATGTTTTTATAATATATTTGTCTAAATTTTTTTAGTAAAAACATAATCAATAGAAAACTTATAAAAGTTATCTCCTTAAAAAATATTTTTTATAACATGCCAAAAAAATGTTTAAGAATAAAAAAAGATGGTTTAATCAAATGTAAATTTTACATATAAACGAAAAATATCTTCTACTTCATTAGAAGAACTTCTTTTAAAATTATCATTTAAAGAAAAAAAAATTCTAGAAACTCATCCAAATGGGCCCTATACATTGACATAGAAATTAGTCTTTGACTGGGGTTGAGTTTTCCTACTATCAATTTTACTAATACTGGTAGAGATTAATTTTAATACATTGTCAATATAAAAGGATTGCACATTATCATCAAATTATATAGTATCAAAATAATGGTTGTGAGAATTAAATATGTTTACTGATATAATAATATATAATTAAACATCAATGTAAAATTTTAACACACCAATTACAATCAAAGCTAATTTCATATTATTAACATTATTTAATATTCGATAATTGATAAGTTGGTAGAATACTTAGAGAATTGAACAACAAATTTGTCATACGTTGAATTATTTAGCTCTTAATTTATAAGACCTTAACGTTTATTATTCAATCATACAAATTAAGTCTCTAACAAATTTGTTTTAAAAAATAAACAGTGGATAAATAATCACATAGTTTGAAAACTGATAGAAAAAGGGTCCGTTTAGATAATCTTCGAAAGCAGAAAGACACAAAATTAGGAGCAAAAATTAGTTAAATGTTTGGATGTGACAAATACAAAGCTAGTTTTTCTTGTAAAACTACAATTGAAGACATAAAAATGCAATTCTCAATTTAGATAAAAAATATTTTTATTCATAACATATTTTTGTAAAATAATAATTAATCTATATTCTTTATTTTTATTTTAAAATTATTTAATTAATTTTAATTAGATTATCAGTAAAAACTTAATGTTAATAGAAATATTTTAATAAAAGTGTCCTAGATTATATATAAAAAAATGTACTATTATTATCTATACTATATATAAAAAAAATTCCTTCATTTAACTATCTTTTGGTATCCAAATTTCAAATTTTCCAAAATACTCATAATATAAAAGTTAAGGAAAGTTACAACAATTGGAAAAAGTTTTAAAAAATTTTAAAAAATAATAAATTTAAAAAAAGATATAATACATAAAAAGAATATATTTGAATTTTTTTTGAAAAAAAACATGGATTTGTAGGCACGTTAGTGCCTATCAATTCATTAGTTAATACTATGACAAACAAACAAACACTAAAAAAATTTAAAATATTTTTCTAACCAAAATAGTAATTTTGGCCCACCACAGGCAAAACCTAACGCACCCAAAATAATGAATGGAAGTGAAGGAACAAAGTTTGAAAAACATTTACTAAGAAAAAAGAATTGATAAAACCGACCTAGATAATGTGTTAAAATATCACAGAAAAATCCCGATAAAATAGAGTCACAGGGAACTTAAAAATAACTCTTTGAACAAAAGTATTTAAATATATAATCTTCCCAAAAACTCGGCCCTTATCAACACACTGAAATTATTTAATAGCCAAACCCAAGTAATAGAAAAGGACTTTTTTCGTTTTTATTTTTTTATCTTTTTTTTATCAATGTTCAAGTCAACTCATCTATGATAAGGGCATTACAGGTATAAAACAATTCTTAAAAGTGTCAAACGTAAATTAATTAGACACTTGACTTTTATATAGATATACTGTTCAGTTGAATACAAGATTAAAGGTTCAAAATTTTCATATTTCACATCGATTATTTGTTATAATACCATCCAATTCTTTG
Organism: Dalbergia oliveri; assembly: GCA_030441495.1. NCBI lineage: Eukaryota > Viridiplantae > Streptophyta > Magnoliopsida > Fabales > Fabaceae > Dalbergia > Dalbergia oliveri. The sequence goes on from JAMLFY010000004.1 coordinate 7,416,094, forward strand.
GCATTGAATTGTTTAGTCTTGTTCAATTAAATATTAATACTCTGCATCAAACTTACAAAGAACCTTAATCCAGCTGGAATCTTTTAATTAAGAATTTTCTTCTTTGCCATAATTACACTCTAATATCTTTTTAGTAATTCTTTCCTTTCATTCATTTAAAGTTATGGCTGGCTACCATCCACCCACGTATTACCCGGATAGCCCATCATTGGAGCTGTAGTGCACAAAATAAACCACCAATTTCTCCAAAAACCTCTCAATCTCTTGATCCAGTCAAACAAAACTACCGACCCAAGGTCCAAGGTCAAAGTGTACCATGTTCGTTCGGGAGATGCCCAAATCAGTCTTAGAATCCGGGAAAATAAAATAGAAAAAAAAAGGAAATTTGAAAAAAAATGGTAAACTTGAGATAAAATCTAAAACTGTGATCCACTCCTCACCCTATCCCTCTCCCCTTTTTTTGTCTGTACAAGGTGAAACAAGAAAAGGGTTATAGTTTTTACCATTGGAATATGCCGCTTTAGATTATATCCTCCCATTAATTTCTGGCCCTAGTTTCATTCTTTTAGCATTTTGGCCAAGAAGGACATTACCAGCTCCCCACTGAGCTGACATATCATGCTGATATGGGCAATTTGAACCATTTCGGCAACCCCTTGAGCTATTAAAGTATATGCAAGGTTTCTGGTTTTTGTATATCACTTCCCTTTGTTTAAAGTTATGTACCGGTTTCAAGTCTTGGAAGTTATTATGATGGATACCTATTAGTGAGTCCTGCGCATCTGCACCATGTTGCCTAATAAGGTTCTTATAATAGTTGGCATCCTTCACTGCAAATGTTGAACCATTAGTCGGTTGATGAGGTGCTGTACTAGCAGTGGATCGCACCTGATTTGCACCTGCATGCAAGTTCACAGAAGCTGAATGCAAAGGCACTGTGCTCACCTCACTGGAAGAAACAGAAGGCAATGGTGCTGCTCGCTTTATACCAGATAACATAACTGTATCTTGTTGAGGAGGTTGAGTATCTGAAGTGGGCAACACACCATTTGATAAGGGGTGAACATTTTTGTCAACAGGCTTGTACATATGAGGTGTAACTGTGGTAGGAGGTGGAGGTGAAGGTGTAGTTGGTGGTATGGGCAGTGTAACCGAGGGAGTTGCTAGTTTACCAGATACAGGCCTAGAAAATGGAACTGATGGGGTTGCTGGCGCATCCAGTGTGGTCCTCAACACTGGAACAGATGGAACTGCTGGCTTATTTGGTGTAGCCATCAACATGGAACCTGAGGGAATTGCTTGCTTTGGCCCAGAAACAACAGCCTCATCATGTGCAGGTTTAGACAATGGAACTGATAAAGAAGCAGGTTTCAACCCAGTAGTAGATATAGCCACAGCATTTGAGGATGCAGTTATAGCAGCAGCTGCCGTTCCATGTTGATGAACCAATTTCTCAACCATTATTGGGTCGTTAAATATTTTAACGAGTAGATCCATATCAATTGGGTTTCCCTGCTCATTATTCTTCATGATGGCTGCTGCTAAAAGAGCAGAAGCTGCAGCTAAATCTGGGTCCACACCAGCAGAACCAGGCACAGGCTTCTCACGGGCAGATAAGGGAACACTAGAGGAGGTGTTGGATTCTGAAATAATGGGAGACGTAGCTGATATATATTGCTGCAAATTCAGTGACTGCAAATTGGTGGGAGTGTCTGAAAGTTTTGTGACAGCCACGTCAGGATTAATATCCATCGAATCTTCTTCCTCAATGGGGACGATAGAGATGAGAGGAGTGTGGTTATCGTCATAATTTTCCTTCTCTACATCATAAGAAACAGACGGACTACACAACCAAATGAAAGAATTTTATTTAGTAAAACAGAAAATAAAGTAGTATTAGGCTTTGACAATGAATGTAACATCGTACCTAGGAGGAATAGAAGAAAGACGGGGATAAACAGCTTCAAGCACTTTCATTTCTCTTAGCTTTTGATCCAATTTCTCCCTACTTTCTTCACCAGCTGCAACGCACCAATGATGACTCAAAGTAAACTGTGTTGAAAGAAAATCAATCAATGATTGTGAGTAAAAAAAAAAAAAGAACCAACCAATTAGACAAAGCACAGTATAAAATAAATAAATACATAATTGATGCAAAGCTCTCAGTAAAGATAATGCAACAGGGTGGATCACTTTCAAAGAATAGTCCCAAGTAACAGGCAATGGAGAAATAACATAGAACCGAACTTTTTTATAAATTTGTAATATCTCATTACCAGGGGAGGGCATTCCCATTTTATCTGAGAAATGTGAGAGAGTTCAGCCTTTGACTGGTTCCGGAAATGATTGTCTTCAAAACCAGGAGGTAAATCAATATATTCATTAGTACTTGAAGGCAACATTGATGATGTCTTTGCTTGAAGATGATCCTGAGATTTCAGGCCAACTTTTGAAGGGCAATCCTCAGATAAGAACAATTTTACCTGTTGGGTAAACACTAGTATCAGACTTCATAAATAAGCTAGGACATTGGGATTTGGGACCGCTGAGGAGGATTCTAAAGGTCCTAAGAAGTAACAAATTCACTGCTAGAGTCAAGGTCCAGTAATACACTGTACACACTTAACATTCAGAGGGGTAGGAGGAAATAAACCAACCCCATGTTCTATGGCTTCCATGTAAGTCTTGTGTGTCACCCGGTCAATGGTCATCTTCTACAACTTAACAAGTATTTTCACCAACATGTAAATTTTGAAGCCAAAAGTAAAGCCCCTCATTATTGACAAGCATGACAGACCAGAGTGCTAAAGAGTAAAGAATAAATAACCAATAACAAGAGAAATTCCAAAGCCCTAACCATAGAACAGATTATAGTGCAAATATAGCAGCATATTTCAGTTAAGTTTTCAAAACCACCAATCAGATTTGCATTGCCAATTGGAACATTTGAGCTCCATTTGGGATCTATGTCTGGGAACTGCTTATTATATTGTTTGTTGGAATAATTTCCCAAGGTCATTGGGCCACATTTAAAAGTAAATTACAGTTGATTGAACATGCAGAGAAGAATTTTGGTAATCTGTCTCAGCATCTTTAACCAAAGTTAATGAAGTTACCCGTCTTTCAAAAATTAGTAGATTTATATAATGTTCTCATATTAACCAAGGCAACCATGAGGAAACACAGAAATACCAAGCCTGCTGTCAAGTATAGTAGCCTAACGAAAATATTCTTTTTGAATTTTCTATATCTTTGAAAAAAAAATAGAAGAAAATAAAGTGCAGCATTAATGCAAAAGAGTTGACCATAACTGTTTTTTTGGTATAGCAAAGAAAGAAAGAAACCAAACAGACCATATCCACTATGCTAATTATAAAAATTTCAATAAATTTCACAATGCTATGGTGTACAAAAATTTCTACAAAACACTGCAATTGAGTTAAAGAGTTTTATTTTGCTTGTTATTCTTCTAGAAAGATGAGATTAAACACTGCTCCTTCTCCAACAAAATATTTTGTAATCATCAACAGAAACAATACAGTGATAGCAAGTTTCATCATTTTCCCTTTTTAATGCCAATAGCATGCCCGAATTTCCATGCCAATCTTCCCTGACTTTTCTTTTATGATATAGACAACATTTTGCTTGATTTTCTACCCAATTAATTCATAACAATATCAGTGTTTTCCACATACAGGAGCAACTAAGCTTCTTCATTAATTTAGTATACATTTATAAACTTTGCTCAATCAAGACCATATAGACAAGGTTTTCACCACCAAATTGGCAACACTGCTGCCATCTAACCATGTCCGCTGCATCTAACCTTACAGATGATTAGCAACTAATAACAGATTCGATATAGTTCCATAGATTTTAGGAAGTACATTGATGAACCATGCAAGTTGAAAACACAATATCAGTAGCAACACCATTTGGAACAAAGTAATCAGATAAAAACAATAAGCCACTAATTTAAGAACAAGTTCAAGACCCCATAGCAAAGTGTCACTAGCACAATAGCTGATAATGTTTCTGCTTTAGTCAGTCATAATACATCAAGTGTTCCATTTCAAACAACTAGACTCTATGAAAACATTTGGGTGCTAAGTAGCTATTTATTCTTCTCATTCAGTATTATTATTGTTCTTTGTTTGCTCTTTCTTGTCATTGCTGTTCTTTTTTGTGTAGCCTGATGATGTTCTGGACTGCTTGAAGGTTTGTCTTATTGTTTCTTAAATTTACATAACTTGTAAGGAATTGTATTTACATATTGGCAAGGCCATATTCCTTTTAACAACTTCAGCTTATTGAACATGATATTAATGAGTACTAGCAGGATGAAAATATAATACTATGCCTTACCAATCGAAGGGTTGAGTGTTGACCGGAAAAAAACAAAATGTAAACACCGTGAACAACTAATTTTTCACACGTCAACCTTTGATTGGTGAGACAATGAATGAAAAGCGATAAAAGATTTTCATCCGCAATACATTAAGGAAAAAAAAAAGGAATAATTAATTATTCTTTTAACGAATACAAAAAAAAAAATTGAGTTGTCAATTAGTTATTGCGTATTCGTCAGGGTCATTTAATTGCAAGAGACTACTTGGTAATTGCAAGAGTTTTAGGTAATCTAAAGGAAATAGGTGACAACCAATGCATAAATAGCTGGGTAACTTCAGACGTACTTTACTGGGTGATTTATGCTACAGTAGGCCGTTCGGGTCACTATCCCAGCTACACAATATCCGATCCCTTTAGGTTTTTCCTTATTGCTATATAAGCTTCTATCTCAATTCGCAATTATCAAATATACTAACAATAAGGTATAATAAACATAAATTTAACTCAAATTAATTGACTCATATTAATAATTCTCTGGGTGAAAAGAAAGATTTTTTTTCCCAAAAGTATCATTCACCAGGTGAGGCACTAATCTCCCAAGACCTAGACGGACAATCCTCCCAACACAGTTATTTTTATACACATAATCCTGGAATCGAAGCCAGATCCTCACGCCTAAGGAATCCGAGGCACTTTCGATCTTTACCAAGGGCCAGAGGAGGGTAAGGTAAAATTGGAGAGAGGGATTGAAACTGCAAAATATCTGTATGCTTGAATAATACTCATTCAACAGCTGCAAGTTTTTTTCCATTTTTTTTCAATTAACTTATGAATGCTTCTCATTAATGTGGTAAAAAAGCATCCGCATAAGGTTCAATGGCAAATTCGCATGCCCCACCAGTTCTACTTTATACGGTGCCAATATATCCAAAGGATTAGCAGATCACACAGTTGCCCACCGACGCAGAGAAATTATCTTAAGATCCCTGTTATTCAAATATTATCTCACTTTTCAAGTTTCAATCATTAAAATAGATTAATTTATGCACTTATCTTTAATTTAAAAAAAAATGGTTAACTCATCCTTCTCCGTAATTTTTAATTTCGAATATCGTCCACTGATTCACATAATTTCACATTTTTCAACTATAAATATTACTTCGCATTTTTCAATTTCCAACAATTAGATTTATTCTGCATTAATATACAGATTTATTTATTATTTATGCACTTATCTTAAATAACAAAAAAATTAAAGTGTTAACAATAAACGTCATCCTTTTTATTTATTTATTTATTTATATTTTTTGTTTCCATTATCATCCCCTGTTTGAATGTTTCTTCTTCTGTAGCGGAAAAGGTACCAAATTTACAGATTTTGTTGATTGCACGAAAAATTAAACAAGAATTTGAGAGATCGAATCGCGAAGAACCCTGAAGGAAAAGGATCAATAAGCGACCAGAGGAAACAAAAAGAGAGAGAGAAATAACAAAATCGAAAGCAAAAACTTTCCTTAAACAGTGATTATGAAGGAATGTTACGGTTTATACCTGACACAGATTAGATGCAGGAGCCCACGAAACCCTGCTCGATTTCCTTGCCCGCTTCATATTAAATCTCAGATTTTGCAGAGAGCTTTAAGTCTCAGAAATCAAAAACAGAACGAAAAACAGATCGAATCGGGAGAAAAGGCGTGTTCGAAAACCGTAATCGATGAGGCAAATCTGAAAATCAAAAAGAAAAAAAAAACAGATTTGTTCACTAGGGTATTTTTTTTCCCTTTTCTTGTTCTGGTTCTGCTTCTCTCTCTGTTTCGGATTGCGCAGCAGAGTTGATAAGGATGCGCGGTGGGGGAGAGAGAGAGAGAGAGAGAGATGGTGAAAACCCTAGAAGCTAGTGAGAGATTGGTTCGGTTACGTTTATATTCTGTTACGTGACGTTTCGTGACCGTGTGAAAATTTTTGTGCATTTTTAATCCCTTTTAAAATTGAGATATTATTTTCAGTTAGTTAACTGTGATTGCGGGTTACATTTTTTGGTACATTGACCACGAGCATTTAAACCTAATTCAAATCTAATAACTCATAAAAAAAAATAATAATAACTTTGATGTACTCATAATATAATTTTTTATAATTATTTAATTAAATATTATCATATTAATAAAATAAATTTATATCTGACCCCACTATTTTTATAGTACAGTAGTAAATTGATAGGCACAGATATTTTTTATTTTTGTAATTACTTTTAATTTTTTTTAATTTATTTTTATAACTTCCTCTAATTTATTATGCATCAAAGGTATTTTAAGAAATAAAAAGTTTAGACACAAAGGGACTATTCCTTTTATATATAAAATAGATGTAAGTGAGATTTGATTATATGTCATTGTTGGGTTCATTTTTGGTATATTCTTGCACAAATATCCTTTTTGATACATTGAATTGGGGTATTTAAACCTAATTCAAATTCAAATTAAAAACAGATCAAAAAATCGATTAGAATAAAAAAGGGTTTGATTTCGATTGATTTTTTCTTTAGAAAAATATACTATCTTAGATTGATTTTGGTTTTGATCTTCTAATATTTGAATTGAGCCAATACAAATAAATAAAATTCAAATCTACTATAAACCAAGATAAATGATATTTTTTAAATATTCAATGAGATTAGCTCAACTAAAGTGGATTGAGTTCTAGACAAACTTTATCCATAATAGTTTCTCAATTTATATGATTATATGGAATTAGATTAGCAATGTGGATATAATTCTAAAAGAATTGAAATTGAATTAGAATCTTAAATTTTATATTTGAGTTCACTAAGAATTGTTACATGATTATTAGAAAATGAATGAGAAAAAGAAAAAATTATATAGCCTTTAATGAGGAGAGATATGTTAGATAAGTTTTATAATTGCCAATTCATAGAGTATATATTAGGAATTAACAATGACTCATTTTAGTTATTTTTTAAAATTCTATTGAAATGGATTATGAAATTATTTTCCAATCCGATGTATCACTACAAACATAAAAATTGAAATTGATTTATCTAATTTCAAACTCTAATTCCGTGGTCAATTCCACATGTCAAATGAGACGTAATATTATGTCACTTCCATCAAAATACAATCTAAATATCAAATAAATTATAAAAGAAAATATATTAAATTATTAATTTTATAATTTGTATGATTTTATATTTTATGTTTGTTTAAAATTTCAAAATATTATTATCATGATATATTCTTTATTTTTTAGAAACCTTAAAATAAATTGTATTTACTTTAAATATTTGAATAGTATAGTTTTTATTCTATTGATTAATTATATATTAATTTATGTTTAATTTCCAAAATAATTATTGTAAAAGCTTTTTTGGTCTAGTATTGTAAAATTTAAATATTATTAACGACATATTAATATGTCATTCAAGGGTAGATTAACTTTTTTTATTAATGGAACATTAAAATTATATTTTTAAAAGCATTTCTAAAATTACATTAAAAAAACTTTGATATTTTAATTAAAAGATTTTTAAAAAAATCAAACAAACAGTAACAGACCTGTAATAAAAAAAATAGTTTTTCATAACTAAAAATAGCTTAAAACAAAATGTAAAATGACTAATATTTATTGCAAAAATATTTGACAAGACACCATGAGACCTAGCACATTTTATAGGTAGTTAATCTCCTTAAGTATTTAGTCAATGTTCAATTATTAACTGTATATGACAATGGTTTCGTGGCTAGAAATTTAGCCCTTATGAGAGTTTTATCTCAAAAGAATTAGACTTGGTTTGGTATTATTATGTCTCTCAAAAAGTTGTCCCTCCTTGAGCTATGAAAAAAACTATTTTTAAAAAGTTATAATAGCACCATTTCATAAAATATTGTAAAACTAATTTAAATAAGCAAAAAAATAAGGTAATAGCATTTGATAAATATGCTCCAAATATCCAAAATGACAATAATATATATAAATATTAAATAGGATGATTTCTACATTTATTATCATTAATTAAAGTATATTTATAATAGTCATATTTTGAATTTTAAAAGCAAAGAGCACAAGTCAACTCTAAAATATACCTTATAAGGTGTTCTCAAAAACACCACTAACTCTTAAAAATTGGGACCTTATCTTTTTAGTTTACCAAACTCACCCTTAGTCACCTCGAGTGGTCGGGTGGATACCCAGTATATATATATATATATATATAAAGAAAGAAAAACTGAAAAATGAAGGAAAACGTGACTGAAAGAGAAATAACCAATAATAGTGTCTGATGCAATTTCACGAATCAACTGGTGTAACAATTAATATTTTTCAACCTTTAATAAAAAAATTGTATTTTCCAACCTTAAAATGCAACTATTAGTATTTTCCAAAAATGTAGATACACGACAGATTATTATCATCTTAACAAAACATAAAATAAAAATTATAAGAATATAATAATTAATGTTAAAAATCACAGGAATCAGTATTTGAATGAAATAAAAATATCAAACTGATTATTTAGTTTGGAAAAATTAAATTTAAGATAAAATAGTGCAAATAATTTTTTAAGTTAAACATTTTCAATTTGACATCAATTAGATTTTAATAAATATTTTATACTAATTTAGTCCAAATATTATAAATTTTTATATCAATTTGATTTTGACAAAAAAATTTTACATCAATATATTATAAATTATTATGTAATTTGTACTAACTTTTTTTGTTTCAATATCAATTAGTCTTTTGGCTAATGTAGAAATCTAAGGAAATAATTAAATTAATTTGAAAAAAATTTAAGATAAAATCAATATCAAATTAAAAATATCACAATAAAAAAGTGAGTTTAATTTTCATTAAAAATATTTTACATTATTATCAAATCATGTATTATTACAAGGATCATTGATTGAGTTTCACATTTTCTACTTAAAAAGTCATGTAAATTAGACAATTTGATAGAATAATAATGTAATTTATTTTTTATATTGTTAATGAACTAAAATCAAATTTATGTGATACTGATTTCTCTCCTCTAAAGTGAAGATGTTGATGAAGTGAAAAAGTGAAAAAAAAAATTTCCTTTCATAGATAAAGTGAAAAGTGAATTACCATTAAATCATTTGATGAGATCTATATAAAAATAAAAGTTATTAATCTAAACATGATTAATTCATTCCTCTCTCACTTCACCATCTTCTCTATTAGAAAACATAATATTTCTTCTGGTTCAAAATATAAATTTTTTAAATTTTTTTATTCAAAATATAAGTTATTTTTATATTTAATAAGTTATTTTTATATTTAAATAAAGTATTAATTGTTTTTAGCTTATTTTATAATGATATTTATAATAAATGAAAATAAGTAAATATAATATAATTATTTAATAGAGAAATAATTTATAATAAATAATAAAGAATATATTTACCTTTTACTTTTTATTTAAAAAAAAAGGCGTATATCGTGGGCTATATTTCAAGTTACAACTTTCCCTTTTTTGACGGTATGCTTGTCGAAAATAGAAAACGTAATTTGAGTGGGACCGTTGTCCTGCTGGTGGTGGCGGTAAGTCAGTGTGTGACAGCTCAGATGCAAAGCAAGTGGCCGATTCTGACGAAAGTTGTTGCCTTTGGGAGGGTCCGTCCAGTCAAATGGATATTATAAACTGCCCACCAGGTACGACTAATACGGCTTTACGGTTTAGGTGAGCACTAAAGTATGACTCATCCATGTGCATTTTATTGTTCGGGTGTTTGTATCTTTATTTATTAGGTTTTAGACATCTATCAAGAGCTTAATCATATTTTAATTTATTATACGTTTAAACATTTAAATATTATTAGATAATTAATAATTATTGAATATCTTCAACTTCTCCTAAATACAAAACCCAAAAATACCATAAGAACTTTATTATAATGAGACAATGATATAGGATGGCCTCTAAACACAGTCAGCAACAATAAAGCTACATAATTAGGGTCAGGCTGCGTCGGCGACCTCCTTTTCTTAGGGGGCAAAGAGTCATACACAGCTGCTTTTTTTTATATTATAATTAATTGTTTGACCATGTGATGTATGAGAAGATAATAAAAAATAATTTTTAATTATTATAAAAAATAAATAATAATTTATTTAAATATATCTTATAGAAAATTGAGTATATAAATTTATTTTAAAAGTAAGTTAATAGTTAAATAATTAAATAAATTGATAAAATATAAATGTGACATTTTATTTTATATTTTATTTTGAATATCATATTTATAAAGTTGAAAACATCTAGATAGATAATTTATAATTAATAATAAAGAGCCTATTTTATAAAAATTTTACACGTTTTAAAAGTTGAAATTGTTAAATAAATAAAGAGAATAATTGGATAATTTTACTATATTATGAGTCATTTATAGAGATGACAATGTGTATCTATGAAGATATGTCACATTCTATTGGCATTAAGAATTTTTTCTCTCGTCCTCATTCCCCTTATGGGTCCTAATTTCTCGTTTTCTGTGGGGATTTTGAATCCTTATGATATTTAAGGGTTTATTAACAAATTTCAAAAAGAAAAATTTTAAAAATATTTTACAATTTGAAACATAAACATCTATAATAACAAATACTATTAAATATAACATAATCCAAATTAAAATTAAAAATACATACACAATGCAAATCCAATAAAAATAATTAAAAAAATAAAAGTGTGTTATCCCAATTCCTACATTAACGCAAATTTTTACTGGAATTTTTCCTGTCATTAAATTACCGAATTCCGTAGGTAAATATTATATAAAATTTGAGACCAAACAATCCTTAATAAAGGAATATAACGTTAGAAGAGAAGTTAGGAGCAATTAATAATATTGCAAACCAAATTTCTGTACGTGTAAAATGACCAAATGCGAGGTTATTTTCTCAAAAATGAGGTAATGGGCGTTCTCAAGGGGATGTTTTGATGTTAATAAGGAATTGTTTGTGTTATGTGTGTTAATAGAGGAGAAGAATCATAATTTTGAGCTTTACGCGCAAATGACCAAAACGCCCTTAAGCTTTTAACTTATTCGTGCCACTAAGCCCGAACCTCACTAAAATGTGTTAAAAGGTGTTTTTAAGCCATGATTAACCATTGGTTAAGCTCGGTGGTCTCGGGCAATTTTTAAGTAAAATGACGTTTGTTCTTTGCAGTTTTACAAATTTTGAGATTTTTGATTCGTCTAACGAAACCTAAGCAATATTAGGCTCAAATTAAAGGTTATTAAATTCTAATTATTAATCTAGAGTCAAAATTATTTATTTAAATTGATTAGAACCTAAAATTGCTTTAAAACACTCAAATTGCTTACTAATTCACCTAACCCTTAACCGTAAATTCTAAATTGCATGAATACCTTGCCTACACCTAAATAATACATGGAACACACAAAACCCTCTTCTATGAGGCTGTAATGCACGAAATAATGCAGCCATAATACACCAAAAAATTGCACTAAAACATAATGCCAAAAATCACCATAAAACAAGGAACTTTGAAACATGATTCCATGTTTTAAGCCACCAAACAAGATGATTTTTCCTTCCTTGTCTCCTCCTCAAATTTAGTCAGATTTTCCTCCTCCTCTTGTCCATTCATGAGCTTGAATTCTTCTATAAATAGGCATGCTTAGAAGTCATTAGAGACTTGCTCAAAAATTTCACAACTTCAAGTTTTTCCTAAGCTCAAAAACTTTCTTTCTTTCTTCCTTGGCTGAAATTCTTTCTTCAACCTTTCAAGAATATTTTCTTTCATTTCACTCCAAGAAACCAAGTTCTCTTCCTTTCCTTCAAATCAGATTAGGTAGGGAGTTGTTTTTAAGTTTATTTCTATGTTTTGCTAAGTGTTGTTCTTGGTTCAAAATGATGATTTCATGGATTTTCTCTAGTTTTTCCATTTGATTTTCTTCTTCCTTTTTCTTTAACAATTCGGCCATATGGCCTAGGTGGGACTAAGATGATGGCTTGATGATGAGGACCTTGAAGGTGGGTTGTGAATCCATCACAAGTTAGGCCTCTAAAGCTTGAAAGTTCCACTTGATGCAAAACTTTAAAGAATGATGTTTTTATGATGATTTTATGATCTTGAGTTTAGAATTTGAAAGATGTATTTCTCACTTTGTCTTGTTAAGATATATATATTGAATTTGTATTTCTATAAAGTCTTGAAGGAGCTCTAGTAAAGAAATCAAATGAACTTGCATCCATGTTTAAGTTTATGCTTGCATAATCATGTTTACTTTCTATGTCATCACTAAAATTTCAAGAATGAATAAATGGACTTGCATACTCATGTTTAAATTTCCAAGTTTGCATTTCATGTTTATATTTCATGTTGTCACTTAATCTCTAAAGATAATAAAGAAGTTGCATCTCATATTTATTTTATGTTCTCACTTTATTTTATAATGGCTAAAAGAATCAACGCATGACATGTTTATTTTTATGTCATCACCTAAAGATCCTAGAGCTCAAAGACTTACCCAAGTATCACAAGCAAAGAAATAAGATTATTGGAGTTAAAGAATTGATTCTTTAAGAAGTCTTGAGATTGGAGCTTAAAAAGATGTAATAATAATTCTCTTCTCCCTTCACTGGTCCATGCCAATTCCGCTAGGTTTCTTAAGATTCTCTTCTCCTCTCCATGGTCTATGCGGACTACCGCCAGTTTCTTGCATCATGTTTATATTTCAAGCTCTTGCATCATGTTTAATTTTCAAGTCATCACCTTAAATCTTAAAGATAAAGAAATGGATTTGCATATCATGTTTATAATTCCAAGTTATCACCTTATAATGACAAGATTAAAATGAGGTTGCATAGCATGTTTATGATTCTAAGATATCACATAAATCTCTTAAGCTCAAGACTTGCTTCTTTTATCTTAAGTGAGAATTTTAATTATGAATATTCTTTCAAAAAGAATTAGTTTCTAAAAGAGTTTTAAAGCTTTGCAAGGATTCTACGGGAAACTAATATTTTATGTTCACTTAAAATGTGATTTTATACAATTATATGAGGTTCATGATTCGGCTTCTGATATGAGATTAGTACCAATAAATGATGATGATTTAATATGTTTGAAGTTGTGATAATTATGGTTTATTGCTAAAGGAATGATTCTATGCATGTTAGAGATAAAACTAGCTTCCTAGAAAACGTAAAAGCAAGATTTCTAGAACTTTAGAGAATGAAATTTATGCATTCTGTCCAGAGCCTTTAGTGACCTTAAGAACCAGATATTATTATGTTTAGATAAGGTACAATGATTCATAATTGGTTTAGTAATTAATTTTAGCATCATAGGGAAAGGATAACGAGAAAGGGTTAAAAATGTAACTTTTAGCACATAAAACCTTAAGAACAACTTACTGCTATGCTATCCCATATAGTCTAATAATGTTCTTAAAGCTTATAATTGATGGTAATAAATCCCTTAGATGCATAAGTAATTAGTTTGATAATTAAGGTTACCCAATTTTAGAGTTCGGTTATTTAAGGAGCTTTACTGAAAATTTTAGATGACATCTTTTGATGCTTTGAATGTCATTTATATGATGATGTAATGCCTACTAAGAATTTGATATTATTGAATGATTTCATGGCTTGCATGTTATAATTGCTATTGCAAACAATGAGAATATTCATGCATCTTGATGATTATGATATAACATGCTAAGACTTAATGGTGACTTAAACTCATGAGGAAATGATCCTTTGGACCCATCAGACTATAGGTGGTGAAAAGGTGATCTTGAGAAAATGATCCTTTAAGACCCATCAGACTAGAGGTGGTGAAAAGGTGATTCTTGCCCCTAAGTTCTCTCAAAAGGGTAGAGTCGGGATTTTAATTTATCAAAGGGATAAGTATATGCTAGTGACGACTAGTAAGGTATGAGCTCATAACCTAGATTATTCCCAAAAGGGTGGAGTATAGGGTGGCCCTAAGGAAAATAATGATGATGATGACAAGATTTTAAGTCACCTAAGACACTAAGGGAATAAAATATGTGCACCATGTCTTGTGCATAACTATTATGGTATGATGTTCTTCTGTGCATAGCATTTTATGAGATGATGATGGGAAATATGATGTTCTTCTATGCATAGTATTTATGATATGATGATGAGAAATATGATGTTCTTCTATGCATAGTATTTATGATTTGATGATGAGAAATATGATGTTCTTTTATGCATAGTATTTATGATATGATGATGAAGAATACGATGTGTTGATAAAAGGAAAAGTTCATTATAAACATGACATGCTAAGTTTATGATGCATTATAAGACGCATGATTAAACGATGAACCTCGGTAAAGTATATTTTCGAACTTAATAAATCAATCTTAGCATGCTCACTATTTCATAATAACCCAGAGGTTCCTGGGGACAATGATGATGACACAATGCATCATGAGGTGAGTACCCTGAGATTCTTTATAAGTTTCTCACTCCCTCTATTTTTCTTTCCATCTCGTCTTTAGAAATAAGGAAGCGTTCGTGAATCACATTGAGGCTCCCGGGTAGCTGAACTTGATCCTGCTAGTTTCACTCGTATATTTCAATATCTATCCTTATCCCTGAGTGTTATTATTAGGTGCCATTAATGGATGTCCTTCCATCCATATTTATGTTTTGTTAGATTGCCTACACTTAGTCTTATTCTGTTGGTAGGCAAAATATCTATATGATATGTAATTATGAATGCTGTATGATGGAGCCAATATATTATGATGTGATGTTTGTAAATTCTTATGTGTCTTTTAAATTTTGCTAAATCATTCACGTTAGCGCCTCACGTTTTCAATTATGTTTAAAAAAAAATGGCTCGTAATTTCACTAAGTATTTTCAAAGCATGATTAAGGAACTGAAGCAAAGAGTAAAGTCTAGTAATTAATCAAATACCTGCTAGGTGTATTGGGTTAATTATTAGGTGTTACACCACTCTATTTAACAAACGAATCTCACTCCCATCAATCATTCCTATGAAGATAAAATATGTCCCAATCTCATTTCTATTGTGGGTAATTTTTACTTGTACCCACTTTCAACTTTTTTTTTTATCATCCTACCGTTTATATCTTTTTAGTAAATTAAAATATTTAATTTATAAAAAAATAAAATATATTTTCTAATTAATAAAAATAATGAATAAATTTAATTTCTATGATTTCAATTACACATCATTTTCTTGTATATTCTTTTAATAAATTAAAATATCAATTTTAAAATATATGTTATAATTAACATGTAATAATTAGTAAAAAATCATATATAATCTTAATTTACACCATCTCAATTATTATAGTAGTATATCAATTACAATATTATTTTTAATAAAAATTAATATAAATATTTAATTTTTAAAAATTAATAAATATTTAGTATTATTATCAAAGAAATGTAAATTGTGGAATTGATTTTTTAAAATATTTTAATGTTTAAAAATTGATAGTTTTTTTTTTAAAAAATTAGTAGAAAAGTTATGAAATTGATAGGTGGGAATGTTCAAGTTGCAACAAAGTAAATAGGAGTGAGACAAGTAGATAGATATATATATATATTTAGTGCATCCAAACAAATAGAAGATGTCAAACAATTATTCTATAGGAAAAATGAAAGGCATATCAGGATGAAGGCATTCTCCTTCTTATTTTTTTCATATTACAATTTTTTTTGTTGTAATGGGCACCATTCAGATTTTTATCACCTCAATACATTTATATCTAATTCATTTTTAATGATTCTTAATTTTATATTTTTTCCATTCTTAATGATTCTTAAGTTTAATTGTAGATCATAATTTTAATGATTCTAATTTTATTGATTCGTATAATCTTTAATGATTGTAATATTTGATTTTATTAACAATTAATAATTAAATTATAAATTATGTTAAAAAAATTTGTGGACATTAATGTTGAGAAAAGTGGACCCTAAATAATTATATAAATGACACGTGTACTTTAAAGTTCTGTATGAAAAACACGTGTAATAATTTCTATGAAATGACTCTCAAATATTATAATAGTAGATAATAGTAGATAATGAGTCTTAAATATTTGATTAAGAATAAATTTGGTAGAAATTGAATTTTGAATTATTATAATTTCAAAATCAACCAATTAGCAATTCGTTAATAATTTGATTTGCCTTTATAGCTTAAAAATATGCTGATCTTAAAGGTTATTTATTTTGAAAATATTTTCTTTTTAATTTTTTATATTATCCTCATAATGTGAGGCTATTAACGATTCTTAATTTTAATTTTAATTGTAATTTTATTGACATGGATCCTCTCCTAATGCAAATTATAATATTTAATGATTGTAATATTTGATTTTATTTCATATGAAAAATAATTAATAAGTAAATTATAAATTAAGTTTAAAAAATCTTTAGACATAAAGATAGGGCCTAAATCACTATATAAATGACACATGTAATAATTTTCAAAAGGAGTCTAAAATATTAGTATAAAAGATTTCTTCCATTGTTAATTATTCTCAATAATTGAGTTTTTAGTGCATCCAAACAAATAGAATGTGTAGACAATTGTTCTAGGAAAATTGAAAGCATATCACAGTAAACACATTCCCCCTTTTTTATTTTTTTATATCACACGTTTTTTTAATTGTAATGGGCATCATTCATATTTTTATCACCCAAATACCTTTATATCTAATTTATTTTTTAATGATTCGTAATTTTATATTTTTTTTTTCATTCTTAATGATTCTTAAATTTAATTTTAGTTCGTAATTTTAATGATTCTATTTTTATTGATTCATGTAATCTTTAATGATTGTAATATTTGATTTTATTAACAACTAATAATTAAATTATAAATTAAGTTCAAAATATTGTAGACATAAATATTGAGAAAAGTGGACCCTAAATAACTATATGAATAACACGTGTACCCTAAGGCTTTATAAGAAGATACGTGTAATAGTTTCCATGAAATGACTTTCAAATATTATAATAATAGATATACTAGTGATTTAACTGTCACGACCCAACTTGGAAATGTGAGCGGCATATGGAATCTTTCCTACGTAAACCTCATGACCTCTAAGTTTTTCTATATGCAAAGTTTAAATCATAAAATCTATTTTCAAACATAATTTCATATCTAACGTAAATCATTTTCACTTTGAAATTTAAATCATCATAATTAGTATTATAATCAAACTTTGAATCTCCAGTCATAATACAACATATACTGGATTGCTCTCTATACATTTAAAACCATGAAAGCTATAATCATGCAAATACAATAAAACTTGATTCATGGTAAAATAAAATGTAAAACATCATTATAGTCTGGGACCCTATCTCCAAAAGTGAAGCTCATCAATTAACGCACCTAGGGAAGAGGTGACTGGGAATGACTTGTAACAGCTACTATACCTGAATGGGAGAAGGGAAGGGGTGAGTTTCATCTAAAACTGTGAGTGAATTCTACCTTACCCCTTCATGGAACAATAACAACAGGAAATATGACATCATAACAATAACAATAATGAGAACATGATAATAATAATAATAATAATAATAATAATAATAATAGTTACTTAATTTCCTTGTTCGTGTAGTCTCTCGTGACCATGTTCCTTGGGGACAAGCTGGACATCTAACTAGATTCCGTTTCCTGGATTGCCACCATGACTATTTACTGGGTTTACTTCTATGGCTATTTAGAGTTTGCCTCCATGGTTGTTTATCGGGTTTACCTCCACTTGTTTAATACTATTGTCTCAATGGCGTTTACTATTATTACCTCCATGGCGTTTACTACTGTTGCCTCCATAGCTGTTTCATAACTCAACAAAAATAAATAAAATCAATGAAACTGAAATTTCATAACTAGCAGGGTGGGTGTTCTGTTCCGAACAATAACCCCTATATTCTTAGTACTTTGAGAGTTCTGGACTCATATAATTCTAACAATATGATTTTAGCATAACTATGACCATGAAAATTGTGCCCAAGGATCACCCTTGTTGGCATTCGATCTCAAGCCCACAAAATATGTATCTAACAGTTGTTACGAATTATACTTAATTCCGTATGTCTTGGCACCATAAAACTGAAGTTCTAAGTTTAAATCTTAAACTAACATAACTTTTCGTATACTTAATAAATCTAAAATCATAGCTCGAAAATATGGGGTTTATAATCATAATACTTGGAAATCATATAACATATTTATTCGTAAAATTAGGTCATATTCTTGTTTCACATTTCTCTAACATATATAGATATCTTAACTGAATATTCAAAATATAGCTTGAAATCTAAATCTTAAAACCATAATAATGTTATAAACTCATAAGAGATATTTGATAAAAAGCAGAGTTGCTACAACATATATTTTCTCAATAAATCCCTTCTCAACCATGTAAAATATTTTGCATAGCACACAACATAACAATCATGGTCCCATGATTTTCTAAAACACATAATTCATGCACTTTGAAGATCACAATCTTATAACTCGACAAAACCAATAATAATTTGTAATCTCTTTAAAATTATCTATAAAATCAAGCAATAATACTACAATCTGATGAAAATAGCTACAATGATCAATCTAGAGGCTACATGAACCCACTCACCTGGAGAGGGAGAAGAGATGGTGCCAACATTAACTGAGCTAGGGAGTGGGAGAGCACCAAAGTCTACCATAACAACCATAAAACTCAAGATCAATCTCTAACAATCTCTAAATAACTCTAATCTAGGTCTAACAATCCTGGAGGAGTACCCCACTTAACAACAATGGAGGCTAACAACATCCAAACCAAAGAACATGGAATGGAGAAGAAAAAATGACAAAACCCATAAAATCTTACCTTGGTCTCTTGGAGGAAAACCAATGGAGTGGAAGGGAGAGAATGAAGGTTTGGAAGGAATGGTTTCGTTAGCGTGCAAAACCTGAGTGTAGGGTGTTTTATATCGTTTGGGGTCTTATTAAACGAAATTGCGTTATTTTGTCCTGTGCTTAACATTAGACACGTCGCTGCAGCGAACCTAGAGAAACAACTACTCGCTGCGATACAACTCACTCCGTGAGCCCCCTGCCCTGCTCGCCTCAGGAGGCTGTTATGCAAAATTTTGCAGCAACAACACCCCAACTACATGGTTTGTTTCAACACTCATTTATTTACATTTTTTAATTTTAGGTTAATGTCCTCATTTACTTTACTCTCTATTAACTTTAAAACATAAATGTCAATAAGGAAATGCCCTCCATTTGGATTCAAATAAAATATCATAAAAATCAAAATTCCAACAAATCAAAATCCAATTTTTGGGTTTTAGTTCAAATTCGAAATCTTCAAGATTTTCTAAACTTGTAGACTAAAAATGAAATTTTTAAAGCTTTCATAAAAATCATTAAAAATCATTCTTTAACTTGTTTTCCCCTTGAGAACAATTACCTGGACTTTTGATCCTAAGAATGTAGCTTCAACATATAGCCCTCCAAGGAGGTATAGGATCTAGACTTGGTGAAATTCATGACACATGTCACGACCCGTTCAGAGAACGTGACCACGTAAGGATTTGGATCCCTCCAGAAGCCTCTGATAACGTGAGACGACTAATATATATAAATAAATAGGATATATTCAAAATATCTCAAATTCAAATAAATTTCATAATTCTGAAAATATTTCCAATCATAAGTACTGAACATAATACTGCGTAAAATCCATGACCTGGCCAAAGCCAAACATAATTAAATAAATGTCTAAATTCTAGAAACAATGAAAACAATATAATACAAATCCGATACTGCCTACACAATTATTTGAGCACTACTAAACTAACATAACCAATAGTAAGCTCCACTCCAAAGCGAAGCTCACCAAAAAGTTGTAGCACTACTGGAGGATCCTGGTGTAACTGGATCTATAGTTGTATCTATAGGAGAAAAAAAAGAGGAATGAGTTCATCAAAACTGATAAGTGAGTCTCCACTCACAACTCACATGGGACAACAACAATTATACATAACATATACATGCAACATTAAAATATTTATGTATAATTACATCTAACTATACTAAAATAATAATTTAACTAAATCCATGGCAATAATTAGTAGATAAATAAGAAATAATCTGTACATAAATAATGAGCTAATAGTTGAATCTAAGCCAAAAGTTAATTTGATGGGCATCTAACTAGGTCTCATAAATGGACACCACACTAGGTTCCTTACCATGGGTGAGCTAGTCCTCTATGGACCACTTGGTACCAAGGTTAACGATCAATTATGTAGCCGTTACCTCGTTGATTTGTTTCTCACTATTTATTGGCTAAAAATTAATAGCAACAAAATTTATTGTTCATATAATACTTGGGATTCATGAAATTTTCTGCTAATAGGATAAATATAAATCATACATACAACAAGTATGGTCCCATGAGTTTTCTAAAATAATAATTTGTCATGATAACTACAAAATAATAATTTTCTAAAATTTCTATAATCCATAAAGACATCTTTTTTTGCATAAATCATTCTAAAATTTTAATAAATAATTTATACAATACGAGAAAGTAATAATAATGACCAAAAGTATGGCCATGAGTTTATTAAACCCACTCATCGTTGATAACTTGGAGAAGTGTTTCCACTGACAACTTGACCTTGAGGAGCTAGAATGACACCAATAACTGTCAAATAATATAATGAAAATATAAACAATTTAAATTTATCATCCAAACTGAGTTTGGGATGATAGGAAGAAAAATATTGAGAGAAAACTATGCCAACAGGACTCAAATTTACAGACTACATAAAAAGAGGAAGAACTGAAATTCCATGAAGATTGTAACCCCCTAGTACTTATTTCTATATACTCGAGTCACATAAAAATCAATACCAAGGAATCGCGACATATTTCATGAGCCTTCCAATATTAGACATAAATGTTGCTAAAAGTTCTAATGAAAATTTGGCATAGTAATGGCATAGGTACAAAACCTCCTGGAAGGAAATTATAAGCAAAATAACCAAGTCATCCATAACTCAACCTGTTGTTCAAAATATGACATTCTAGTATCTTACATATCATCATCATAAGGCACTCAGTGCCATTCAATTCACAACATGAACACAGGAATGTAATATCAGATAAGCGGCCTCAGGCTACAAAATACAAAATATAGAAGGAATAGAAGGTCTCACAACCCAAATACAAAAGAAAGATCCAAGTATCAACTCCAAAAAAAATGACATGTAATTCCATAAGCATTTCAAAATATCAAAAGAGATCAAGTGATATAGCGCAATCTACAAGCAAAGCAAAAGCAACAATACTCAGCGCTAAGTTTCTCATAGAGTCTACCTGCTATCTAGAGATGATATGGAAAAAGGGAAAAGGGTGAAAAATCAATTGAAATCTTAGTAGGGGCATATGCAATTAACGTGACATCATATTCATCTCTAGTCTACATTGGTTTCCTTTGAAATCATTAATATACAATCATGAGATTCAATTTTAGAATTTTGCAACCATCCTTTACCAAGGTAGAGGTGTCTTTTAACATGGTCTTGGCATAAGATGTACATGCATACATGAAAGAACTTTACTACTATAATTAAAGAGACGTACATACATGGAAACCGGACTAAGCTTATTTAATAAATATCACAAGCATGCATAATGGCTATCCTAATGCGAGATATCAAAAACATCATAGATAAGATCTTTTCTTTGGTCCTATCTACCTCGTAACCTTTGTGTGTCTATTTATTCCTATTGACCTCACTGTTCTTTCCTCTCATTTGATCTTGGTAAGGATACTTTAAAAGCTATGAGCTCATGCTTAACCGGTTGTCAAGATTCCTTAATACAAACCAATATCGAAACCTTCATGTGTACAATAAAAAAAGTCAATGCCCAGTCGTCATTGATCCTCAAAACGATTCATGTCGGAACCCTTTTCGTCAACATAAGTCGACCTTTAATCTTTCTGTCTTAATTATAACTTCTTATTCTTAGTTTTTCCTTTCTTCTCAAAGTCATTGTTTTCCTCATAAGCAATGCAAACATAAGTTCCAATAATGAATTTCTTACTTTCATTTGGACAACTAATCAAACACATGACATGCATTTTTCACAAATTTCATATATCAAGTTTCACCCCACTAAACACACCACCAAAAATTATATTTGCAAGTTTTTATGCATAAAAAATAAGGATATACATGTATATATGGATCAAACACTTAATTTTCATCAAAATCACATCCAAAACATAATCTAAACATGGTATAAGGAGGGTGCTCAACACATGGCCGAAAATCAACTTATCCAAACACATGGCTTCAAATTTCTCAATTCTCATCAACAATAAGAGCAAGATATTGAACATAGACTCAAAGAAATCCCACTTTTCAGATTTTAAAACAACCAAGAACAAAAACCCGCATTAAACAAAATTAAGTACTAAAGACAATGAACTAATTAAAGGAAAAATTGCAATAAACACCCTACCAAAAGATGATTTTTACTAGAGATCAAGACAACCACAAGCTTCTTGAAGTTTGATCTCCTAAGTAAGGAAGCAAAACCCCTTTATTTCCTTGATCTTGAATTTGGTCTGCTCAGAATAGGTAGAAGGAGGCTTTTTCTTAAAAAACTAATGGTGGATTTGAGTTTGTTGAGTGGAAGACTATAAAAAAATGCATTTATTTGTTGGATTTGGTGAGAGAATTGAAGAAGATATGAGGTTAAAATGGTGGAGGACGATGAGAGAAAGAAAGGAAGGAGAAGGAATAGATAGAAAAATGATGGAGGTGTGTGTGTTACCATGAATGAAAGAAAAGAAAAGGGGTTTGGGTTTTTATTTTTGTTTTATTTTTATTTTTGTGAGAGTGTGGATATGTATGAGAAGGGTAGTTTGACAATTATGTATATCTAAGTGAGCGTAGGCTAAAACTTTCACACACAAGATCACTAACATAAACATGAAATATCTATTAAAATATTATTTTCACACACCTCTAATTCCAAACAATGATTATTTAATTCATCCATTTTAGAGTTTAAATTTCAAAAGGAAACACATAGAGGGAAATCAAATTTTACTAAAATGCTAAAATTAATTATAGATGATTAATTGTCCATTAACTAACCAAAGTAATTAGCATATAGAAATTGGGGCGTACAAATATCACTTACCGAAAGATATTAATCGGAGAAAATTGAGTGAAATCACATTTATCTCTCTAGGAAAAATTCCTTCGGTGGTTAGGGATTTTAGAAAAATATTTGGAAATATTATAATGTGCCTAAAATATACTAGGAGTATAAAACGAAGAAAAGAAAAAAATGAAATTGCAAAGCGAACTTAAGTTGCAAAAGGCGCATTCGTACACACACACACACATATATATATAGGTATATATATAATAAAAATAAAATTAAAAAATGTGCTTTGTGTGCCCCGTGTGATTATTATTATTATTATTATTATTATTATTATTATTATTATTATTATTATATATAATTGAAAACGCAGCATGCAACTCGTTCTTTTTTTAACGTGAATATATGTTTGTTCTTTTTAAACTTTTTCTTATATATATATATATATATATATAATAACTTTACTTATATAGTTACTTTTTGAAGTAAGTAATAATAATACTAATAATAATAAAACTAACGGAATAATAATATCAACATGCTATCTGTTTCTCTTATAATATTATTAGAGTGTTTCATGCATGTATATCGTATTATGTTAAATTGTCTACCAAATTAATAGTAATAGTAATAATAATTCAAATATTAATAAATTTCGTATTTGGGGTATTACAACCCGGCAACCTAGGTGGGTCCCGGAAGACCTAGGCCTGTATAGAACTTGTCCTGACACGTGTACACTAGGTATTACAACTGACACAATTAAAAGAAATATATCGGGGATAAATTAGTTCTTACAAATTTGAAAGTTCTCTATTAATACTTCAAATTGGTCCTTTTACACATGTTCGTACAATTAAAAAAATATATTATACAAACCTATATAAAGAATCAATTTGTCTTTGTTTTCGAATTAGGAGAGACCAATAAGGGATTTTCAAATCCTAAGGTATTTATTTGTCCTCCAATATATTTTGAGCGATCAAAGTAGATATTTAGTCTTAATAAATAAAATAAAAAAATGTAAGACACAAATTCATAGCTGAAATTTAAATCTTTTAAAACACTTTTGGGTAAACAATATTTTTGGTTATGTTGCAAGGTTTCCCATTTCTATTTAGATAATATTTTCAAACTACTTCTTGACTCACTCTTGAGATAACCATATAAAGTTGTCCATAGTGAAGATAGATTTGGATTAAAATAATCCAACAAATGACAAAGATTGATCTTGAATTTGGTTAATGCTTATTGTAAAAGGGAGTGATCGTGAATATAATTGTCTTCTTTGAGAGTAAAAGATAAAGTTGTCGAATAAATAGGGGCGACAACGCATGTATCCCCTCCTAAATTTTAATTTTTGATACTTTATATAGATATATATAGTTGGTCCCTCTCTCAATTTTTTTTATATTTATACTTTAACAAAAAAAAATGAAAAAAGAATAATGATATATCCTCCTAATACATTTTCTTTCAAATCCCCCAACATATTAAATCAAGTAAGTTTTGATTTTTTTTTTAATTATTTTATCTTTAATTGTTCATTTTTTTATCAAATAAATAAAAAAAACCCAATTTAAATTTTAGAGATTAGTTCATATAAACTTTTTACTTAATTAGATCTTAAACATTGTAATAGACATTATGTTGTGCATATGGTTTCTTGAGTTTTGATTGTGAAATGTGCATCTTTTCTTGGAACAAACCCTTAATTTGGTCTTAACAAAAATAGCATGAGACAAATTGGTTTCCAAAGAAAAGTGTAATCTCTCATAATTAAAAATATATGACAAAATATCCTCACTTTAATATTTTTGAATGATTTAGATGACAAATTGATCCTTAATAATTTATAAAATAGTTTAATTGATTGCTAATAAAAATATAAATAGGATAAATAAGTCCATTAAAATACTTTGAATGGACTATCTTGCTTGCATTTTTAATTGTGAGGGACCACGAAATGTAAATACATATATATATAAACCAATTTGTTTATCACTACTTTTTGTTGGGAACAACTTGAAATTTATTTTTTTCTTTTCTATATTGTCACTTTCGTTTGAATTTTTAAGTTGGGTAAAACCTGAAGAAGTATACATTATTATTCTCTACATGTATATTATTTTTTAATATTGGCATCATTTTAAAAAAGCACCTAACTATACCTCCGTGAATAATGAAATATCAAAGTGAATACTTTTATTGTATTTTGGGCCATTTTTTTGTAAAGGTATCTTGATCCATTTGTCTCCTTTTAGTAAATTAATATATTTCTACTTTATTACAATATATTTTATAATTAATAAATAATCATAAATGACCTCGATTTACCTCATTTCAATTATTCATCTTTCCTTTTATGTTCTCTTAGAAAATCATAATATCAATTTTAAAATATATGTTATAATTAATAAAGATCATGACTAACCTCAATTTATGTCATCTCAATAACATCTCTCTTCACGTATCATTTGTAATTAAATATTAAACATTTGTACTTAATTAAAGGTTAAAAATATATAATGTATAGAATTGCACTGTATTAACAAATAATTAATAACTTATATATTAATGATAGTATAGTAAATCTTACAATCATTTTTGGGATTTTGTTTATTTGGGTGGTCTAAATTGTTGCAAGATCTTTGGAGAAAAAATATGATGTGTTGTTACTGATATTATTTAAAAATCAGTCTAATTTCAAAATGATATCAGTTAAAGAGAATAAAGAGAAAGTCTTCATTCTGAATGTTAATGACAAATAAAAAAGAATGTTAAGATTTATATAGTAACCCTTCAAAGCAATATCATAATAAGTATGACCAACATATTCAAAGCATATAACCAATGAACATGGCAAATCCCCTTTGAAACAATGGTGATAGAAGAGTAAAAAGAATCAAGTCATAGGTTTCCTCTCATAAGTCAAGCTACAAGACTAAAAGCAATATATCATATCTTAGCTAGCAATTGGTTCATGTATATAATATGTATTACGCTTATGCATTTTATCATGCATTATATTGTATGACGATATTGTCTTCTTCTTCTTCTTGGTTCCTTTTTCAACCAAAGCTAAAGATGCACAAATACGCATAGCTAAGTAACTATAGGAATAACCTTGCTATTTAGTTTTAAACTGTTTTTCACTAATGGTACGAATGCAAATGACATTATTTGATTGGAAACAAAATAGAATCAGAACTGAAAAGAAAAAGGTGCATAGGTTGTAGATCAGATAAATTGAGCAAATAATATGTTGATGAACTTGTTAAGCAATCAAGCACAAATCACTAATAAACAAATAATAACAGCTAAAAATTAGTTAGACATTTTAAAAGTTAATTGGAATGTGTTGTTATCACCATTGTGATGAGCAATAATAATAATAATAATAATAATAATAATAATGCAAAATTACAATATATAAATGCAAAAGTTAATTCTAAACAAACAAAAATCAACGTCCCAAAATATGCATTGTTTAAAGGTGCTTCTTACCTTCGAGGGCCTCATGACCAAATAATGACTCAAAATAAATTTTGTCTTGCCCTCATGTTAATATTTTATGTGGACCATGAAAATCTCAATTCACGTTAAAAGAACTTTAACCAAAATAAACTTGAGAAGTAACCTAAAGAACTCTTCATTGACGTAAGAGGTGCAAATGACATCCATTGATGATTACACAACCATTAACACCATACCTTACAAATAAAGAAATCTAGTAAAAGAATTGTTCACTATAGTTAATAAGAATAATAAGACGATTAATAAAGATGTAAAATTTGATTATCATACTATTGGAATAGTAGAAGACTTCCCATTTAGTGATTCAGAGACAACCTATGAAAGAGAGGAAAAAGATGAAAAAAACATTGATCAGTTATGGACTTATGGAATTTACAAAGAAAAATGTGTTCTCTCACCTTACCCGTTAAAAGCGATCAAATTATAAACTTAAAATATGGTCATTGTGATGAAAATAAACTAAGAGAAAGACATAGAAAATTAAATAAATGCCAGGAAAGGGATGGAAATGGAACTTGCAAAGCAGGCTAGAACATTTGAAATCAGGGAAAGAGTAACTCATTGTTGTCTATGTTTCCATGATTGTGGTGCTAATAAGCTTCACCATATCCTTCCAAGCAATGGAATTAAACTAGAGACAATGAAGCAGAGACATTAACAAAGATTGAGATAATAATAACAGATAACTTATGAAACCAAAAAGAAGGAGAAAAAGTAGATGAAGAAGAGAAACAAATACAATATTAAAAAACTAAAAAGTAGATATTAGATAATAGAATTTGATTTGAATAATTCTAAATAGTTGATACCATTATTAGTCCATATATCCCGTTTACTTTGATTTGAATTAATTAACTTTCCACCAGTATGTTCAACCAAAAACTTGTGTTGAATTATTTATAACCGATTACATAGAGCTTTCCACATTCATTGCCAATCAAAAAATTGATTTAATTGGTATATCACCGGTTATAATCTCATATCTAGCAAATTAATTTGAGGGTTATATACATTTTACCCTCTAAATTTTAGGTCATGCAGTAATTTATACCTTAACTTTTCAAAACCTTCACCACGACATTCTAAATTTTTAAACTGCAAAAAACTCATACTTTTTCAAAAAGTGCAAAACTTTAAGTCGTAGCAGGAGTCAAGTTGCACATAATAAAAAAATGGGGTTAATTGGTAGAATTAAGGTAAGGTGTCAAGTTATATAAATTAGAAATATCATGGGGTTAAGTGCATATAAATCTTACATTCATTAGTTACCAAAATTATGTTGAGGGTGTTTTGCAGTTTGAAATGTTTAAGATATCGCGATACACATTTTGAAAGGTTAAGAATATCATACGATCTAAAGTTAGGAGGTAAAATGCATTAAACCCTTAATTTAATTGCCAATCAATTATCCTATTGTGCTATAGCGAAGTCAAA
Source organism: Dalbergia oliveri (assembly GCA_030441495.1). Classification (NCBI taxonomy): domain Eukaryota; kingdom Viridiplantae; phylum Streptophyta; class Magnoliopsida; order Fabales; family Fabaceae; genus Dalbergia; species Dalbergia oliveri. The sequence goes on from JAMLFY010000004.1 coordinate 7,444,641, forward strand.
ATTGCATTCACCTAATGATCATCAATTATATTTTAATGATATATATAATAAATATGGTTATAATTTTTTTAAAAATTATTAATTATTAAAGTTATTAAAATTGTGGACCCTAAACTATTCTGGAAGTGACATATGAAAAACTTTCCTCCAAAAAAGTTTTGAATATTAGTAATATGGATATAGATATAGATACACGTATATATATCGTTTCAATTATTGAGATGGATGATTTTTGCAAGAGATACTATGTTTATTTGATTTTACATTAATATAATTAATTTTAAATATAATTGATTCTATTATATTATTTTAATTAGAATTGATTTTAAAGTAAATAATTTATATTTGATAATTTCTCCAAAAGTAATTTCAACAAAAAAATAAATTTTCATATCTCCCATAATTGATTTTAGGCTATAATTGATTCAAAGATTTCAAAATCAAACAACATTATAATCCTCCAAATTCAATTATAAGGCTCCAAATGAAAATCCAAACATATTGATATACGTTTATTTACACAAAATCTAATTTGGATTTGAATTATAAAGCTCGAAATGAAAATCAAAACATATTGGTATACGTTTATTTACACAAAAAATCAAGCTTAGTTTCTGCTTGAATGATTATGCTGTAACTTTAGTGCTTAACCACCTATATATGTTGCACATTAGTTCTTTTGATGGTAATCATAATAATAATGCTAGTAAGTATTAGCCACCATAATAATAATGTTATTTGGTATAAAAATCTCCTGAAGTGATGAGTCTAATACTCAAGCCACGACCAACCACGGTCCACTATTGAGTGTAAAAAGATGCTATACAAATCGCCAGGGCCGGAGGGTCATTGGGATCAGGGTTGGGCATGGCCATCCTTGAAGTTTTTATTTTTCACATAGATTTATATATTTATATATGTTTGGCTCCCCCTTAAAAATTTTATACGTTAATTAGAGAAATTTATAGGATGATATGTTATTATTTTAAAGAAAAAATTAGATAAATTTATTATCTTAATAGTTCAATTTTATTATCCACTCTCATTTTATTTTATTTTTTTATTGTTTGTTTCTATCTAAATCAGCAATTGAAATTTAAATATTTGATGTCAATTTTTATAAATATTTTACTTAGTCATATATTTAAATATTGTAATAGATAAAATGTTGTGTGAATTTGTGTTTTTGGAATTTTGATTGGAATGCATATTTTCTTTTAAAATAAACCCCTCATTGGTCTTTGTCAAAAAAAAAACGTTGAACAAATTGATCCTTTAAGTAAATAAAAAAATCATTTCATAATCCCTCGCAATTAAAACTACAAAACAAGTTAGTTTGTCTTTAGTATTTTTGAGTGACTTATAAGACAAATTGATCTTTAATGATTTATAATAATTCAAATTGATTGTTAATAAAAACACAAATAAAACTTGTATAAAAAAGTTCAAAATAGAACAAACAAATTTATTAAAATATTGAGAATAAACTAACTTGTTCTATATATTTCTTTAATTGTTAGGACCTTAAAATATATTTTTTTTCCTAAAAAACTAATTTATTTGGCATTATTTTTGTCACAGATCAACTTAAAATTTATTCTTTATATATATTGTGATTTTTTTGGAAATTTTTAGGTTAAGTAAAAATTATAAAATTATTATTATTTTCTAATGCGCATTGTCTTTTAGTGTTGACCCCTCAAGAAAGGGCTTAGCTCCATCCCTGCAAGTAGCGTACAAATTACTTTGACACAATAAAGAAGAATCTTAAGATAGCTAAAGAAAGCGGAGCCACCTTTTTATCATCAAGAAAAAAAAGACATAAATATATTTTGAGTTCTTATAAATATAAGCTATTTTTATTTTGGTCCTTCTACAATTTTTATTTTAATTTTGATCCATCTTTTTTTCATTGTTATATTTTTTATTGTTCTCAATTCTCATGTAGAGTTAATATCAAGTGGTGATATATATAAGGACTAAAAAATATTCTTAAAATATTTAAAAGGATAAAAATAATATTTTCAATATTTATAACAGACTAAACACATGACTAAAATTTGGAAGGACACAAATCATTGGTGGGATTGTTTGATATCATGTGACACATTAGTGACCATAGAACACCTCTTTTCTAGATTTTATGGAGGTGCTAAAAGATTATTGAAGGGCCTAAGAGAACATCAAATACTTTTCAGAGCTATGCATTTTGGTCATTGACAGTATCATTTTTTTTTTTTTTTTTTTTTTATAAGCAATGTAATATTCAGTCCTAGCGAATGTTCAAGTTAGCTACTGAATTGTATATGTTGGTAATTTTTGTTCAAGTTGTAAAATATAAGATATATTAGTCTCTGGTTCTATTTCCATTATTGTGTTGCCATATTTTTTTTGTTGACATGTCAATGATAAACTAACATTTTACTTGACCTCCTTTAATTACATTGTATGGAATTTGAACCTGTTATTCAACCATGATACCATATCACCCTCTTATGCCTAGTAGGATGTTAGTCTATCACTAATATACCACTTAACGTGACACATTAGTGAATGCAAAGTAATAAAAATGGAGTCATAGGCTAATTTAACTCATATTTTACAATATCAGGAATTAAAAAGTTAGTTTATAAATCTTAAAGACCAAAATGGCTCATACATACAATTTTGGAGAAAAATTGGGCATTGCTTTATTTGGTCTCCTCTTTCTTTTATCATTTGTTCATTTTGTTGATCCTAACTCCCAAGCTTGACATAATTGACATTTACCACCTTCAGCATGTTTTTCTTTTTTCTATTTTATTTTCCATCTTTCTGTCCGAAAAGTTGATTTCAATGCATGAACATGAATAGGGTCCATCCACTTTAGGCTATGATTAGAAATAAAATAGAGGGAGTGGCAAGAAATGATAAGGCTAAAGTTAAGTGGCAATTGTTTGGAAGTAGTTTAGAGGAAGGAGTGACATAGCAGAAAGGATAATGTGTTCCCCATTGCCACTCAAAATTAGGCTTTTTTGACCGTAATTGAAGGGTCAAAAAGGGAAATGAAAACAACTTATAAATAAGGGAGAATAGTCTCTTCCACTCTACTCCTTACTTTTCTTTTCCATTGTATTATTAGTCACTCTCTTTTATCATCTATAAAAATCTCAATCATAGCCTTAGCAAAAATGATGCTGCTAGATTGTTAGGTTAAAAAGTATCCTTATAGTACTTTTCTTTTGTGGTTTTTTTTTGGTCGAGTAGCCTTATAGTGCTTGAGAAATTGCTATGACAGTGTTATAATTTTGGACTATGATGCATCTTGCCCAAATTAGGGGTCACGGGTGGGGGCGGGCCCAGCTCTAAAATAAAATTGGAAACGTTAGTTACCCATTTTAGGTGACTGGTGGGTTGACGGCAGAGCCAAAAGTACTTTTTAATATTTTAATGAATTTTTTTAAAAAAAATGTTTTTAAATAATATTTTTTATTCATGTATACTCAATTTTTCAAGGTCCATAACAATTATATATCAACTTTAACAAAAAAAAATGTTATTGTTAATAATGTTGTTTGTGAGTTATGACAATGTTTTATTTTTAAGTTTTAACTTTTAGTAAATATTGTTAGCTATAGAGTGTTATTGTGTTGGTGAGGATACACATTTCTTACTTTTTTCTTTTTTTGGTCATACATTTCTTACTTTTTTAATCAATAAATTGTAAATTTTTTCTAAAAAAAAAGGCCCGCGGAGCTCTGTGAACCCCGGGTTAAACAGGTGGGTTAGGCTAGATGAAATTTTTTGATTAAAACTTCAATCTAATCCATAAAAAATGATGAATTTGAGCGACCCAATAAACTTATATCATTTTGATATCTCTAGGTCAAATGAACCAGTATAGCTCAGAGTTTGTTTGGCAATCACCGATCATTTTTGTCTTTGTTTTTGTTCATCACTGGGCAGTGATCTTGTTTTCTTTTGGCCACTGGACAGTTGGTTTTGGTTGATTGGGCACTGGGCAGTTTTCTTTACCACCTCCTATTTGGATGAACGGGATATTTCTCCTCCCGAAAGGGGTTTTAATCCAATGGTATCAAATCTGGGCCTATTTCTGTTGTGTTGGGCCTTATATGTAACGACTTCGTTGTTGTAGTACAGAAAACGATCGGAACAAAAACCCCTTCTGACCAGAAAAGAAAAACCCTTATCTTGTAAACTAAGAAAATGATGAGTTTTGAACAAAAAAGCACAATAGGCGTGGAGCAGATGGCAAACTTATTTGCCTCTTATGATGTGCACCCGCCAGAGCTAATAATTGTTATGTCATTATTATTATTATTATTATTATTATTATTATTATTATTATTATTATTATTATTATAATTAAATACTAGCATATATAATTAAATACCAATAATTAAACATAATTATTGTTTTTAGCGATAACCAAAAATAATTGTTATATCACTATCATTATTACAATTAAATACTAGTATATATAATTAAATACCAATAATTAAAAAAAATTGTTTTTCTAGCGATAACCAAAATTAATTGTTATAATTTTAGCAATTGAAATAAGGGTGTAACAATAGCTACTCTTTTTGCAATAAGGTCTTCAGCAAATACATTATGCTAAATATGTAATTATTACTTCCCATGCATCTAAACATCTAGAACCGAAAAAGAAAAACAAGGAAAAAGAAATTAGAATGCACAGCTGTGAAATTGTGTTGAAAAAACGTAAGACATAAAATAAGTCACAGCTGTAACAAGCGATAATTTTCAAAGAAGGAACAATTAACGTTTTGCTTTGGTGTGGTAAGAGGGACAAAGTGAGGATTTTCTGTCTATCTATCCTTTTTGTGTCCCCATGTCACCAGATCCACACAGCACCCCAATAACAAACAAGTCCACAGCGCAGTTGAACTTGAGACTTACACTCACCGACACTATAACAGGAATACGCAGGATTTACAGCACTTTACTGGCCCCAACTTCCGCTCACGGCTATCTCATGTTTTATTTTAGAGTTAATGGTAATTTTAGTTTTGATTTTTTATTTATGAGTTATTTTAGTGTTTAATTTTTTAAATTAGTTAAATTAATTCCTAATATTATATAATATGAGTCAAATTAATCCCTTATTTCCTTTTTATTTAACATTTTATCAATTAAATGATGATGTATTATGTTAAGTGATACCTTATCATATCATAGTTATATGAAGTAAAATAAAATTTAAAATAGCTTATTTTGATATCTAAAATTACACAAAATGAGTCATTTTATAACTTAAAATAAATATTTAAATGATTTATTTTTGTATAATTTTAGACACAAAAACGAGTCATTTTAAACTTTATTTTTTAATGACATGGTAAGTCAAGGTATCATTTAAGGTTACTATTATTATTTAATTGACAGAATATTAAATAAGAATGGATTGGGAAACTAACATGACTCACATTTACAATGTTGGAACAATTAACTCATTTTAAAAGTTAAGGATTAAAATAACTCATAAATATAAAATGAGGATTAAAGTAAATATTAACTCTTTATTTTCTTTCATTGGGTTTTTTAAAATCACTCATCGAGGAATGAATAATGAATAACTAGTAACATCTGTATTTTTGGTCTAAACCGTAGAACTATATTCAGGACTCAAACTCGAAATCTTTGATAAAGTAAAACAGTCTATCAGATGATCTAAAGGCTCGTCGATTAGTATGTTGTATTGAATAACAAGTTTTTGAAATTTTAAAGGTCATGAATGCGATAAAAAATTTAGACAATTTTGTTTTTAAATTTTTTTTAGTAGGACATTACTTAGAAAAACCCTTACTATAGGCATTAGTTAAAAAATCCTTATTTTACTTCAATGACACATGGTAGTTAAGTATCATTTAAGGTTACCTATTATTATTTAATTGACAGATCTATAATCTATAATACTAATATTTTAGTCTATAAAGGAAACTTTTACAAATGTCGCTTCTAGAAATTTAGGTCTAAAATTTTCATTTGAAATTTGAATTCTAATCTATATTTATTACACTTAATTGATAAATATCAATCACATAAATCATAATTAATTATGAGATATCAATTATAAATCATAATCTCATTTTCACTTCACAACTCAATTTCAAAACCCATAAAATATTGCAATATCGCTATGTAATTTTTTTTATTGGTTGAATTTGTAAATTTTTATTCTATATTTTAAATTTATAAAATAGTACTTTTTTTCGTTCTAATATATTTCAAATTGTTATTTTATGATTATATTATTTGGCTTAATATATAGTCATGATTTCTTTTAAATGTATTATAGTTTTATACGAAACGCATGATTTATATATTATCAATGAATGTATAATTTGAAATTAACTTATATGATAGATTTCAATCAATATGTAATTATCAATTTGTAATTAATATAATCTATCCAAATGATGTCAATCATAAATAATAGATGAATATTTTTAAATTACATATTTTATTTGAAAACATGTCTATCAAGATAAATAAATTAAAATCCTCTTGAATTAATTCAATGCTAATTTAAATAATTTAGTTTACGTTTTGAAATATATTTTTGCTTTTAAAAATATAAAATATTTACTATGATATATTTATTTTGACTTAAATTTAGAGAATTTTCTTTATTTAATACTTGAGTATTTTTTATAAACTCACATATACTCTATTATCATTTAATTTTAAAATAATTTTTTCAAGTATAGAAGTTGTTCACTTATTTTAAATGAGATTCATGAGATATTTTAAGGTTTTCAATATGGTTTAAATATGATTTTTTTTGTTTTGATAGATTCAAATTATATTTAAATATGATAATTAGCGGTTGAATACTTTAATTTTACATAATTGAATACCTGTGTAAAATATCTTTTTACATTAACAAAGCATGAAAATTAAATTCTTAGAATAATATATTGTAAAAATTAATGAGATATATATCTTTGTCATAATCTATGTTAGTTTTGACAAGTCCATGAATTTAGAAAAGATATATTAAATTGATATAATTGAGTCAACCTTAAATTTGTACTATCATTGACATAGTAGTTATATTAATTTAAAATATTTTATTAATTAAAATCACAACAAATATTATCATGGTCAACAAATTATAACTAAAAATTTAATACCACAAATTAACACATAAATATGATCAACCAGTCACTCTTTAATTAATCAATCACACTCAAATTTAAATTAAAAATTTAAAGAATAACATTAATTGCATATCATTTTATTTTTGCATGTCAGATTTAATTAGTATAATATATAATTTATAAAAAATTATTATAATATATAAAATTTGCTACATTATACTGTAATGATATTGATAATAAAAATATAATAATACATGTTATACTATATTAGTTTTGATATTTTAATAAAACTTAATATCATAGTTAACGTGTTTTCAAAGGAGTTAATATACTCTAATCTATTTATAATACTAATAACTAAGATTCATTATGTTGATAGTTTCCTATGTGTCATTAATAGATAAAATTATGTCCGTCATTTTCATAATCTTAATATTTAAAGTGAGTTTTTAGATTTAATTTACCTTCTAATTATTAATTATTTTTTCTAATCATACATTCATATCTCTCTTCATTAAAATTATTTAACAAATAATAAATAATATAAATAAAATAATAATTGAATGTATTATACCATTAAAATTATATATATGTATATATAATTATAGTATTAAAGATAACAAAGCTATTATAATTACATTGCCAAAAAAATATTAACAAATCTATTATAATTATAATAATTAATGATAACAAGAAAATATTAGCACATTTTATTTTTTAATTATCTTTATTGGATTTAATTTGCATCATGTATGTATTTTTATTTTTTATTTGAATTATGTTGCATTAATGATATTTTTTATTATGGATATTTGTGTTTCAAATTTTAAAGTATTTTGAAATTTTTTTGTTTTTTGAAATCTTTTTAATAAACCTGAATATCATCATAGGATTCAAATCTCCATAAGAAATGAAGAACGAAGACCCATGACAAGGATGAGAAGGGAGATAAGAGGTGAAATTTTAAATAAGGATAAGGTTGGGGAAAGGGAGTTTCTAACTTTAAATGAGGACTTTTTGAAAATTATAATATATATATATATCTCCTCATTTCACTATACCATATTTAATTTTTTATAACCTACGTATTCCAACTTTTCAATTCCACAATTGTTTTATATAAGTTTTTTTTGGAAAAAATACTTCAATTTTTTAACATTAAAATATTTTAAAAAAATCAATCCCACAATGTACACTTCTTTGATAATGGTACTAATTATTTATTAATTATTTTAAAAATTTAAATAATTATATTACTTTTATTGAAAATAATTGTGCAATTGATATACTACTCCAATAATTGAGATGACATAAATTAAGATTATATATAATTTTTTACTAATTATAACACATTAATTATAACGTTTATTTTAAAATTGATATTTTTAATTTACTAAAAGTATGTATAAGGAAAGGGGTGCAATTGAAATCACATAAATTGACTTTATTAATTATTTTTTATTAATTGGAAAATATATTTTATTTTTATAAATTAAATATTTTAACTTATTAAAAAGATATAAATGGCTAGGGATGACAAAAAAAATCACTGAAGTGGGTACACGTAGGATTAGATTACCCATAATAGAAATGAGAATAAGGATAAATTTTGTCTTCATAGAGGTGGAGTCCATGTTTGTTAAATGGGCAGAAAAACACATATTTATTTTTTCAACGATCTATATTAGATTTACATTATATATGTATTTTTTATTTTTAATTTGGATTATTTTACATTATTAATATTTGTTATTATAGATATTTATGTTTCAAATTCAAAATATTTTTAAAACTTTTTCTTTTTGGAATTTTTTTTATTAAATTCTTGAATATGCAAGTAATTCAAATCCTCGCGGAGAATGGGAAATTGGGACACTTGGTGATGAGGATGAGGGATAAGAGACAAAATTCTAAACGGGAGGGGAGACACGTCTTCTCTATTCTAGAATATCTATTATCATCTCTATAAATAATTCATGGTATAATAAAATTATTCACTTATTATCTTTCATTATTCAACAATTTCAACTTTCAAGTGAATGTGTAAAATTTTCATAAAATAGACTCTTTATTATTATAGGTCATCTATTGAGATTTTTTTCAATCTTATAAGTATGATATTCAAAATAAAATATAAAATAGAATGACAAATTTATATTTTTTCAATTTATTTAATTATTTAACTATTAACTTATTTCAAAATAAATTTATATACTCAATTTTCTATAAGATATGTTTAAATAAATTATTTATTTTCTATAATAGTAAACAAACTATTTTTATTATCACCCCGTATATCGCATAGGTTAAACGATTAGTATTAAATAAGAATGGGTTACGGGACTAATATGACTCACATTTACAATGTTGGGAACTAATTTGACTCATTTTAAAAGTTAAAGATTAAAATAACTCATAAGTATAAAATGAGGGACTAAAGTGAATATTAACTCTTTATTTTCTTTCATTGGGTTTTTTAAAATCACTCATCGAGGAATGAATAATGAATAACTAGTAACATCTGTATTTTTGGTCTAAGGTAAAACTATATTTAGGACTCAAACCCAAAATCTTTGATAAAGTAAAATAGTCTATCAGATGATCTAAAGGCTCGTCGATTAGTATGTTGTATTGAATAACAAGTTTTTGAAATTTTAAAGATCATGAATGCGTTAAAAAATTTAGACAATTTTGTTTTTAAATTTTTTTTAGCAGGACATTACTTAGAAAAACCCTTACTATAGGTAGTAGTTAAAAAATCCTTGTTTTTCATTTGGCCAATTTTTTTTATCAGACCATTAATGGGATTTGTCACTTAATTAATTGGATGGATTATGTCGCATAATACACATACGATTAACATATTATGTTTTTTTAATTTCATTATTATTTTTATTTTCTTGGTATCCATCGCTAGTAATAATGACTAATACATTTGAGCTGGAAGCTACCCTAAAGGGGATAAACTTCTAACCACAAGACCATTTTTATATATACCGTAGAAATTGAACCTCTAGATATTTTAACTAATAGATATGAAAGTCAATCATATTTACAATATGGTAACATATAATTAAATAATAATATAAATTTTTTTATGATATAAGCATATAAAATTTAAATTCATATTAAATACTTGTAATCATATTTTTGGTACAATGCTTGTGATAATTTTCTTTTCATCAAAAGTTAAATAGAAATTCTATTAATGAAAATTAAAGATAAGTCCCATAGGATTACAAACAAAAGAAAACAAGTAAGGGATCACCCAACAACACTACTATTAAAATTAGGTAACAAAACACAAAAAACTTAAGAAGAAGAAGGAAAAACTAAGGAAAGTTCATCAACAAGTTTTGAGGGCCATAACTATTTCTTGAGGAACAATAACAACATTCTCAAAAATCAAATTTTTCCTAACTTTCAAATGTTTGCACCCCATGTAACACCCTAATAATTAACCCAATACACCTAGGCAGGATTTGATTAATTACTAGACTTTACTCTTTGCTTCAGTTCCTTAATCATGCTTTGAAAATACTTAGTGAAATTACGAGCCATTTTTTTTTTTAAACATAATTGAAAACGTGAGCCCCTTCGTGAATGATTTAGCAAAATTTAAAAGACACATAGGAATTTACAAACATCACATCATAATATATTGGCTCCATCATACAGCATCCATAATTACATATCATATAGATATTTTGCCTATCAACAGAATAAGACTAAGTGTAGGCAATCTAATAAAACATAAATAATATATGGATGGAAGGACATCCATTAATGGCACCTAGTAATAACACTCAGGGATAGGGATAGATATCTGAAATATACGAGTGAAACTAGCAGGATTCAAGTTCAACTCCGTGAGCCTCAATGTGATTCACGAACGCTTCCTTCTATTTCTAAGACGAAATGGAAAGAAAAATAGAGGGAGTGAGAAACTTATAAAAGAATCTCAGTAGGGTACTCACCTCATGATGCATTGTGTCATCATCATCGTCCCCAGGAACCTCGGGTTATTATGAAATAGTGAGCATGCTAAGATTGATTTATTAAGTTCGAAAATATACTTTACCGAGGTTCGTCGGTTTTAATCATGCGTCTTATAATGCATCATAAACTTAGCATGTCATGTTTATAATGAACTTTTCCTTTCATATATAATAACATAGTTATGCATAAAATCACATCATATTCCTCATCATCATTTCATAATACTATGCATAGCAGAATATCATATTTCTCATCATCATCTCATAAATACTATGCATAGCAGAACATCATATTCACATAATGCATTTACTTAGTTTCTTAGGTGACTTAAAGTTACTTTCATCATCATTTTCCTGGGCCACCCTATACTCCACCCTTTTGGGAGTAATCTAGGTTATGAGCTCATACCTTACTAGTCGTCACCAGCACATACTTATCCCTTTTGATAAGTAAAAATTCCGTCTCTACCCTTTTGAGAGAACAGACTAGGGGCAAGAATCACCTTTTCACCGCCTATAGTTTGGGTCCAAAGGATCATTTTCTCATATATTTTGAGTCACCTTTAAGTCTTTGCATGTTATATCATAATACAATTCTTCATTCATAATCATCATAACATTTTCTCATTTATAGTCTTATGCCGAAATAATATATACCAACTGTAATCATGCATCTGGAGATTCCAGGAAAGAGAGGTGGGTCACAATGGACACGCTTAAATACCAAATCTTTCCTTAGCCAGAATCTTTCCAAATTGCACTCTTAAGTAATACACTTTCTTCCAGGAACAGAATATGTCTTTATTTCATGCATAAGTTTTCATTGTTTGCAACAACAACTATAACATACAAACCAGGGAATCAATCAATGACACCAAATTCTTAATAAGCATCAAATCACATTTTAAGTACACATAAATTACTAGCTTCCCATAAAATTCTTACAAAGTTTTAAAACTCTTTTAGAACTAATTCCTTTTGTTAAACTTGAAAGAAGTCATAGGACTTTAGGCCTAAATTAACCATGGGACCGATTTATAACTTGAAAGAATGTTCATAATTAAATCTTTCACTTAAGATAAAAGGAGCAAGTCTTGAGCTTTAGAGATTTAGGTGACATCTTTGAATTATTACCATGCTATGCAACCTTATTTTAATCTTATCTTTATAAGGTGATAGCTTGGAATTATAAACATGATATGCAATTCCATTTCTTTATCTTTAAGATTTAAGGTGATAACTTGAAAATTAAACATGATGCAAGAACTTGTAATATAAACATGATGCAAGAAACTGGAGCGGCGGTAATCCGCAGGGACCAAGTAGAGGGAGAAGAGAATCTTAAGCAACGGAAGCGGCGGTAGTCCGCATAGGACCGGTGAGGGAGAAGAGAATTACATTTTTTTTTAAGCTCCAATTCTCAAGACTTCTTAAAGAATAAATTCTTTAACTCCAATTATCTCATTTCTTCGCTTATGATTCATAAGCAAGTCTTTGAGCTCTAGGATTTTTAGGTGATGACATAAAATAAACATGCCATGCATTGACTCTTTTAGCCATTATAAAATAAAGTGAGAGCATAAAATAAACATGAGATGCAACTTCTTTATTATCTTTAGAGATTAAGTGACAACTTGAAATTTAAACATGAAATGCAAGCTTGGAAATTTAAACATGAATATGCAAGTTCATTTATTCATTCTTGAGAATTTAGTGATGACATAGAAAGTAAACATGGTTATGCAAGGCATAAACTTAAACATGGATGCAAGTTCATTTTATTTCTTTACTAGAGCTCCTCCAAGACTTTAGAGAAATATAAATTCAACCCAATATATCTTAGCAAGACAAAGTGAAAAATACATCTTTCAAGTTCTAAACTCAAGATCATAAAAACATCATAAAAATTTTATTCTTTAAAGTTTTGCATCAAGTGGAACTTTCAAGCTTTAGAGGCCTAACTTGTGATGGATTCACAACCCACCCTCAAGGTCCTCATCATCAAGCCATCATCTTAGTCCCACCTAGGCCATATGGCTGAATTGTTCAAAGAAAAAGGAAGAAGAAAACCAAATGGAAAAACTAGAGAAAATCCATGAAATCATCATTTTGAACCAAGAACAACACTTAGCAAAGCATAGAAATAAACTTAAAAACAACTCCCTACCTAATCTGATTTGAAGGAAAGGAAGAGAACTTGGTTTCCTTGAGTGAAATGAAAGAAAATATTCTTGAAAACTTGAAGAAAGAATTCAGCCAAGAGGAGGAGGAAATGAGAGCTTTTGGTGCTCCTAAAACTAGAATTTGTGTAAGTTATGAACTAAGCATCTAAACTATCTTCAAGCATGCCTATTTATAGAGATTTTGCAGCTCATAAATGGACAAAGGAAGGAAAGAAATCTGACCAAAAATTAGAGAAAAAAAATAAGGAAGAAAAATCATTTTGTTTGGTGGCTTAAAACATGGAATCATGTTTCCATGTTTTCATGATTCTTTGTTTTCATTCTTTGGATTTTTGTGTAATAATTTTCTGACTTATTACTCAATAATTTCGTGCATTACAGCCTTGTGGAAGAGGATTTTGTGTGTTCCATGTATTTTTTAGGTGTAGGCAAGGTATTCATGCAATTTAGAGAATTTACGGTTAAGGGTTTAAGTGAATTACTAAGCAATTTGGGTGTTTTAAGCAATTTTAGGTTCTAATCAATCTAAATAAATAATTTTGACTCTAGATTAGTAATTAGAATTTAATAAGCTTTAATTTGAGCCTAATATTGTTTAGGTTTCGTTAGACAAATCGAAAATCTCAAAATTTGCAAAACTGCACAAAGACGGGGCAAAATGGTCATTTCGCTAAAAACTTCCAGGGCCATTCGAACTTAACCAATGGCCAATCATAGCTTAAAAACACCTTTTAAAATATTTTAGTGAGGTTCGGGCTCAAGTCGGCACGCAATCGAATTCGGCAAGCAGGGCGTTTTGGTCATTTTGCGCGTCGAAACTCAAAATTGAGATTCTTCTCCTCTATTAACTCACACATAACAAACAATCCCCTATTATCCTCAGAACATCCCCTTGAGGACGGGCCCATTTTCTGAGTAAAATAACCTTAGGGGCATTTTGGTCATTTTACATGTACAGAAATTGGGGTTTGCAATATTTGCACGAATTGCTCCTAACTTTTCTTCTAACGTTATATTCCTTTATTAAGGATTGTTTGGTCTCAAATTTTATATAATATTTACCTACCGTAATTCGGTAATTCCTAATGACAGTAAAAATTATAATAAAAATTGGGTGTTACACCCCATAGAAACCCTAGAGAAATCTTCCTCCTAAATACTCATTTGTTATTACCATCTTCTAATATGTAAAATATAATTTTTAAATAACCATGATGAGCCTAATTTTACACGCAATGCATCAACATCCCTGGCAAAGAAAAGTTGGAAGGTATTGTCTCCATAATCCACAACTGTAAATCATGAATGATTCCAAATTGCACCTAAAGCACTCTCCATGGTCCATAGAGAGAACGACGTTTTCAAGGATTCATCCAACAAGGCTTTTGGTATATCCAATTTACACGTGGCAATAGACAAGTCCTAATGCCCTAGGGTCCCTTGGGAAGGCCCCAGAGGCATGAAAGGCCAAGGGTTGCAGTTCAGGTGTTATCCTGTAGAATTCTGCAACTCACTGTAACAAGTTATGCTTCCTAGGCGAGCGGGCTGGAGACTCGCTGCGAGTGGGCCCAATGTCGAATAGTATCAGAAATGACGTAGTTTCACTTAAAGAGCCTCACACCCTTTAAACACCAAACTTGGGCTCCACCCTAAACCAAAACCCTTTATCCCCAAACCCTCTCCCAACCTTTCTTTCTTAATCCAATATCAAATCCTCTTCCTCCAAGATCCAAGGTAAGTGATTGTTGTTGGTTTATGTTAGTTTCTTCCATGTTCTTCCTTCCCCATATAATGGGTGTTGCTATTCTTTATTGTTATTAAGTGAGGGTGTTCCCCAAGTATTGTTATAGTTAGATTAGAGCTCTCTAGGAATTGTTAGAGTTTAATCTAGAGTTTATGATTTTAATGGCAGATATTGGTGTTATCCCTCCTCCAGAACTCCGTTGATGTTGGTATCACTCCTTCCTCCCTTCCAAGTGAGTGGATTCAATCTTGTGACCTTTATTTTGGTCATTAGAGTTGTTTTCAAGTTTATGGCATAATGTTTAATGTTTGAGCACACTTCAAAGAGATTTTTGATAAATGTTGACTATGTCAAATTTATGAAATTATGGTTTTTTTTTTAAAAAAAAGCATAAAACTATATTTTAGAAACTTGTGGGACCATTGCTACTAAAATGATTTTGTTAATGAGCTAAAAGTATGATGACGATTATATATATATATATATATATATATAGAGAGAGAGAGAGAGAGAGAGAGAGGTTTTATGATTTCAACAATAGGGTAGTTATCAATAGAGTTCTAAATCTAGAGAAGAGCCTAGAATAGAGTTTTAGAGAAATAATTAATTTATGATTTAGAAGCTAGACAGTGAATTGATAGTTTTTAATTATCAAACGTATATTGATGCATGACAATTAGTAAGCATGAAGTTAGGGGTGAAAGTATGATGTTAGAATTACCTAGTTTATGAAATATATGTATACATGCACTAGCTTAAGATACAAATTCAGAACTTCAGCTTTATGGTACCAAGGGGTATGAAATTCAATATGATTCATAGCAACTCAGGTACATATTCTGTGGCTGAAATCAGAATGCCTACAAGCGGGTGATCCCTTGACATGATTTCACAACCATAGGTATGCTAAAGTCAGATTATTAGAGTTATATGAATCCAGAACTTTTAGAGTATTAAGAATTTAGGGGCTTATGTCGCGAGGGACTAAGCACCCACCCTTTAGTTATGTAATTTCAGTATTGTTATTTTTATTTATTTCCATTGAGTTATATATGTTGAGTATTATGAAACAACCATGGAGGCAATATAATAAACAATCATGGATGCAATATGAGTAAACAGCCATGGAGACAATATCAGTAAACAACCATGGAGGCAAATCCCATAAACGTTATGGAGGCAACCCCTTTTAAACGTCATCGTGGAGTCCAGAAATCGGGACCTAGTGAGATGCCCATAAAGAATAAGGATAATGATGTACAACAATGACCATTCTTACACATATATTTATATGAATATGTTTACTAAATTTAGAGTATTGGTATTTATGATTTAGAGAAGCTTATGGTTTTGTTTCACAATGTTCATACATATAAGTATAGAGTTGTTTTAGAGTTTGTTTTATCATTGTTGTTGTTATCATTATTAATATTATTGCATCCAAATTTTCATGCATTTTGTGGTCCCATGAAGGGGTAACAGATAATAATTTACTCACTGAGTTTTATGACAAAACTCACCCCTTCCTCTTTTATTTTCTTACAGATACAGTGTTAGCTTTGGATCCTCCACATCTTCCTCCTTAGCAACACTAGCGTCCAATTTGGGTGAGTTTCACATTGGCATGAAGCTATAGAGTTTTGCTTATGATAGTGCTCCAATGATGTGACAGGGTCTGGAACCATAAAATTAGTTTTCTTTTTATTTGTGTATACCATGATAGTATATTCCTGATTTGAAATCAATGATTTAGAATTCATGGTTATTTTGTATCAGAGAGCTCTATGTATGTTTATATTTTGTATCAAGATTTACAGTATTTATATTCTGGTTTATAAAATATCAGTTATAGTATATTGATTTTAAAGAACAGGTGAATTCTATGTATAAAACGAATTTATGATTTAAGTGGTTTTTATTGTGTAAAATGTGCATATAGTATGACTCAGCAATTGCGAAGCTTACGTGGATATGAGGTTACGTAACGGTTACGATCCAAATCAAGTTGTTATAGCTTTTCTGGAAATCCTCTAAATCGTGTTGAATCTCTTCATTCTCAAAGAAATAACCACTTTTTCTTCGTATCACAAGGTTCTTCTGGAGAAGTACGTGGTTAACTAGTTAGATGTTCCATGAGACCTGGATTGACAATTGCAAACTTTTCTTTGGACATTCTCACCAATGATTATCATAAAACCCCAAACCCTATCAATGTACAAAAAAAACCCGAAAGGACACAACATTAAATATATTGACGTGCTTGTAATCATTTTAAAAAGATCAATATGAATCATTTTATTTTTTTATTAAATGCCTCCTCATTATGTTAGATTCCTTAATTTGTGTCTCTTTAGCATATTTCCTTATGTAATAGCAATCTCTTTAATAATTAAACCTTTTTCTCTCCTAGTTGGAGTCAACAGCTCATCTTTAACCAATCCCTCATATTCAGCTACCATTTATTATTACCATTGTTATATACAAATTATATATTTACTGTTATGGACAAAAGCATGGATTGGACTGAACCCAAAATCCAATCCAATTATACAAGCCGAATAGAGCTGGCCTAGATCTACTACACACCGTTCACTAGAGAATTGAAGAGTTGTGGTACCTTGCATTTTTGAACTTGATCATCCTTTGTGTTACGAGGTATATTCTCAATCCCTATTTTTCATCTCGTTATATTAATCTTCTTGAAATTTAGTGAAATTTATTTCAATTCTCTTTTATTTAGAAAATTTGTTTAGAAAGTCTTTTTTTTTTTTTGAAGTGAACCCAAAATTTCAATTGTTGAAAACAATGACTAATCCCTTTTGTAGAGCTCACAAATGTGGACTTTGCCTCTAACTAAGAAACTTTTTTCATACAGCTAGTAATCAAACTCCTAAATATTTAAGAAGTTTAATTAGCTATTAATTATGCTAGGTCATGTGGTTTAATTTAGAAAATCTTTGAATGTATAAAAGTATTACACTAATTCCCTTCACATTTCTTTAAATTTGTGAAATCATTACACAATAAGAAGATCAGTATCATTATTAAAAAAAAAGAGGATAGTTGAAATGAATTTTATCCAAAGCCTTGAGATCAGTATAATTTACCATCATCATTATTAGGATTATTATTATTATTATTATTATCGATTTTGTTTGTTAACCAAGATTGATTTCATTTTACACTAAATCTGCGATTTAGACATCACAGAAGGGGTAAGAAGCAAGTAATTCCCCAATTTTCCATTGTCAACACAACGCAAATCTCTGTACAAGAAGCGCGTGTCGCAGCCCCCATTCTTCCTCCATAAATCAACCCGCATCAATACCATCATCACCTCCCAATCACGCCACCATTCATTCATTCCCCCAAATCTCAAACCCATCCCACCAATGTCGTCCGACAACAGCGCCGGCGGATCCAGATCCGCCACCAACGGCGACGCGCCCCCGGCCCGCCGCAAGGTTGCGCTGATAACCGGCATCACGGGGCAAGACGGCTCCTACCTCACCGAATTCCTCCTCGAGAAGGGGTACGAGGTGCACGGCCTCATCCGCCGCTCCTCAAACTTCAACACCCAACGGATCGACCACATCTACGTGGACCCACACAACGCCCACAAGGCCCGCATGAAGCTCCACTACGCCGACCTCTCCGACGCCTCCTCCCTCCGCCGCTGGCTCGACACCATCCTCCCCGACGAGGTCTACAACCTCGCCGCCCAGTCCCACGTCGCCGTCTCCTTCGAGATCCCCGACTACACCGCCGACGTCGTCGCCACCGGCGCCCTCCGCCTCCTCGAGGCCGTCCGCTCCCACATCGCCGCCACCAACCGCTCCCACATCCGCTACTACCAGGCCGGATCATCCGAGATGTTCGGCTCCACTCCTCCCCCTCAGTCCGAATCCTCCCCCTTCCACCCGAGATCCCCCTACGCTGCATCCAAGTGCGCGGCGCACTGGTACACCGTCAACTACCGCGAGGCCTACGGGATCTTCGCCTGCAACGGCATCCTCTTCAACCACGAGAGCCCCCGCCGCGGGAGAATTTCGTGACTCGCAAGATCACGCGGGCCGTGGGCCGGATCAAGATCGGGCTCCAGAGCAAGCTGTTCTTGGGGAACTTGCAGGCTTCGAGGGATTGGGGTTTTGCTGGGGACTATGTGGAGGCCATGTGGCTGATGCTGCAGCAGGAGAAGCCCGATGATTATGTTGTGGCGACGGAGGAGTCGCATACTGTGGAGGAGTTCCTGGAGGTGGCGTTTGGGTATGTTGGGTTGGATTGGAGGGAACATGTGGTGATTGATAAGAGGTATTTTAGGCCTGCTGAGGTGGATAACCTTCAGGGGATTGCTGATAAGGCGAAGAATGTGCTTGGGTGGAAGCCCAAGGTTGGGTTTGAACAGCTCGTGAAGATGATGGTGGATAATGATATTGAGTTGGCTAAGAAGGAGAAGGTGCTTGTTGATGCTGGCTACATTGATGCTCAACAACAACCTTGATCTTATAATAATAATATTAAGCTGCATTTCATTTCTTCTTCCTCGGGTTCCATTTTTTCTTCTTTCTTGTTTAATTTTTCTTCTTGGGGTTTAGATAAATATTGCCAGAAGTTCAACTCTGGATGGATGGGTTTAAATTAAATGTTTTAGTCACATAATTCTGTTCTTTTCAATGATGATTCCTTATCATAGCTGACAGGAGTTTAAAATCTATGTGCATTTACGTTTTGGTGATGGTGTTGGACTTGTTTTCTTTGATTTTTTTGATTTGTGCATTGTCAGATTGTCCGATTTTTTCTGTAAGCCCCTCAATTCATTAAATCTCATTACATCGATCTAATGCTTCTTTTGGGATACTTTTCATCCTTTGGTTCTACTATACTATTGGCCTCAGTGGACCACTACTGGGATGCAAAATGTGTGTAGCAAGTGGAATAGATCCGACAAAGGTCCTTGTTTTACTGCAGAATTGCTTTTGCGCGCATATAACGTGCCTTCTTTATTGAGGAATGAGAACTCTAACAAAATCTGAAATGAAGTAAAAGAAAGAAATAAATTATATTTTTTTGATAAAAAAAAGAGAAAAGGAAAAGGTTGGCTAACTGGGCGCATTCTTTAAGTCTTGGAAGTTAGCTTTCACTTAGAATGCGTCATGTGACACTTAATCTTACGGCTTTACGGATCATTATCTTTACAGTTTGCATCCGGGAGAATCCTATACGTGATTGATATGTTTTTGGACATAGTTTTGGTAATTCACATGTACTCCTTTCACATCTTTTTCTGTATATTGGATCTATCTTTTGATTTGTTGGTACAAGTTTTGCACGCAAGATGCACATCTTAATTGGTTTGACATGATTGTTAAAAACACCGGCAAAATGTCTCAGAACAAAGTGACCATATGCGCATTTTGTAACTGGAGTAACCGCATTTTTCTGCAATCCAAATGTTAGAAACAACAGTGTGATCTTCAAAATTACCATAAAGGCAAGACAAAAACGATACTATCAAATAATCACTTTAAATCTGATCACATGTCAGTGTTTGTGCCAAGCCGTCTTTTCAATTTTGGCCTCCAATTAGCAATCAGTCCCAAAGTGTGCGTGTTGGTGATGGGCATCATATGCCCCTTTTATTGAAGCACTGTAACATGGCCTGTTAGCTGTAAGGTAGCCACGACTTAGATCTCAATTAATGAAAAGCTTCATGATCTACATCCAAATCATGGCTCATACAATATCAGTCAACCATGTGAGTGATGATCGAATCGCTTTTCAGGTTCCCACTTGTCCCAAATTCAATAAGAAAGCATGAAGCTTCTGAATATATGCGCAAGAACCAAACCTGTGGATCTAACTATTCTTCTGTTGAAGGTGGATTTGTTCCCGAAACTGTCTGCAAGCTATGTGATGAGCTTAAGCTCATTTCTTTGTCGGCCATAGAAATTGCAAAAGGTTTGACAGATGACCGGAGAGATTCTGGACCCTCTACTGCAATCCTCTTGCACAGTGTGTCGCAGTTGCTGATAACTTCAGTCAACCTTCCTTTGAGCTCTCCAATTTCCACCTGCAACGAATGAACTGCATGTATGTTCCAACGGAAAGTTAGCAGGTTTTCACAAATGACAAGCAATGGAAGAAGGGCGGCAGAATCTGTAATGGTAGTTTCCAACTAATCAAGTTCTTCATCCCTACCATGTAAACATTATGAGACGTGGAAATGAATGAGGATGTTATTATTTGGTGAGCCCTGTAGGGCTCCATGAGCCTGAGACCAATGAAAGAGGGCATATTCCCTTTCAATTTAGACGATTCTGAAACCATGTGTTAGTTACTATTTTACTCGCTGCCTACAAAGTTGAGAAGCCTAGGATTCCACGACAAATTGTTAGAACTGTGATAATTACCTCCAGATAGATGTTGTGAAGTAGTCCTCATTGCTGACATTGAGTAATTAAACCGCTGAAGAAGTTTGATTGCCAAAGCATCCGCAACTTCTATTTTGTTTTCTATCTCCTCCTGCAAGTATTGTCTCATTTTCATGGCATGCACAGAACTATATCATAGCTTTTTATAATCAGAAAGAAGGGAACAAAAGTTGATTTTCCTAAGGAAGCAAACAATGTCTAACCATTGATGCATGCAACCAATGATGGTAGGACACTATCAAGTGAAACAGCATTAATACAATCACAAAATTATTGAACGGACATCACAAAATAGGAAAAACAAGTTCTTTCAGCTCAATAACTTATTCAGCAATGCATTTAACTATCCAGCTCACTAAATGCATATGTATAGTACAAATATTGAGCTGGAAGTTATCACCAAATAAGGGTTCACCAACTATTTTCCATTTTATGTTTCACATTTTCTTCCCTCCCAGTATATCATCAACTAATTAAAAATAATGAGAATTAGCATCAGCATTTAGAACCTCCCGCCTCAAAAAATCAAACTATGATTTGATTAGACAAATCTTTTTCACAATCATTCACTACCAATCAGTTTTAACCCAGTGTGGGCAGGTGAAACAGTATAGTCTTGGCTATGTTTCTGGAATCCATGACGGTTGAACTCTGCATGAGTTTGAAGGTAATTCTTCTAGTCTCAAAACTTGTGAGATACAGACCATTGACAAATTGAAAAGAGAATGATGTAAAATACCAAATTTGAGATCTAGAGTCTCTCAACAATTTACCCTTCATCAAAGATACGAGGCAATTTACCATTATGTGATGCTTTACTATGTGGCTGAATATTTGAGGTCTTGACAATTTACCAATTATTACCATTACCATTATACAAAGCATAAGTACAGGGAAGATATTACCATTTACCAGAAACACCACATCAAAATAATATTTCTTGTACTACATTCAGTTAAGACCAGAAGTATTCTACATCTATTTGCATGAAAGAAGTACCCACTACCCAACTTAAACACATTCAAATGCAAATTGCGGGCTCAAGAATTCCCTCAAGGCTATCATACACACTTGTATTCTTTAAGGGTATGTTTGAGTTTGAATTTTGGAGAGGAAGGGAGAGAAAGGAAGGGTTTGTAGTGTAAAATTTTAAAATCTTATACTACAAGCCCTTCCCTCCCTCCTCTCATCCAAAATCCAAACTCACAAATATGCCCTAAAATAATTCTTGGTGCGTAGCCAAGGATTGCCTGTTAATACACATAATTCAGTACCTTTTCTTCTTTAGGTACCAGTTTCTAACACTAACTTGTTAAAAAGTTAACCCAATGGTGACATCAGAACATGTCGGAAATATCCCTTGTCATCATGGTTACCAACTTGTCATACTTCTGTTAACAGAGGAGAGGTATTCAGGTTTTGAAAACTGAGAGGCTAAAAGTGTAGGATTGAGTTGGGGTAGTGGAAGTGTGAGTATTCAAGTTCAAATGGAATTTTACATCTTCAATGCAAAAGTAGCCTTTTGTGTGTGAGTGGGCAGAAAGGGTGGGTGTATGCTAGAATGTTGACACCAATATTAGAAGAGTTCACTGAACTATTTTTCCATTAAACAGACCTGTCTTGTGCTGATCTTTTGGACCTTTTCCTCCTGCCAATCACGATACATTGAGAGAGCTCCAGTAGAACCTTCGGATTCACTACAGCTGTTTCAACCATGAAAAAGAGCAACTAAGTACTTGCTTCAAGAGGACTGTTAGTGCGAAATGCAACCAATAGCATACAACAGAATGACTACAAATAACATGGTATATTAATATCAGCAAAGGGACAAAGTTTATCTATAAGGAAAGTTTATCTATAAGGACTTAAATGTGACTGAAAAACCTGAAGCTCATTCACATCGAAGTGTTTCTCAAAACCAATAAAATCATATAGGAAAGGTATGGAGGAGGTTCTCCCTTACATTAACAAGTGGAGGACGTTCCATTTCAGCAATCATCAATGTTGCAATCTAGCATGACATATTGAGATATCTATGCTGTCAGCTTTTGTCAATGAACTATGATATAGGGGAATGAGGGGTAAAAGGTTTTAACATGAAACAGAAAGATTCCAAACATTGACAAATTAAGACTCCACAGAAATGCAGTAGAAATGGGGAGAGTATCCTTGCTTATGCTCTAACCAGTTTGGTTTAAAGTTAAACTATCTGAAACCCTTTTCTGAGCACATATACTATCCGAGCAATGTCCTTACTCCTCAACTAGTAGCCTGTGTTAAGAGCTAAAGCGCACGAAAATTACTTATTTAATTTTTGAGGCTTAATCAGTTGCAATAGAAACTATATAGCACACATTGAAGTGACAACCAATACTGGAAGATGAGAGATTTTGTATTTTTAATTTTCTTAATAAAACAGCAAAGCACAATCACAGCCATTCCTATGTCAAGAAAATATGATGAAAGGCTATGCAGTTATATATTCATTACTTCAGTCATTTTCAGAAGAGGAGTTTCCACCAACAAGAACAGCGCTACCCTGCTAGGCTGCTATTGCTTGATTCATCAGAACTTGCTTTAAGAAAATATTTCACAGTAGAGCCAGATGCAACAAGCAAAATGCAAGCAATGATTCCGATTTCAGACATTGAAGGTCGAGGGGGTCTGAGAAGATGCAAAAGATAAGCCCTAAATCCTAAACCAGGATCACAAATCATTACAAGAAAATGAAATAGCATTTGAAGATGCACAAAATAATCACATTCCTTATACTAAGAAGAAGCTGTTACTGTGTTAGGTATAGCAACAAGGCCCTCTATTCTATTTGGAGCACCAGAAACTCGGGAAAATAGAATGATTCAGAGACATAGGAGATCACCTGGAACGGACGAGGAAGGCTTCCTCACCAAAATATCAGTCAAGGTACCCTCTGTCGGGAGAGACGTCAATATGGGCGATGTCTACAGTTTTTTTTCCAAAAAAAAATGAAAACAGTAAGGTTCGCATCGCAACTAGAAAAACAACATAGATAATCAATCAAATACCTAGTTCACTATATGGACTGGCTTTGTACATTTTTCTAATAACAAAAACAAAGAACAATAAACAGAAAGAGCGGGGGAAATTTTTTAAAAACATACGAGTTTGAGAGATTTGAGCTTCTCTAAGATGGGGTCAGAGGCTGCCGATCGCTCAGATACGGTGGTGATTTTGTCATCCGGCGTCTTCAGCCATAACAAATTGAGAGTGTGAACCCATAATTAGAATCCAGCGGCAAAAAAAAAAAAAAAAAAAGGAGGAGGAGGAATTAGAATAATTTTACCTGTACGGTTGAGAAAGAAGACTCTGATGCACCCATATTTCGTAATGCGGTGTTGAATCGAGCAAGAATTCAGAGTTTAATTTTAACTGAAACTGCCGTTCACATGGTGGGAATGATACGCTACACTACTGCTATGGTAACTGCTTCAACAGAATGATACTTGTTGCTAGTGACTAAAACGCCCTCGCCTCACGCGTGCTCCCTTGCCTCAACACCAAATTCCTCTTTCTTTCTTTCTTTCTTTTTTTTTTTAAATATATGATGGAACACCAAATTTCATCTTTACTTTGAAAGTAGGGAGACGTATCAAGAAATAAAAATGGAATGAAAATTTTTATAGGTAGTTTTTATGTATCAATTTTCACATAAAATTTATTAATAATTTTTTTATTTTTATTTTTTAACTAAATATATTCTAAAAATTGATAATTCTCTTAAAAATATTATATTTGCTTACAACCTCTAATTTTTTTTTTTGTTTTTTTCATCTTTTTTTTTTACTACAGGTTTAGATCCAAAAAGAAGAAATCACATAACTTCAAATATGAGGGTCCAAAATTTTATTATGTATGATAAATTTACTCAAATATCAACTAACCTTTATTTCACTTAATAAAAGAGATTTGTACGACTTTCATATGTAAAATTACATTTAAAATTTATTCATAAAACTTTTTACTTTAATTTTACCAAAATCAAACATACACTAAATATATATCAAATTCAATCTTTTTATGATTAATTGAATATTACAACATAAATATTTTACAATACTTACAAATTACAAACAACTCAACTGTTATATTTAGTTAAATTTAAAGTATAGTTGTATTAATATGATAACACAAATCAATACCTAATTGTGTAGACAGTAAATAATCACATTTTCAAGGCCTTGAACAATTTAATTGAAGTCGTAGGAAGTGTTAGATATGTGATTGTACACATGCTTAAAATATTTCCAATTGCTTTTCTTTTTCTTGACTTTTTAATCTTTTATTGTGTTAGGTTTATTTTTCATGCGTGTTTCCCATGGAGCATCACTTACAGCTGACAAGTTTTGCTGTTCATGTGACGTGAAATTTAGGGTAAGAAGGTCATGTCACAATCAAAGATAAAAAAAAATTCCCTCTGCTTAAGTGTTTTTTTTACATAATTAAATAACAAATTACAAACTTCCTTTAATTATAATTCTTTTACAAATATGTCCTACTTAAATCGACTTCTATACAAAATTCAATTTCATCCGGAATTTCATGGAAGTTGATTTAAATCGAACTTGACAAGATCCAATATGCAACCTGACATGCATAGGTTACATTATGTTGGGGTAGTGAAGATATCCAAAGAAGTCGATTAAAATCGACTTAAAAGTAAAGTGTTAGATTTTTCAATGTGTCAAAAACAAAACTAAGTCTATTTAAATCAACTTCTATTCATAGCGAAAGTCAATAAAAATCAACTTTAGTTTACGAGGTCTATTTAAATCTACTTCTTGCATCTCTTACATTGTCTGACAAGTCGATTATAATCGACTTCTGAAGACGATTAAATCAATTTTATGTTGCTCCTCACTTATCAATAGAGCTCCTTGGCTAAGGATTACCATGTTAGGTGATTGAGTGTAAAAATTATAGTGAGAATATGACAGAGATTTATGTTCATATTCTTGTACATTATGATGGTGAGATTATAAATACTGTGGAAAGTGAAACATTTTGTAGTGATAATCAAGCTTAGTTGGTTCTGTCCACCAATTAGTTTATTAGAGTTGCAGTGCATAATACTAAAGGAGTACGAGGGAAACAACAAGCAAATCACAAAAACATTTTATAGGATACCGGTTGATATTGGGCCAAATGGGATCCAATATAAAATGTTTCAAATTTGAAAGGACGAGCACATCAATCACATGTTTGCTTATTTTCACTCATTTGTCGAAGTTCATACAATAGATCTATTTGTTGAACTCCAAGATGGTCCTTTTAGCTCTGGGTTCACTTGTTGTTGCACCTAATGCATCCCTATCCTTTGAAGTGTCCTGTTGTAACACCCTAATAATTAACCCAATACACCTAGGCGGATTAATTACTAGACTTTACTCTTTGCTTCATTTCCTTAATCATGCTTTGAAAATACTTAGTGAAATTACGAGCCATTTTTTTTTTAAACATAATTGAAAATGTGAGCCGCGCTTAACGTGAATGATTTAGCAAAATTTAAAAGACACATAGGAATTTACAAACATCACATCATAATATATTGGCTCCATCATACAGCATCCATAATTACATATCATATAGATATTTTGCCTACCAACAGAATAAGACTAAGTGTAGGCAATCTAATAAGACATAAATAATATATGGATGGAAGGACATCCATTAATGGCACCTAGTAATAATACTCCAGGGATAGGGATAGATATCTGAAATATACGAGTGAAACTCAGGATTCAAGTTCAGGTGAGCCTTAATGTGATTCACGAACGCTTCCTTCCTTGAAGACGAGATGGAAAGAAAAATAGAGGGAGTGAGAAACTTATAAAAAGAATCTCAGTAGGGTACTCACCTCATGATGCATTGTGTCATCATCATCGTCCAAGGAACCTCGGGTTATTATGAAATAGTGAGCATGCTAAGATTGATTTATTAAGTTCGAAAATATACTTTACCGAGGTTCGTCGTTTAATCATGCGTCTTATAATGCATCATAAACTTAGCATGTCATGTTTATAATGAACTTTTCCTTTCATATATAATAACATAGTTATGCATAAAATCACATCATATTCCTCATCATCATTTCATAATACTATGCATAGCAGAATATCATATTTCTCATCATCATCTCATAAATACTATGCATAGCAGAACATCATATTCACATAATGCATTTACTTAGTTTCTTAGGTGACTTAAAGTTACTTTCATCATCATTTTCCTGGGCCACCCTATACTCCACCCTTTTGGGAGTAATCTAGGTTATGAGCTCATACCTTGCTAGTCGTCACCAGCACATACTTATCCCTTTTGATAAGTAAAAATTCCGTCTCTACCCTTTTGAGAGAACAGACTAGGGGCAAGAATCACCTTTTCACCGCCTATAGTTTGACGGGTCCAAAGGATCATTTTCTCATATATTTTGAGTCACCTTTAAGTCTTTGCATGTTATATCACAATACAATTCTTCATTCATAATCATCATAACATTTTCTCATTTATAGTCTTATGCCGAAATAATATATACCAACTGTAATCATGCATCTGGAGATTCCAGGAAAGAGATGGGTCACAATGGACACGCTTAAATACCAAATCTTTCCTTAGCCAGAATCTTTCCAAATTGCACTCTTACAGGTAATACACTTTCTTCCAGGAACAGAATATGTTTTTATTTCATGCATAAGTTTTCATTGTTTGCAACAACAACTATAACATACAAACCAGGGAAGCAATCAATGACACCAAATTCTTAATAAGCATCAAATCACATTTTAAGTACACATAAATTACTAGCTTCCCATAAAATTCTTACAAAGTTTTAAAACTCTTTTAAAACTAATTCCTTTTGTTAAACTTGAAAGAAGTCATAGGACTTTAGGCCTAAATTAACCATGGGACCGATTTATAACTTGAAAGAATGTTCATAATTAAATCTTTCACTTAAGATAAAAGGAGCAAGTCTTGAGCTTTAGAGATTTAGGTGACATCTTTGAATTATTACCATGCTATGCAACCTTATTTTAATCTTATCTTTATAAGGTGATAGCTTGGAATTATAAACATGATATGCAATTCCATTTCTTTATCTTTAAGATTTAAGGTGATAACTTGAAAATTAAACATGATGCAAGAACTTGTAATATAAACATGATGCAAGAAACTGAAGGCGGTAATCCATAGGACCGGTGAGGGAGAAGAATCTTAAGCAACGGAGCGGCGGTAGTCCGCATAGGACCGGTGAGGGAGATGAGAATTACATTTTTTTTTAAGCTCCAATTCTCAAGACTTCTTAAAGAATAAATTCTTTAACTCCAATTATCTCATTTCTTCGCTTATGATTCATAAGCAAGTCTTTGAGCTCTAGGATTTTTAGGTGATGACATAAAATAAACATGCCATGCATTGACTCTTTTAGCCATTATAAAATAAAGTGAGAGCATAAAATAAACATGAGATGCAACTTCTTTATTATCTTTAGAGATTAAGTGACAACTTGAAATTTAAACATGAAATGCAAGCTTGAAATTTAAACATGAGATATGCAAGTTCATTTATTTATTCTTGAGAATTTAGTTATGACATAAAATAAATATGGCTGCAAGGCATAAACTTAAACGTGGATGCAAGTTCACTTGATCTCTTTACTAGAGCTCCTTCAAGACTTTAAAAGAATTATGTTTTCAACCCAATATATGTATCTTAGCAAGACAAAGTAAAAATACATATTTCATATTCAAACCTCAAGATAAAAATATTATTCTTTAAAGTTTTGCATTAAATGGAATGTTCAAGCTTTAGAGGCCTAACTTGTGATGGATTTACAACCCATATTCAAGGTCCTCATCATCAAGCCATCATTTCATTCCTTCCTAGGCCATTTGGCCGAAACCATGAAAGGAAAATAAGGAAAGAAAAACTGAAATTTTAGAAGCTTTGGAAACTAGTGAAACCTTCAAGTTTTAGAGATCTAACTTGTGAAAGCTTTGCAACCAACACTCAAGAATCTCATCATCAAACCATGGTCTCATCATAAGCTAGGCCATATGGCCAAAATACTTTAAAAAGAAAGGAAGAAGAAACTGAAAATGAAAACTTAAAAGAAAGCTCATGAAAACATCATTTTTGAGCTAGAAACATAACTTGTCTTAGCATAAAATGAACTTAGAAACACCTCCCTACCTAATTTGATTTGAAAGAAAGGAAGAGAACTTGGTTTCCTTGAGTGAAATGAAGCAAAATATCCTTGAAAAGCTGAAGGGAGAATTCAACCAAGAGAAAGAAAGAAAGAAAGCTTTTGGTGCTCCTAAGACTAGAATTTGTGTAAGTTATGAACTAAGCATCTAAACTATCTTCAAGCATGCCTATTTATAGAGATTTTGCAGCTCATAAATGGACAAAGGAAGGAAAGAAATCTGACCAAAAATTAGAGGAAAAAAAATAAGGAAGAAAAATCATTTTGTTTGGTGGCTTAAAACATGGAATCATGTTTCCATGTTTTCATGATTCTTTGTTTTCATTCTTTGGATTTTTGTGTAATAATTTTCTGACTTATTACTCAATAATTTCGTGCATTACAGCCTTGTGGAAGAGGATTTTGTGTGTTCCATGTATTTTTTAGGTGTAGGCAAGGTATTCATGCAATTTAGAGAATTTACGGTTAAGGGTTTAAGTGAATTACTAAGCAATTTGGGTGTTTTAAGCAATTTTAGGTTCTAATCAATCTAAATAAATAATTTTGACTCTAGATTAGTAATTAGAATTTAATAAGCTTTAATTTGAGCCTAATATTGCTTAGGTTTCGATACGAATCAAAATCTCAAAATTTGTAAAACTGCAAAGACAGGGGCAAAACGGTCATTTTACTTAAAAATTGCCCGAGACCACCCGAGCTTAACCAATGGTTAATCATGGCTTAAAAACACCTTTTAACACATTTTAGTGAGGTTCGGGCTAAGTCGGCACGCAAATCAAGTTAAAACGTAAGGGCGTTTTGGTCATTTCGCGTCGAGCTCAAAATTAGGATTCTTCTCCTCTATTAACACACATAACACAAACAATCCCTTATTAACATCAAAACATCCCCTTGAGGATGGGTGGGGCCCACGATCCTCATTTTCTAGTAAAATAACCTCAGGGCATTTTGGTCATTTTACACGTACAGAAAATTGGGGTTTGCAATACTTGCACGAATTGCTCCTAACTTCTCTTCTAACGTTATATTCCTTTATTAAGGATTGTTTGGTCTCAAATTTTATATAATATTTACCTACGGAATTCGGTAATTCTAATGATAGTAAAAATTACAGTAAAAATTGGGCGTTACACCTTGATCATATACAAAGCTCATATGCAGGATGATGACTTGGCTTCTCTAAGCTTTGCACACCTTGCAAGGCAGGTTGAAGAGCCATTACCGCTAAATCCACAACCAATAGCACAACCTGGCCACTTGAGGATTTTGATTTTATCGCGGAGCACCAGGATGATGAAAATGATGAAGAAAAAGCCTGATCATGCGGAGATGATGATGAAAAGATCACCAGTTGTTTCATGTACAGAACTTGGGTGAACAATTAATGTCGTAGTCTCAATCCTAATCATAATCTCAAGAGCATCCTAGTCACTCGATAGATTTATATGCAATGCGGTCTAGCGTGAGTGGGTGTACTTCAAGTTTGGCTTAGCGGAAAGTCTGGCACCAAGTGTTTCGCAACAAAGAAGAAGTTTTGTTTGTGCTTAAACATTACAACATTCGAAGATTCATTCAGTACAAAGTTTATGAGTCTAATCAGATAAAATTTCATTGCAAAGTGTGAAGTTTGACATTAATTGTAATTGGAGTATATGTGTCACTTTTTGCCAAAAATCAGTGAAGTGTAGAAGCTTAATGGATTGCACACATGTATCTTTCCTGGTCTATAAATCAGTATGCCCAGCTGGATTATCATATTATTATGTGCTCACGCATACCCCATGGTGCAAGCGATTGCGATAACCATCAAATCACTGCAAGCATCAATAGAGTCAAAGTTGAGGTTTAAGACAACGTATAGTAATGTGTGGCAAAATAGAAAGCAATTGGTATGATTTATGGCGATTGGAAAGAATCGTATAACGAGCTTCCTAGATGGTTGGGCGATCTACGTCTTATATGCCAGGTATTATTGTCCAATTATAGACTGGACCATACTATGTGTTGGGTTTTTATGTAATCATCCAGTACGGATTGTGTGGCGAAATTTTAAAATTTTATTTTGAAACCCAAACGGATCCATGTGAATCAATCAGTTTGAGGGTAAGAATCGAATTATGTACCTTGGAGCATGCTTTACAGATCTTAATCATCATATTTGAATTATAGGCACTACTCAAAGAACAACCACCCTCTATTGGTATCCACACATGAATGGTCACGAACGATTGTCGAGTACTAGCTAGTGTGATCCCAAATCGTGGTTGTAGGGTTTCCTTCAATTTGTTCTCACTTTATGAAGTTATGTCACACACTTAAACCAAAATCCATATCTCTATTATTTATAAAGAGATACATGTTCATAACTAATTAAGAAAAGAATATTCAGTTTTAACAAAAAATTTCTTTCAAAATCTAAAAATAATTTTAAAAAAATCTATTCCACAATATCCGATATATTTATCATCAGATTTCAAATTTATATTAGCAGATAGTATAAAACAAAATCACAAATTTAATATATAGATAATATATCTCATATATATCCATATATTTAAAATTCAAATTCTTAATCAACCCCAATCCATTCGCTACATTCTTAGTGTGCGATCCAATAGATTTACACGTGTTAGTAGTAGGCTCAATATCACTATTACGCCTACAAGTCATAAGTGGTGTCTAACAAGACATTATGATTGACCTAAGTAATAGTAAAGTAAAAGTTCATATTAACTTAACCAATAGAATATGTCATAATTATTTTCTCACATGATATCTAATTTGAACATAAGGCATGTGCAATGTCATCTTTATATTATTCAAATATAATTTCTCGATATCTAAGTAGATTGATAAATCAAATGAGATAATTCCTTTAGTTCACTTGAACACGACCATGCATTTCTTCGTCTCACTCATCAAGGGGCCCAGGAAATATCTTTTTAAAAAAGGAGGCACAAATCTCATATTGTTTTAGTCATTATCCTCTCCATAAATTGCATTATATTCAACCATAATCTTTATAATTATCTAATTAAAGATAACGTTTGATTAAGTCAAAAAAAATATTTTTTATGTAGGAAACGTGTAAACTCAGGTATGATGATTTATTGACATAACTATTATGATAATCACTTATGACATTAATCGATGTAGTGATCTCATAACGGGTCTATCTAGTATCTTGTTATCTAACAAATACCCGTAAGCTTAATTTTGTACCACACATTTAATTATCTCATAATTGTCAATTAAGCTTATATTAGTCTCATATCATGATATTAATAATCAACTAGGGATAGATTTATTATTATATGTAATATGCAAATACAATAATAAAGAAAATGAATAAAACATCTTTTCGTCAATTAAAATATAACTAACAATAAAGATCCAATAAATAGCGTGTCACAACCCGATTCACACGTGGGCACGTGAGAAATCCCATTCTCACGTCAGCCTAAGGACTGCCTGCCTCTATATGCATGCTCTGTTCATAAAACTCTATTTACAACATAATTTCACTTTCTCTAAATCAATTGTTTATTCTTTGAAATCAAAATAACCATGTCTAAAACCTCATAACGTCTGTTCACTCCAAAATTACAAATTTGTCCATATCATTGAAATATTATCGAAATACACTTCAAAGTTATATCATGATATGTTGAATGCAACAACGCATATCCTAGGTTAAACCCCACATACTAAAGCACTTTAGACAAAATTGGAATGCTTCACTCTAGTGAAGCTTGCCATTTGGCACTATCCTGGCGTGTAGGATTTGCCGCCTTGTTATTATCTGTAAAAATGAGAGAAATGAAAGGGGTGAGTTTTGATAACAAAACTTAGTGAGTAAGTCCTCACCTGAAACCCCATTTCATGGGACATCAAGGAAACAATGTATGAAATCATAAAACAGTAATATTACTTAAAGGTCTACATGTACGTTCGTATACATATATATATTCAAATCATCTTTTCGATAAAATAATTTCTCTAATCCACTTTCTTTCAAAAATCATATAAGCTTAAAATTATGAATTAACTCATACTTTTAAATGATTACTTTACCACTCCAAAAGTCATTTCATTAATTAACTTTCATGTCTGGTATAAATTAAAATCATAGTAACATAGCTTCTAGAGAAACAGTAATCTCTAGACACATCTGGCGTTACATATCGTTCCCCAGTGTGTTAATCAATTATCTGAAATAGTCATATCTGGGTGTTACTTATTCCGTGTGACAATAATGGGCACCTAACTAGGTCCCTTCTCTGAATACTCTGTTCGTCATACTTGGTACCAAGGTTAACAAATTTACTACCGTTAACACATAACCTGTTTCTCTATAATAACTATAAATTAATCTGAAACTTCTTAAAACCATTTTATTCTCTAAGAGCTCTAAATCTCTATAACTCTAAGTTTGACCTTAGCATAACTGTAACTATGAAACCATGCTTAGTGATTTCAAGTCCACAGAATATGTATCCGCAACTACTCAGAGTCACACGAAGATTCATGCTCTAAAATCCTTTTTCATCTAAACCTCTATATTATTCTTTATCAACAATAAACTTGTTATATTCTAAACTTAATCCTTTCGATTCTAAAGTAACCTTAGCATAACTGGTCTGGAACCATGTCCAAGGGATCACCCTTTATAGACATTGAGATTACAAATCTCCACATAGTATGTAGCCACCAACTATTCTGAATCTCGTGAAAACTCACGCTCTAAAACTCTTTTATCGATTATCAAAACAGCATTCAATCATCAAACTCTTTAAAACTCAAACTACTAATTTGTCAAACATAGTTCAAACCCTAAACTAGGAAAACTCAATATCATATTCTAAAATTATAGAGTCTAGAACCATATTTTTAATCATTTTCTCTAAATTTAACATCTGGTCATAAAACTATATCATATACATAAAACAGTTCAGAATTCATTAAAACAACCATAAAAGTCTCTGACAATTGCATATATCACCAATTCTATACAAAATTAGTATAAAAACCATGGTCCCATGAGTTTTATCAAAAATATATTTTATGCTCTAAAACCGAATTAAAACACATAAACTAATAGTAATCTCAAATTCATATACATATTTCTCTAAAATCAAGCAGTAAATCATATTTTCATGAAAATAGCTCTAATGCACAACATAGAAGTCACAGATGCGAACCCACTCACCTGAGGGTTGGACTAGCTAAAATCAACATCAACGCACCTTTGAGAGCAGGAATGGTTCTAATATTTGCTATAACAACCATAATATGCCAAATTAACCTCTAGACACCCAGAAATCCATCTTTAACGAGGGGAAAACTTCTCTTCCTTGAGAAGCTTGGAGAACCACCCTTAACCCAAGAGAACTTGAAGGAAATGAAGCAAAACTAGCAAAATAGCATACCTTTAAGCTTGAAGGATTGAAGATTCTAAGTTAAACTTGAAGAAAAGGAAGAAAATGGAGTTTTGATGGTGAAAATGGGATGAGAATCGAGGTTTTTGCATGAGGGAGAAGAGAGAAGCATCTGGAATGCTTTGGACCAGAAGATGGGGTATTTATATTTTTGTTGAGCGTTGTAGCACTCACCAGATCCTTAAGCAGCTACAGAATATTTACATTACATTTCCTAATTTTAAGTTACTTCCTATTAACTTTAAAACATAAATATAAATAAGGGAATATCCCAAATTTGGACTCAAATAAAATATTAGAAAAATCAAAATCCCAACAAATCAAAATCCAAAATTTGGATTTTAGTTCAAATTTGAGAATTTCTACGATTTTACAAACTTTTGAGCTAAAAATGAAATGTTTAAAGATTTCGTAAAATTCATTAAAAATCACTCTTTAACTCATTTTTCTCTAGGGAATAATTACTAGGACTTTTGATCCGAGAAATGATTCTATTATACAACCCTCTAAGGAGGTGTAGGGTCTAGATTTAGTAAAATTCAGGACAGGAATGACAGAAAGGGCAACGGTACCCTTTTTGGTTCGAAAAAATTTCTAACCTTTTTATTTAAAACCAGGGTATTATAATCTTCCCCCTTAAAAAGATTTGGTCCCCAAATCTAAACTAATGTAATTGACAAAGTAGGAAATAGAATACTTGACCCACAGGGTCTCATGGATGGGCCTAATCGCAGAAGTACTCTAAAATGGTACTTTGACTGTGTTAACTATACTCTGGGAAACGTGCCTTAAAGGCTATTGGTCTGTTATCTGTCTCCTGATAATTTTTACCATATCTAGCGACTCTACCTCCAAGGGCAGCCTCCCTTAAGATAACAAGGGTTCTTACTGGTCATTCATTTCTTGTCTAACATTGACTAATACTATCGGGGCTTCTGGTTCTCATTTCTAAACTTTTCAATAATCAAACTACTCTATCCATCCACATAGAAAACATATATGTCATTTGTATGTATAATCCTTAGTATACATAATACCATATATCACATGCATCAAACAATGAACCATAGGTAAGATAGATTACGCTAAGAATCTTTAAAATTTTCTACTAAATTAACATACATCATCCATTATCATGTGTCACTTTTCTGCCTTGAAGCTTCCTAGTCTTTTTTTTTCCCAATATTTTCAAACATAAACATATATTTCAAAACATCAAGCCATGCTCACATACCATGACAACATGTAGTCCTAAGGTATATTACATGCATCTTATTAGCTCATTAAGTCCATTAATCACCTTATCATCTTATTTCTAAGTTACATGTTAAACATGGCAAGTCTTGATCTGGTCTCACTTAGGAACTTTACATGTACAGATTGAGAAACAATATATATTCTTTACATGAGGTTTCATAAACTTAGTTGAACAAGAATTTGCAAGTCAAAGCTGAAAACTAATCCATACTACAAAGATATGCAATTCACATCGGTGTATGAGATTTAGTTAAAGTTAAAACATTCATACGAGAAACAAATTTGTCTAGGAGCACCAAATCATTCAAGCAATTCAAGTATGTATAGATAGAGCATGTTCCTATCTTGTTTTCTTCGTTCTATGGAAGCAATCATGATAACGCTACACAAGAAAAAGGTCATAGTTTCATTTCAATACCTAACATGGGTGAACACATGTTAGTCTCTTATACCAAACTTATTTTATGTGACTTGTAAAATTGTTAACAAAACTAGTTTGAGAAATCCTCTTTTTATTACAGAATTTTGTACTTGGTCAAAGGCCTTAAGTATTCATGACATTCCTTTCAATTATGCCAACATAGTCTTCAATTCACAAGTCAATTCATAAACATAATAATTGAAAAGCATTTAAAGAGACTTTATATCAATAAGTATGGCACAATCACTAAGACTATGTTGGTGATGTTGTAGATCATTGTTGCTTTATGTTCCACCATCTTTCTGGACCTATCCATTGTGCATAAAGGCGTTCGAATATTGCAAACGACTTATTTCAATTGACGGCACTCACCTGTATGGCAAGTATGCTAGAATACTATTGATGACAATTGCCTAAGATGGCTCTAACATTTTTCTAGTTGTATTTGTTGTGGTGGAGGGAGAAAGAAAAGAAGTGTGGTCTTTTTTCTTGGGAAACCTTCGACATCATATCATGTGACACCACAAGAGGGCATTCTTGTCATATCTGATAGGCATCATGATATCAAAACAGCTTTAGAGATGCGGAAGGGAGCAACTAGTATCCTCAGCAAACCCCTAATCCAGTTTGCAGTCCCATAAAAAACGGAGAAAAGGGAGCCACTTTATATGAACCCTAAATCTTGATTTGTTTGGGAACACGATCCCACCAAATAGAACCATTATGTAAGCTCTGTGTAACGATAACCGTTGTTGATCATCACTATGTGGTAGTGTTCCAAATGTATCTGAACCAACGTAGATTGCGAAGAATCCTTTTATGTCCTTTTCCTCTAGATCCACACCAAGTAAATCTACATGTGAACACCATATTTTGTCCCATTTTTATGTTATTTGTATGTTTGGCCCATATTGTTTATTTTTAAGCCCACACTTTGTTGGTTCAAAACAAAAAAATATAACCCATTTTTATTTCCTTTCAATCTAGTTTTTAGTCTTTTCAATCCATTCTTTCATCAAAAAAAAAAAGGAACCCAATTTCTTCAGTTCGTTCCTGTTTAAAAAATAAAAATAAAAATAAAAATAGAAAAAACAAAAAAAGTAGCAGGAGCGGCGGACATCATCATGGCTCCTCTCCACTTCCTTGGGTCTCAAATCCTTACTCATTGCATCACATGGGGGCTCTTCCCACTTCTTCTATTCCATTCTTTTCCCCACTTATTGTAGATTCTTTTTTAACCCATACCCTGAACCGCATTCTCCACTCTCCAACCAAGTAGACAATTTCTATAAAAACGATGCATCCAACACTTGCAAGAGAGAGAGGACACACACAACGGGCAGGTAACAAAAAAACTCTCCGCTCCTTCACTTAAAAACGACCCAACCATTACCAGCAACTCATCCATCACCCTTCACAACCCATTCTCTCAAGCCACCACCACTCTAAAATCATCACAACCTATCATCATCATTATCATCATTACAACCCACAAACCAAACTCCAGCCACCCTCTAAATCATCACAGCCTATTATCATCATCAGGACAACAAAACCAAAACAAACCCAATATCAAAATACAAACTCAAAAAAATAAACAAGGAAAGGAAGAACACAGAGATTCCACTTTCTCTTCCTTACCGGAACCTCCACCGTGAACCACCATCACGCGTCCTTCCACCCCTGCCTTCCACGCAAAGCCCGCGCCAACAACGGCCCGCCCAACACGCACTCCACTGGCCGAAAACACCACCGCGTTCGCGCTCCTCCTCAGCGGACGGTGCGGCGAGCGCCAAACACTCCGCCTCGCGCCGGTGAAGCCGTGCCACCGGTAAGTCACCAAGTTCAAAGCCACCGATCGGCCTTGGTCTGCAACCAGCCTTGATCTCCGCCTGCAAGCAGCGAAACCACCACGATCTCCTCACGACTTCCGATTTCCGCGGCAACATGGCGGAATGCGCGCCCGTCCGTGCACGTCGGCCTTCAGCCGCGGCCGCTCACCCTCAGCCACCAACCCCGTCCCTTCCTTCCGCGGTGGCGGCTCCACCCAGGACCTTGCATCCTCGAACTGACCGCGGCCTTGCTCTCGCACTCCTCTTTCTTTCTGGCCTCTCTCGCTCTCCCGCCCGCGTTCCCTCTCTCTGCCCTCATTCTCAATGTGTGTGTGTGATGATGATAAAGTGCTTTGTGTGAGTGGGTTAGTGAGTGAGAGTGTTGTCGTGTGTGTGTGTGTGAGTTAGAATGGGGTAGGGGTAGAATTAGGATAATAATATTATATTTTATTTATTTATGTTTTTGGGTTAGTGATATTTTATTTATTCCAAGATTATTTGTCTAAATTAATATTTGATTGTTTGGGTAGTAATGGTTTTATTTTGAGTTCTTTTATGTTTGTTTGTTTTAATCTTAGTTTGAGTCTAGAATTAAAAATAAAAAAATGTCTATACTTCAACTTTAAAATAAACACTTGAGTATTTTGTTATTAATTTTTTTTAGTAAAATAATTAGACTGCTTTAGTTCAGTCATTTTATAAGTGTGATGTGTTTAAATTAACTGTATAATTGTATTCATGAATCAATTTATTATTGTATATGCTTATGTGTTTTATTTAATTTTTGTGTTTATATCTCTGAATTAATTTTGTTAAAATTAGAGCTTGTCAAAATAAAAATAAAAATTCAATCCACGCAACAACTTATGATTTTGATGTGTGATTTATCATCCTCAAGTTTCATAAGAATGTAAAGGTTTATTGTATAGTCCATACTATCCTAAATCCTGTGCAAAAGTGGGTTTTAATTTCTTCGTAAAATCCTTTTTACAATTGAAAATCAATCAGCACATATTTATTTTCCTCTAATTAAAATCTATCAACACAGACTTATTTTCTCCAGAACGACGTGGCTTTGAGTTCCTCATTGCACCAGGATACGTGACGTAGCAAAACAACTATCAAGCCAAAATTAATTTTTCTTTAAATTGTGTTCTCATTTAATTTTTATTCCTTGTTCTAATTTTATTTTATGTTTGTACATAATTGTGATTATTTAAGGGAAAATTAAATATTATTGAAATTATAAACAAATTTGCATAATGAGCTCTAAGGTAACCGTATTATACGGATGTATTAGGGTGCAAGTGGATTAAGTTTCCACCTTCTAATCATAATCAGACTCCAACCTAAATCTCTTTAAAAGACCAGTTTACAATTAAAAAGGTTTTCCAATTTTTCCAGAATTAAAATTGGTGGCGACTCCTATTTATTTATTATTTCAAAATCATCGACATCCTCGTCGCATGTGCCTAGGGTACGTTTGACAGTACACAATGATAGGTAGCCTATCAACACGCAAACCCAACTGAACACCACATCCTCCAGGATGATCATACACTCTCCATACGGAAGATGAAAAATGTCTAAATCAAGCCTCCAACACTCAACAAGTGCATTTATGAGTGCCCTATCATAATCAAACACAGGAATCATCTACGTAACACACCACAAACCAGCCTACCAAAGAAAAGGTTCCATCCACCGATTCGGTATCACCATCAAATTATAGTGCCTAGTTTTCAAAATTCGTGTATCCTGATAAATTTTGCATACTAAACATAAAGTAAATAAAAATTGCACTAAAATAAGACTATATTGATATCCAAAATTGCACTTAAATAAATAAATTACAACAAAACTGTACTAAATCAAATATCCCACAAAATAAAGTTAACAAAAACTAAAATCAAATTTATTAAGTTTTGCCAATTAAACTAAATGCTCACTGAGCTCTAAAGCTAGGATTATATTTTTATTACAACAAATAAATAACATATTACACATAAAAAAAATTAATGTTACCATTCATTAAAATTAAAGTTTAATAATAATAAATTAGTGATTGTTAAATTATACGGATTAAACTAAAAATCTACAAAACATCAAAGCTACACGTACACCAAACATAAAACTAAAATAAGATTATCTTAATATGCAAAATTGCACTAAAATAAATAAATTACTACAACACTAAACTAAATTAAATATCCCACAAATACAAAGTAAATTTAAATTTATTAAAATTTTCCAATTAAACTAAATGCTCGCCAAGCTTTAAAACTAGAATTTTATATTTATTACAACAAATAAATTACATATTTCACATAAAAAAAATTAACGCTACATTTTAGTAAAATTAAAGTTTAATAAAAATTAATGATAAAATAATATACAATACTAATAATAAATTTTCCTTTGCTTACTGATAATAAATTAAACTACTATTGTAATATACATTACAACATTCGATTAAATCACACTAAAATAAAATACAAGCAAATTAAACAACATCGTAATTGTATTTTTTACATTGCACGAATTAAAATAAAATATGGTACCTAATTCCAAAACTACAACAAATTTAACATACATATTATAAATAAATTAACATTTACAAATCTCCAAACAAACAAATTAAAATTTAATAACATTAATGATAAAATTAAACGCTAATGATATTAAC
Source organism: Dalbergia oliveri (assembly GCA_030441495.1). Lineage (NCBI taxonomy): Eukaryota > Viridiplantae > Streptophyta > Magnoliopsida > Fabales > Fabaceae > Dalbergia > Dalbergia oliveri. The sequence continues at coordinate 7,485,997 of JAMLFY010000004.1, forward strand.
ATGGACTACAATAAATTAACAGATAAATTAAAATACAGTGTTAAAAAAATAGAAAAATAAATAAAATTATTTGTCCTCATTTGACTGCAATGTGATCAATGTCATTAAGAAGATACAATTTATTTTCGATCACTGCCAAGACAACACTCCTTTTCGCCACTACCTCCTTCCCACTTCAAATTTTTGCCCCTCCTCCCTTCTTCCTCACTTGAAATTTCTAGAAAATCGATGTGAATCATCCTATTTCTATAAAAACGACTAAAGGAAGTCAATTAAAATCATCTTTTGAAACCTCTGACACATTTTGCAAAGTCGATTATAATCACTTCTCTCATCTTTTGATATCATTTTGAAAAGTCGATTATAATAAACTTCTTTGAACACCACCAGGGAGCGCTGATGGATTTGAGTGTTGTTTAAGAAGGTGACCATTGCAAGCCTTATATTGAAATCGATTTTAATTGACTTTCGCATGTTTTATTTTAAAATTTTAAATTTTGTACGAAAGTTGATTTAAATTGACTTCTATTATATAGGAAATAGGGAAAATATATAAGCAGATGAAAATTAGGTAATGTATGTAATTTGTTATTTTTTATTTTAATTATGTAAAAAATCCCAGCTTAAGAGAGTTTTTATAAAAATATTTAAATTTACCTCTCCCAAATAGATGAGCGGGGACTTGAGTGTACCTTATCATATGCAAAATCATGCCTTATTTCACTGGACCAAATCCTTACAGATAGCAATTTTGTAGTCCTTTTGCAATGGTTTTATGAAGGAAAAGAAAAAGAAGCTCCAGTTAAATAATTACATTATTTACATATTTATGTATGATGTAAATGTAGCTACAACATCAAAATTCAATGAAAACACTTTATGCTTGCACGTTTTTGCGAGCTTTGTTTATCTTCAAAACAGAATCCCTGCCTATTTGTTGTCGGTCGTGACAAACTTTGGGTACACTGGGTATTTTTTTTTCTTTTTAATCTGGGAGTTTTTTATTGAAATATTTTTTGGACGTTAATCATTTTATGTATAACAAACACGGCAATTACTCCCTACATTGGCGGTCAATGCTTCAGCTGAGTCGTCTACATGTGCGCGTATGGCCACGCACATATATTGGGATGCTTTTAACCACATTTTTAGAATGTGGTAAAAGTGAAATTAAAGTGTGGTTAAATAATAACACAATCTCTACTCCCCTCACAATCTCTCTGCCCACTCTCCCACCTCCACCACTACCCCATTCCCCAGTCCTCCCCTCACTTCCAATGAAAAAAACCCAAACGTTATGAACGCTTCAAAGCAAAACAACAACAAAATAAATAAAAAAAAGCAAACAAATAAATGAAAGATAACAATGCTTACTTGCATACCTATGGCTAAGGTTTTCTCCGTCATTGGCCTTGATGAATTTGTGCATGATGCTCTCGAAGAGGAGGGAGTTAAGGTGTTCGAATCGTATGTAATGTACAATGTTTTTTATATTTTATTTCATATTTATTTGATTTTTTTAAATTTTAATTTATTTTAATATTTATGTTGTAAATTTTTTTAATTTTAAATGTCCTTATTTTTAATACTTATTTTTTTTAATTTTTTAATTTGTAATTTGTAAAAAAGTTGGTTTGTCCCAATTGTATGTGGTGTAAAATGCTTGTTTATTTAATTTGTTGTATAAATATTTTTTAATTAATTAATTTATATTATTTTTTATTATGAATTCGGCTTGTCCGAATTCCTTGTTGGCAAGTATTTTTTTTCAATCCAGTTGTTATTTCATGTATTGTACAGTATTTTTTTATATTTCATTTCATATTTATTTGATTTTTTTAAATTTTAATTGATTTTAATATATATGCTGTAAAATTTTCAAATTTTAAATGTCATTATTTTTAATATTTAATATTTTGATTTTTTTAATCTCTAATTTCTAAATTTTAAAAAATTTGGTTGGTTAGAATTGTATCTAATATAAAATGCTTTTTGATTTTATTTGTTATTTAAATATTATTTATTTAATTATTTTATATTGTTTTTTATAGTGAATTAAAGTAATTCAAATTCCTTGTTAGTAAGTATTTTCTTTCATTTTATATTTATTTTATTTTATTAAATTTTAATTGATTTTAATAATTATGTTGTAAATTTTTTTATTTTAAAGTCTTTATTTTTAATACTTAATTTTTTTAATTTTTTAATTTCTAATCTGTAATTTGATTCACTAATTTAATAAAATAAAAATAAAAATCATCTCAATGTTGTCATTTACCACACTTTAATTTCACTTTTACCATTCTAGAAATGTGATTAAAATAATCCTAATGTTTGGCGTGCCACATCCATACACGCCCACGTATACAACTTCAGCTGAAGGCATTGACCGCCCAATGCAGGGGAGTAGGCACCAACAAAGGCACACAAGCAATTCAAAATTGCTTCTAAGTTTCAGCTTAATTTTAAGAGCAGCCTTGCCTTAACATATAGAAACCCTTAATCTGTGTTTGATAATTTTTTTGGGGTCCTAAACACCATTTTATCTGATTTAACTCACATTGTAATCATTTCTCTCTTGGGATCAATCTCCGAATTTCTTCTGGGCGAAAAGCGAAACAAGCAAGAAGAAAATGGATTACCAAAATCAGCAAGAAAACACACCCTCTTCTTCATGACGTTCCCTTTAGGCCAGACAGAACCAAAAACTCAGCAAAACGGAGTGCACTGTTGGCATCCCAATCCAAAACCACGTCCATACAGCACGGCATTGCATTACTACTGTCTACAAGCAAACGCTGATTGTCACGCCACGTGTACGTTCTAGATCTTTCCCTGAACACGCTGGCAATCCTTGTGCCAATCAAACCACCAATAGCACACAAGAATATCTCCAGCACAGATCGTTCTCACCGCTATATATAAGAGAAAGGTCACGCTCATGCACCTCAGAGCCCACCGTTTTAACAACCAGCTTTTTCACCTACTACTCAAGTGTTTTATAGCGTGATAATAGATGTCCGGTGCCGCCGAGAAAGCTGATGCTCCCGCCGTCGAACTTCCGACGGAGGAGGTGAAAGCGCCGGAGGAGCCCAAGCCCAAGCCCGCCAAGGAGAAAAAGCCCAAGGCTCCCAGAGAGAAGAAGCCCAAGCAGCCCAAAACCGCCTCTCACCCTCCGTATTTTCAGGTACATGCTTCAATCGATACCTCAATGATTCATAATTTGATATATGATAATTGTAGGTCAATTAATTTAATTTGTTGCTTGAATTGGACGAAGAGTGTGTGATTTTTTGTGTGGTTATGGCAGATGATTAAGGAGGCGTTGTTGGCTTTGAACGAGAAAGGTGGTTCGAGCCCTTACGCAATAGCAAAGTACATGGAGGAGAAGCACAAGGCGGTACTCCCTGCGAATTTCAGGAAGATTCTTGCGTTGCAGCTGAAGAACCAAGCCGCGAGAGGGAAGCTCGTGAAGATCAGGGCCTCATACAAGTTATCTGAGGCTGCGAAGAAGGAGAAGAAGGAAAGCGCCGCCGCCAAGGCTCCGAAGAAGGCCGCCGCGGAGATGCAGAAAGAGCGCCCCAAACGGAAAAGATCTGTCACCGCTGTTGCTGCTGCTGCTGTTGCTCCGAAGAGCAAGAAAACAGAGAAGGCTGCGAAAGGAACAGCGAAGAAGGTTGGTGCGAGGAAGACGAAGAAGGTTTCGACTCCTGCGAAGCCCAAACAGCCGAAGTCCATCAAGTCTCCGGCCAAGAGGGCCAGGAAGGCAACTGCTGCTGCCTGATGCTTTGATGATCCATAATAAGTTGTTGTTATTTTGTTCAGGGGTATTATGTAATGAGTAGTATATAACTATGTGAATATGAATAGGTTTAGTTTTTTTTTTTTTTTGCTCAACCACTTTAGCTGCACAATAAAGTGTCTTGTGTAGTTCAGCGTTTTCATCTAATATGAAATGGAGCTGGTTTTTGATCTTGATCGGTCGTTCGTTTCACTGCTATGCGTTGCTCTGTTTTCTTTTATTGCTGCGAATCTTCTGGAGCGTGGAAAGCGCTTGTATACGTGTATTGGAGTAGTTTGTTTGCTGGGCCATGTGAGGCGTTTTTCGCGGCCTGGATTAGTTGCGCACTAGCAAGTTTCGATACGTGGTAAATGCTGAACGGCTGATCGTATCTTGATATTTCCTTTACAATTTCCGCGGTGTGTTAGGTGTTGTACTAGAATCGTGGATGGCGGAGGAAAAAAAAACGTATTAATATAGCAGTCATGTTTTCATTTTTGGTTTAGAGATTCAAGATTACGAAACCATTTAAGTTCAGAGCATTTGTGCCTTTTTGGTAGAGAACTGATATGGAGTCAGTAACACGAAACAGTTGATAGAAGATGACCTCAACTTAGCATTTGAAGCTCAATTAGTTTTCATCACAAAGCAGTTTCTTTCTTTGATTTTTAATCACAGTTTTCACAAATCACAACGCAGCATCTATGCCTAGGGCCTTTAAACGATCCAGCACTTCCGATGGTTCGAATGTCTTCTCATTTTTTTAAGAGTGTACAGGGTCATTTGAGATTTTTATGTGGATTTAATTTGTCTTTCACAAAAAGAAATTAATTGTCTTCTAAACTTAAAAATAATAGATATATTAATTTTATTATTAATTTTTCATTAGGAAATTTACACATGGTGTAATATAATAATAATGTGTCATTAAAATATTAAATGTAAGTAAAATAATATTATTTTAGAATATATTATATTTATTTTAGTATTTAAAATTGTATAAAATGTCATTTTATAACTGTAATGGATATTAAATGACTCATTTCTTAAATTTTAATTAAAATGAATAATTTTAAATTTTATTTTATTTAAATGACATATATATCATTTAATATCATATTAATATATCACTATACAATTTTGTTAATGTTTAAAGGATTAAATATATATAGGTAGCATTTGTTTATTGTCCTGATAGGAAATATAAGGATATAGATAAAAATATAGGATAATGAGAAGAGATATAAATAATAAATATATATAGGATATTATTACAAGATAAAAATATTAAATTTCTGCTTTGTATTTCTCAAATGTCTTTATATTTAAAGGTACATAAATTGTGTTTTTCTATCCTTGTTTTCTCAACAGATTTATATATTCAGTGTTTATATTTTGTCTTGAAATAGTAAACAAATACTACCATAAGAACTAATGACTTATTATTAAAATTTTAAGGGATCACATGTTTAATTTCAATTTTTTAGTGACTAATTTATTTTATGAAAGTTTTTTGAAGGATTACTGAGCTATTTATTTATTTTTTATTTTTTTAAGCATATCATCCGCGCATAATCTCAACCACATATTCCAAAGGCCTGAAAATTTTCATATGATTATGATTATAATGAGGATATTTCTATGGGAAAAATGTTGACCGGCTTGGTAAGTGTTATAGTTAAACTATTGACTCTTTTTTTTTTGTTAACACATTATCTCCGCAATCAATGGTTTAGGGACTAATTTGACGTACCATTAGCGCTTAATTGGAAAGGAAATGAAAACTCCTTTTAGTGTTGATTTTTTTTAAAACTATTGACTTACTTTAACTTAGTAAAGGCGGATGAGTTTTGAAATTTTAACCGAAATTAGTGATTTAAATTATTAAATTGTGATTCTGATAATAATAACAATTTAGTAAAACAAAATAAAAAAAAAACGAAAATTCAAATTCAAATTATCAAACAAAATAAAAAATTACAAACTATCATTTTGAATTTATCGTTATTAACAGATCTTCTTAGGGATGATTTTATTAAAATATTGATTTTAATCCTCTCAATAAAAACGTGTTTCACTTGTGTCGTTGTTAAACTTTTTTTCGCTTGTATTAAACATTTATGTCTAGTTGATCACTGAATTGATATAACAAACATCAATTGTATGTTAGTTTGGTGTGGTGAAATATCTTAATAGCTTACTTTAAAGATTTAATTTTAATGTAATGTTAATATAAAAATTTTATACAGAAATTTAATTATTAAAAGCATTTAACTCTCATAATAACTGCATTAAAAATCATATATATTATATATACATCTATACAACATATTATAAAGGGAATAGAAGAATCATTTTGGTGTCCAATTTTACTTTTCTATTTTCCCTTGTCAATAATTTAGTGGCAAATATTTTTAAGATTAAAAGAGTAATTTCAAAAAAATAACTACTCCATGATGGTTTATTGTTTTCTTTATTTAACTCCTTTTTTTTTCCATTCTTTTTAACTACATCAACATTATTCTCATTTTTTCTCTTTGAAAGACATTTTCCTATGCCATTCTATCCCATGAAAGTGTTCCATTGTTTTGGAACTCATAAAAAATGTTGCTAAATTATCTTCCTGTGGTGTCTACCTATGATTAGATTTTTGCAGCATTAAAGGTATCTCCTCATGGCTTTATCTGTTTCTTTAATTTACTACATCAAATAATACTCTTTTATCTTTATATTGAGACTCTATCATGAGACAACCAGCCAAACTCTACTGGCTGTTTTTTTTTTTAAATTGTTTTTGTTATTATTCCATTTGTCCACTTTTAATTGTTTTTAGGGAATTAGCAAAAAATTGGTTTATTAGAAACTCAATGTATTTGGACATAAATTTATATTCATTTTAATGATCATATTTATCCTCTTGAGATATAATTTATTTTTTACACTTTATTTATTATTCACTACTGACTCATATTTTAGAATTTTTTTAATATTAATAAAATTAAATAAAATTGTTAATTAATAGCATATTATTCAAAAAATAAAAAATGCATAGTACCCGGCAAGTCACTAATAATATACAATTAATTAATAGTATAAATTATTTTATATTTGAAGTATATTAAAACTAACTTATTTATTTTAATTGGCTAATTAATAGAAGATAATGCGAAATACTTTTTGAGGTTGTATTATGCAGCATACACTCTAGGGAGAGCCATGACACTGTGACATCTCAAGTGGATCAAAATTGTTTTATTTTTTTAGGCTGGTGCCGCGTCAAAATTATTTTTTTTACATTTAATTTTAAATAAATAAGGTATATTAGCCTCATTTCTAAATAAATAAGATATACATAAATTTTAATCACCACCCGTGTCCTTAAAAGGAAACGAGTCGTTTTGCCCCGTAGGCGGCAACACGTGCCCTTTTTATTTGAACCTGCAAAGGCAAATTATTAAGAGTTGTGATATTTATATTTATTTAATATGAGATACTATATTAATTTATATTTTATTTATTATTAGATAGGATGTGAATTTAATTTAAATAGAATTTAATGAGTAAGAAGTGAGTCAATACAGTCAATATCAAATAAGTACATGTAACATTTTTCCAAATATTATTAGGTTCGTTCACGGTGGAGTCTCGGAGCCTCTCTTTGGGCGATTGAAGAATTTGGAAACCCTAATCTGGTAATTCACTTCTTCGATCTCTTCAAATTTTTTGTTTTCAGCCAAATCTCTTGATCCTACAGGGTCTCAATTGCGCATTCACGTGCTTCGATTTGTAGATAATTTCCACTTTTGTCTTCCGTGAACAGAGATGGCACGTACAAAGCAAACCGCTCGCAAATCTACTGGTGGAAAGGCTCCGAGGAAGCAACTCGCCACCAAGGTTATCATTCTTTATCAATTGTTTCGCTTTTTCCTAGCTCTGGATTTTCACGTTTCTTGTGAGGCATTTGTTCCTTCTTCGCATGCGTTAATAGCTTGTGAATTTTGATTATGATTATTCTCTCGTTATTTTGTTTGTGTCGTGTTTGGATATTTCCATTAATCTTTAGAATTTTAATCATTTATTGGCAGGTTTGCATCTTTTATTTATTTATTTTTTTCATATTGAGGAACTGTTCACTATTTTTGCAAAACTCACGAATATTCATGGCGTTGAACATTTGAATTTCAATTTTTAAGGCATTTTTCGAAGTTGTGTCGCATTTTGTGCTACATGTAAGATTAATGGGAACAGCGTGCAATGTGCTTGCAAAATCATCTTTTTAGCTGAGTTCATTGAAGTTGAATGGTGATTTGCATTTTCTTTACGTGCTTAATAATAATTGTTTCTCGCTTGTGATTGGTATAAGTATATTCTTTAGTTGATATATGTGCATATATATGTCCATGTGTTTTGTAAAACTTATACATGAGGTACTATTTTGCATGTCTGTTGGATACGAAGGCTGCAAGAAAGTCCGCACCGACCACTGGTGGAGTGAAGAAGCCCCATAGATACCGCCCAAACTGTTGCTCTTCGGTACAAATGTTTTGTCGATTCATTAGAATGTTCTTTTGCTTCTTCTTAATCTGTTCTGAACTGCGATCAAATTATTTTCCCTATTTTCTAATCATTGGAACAGTGAGATTCGGAAGTATCAGAAAAGTACTGAACTCTTGATTAGGAAGCTGCCCTTCCAACGTCTTGTTCGCGAAATTGCCCAAGACTTCAAGGTATTGGATTCTCCCTTACATTTTTTTTTTTATCGATATCATAATATTAATTACTGAGTCAAATGTGTATTTATTTACATATTTATATTATTTTTCCTATGTTCTAGACGGACTTGAGGTTCCAGAGCCATGCCGTTCTTGCTCTTCAGGAAGCTGCAGAAGCATATCTTGTTGGATTATTTGAAGATACTAATCTCTGTGCTATCCATGCTAAGCGGGTGACCATCATGCCCAAGGACATCCAGCTTGCTAGACGCATTCGTGGTGAAAGGGCTTAATTGTAATCTGTGTCTTGTCTATCAGAAGAAAAGAAATGAAAAGTGTCTCTCTGCTCATTTAGGTTGTATTATGCACTTATAAGCTGTTACATGATTCGTATATGAAGCACTGTATACCATTGGTTTGTCTTGACCGTATGACCAAACTTTGAAGTTGCATTAATGCCTCTTATTCTTTACTGCCTGCTAGTTATTTTCATTGTATATGATTTTGATATGCATCTAGACAGACCTTTGTGGTTTTGGCTGTCAAGGCGTTCTTGTTTTCTTCTTTCCTCTTTAGACATCAAATTTACCCATCATGAAAGATTGCCGTTATAGAGGTTTGAATTTCTGTTATGTTTGTGGTTATTTCTTGTAATCCATTAACTCATGATTGACTGATTGTCGTAACAGTTACTATCTTTAGCGCATGTATCTAAAGCATACCTGGGTGTTGGGAGTTGTAAGAGCGAACGTATGAATGTTGTCTCGTGTATGGCTTGGACTTGGTGAGATGGATTGCTTTTTAATCCTGATGATTGATTGTCTTTTGTTTTTGTCCTCAACTCTTGTGAACCTTTCTGGTTTTGTACTTGATGGCTGTAGCAAAATTTGAACTAGAACTGGTCCGTGATTCTATCAAGTAATATGTTAAAAGTGGTTTCATTTTTTCGAATCCATTGGTGGTCCTTGACTTTTCTGTCTGTTAATTTAAGCAAGAAATATGTTTAATGTAAGTTTCTGGATTCTTTTTAAAAATCTAAAGACATGGGTTCCCCCTCTCCCCAATTTAATTAGTCTGAACATCATATATGTTACCTATCAATGTCAAGAGCCAGATACTGTGGTTTATTTTTATATTGGCACTTCGAGATTGGATTGGGGAATTGAATGAACTTCAGTGGATTTCGCTAACTAGGCAATGTATTCTGAACTGAAAAAGCTCTTTTGCAAAAATAAGGTTCTATTTACCTGTCATTTCGTGGGTTATGATTACGATGCATTTTGTTAATGTGAAAATGAATAGGTTTTCATTTTTTCACTTTGGAAATAAACCTGTTTTTAGTGAAACCTTTATCTCCAGTGAATAGTTATCTTCTACGCAAACTTCTGGTTAGCACAAATGGGCCTTTTTTGGGTGAACAAATGGGTCTTCAACTGGATGAGGATAATGAGATGAATTCCCCTGCTACTTTTTATGCTTTGGAATATTCTCGATCACGGGGAAAGATTGTAAATTAATGTTTCTTGGCCAAACCATGCCAGGAAGATCGAGTTTGGGCCTATACTGTTGAATGGGCGTCCTCTGAATTTAAGTGTTGGTAGCCTGTATTTGGGCTTAGGGTTCGGCTTCTACTGACCAAAATAATGGGTTCTTCTCCCACTTTATCATTTGGGCTTAATTACTATAACAATAAAGTTAGCTTACAGTCGTAAGTTTTGTTTTTAATAAAATTAAGATCATAAGTTTCATTCTTATTATAGAAGAATTACTTTATAAAAGTAACTGGAAAAAAACAAAAAGTAGGGCGGAAGGTTAAGTGCTAAGGCTATACGGACCCACAACATGATACGCAAAAGAAACACTACTTTATTTTTCGTTTCAATGGCCATGATGATAAACTAAATTTATGGAAGTACATGGTTATTACTTTCAAGGATAATAGACATTCGGAAAGGCAGACGTGCCAGGAAAGAGTTTGGCCACCGGCACTATCATCATATAGTTTTGGAGGGATGTTAGTAGCCATTCGACTATATGCTGAGTTCCACCAAAACCAGCTTTGCCATTTGTAGACCTTATATCTTTTAGGAAAACATTATTTAGTGCCAAAAGGAAAAAAAGATCGTACAATTTTGGCCAATAGTGTTGGATAGATTAGCTTCTTCTCAACACTCTCTTCTACGGTGATTTTCGTGGAAGAGTTGATTTTACGGTTGCATCTCATCCTTTCGTACTAATTTTAGAGAATGCTATTCCTACTTAATTGCATATATATTTTAGACGAAATTTTGTAAGATGAATTGTCTAATGTTGTTTGCGTGTAACATGGTTTAAAGTTTAAAGAATGTTTATCCTATGCAAGAACATAATATCAGCTTTGGATACCTGAACTTGTCCAATGTCTATACTACTTTTTAAAGTGAAATTCTTAGATGCTATTACAGTAAAAAAAAAAAATTATTTATCATATTGTATTTACAATTTAATATATCAGCTTTATAGTTCTGTTTACCACTTGTAAACGAAATTAGAGCAAATTATTTTTCTTGTTTTGAAGTCACTAAGACTTTATCCTTTTTCAGATGTTAGTTCTGGCCGTGGCAAGTGATATAAGGAGAATTAAATTAATCCTAGAGTATTCAAAATATTCTTGTTGAATTGCTTTATGATGCTATGAGATTGAGGTAGTTCCCTATACATCGATCCCTCCCATCTCATTTTTTGAGTTGGGTAGACTTTATGTTTGGGTTCTTCCTTATCCTTGCATGAGAAACTCATCAAAGGGTGCATAGTTGCGTGCCATCATAGGTATCATTGTTCTTTAAAAAGGAAACTTGTTTTGGTCAACCATTACACCTAATTGCTTATCCTTGTTCATCATCCTTTCCTTTTCCCTCACTCGCTCTGTCTATACCATACCACATTTCTCAAAAGCTAGCCATCGCCATAACGTGGAAGCCTCTGGTTGGTCCATTCATTAACAAAACACTTTCCGACCAAGATGGAGATACCATGTGCTTATTACAGTTAAACACCTTTTTCCTTTGGGAGTGTACTAATCATAATAATATGGACTAGTGCTCTTTTAGGCGCGGGTTTTCAATTCGTGTTTGTTTTTTTCAACTTGGTTACACCATTGAACTCATTCTATAGAACGTGGTTGGTCAAGCTGCACAGTCCACAGGGCCGACTGAAAGAGACGGTTTTTGTGGAGGTGTGAGGTACTGAGGTCACCTCCACCCGTGGCCTCTTTCCCTTTTCACTGTTAAATGCCACGCTTCAGCCATGTGTTCAAACTTGAAACCATGCCTTCTGCCCACGGCAAAATTCACACCAAACACCATAATTAAATCACTCTTGTAGCTCCCACTAATAAAGGGTACTAAAAAAATGTTATTTGTATTTATATTGTATAGATTATCGTGTTAATTTTTATTTCATCCATCATTTGATGGTTGCCATATTCCACCCATAAAAAATGATATATGAATTAATACAGTGTATTATATCCTATGAGTATAAATAATATAGCTAAATACTAATATTATATATTTGCACATTATACATCTTAAACATAAATGTCGTAAAAGAATATTGAGAAAGGAACATAATATGATGGCTCGTTTCCATACATGCGATGCCACATAAGTTGGGATTATCTGAACTTCGGCCAAATGTTCGAGTTGATATACTTTGATATTGAAAAAAAATCGAATGTCTAAACTGTAAATACCATAAACATGTAAGATTATTGACAAGGATTATTTCATCAGTTACTGAATAATAATCATCTTTGTAATATGGAATGCCTCGGACAAATTGTGATTTATCGATCATTTATGTGCCAGTACATTTTCTATTTTTGTTTAATAAATTGTGATAATTATCTATGCCTTATTTTACCAATTGCAAGACACATGCAAATGTACAATTAAGGCAATTCAGCCATAGTTTTGCTCCTTTCGGAGTGACAAAGCTAGTGGCCAAAATTAACGAATAAGACAAGCTCCATTAAACGCCGACACGATGTGACTGAGATCTTTTGATTATAATTAATTGTCTCATTAAAACTAATACGGCCATAATAATAAGCGTCTTATTTAATGTGGCTTTAAGCTCTTCATATAAAGTACCAGCATGTCATTCAAAAAAAAAAAAAAAAAAGTAAAAGCATATCACTGATTTTTTCTATCAGCCTTGAAACCCCTTTGAGGACATTGTGTCGAGAACAAAAATGCCAATCACTTTCTAGAGCAATGAAAGTCCAATTAATTCGATTGACAGCACCTTAGGGCTAACTCACCACGAAGGAGCATAAGTTATCAAAGTGTAGCAATCATTGTAAGGAAAAATGGTACAGAATTATTGGTGCTAGATGGCGCTGTCGTGGATCGCAGCTATTGGCAAACAGGATCAGATTTTTGGTGCATAATTAGACCAGCTGTGCCTATGAATGTTTTTCCAAAAACTTGGTAGCTAGCATGATTCTGCTATGAAATTTTGTTGAGTCGACAGTAAGATGAATTGTTATCCTTCAGTGCCCCAAGTTAAGCACTCACTGTTAAGCCCTTTTGGGTCCTACTTGTTGAAGGAGAGACCGCATGTGGACCAATGCGGGCTCGAGATATGTCTTCAACCAAAGGAGGGTTGGAAAAGTGTGGATAAAATATAGGCTTAAATAAAAAATAATAATTAAACTGAAAAGTTAAAATTATTATAGAGATTTAAATATCTACATTAATACATTAATTATCTAAAAATTTTAAAAAAAGTGGACTGCTATCTAGATCAATTATACCGTAATAGGATTTGACTCCTGAAATTGTCACCTGAGAGGGGATTTTTATCCTATCCAATTGAGTATCTATCTCTTTTTTAGTGAATAAAAAATGAGTTCAATTTTTGAGTTTCTCTTCTGAATTGAATGCTAATGTATCATACTTTGTCCAATGTTAAAAGTGGATCAATTTCTGTGTAAAAGTTAAAACCTTAGATATTTTCTATAATAGCCCCCTCTTGTAATTCAAAAGTTATACTGTTTCAATAAAATCATCAAAATTTGAATGTACGTATAATTTACAATACTGTCCATTTTGATAACACAAAATGAACTTCTAGAGTTTCCGTTTGTCCCATTTAATTTGGACAGCATTTTACTTGCTTAAAAAATATCGGGAAGCATTATTCTGCACTCAAATTTCTGATGCGTAGTAGCGAAGATAAGGTAATATCAAAGAACAATGCTGCATATGCAAGGCTCATATTTGGAGACTACTCTCTTCTAGGGTATGTTTGTGAATTTGAATTTTAAAAGGAGAGAAAAGGAAGGAAAAAAGTTATAGTGTAAACTTATATTACAAGTTAACATGTCCTTTCTCTTCTCCTACAAAATCTAAACTCAAATATCCCTTAGTGGTTAAGACTTATATAAGAACAAATATAATGGGAGGAATGTTAGAATAAACTGATTTGGGGTGGTCCGTTGGTATACTAAGTGGACCATATTTGGTCCACCTATAGACTATAGTAGCTATGTACCTAAGCTTGTATCGAATGTTGAAACGATGAATCTGTTTGGAGTGAAATAAAAAGAAGAGAAGACGAATTTGTGTCCGCTCTAATCAGAGGGTGGGGTATAACTACGGCACACAAATACGATTTCCATTTTTTTAAGAAAAAAATTTGGGTCACGGCTAGAGACAAATAGAAGGGTCGCAAATATTGTTGGAATAAACTGAGTGATAGGGCCCAATTGGACCGTTTGGTCCACCTTGTAGGTTGCAGCCGCTACTATCAAAATCTTACGAATAAAGATGCATCTCTTCCGAATCAAACAAAAATTGTTAGAAGTAAAACAAAAGTATCTGTCTTTCCAATCAAAGAATCACTTGCACAGAAGCCTACAAGAAGAAAGTAAGTGAATGCTTTCACAAATTGACCCTATCTATTGCGAGTTTGTAAATTTCACATTATCACATAACAATTATCTCTAAAAATCATTGAAGGTTGTATATAACTGGATTAAAGGAAAAACATAAATTGAAAATTAAACAGAGAAGGGTCTATGAGAAAATTAATAAATAATATAATAAAGAAAAGAAACCTTTCAAGCTAGAAAGGTAAAAAGATGGGAAAAAAAAATTGCATGGGACTAGGAGGTTTGTGCATCGTAAGACAAAGCATGCTCAACAGGAGCAATGGCGCACAACGCATGCTAGACAACATACGGACCCACAAAAACTCTCCATGCTGACCAATGACCACGATCCATCTAATTCATGCACCTCCATGTTTATACTTTTTAGTTTCAAATGTGTGATTGGTGCTACTTTTCATCTTCAGTTCTTGCCTTCAATTTTAACTTTTTTTTCCCACATTCATTTGGTTGCTTTTTCTCTGCCTCCTTTAGGCTTGTCCGGTTATCTACTAGTGTTCCATGAGAACTTGGAATTGGATGGTCCATTCTTCTCTTTTTATCTTATCTCTTCTTATTAGATATATGTTGATCGTAAGACCTAAAAGCTAATCAAACAACTGAGTGCTTAGAAGAAAGATTTGAATTAATTAATCTGTTTAATAGTTCTTTAAAGCTTAAACACGTGACACCTGTTAAACATGTTCTTCTTTTTTTGTTTTGCCAAATCTTCCCAAATCTGGAATTTATAATGCTTGATTATTTAGACTATCTCCGTTGGCAAAGCCCTACTTGGCCAAAGTGGGACTTTACGGAGAGCTGTCGGCTAAAGCCTTTCACAAGCTCTCCATTGTCTGTAGACAACAATGGCATGCCTAAATGCAAGTCTTATACTCAAATTTCTCTACATGTTGTTTTCTTACTTTGTCTTTCCTTTAGTTGTAGGTAATGAATCCGCGATGCTTCGCTATAGAATACTAAATCACCTAACGTCTACATTTCCCATATTATATCAATTGTATTTCTATCTATCCTTGTAGCTGATGAATACTAGCACGAAATCACCGCTAACGGCGGCAGGAGTATGGGCCTTGGCTGTGAGCTTTCCAACAAACCATTGTTGTAACTAGTTAAGAGTAAATATTGAAAAACAATAGAACATGTGTGATAAATTTGAAAGAAAAAAGGGGGTGCATTCCTCCCAAAATGTGTAGCTAATAATGAGGTTGTTGACAAAAGGTTCGTTTTTTGAGAAATTCCTAAATAACTTAAAGCCAGAAAAAAAATGCCTTTTCTAATTTTCTTATTCATTCACTACATGGCACTTCAGTTTTATTAGCTAGTCATCATTATGCTATACTTTCATTATTTTTTAATGAATTATTTGTGAAATTAAATAATGAATAGAAGAAAAAATATCTTTACTTTAAGAGCATATAAGAATTTTTCAATGTTTGCTTCTTGCAAAAGAAATATCATGGTTTTTTTTTATGGATATTGGTTAAGAATTCAATAGTTAAATTTTTTTAAAAACCTTGTTAATTAAAACCTTTTTTTAAGTATTTAGAGCAATGGTTAGAAATTAAAACCCAAATATAATTCTGGCACTAACTCTTACGCAAATTAAGTGAAATAGTGAAGGAGCAAGTGATTGAAGCTTTTGGCAAAATGTAGTTGAATGCTTGAATTGATGTGGTTGCTATGAGATCATATTTTTCAAAAGTTTAAAATAATGGATATATGCATTTAAATGCTTTAGTACGTTATCTCATATAAATGTTTCTATTGGACTTGGAATGCAAATAACTTTATTAAAATGAGGGTTTGAACACCAGACTATTTTATCATGAAAACTTTAATACTATATATATCATGAAACAATTGTTTTCAAAAATTTAAGTTAATAAGTAGAGATACATAAATAGTTTTATAGTATATCAGTCCCTATGCCGAGGAATGCACGCATCTTCAGTTATGGATTGGTGGCTGTCGTTGGCTTTGCTGACAAATAATTGCTGTAATATAATCACGCTTCTGAGGCGCCGCTTGTAGTAAAAAATTATCGCATGTGTCATTTATAATTTGCTTCAAATAAGAGAAATGAAAGAGTTTAAGTGGCAATATAACTTTAATTAGTATATGGTATGCGTACGGTAGCGTACCATCGAAGTATCGATCAATCGGCTCTCTCAGATTCCTCTTTTAAAAATTCTGCATATTAAGTTCTTATATATGGTAGATATATACGTAGTATACCCCTGAATATAACAATGTAAGTTATTTCTACATGAAAAAAATATAAATTTAAAGCCGTGAAAATATTAGAGTCCTAAGATAAATGCATGTAAGTACGTATGAACTGAAGAATTTTACATGAATGAACACTAATTAATTTAAAGTACGCCGTTCATCATGATCGCGGTTGCATGCACTTGAGGGAGTGTGACTGATCGGAGGTAGATAATAGTTGACTGATTTCATACAAAAATGAGTATAGTCTTCTCTAGTTTTCCTTCCATCTAATTAAGTAGCTACGTAATGCGTCATTGCATTAATTGATAGCCTTAGCTATTTTATTTTTTTTGGTTACAGATAGCCTTAGCTGTTAGAATGAAAAGAAACTAATCTTGAAAAACATAATAAAATATGATCTATCCCAGATTCCAGATTTAATAAAGTCTCTTCAGTTTTTATGCTCAAAATTAAAGCACCATATATATAATGGTCACTAATCTATAAATAACTAGCTCGCTCTATATATTCACATATTATTATTTATGGTGCGTTCTCACATACAGATCAAATAAAATCTCAGGATGAAGATTTGGCCAGGAACAAATAAGATGTTGACATGTGGAGGAGTATATCATGCTCCCAACAATACATGGTGTACCATAAATATTCAACAACCTCTCTTCCAAATTGCCCCCACTGTCAACCTTCTACATCATCCCCATGCCCTCCATCGTTATTGACTGCACGCCACCCACCAGCTTGACCTCATCAAAGTCCGAATGCTGTTGCAAGGCAAAAATCCCAACCCCATACCCAATCTTCGACCCAACTCCTTACTCCATCTCCCTTGCCACTCCTCAAACATAACTATAACTTTGTCGACCTACATTATCCAAACCGAGGGTAGCGCCGCTCTCTTCTTCGCGTCTTTACCATCGTTCTCGGCCAAACTCTCTATTCTACCACTCGCGTGGCTCCTCCAGCGCCCTCAAGCAACATTGGACGATCCGCCATGGAACCATGCCTCTTCCAAGCAAGATCGCCATTGGACTTCCGAGGCATTCAACATCGGAACCCTCGACATCGCCATGGTGCACAAACCTCCCTTTCCCTTCGTGTCTCCACCACCGCCGCCACGATTGACAATTCCACCTTTGCCGTTGCCTCGCGACGACGCGAAGTATAGCAAGAAGAAGGAGAAGAAGTGGGCGAAGTAGGTCTCACCTCTCCGAGCTGGGCGATCAACAATGCAGATGGCATTGGCGGTGTGCAACCTGACGATGGAGGGCATGGGGATGATGTGGAAGGTTGACAGTGGGGGCGGTTGGGAGAGAGGTTGTTGAATATCTATGGTACACCATGTATTATTGGGAGCATGATATACTCCTCCACATGTCAACATCTTATTTGTTCCTGACCAAATCTTCATCATCCTACATATTTCATTTGATCTGTATGTGAGAATGCACCTTATTTATTGGCAATTTCATTCACATACTTAATTAGGCAAGAGGTTCAAAGTAATAAATTATAAGAACTTTGAAATTATTACTAAATTATGTGCATAAATAAGGATTAAGGGAGGATTGCATCACAATTTGTTGGATATGTATGTTAAGTTATTAAATGAATGTTGATGAAGGATTTATATACTTTATTCTGTGGTATAGTTATTATAGAAAAAATAATGTTTGGTGTACAACTTGTTGTATAACAATACTCATAATATTATTTTATTTTGTAATGTATTAATATTCACTCTCACTAAAAGATAAAATAATATCAAGTATTGTTGTAATATTGTTGTACATGTAACACTACTTTTATAGAAAATATTGTTTTTAGCCTCGGTTTTTTAGATGGAAAAAGTTATTCTAACACCTCATGTATGATAGACACCCATCATCCAAAAAGAATAGAGAGATAGATATGAAAGAGAATTAGTGAAGAACAAAAAGGATGTGTGTCCCAAAATCTTTGTAAAAGAGGTGTTCGGAATTTTGGGTTGTTAAATAACATCCCTCTTTTTAGATTGATTATATTATTTTTCACTTTTTTCCAATAAAATGGAAGCCAACACTGGTATACTAAACAATAAATAGTTTACATAATATCCATTACATACATGCAAGGAGCAATATTATTTTAACATCTAAAAATAGGTGTTAAGTGAGACATACTCTATTTAAATGTGATGGTAGTCTCCACTATTACACTTATTCATCATATTTAATAGTTATGAAATGAATGTCCCACTTTGATATTCACTTTTAGGTATTAGAATAATATTTATTTTTTGTTTTTGTATGCAAGTGACCTGAAGAAAGATTAACGCAGAAGAATTTTACAACATATGCTTAAATTAGAAGAGCACATAGCAAGGTTTCTTCTGACCAGAAATTAAAGAATACAGGCATTTAAATTTGAAATAACAGGTAGAGTGTGGAGGATCTCTCTGTCTGCTGTCGCTGCCACATTCTCTTCCTCGTATATACTATATAGCCATACATTTTTGTGGCAGCACTACTATGCCTGCTTGAGATAACTTAAATATAAAAAACCATCTAGATTCTAGAGCCATCTTGACGCATGCATCTCAATTTGCGCACACACACACACACGCACTCCTGCACTCACGCACAGGGGAGTAGAGAAGAGTTTTAAATCTTCCACACATATTTATACAAAAATATAGCATGTTATGTCTCAGCATCCATGGAACATTCATATTAATTAATATATGGTACTGCCACCAGTGAAAGACTTTTCCATGCACGCACATCTCTTTCCGATATTCCCTTCATTTTTCAAACACGCATATCCCAATATCGCAGTCGGAGCTTGCGCTTAAAAACGGGCTTAACTTGTTCCCTTCATTAATGTCCCTGCTATTCTGCAGTAGCAGCAATGCCATGTCCGAGCTTGCATTGGTTTCAAAGCTTGGAAGTCCTTCAGTCTCGTTCCTGTCTCCTTGACTCAGTTGAGAGGCCACAAACTTGTCAAGAGCCCTCCAATCAGTCACTTTCTTTGTGTTGTTGTTGTTAGTGTTGGATAATATTATTCTGCTTTGGTCATCAGCTTCGTTAATGTTTTCTGACACTAGGGACACTGTGCTTGGCCTCTTGACTAGTGGCAAAGTTGGGCTTTCTAGCTGAGGAAGCTGTACAAATTGGTCTGCATGCATGCAGCTCAAGCTGTTATCTGTTGCTTCTATCTCTTGCTTGCACATGAAATTTTGCGCTAAAAAGCTCTGGTGATGCTGCTGCCTTGAGATGAGATGGTCAATTGGGTCAACCACATTGCTGACCCCACTTGCTTCGTCATAGAAGTAGCTTGAATCCCATCCTTCAATAGTCTTCGTTTGCCCATTGATTCTTTTCTTGAATGCCCTGCACACAACCCATCCTTCCTCCTGCAATAGCAACACAATTTAACTTCAAAATTAACATGAAACTTTTTGGATATTCATTTTTTCAAATGTTATGTGTTGAGTTTGAGTTGACACGACATGCTAAATGTTATGAAAGAAAATAAGAGTGAAAGTTAGTGTGCTTTTCCTTTTATGTGTGCTTTTGGTTCCCTTTAGCTTTTGAAAATTTTTCAATGTGTTTGGTGGGAGGTAGTACTAGTAGGTGCAGTCAAATAATTAATTACATGGAGGTTTGCGTTTGACAATCAAAATGGCAAGAGAAAGTCTGTAGCAGAAAAGGAAAGAAAAAGAAAGAAGCTCAATAATATCGCTGTTGAAAGTGGTGACTTTTGACTTCTTGTTGGGTGAAAGTTGTGCTGCAAGAAAGCTTGTATGTACGTGGCTTGGTGAATATTGAGATGTTAGTGGTCTACGCAAAAAAGCGAAAAATGAGCTTAGAGAAACCAACTAATAAGTTCATGTTCTACATATTAACTCGTAACATCGAGTTAACTCACATGAAGCACTAGCTAGATCTAGTATAGTAGATCAGAATAGCACATAGGAGCCTTGTTTATAGTGTGCAAGCGTGAAAGAGGAAAAAATTGTTTTGGGAATATATGTCATAATTAATGGAGAGCATCTACAGCCCACTAATCAAGTTCGAACGTAGCATTTCAAACTCAACCACTCAAAGTAAGTAAGCAACAATAGTCAAAGCGCGTAAAATCATAAACATAGGTACATACATGTGCACTAGATAATATATATATATATATGCAGAAAATATATAATATAAGCTTGCCTGTGGAGGTCCATTCTCATCGGATTCAAGCCTATACTCATGCATGATCCAATCAGTTTTCTGGCCATTAGGGGCTCTTCCTTTGTAGAAAACAAGGGTCTTCCTCATCCCAATCAACTTGGTCTTGTTGTACACTGCCTTGTCTCTTCCTGTGGCTTTCCAGAACCCAGCCATGGTGGCTCTGTTGGTTCTTGTCCCCGTTGGATACTTCTTGTCTTTGTGGCTGAAGAAATACCACTCATTCTGCTCTTCGTACCCGATCCTGCATCTCTCTGTCACATCATTCACATCTTTTCAGGCAAAAAAAAGGTAACGCATACAGATCTAGCTTACCAATGTTCTTATCTAATGGTTAGATCAAATTAGTAACTGATATATATTCGAAAACCCTAATATGTGATTTGGAAAGGAGTGGTTGAAAAATCAAGGGTATAGCAAGCATGCAAGTAGAGTACCAGTATATAGGTAGTATAGCACTATATATGTTATGTAATTTGTATGTGTACCTTGGAGATCCCATGGTTCAATACGATAAAGATCGATCTCTCTGATAACGTCAAGGTCAATCTTCTGAGATGCAACTTTCTTCCTCAGATAGTAACCAACAAGCTCTTCATCCGTTGGGTGGAACCGAAACCCCGGTGGGACACATGACTCCATCGACTCCATCATAGCAATTTACTGGTACTGCATCAAATTCACCACCACTATTAATGCTTCACCACATCATGTATAAATAATAACCGACGAATATGTGATATGTGATGTTTGATGTGTGTGTGTGAATGAATATATATGAGAGAGAAGAGAAAACCGTGAGATAATAGTACTCGATTAGTGAAGTGAAGCGAAAAAGCTAAATGGGGTAAAATTAAAAATGAATATAAGCCCTTTTAGTGAAAAGGTGACAAGTGTTATCAGAGATAATCATAGGCTCATTTGGTGGTGAGCAACACTCACCAAATTTAATCGGAAAGGAAATAAATATAAGCGCGTGTTATAAACAAAACTCCATAATTTCAGAAACAATGATTTTCTTCCCTGGGCCGGGTTGAAAGATGAGGAGTTGGAGAGAGAGAGAGAACCAAATCATGAGAGTTTGGTTTTGATAAGAACCATGAGGAGTTGTGGAGCTTAGCCCCTGTGTTTGTGCAAAGGGGTAAGAAACGGACAGCTAGAGGCTTGTGCTAATGATGTTGTCTTGTGTTAGTGAATGGAGGGAATGATTCATCAAGGAACGGGGTTCCCCATTCCGCATTACTATTAATAATTATGTATATTCACAAATTATTAGACACATAAGTTAACCAGTACTTAAATCTTAAAAAAACAAAAACCTTGCATAACGAAACAAAACCAACTTTTTTGGAAACAATAGTAGTATTAATTTTCTTTAACCACTAGTGCATAATGGAATGCTTATGTCAGGCTTCAGAGAAAAAAAGTACCAATTAAAGCTAGACCCATCTGATTAATTACTACTAGCTAGTCAGGTAGGAACTGGAGTTCATTAAATTAAATAAAACAACAAGAGCACGCACACATAAATTGAGCAAGAACATGAATAAATATAAGTGAAACTGTGAGGCAGAAGTTAAAGAAAGAAAAGGGGAATGCCAAATGGGCAGAGTAAAAGAATGGGAGTGACGTTATCACAAATTGGGCACGCGTTTCTCGAAAAGGAAAAGGGTTGAGAAGGCAAAAAGAGAAGCACCGTTGTATTGGATCAAGGCCTGCCGTAGAAGGAGGGGATAAAATAAAGAAAAAGACTGGTGAGAGAAAAAAAGGTTTATAGGGCAGAACCACACACACACACACACACACAGTAGTACTAGTGAGGCCATTTTAGCCCCCGAGTCTTCGTTCGTCTCATTGCGGAAACTGGGTCTCTGACTTTGTTGTCTCTTTGTCGAGAATTTCCGTGGCACATATCTGACCCTATTCTCTTGACGGACTTTGAGAAAGAAAGAAAAAAGAAAAAGGAAAATACAGTGCTGACCCCAAAAACCATAGTACTTTAATGGGCACCCTATATACCCGGTAATGCGCAGGTGCAGGTGCAGTTGCAGCCTTCTTTCTTACGAGTTTATGACTTTCGTTTTCAAAAACCTCATCACCAATTTCTACAAACACTCATGATGGTTAATTAGGTGAATTGTGTTTTCAAAAGATAAAAAGAAGATGGAATATTGATGAAGAAGGACACGTTTCCGTGAATGTTATTCGTGAAAACTGAGGTTGGACCCTGCAATTCTATGCGTTCATCATATATATATATACGGCCACACGAAAAAATAAAATAGAATCCTACATTCATGGTGTATAGTGTATTTTACATTTACAGAGAGTTATGTAAATGGTATATATATATACACCTTGGTGGAGGAAGAACTTCGAAGTTCGATGGTAATAGATAAGGTACGTATGCGCGGAATTGAGCAAAGATTGATGCTAGGAAATTACGAAAAAGAAGAAGCGGAAGAATAGCTTTTCATGAACGTGTGATCAATTTTGAAGAAAGAACCCTTGAGTCTTGTGAATTCAATGAAATGTAAAATTTATATATGAGATTATATTGTGGGTTTGGAGATGCAGAAGAACAATATAATATGAGCTAGATGTGGCTATAGTAATTAAGAAATATATATATGTATATAAGCTCACCTGATGAGTTAGTAGTTTAAAGACTAGTGCAATGAAGAGAACAAGGCAAAGTTAACGGGGTTGATGAGTTTGGAGAAGAAGATGAATTTTGTTGAACTAGGTAGCTAGGAAGAAGAAGAAGAAGAAAACAGCATGATGAGAGAGAGAGAGAGAGAGAGAGAAGACATTCCGTTAGGAGTGAGGGGAATGAATGGAAAAGAATATAAAAGAATTAGAGGGCAGGACCGCTGAATTGCGCATGGGTTGATGGTTGTCCCCCCAGTAGGTGACGTCATTGCCTAGCTTCCTACACCATTGCCTTTTTCTTTTCTTTTTGTTCCTTTTCTTTTCGTTTTGAAAAAGAGCAATACTATTTTAATATAAATGTGACTATTTAATTAGGATGTTTATTATATTATTTTTTGATGTAATAGATAAATAAAAAAAGTTAGAGTCATTATCAAATTTAATAATAATAAAATAAGTGTCCCAATTAAATATTAATTTTTAAATATTAAAATAATATTTTTATTTGAAAAATGATATGTCCAGGATATTTTCATACAAGATACTTATAATAAAAATAAAATATGAATAAGTTGATAGAATCATTTCAATTTTTTATTTCTCAATATCTATCATCTTGTCTGTATTTTTTACTACTCCATCAGTTCTTAAATAATTATTCATATTAAAAGTTTAGGTTATTAAATAATATTGAGTCATTAATAAAGGAAGAGAGAAAAAATTAAAATATTAAAAATAAATAAAAATAATTTAATAAATATTCTTAATTTTTATTAAAATTAATATTTTATCAATTATTTCTTTAATTTCAGAACATATTTATAATTAGAAAGTTGTCCAGGAATGAGGGAGTATATTATAAATATGTTACACAACAATACTGTACATTGATCATTTCTCTTTCTTTCCTTTTCCTTGGCTCCTTTCTCCGTCC
The DNA here is from genome assembly GCA_030441495.1 of Dalbergia oliveri. Classification (NCBI taxonomy): domain Eukaryota; kingdom Viridiplantae; phylum Streptophyta; class Magnoliopsida; order Fabales; family Fabaceae; genus Dalbergia; species Dalbergia oliveri. The sequence continues at coordinate 7,510,457 of JAMLFY010000004.1, forward strand.
CCTTCCGTATTTAACCTAACTGTTTATGCTCACCGTATGTCTCATAACAAAGGGAATGGATTAAAAAAGCATAAATTTCACTCCAATTAATATCTAGCAGGAATAGGAAATAAAATGGAGACATTTCTTACATGATCAAGTTTTATACCTATTGTAATATATATTTATGATATATGATTGACTTGATCCACTTCCAATATTTCCTATTTTCATATGGCATTAATTAGCATATATACATGTCTATAAAGTAAATGTTTAGGAAAAAAGTATATGTTGTGATTTTCCTTCGTATAATATAAGTGATTGGACCTATGTAAGTGTAAATTAAATTGAAGAGCCTATCAAAACTGTTTTTCTCCCAAATCTCTAAATATATATAATTTTTAACCGGAAAAACTCAATAGAAAACAAAGGTCGAGAACTTTTTCTGTATAGATTACAGGATTAGATATTAAAATATCACCTCCCCACATTTTATAACCTATCATTATATGTTTTGTTGATATAAAAATGTTGAATACTTTGTTGTTTTTATAAAATTAAGATATTATATTTGGAAAATATTTGATTGTATATAGGGAATAATAATAAACTTGTCTGTAATTAAGGATTTTAAATATATAAATAGTGAATTTATCTATAAACAAAGTGAAAAAAATATGTATTTATAATTGTGGAATTCAATTATATAGTTGATGAATATGGTAAAAATATTTTCTGTGTATTATCGATTATCTTATAGAAAATGCATTATTGTTAGAAACTCTCCTAGAAGATTATTACGCAACCTATGTGATAAAATATTATTGAAAAATTTTAAATTTTTCAATCATCTATGAATATGATTTTCAACTACTAAGAATTTGTCACTCTTATCTTATCATAATATTCACCAAAAGCATAATTAAAATTTTCCATTGTTTACATATATTGGTCCTCTAATATTTAAAAGAGGTGTTTAAAACCTATATATAAATAATATTTTCTCAGTTATTTACATAGTAAATCAACCTCTTAAATATCATATAACCTATTTGCAATAGTTATTTGTTGCTCTTGGCTCCAGTAAAGGTAGGCTAGTATAGGATAGTGCTTAGACTAGTGATAAAGATGATCATTCCTTGTAATTAGAGGGGTATATATACTAGTGGGGTAATATTGATGAGAGGGTGATGATTGGCATGGTTCATGAGATTGATGGGTGAATATTATGAGGTTTGATCGAGGCGTATGTATGTTAGGAGCATGATTAGAAGGGGATAGTCAACACATGAATATTAAGGACAGTCATAAGTTAAAGAGTTGAGTGGTCAGGAATTGAGGTCAATAGTCTAGACGGTATACAAGCCCTCTAACCTCGAGTTCAAGTGCAAACGAAGAGGCTAAGAGGTTAACAAGTCGAGGCTGGCTGCTCGACTGATACACACGAGCCTTGCAGCCTCAAGCTCAGGTGCTAGCGAAGAGGCTAGTGAAGAGCAGGAGATCAAGGTTGGCCCCCTATTTAGTCCACTTGCCATAGATCTCCATTATAATGTTAAGGCTCCAAGAACATGATGGACAATGATCCACCCATGTTGGCTCAAAACTTTGAGCCCACCAATGTGATCTTGAAGCAAAATTGTAAGGAAGTCAGGATCCGAGTATCTCATGATAATTATTATACAAATAAAAGGGGAAATTTATCAACATAAACTATTTTTTTGGAAATTATCAATTTTAATTGATTTCTTAATCCATGTACATAAATCTTAAAATACACTTATAATTGGTTGAAGGAAGTACTTCGTAGTATAGGTATTTTATTTAATACTCTTGTCCATTTTGTTTCATTAGAAGCCAAAAATAACCACAAAAAAAAAACATATATACTAAAAAATAATAAATAAATATATGCAATTATATAAAGTTATATAAGTAGATAAAATTCACTCTTAAAAAAACACAAAATAAGTAAATACAATTAACTACACTAAATGTAATATTGGTAAAAGACCAATATCTTCTTCATACGAGAAATGGATAGATATATATTTTGAAATAAAAAAATTTAAAAAGTTTGATGGATAAAATAAAACGGAAGCAGTATTAAATACGGGTAAGAATATAGTATAGTTTTAAATAAAAGTATTAATTACAAAAAGTATATTTTTATGTACCAAGCGTATTGAATAAAATATTTAATTACGATATTATAAACCTGGTTCGGTAAAAAATTATTAATTCTTAAACCCAATTGAGCAATAAAATTAAGGTTTAATTATTTTATAGGTTGTAGTTTCACTTAATTTTTAATTAGGACCCTATAATTTAAAGTTTTTAAGTAGGTCATATAAGATTTTTCAATTAAGTTCCTATTGTTATGAAAAATAAAATATTTATAGAATATTTCATTTCCATGAGAAGGTGAAAAAGGAAATGAAAATAAAATATTAACAGAATATTCAATTTTTCATAATAGCAAGGATATGATTGAAAAATTCTATACATCATAGAAATTTATTTATAAACTTTTAAATTATAAGAATCTAATTAAAAACTAAATTAGATTATTAGAATCTGGAGAGTAATTAAACATTATTGACAACCAAAAAAGCTACTACGCTCTCTGCATTTAACCTTTTTATTTCATCATTTCACTTTGGCCAATTCCTGTTGAATCTTTTTTTTTCTAATATATAAATAATAGTAGTATCTAATTTACAAGCCTTTCAAAATTTAAAGAGAAAAACACCACCTATTTTTGTAGTAAAATCCATACATAATCCTATGCAATAATAATACGGAAAACTAATTAATTATTAAGCTCAGTTTTTCTCAAATAATTGAGCTCACTTTGGCCAATTCCTTTTCTATATATGTTTCGCTTGTGCTCAGCGTTTGTCAATTATTTGAGCTCTATCATAAAGAAGGACAAGCTAATTGAATGAAAGACTAGCATGATAAATTAAAACAAATGATCGTATTGTGGCACTCTAATATCTCTGTTCTAGTTAAGGATAAACTTGTACAAGAAAAACATAAAGACAAATCATTTGCCGAGACTATATAAAGGAACTTTTAATTAATTAACAAAAATTGGGTGAAACTTCATTTGTGTCCCTTATGTTTTATTAAAATTTCAATTTAGTTCCAAAAGTTTCTTTACTATTCTATTTACTTTGCTAATATTTTCAAAATGTTTCAACACTATCTTTTTGATAGAAAGTCCCTAAATATTAAATGGAACATGATGAAGTAAACGTCAAATTTACAATGTCAGAAAATCACAACAAGATATAAAATGTCACCTTATAGTGTTAGGTGATTACAACAAAATATAAAATATCAAATTTTCTATCACAATTTAGTTTTTGTTTACGTTTTGAAAACGTTAAATATATAAATAAAACAAAAGAATCTTTTGAAACAAATTGAAATTTTGATAATATGTGAGTAATCTAATTAAAGTTTTACCCAAAAAGATAAACATTTTTTAATCAAGCGCTTGTCATTAAACTAAAGGCTACAACTAATTACAAGAATATAACTATCTTTCCTTCAAAATTCTCACAACCATACTAGCACCATGACATTCCTTTGTTATCTCGTGTTGGATCAATTATTTATTTCTTAACAATTATAAATAATAATAGCAATATAACTTTATTTTCTTAAAAAAAAATTATAACTACATTCAGTATTGAGTTTTATTTTGATGCGTTAATAGTGTAAAATATACATTGTTACACAATCATCCAATCAATATATTTTATTTACATAACTTCTTAAATAGTAGGCAAGAAAGTTTAACTATCATAATTGATGTAATTGTTGGGAAAATAAATCACTTTCCTTCCTTGAGAATCACCCTAAGAAATAAAATGAGAATACGACTATAACACAATAATTTAACGTGAAAACTCCAAAACTGGATAAAAATCATAACTCTCAACGACAACTAAAGAATAACACTATATGAAAATTTTTACAATACATAGACTTCACTCTTAAGCACCCCATCGACTCCAGTACATTCACACCTCTAATGCAAATATTTAAACTATATCTTACAACACTCTAAAATAGGAGTATAGAGAAAGAAAAGTCAATATAAGCTTAAAGTGTTTTTAACTTGCAAATTGAAATGGAACTTAGACTCATATATATAACCTTGGTAATCTTCTTTCATCCAAATTCTTAGCAATATGAGACTTCTTTTTCAAATGTGTTTCAATCAAAACCTAACAGTAACAATACATGATTGGATGACTATGCAAATATTTTTTGCAATGTTGGCGCATAGAATTTAAATCCTTTAACATTGGGGATTGCGCTCATTGCAAACATAAAAAATCCGGATGTTAAACGCATGAAATCTTAAAGATAATGCTTAGCAATTAACCATAAATAAAATATAGTTAACAGAGTGAAGCATTACTATTATATACATTGCGGTTGAGACTTGAGAATGCACTTTCTTTTTTCATATCTTATGCATCTTAATTCATAACTTCACAATGAAGATATAACTTTGTGATTTTTTAGAAAAATTATTTTTCCACGTGAGCGATGGAATTCTTTATGAATTATCTTCATCATCTTCTTCTGGCAAAGCAGCTGAGTTTGTCCAATAAGCTAAGCCGTCCCTGCCTTGTTAATTAGGATAATTAAACGTCTTAAACAGGCTTATAGCTATCACCTTTTGTTACTCGTGGCCTTAATGGTAGGATTACAAAATCGGATTATGCGCGATACCTTCTGAAATCCTTTTCTTTCGCGGCCTTCTTTTTCTAAAGCCAAACAGTATGTCCATTTTAAGGTACAAATACGGTCTCCGAATCATTTCTCGACAAGTATTTTGCGGAAGGAACTATGGAAAAGGAGAGAAAACGTAAGTTGAGCAACAACAGTGTGTGATCAATCAACGTGTAAGTCACGAGTTGGTGCATTTTCCATTCAACTTTACGTAGAAGATAAACAAAGAAACAGACAAAAATAAACTCAAAAACATTCCTCCGTAATGCCACGCCTTTGATTACCCAGGAACCCCACTTCTTTGGTCCTCCAAATTAAAGGAATCGTTGTTGAAATTAAATTCTTTTCAGGACTTAGCATCAGTCATCACATACAAACAATTACCATATTATTATTATTCCTTTCATTCAAATTCTACCTACCGTTATTGGGAATTTTACATACTTATACTTTTATCAATAAGAATTCACCAATTTCAGTGATAAAACAACTTATTATTTGTTATTTATTTAATTATCAGCTACAAGGAACCGAGCCAGTGCTTGGGACTAAAGATAGCATCCTATATGGCAATGGCTGCACCACCCAAGAATAGCAATTCAAGTGGCACCTCCTGCATACTTTTAACAATTCAAGAAAACTGACACATGCACCTATGAATAAGGGTGGAAAAATGAGGAATCGATGACATCTTGTTTTGATATCAATATGTTATGGATATTGGATATGTAACTATCAAGCATCATATAAACACCAATAAAAGAGACGCATTATTGTCGGCAATGGCATATAAGCCGTAGAGGTTCTTTTATATACATACATGTGTTTATATATTCATATATAAAAGAAGTTTTGTTCATCAGTACAAGACACTACTTATAATATCATTTTTCAATACTTGTGCAACTAAACCATTAGGATTGGGCTAATAGTAGTGAGGAGTTTGGATAGTTTATCATCATGAAGTCACAAGTTGAAATATTATTTCTGATGTATCAAAAATAAAAATTACTCTGTATCTAATTAATACTTACATTAGTATGCCATATCTATACTTCATGGGCTCAAAAATATTTGGCTATGCCTAACTCTTTCTTTCTCTTAGACTGCCAACAAGAGTGGACCATTTGGGCCAATATGGAAGAGAGAGATTTTTTTTTAATATCATAACCTGCTTCAGTCGTTCCTACAGAACAGAGACGGGTGTGTAGTTGAGGGGTATTGATAGCTTGGAATGTAATTAATTTGCAATAATTACTGCTCTTTTTATGGCCCTTCTAGAGGGATTAACAGAAAGTGACAAGTTAGACATTGATATTGAACTAGTGAGGCATTTTTATTCAAAGTGGTCTCCACCGGGCCATCTTGAAGAAGATACAACATCTTGAACTATTATTATGTTTGGCGAAAACCCCATATCAATGCAAGTTGTGGAATTAATCAGTAGTTAGTTATGGCAAATTACTAGTCAAATCAGTTTGTTCTCACCTTATTTTAAACTATATTTTGAGTTTGTTAAGCGTCCGGATACAAAGTTTTGAAATTGTGTGGTTAATGTTTAATTTAGTTTTATTTCACAGCAATTGAGTTTTCATTAGTTATTGTGCTTAGACATGAACAAAAAATTTAATTGCTGCAGGAATTGAGAGTTAGAACGTATGCTAACAATATTATTAGTATAGAACAAACAGAACAAAGAGTATTAAAAGTTTCAGTAATACACGAGTACCCAATTTATTTATTTATTTTGGATATTATTGAGATACCTGCGAAATCACATATTAATATTAATAATCGTATACTTGAGTTGTATAGTTGACGAATTTTTTTAAGAAAAATACGAAAAATAATGTATTAATAATTGCATAATTGAATTTAATGAAAGAAAAATATATCTATTATTAATTATCTTATCATTTTGCCAGCTCTTAGTTGACATTCTGTGCATCGCTATAACTTGGGTTATTCGATTCTCATATTTTTCTGTTGTGAAGATCTATAAGTACATTTGTAAATGCTTGATAATCTCAGAGATATGTTTTAATATTTAATTGTGGTGAATTTTTTCTTCAATTTAAACTTTATGTTATATTAAAAAAATTATCATTTTTACTAAAATTATAATTGAAATTATAGTTATTAGTTCATTTAAAAATGTCTAAATAATATCTAAAAATGTAGTAAAAAAAATTTAAAAGTTAAATTAACCTTTCACGATAAATGCGTACAGTTAATTATAGTTTTAATTTGAAGATGTTATTGACAAGACACATGCACGCACATGCTCACGCTCACAGAAATTATTGTGTATCTCTACAGTTTAATATTTGGCTGTTGTGATGGTCAATCACATGGTTCTGTCAAACCATCAAATGTCTATATTTACCACAAAAAAAAAAACCATCAAATATCTATGGGATTTTTTCTCTCCCCCTTCTTTTTTTCTGAATATTATTCTAATATTAACCTTTTTTCCCATTTAATATTATAAATATTGAATGTAATAGATATTAAAAATAAGTAAAAATCATTTTCATATTCAATAATAATATAAAATAAATATCCTATCAGTGATTCACTTTTTTTTCATATTAAAATAATATTTTTGTCAATAAAGATTCTTACCAGCTTCGTTTGGCTGAAAGGACCAAGGCCATTAGGAGCAGATCGCGGTTTCATTTTGCAAATTACATATTATAGTAGTTAGAAAGATGCAAATTTTCAATTCATTACAAGATATTTAATAAAAGGGCTCGGCCAACGGGTACTGTTAAGGCAATTTTTAAGAAGCCAAGAGTGAAAAGCTTGTCATAGAAAATAAAATTTTTAGGTTCTATTTGATTTCAAAATATTTTTTAGTTTTCATTTCTGTTCTCAATAAATTTCTATTTTTTTCAGAATTTTTAAAAAAATTATAAAATTTAATTTTTACTTTTTATTTTTTTTTCATAAAACTATAAAAACTCTGAAAATGGGAAATAAATTGAAAACAAAAATTATAAACTTAAAATGTTTTCTAAAACCAAATGCACATTCTTTCCAATGTATTTAATTCATTCAAAGCCTCAAAATCTTTTAAGTGTTCTTAGGATACTCGGTAGCAAAAACTCTTTATAAAATTACATACAATTAAATCATTTCAACGTTATTTTACAATTTTGTAAACCAAACACATACACCCTAAAGCTAATAGGATCGGGTAAATGAAGAAAGATTTTGATAGTATTAGATCAAACACTTACTATTACACCAAAAACTTAAATAAAGCCAATAACCTCTGCTAAAAGCCCAAATAAACCAACAATCTCCCTTCTTTCCCCGGTGTTAGTTGAGGAATTTAGAGAAAAATAAAGTTTCCGATGTATATATTGAATTCATTCAAAACGTCAATATCTTTCCATTTTGATTCTTTAAAGAGTGTTCTTAGGGTACTCTACCACCACACTTGTCTGCCACTTCTCGCTCGCCGTCCGATGTTATCTCACCATAAATTGATCATCATGCCATATGTTATCTTGTCATTCGTCACTTGTCACATGCCATATCACTCACCTAAAGAGCAGAGTTAATATAATTTTATTATATTCAAACAAAATATTTTATAAATGAAGTAATATAAGAGTTTTTTACATAAATAAAATAAATTAAATATGATATTACGTTATTTCCCATTTGAATCTCATTTACATATATGTCTTGTTTTTATATAATAAAAGTCGATTATAATCGACTTCTACTCCACACAGAAGTCGATTATAATTACTTTCACACAGTATTACTGATTCCACACACAGAAGTCGACTATAGTAGACTTCAGAAGTCTACTATAGTCGACTTTAAGTTAATTTTCCATGCAATTTTGCTATGAATCTGTTAAGTTATTTGTCCTGGCTATTGTAATCATAAATCTTTAAGTTATACTAGTCAATATATATTTATGAAAATCTTTAATAATGAATATCTGTTATTTACTTCTTGTGTGACACATGCAACTTTGCTAAAGTATATAAATGAAAGCCACAAGCTCAAATATATTATGAAAGTCCAAAGTACATAATCACAATATAATCAGCACAATGCATTTCATGCAATGTTTTAGAAGAGTGAGTAAGCACGTGGTATTCCTTTCCTACACGCTTTATGAGAGTTATGATCTTGCTAGAAGCAGAAAGCGTGTAGAAAAGGAATTTCACGTGCTTACTTATTATTCTAGAACATTGCATGAAATGCATTGATGTTGATTATATTGCGATTATGTACTTTTGCACTTTCATAATATATTTGAGCTTATGGCTTTCATTTTATATACTCGAACTTAGCAAAGTTGCATGTGTTGCACAAGAAGTAAACAACAGATATTCATTATTAAAGATTTTTATAAACATACATTGACTAGTATAACTTACAGATTTATGATTACAATAGACCAGGACAAATAACTTAACAGATTCATAGCAAAGTTGCATGGGAATGACTTAAAGTCGACTATAAACTTCAAAGTCTACTATAGTCGACTTCTGTGTGGTAGAATCAGCTAATATTAGTGTGTGAAAGTCAATTATAATCGACTTCTGTGTTAAGTGGAAATCGATTATAATCGACTTCTATTATATAAAAACAGGACATATATGTAAACGAATTAATGAAGGAATCACGTAATATCATATTTAATTTATTTTATTTATGTAAAAAACCCTTAATATAATTGTGTTTTTTCCAAACAAAAAGAGTTTAAAAATGAATGAAGTTGAATTGAAATATTTTAATTTTTTTGTATTTGAATTTCCTGAAAGGTAAAAATACTTCATCCAATAACACTCTATATGAATCATAAATTTAAAAACTTATAGTGAATATTTCTCTCTTTATAAAAGACTATATAATTCTCTGTCCTTTTCATTTATTTGGTTTTTTTTCCTCAATAGTTAAAATTAAGCACAAAAGTCTCAAAGAGAGGAACTTAAGGAATGCAAGTGTTCAGCAAAACAAAGCGAACACAAAAACGAGACTCATACACAGTCCAACCAAACTTACAACCAATCCAAAAGACTAACTGATTTTTTAGCAAACATAATTATCTAATTTAATATTTTTATAAAAATTAAAATTTAAAATCTCGAAATTATTTTAATATTGTTTTATTAAAAGAAAGATATTATGATCTTTTTACAATTATAATGGTTCTCAATATTTATATCGATGCCATTAAAAGACATGGCCTATTTAACAACATTAAATGTCACTATTACTAGAGAAGATTAGTGTACCTTTTACAAACCTCAAGGACTTGTGATGTCAAATTTAAAATAGAGGGGATGTATTATATTTCAGGAAATCTTGGAAGAAGTGAGTGTAATTTAATCTTAATTATATTATCATTGGGAAGAACAGAATATTGTAATATTTTTGGTTTAGAAACATTTAAGAAATTCACCGAATCCAAAACAGTGGGGTGTTAGAATCTTCCATTCTCTGAGTGGTCCATTGTGGACAATACATCGTCCAATTGGTAACCAGACAGATGCAGACAGTAGTGCAAGCGTGACGAGTCAGTGGATGGCTGATTGTTGGAGACAAGGAAAGTGAAGTGAAACGCGTAGAGCAATGTATCGTTAATAGAAATCAGAAAGAGCCATGTCTTTCACGCAAAATCATTAGCCATTAGTCATTAGTAGTGATTTTGGAATCATAATACATGGAGCACATGCCTTTCTAATCTCCCTATTTGGTTGCAAATTATTTTAACTTTATGTTCACCTTATTTTTTCCTTTTTGTTCTGACTGGTCACCTTCTTTTTTGTTACGCACACCTTGGATAAGAAGGGATATACATTAAACAGTAATCCCCCACTTCATTTCAGTGTCAAGTTATAACTAATTTATTTAATTGGGTAAGGATGAAGATTATATTACCTTCTTTTTTTCCTATACGAGAGAACTATCACTTTATTAATAAAAGAGCATGTCATTGACAAAATAGTTCTCAAAAGGAACTTTATTCACTTATGGCGCTGCAAAGATTAACAAACCTTCATTTTGTTCATAAAAGTGTCTTTTTTAGGGGTGATTTTATTAGAGATATATGATATTTTAGAGTTAAAGTGATGGTCTTACGGTGTCAATTTGTCATAAAAGTGGGTTATTTTGTCAAATATATAACTTTGACTAAAGTGATAGTTTTACTATGCCAACTTAACACAAAACATGATAAATAATCGTTTTTGTTAATGAAAATGGAGGTAAGTTGACGTAGGGTGGTCAAAATCGATTTAAGAATTAAAACTAAAAACAGATAAAAAATGAAAATCTATCAAAACGAAATAAATCGGTTTGAATTGGCCTTTAATTAACTTGTGAAAACTGAACCAAATCGATATATTTTCGATTCTTATTTCCAAAACTAAATCAAACAAAACCAAATTAATAATATATTATATTAATAATTATATATATTAATTAGATTTATTACTCATCAAAATTTCTTATCCATATATGAATTTATCTCATATTTTATCTCAATATTTTGGATTTTCAATTATACATTAATTCGTTTAATTTAATCAACATGTTTTTGTTCAAATCTTCTATCATTTGTTTAACTTATTAGTTAATAGTATTATATGTTAATAGTATTATGTATTAACATAACTTTAATTTTACAAATTTGCTTAGATTTCATAATTATATAGTTTTATAATATCAATTAGTCTGATTTAAAATGCTCTTTATAGTTACTTTATAATTTTTTTAGTAAAAACCAAAAATTGAACCGAATTACGAACACCTAAGTTGACGTTTGTGTGAATTTGTCAAACGAGATGTATCTTTAGAATGTTATGAGCAGCTATAGTTTCTTTTTAGAGTTATTTTGTCAGCGACATAATCTATTAGTTTTGATAGGATAAAACATGATAAGATAAGATTAAGGGCCTGTGTGACGCATTGTATAAGGCATGAAAGGATAAACTAATTCAATGAATAAAGGGTTTATTCATTGTTTGATGCGAGCAACATATTACATAAGTTTGTCCATCAAACCTTCATTATACGTTAAAAATGATAGATAATTCTTTTTATATGAAAAACAATGAATAACTTAATCAAGCCTACGAGGCAGCTAAGATGGGGCCCAATTTTTTAACGTATAAGTTTATTTTATTTTTTAGTTAAATAATAGTAAATAATATAATTATTAAAAAACAATAATAAATTATGTCTTCATAAAATATATATAAATAAATAATATGTGATATTCAAAAGGAAGGATTAGTAAGAAAAATAATTTACTTAAATATTTATTATGAAAGTAAAATTTAAATAATGATGATAAAAATTTCTGGAAAAGTATTAAATTGTATAAAAGAAAGAGAGTATTTTTATATTTTTGTACTTTATTGAAATAATAAATTTTTATTATATGTTACAATGAATAGTATTTTATATTATATAATATAAAATATAATATCTTATGTAATATCACATTAAACGTTATATGATATTAAAAGTTTATCCGATCTAGGCTTTATCCTATATAATTTATTAAACAGACTTTAATAGAACAAGATATGATATTATAAGTTCCCACAAATTTTGAATAATATTCCGTGTGTTTTTCGTAAATAGCCACATGTTTTGTATATAAAGCTTTTAATACTACTCATAGTACAATTGGTAGATCAAAATCATGGAAGAATTTCTCTATCCATATCAAGTGAAGAATATTTGATGGATGCTTACCGATGTGGACAGCTTAGTCCACGTAGGACGGTGGTGGTGGTCGGCCGTGGGTCTCCAATCATGCGGCGGACTTCATCATTGAACTCATGTAAAGACCTCTCTGTGGACCCCACCAACAACGTCCTTTCTTCTGCCTCCTCAGTCCTTTCTCTCTCGGAGTTGTGGCGGTGAGAAACCATAAAATGAAACCATCTCTGTCTACCTTCGATCTCTAACACATCAATTGTAATGTGCACACATTATATTATTAATAATAATAATAATATATTTATATGAATCACTTTAATATGTACACCATAAGATAAAAAAGTTGGAAAGAACCACAGGGTTAGCGTAACCAGCTAAAGGTGAAGATCCTTGCGGGGTCCTACATGGATTTTAGCCCTTTTTGACACGGACTCTGCTCCAAACCCCTCCTCTCTCTATCTATTACACCTTACCCTTCTATTTTTTATTTTAATTTGATGTTATTATGCAATTTTAATTTATGGTTGACGGTGGTTGGTGAAGATTAAATCGCCATATAGTATTGAACCCTGCTGCACATGAAAAGGAATAGACCGATTAAATAAAATAAATGAATCAAATGGGGTTTGCCAAAGCCAAAGTCTTCGACTTCACTCCCTGTTTGTATCTAGGTGTGAATCACAAGCTTCTTTCAAGGGGACATCAACTATGATTGCACTCCTTATAGGTACTAATTCTTACATTTCACTGAAAGAGCCACAAGAATACAATACATATATATGTTCACTTTCTAGAGCCGAGACCCTAGCATCTCACATTCTCACTCAACACACTATGATTATTGGTACCAAATTTTAGACCCCTCCCCCTCTTTGGTGGAATTTCTCTGCGCCTTTTTCTAGATTTGTGGGTGTGAAATTATAAGCTTTAATCAACTTGTAATTTTTCATTCTATGAGGTGATGATTGATTATTATGTTTATCTAGAGTGGACATGCCGTGCTTAATTTCTATTACTAGCAGGTCTTAAAAAGTATGGACTGATTGAAGTTCGTACTAATGATATGCTCAAACGGCACATTGTGCTGTACCAACGGAGGGTTATTCTGGATGTTTAGAATGATTACAGGGTAAAACAACATTAAGGTGTGTCTTGTTGAGGAGTATAAATGAAAGTGAAAATTTCATAAGTGAATTTTATGTATAAAATTATATATAGAATTCATATATGGTATTTTTACCACACTTTATCCATCAACCAAATATAAGAGTAAAAATTGAAAAGAAAATTTTCATGAATGAGTTTCATATATAAAAGTGCACATAAAATTTTTCTATAAAATTTTTTTTCTTATTTTTATCCTTTAACCAAATAAACCCTAAAGATCAAACTTTTGTATGAAGGTGTATATATATATATATATCAATATAATGTGATAGGAGATTGCATTCAATAATGCATACATTTATAATATCTTAGTGCTTATTTGATTTAATTTTATCTATAGATAAATAAGGAGTTTATGTTTGTTTTATTTGTACAACATTATCCTTAAAATTCAATATGCTTGACATCTCAGTTCATGATATCTATAATGAATGTAGTCATTTAAGTTTGATACAATTCTAGAACAATTTTCATTTATTACTTTTGATCTGTTTCCAGTTATTAGAATTTTGTAAAGGAAATAATGAAATTAAAAACTGAATTTTATAATTTTCATTATTTTCTTTATAAAATACTAAAAAATAGAAAACTAATTAAAAATAAATAAAAAATAAAAAATTACTTTCTAAAACCAAACACATTTTAAAGTTGCATCTTTGTTAATTGATATAGCTTTTGATTCACCATTAAAACAAAGAAAGAGCCATATAAGATATCGAATGTGTCCCCATTACAGTGACCACTCATTTTTAGTGAGATAAGCCATTTACTAATCCCAAATCCAGTTAGGAAACAAAGACACAGCATGTGCTCTGCTCAGAATTTAATTTGTTTTATTCCTCCCGCTTTTCACTACCAATTAGGTACAGGAAAACTGAGGAATACAGGAACTGAAAGTGATTGATAAGTAATTTCATTTGAACACGAACTCTCGAGGCATGAAATATGATGGGGCACGAGATGGGCCTCTGATTGAGAAAGAATGGCAATAGGCAAATATAGATGGCATGATGGTCACGGGGTAGCTGAAGGGTCCAGGGTCCTGCTTCGAAGATATAGTGATGTGGAGTTTCAATTTCAATATGGAGAGGCTCCGGCTCTGCCTCGTGTTGAGTAGAGTCTTCTAAGGTCTTTCAGTGGAGGGTCCAGCTCAAATCAATGACAAACGCGTTAGGGAATTGACTAGTTGCTTGTTTTACACAGACACACCCCTTGTAATGTTCACAAAATTTTGTCATTGATGAGGGAATTAAACTTTGTGCTAGTTTGTCAAAAAGCTATGATTCTCTCTGCATTGCCTTTTCCTTACTTTCCCCATGACCAATATTGTAGTCAATGAAACTTCCCTTACCAAGTACTGATTGAGACTTTGCCACTCTTAATTAATGAAAGATATTCACTACTTCCTGAGGTTGACATCAAGCAGACAAGCTGTATATGTTTCCTTTACATATATAACACAGTGAGGGTGGTGCTGGCTACCACATATTAATAATAAATAAATAATCCTCACCACCTTGTTGCTATGCCAGGCTTGTGTAGGTCAAAATCTAAGAGGGCTTGTCGTGTGTTATCCCATTCTAGCTCTAGTGATGCATTGCAAAACCAAAATTGGACGGCAATGGCATGTTCAGCAAATTGTGGGGTAATATTCAAAGATTTAGATCTAATTTTTCTTCCCCAGTATCACTGTACGAGGCAATGGTGACGCATGTTTGTATTATTGAAAACAGCTATACATTAGTGATTAAACATTTCAAACATAGTCCCAGGAAAAATTGACTTCCGGACCTGGTCTAACGTGCGGGGCGGGGAACTTCCATAAGATGTAATTAATGGATGATAGGTATAATATAACTGGTATAACTGGTACTCCATTTATCTGACTCGGATTTAGGTGGAAAGCACCTTCCATTTTCAAACGCCTGTTTTGGTGTAGATATATCTGTTTTTTGTCTCTCTCTCTCTCTCTATATATATATATATATGTATATGTATATGTATGCATGTATGTATAAAAGGTAATTGAAAGAAATTGGTTTTACTTCTTTCATTGTTACTTATTTTTCTGAATAATAAATTAGTGTAAGCATGAAAAGACATGAAAAGAAATGGATAAACTTAACGATGAGTGAAAGAAAAATATTTGAATGGATCCTAAATATATTCAATTTAAGGCATCAATATGAGGCAACCCCGCCAACGGTTTAAATCCCGATTTAAAAGTGGAAGCGACTTGCCACCATATATTGAAAGCATGCTTAATTGACAGAAGTAGAAAATAGAAGATGCAAAAATTAGTAGAAGGGAGTGAAATTGGGGATGTAGAAAGGTTTCTTGGCAAAAAGGTGGGTTTATTTTATTTTTATTGCAAAATAAAAAAGGAGATGTTAATCAGAGTTGACTCATTTGATTAATCTTCTACTATATATTGTTATGACTTGGATTTGATTCATAAGTTCTTTTAAATTAGTGGGTCTTAAAGCATGTTTTGAATATAGATAAATCTTTTCCTCTATCTATATATATATATATATATATATATATAGAGAGAGAGAGAGAGAAGAGAGATTAGATGAAAGGATTTTTTTTTATCAACAATTTTGTTTACATTATTGACATTGCATGATCTCATCTCAATTCAGGAAAGATATTAAAGATGGAATACAAATGATGACCTTTTCATTTTTTCGTTCTAACCTTTTATTCTCTTACAACACAAGCATGCACTGAATTCCACTTTTCATTTTTAAAGGTTCCAATTCCTAACTTTCTCATACGTGCCAAACACACTCCAATCCTTACCGAGCTGCAGTTTACTTTGTCGTACCTCGCTTGAGTAGCTGCAATGTGCAACTTTGCCCTGAAAATGTTCATTGAGCCAGATGGCCAACGTTTTTGCAGTTTAACATCCGTTTAGCCGTGACAAATAAAAATAACAATGATGGTATTGAGATTTAAGTAGAACAAACCGTGTGCAAATCATAAAAGGTCTATGTCTAAATTTCTTACCCCACCATATAAAAGATGAAATGCAAGCAGAAATTCATGCTCTAAAAGAATTGTGAATGATGAGGCATTAGTATGGATTCGAAGTGAAGATTTGCAGTTTGCTATGCAAATTGGACAACCAAAAAAAGTGATACGAAAGCTTGGGGAATAATTACACTTCCATATCAAAGTGTCAATGGTCTTATAATTATATCGGTGGTGTTTTTGTTGAACTTTTATCATACATCTTTCGGGGGCCAATAGCATATCTGAAATGAACGTGTGGCCAATTCTTAATCTTCAGTTTGAAGGTTCGAAATACGTGGTAAGAGTAACACTTGCAATGGGTATCATTAGAACCCAGGGAATGATAACAATTTTGATCTTAGTGACAAAAATGATTGATTTATGTTAGCCTAAGGTGTTGAAAGGGTTTAAATTTGTTCACAGCAAGTTTGGATAAATTCAATGATGAAAGCAAGAGTTTAACCTTGATATCACTTTATAGGTTTGTGTAAACAAAGATTAGCATAAATATTACATTATATGTCAAGCATTCGAATACTTGGTGTCTCTAGTCTATTTGGTTAGATGTTCATAATTGTTGAGGGGTATTAATTCTAGCTAAACTACATATTAGTCATAATTACATATCATTCACAAAGGGTAGCCACTCTTTTTTCTTTCTTTCTTTCTTTTGTTTTCACTGAAATATGTGTGGAAATGAGCTGTGGAAGAAAAAAACGAGTATAGAAAGTTACTGAAAAGTGATGAATATTGGATATTGAGGGATATCTTAGTTTGAAATCATGAAAGTTTATGCCTATTATCCAGTGCGTCTTGAAATTTAGGACATTCAAGAATACAAAAATTGTGTTGGATCAAACTCAAATCCAATTCAATTTCTTAGGTCATCTTTTTAAACTCAAATTCAACTCAATAATGACCTAGTTAGTAATTGGGTTAACCCTAAAAAAATTTTTTTGTTCAAAACTACTTTTATGTTAAATTTAACCAATAATTTGCTAGTAAACATAAGTAAAAGTGGGTATAACTTAAAAAAAAAAAAACAAGGAATAGACTTGCGGAGCAACTTATTTGGTGTGGCCGTGGGTGCTTTATTTCACTTATAAGTGGGAGTGAGAGTGTGAACCTTTTTTTTATTAGTAGTTTGACAAGAGAGATGTTTATAATTTTAAAATAAAAGTAAGGAATAATTTAGAAAAATAATTTTATTAAAAACCACTTCTATTTCAGTTTTTCAAAAACTAGGTATCATTAATTCAAAAAAAAATGATAAAACTGAATTTTTAATTAAAAGTATTTCTTATAAAATTCAATTAAAATATTCTAACAAGTTTATAAAAGCATTTAAAAAAAATAAGTATTTTTTTCTTTGGGTTGAAGTTTTTGTTTTTGTTCCCTTAAATAAACGAATCGAAACGCATTCAAATTCTATCATCAGTAGGAACAAGCCCACCCCAATAGCTACATATTTTCTCACGTCTCTTTTTCTTTTCGGGCGGCTCACAAATCTGTATATCTCTAACTCCACGGTCCAATGATCATCAATAAAAAGTCCATTTTCAGACCAAAAATGGAAAAGTCCATTAAAAAAACCATGGTAGTGAAAAATACAAAAGCCCAAAACATCCAGATACTAACACATACAAATAAGAACTAAGCTAACCAAAAAAAAAAAGAACTAAGATTTTCCAGACCAAAAAAAGGTTACTAAGATTTTGACAGAAGAAACAATAAACATAGGGAACGCAGCAAGTATATTTTGTTTTTGGTAAAAAACACAGTTCATTTTGACCATTGTTCAGAAAATTGAAACCCAGCCAGTCAATTGGCTGAAGGAACCTTTCCAGCTCAAGCCACCCGAAAAAATAAGCCTAGGAAGAAGGAAGGAAACCTACAAACTGGATTCAAAAACCTTTGAAACATTTTTTTGGTAAAAAATGTAAAATTGTATTATTTTGGGTTTTTTTTTTAAAAAGGTTTAAAATCTAATATTTCCTAATTTTTTTTTCTTTTCTAATATGGAAAGTAGTAACTTGAGAGATTTGATTCATATGAATGATGTTTATTTTGATTAAGAGATGAATTATGTTATGTTCTATGGATTTTGTCGATGCCTAATTTAATTTTTAGTTATTTTATGACATATTTTATTTTATATTTTTATATATTTATATAAATACATATTTTATTATATATCGTTATATCCTTTAACTTTATTTAAAGTTTACCTTTGACCTCTAACTTCCCTTGCCCTTTAATGTCCATCTTTCAGAACCTTGATTTTGACATATATGCTTCTGCATTGTTGTGCGGCTTGGGCCATTTTTTTTCCCTTTGACCTTTTTCTCTCAGTTCCATTTTTTATATTGTCCAATGAAAGCCCCAAAAATCTTACCGGATAGGTTGGTCATAATCAAATTTGCCTTCTACATCGTTGAGGATTAACCACGACCAAAAAGAAAAGAAATTAAAAAAAAAAGTTAGTGCTCATTTTAGTTTTGACTATTTACTCGTTTATTTAATTCTTAACTTTTAAAATGAGTTAAATTAATCTCTCATCCCACTTTCATTTAACATTTTATCAATTAAATGATAATGTGTAATGTTAAGTAATACCTCATTATACCATATATTATTTGAAATAGAATGAAATTTAAAATAACTTATTTTAGTATATAAAATTGTATAAAATAAGTCATTTTATGACTTAAAATGAATATTTAAATGATTTATTTTGTATAATTTTAGACATTAAAATAAATCATTTTAAATTTTATTATACTTCAGATGACATATAGTATGTCAATGGATCACTTAATGTTACCTATCATGATTTAATTGATAGAACACTAAATAAGAGTAGATTAAGGGACTAATATGATTCATATTTTATAATGTTGGTTAATTTAATTTATTTTAAAAGTCCTAAAATTACTTACAAATAAAGAGAAGCTAAAATAAATATTTGACCGCCTAAAAGAAAGGGATAAGGATTAACCAACCTTATCCATAGCCAAATTTGTTTCCACTTCGCCATTTTTGTTATGTTACACATATTTTCATTTTTTACGAATAAAATTGAGTTAAAGAGAATATTCACTTCGTCTACAATGTTCTTTGCACTTAATGACGACCTAAATAAGTATTTATAAATAATCAACTAATATGAAAACCTAAATATCAAACCCAAGTGATGAGAAGGCATAAATCAACCCTAATTGGCATACTTGCTTTCCTTTTAACTTATTTCATGGAGGGCATATCTACTTTGTTCCCAAGTTTCGAAGACTTTGTGTCCGAGAAATATCATAATCTAGTAAAGCTTATTTTGGAGTTTTAACCTAACAATTTAAGCTCTATTTTTTTCATATGTCATTAATGAATTAAATTAATGAAAAATCCTTCAAGAAATTCAATATTTGCTTCATTTAAATAATGGCTCAAATTTGCGTCGTATGCTTGAAAAATAGAAGTGCTACAAAAGCTCTACCCACACAGTGAGTGATATAACCTGAAGTCCGACACAAACTATTGGGCCATTTGGAAGATGAAGAACAAGTGCTGATCCAACATAAATATTAAACACTATTAAATAAATGAATAAATAGGCCCAATTATTCGCTTAATTTTTCTACATGTGGTGGAACTAGTAATAAACGTAGAGCCGTAGAGGGGGCCACTCAGAAACTTCCGTTACATCAAAACAACACGAAAATCCCAGAATTCAGCGAACGGAAGAGGAAGAAGAAAGAAAGAAGCAATCACAGATCTCCTTCTCTCTCCATTCACACATCACAGGATCCAAAGATCCATAAAAAAAAACACTATGGCTGGTTTCAGCGGCGATGAAACTGCTCCCTTCTTCGGCTTCCTCGGCGCTGCCGCTGCCCTCGTTTTCTCCTGTAAGCCCGGCGTCGCATCATTTTAATAATTCCACTACCCC
Organism: Dalbergia oliveri; assembly: GCA_030441495.1. Classification (NCBI taxonomy): domain Eukaryota; kingdom Viridiplantae; phylum Streptophyta; class Magnoliopsida; order Fabales; family Fabaceae; genus Dalbergia; species Dalbergia oliveri. The sequence continues at coordinate 7,531,023 of JAMLFY010000004.1, forward strand.
AAAACCCAATTAACAGAGAAATCAATCCAAGTTCTGATTTTGATATGTGGGGTGCCTTTTAATTTCTCTGATGTGATGTGATTTATTATCCCAGGTATGGGTGCGGCTTATGGCACTGCAAAAAGTGGTGTTGGGGTTGCGTCCATGGGTGTCATGAGGCCCGAGCTCGTGATGAAATCCATTGTGCCCGTTGTCATGGCTGGTGTCTTGGGTATCTATGGCTTGATCATTGCTGTTATTATCAGTACTGGGATTAACCCCAAGGCCAAATCTTACTATCTCTTTGATGGATACGCTCACCTTTCTTCTGGTCTTGCTTGTGGCCTCGCTGGCCTCTCTGCTGGCATGGCAATTGGCATTGTAGGCGATGCTGGTGTTAGGTATTATTTCAATTGTTTTGTTTAATTCACTTTCTTTGTTATCATTTCATTTGGTAAAGTGACTAACAAATGAGTAAATGTCGTATAATTGGTCATGGTTTGTTATAGAGGTGAAGCTTAAACTGTTGTTTTTTTTTTTAAGTGGCGTTATGTTTGTAGAATTTAAATTAATTGCTAGCTGTAATGCATTCTGTAAGTTTAAGTGATTTGTGGCTGTTGGTCTATCATTGATTGATTGAGTTATTATGAGCCTTGTTCTTTCGTTATTTGTTTGTAATTGAGATTGGCCGCTTGTTTATCTACCATTTATGTGATGTCAATTTGTTGTGTTATAACCTCTGGGGTATGATTGATGAAGGTGCATATGGTCGTATTCCCCCCCCCCTTCCCCTTCTCTCCCTTAGATATGTCAGTATCAGTAGTGTTGCCTTCCTCTACTGTGATGGATGAAGATCATTTATCTTATTTTCCTTCAGTTCAAAAGGTTATACTGCCTTACTAGTGCTTGACTTTTGGTTAATCATTTCTGTCTGTTCTGCAAGTTTTGCAGTGGTTCCTGGTTTGACCTTTGCAATAAGAATGCAAATTTGGGCAGATTATGAGTATATATGTCTTATGATTGGTTATGGCTTGCTAAAGAGGAGAGATTAAACTGTTGTGTTTTGCGTTATGTTTATAGGGTTTAAATTAGAGATTAATTTTGATATACTGCAGGCTAAAATGTATTACTATGATTTTTGAGGTAGTTATTGCATAGTCAAACACTTTTGATGCCATGACATTACAACTTCTATGGTATGTTTGGTATGGTAAAAATGGGGAGAAAATTTTATAGATGAGTTTCATATGTAAAATATCATGGATAAACTTCATGTTTGATATGGAGTAAAAATTACACATGAAGTTTGTTTATGAAAATTTCCCCCATTTGTACCCTCAAACCAAAGCCAAACACACCCTTATACCGATAGTGCGTCAAAATTAAATTGCAAGGTATAACACATTTATATTAAGTGATTTGTGACTGTTAGCCTATCATTGATTGATTATGAGCCTTGTTCTCTTGTTATTTGTTTGTGATTAAGGTTAGACAGTCATTTTTCAACCCTGTGAATTTGTTATGTTGTAGTCTCTAGGGTGTGATTGAAGAAGGTGCATATAGTCAGAGGCGGAGGGAGGGGGGATGAGAGGGGGCCACGGTCCCCTAAATTTTGCATATTTATATAATTATATGTATATTTTATTTATGGCTCTCTAAAAAATTCTGTCATTTCTATAGATAGTATGCATAATAAATAATAAAAGTCTTTTGATATAATAACACATATGATATAAAAGTATGAAACATATAAATGTTTCTAGAATATATTTTTTAAGATTTTTCTCATATTAATTCATTTTATCCACTTAGTAGAGTTTCTACTTATTGATTAGTTATTTATGATCAATGTTCTATTTTGATGTTAAATAATACATTGATACACATATTTTTTTTATGTTGAACCTAAGGGATGTTTAAGAAGAAAATTATTGACTCTTTTGTTAAGAAAAAAGAGAGAATAAATGATGAAATAAACCCTAATTTATCAATAATTTGTATGAAAAACGCTATATAATGACTCATTTTATACTTTCTATATGATAATTTATTTTATTTTGTTTTATATTAACTAATTTGGCTCCCCTCTTCCAAAATTTCTGACTCCACCACTGCATATGGTTGTATTTTTTCTCTAGATATCAGTAACAGTAGTATTGCCTTCCCCTACTGAAATCGATCTTTTCCCTTATTCTACTTCAGTGAAAAAGGCAATACCGTGTTGCTGATGTTTAATTTTTGTTAATCATTTCTCTGTTCTGTAAGTTCTGCAATGGTTTCTGGTTTGCCCTTTGTAATGAGAATACATATCTGGACAGAGTGTGGATATTGTCATGATTATTTGGATGGATGTGCTTGATGTTTCATGCATTGCATTGGTGCAGATTTATACTTAATTGTGTTATATGGGTTACAACACGCTATTTTTGTAGGTAGGATAGGAATTTGATTTCTTTTGCTTGGATGCAAGTGTACAGTGAAGAAATGGCTATTGTAGCCTGACTCCTGAGTTTTCAGTGGTTGACAGAAATTTTAGGTTGATGAGCCAAATACAAATTATTTTTTTTTAAAGAAAAATGAAATCTTGAAAGACTGAACATTTCATATTGGAGACACATGATCAATATATTGCTACCCATTGTAGCTCTGACGTATAGATATTAAGGCTTTAAAACTGGAAAACAAGAATGAAGAGTTATGATTCAGTAGCTTTCTTCCTTTCATAGCTACCATTGCTAAATTCAAATCTTGAAAATTTTGAAAATTTAACTCCCCTTGTTTCTTGCTCTTGTACATATTTGTCCATCTCACTCATGCTGTAGATCTTTAAATTTACAGTTGTTGCTCCACCAAAACTAACTTACTATACATTTAAGCTCCTTGCAACTCATCTAAAAGTTTAAAACAACTACAAATTGCAATTTTTAATTATACATTAGCGTTCAAGTTTTGAGCCTTATGGGTGGTTGGTGATCCTTGGTAGCAGACATCAGTCTTTGTCTATTATTGACTGTATGAATCTAGTGGTAACCACTGCTGTTGTAGCTTTCAGTATTTTTACTACAATGTTCATTGTGTACAAGAAATTGTTTACCTCCCACTGTATAAATGTTTCTAACCTCCATATTGATTTATTGAATTTGACATGCTGAAAATGAACTGTTTTTTGTAGAGCAAATGCCCAACAACCGAAGCTGTTTGTTGGAATGATTCTCATTCTCATCTTTGCTGAGGCATTGGCTTTGTACGGTCTTATTGTTGGCATCATCCTCTCTTCCGCCGGCCAATCCAGAGCTGATTAGGGTAAAGTTTGCCGTTGCCGCCGGTTGTGGTGCAGAGTCATAGGTTGTGGATGTTACCAGGGATTTTGGGTTGGTGAGCGTGCAGCTTTGTTATGCTCCTCATTCATCTTATCTACTTGTTATAAAATTGAGGTTATCCAGGAATAAAACCCGTCAAACTATTTCTTTGGTCATTACTGTATTTAATATGTTCAATCCAAACTAGATTAGAGATCTCTGTAATAAAACAGATGTTTGGGTTGGTTCCCATAATGTTTTTGTATCGTTCCATACTCTACACTTCAGTCCCTGCTTCCCACCTCGGATACCTCTTTTATGATTGTAGTGAGGTATAAATGTTGGTTGGTCTTTTTTATTGCTGTTTCTTCAACATTATGGATCATCTCGCGCATGTGAATGTGGCTAATAATTTGTGTAGGTCTTGGATTTAGCTGATGAATAAGGCTGTTTGTGTCCTGGTTCTTGACTTGTATAAAATGTCGGGTTGGTATGTCTTAACAGGATTTTGACATTGCATTAGGCTTGTTTGTGAATCACTCAATTACAAGATACTATAAACGATTAGTAATATGTTGTATTAGTATTCCCAATGGAAAGTTTAAATTTATATTATGAAAGTAATAATCTTATACTTGAGCTGAGTCTTATATATAGATTGGAAAGTAATAGTTGCAATAATTTTAATAGATAAAAGTATATATATAAAAGACTACTCTTTCACTTAAAATTTGAAAAGTCAGAGCTCATGTTGACTTTTTAAACTTTTTTTAATTCGACGTAGCTTATTTTATATTTGAATTATATTCTAACAGGCACTTGAGTATAAAAACTATTTTTCCGAAAGACTAATCTAATCTAAAGATGCACAAAGGTGCAAAGTGTAAGCCCGATCTGACTACTTTTTTTTTTTTTGGTTTGAGGGATGCACGGTCCAAAATGAATACATACAGGAAATCATCCAGAGCCTTTTTTTTTCTGGTCAACCTCCTTTTTTGGGTTGGAGAAAATATCATGCATTCACTACACTTAACAGGCCAATTACCCCAGGATAAAACATTACATGTTGAAGAACAATCCACAGTTGACTAACACTCAATAGCCAATCAAAAAATCATTACATGCTAAGTAACAAAGGCAACACTAACAACCTAAAGTAAGATCTCATCATGGTCTGCTTGCTTTCTCTGCAAGCTTCATCTATTGTCTTCAATTTATTAGGAAAGAGATGTGCAGGTTGACTTGCTCTGCTGAAACTCTTAGAGTTTATCCCATGGTTAATCTTTAATTGAATACTTGAATTGGATCAACTACATATATGCTAACTTTACAAGGAAGTGCACCATAATATAACTAGCTAAAAACTTAAATTGCTACATAAAGGGTCATAACTACCATTTCAACAAAACAAAGTGCTGACTACATAGTATCAAACATTTTAACACATCAGCAACAAAAAAACTAGTCATGCACCAAAAATGAGGCCTATTACGAAGAAAGCACCTCCAAGGAATGCCAGACATAAAACCCCATTATATCCACCATTAACCGTGATCATTGCTCATACTTGACACATGCAATCTCCTGATGTTGCTTGACATATAAAAAATAGCGAGATCCACAAAATGTGAACAAGACTCGTACCATTTCAAACTAATCAAAGACTTGTAACCATCAAGAAACTCATTGGCCAAAGTAATAAATGAATCATCATGTGATGAGGAACTGGTAAAGAAAAGGAGATAAAAGAAGGAGGGGTCCACCATTCGCAAGCACCACGGAAGTGGTGGGGTGCTCCCAAGCAAAGCAAGGGAAGGGAGGTGCGCCTCGAAGAAGGAGATGAAATAGAGAAATGATATGTTGACGCATTGAATCGACACACTACGGCAACGCATACGTACGGAGAGAGTGATGTCTAGTGTGTGCACACATATTAAAGGGAGTATGGTGGGTTGAGGAATGAAAGAAGAAAAAGAAACCCGTGAACCCCAAACTCTCTCCTTCTTCCCTCTAACCTTGTGAATTCTCTCCCAACTCTCTTAACCTCACTCCTTGTCTTTCTTCTTCTTGCACCTTAGCTAAGCCGCACAACCACCCTTATGCCACGCCGCGCCCTCCCTTAGGCTCTCTTAGCGCTGGTGATGTATTGTATGTCAATGACACCCAGAGACAAAGGTTGAAAGCTTCTGACCCGCCTGTTCCTGCCAACCTCCTCCAAGTCGTCCTCTCTCCTCATCCCGCACCACGCTAGTAGTCAACAAGGAAGCAATAGTACTTACCAACACATAAATTATGATATGTGCAAGCAAATATAGTAGCAGTGCTGAATATGGCAGACTTACCGTGATTTGGAATGGGAAGTGTTCAATTAAACCATTTTTTATGCTTGTCCCTTTGGCAGGGATAATGCCTGACGTGATGCTGCATGCGAATGGCTCAGATAATGGTATTTATGGCTTAAATAGACAAACTGTATAAATGATAAATAGAGTGATCTCCATGAATTCAATGCTGCATATGAAGCCTAAGACTACATGTATTTCTTGACAGATAATAGCTACCCAGAATCAGTCCCTAGTATTTTCTTTTTTTGACTAATAAGAAATCATCAACATATTGAAATCACTTACCAACGTATATCAAGAATTTTTTTGACTAACTTTTGTCATTAAGCACAAATTAGATGTCATGTTGAGGCTTGATTCATCAATCCATAAAGTTTATGAGTCCTCTAGACTAGTTCTTTAACCCAATTTATCATAAAATTCACATATTTAATATTATAAAAACTGATAAGATACTAATTTTTTTGAAAAATCACCAACAAATTGATGGCGAATCACCAACATATTAGAAGCACTTACCAACGTATATTAGAAACAATTTTGAATTAGTTTGGCAAAGTTAAAATTTTCCTGCACTATATTGGTAATCACCTTAGAGATGTTAGTAATGTTAGTTCAAAATGTTGGCAACGTTTCAAACTTTGTTAACTTTGAAATATTAGCATTCTGATGTAAATTTGGGTTAGCAAGTAAGTGAAGTGAACTTCTTGGTACTATAAATTGATGAAAGGAGTCTAAGTGAATCATGCAAACAATGCTACAATGGCAACGAAATTTGAAATTTTTCTACAATAAGTTGGTAATTTGGCTTATAAACGCTGGTAATGTTAGTTCAAAATGTTGGTAACTTCATTCGAATGCTGGTAATGTTTTAGATTTTGTTAATCTTCAAAATTTTAGCAATCTTATGTGAATTTGGGTTAGCAAGCAAGTTAAGAGGAATCATACTATAAATTAATGAATGGAATCTAATTGAATCAAGCAAGCTATGGTACAATGGCAAAAGGACTTGTAATATTACAACAATGTGCGTCGAATCACCAGCATATCTATAGCTATTACCAACATGTATAAAAAAAAAATCAAATTACTATGATGTTGGAGCACAAATGTAATATGATATCAAAACTCAATTTATCAATCCATAGAATCTATGAGTCTTGTAAACTAGTTTTCTCACACAGGTTTTCGTAAAAGTTTATATAGTATAATAAAAAAACTGATTGGATACCAACATTTTTAAGAACTCACCAACAATTTTATAAGGAATCACTGACATATGTCAAGCATTTACCATCTTGTATCAAAACGGATTAAAATTTTTGTTTCCTTATTTTAATCTTGGAGTACAAATTGGATGTGATATTGAGGCTAAATAAATGAATTCTAGTGTGCATAAGTCCTTGGGCACTGCTTACATGTTATGTTGATGACCAAAACTTTTCAGTATTTCCAAAACTAAAAATAAGCCAGCATTTGGATAACTCACCAACATTTTGAACATGAATCACCAACATTTTTCCACCACTTACCAACATGTACCAAAAAAATTATGGTAAGTTTTTTCGTTTTGCACATGTTAGATGTTGTTGTGACCACCAATTCATCAATATAAAGGGCCTCTAAGTCTTCTATCATAGTCATAAATTTCAATTTCCTAAGAAAATTCAATCCCTTCTAGTATTTTCAAAACTGAAAATATACCAGCATTTCAATTACTCACTAACATTTTGAACATAAATCACCAACACATTTTTACCACTTACTAACATGTACCAGAAAAATTTTAGTCATTTTTATTTATTTTGCACATCTTAGATGTTGTTGAGAGGATCAATTCATCAATATAATGGGCCTTTCAGTCTTCTACCATAGTCCTGAAGCTCAATTTCCCAAGAAAATTCACCCTTTCTCAATATTTTCAAAACTGAAAATTTACCAGCATTTGGATTACTCACCAACATTTTAAACATGAATCACCAACATTTCTTCATGACTTACCAACGTACACCAAAAAATTGGCCTATTTTTTTGCTTGGCCACAACTTGGATGATGTGTAGAGCGCCAATTTATCAATACAAAGGGCTCCTAAGTTTCCTATGTTAGTCCTCACTCTCAATTTCCAAGGCAAATTCAACTCCCTCTCAGTATTTTTAAAACTGAAAATATACCAGCTTTTTCAATACTCACCAACTATTTTATCATCAATCACCAACATTTTTGTATGACTTACCAATGTACACCAAAAAATTAGCCCTTTTTGTCCTTGGCCACATCTTGGATGCTGTGTAGACTATCAATTCATCAATCCCAAGGGTCCCTATGTCCTCTAATAGTATTTTCATAATATTCCTATTTTCTTTAATATAAATAAAAACTAAGATATTAGCATTTTTTAAATAGTTACCAACTTTTTGATAAATAATTACCAACATATTGGTACCCGTTACCAATTTGTATGGAAAAAGTTTTTAAATCACCATGATGTTGGAGAATAAATTGGAAAGTCTCGTGACAATAACTTGACTTTATTTTTTCCCCTCTTATGTACTACTTCTTCTAAAGTAAAATGCTAATTAGAAGTTGCAAGTCATTTGGTCAAGTTATACACAGAGAGCTTTTTGGCTAAAATGCCTTGCTGACACAAAGAGCTTGTTGGTAATATGTCTTGTTTAAAATAATCTGAATGACAAATAGTCAAATACATACCTCAAAAACAAAAATAAATAACAACTATGGTACTTCATAAAAGAAAGGACCAATTAGACTATGAATTAAAGACAAAAATGAACAAGTTGAGTTCAAAGAGTGTTGCAACATGGTACTTTTATCCAAACTGCAACCTCCCATAAATCCATTTCTACAACAAATATGAAACTAAGTGATTGGACATTTGTTGATCCCCAAATAAGACAAGTGCCAATGAACCTATTCCTAGCAACTCCTTTTCATTGTGTTCCGCAATTGATGCACTGAAGTTGTACCATCTTTAAGCTGTAAGATAAACAAAATCAATTTTAGTGGTGTGAAAACTATAAACCAAAGACACACTAAGAGGGGATAATTAATGACAAACAAGCTGCAAGATTAATGACAGAACAAATGGAACAAACATATTAGTGTGGGATAAGTACATGACTAAATAGTAACTAAAACTATCTTCACTTGTCACATTTCATAGATGGCTTCTTTGGTGAAATTTTCAGGTATGAGGAACATCATGCTTTCTCTCATCCTTCTTCCTTGGGATCGCCTCTACTCAATTTTCTTGCTTTTCTGAAGTTTCTCTCCTTGCTGATCAACATCACTAGTTAAGCTTCGCCAATCACGGTCACCATGTTTTCCTCGAGGACAATGGAAGGATCTCCTTTGCAAGTTGCTAACAATTTCATCACCTTTAGGAACTAAGTGAGATGGGATAGTGAGCTACTCAACGGCATGCCAACTCATTTTGGAAACAAGAATGCTGAAACTATTTATGAGCTATAGCATTTTCCATAATTGATCAATATCAAGTCAACAAAGTTTGCAGGCTGAATAGTATACATTTAAATGTTACTCGACTTCAAGTGAGAAAACAAATCGCTCTATCCATGATTTGTGACACCTTCATATTTTATCAATGACTACTCTCGAAGGTTGCTATTCATGAAGAAAGAAAATGACAGCTTCAACATGTCCATTTTTGACTACTCGAACTTAATAAATAAATCCTAATGTGTGTCTCTGCATGAGTGACACAGAGCCAGAAAACCTCATAACAACTCATTGGAGCACAGATCATTAGTCAAATGGCCAAACTAGGCTGACCAAAGGAAATACAAGATCTGAGTTGAAATCAGCCTGAAAGAAGGTTGGACTTGCCAAATCCTCAATACCTTTAGCATACAGGGAGGTTAGGTAATTAAGATCATGAAGTTTGCAAAACTAACTCAATATTCTGAGTTTTGTTCAGTTAATTTAGTTAAACTAATTCAGAACATGAGGTAAGAGGGATGCTTAGACAATTAAAAAATAATGTTGTTTCTTTTTCATAAACATGAAAATCAAAGTAGAGTTTGAAAAAATGAAAAATCATTTGAATATGTAAAAGCACTTGAAATCTATATGATTATATACATTGTTGTTAGACCTTAATTGCCAAATGTAGAAGTTTTGTCCAATATTAGTCCAACTATTCCTTATTATGTTATTCTATTTGACCTAGTTGAACCATAATTTTAGTAGCTTAAACTTATAGCTCTTGGCCCTTTCAGTTTTGAGATATTGATTAATTGAGATGGCAAAAATAGAAGATAGAGAGTTAAAAAAAACCACCACAGCCCTAGATAATCCACTGAGATGAAATCGACTTCATCACATTCACAACATAATTAAAACTCGGTTAGAATCAAAAGTTAAATTGGCAACATATAGCTCCCTCTTAAGCCCAAAACTACCCTTTCCACTCACTTTACAACAACCTGACTTTTGGTACAACAATTTTAAATACAAATAGAGCTTTCAACTCCTCCCAAACTAAAAAGCCACCACTCATTTGATAATCTATTTTGTAAGCTTCACATGTCTACATTCATGTCAGCACATTGCAATTAACCCAAGCGTTCATAATCTACTTCATGATATTAACTTTATGCTTCAATTTCCCCTATACCTTGGTATACCTTAGATACATGTCACTTCAAATTCAATTCAAACAAAACTTCCCTACATTAAAAGGCATCTTCTAGATGACTTGATTTTGGTATATAGAAAATTTTTATTGTTCAAAAGTTGTCTATGCAAGCTTTTGATCCTAAAATAAGTTAATCCAAAGCACAAAAAAAGATAAAAAGAAAAACAACTGCAAAAACCATACGCATATGAATTTAAATAGACACACATAACTACTCCCTCCCCCAAAAAAAATTTTAAAAAAGAAAACCTCAAAATCAAACTATTTCATTCAACAATGAATAATCACAAACAAAAAGAAAAAGTAAACAAAAAAAAATCTGAAAATGAAATTAGGAATGAGAAAAATCAACCCGTTGGCGTTCATGCAGGGATCGCGCTCGGAAGGTTGCCAGTGAGGAAAGACATGGTCAAGGTGGTGAAAATCCATAACGTATCGAGGAGATCAACAGAACTTGACGTTAGGCATAAGAGAAATCACGTTGGGTGAGAGTGGGTGTGAAAGTGAGTTTGAGATTAAGGTTGTTTCTAAGGTTCCAAAGGAGGTTTCGTGGTGGTGCTCAACTTCTGTAGGTGTGGAGCCACAAATGATGGTTTGTTGTGGGGTGACGAGGTGATTGAGTATGAGAGATTGGGTTTGGAGGGAGAGAGTTTGAGGTGAGAGAGAAACAGTTCACAAACATTCTTTTTTAATTTTTAAGTCTTTCTTTTATTAATTTTTTATTACTCTTCATTCCAACTAAAACACCGTGTGCCTTCCAAGTATGAGTGCTTATTAACCATCTCCCCTTTCCACCGTATGCGTCGAAGCGGTGCGTCCAAATAACAGCACTCGATGAAATATCGCGTTTAGGTTTCAGGTTTTCAAAAAAAACAATAACTAAGCTCAAGAGAGAAGCAAAATGAGAGCGATAAAAAAATAGCCCAATATTTTCTCTCGCTGTTTGTTCCCGTGATTTTGGTTTGGTTAACTTTTTTCTTTTTTGGGGGGGTGTGTCAGGGCCATGGTCCACTTGTCTCCTTGGATTTCTGTCCTTTTTTTCCAAAGATGTTTCCTCGGTTTTATGAAAGATGACTTTGGAGTGAATCGCTGACTGCTAACTAAACACTGTGAAGGCTTTGTGGATCATTGTTAATTTGTTATGTACAGAATTTCTCGTTCTTTAGGCCCATTCTGTAGACCTTGTTTTGAGCCCATAAGAATGTGGGTTGTAGTAGTCACCCAGTCCAAGACACCCAGTTGACATGGAGTTCTTGCTTGTCTTATACTGTTAGTAGTTGTTGGCTTATTGACCACAAAAATGAGAGACGAAGGGAATGTTATTAGCTGCAGACTGAGAGAAGGAGCTCAAGCAATTCACTCTTAATCCTCAACGCAACATAAATCTTGCACTGATACGGTAGGTATAGGGGGTAAGTTCTAAAATTTTTTATTGTAAACAATAATGTACTTTTTAATAAGGGTAATTCAATATAGTACAACGTAATTTAATATTGAATGAAATGGACATGATTGACATTAACCCTCGAGGCACTTGTTCACGAATTTAAAATAAATAAGAAAAAAAGGAGGGTTTATAATGTATTTTTATAATTTTATCCTTCATTAAATTAATTTAATATAATTAATATGCTTTATATTAATTGGTATAAATGAAATTTTGATATTTTAATAGGGATAATATAGTAAATTAAATGATAATCGTTTAAACCCCAAATTGGGAAAACTACAAAATAAGAATTTTGGAGGGTTTTGAAGAGTTAGCAAAAATCCTCAAACACCTTCCCTTCCTAAAAATATGACTTATGAACAGGTTTAAACCCCTATAACTCATTCAGGACATTCTTACATATGCACAAATTTAACGTTTGGTATTTATGAATTCTATCAACTTTTTTGAGTGTATAAAGACATACTCATTCAAGAATTTTCCATGCTATTCTCCAAAACAAAAAATAAAATAATTAAAAAGCTAGGTGAAATGCTCCATAATGCACTTTTTTCAGAAGACAATTCAATCACCCATTAGTTAAAGAACAATGGAACAATTCGAGATTAAAGGGGCCAATTCCTTGGGCTAGGATTAAGACTTCGTATAATTTAAACGCAGTCAATTAAAAAGTTTAATCAAGACTCTTTATGAGCTGTTTGTTTAGGAAGAGCCAAATTAGTAAAATAAATAACGTGTAACCGGATCTAGCGTCTTGATATTGAAAATCTGACACTCACTAGCTCCAATCTTGCACATGGTTCAAACGATTATATAATTTAAAAGGACACTCAACGGTCACTGCACGGTAGTATTATAGAGGCTTTTGCACCTCCTGCCGTGTTTGTAGCCAGTCAACTTGCATCTTATAACCCATATCTTTGAGCATATTTTTACTACCCACAACGCTTCCTTTACCGATTTTTATGCCACTCCCACTAGTGAAGAATCTTGGTGCTGTTGTATTGCAGCACTACCACATAATACAAAAAAGGGTATATGAGATAAAATGAAGAACCTTGCCTGCAGATTGGACTCATCCCACAAAACCTGATCGCATCACATATGGGAAGCTTCTTTCTTACTTAGCACAAGACATTTTTAATAAACACGTAAAATAAATAAATAAATAAAAAGAGACAGATGGCTTATTGGCTTATTTATTTATTTATTTCCCTACTACTCCCTGAATCTCTGGTGCACTCCGAAAGTCCCGAAAGCACCGAAAAGAAAAATGGGCAAGAAGACAGAATCGTATTCAATTCCAATAAATGCTGGATATGAGAATGACCCGCAAAAAGTTAAAGTGTTGTTGAGCCGTCGGGCCAAATGCCCAAAGGCCAATCACATTAACCCCCTCTTAACGCCATCCGTCCCTCACGCCTCTTTTTCTCTTTCCACGCAATAAATCAAAAAAAGAAAGGAAAAAAATAAAGAAACCACAACTGAATAGAGCAATACAAGAGAAACGACATTGTGCAAAGGTACAGCGTGTCCTTGAAGCTGCACCAGCCAGACCGAGTTACTGCACCAGACACCAATGCCCCTGCCTTTGCCCTTGGGAACATGTACATCGGACCCCACAACGTTAACGGCTCCATCACCCAAACTCCGTTGCCTGAAAACTGAGTGAGAAAACCACATGATGATGTCAGAAAAACCAGGTCTGTCCCGCAGACTGGTGCAGTGCCTATTTGATGCCGTTGCTTTTGGCGGGAATTGCCGCACGGGTCCCACCCCCCTTGTCCTCACTCGTCCACCTGTGTATTCGAAACACCCTCGCTCCATTTGTCAAGAGACGTTGACTGAGAGAGAGAGACAGTGAGAGAGCATCACGCATTACACAATTTCACACTTTGTTCAATGCTCACTACCTCTTGTGGTCCCCACTTCGCCGTCTCCGAGTCCGGCACTAGTTCGAAGCAAGACAGTCAAAAGTGTCCAAAAATTTGAAAAAACTTGCCGCAATGTTTTTTTTTTTTTGGTTAACCAAAAAACAATTAATAACTTAGTAAACTGTTACATTTCTGAAATCGAATTTGAGAAAAAAAGGGGGTTTGAACAAAATAATGTCAAACTTGGCCGGAAAAAAACTTGCAGGTTTAGGGTTATGCCGGAGAATGTTGAGAGGTGGGATCGGCGGAGGATGGGATGTCAGCGCCGACACGGCAGCCTTCGAGCATGAAAACGATGTCGGACATAGATGGTCGATCGAGAGGGTCTGGTGCAGTGCAGAGCAAGCCTACTTTCACTCCGAGCAAGAACTCCTCCCACTCTGATGATTCTGGGTCCAGCTCAAGCAACCCTGGCTCTAAAAGCTCTGTGATTTGACCCCTCTGGAGTTGTTTTTTCACCCACTTCACGATGTCTTCGTCTTGGGTGAACATCACGGGTCGCTTTCCTGTCAGGAGCTCAAGCAACACGATGCCGAAGCTGTACACATCAGACTCCTTCGTGGCTTCCCCGGTTAATACTGCTTCTGGGGATACGTAACCCAACGTGCCAACTGAAGTTGAAGTTGAGGCTTCTCCTGGGGTGGCTATTGTTAGCTTGTCTAACCCGAAATCTGATAAATGGGCTTCGAAATCTGCATCGAAGAGTACGTTTTGTGGTTTCACATCCCCATGAACCATTGAGGATTGGTGTAGGAAGGCTAAGCCACGGGCGATTCCCAGTGCAATGAGGTGTCGCATTGGCCAATTTAGGACATGGCCATCTTGGTGAGAAGCTTCTTGGAGGAGTGTTGCAAGGTTTCCATTGGGCATGTAGTCGTAGACTAGGAGTCTCATGTCAGGTGGCCCAGCGTAATAGCCTCTGAGAACGGTGAGGTTTCGGTGCTTGACTTTGCCTAGTGATTCAGCTTCTTTTCTGAACATGTTCTCGTCCAATGATCCATCTGGGAGCCTGCGAATTGAAAGGACCATTCCATCGTTGTAACATGCCTTGAATACTAATCCGTACCTTGTTCTGCTCAGCACATTCTCCTCGTCGAATTGCCTTGTTGCTTCGATTGTTTCAGCTAGTGTAATTTTGGTGTTGAACATCACGAGTTTTGGCCCAACGCTATCAGTGCTGCCACGACCTCCGCTTGCTCCAGAGCTGGCCCTAGCAGGGCTCTTTTTCTTCTCGCCTGTAACCCCTTCTTTAAGCCTTTTGCGCCATCTCAATAGGCTGAAAATGTAAAAGCAACAGCACAATGCAAGTAACAAGGCTCCAGATGCAATGATAACAATCAACACAATCAACCTCTTCCTGTCCCTTTCAGTTATCTCCTCGCACTTCCTATCCAATGGCTTCCCACACAAATTCTGATTATCTGCAAATGCAGAGGGATTGTTGAACCTAGATCCCAATGTTGGAGGTATCTCACCTTCCAAGTCATTCCCCGAAACATTGAAATAAGCCAAGCCAGGGATCATAGAAAGATTACTAGGAATTTCCCCACTGAAGTTGTTAGCAGAGAGATCCAGCATTGTTAGGTTTGACAGATCTGTCAATGACCCTGGTATGTCACCTGAAAGATGGTTGTGATCCACTAACAAAGCATTCAAAGACGAGCATTTAGAGATATCCGCAGGCATATCCCCAGATAAATTGTTCTTACTCAAATCGAGCACTTTCAAGTGGGTGAGGCGAGAGATATCAGCAGGAATATGACCTGCCAAAGCATTGGATCCAAGCTCAAGGGTTTCAATATCAGAGCAGTTTCCAATTTCTGGAGGAATTACCCCTGTAATGAGATTATCAGACAATGAAAGCACAAGCAGGGAACGAAGAAAACCATAGTTTTCAGGAATGTGGCCAGAAAAAGCATTAGAGCTGAGGTTCAAATATTGCAAACTCATCAAACTGCTAAACCCTTCAGGGACAACCCCAGATAACTTGTTCTGCTGGAGAGCAATGACTTGTAGATTGGGCAACCCAGAAAGCTCAAACGGCAACTCTCCAGAGAGATTCTGTTTGCTCAAGTCAAGCGTAGTGAGCCTGAAAAGATTTCCAAAACTAGCAGGAATTTTTCCAGAGAAGCCATTGCCACTGAGATTGAGAACCATCAACCTATTCAGGTCCCCAATACTGGCAGAAACTTGACCGGCAAACTTGTTTCCACTAAGGTCCAGCGTAGTCAAATTGCTCAACCCCATTATTGTCGTATCAGGCAAGCTTCCATTCAAACTATTGCCTCTCAAACTCAAGGTTTCAAGAGACGAAAGGTTGCCGAAACTCACCGGAACAGAGCCATGGAAGCGGTTGCCACCAAGGGACAGCACCTTCAAGCCTTTTATATCACCGAAAAACGAAGGAACTGCACCGGAAAATTCGTTTCCTTCAAAATCAACAACACTCAGCGAGCTGCATTTCTTGATTTCCAAAGGAATGGCGCCGGAGAACGAATTGTTAGCCATCTTTAACTCCTCCAGTTTGGCGAGGTTCCCTATCTCCGGCGGAACCACGCCGGAAAGTGCATTGCTCGAAACATCAAGAACCGATACTGTGGTCACATTGGTTAACCACAAGGGAAACGTGCCTCTTATGCGGTTGTTCTGAACATCCAGAACCTGAAGAACACTGAAACACGTGTTCGTGGTCTCAGGCCCCACGAAATCCGTGAAACCGTTGAATCCAAGTTGAACGATGCGAAGCGACGGCGCGTAAACCGAAACGTTGCAGAAAACAGAGGCTGGAACGGAACCAGTGAGATTGTTCTGCGAGAGAGACAACACCTGAAGCTTCGGCAGAGCCGAAATCGCCGACGGAATAACGCCGCCGAGAGCGTTCTCTTCCACGCTCAGGTGCACGAGCGAGGAGCAGTTCGCGAGTGCCGAAGGCAGAGTTCCTCCGAGGAGGTTGTGGTCGAGCCAGAGGTACTGCAGCTGCTGAAGCTCCCCGAGGCTCGCCGGAATCCCGCCGGAAAACTGGTTGTACGACAGGTTGATCAGCTGGAGCTGCGAGAGGTTTGCAATGGCGCTCGGAATCTCGCCGGAGAAGGCGTTCGATGAGAGGTCGACGTACTTGAGACCGAGAGGGAGGTCGCCGGAGACTTCGCCGGAGAGGTGGTTCTGCGCCACATTGAGAATCTGAAGGCCGGTGAGGTTACCGATCTCCGCCGGAAGGTCGCCGGAGAACGAGTTGTCCTGCAAAAAGACGGAGCGCAGGAGCGTGCATTTGGCGAGCGACGGAGGAATGGTTCCGTTGAAGGAGTTCGAACGGAGGCTTATCTTGCGTAGCATTCGCAACTCGGAGATGCGCTCACTGAGCCTGCCACCGAGTTGAAGGCGAGGCAAACGCAACTCGGTGACTCGGCCGTTGTTGCACGCGACGCCGCGCCAGTCGCACGGAGCCGCCGGTGACGACGGATCCCAACCGTTGAGAGCTCCGAGAGGATCGTGGAGGTTGAGCTTGAAGGACGTCAAGGCTTGGATCTCAGTGACGGTTACGGCGCTGCGGTCGGCGCACGATAAGAAAGGTGCGCACACCACTACGAGGAGGAGAAGAGCACGCATTGCGTTGGTTGGTTACAGCTGCGAAGGAGAAGAGGAAATAGAATAACAGAGTAAATGTTATTATAAATGGGTGCTGAGGTTAGCAGGGTGTTCAGGTGAAGCGCACATTAGCAGAAAGAGAGTGGAGTAGCATTGAGAAGGAGTAGAGACGAGGGGCCGGCATAAGTGTGCGCCGATGTGCGTATTTTCTGGATTCAGCAATGCAACTCTGCGTTTTTTTCTCGTACGCAGAGAGATGAGACACATGCGCAATCTCTCTCTTTGTAGTTTCGGTTTCTCATACATGAAACGCTGTTGCTGCTGCTAAATGTTAACCCCTCTTTCTTCTCTGTCTTCTTTATTTGGGGGTCCGTGTTTGTTTTTGTTGAGTGTGGCTCTTTCCACCCTTTTTATTATTATTATTATTATTCATTAATTATTATTTAATTTTCAGGCTTGTTTCCCTCTTTCCCTGAACTGGGAACCCTTTGAACGAGCACTTTTGAAAACGGCACTGTGTGATGTTCTCGTGGGACCCTTGGGGTCCACCTCCTTTTCAACCTCATATGATGTGATGTGGCTTGAATGATTGAGCTCTTTACTTTTTTTTTTCCTCCCTTTTTTTAAAGAAAATAATTAATCATTGTTATCACTGTTGGAAGTTCCAGGCGTTTCGTATTGTTTTAAAGACCACTGAGAGATCTAGAGGAAGGAATGATAGGATTTAAAGTAATAGCAATATGAAAATTATATACACACATTCATATATGAACATGAGTTTGTTAATATTTAATAATATTGTAATATTATTGTTTTTGTATAGTTTTTGGATATAGATTGTGGTCTGGTCTATCTCAACTATTGTTTTCACTTGCTTGGGGCTATTTAATTGAAAATGGACAAATGACTCGACCAGAACTAAGCCAAAGGGGGTGATGATTGATTATTTCGGGGGAAGCTGGGGCTTTATTCATGTTCGGACGCGTTGGACGTATTTTCACTTGTTTGGCCCTTTATGCTTTCATCCCATGATTTTAGCTGGTTGTTCGGTGTTTTTTTTAAAAAGTTTTATGTGGTTCATTCCCCTTTCAACTGAATGGTCAATACATCCACTGGAGTTGAAAGCAAAAGGAGCCAAGTTTTTCCACTGTTGCTTAGGCTTTTGAATCTATTTAGCCATAAAGTTCTCGTGGGAAAGTGCATCGAAAGCCAAATCCGCGAGGGAGCAAATTGGATTAAGGTCAATCAATTTGGTGGACCACAAATCTGATAGTCACACACACTTATACTTTAGTTGAAATTTTTGACAATGCAAAGACAGCCATTTGGCAAAAATTTCAAATCAATGCAGGTTTTGGGGGATTGGGACAGCATTACAACTATTTTAGTAATTTTAAAAAGAAGGGAGGTAAAAAAAAAGAGAGAGAAAAGAGTCACTATTGTATGCTCCATTAATCTAGAGTAGACATTATACCAACCAAAAAAGGGTTTTGCTTTAACAACATGATACTTCGTTTCATAATTATGTAGTAATTGAACAATGGTTCTCCAGCAATAAGTGGTTTAGCAAGGCCAGAAATTGATCACAAATCTGCTAGCTGGGTTGAATATGAGTGACCCATAAGTGTGCAGTGGGTGAGGAATGCAAATTGGCCATGCCTCAAATTAAAGTTTTGAAAAATGTCTAAGAGAATTGTGCTGTTTGAAGGCCTCAGTGGTAGAAGGGCATCATCTGTGCAAACATTAAAACAAATAGTTAATGTGGGCAGAGCGACAATGTGATTGGTGAGTCATTCAATTTTTACTATATATATGAATCTGTATGTGTTTGAATTGAATGGCAACAGGTAATATTTTTGCTCCATTTGATGAGCGAAGTCAAGAGAGTCACGAATTAGGAACCTGAATAATGAAGGCATACTAAACTCACAAATTCCGTTTAAAAACTTTCCCAATTGCAAGCGTGTCAACATTTAATAAGACTGGACCAGCTTCTTTTTCTGTTTCCAGATACTGGAAGGGTTGCAGAACCAAAGATCTATAGCATAAAGATAAATTTATAGTCGAACTAAAATTAAGATGTCAATTTTTTCTCTTTCAAAATGAAAATATAGTTCTTTCTCCCTCTTTTGAACTGGGGTGTGAATAGGGCAAGTGATGCATTGAGCGCTTTCAATTTAACCCGTATTATGTTCTTTTTGTCCTTTTTTTTTTTTTTTGAAACTATGGTATCCACTATTTGATGTATTGATTAATCCTCTTTAGTTGTAAGCTCACAAATATATGACTAATCCCTCGAAACATAGACTCATAAATGTGGGTTTTGTTTTTGTGATTCTTTTCATACATATCGTAAATTAAACCTCTGACTAGAAAGAGCTAAGAGCTACCAATTATGTTATGTCATCATTTAACCCATATTAAGTTTAACTTGATGTAATATATTTAGTAAATAAACTAAACCGTCCTTTCAAAAATTCTTTTTAATTGAAAAAAATAGGAAGTTGAAAGACCAAATCAGACCTTTCAATTAGTTAACTAAATAAAAATTATACTCACTAGCCTCTCCAGTGACCAGCCTCCAATATAATATCTACTGAATACTTAATTTGAAATTGTCCAGAGTTGAAAGAAGGTTAAATTAATTTCTAGGCATTTATAGGTTTCTCATTTTTCAAACAATTCTTTATATAAGTCATTAGAATTGGGTTAGTGATTAAGAGAACTTAAACAAAAAGAATTGGGTTAGTGATAAGGAGTTTAGATAGTATGCATAAGTTTATAAGTTAAAATTTTATTATATTCAAATTCCAATATATTAAAAAGAAAAAAACAAGTCTTTATGTTTTTAATTAATCGAGTTTAATTTCTATGGTTTCAATATATTTTAAAATTGGTCCCTATATATTAAACATTTTTAACCAAGTCTTTATACTTAAAAAATTTTATAATTGAGTCTATGGCATATCCACTGTACACATGTGACCATTCATCGGGCTAAGGTGTTAATGACTAATGAGTTAGTGAGCTTGACGTTAAAAAAAAACCAAAAAAAAAAAAGAAAAGAAAGGAAGAGCTTTATGTGACTGGAAACTAAATATCATGATTTTTAAGTGCATTTTAAAATCGGAACATGTATGAGAAGAAAAAGGTTGTATTAGAACTAGTACTTTTTAAAAAAAAATAAATGCAACGAAGTCCCAACTAAGTGACTAACTGCTAATTGACAATTATTTGCAATTATATACTATATGTATAAGTATATATTATATGAGAAAAGTGATTTATTATGAGAATGAAATGAGCAAATATAGACCGTATAACTATATATTGATGATTGAGATTTAAAGATAATTAATGATAATTAATACTTATTTAGAAAAGTTACATGAATTTACATTTTAATCTTGACTATTAATATAAGATCCAATTATTAAGATTGACTTGTTTCACTCTCATAATAAACATCTCTCTCTATATATATATATATATATGGCATATCACGTGAGAAATGTGGCTTACCATAATAACAAGAAGGTCTTTTTTAATTTAGTTTTAATTTTGGATTTTATGAAGAAATCTGAAAATTGAAAATGAAAATAGAAAATTAAAATTTATAATATTTAAAATTTTTAATATTTTTTTATAAAATTTAAAAAACTGAAAAATTGAAATATGAAAACTCAAACTAAACAAATAGGCTCTAATGTTTTTTTCCTTTTTGGTCATAATACTAATGTCTAATCCATCCAAAAAATGGATTTACCTGGGAGCCCAAGCAAACCCGAAACGAGTGTAGCGGGAGTGCCACAAACGTAGTATTGTAACTTGACCAAAAACAAACCAAAAGCAATAAAAACAAAGGAACCCTTATTTTATGACCAACGAGCATCAATTGGTTCCAATAAACGTACGGTTAACTCCAGACCCAAAAAAAAGAAAAGCGTAAGGTTAACAAGATGATGCATGCGCTCATTACGCACGTACCTATTTATATACCCAAGATTTCGATTTAATTTATTTATTAATGCACCAATTTTCAATCTGAAGAAGCTTATTTCATATATTGGATATCAGGTCACAGATCCATCCATTAAGATGCATTCCTCCTTAAAAGACAATGAATCTACTTTTCCTAGTGCATTACATAGTGACTAAGCTTGTTGCTTGTTGGAATGTTGGTGACTTTATTAAGGAGACAGAATACTATTTTCATATTTTTTGTGATGATGATGAACGCAGCATACTTCACTTGGTGCGTGGGATTAATCTCAAACTAAGACACGGCTGATCCTCCAATTAGAGAGCACCAACAATATTTTCTCTTTGATGGACCACCCTAGATTGAGTTGGTAGCCTCGTGATTGAATCGCATGTGATGCTGTTAACAATATTTTCTCATAGTGGAATCTGAGACTACAGGACCTTACACCCGCCATTTGAGAAGTTTCCTGATTGATCCCTGCCATTAGGCCACTTACCTTCTTTTCTTGGTGGTTGAAATTTGAAAGCTAGTCTTAATTGCTCTTTCTGTTATTTCTGTGAAAAACAACGAATGAATTCGTTTGCACTGATCTCCACCTTTGCCGAAAACAGGAAACGATAAAAGCATGGCTCGCAGGTCATGCACCCCCATTTGTGGAGTCCATAATAGAACCCTCTGCATTATTTAGCAACTGATAAATGATGGCTTCGAATCTCAAGGGGTTGGCTGAGTGGAGCAAGACAAGATTTCGTGAGTGACAGGTCATAGGTTCGAGCCATCACTCGTCTTCTTAGAGTTAACCTAAATAAGTTCCTTAAGCTTGCTCCAAGCTAGTCTTTCTTCTAACCTTGATTGGGTGTCATCCTTTCACCTTTGGTTTTTAAGGTAAAATAAGAGGTAAATTTTCATTGATACGCTCTATGTGTAAAATTATATATAAACTTCATTCATAAAAATTTACCCTCTTTTTACTCCCCAACCAAACATATCCTAAGTTTTGTTCTTGAAAAAAAAAATGATGGCTTTGTGTCCATTGGCCAATATCTGTGACTAATTTCTGTTTTGGTAGCAATCATAGCTTCTCAATTCATGATCACGGGGTCTTTCTTCATTATTCAACAATCTGTATTATTAGGATGAGATGTTTTCTTCCTGTGCATACATTGGCCAAGTATGAAGGGCAAATTTATATTCCATTTCCAACAGTTAATTGCATACTCATGACTGTCACCACATTGTCGTCATTACTGGGTTTAAATTTACACCAAAATGGCAAAGCCTACGGTAGCTCACTCTTTTTGAAACCTCAACTTTTGTTATCACAATTTCATGACAGTTTAAACTAGTCATCGTTTGTGAGTAAATAGTATGGACAATGAAAATTCTAACGGGATTCGTTAATGCAATGCATGGATAGCAGTAATGTTTGTAATTAATGACACTTACATCTGCTGTACTCTTTCTAAACATGATTATGCTGTAGACTTAATATATAGAAGACCAAAATATTCTACCAGCAATGTCATCATAATAGGTACTGTAAAGCCGGTCTATTTGATCTCAGTTTTATGTAAATTTCATTTGGCCAAGTTGGGTTATCCTCCTATTGCGTTATAATTATAATGATCATAATGTACATTTAGAATCATCTTTGCCGGAGTAAGTTGATTAGCAGATAATAGGCATGCAATAACCAATTAGGATTGTGTTTGTTATTTCGTACTAATCTTTATTATCTATTTGCTGTCTTTCGCTGTAAACTTAAAGTAAAATATTTGATTGCAGCAAGGCTGTTGCATTCCATATATATTGCAAATTCCATATATTACATAAATGGACATAATCCTTTCAGAGATTCAAAGTTGATCGACCCGATATTGCAGTCCTCATTAGGAGGCAATGCTAGAACTGCAACCATCTGCGCTATGAGCCCTCATTGAACAAACCAGAAACTCCCTCTTATTAGCAAGTTGTGCTAGAGAAATAGCAACTGACCCACGAGTCAGTGCAGTGTAATCTATGATCAAGCACTTGTCAAGCAATTACAAAAGAGACTTAGCTAGAAGAATTGAGAAATTCAGGGTCAGCCCGCCCGATATATATTTATGTCTGATTCCGAAACGTTAGTGAGAAAAAAGATAGTCACGTTTATACGTTCTCGTTTAGAATACACTTTGCTGGCTTTATTTGGTTGGAAGAATTTTTATATGCTTATATATTTTATGTTGAAGATTCTAATGCCCTTATTTCTCTCATTGAAGGATCGCTTTGCTGGCTTGTAATTGTAAAAGTGTTCCATTGCTGATTGAAAATTAGATGGGGACATTCAACGCTTGTCCTACTAGTTCAACTTCATTCTCTATAGTCTATAGCGAATCATCCCATTTGTGATGTTCCACCAGGACAGAGTCTAGTACAGGTGAACAAAACTATAAACTTGAAATTGCACATTCTTTACAAACCAATTTACAATCAATAACAATCAGAGTTAGCAACATACAATCGAAATCAATCAATTTGTTTCCAAAAGAAGGGGGCAGAAAAAGAATTATCTATATTATATATAGACCCAGAGAAATTTTCACATGGCCATATCGAAAAAGTGATCCAAGCTCACAAAATATTCCTCATGCTGGCTGTCCAACTAAGAGATTTCCTACTTGTGGGCCGAGGGGCAAAGTTGAGCCCAAACATCTCCTTAAAAGCCTGATGTGGCTCCACTGAACCAACCAGCTTTGCAACAATGGCTGCACTCTCTCTATGTGTTCCATGTCACTTGTGTCAGTCCAAAGGTGGTAGGCCAATTGCATTCTCCTATTCCTGGAACTCAAATGAAGGCCCCATTTCAAGTAGAGGTTCTCTCTTTCAGACTTGGACAGCCTCCTCAGCATTTGCTTGCTCAACATTTGCCTCTCCCTTTTAAGATACCTCATGCTGTATTTTCAAGTCAAAGGCATTGAAAGTTTTCATATTATAATTACACAGTTGCAAAAGAATTTAACATAACATGACCTCGATTTTAAGTACTTGAAATGTTTAATGTTACCTTAACTCAGGGGTAAGAGTTTGTCCATCTTCCACAGTGTGATTGCCTTGGGAGAAAGTTTGCTTAAGATATGATAGCCTTCTGAGCTCTACTTCCATATAAATAGAATCTGATGGATCCCCTTTGAATAGGAGGAAAAAGTATGTCCTGTGAACCAGTGAAACATTACAAGCATCCCAGAGCACAATGATCTCTCTTTGCAGCCTCTTAAATTCTGAAGGCCAGTCTGGATGGCTTTCTCCACCGGCTTGCATTGGGTCCAAGCCAACATCTTTGAAAATTTTTGCAGACACGGTAGGATCCAATCCTGTCTTTGCAGCCTGTCATGCATAAATAGTTAAATGAATCACTTACTGAGTTATTAATTCAACTAAGCTTTTGGTATGCATATGTGCTAAATGGTTGAAATTCGTAAAAAAGAAATCTGATATTTGGTCATCGAGGGTGGGGAATGCAGCCAATAAGAGGAGAAAAAGAAACAAAGAAAAGGTGTATAATAGGGTCTTACTTCATGGTCAGCCAATGAATTCAAACTTTCAAGATTTTCCTTTCCTTTTATTTGTGGAGCTAAAGGATCACTGCTCTCAGTTTCCTTGTCAGTGGAGGATTCCATATTCTGTACATCAGCAGCAGCAGAACTTTCCACGGAATTCCCATAGCCATTATGTGGAAACCTTTTGCCATCGGCATTATATTTAAGTGTATAAGCCCTCCTTTGAAGGCCATCAGGTCTTCCAGTGAAGTCTTTTTCATTCCCTATTGGAGGTGTATTCTGAATATCCTCTTCATCATCAAACCAATACGAAGATGAATTCCTCATGAGACTTGCTCTACAGCTTCTACTTCTGCTCATCTTCAGGCTTCTAGCACTAGACGTACCATTTGCTTTCAGCCAAGGAGAATTTTTTTCTGGTGAAGGAAGAACAAAATCTTGGCGCAAGTGGTTCAATATTGTGTGTTCCTTTAACCCAGATGAACACAAATCCAACTCTTTTTTATCCTCATTGTCAACTGCAGTCAATCCTGGGGTAGCTGTATTTGCACCAGGAGATGTTGCAATAGAATCAGTGTATGTATTTGAGCTTAAAACTGCTGTGTTTGGGTGTGCATGTGTGTTTTTGATTATGTCCTCTGACTCAATGCACCTAACTTCCTTACAACAGTCCTCTTCTTGCTGATCTTCAACGTTCTTTCGATCAGAATCATTCCTTACAACATCAATGTTTGTAACTGACAGCCCGGGGAAGCACTTCTGACTGGAAGATTCTTGTCAAGGTCAGGAAGTTGGAACAAGTTATCATCAGAACTGATACTGTTTCCATCTGAGTATTGAGATGCGTCAAAAGACCTGATACTCTCCGCAGTCAACACTTAATACATTTTGCTCCTCTATTTGGTTTCCAACTTCCCATGTACTTCTCACACGTATTTTGGGATATTGAGAATACACACTTTCCTGCATATTTGGAAGATGAGTTGGGGTTAGTTTAAATGCGTTAAAAGATATTTTTTAATTGATCTTTTAAATTAAGACCTTTTGAAAAAATAAAAATTAATTTATGTCGGATATAATATTAAAATATCTTTATTTATTATTAAACATTTTTTTTATGTTATAAAAAAGTTTTTTAGAAGATGAAAATTTTAGCTTCTAAATTTTTTTTCTTTTTCTAATAATTTTAATTTTACTTAAAAAAATTACCCAAATATACAAAATAAATAAATAAAAAGATCTTTTTTTTATTAAAAAAAATTTTTTTATCAAAAGAAGCACATTCAAGTAAGCTCATAATATAAAAGAAATACACCCGTGACCACTTTAAATGCCTTATGGTAGGCTAATATACTCACCACCTCCGTTGAAGACACATCATCTCCAACTCCTTGGAGCAAGTCCTTAATTTGAGATTGTGCAAGGTCACGCTGCATAGTCAGCTCTTTCACTTCTTTCTTTAACTGCATGTGCAAATAACAGAGTTCATATTTGCATCCACAAGAAATATATGCTCAAAAATAGCAAAGCTATATGTATGTATATATATAACAATGAAATATTAGAGGTAAAGATAATACTTCTCTTTCCACGCCTTAGATCAAAGTGAGCTTGAAACACATCTTGTGACGATGATCAAAATTGATGTTTTCATAACATGTTAAGCATATTCCACTATGTAGGGAAAACGACAGCTGAAGTCAAAATATTCTAAAAGTACTAGGATCAAGGGAAATCTAATGAGGAAAAAAGGCCCAAGCTTTATAAAGATTATGAATTTATGATGAATTACCCAGGGCTTCAAGCAATAATGAGTATGAAGGGAGTGTCAAAAACTAAGTTAAAGATCCCAAGTACATTTGACCAAAGAGCATCAAAAGGATCCACTATTTGCCACTGGAAAGAGGAACAATTTTGCTTTTAATCTTTCAAAGTTTCAACATAAGTAGAAACATTCCACGAAACAATATAAGGTGGAAGCTTTATATTAGAAAAGGGTAGTTCAATGTAAGTATTTTAAGTGGGTAACCAAGGAGATGCAACAATTCAGAAGGTATGTGATATCTGATAAATATGTGGACAGGGACATTGTAGAACCAGTAGCAAATAGTTGAATCAACAATCCAGTGACAACCGATACTACTACACCCGCAAACAGTACAAATATACCATATGTAACATTGCGGTTGATACATTTTATCAATTTTGTCTATGAGGAATTGTTAGCATTTACCTACTTGATGTCAGATAAATATAACAAACTATATTAGACCATTAAAATGAATGATTTAAGAATCAATTCAAAACAAAAACTTTACCATCTCAATTTCACGATCTTTTTCTCTCATTAACGCTGCAGAATCAGATGTAGGGCGGGCTGACCCTGAATTTCTCAGTTCATTTTCTAGTCTAGCCAACTCTTTTTGCAGTTGCTTGACCAGTGCTTTATCCGACATCACTACATTGACTTGTGCATTAGTTGCCACTTCTCTGGCACAACTTGCAAATAAGAGGGTATTTCTGGTTTGCTCAACATGGCTCCGTGCAGGGCTCATGGTGCAGATGATCGCAGTTCTTGCATTGCCTCCTAATGAGGACTGCAGTATGCGTGTTAGCTTTGAATCCCTGAAAGGAATATGTCCATTTCTCCCTTGCTGCAACCAAATTAATTACTTATAGATAAAAGTGAAACAAATGTTGCCTCCAAAAAAGTGTATAAAATGTTCTCAATCTGTCAAAATGGATTGTATTAAGTCATTCAGTAAGTTTTTGAGGAAAAAAACTAGTCTAGAAGGCAATCGTCTGCTAATTATGTCTCATTGTAGTAAACTATATAGTAAAGAAATGTGATTGGCTAAGTACGAATTCATAAGAAGAATCTAAATGCATGATAAAGGAGCGCAAAGGAGTTTGATGCTTTATATTGCAAGTCATAGGTTTCCTTCTATCACTTGCTAATACCAACCTATTTGTGCCAAAACTAAGAAGGAAAAAAAAAATTTAGAGCTGATTATTTTATCAAAATAAACACGGCTAAAAATGAGTGGTACAGGAGAGACACAGACAAGTGAACTTTGTCTATGTCTATTTTGCATTGAACACAGCTATATGTGGTTGGTGCTACTGCTAGAAAGATCAGTAAACCATAATTTACAATCTCATACGCGATGAGGAGATTAAAGTAACTAAAAGCCATATTATAAAATTGAAAAATATTATAAGAACTATGAATCTAGAATTTGTCTCTGTGCTTATTCAAACTTATCAGAAGCTCTTTTTTGTTTTCCTGTCAAGTTCCAAAGCTCAATTGCATGTGAGGCAAAGGTTTTGCTTTTGGTTTCATAGATAGAGAAATTAAGGTTCCAGGTAAGCTTGAGTGAGCACGTGCTCATCTTCTAGATTTGGGAATGTCAGAGATACCGAAATACAAACTTCAGAAGCTAACCTTAGTTTGCGGATAACAGTTCCTAGAGTTAGTAAGCTACGATTTATGTGGCAGCCCTCTTTCAACCTTGTGCCAGCTGAATTTGTTTGGGATGCACGCTCACTTCCTGCAAGATCAACAAAATTCTGCACCCAGAAAAAAAATTATCATTTAATTTTCCATAGACGTTCATAAACATAATAAACTGATACTCAAAATATTTTCCTATGAAATGAGTAAATTGGTCATACCACTGAAGCGGCAAGAGAGCTAGACTTGTCATTTCCAAGGAATTCACGTGCAGAACTTTCAATTGTCTGAAGAACCGCATTGTTTAGGAAATGTAAGAGAAGAGAGTCATAAAAATTCACAAAATCTATAGCCCTTTAACAAAAATAGTAGCATACAATACCAGTCTGAGAATCTGATGAGATCTGGAGCTTGCTTCATTCAGTGATGTCTCCCCTATCTGCCTTTGAGCTGCAAAAAGGTAATCAATTGAAGGATAAGTATGCAGTCAGCTTTATCTAGACAAGAATTTGTAAAGAGGAGAATAAATAAAAAGAAAGAAATTCAATCTAGTAACTCAATTGATGCAAGAATCATTGAACCCTCCTTACCTTCACAGAAAGAAATAAGCTCTATAAAATGGTCCCAGTCTCTCAAAGTTTCCTCAGTCAGTCTCTCAACAACTGTCCCTCTGTTAAAATGGTAAATTGTAAGTAAAATGTGCATGTACTAGCTCTATTGAGAAAATGAAGAAGAAATTTACCTCTGGATCATCAAGAAGTCTGAGAGGAGTACTGTCTGCACTAAGGAGGTCCCTGACAGATTCATTATAAATCTCGATTGCTGAAAACTTCAAAACGAATTCTCTTTCTGTATGCTGTAAAACAAGCAAAACCAAATTGAAAAAAAAAAAAAATGGTTTGCAGAAAGATAAGGTAATGCAGCTAAATGCTAATACTTCATTTACCTTTTCTATGTAGCTAAAAATGTCTGCCACAGTGTATTCAGTTATACCACTCATGGTGTATGTCTTTCCGCTGCTTGTTTGTCCATATGCAAAAATGCTTGCTGATCAAATACCATAGCGGCAAGGGAGAGAGAGCAAGAGAAGATGTTAGCACAGAAGTTCCGAGAATGCTGATGCTGATGATGGAAAAAAGCAGAAAAAAGGAAAGAAAAACTCACAGTTGATGCCACTGAGAACACAAAGAGCAACTTCCTTAGCTGCTTCTTCGTACACCTGCCTTGTGGAGGAATCCGCCCTAAATACTCTGTCTACAGCCATAAATAAAGCACGGAGGATCAGAAGAAGTGAGCAAAAATTTTATGACAAACCATGTATCTGATGGAATAAAAGCCAAATATGATCCTGGGAAAATGGGTTCTGTACAAAACCAATGGACTAACTTCAACTTCATGGATACACTTGACCAGATTTGTAACATACAACAGAAATATTTTTCTGCCAAGCAAAATGATGATTTTATGCATTGACAAAAATATACTACACACGCAGCTGAACAATAATCCTGAAGAAATGTTAAGCCCTTTATTGATCCAGTAGCAGTAAAAAAGGGTATGAACAGCATCAATTATGGTAAATTCCCACATTACAGTCCAAGTACATTCATTTTTCCTTTAACACTACAGAAACAAAAATGAAAATAATATAGTACACCCACGCAGACAAAACATATTCACAATCCTGGGCTTCTTTCTGGCTGCATTATAGGAAGAAAATTAAATCAAATGATTCAAATATGATGGTAATATCTTCTTACCAAATGAATATGCTGTTGGGTAGAGGGACCTGTCAGAAGCTGAGAGGTTGCTCCTGTATATGATGGTGGTGTCATTAATGCATTCCCAGTCGGAAACATCATTCCTTGCAAGCTCCTTATCATTGAGAGGTCGAAGACGAACTGAAACAAGAATTCTCTCATCAGGGCCTGCGGGGTCTTGCAATTGCATTGCCTCCTCCCTCCAACAGAACCCATCTCCTCCTCTTCCTCCTCAAAACCTGTCTAAACTCTAATTCCAACTGTGAGAATGACTGATATCACATGTCATTGAATTGAGACCATTCCAAATGCCACTTTGGTTATTCACTTAATCTAGCACTAGTTTTCGGATTGTTTTCACAAAGACATGTTCTGTTGCATTGTTGGGATGGCATGGAACACAAGGGCCACTCAAGCTTTCAACCCCCAATCATTATCTGCAGCAATAAACAAAATAAACTAATCAAAGGTTACCACTTCATTTAGCACCAGAAAAAAAATATATATTCTGTGCAATTTTATATTCAGAGATGTAATTGACTAATATCACAAGGTCATCTAATTATGAGAACAAAACGCGGAGGTTTCTGTATTCTAATGGAAAGCTTGGACTTTTCTGGGATGGGGACCATCCCAAGGGACAGACTGTCAAATTCTTCTTCACATGGAACATAGAACAAAGCTTAGAACTTTAGGAAAAAAAAAACAGAAGAAAATTTACCAAAGTGATAAGGACTTGAGGACTCGATTTTTCAAAGGAACATTCATCATCCAAATACAAGTGCAGATTAATTTAGAGATAGAAGATCTGAAAATGCGTTGTCAGAACTCACAAGTGATATTTAAAAAAAAAATGAATGGATGCAATTGTCTCACTAAAAATCCTGTCTCTTTTTGTGTGTATTGTTGACTTTTTTTTCTTCTCTCCTAAATTTAGTCTGTGCAGCGTAATCCTTCCACAAATAGGACATTGGAAAAAACAAATAAATACGAAAAAGTGAAAAATATCATATTGAAACCAGATTCTGATTGTTGCTCTGACAGCAAAATTTGATATCATGATCCAGAAAGTTTCACATTCTCAGCAAAAACTAAACTTCAGACCAAAATTCTAGTCACCACCATCACCAAAGACAAACATTCTCAAACAGCTATAACAATGAGGAATTCTTCGGATTTCGGTCCTTCACATTGTGTTGGAGAACACAATGTGGAAGTTCAAACTTCAAAGCCATCACAAATGAAAATTAAAAAAGAAAGAAAAAATGAAACATTCCTTCACCTCATGCAAATGCTATCTCAGAAGGGAAAAGAGGGTCATTGTGATTCAAATGCAGGGAAGAAAGAACACATGATATATGTGAGCTTTCAAGTAAAGAGAGAAAGCAGAAACATCTCTTTCTATCTCTTTTTTCCTTTCTCAGTCTAAAGGGAGTGTGCGTCTGTGAATATCTCAGAGTTGCTATGACTTGGCTTTTGAAATTGAGAGCATATGTTATCACGTCTCCTTCATAATGCATTTCCTTATAGTATTAACATTACATTATTACCGCGCTAAACTAGACTCTATATATATACTCTATGATAATCAGTGATCCCTCAAATTACCAATCTACCCTCAACCCCGTGTCTAATTTGCATTGCATACACATCATGCAATGTAATGTTGCTTCTAAATGTCATATATAGAATTGATAATGTAATAAAAGAGACTCCATAATTTAGGAGTAGGGAGCAGCAGTGAAATGAATGCTGAAAAGAAAAGGAAGCTTTGAATCATGCAACGCCAAGTTGGGGCTAAGCACGTGGTACCTTTTCCCTACTTTTCTTTTCCACATCTAACAAGCGTATAATTGCTTTCAAGTTTCAATGACCTTACCATAGTCACTAGTTTCAGTAGTCTGAACATGAAGAATAATGCCTTTTTAAGATTCTTTCATCTAACAACCAGATTGGTTGCGATGATGGGATTATTTATTGCTTACTTTTTTTAAATTTATTACAATTCTTGAAGAATAAATTTATTTTTATTATGACTCGCAAAAATTCTTTCGATAGAAGATTATTGTTGTGTGGTCCCTGTTGGTTGAGACAGTTTTATATTTTTATCTAGTTAAATTAATATAATACTCTTAAGAAGAATATGTAACATTTTATCCTTGGACATCTTTGTTTGAGCATTACGTTCTTGACATTTATTCCCAAAGATGAGGCAATGGAAAAAGGAATTGGGGACCCTTTTGACCAAAAGAAGCAATCTAATTTCAAGTCTCTTCAAACAAACCATGTGCATGTTCGAGGTGGAATTGAAGCTGAAGTGATAATTTATTGACCGTGAACTGGAGAGGCCCATTACTCATAATATCTATATGTATGTACCATCAAATGAACGTTGCATCATCGGCTCCAGTGTAGAATACAAAACTACATTTTTATGCATTTGGACTTGTATGTGCTCCAACAGTATACTTACACGTGCATGTCTCGTTGACATCATCTCTTCCTCTTTTTTATTTTTATGTTTCTTTCCTGCTCAAATTATTATGTAGCCGACAGAGAATTTTAAAATGTAATGCATATATGTTAAAGAGTTTAAGCAACTAACACATGCCTTACAAGAGTAAGACAAGTCCATCATAGTATCATATGTATTTAGATATTAGTGTTTTAGCCACACTTCATACAGTGTAAGCTTATTAGATAAGAATATAAACTCAAAATTGATAAGAGTCACTAAAAATAATATAATTTAATTTTCATCGTAACAGTAAACATTATTAAAAGTACGCATGCGAGTAATTTGCTAGATGTTACAACTGAAAAGTTCTGAATTTTTATGAACGATTTTCCCCCTTCGGTGCATGTAGAAATATTTTAAGACCACCTACTAGGTACAAGGATATATACATAAAATTTGAGTATAAATATGTGCTTTTTTTTAATTTACCAAATCTAATTAAATTCAATTTAATAGGTATGCATGAAATACTGCACAGTAACACAGCTTTTTCCATAATTTACAGAAAAAACAAAAATAATTTCAATGAAAGGTATGTGACATAAAATGGTCCATGACCTGTTCAATCATGGCCTGTACCTATCTAGCTATATTTTAAGTCTTATTAAGAGACCCCATATCCATGGGAGGAAAAGGTGGAGAAATTATTATTTTTGAAACAAATTCGGATACAACACGCTTGAAGGTATGTTATGAAAATGAAACCGCAAACCACAGGCACAATTAGCCCTATGTGACCCCAGTATGTGACACCCCATAATTAGACGGGTCATGATTATGATTATATGATGTGAAGTATGAACCTTCTCATGCATTACATTCTCAAGGCCATACGTACTATATGTATGAACTTATTAGGCACATACATGTATTCGGAAAAGACTTGTAATTAAATCTCATGCTTCATTTTTAATAATATTTATATACATTTCCCCTAATGTGACCCCAATATAAAAATGGACCCAAATGGTTGAATTTCATTAATATGGGACAATGTTATTACGATTATTCATATGATTAGGATCTTCAATGAGAGTTCCCAAGCAATCCTTCTCAAGAATATGTTCACTAGACAATGGATTATCCTTGAAATCACTCTCCACATAAGTGTCAGCGCAAGAAAGAACAAACAAGTACTATATTCAATGTATGAAATTATTAGGCACATACATGTATTCGGAGATTAAGACTTGTAATTAAATCTCATGCTTCATTTTTAATTAATATTTTATATTGCTTCTTTTAAAAAAAAAACAACAAAGGAAGCCGCGAACACTAACTAGAAAATAAAGTGGGGGCAAACATCACTTATTCGCGTTGTTTAGAATGTATTGACAATCAAATGATTAACAAAATCACAAAGAATGGTTTCAGAACACTTTATTGAAGAATTTAATATTTTTGAAAAGATACTTTTTACGTAATTTTTAATTTCCTTAGTAAGAATTTTTAAGAGAATTGCTAGTAAAACCCTAAAAGAAGCATGTATAGTTGTAATGATGAACATATTATGGTTTGCATCAATTAGGTGCTGGTTAAAGTGCATTAGGTGTGAGGATGATGTTCTTAATTAAACTTTGTCCAAGTTTGATTGCCAGCCGACAAATAAATCCAAATGGTTTGCGTTGTTAAGTGTGCTAATTAACAGCGATTTATGGCCTAATAATTAATATTTACTTTTGCCATTCGACTCGTGGATTAGGTTCTGAAATCACAATCGCACGCAACATTTGGACTGTACTTGGCTGCATACTAGCCAAGTGGGGGTTCTTCTCACCGCTAAATTAATGATCAATTTAGTTTTTCTTAGATTAATTTTGTTATATTATTTTAAAATACTTATATCAGCAATTATTATATTTTATCATATATAAATTTTAAAAAATTATTATAAAAATTGAAGTATATTTAAATTTATGGAAATTCATCCTTGGTAAATAATAAAAAAATTATATTAATAACATATTGATCGAACTAAAAAAAATTTAATCCTTAATTAAAATATTTACAGATATTGTCGTGAATTATACTTTTGAGATGTTACTTCACCTAAGAAATCTTTTAAATTGATAAATTTCAACAGACTTTTTTAATACTCGTAGTTCAGATCCGAAATTCTTTATTTGTTAAGAGTTTGAACTTTGTCTAAAACTGTACCTTACTTGTCTTTGTTGATTAAATCAACCATAAACAATAGAAAAGTATGCAACAATGTCACATCATACATTGCTTTACAAGAGAGAAATAAGTTGTCACTGAAAATCGACTAGTATTCTGTTAGTATATTAATCTATTCAGAATTTAGACTCAGCTTACTTAGCTGAATAATTCTTCTTCTTTTTTTAAGTTCAACAAAGTAATCAGTTGATAATATGATCGGATTCACTTAAACAAGTATTTTTAATTATTAAAAAGTAATTAATTTAAAAAATTAATTATAACTATTTCGAAAGAAAGCCAATGTAAACAATCAATTTTAAATTTTCAAAAAACTTGGTAATAGTTATTTAACATTTTAAGATTTTTCCCCCTTTTTGGGTCGAAAGTCGCCTACGTGTTTTGTCAGACGTTGAGTTGACAAAATTTCAGCCCATCATCAGTTGAGAAAGCCAACCTGCCCTACCCCATTTGATGGAAAAGCCTATCAGACACCTTCGTCACTTATCAACGGTCATCATGCATTTGCCAAGAATGGTTCTTTTTTTGTCACACGTCTGAGGGATAAGACTTAGCTCAACATCTTGTACATGTCGATGTTTATATTGGGCTCAAGAGGAGTAGTTTCAAGATTCTAAACCCAAGATTGCATGAAGCCCTTCTTCAGGCATAAACACATACCCAGCCCGATAGATTCCCTGACTAAAAAAAAGCCTCAATCTTGTATTCACGTGAGTCAGTTTTCCATTGCGCCCTGCTACTAACCAGCCTTCTCGTTCATAAGAATTATTTGTTGTACATCTAATACTCACATAGCCTCGTCGCCCATGGTTTGATGTGAAAATATTACAATAAAAAGCTTACTTTTACTCCACTGACAGTTTATTTATTTATTTATTGTTATATAATTATTTAATTATATTTTATTAAATTAACAGAATATAAGTAATTATTATCTTCACTGCTTCAAAAGTCATATTGATTGAGAGAATATGATTGGTTTCACTCTGTATTATTGGATAGGGTGATGGTTAGACGAGGAGTTCTTTGCTCCTCTAGAAGGAAAAGAATTTGTAATTGAGAAATGGTATTTATCCTCATTATTTATAAAATATTATGATAATATATTTTTATCTATTATTAAATAAGGTATGGATCTGATTTAATTTGGAACTTATATTTTATTCAATAATAAATAAAAATATGTCAAAATAATATCTCATATCATATGAATATAAATAATGCTTCTCATTTTCGGTCCATGTGTCATACGCACCATTTATTTCAATGGGTTGTACGACCTTTCACATCTCTCAAGACAAATTGTATGGTGCAAATTGCATGTGGAGGAAAATTTTTCTCGTTAGATATCTGGGAAGGCTATATTCTTGAACCTACTCTTTCTTTCATATAATAGGATCTAGCCTTTTATAATAATATTTGGTGTGATATTATTTAAATATTCAAAAAGTGGGCATCCACTTAATAATCATTAAATATAATAAGATAGATAGAGTATATGAAATTCATCATCATATTTAATGATTATTAGATGAGTATTCTAATAGATACCAATTTTTTAGGTGTTTGAACGGTATTTTTTTTGTAATATTTATAATAAAGTTGTACTTTTTGAAAGAGAGTATATATAAATAGAATAATAACATATAATAAATATACATCACACACCTTATTATTATTATATGTGATGAATCCTTTTATTCATTTCACTCACTCATCACATCTAGTGATAAGATATGCGTGTACATTTGTTGTACAATCTTATTATATACATATCATTACTTATATAAATATATTTAAATATAAAGCTCTATTTTTTCTCTATGTATAAGAATCACCTCTCAATTTTTTTTTCATAAAAAAAGGGAATCTCTTCTCATACCATTTATGCGAATAGCTGCAAATTAAAAACTAATATAGAAAAGAATAATAAATGAGATAAAATAAGCCTCGTGTCTCAAACGACAAGGTGTATAAAAATAAATCAGAAACAACTGGGGCTAGAGTTAGAGGCTAGCCTTCAATGAGAAGAACATGCCAATTGTCTGATTTTCCGCGAATTTGTGTTGGTGCTGAGTCCATTTCCTAACTACCCTGCTGCTGCTGTCCTGATTCTACGTGTAGAAAGAACCAGCTAGGAGCAAGCTTCGTAATCGTAGACATAGCAACTACCACTATATACTAGTATACTAGTGATGAGTAGTCACCAGAGAAAAAAAACACCTTACAATGTCGAATTTGCCTGGGAAGCATCGTAGAAATTTCTCAATATTTTGAGCCTTGTTCCTTTGACTAATACGATACCAACACCCATTGTGCCAGTTTGTAACCTTGAGCAGTTAAGCTAAGGAGACTTTCGTTTGTCTTTTTCTTTTCTTCTGATCACAACGATGTTGAGGACTAATTCTAAAGAATTTCTCATAACAAACAAACGAGTACGTTCTGAAAATAGTGGGCTTAAATCTATTGTGCTAATTAATCAGGGCAGTGCAGCATTCCCTTGAGTTTCCTTCGATCAAAAGAACCTTCCAGGAAAGTTCCTATGACAAGAAAAATGGTACGTTAGGTTTGGGTAATGTTAATCTGGAAATGTTACTAGCCAGACTGCTGCTGCTATATATAAGAACTAGATTAACCAATGTGATTCACTGCAAAAAGTTCAAAGACGACCGACACACTAAGAGAAAGCTAATTAAGCTGAGTGCAGGTGCTTCATTGAAAATGGAGATTGTGGAAATTGGCAACTGTGAAGCACTTCCCCTGCTCTCACTGAACCATGTGTCTCTCTTGTGTAGATCAGTGTGGGAGTCCATGAGGTTTTATGAGGATGTTTTGGGCTTCGTTTCCATCAAACGCCCATCTTCTTTCAAGTTCAATGGAGCCTGGTAAGCTAGCTCACAACTTTTCTCTTCATTACTCTTTTCTATACTCCTCCTTCCTATGGAAGATGATTTTTTAACTCACATTGTAAAAACGTGGCATAGACACATTCTGTATTATTACAAGTGTGAGGGAGTATTTTAGGTATATATATATCAATATAAGATGAAATTCTTAGGCGTATTTGGTTTGATTTTTTTTTAAGATTTTATAAAGAAATGAAAAATAAAATTGAAATTAAATTTATAATTTTAGTATTTTTTCACAAAATCTAAAAAACTAAAAATAAAACTGAAAATTCAAATAAATAAACCCTAAAATTATCTAGAACAAGAGAAATATTTTACTCTAATTTATTTATTGTCTGCACACATAAATGAATAATAATAATAATTTAAGATACAAAAATTACTCACATTTATTAATTTGCCAAACAAAGAATAGATAATAGCAAGAGACTTTTCTTAGTTTAAGAGCAACCGAGGTATTCTCAGATATTCTCGGGTTTAAGATGGATACAGTATACGTTCACTTGACAGAGGTATTATATTTAATGTACAAATAACATGCTTCTTTTATTATAACTCTTGTTTGTAGGCTGTACAATTATGGTATTGGAATACACTTGATCGAGAATCCAAACATAGACGAATTTGACCCCTGCATGAATGAATTACGGCCTATTAATCCAAAGGACAACCATATCTCATTCCAGGTAATCAAGCATTCAATTATTAATAGCAATATTACTTAGGTCAGCTATGCATCACATGGGTCACTCATGATTGTTATGCTTACTATAAATTGTTTTGCAAATTTGGTTTTGGGCAGTGTACGGACGTTGGACTTGTTAAGAGGAGGCTAGAAAACATGGGTATGAGGTATGTGACCGCAGTGGTGGAGGATGAAGGGGCCAAGGTGGACCAGGTGTTCTTCCATGACCCTGATGGTTACATGATTGAGCTCTGCAACTGTGAGAATATCCCAATCATTCCTGTTATTTCTTCCTGCTCTTTCAAGCCTCGTGCCACCACCAGCTTTAAGAAGGCTCCTCCTACCAAGTGTGGATTCATGGAGAATGTCATGATGGAAAGCTTGAGCATGGACATGATGAACTTCTCGTATTAAAAAAAGTGAAAGCCCACTAACTTCACTTCCCTTTTGTTTTTGTTTATAAGATCAGAAAAGAAAAATTAAAAGGTTTGTTCATCAAAGCAGAGAAAAAGGTGATAGTACGTTGGGCGTTGGGGGATAAGAAGAAGAAAAGATATTAAGATTGTTATTAATTTGTGTTCAAATGTTGTATACGAAAGCATCCCGAGTTCGTTTGTGGTCTCTGGAAGTCTTGGTCCGCAAGGGAAAAGGTGGACCAATAAAAAAAATTGTATTGTATCATGTGGTATTGAAATAAAATGAAATTGTGATTCGTGAGATTGCTTTGTTGCGTCTCAAAGTTCACCAGCTGATCCGTCTTTTTCTTTCTCCCCACGAGGATTAAATTTGCATCCTACAAAAGCTGTATTGCTTCACAATGTATGGCTGGCATGGCGTTGGCACAAGGTTACCAAATGGAATATATAGCTATATGTTCATAGCAATGTGTGATAAATTTATTTATGCAAATAATGGTATCCTTGTAAAATGACCTAAGTATCATGAATGGCGTTGGTTGACACTGTAGAGGGCATCCAATCCATGTGGCGAAAGTAAACAATAAATTTCTTTTGTTTTAGCAACAGGGGAAATAAATTAAGCTTGAATCAGGTTAAATCAAGTCAGAGGTTACATGATCTTTAATTGATGGTGGAGTTTTGTACTTTAAAAGGAGTATCAAGTTAAAAAGTGTTGTTATATTTTCTTAATAATCAATTCATACAATACTTAACAATTATTTAATAAATGTGAGTACAATTTTAAATTAAGAAAAACAAATCATACGAAAATTCAGCATTTATATTAGCCAGAATGGTAGCTTTTGAAATATGTGGTAACCTGGTCTGACTGAACTGCCGGAATATGTTATGATGATGCAAAACATCATAGTATGTCGTGTTGAACAGTTGAAGACATGCTTAACAGAAGTCCGTTCACTAACATGGAGCAACATAAATAAAACAGCCTGTGAACACAGAACACTAGTTAGTCTAGTCCATTCTTCCTTTCCCCCTTATTAACTGTAGAAAGGTGTTTAACAACTCATGACTTTTCCTTGTCACCACTCACTCACTAGCATGGATATAGATGGATCAACCCCTATCCACCGGGCCCCGAAGATGCTGAAAAAAATTGATTGCAGGATATATCTTGACATTGTTACTTGTCTCTTAAAAGGGAGGTGTGGAGGATGAGCAACCTCAATCGAAAACTCTAAAAGGGACACGTGTCTATGTCTCTTGTATCATGGATTTTCAGCAAACTACATAATCTAGTTTAAGACTGAAATTTGCTGTATAACATGTACCCACGGAAAAAATAAAGAATACCATAATAATAAAAGTAT
Source organism: Dalbergia oliveri (assembly GCA_030441495.1). Taxonomy (NCBI): domain Eukaryota; kingdom Viridiplantae; phylum Streptophyta; class Magnoliopsida; order Fabales; family Fabaceae; genus Dalbergia; species Dalbergia oliveri. The sequence continues at coordinate 7,571,105 of JAMLFY010000004.1, forward strand.
TATTTAAACAAATATTATATAAGATACATCAACTCATAATCTATTCATATCAGATAGAATATAAATTCTATTTAAATGAAATTTATATTCTATTAAATGATAAATAAAATATAATTATTAATATAATATCTCAAAAATAATAAATAAAAATAACACAGCTCATGGAAAATTAGGTGAAGGAGTGGGGAAGAGAGGAGATTCCATATAATTTTTTTTCCAAATGGATGGAATTGAGGGGCATGAAAGAAAGAAGCAAAAGGAAAACATTAGGCTTAGGAGCGATAAACACAAATGGGTAGGTGGACCCCACGTGAGATAACTAAGAACTGGTGGGTGAGAATGAAGCGTGAGGTGCTGTCAACCCCACAATGGCTTTGAACTTGTGGCTACAAAGTGCCAGTAACACGCTTGAGGCCAACATAGTTTGACAAACACTCGTTTATTGTGCCTTTGCTTCTCAGTTCTGGAATCACTCAAAGGACCAAGGTCCCCCCCAACCCAAACCCAAAAAAACTACTCCTTCAAAATCATCTCTTTTATTATATTATCTATCCATCATCCAACAACACACACTGATTATCATAGTCCTTCCCCATCATCGTCATCATCATTAAGCAGCAAGCACCCTCAACCTCCACCAGTAACACCACCCAACATTAACTTACAACATAGAGAGAAAAACAAAACTATCATACCCACATGGATTTGGTGAAAATCTGTCTTCTTCTGTGGCCTATTCTTTTTCTTTTCCTTTTTTTTTAATACAAATATATTATTATTGGTGTTATTGTTATCCTCTTTATTTTTATTATTATTATTATTCAAAGGAGGAAATTCTGGGTCTTTCTTCTGTGTCTGACTCCAACTTTCTTCTGTATTTGTTGAATTGAAGCAATGAAAGTGAGAGAGTTCAATTATGCGAACGCTTTGTGATGCTTGTGAGAGCGCGGCGGCTATCGTTTTCTGCGCCGCTGATGAGGCTGCACTCTGCCGTGCCTGCGATGAGAAGGTCTCTTATAATAAATATACTATCACAGAAATTGTGTACTTTATATATATATATATATATATTCTTTATTTCTGATGTTGACTATATCTTGTTTCTTCGGTATTGATCCATGCTTCATGTTTGCAATTATATATTTTGTTTTGGTGTTTCCTAGATCACTGAATGTGAATGAATGTTGAAATCTGATGTTTCTGAAGGAAAAAAATGGCACATTTATGAGGTTTCATCAATAATGTAGCAATATTAAAAGCATGGGGTGCTGGGTTTATTGTTGTTATGATCGGATTTGATCTTTTTTGTTCTGGGATTTCTGGAATTTTGAAATCAAGTTTTGTTTTACTTTAACCTGGTCTTGGTTATATATCCTAGTCAACATCTTTCAAACCATGGTTCAAAGTTAAAACTTTTGGGGCGACAGGTTCACATGTGTAATAAGCTAGCTAGCCGGCATGTAAGAGTTGGTCTAGCAAGTCCAAGTGATGTGCCTCGCTGTGACATATGCGAGAATGCGCCTGGTAGGCACTTTCCTTTTGTCTATCATAATATTCTTCTCCAGATGCCTTTGGCTTATGTATTTCTTTGACCTTTCAATCTGGATGTAGCTTTCTTCTACTGCGAGACAGATGGAAGTTCCCTTTGTTTGCAGTGTGATATGATAGTTCACGTTGGCGGTAAAAGAACACATGGAAGATATCTTCTTTTTAGGCAACGAGTTGAGGTGTGCCTCTTCTTTCCCACATGAACTGATCTTGATTGATTTGTTTGATTTGTTAACTGGATGCCTTTGAGTTCCATTAGAATGAATAATATTTGCTTGCTCTGTAGTTTCCAGGAGATAAATCTAGTCATGCAGAAAACCCAGCTTCACAACCTCTGGAACCAGGTGAGACTAGAAGGGGACAGAATCCACTTCCCAAACTAAAAATGGGGGAGAGGCAACAGAATCACAGGATGCCTCTGGTTTCAATGCCAGAACCTGATGCTGATGGGCATGCCAAGATGGAAACTAAAATGATTGATTTGAACATGAAGCCTAACAGAATACATGAACAAGCATCAAATAATCAGGTAGGATCTTATGAGTTCATGGGAATTTAGTTTTTCCTGGACAGTTAGAAATTTCAGTTCTTATTAAGTCGTGTTTAAGAAAATGGCATGCTGCAAATACTTGCAAACTGAAATCATTATCCCTTTTTAGTATAATTTCATCTCCCTAGACTAGAGTACTGATCGTTTCTTCTGAGTGGCGCTGAATTCATCCCTAAATCATTAAATATAGTAAGGTTGTTCAAATAGTTTAGTTACAACTGGGAAGTGGGACTAGTTGGGATGTCGTGAGATTATTAAACTTCTTTGTGACTATCTATAAATGGAATTCAAAGCATGTTGTGACATTGAGAGTTGTTGAGTAAATGAGCAGTCATCCAACTTGCCTGGTACTTTGTTGCAGTGTCTCTACTGCACTTAGTCCCCCTGAAGAATTGAGATAAATCCAGTTGATTGCTGCAACTTATAGAAATTAACAAGGTCAACATCAATATGAATTTGCAATCCTTGTACTGAAAATTATTTAGATTGCTTCCTTCTGATGTTTGTCATTGAACACACAAATTCATCTCTTCAGAAGTTGAAAACTGATAAAAAAAACCTTGGCCTGGATTCTGCCTCTTATAACTATGAAGTTTCTGCAATTCTGCTAAGCTTCAACTCTACTGAGTTTATCTGAACAATGATACTGAGAATAATTTAACAAACCCTCTACATAACTTCAATATCCTGTGGTCTTTCCATCTTCAGTGCATTTCCAGTGAAAAGGTAAAAGTTCAAATTCTGCAAAAGAATAATTGCTAGGGAAGATCTCCTAGTTGTGATAGTATCTAAAATATTAGTGAAATGCTGAAAAAAGAAAGCAGAACCTTGTGATAATTGTAGCAAACCCATCCTTGCCACGCCATGCATGATGAACCCCGACTTATTATTTCTGATTAATGCTTTTCTACTCTTGGCAGCCATAAATCACGCAACTAAGCGAGGCAGTTCTGCAGGATCTTAAACCATAAATCTACCAATGGCCAAGTGTTCACATTGTTCTCATCTCATGCATGCTAGTCACTAGGTTGGCATACTATGTTAACACGCTGTCCTGGTAAATGAGGCATTTGAGGCACCAAAATCTTTTGAGGAGTTTGTTCGCTTATGTAGGAATTCAATTTGGTAGATCAACTCATCCCATCTGTACTGCAAAGCATTGTAACTGCAAATCTGTAATCTCCTTTCAATGAATTGTGTGTTAACTCCTCCTTCTGGTTCCAATTTTGCATGATCATTACCTTCCCTTAGGAAATCCAGGGGAAAAGATTTTATTATTATTAGTATTAGTTTTTTTTTATGCGACGTTTAGCCAAACCGGATTTGATGGTAGAAATTGTAGCTTCTAAACCGGATTTGATTAGTATAAGTTGCTTGCTTCAGTTGGTTTGTGAATTTGAGATCGGAGGTAGCTTCTAAATTTGTTTTTCTTGCTTGCATTGTTGCTAGATTGAGTAATTGTTTGTCTCTTAAAGACACTCTATCATGATTTACGACAATGATAAAGGCATTCACGGCTACAAATAATTTCTCAACCATATAGGGAGAACTATTTGTCTTTTCCTCCACGCTTCAGTCTTTTTCATCCATATAGGGAACCATATTTGGGAGTAATATTTGTAGAAATTATAAATTAAAGGAAGAGACAAACAGCTTTCCTAAACAAAAGATGTGGTGGTAAATTAAATTATGAGTGAATAGTCTATTTGATCCCTTAAGATTTTTGTATTGGGTCATTCGTCCTTTAATAATAGAAATTAATCTCGTGGTCTTAAGATTGAAAATGATGGACACATTAGTCTCTCTGTTAGGTTTTCATCAATGAACTTACATATGTAAAACAGTATAATGGTGACATGTCATTAAAACGTTAAAGCAAGTTAAATGAAATTATTTTGAAACATATTATACTCATTTTGTTTTTAAAATTGCACAAAATAAATTATTTTATAATTTATAATAGATATTTAAATGACTCATTTTATGAATTTTAATCACTTAAATGAATCATTTTAAATTCTATTCCACTTCAAATAACATATATCATTTAACTTCATATTAGTAAGTCAATGTATAATTCTATTAGTGTTTAAAAAATCACATATATATATATATAGTAACTAATGTGCCCAATTATTAAAATCTTGAGGGATTGTGGATTTAATTTTAATTTTTAAGAGACTAAATAGTCTTGTGAAATTTTCTTAAAGGGTTATGGGAGTTATTTATCCTTAAATTATTATTGAAAAAGAAACCAAAGAGCATCGAGGATGTGAGGCATGGGATTTCAATAGGAGAATATATTTTTACACTAATACACTTCTCTTTAGTTGCGTTTGTGCAAATATAGTATACAAGAAATAGATCATATGAATAATTGCACTATATGCAATTATGCATTTAACCATTTGCATTCTTAACTTTTATAATTTACAAACTTCAATGAGAAATAATAAGAAAAAAGACAAACAGGTTTCTATTAGACTTTATTAAGATTCAGATATATATATATATTCTAAATGATATGTTATGTAGAAATTTTTTTCCAACTTTATCATTTCAAGTATAATTGGATAAGAGTGGGGAAATCCAACGACTCTGGTCTGTCTTTCCATCTTTGCTTAGGCAGGTAAGACTGAAGCATGATGCCTTTGAGATGGGATGCATTTTATTATTGAGTTGTGTTATTTATATTCATTTTATATGGACATATCAATTTATATCTCATCTATCATTTCATGAGGTTGGCCATTCAAAAGGTTCACTCCATCAAATGATGAAAAAAAGTGTAAGTTGTGTCAACAACAAATAACATTTTTCTTTAGTATTAGATTACATGTTGTTATTGAATTATTATGCTACCACTTATCAAAATTATATTATAGCAAGTTTTTTTTTCCTTAGTTTTTGGGTCAGTGATTATAGCAAGCTTTTGAGTTCATGCGGGACATGTTTCTATTATTCTATTCCGGCTTTCATTTCCACTTTGTTTTTGTAGACTCTAGTAGGGTTATGTTCCCACGTGTCCTGGCTGTTTAATTCTTTTGGGCTTTAGTTTATAGTCCCGTGTATTATAAAAAATATATGGCATTGAAAATATTAATTTTTAAAGAATCGCCTGTGACTCAATCACTGATATTGGTTATTAATTTTTGAATAAAAAACTAATGCGTGTGATAATTAATCATTAATTTCATCAACCTTTATAATTTAAAAAAATTATATTTGAAACCTTTTTTAGTACATATTTTCAAAATGAATTTATTCCTAAATAAAATATCTAGTGCCAAATGCAAAGATATATTCTTAGATTAATATTTATTCATGAAATCAATTTCAATATATTCTTAACATAAAATATTTCATATTAAATCATATTTTTTAATATGATTGCTCAAGAATGTTATGGAAAAATCAAAATTTTTAACTATATACTTATATATGATTAAATCTTTAATTATTTATGTAAATAAATTTTTTACAGAAGTTGTATCAAAATTAAATTAACCATTCGATGTAATTATAAACCCGATGTTATAGTATTATTATCATCCTTAATATAATTGAGTATTGTATGAAATTTTTTACATGATGTACTTTTTCATATGTTAGAATTTTCATATTATATTCTTTAATGTGAAATATATTTTTAAGGGATTTTTTTTATACCCTATAAAATTTATATATTGAATACCTTTTAGATAATTTATAAATGAAAATTTATCATATGTTCATTAACTAAATTTATTAATATTTTAAACACTCATGATTAAATCACAACCCTTAAATTTGAAATCAGTATCCCTAGGGTACTAAAATAAAAATCTATTTTTAATGAAATATTATTTATTTATATTTACATTTTCAAAACCACAAGTAGCAGCTCACCTTATTGGATGATTCAACCCTCCCTCATAAAAATGGAGTGTATTTTGTGGTCCAAGAGCGAGAGGATTAATCATTCCAGGCAGTGGAAGGTAGATACTTTGGTTTTGATCCGAAAAAAATATTTATATTTTCTACTATCCATGTGTGTAGACGTTTCAGTTTGACCAGTTAATTGGATTTGTGACATCGAGTCTAATGATACCATGTATGTGCTACAAACTAGGAATGGAATATAGGATTTGAAGCAAAAGTGGGAAGGAAGAACAAAACAATGGTGCACCTCGCTGTGAGACAGGGATGGTTGTTCACGAACAATAACATCATCATGTTCATGTTGTCGTGTTTCTTACTCTTTCTGTTGTTGTTCCCAACGCTCTCTTTCGGTTTCGGAGCTGCCACACCCATACCTCGTGCAGCGCTGCTTCTTAATGGGAATTCGAGCGCCAATTATCTCACCACACAAGAACTCTGGTTCTCTCAAACCCTCGATCACTATTCTCCCTATGTACAGTACAGTACCCTCTTTTCTCTTCCCAATATTATTATTACAATTGTTTCAGCTATGTTTGTCTGCCAACAAATTTTTGGAACCTCGTAATTTTGTATGTGCTTGCAGTGTTTTTAAGAAAAAGGATCAGAAACCTTAGTTACTGTGGGTGAGATTTAATTTCAGCAACACAACGCTTTTAATTAACAAGGTTCTAAGTCTACTGAAATGTTACCGTTGTTCTGTATTGCATATAGTTGTGTCAGCAAACCAAAAGCCCCTAAAACAAGGCTTTGATGTCTTGTTTTCATTTAATCTCATGATCCTATTCCTTATGTTACATATAATGATTTTGAATAGGTTTAGTATAGGATTGTGGTGATCCAAAAATGCAACAGTTGTGGAATCTATTTAACGCCTTTACTTATCAAATTCTGATGTGTTTATGTGCTGCACACATTAATTACAGGATCACCACAAATTCCAGCAACGTTACTATGAGTTCCTTGACTATTTCCGGATGCCAGATGGACCGATTTTTTTGGTAATCTGTGGTGAATATCCATGCAATGGGATAAAAAATGACTATATCAGTGTAAGTTGCAATTCGTGTGCTGAATTTGTATTGTTATTCTTGATGGCATTTGTTGGCTATATCTACATTCAAGAACAAAGCTTGTAGGTAAGATCGTAAATTGTAGCTTGGCTTCAGTACTATGTATCATAGACCAACAAGAAGGACTTCCTTTTATAAAAGCATTGTGGATATGTGGCTTTTACCAAGCAAATATATTATCTTAACAACAAAACATCTCCATGTATTAGACTTAACTAGTGTTAGTCTAACTAGAATACCATGCCTTGTAACACCTACAGGTTTTGGCAAAGAAGTTTGGAGCAGCTGTGGTTTCCCTTGAGCATCGTTATTATGGAAAGAGTTCTCCATTTAAGTATCTGACAACAGAAAATTTGAGATATCTTTCATCCAAGCAAGCACTCTTTGATTTGGCCATTTTTCGCCAGAGTTATCAGGCAAGTTGAGTTTTTTACCTTCCTGTTTTATGACAACAGGACAGTAATGAAGCCAGTAAAGTAGTAACCTTGGAGGCTAGTTGAAAACAATGCTGATAGTGTTGCTTTTTATGAAAAAATGTAGATAATGCATAGCATTAGTCTAGTTCATGTGTAAGTTACTTAAAATTGAATTGTAGAATGCATAAGCTTGTGAATGTTTTCCAAAAGGGAGTTCGATTGTGAGTCCGGTCAAGATTGAGATCACTAATTAATTATCAACAGCAGTGTCCAGAAAATGGCAATGTTTTCATGTCAATGAGTGATAGCTATATTTTGAGGTCAATTTCAGATGTCATAAGTTGTTTTTATGTTTCTCAATTAGCCAAATTGTCTATTTAATACAATTTACATGCCACTGCATGTAGTAAGTGGAAATATCTAAGTAGACCCAAAATTGGCTCTCGAGCTTAAAAAATTATCGTCAAAGAAGACACAAAAATAATTTCTGTTGAAAACATGCAAAGTGAAAATAAGAGTTTAGGTGATAGAGACTAGAGAGAGAGTGTGTGCTCCATAAGATGCAGCAAAATGAATTGCATTGAGCCCACATCTCAATTTTCACTTAATGGTGAAGGAATAATACAGGAATACTCAACCATCCTAGTTATCAATCAATCCAAATTGGTTGCCCTTAATTTCGGGGTCAACACTTCCTAAATTCTCCTTGACAATTTGGACCTATAAGAACAGAAGATGAGATTGCTTCTTAGCAATTTTTTCTTGTGTACTTGACCTGGGCGTGGAGTATTTCACTGTTATACTCGTGCTTATAGATGCATTTAAAAAGTCACATGCGAACACTTTAATGTACTCATTTGATTACATGTCATGCAGGTATGGTAAATCAATAAAGCAGTTTCTTTGTGTTAATTTATCATATTTTCTTGTTCTGTTTGTTTATTTGTTTTCTTTCAGGTTTTCCTGATAACTTTTATTTGATTGCTAATTGTGCTTTTCTTGTAGGAATCCTTAAATGCAAAGCTTAATAGAACAAAAATAGAAAATCCCTGGTTCGTATTTGGTGTCTCATATCCTGGAGCACTCAGTGCATGGTTCCGTCTTAAGTTTCCCCATTTAACATGTGGAAGTCTTGCAAGTTCTGCTGTTGTTCTTGCTGTTTATAACTTCACTGAATTCGATCAACAGGTGAAGATAGTGGTTTTCATTTTTGCACCCCCCCCTTTTTCTCTTCTCTCCTCTTCTCTCTTAAAAAAGAATAATAAATCCATTTTTTTCGATTTTCAGGCATGATGCTATATATTGTACAATTTTCCCGTTAATTTAGTTTCAGTCAAGTTTTGAGTTCTGTCTTTAACATGCAGGTGGGTGAGTCGGCAGGTGCTGAGTGTAAAGCAGCATTACAAGAAACCACTCGACTTATTGAACACAGACTGGCAACCAGTGGAAAGGCACTGAAGGCGGCTTTTAGTGCAACTGATGTATGCTCTGTTACTTTCTTTACACTTGCCAAAGCATATTATAGTTTACCCCTAACATGAGCTACATTCCCCAAAGATTTTGTAGTTTGATTCTCATGTTATGTGTTGACCTTTGCCTTGTTTTGCAGCTTGAAATTGAGGGTGACTTCTTCTATTTTTTGGCTGATGCTGCAGCTACAGCGGTAGTTTTTATGACACCTGCTGTTCAATTTTATTTTCCTTTTAATTCATCATTGGAATATCTTATTCAAATTCACTATTTTTTGTCATTTCTGGTTTTCTTTGAATGTTGCAGTTTCAATATGGAAACCCAGATAAAGTATGCAAGCCTCTTGTTGAAGCAAAGAAGGCTGGAGATGATTTGGTGGTATGCATTTCGATCTAGCTACTTATGTTAGTCTTGATATGGTCATCATATCTAGCTTCTGTAATTATTGCATCATGAAATTATTTGTTTTCTCTTTTCTTCTCTGTCATTTGAATCTTTGGCTTAAATGTTACATCATACCATTGCCTTTATTAAATTTTACATTCATTTGTCAATATGTCTCTTGACCCCCCGGCTGCAGGGCTGCGGCTCTGGTCATGTAATAAATCTGATGCCAAATTTATAATTCATTTTGCAGGATGCTTATGCCAAATATGTCAGAGAATATTACCTTGGAACCTATGGTGCTAGCGTACAATCTTATAACCAGAAGCACTTGAAAAACACTGCTGCTAGTGGAGACAGTTCTGATAGACTCTGGTGGTTCCAAGTTTGCACTGAAGTAGCATACTTCCAGGTGGCTCCCTTAACTGACAGTGTACGCTCCTCAAAAGTTGACACAAGGCAATCTCCTTATCTCTACTGTTAACTTTGTATACTTCTTTGTTGAAAATATTCCCCCCTCATTGTTGCATATCACTGTTACTCCATGGTTTTAATATTTCTAGTTTTTGCATTTTTTTTTCATCATGATCTTGTAAATTTATATGAAGTGGTTTCTTAAATATTGCAGATACCATTTGGACCTTTGCAAAAATGTCTTTGGAGAGGGCGTCTTTCCTGATGTTGATTCCACTAATATATATTATGGAGGCACAAAAATTGCTGGTCAGAAACTTCACTCTGCTTGAATATGTGTCATTCAGTGCAAGAATTTATAAATGATTTGCCTATGCGGAATCTTACTTTTCTCGTAATCCATTTCATATGCATTTGTTATTTCATATTTATTTTATCCCGAGTGTTGTTTGAGGACTAAACGTAATCTATATCAGGCCTTGATGATTATTGTTGTGAAGTCATTTGTGTATATGGATATCTTTTTCCTGTTTACATATTTTAACCTGAACCATGTACTTACTATCATGAGGGAAATATCAAACAAACTCATCTCCTAAGACTTCTTTACAGCATATTGTGGCTGGACTCTACTTATTTTACCTTTTTTTTAATGGTTTTAGTATGGATATTATATTATACTATCACCTTGAATATTTCATGTATCCTAATGTAATGTGCATGTACAGGTTCAAAAATAGTGTTTACAAATGGTTCACAGGATCCTTGGCGTCGTGCATCAAAACAAAGTTCATCCCCTGATTGTGAGTTAGAACTTTATCAATTTGAGCAATTAATATTCTTTATTCATGCCATCAATGTGGCAACACGTCAAAACTGTATTTCTCTTGAATCAAATATGGATTGACTTTTTATATTTGTTGACTATTTACTGACAAATGACTGGCTTATTTCCGTGAATATTGCACCAAGTAATGTACAATTTCCTTCCTTCAGTTTTTGACATTTAAGTTACATGATTTTGGGCTGTGGCTCAAGTGGTTGTTGCTTAGGAAAGGAAGGATAATGAAAGATCTCTGAGTCACATTATAAAATACAGATTGTCATGTCTTTGATGTGTGAAGCTCGATTATCGTGTTGTTTTACCGGTGTTCTTTTACTGTTAGCTGAATATTGGCTAATTATGACTTCTAAACTTTTTCAGTGCCGTCCTACACAATCACGTGTTATAATTGTGGCCATGGAACTGACTTCCGAGGATGTCCTCAATCTCCTTTTAACATTGAAGGTATGCATTTGCACCGCAATAATTATTGTCAATTCCAAATGTTTTAGGCTACCAATCGTGAACCTGTAATTTATAGCATTAAACTTTGGGTTGTCATCAGTATCTCGATTGTGGGATCCCGATGGCTCCTTCTTTCGTGTCAACAAATAGATCTCAACCTTACCCAAAAGAAGAAAATTATTTTTCTAAAATAGTAATAATGATAAATTATTGGAAGAAAGCAACAGTTAAATTTATATTATCAGCGCTTAAGTAGTTGTCAATTGTCATCCTGTCTACTATGTTGGTTAATTTTTCAAATGATACTGATTATGCTATGTCAACCAGCATTCTGATTGTGAAATTTGTTCACAGGTAATGAGAAGAACTGCACCTCCCCTGATGCAGTTCACAAAGTTAGGCAAAAGATCATAGAGCATATGGACCTGTGGCTATCTGAGTGCCAGGACACGAGCAGGAGTTGCATATAATTATTAGTATACAAGGCACCTGATGTAGGACAACATACCTTGATTTGTGGTATAACGAACTCTATGACATATATTGTTGTGAAGTCAATCACCTTCGTATAAACTGACCAAATGCACGGAAAAACATTTCAAAGAATACCAATTCCTATACATATTTTATGTACTATAACTACTCCATCGCCATATATTACTTTTATACCAGTTACTGTTTGTATATTACCCTAGCGTTTCATGTGTCTCTGATGAAATCTCCTCCAACCGCACGAATGTTAACTACTTTACTCATTATTCCCTACTATTGTCAGTTGAATAATATTTAACTCAATTGAATAATCACTTTTTATATCAGCAGTGATCTGGTTTCGAGAATTAGAACTTTGCAGTAGTGTTGGAAACAGCAGGGCTATGCTTCATCGCTTCATTCATTACAAAGAGCATCAGCGATTCCACCGTTTCACTTTCATGTTTTCAAGCAACCAACCTTGAATACTTAGTAAACATAGCCCTTAACGAACATTCCTTGTTTGGACTCCTCGGACTCCCCCTCCCCAGTGTATTTTCCAAGCTGAGCAAGAGAGTTTGCCTTTGCACGAATAAGCAAAGCTTCTTGAGCCTCCTTCACGTTCTCTGGTCTGCCACCCCACTTCCTGAGGCATGTGTTCTGAAGGGCCCTTGCATATGAGAATGACATGTGCCACGGGTTGGGAGCTCGGTTCATGGCATTCAAGTTAAGGGTAGCTTCCACTTCAGATTGTCCTCCAGATAAGAACTGCTCAAGCCAAACAATGCATGAACAATCAGAAAACATGTTTTCTGCAGAGAGTAGATGTTCAAGTTGGTCCTCCAAAACCATACAGAACATCAAATTCGTCCTTTGCAGATTTTTTACATCGGTTTGGTCCTTCATAGTATAAAATATCTATATGGAATAAATTGATGTTTAAATATATGTTAGAGGACTAAACTGATGTCCAAAATTTTGAGAGGATTAGTTTCATGTTGTGTACATTTTTGTGTAAGTTGATTGTGTTTGTGAAAAGTGATTGAGTGGTTGAGAGAGGTTGTGCTAACCATGATTCCTGGGACAGCTGGAGGGATTCTTTGGCGAAGAAGCCTGAGTGTATAGTCAGCAACCTGTTCAGGGGTGGCTTTCTCCTTAGACTCAGCACCAGCAGTGACCATGCTGGGTTTGAGGAGGATTCCTTCAAACAAGACATTGTTCTCTGCTAGGTAGAAGAACACTTCAGCCCACACCTTCTTTGCCACTTTAAAAGTTCTTTCAATCCCATGATCACCATCAAGCAGGATTTCAGGTTCAACTATTGGTACCAACCCATTGTCCTGCAAAAATTATATTTGTTTTGTCAGCAGCAGCACCAAACACCTCAAAGTGACCTGATTTATTTACAATTTGAGTATGATATATTAACTGGAGCAATGCTAAACCACCACAAAAATGTTGTCGAGAATTCAGACATAAATCATAGTGATTGTTAGATTAAATAAAGTATTATGCCCCACTTACTCGTTTAAGAGTTGATAAATATGTCACGTACGTTCGACACAACTAGATTTTCTGACAAAATTTCTATCTTTCTATAAACAAAGCCATGTCTACCTGGGATATGGCAGCATAATGAGCTAGACCCCAAGCTGCTTCCTTTACAGCCAATGCAGATGGGCCATTGGGGATGCTAACAACTGTACGCCTGCATAGTTACAATAAAAGTGGAGGTGAATTGTTAGAAAAAGGTAACCAACAATCCTAGCAAACTTGATTTCAAGTGTGTCAGAGTCCAAGTTATATACCATTTTGCAAAACGAGCTCCTTGGTGGTAGTAAGCAGCAGAGCGGGAGGCAAGGCCATCAAGACCTTGGCACCATGACTCACCATTTGAGCCAGGCAATGGAACCAGACCCTGCAGTGGTCACTATTAGAACTTCCATGCATATTATTTGGTTGAATGGTTTTAAATTGCAGAAAAATACAGTTGGCACGGCTGCAATTGCTTACTGCAGCCACAGACTGCAATTTAAAACTGTCATACATTTTTTACCCTTTCATTTTTTTTTTTCAAAACCAATTAATTTGTTGACTTAACTCTTATGAGTCTTGGTTTCACTTAACTCTTAATAGTCTTGGTCATAACATTTGGCTTACCTTGTCAACTTTGATGCCAGGTACAATGTTTTGCTCAAGAAGCACATCAACCATCTTCCTGCCTTCAGTTGTGGACTGGTACAATGTCTCCTCAAAGAGGATGGCTCCAGAGATGTATTGGCCTAGGCCAGGAGCAGTGACAAGAAGTGTTCTGTATGCTTGGCGGTTAGCCTCAGTGTTCTCTAGTCCAATTGAGGCTAGACGCTTTCCACATGTTGCGTTTGACTCATCCATGGCCAAGATTCCACGCCCGGGTGATGCTATTGTTTTCTACATGCACAATAGTTGCAACTGCATGTCAAAAACAAGGCCTATTTTCCGTGACCAAAGTTCAGTATATATGTGGCATCTCTTAATTGGGGTGCATTTTATTTCCTTATTACAAAGCCAAATGTTCTATGACTATGAGTTTGTGTATTCGTTTCATTTCCTTTGTTATGTGTACTTTACATCCTCTTGCAGTTCCCTTAATACCATTTTGTTATTTTATTTGTGGGGTTTAGAGTAAGCACTAAGCAGTTGAGCTTAGCAAGGCTTAGAATTTGCCTTCTTGAAGCACTTTTGGTGGAAGCAACTATTTAGTTACTTATACAAAAAAACTTCATTAAGCCAAATTCTTCCTTTTCTGTTGCTGAAAAAGCTGTGACAAAAGGCACAACATACCGCGGTCTTGACAAGGTCATCAGAGTAGGATCCAGCACACACGGTGAGTGGTGAGGGTGCCGCAGGTTGGCACCGAACCATGGATACAGAAGGAAAGCAAAGGGTCTTCCGTTGAACCCATTCAGACTTGTTTAGAACAGTTGCTGACTTGAGGACAGAAGCATTGGCCATTTGCTCTCAAAACGTGTAGTCTGATATGAAGACTTGGGTGTTTTTGGAAGTGATAGTGATAGGTTTTCTCTCCCTCTCAGTGGCTCTTATGTTTACTACTAGTTTCTATTGCATGCTAGTTTGGTTCTATTTATAGTGGTGTTATGCATGTTGTGTAGCCTTGGACTGGAGAGGAAGATATTATATTACATCTGAGGCTGTGTACAGAGGCTAATCCACGGTTCCCTGGTGGTGATAACTTTGCCTTCTTGTCGGGATATTTGTTACTTGATGACTTCAGCGCTTAATTGGTTCAACGGTACTTGTTTTCTCTAACATCTAGATATCTCAAGTTTATCGGCACATGATCGATTGGAGTGGCAATGCTTCTTTCCCTTAATCATTAATTTCGAGTTTGAATCATGTTCATGTGATAACTTGTGTCGTAAGGCTTATGACCCATAGAAGATTATGCACTAACAAAATTGCAGGAGGATACGTGTGGAAAAGGGAAAATAAAATCGAGCTCTACGTACAAAAACAATTAGTAGTATGGAAAAACTTTATATGAATACTAGACTCATAGTTGGAGCTAGATTCATTGAATCTAGTAACTCCAGTGGTTTCAGAAACGTTTAGATTAAAAAAAATGTTACCACAACTGGCAACAATGAAAGGACGATCGAGACAAGCTTATGGAAACTAATGGTTGGCTTTTTTCCTGGATTTCTATGCGACAAATATTAATCTTCCTTATGGGCCAAGAATAATATAGTTAGTATTTATGGTTAGTGTAAACTTACATGGTTCCCAAAGGTGATGATAATAATATGATTATCATGTGGGCGTTGATTAGATTTTATTTGCAATTCATTATATTTTTCTTCCAATAAGTGCCAAGTGACTTTTCGAGTTAGGCTTTTGCTGATAGGATTAGACACCAAAAGTTATTTATATATATCTTTTCATTGAGACAATGAACTATTTACTTACATTCGACCTAATTAAATTATTTATATGATTAAATTCTGTTCGATCATAAAAGTGTGAGGTGTATATAGTTTAAAATTATTTTTATATATTTTACACTACTCTTTCGTAAATGCATTAGTTTTTTCTTATTTTAAATACTAACATATACCTTACTAATCTGTCTTCGGCAGGAATATAATTTTCAGAATCTCTTCACTCAAATCACATTCATCTTTATTTCGGAAAGTATCCCTTCCTAACTAAACCTGATAAGATCAAGCTATTCCTAGCGCTTTTGCTTTTATAGTTTTATCTTTTGGCCGTGTTTTATTGTTTCTTTTCAAAGTCTTCCGCCGTTGCACTTTGTGTAAGGTGTTTGATAGAGTTCCCTTTAATCCTTTTTGCCTATATATTATAAGTAAATCTCAGTCAAAAGCGCAATTACACAAAAAAATATATAAAAAAAAATTTTCAGCCGCTAAATAATCTGTTGTCATCATGTTAAAAGTTTCAACTTGCGGACACACAGATTTTGTTCTATGTATGGACAAAAAAGATCCACCAATTTGATGTTGTGCTTCACGGGGTGGAGGCTCAAATCACCCAAAAGGACACGGGAGAAGCTTTTTCTAGGCACGGTTCTACGTGGGTCCTTATAACCCCCTCGTGCACGAGATTTTTATTTTTATTTTTATGCGCATGTGCCCAACCATCCACATGAATTGACTGTCTTTTTGGGTGTTTGTACTAGTTTGGTGTAGTAGTGTGGTGGTGATGTACAATTATTGTTCACTTTCACTGGTTTTCAGTGTTTTGCTACGGTTGAAATTCTTCTTCCCTATTCATTTTAGCCACGTAACTTATATTCCAATTCCATCATGTCCAAAGGATTTATTATAATTCTAATTCGCCCTTCGCGAGCAGCGGTCGCGAATCTTCAAGATATTGACGAAGGAAAAGGAATGCTATGATTTTCCTGAAATGCTTTACGAATACACCCATTCTCTTTAACAAAAACGGGAAACTTCGTGTTGTTGGTATCCTTTTTCACGAAATCATTTGTTATGCTTACCATTGCTCCATTTCCCTTGTAAATTATTTATGAGCAATATACTTAGCGGTACCAAAAGCTAGGGAGTGGCTATTGTTATTCCTGTATGTTTATTGCCACTCAAATTGCATTGAAGTTTTATTTAGTTTTACCATGATATCCTTCTTTGGAAAACATAATCATTTCATAACTTTGGTTTTGTGATGATTATTGGTGTTTAAGTTCTCTGATTAATTTTGAATCAAAATTTGATTACATATTTCAACTTTTATTTTTAAGTAAATATCTATAACTTAAAAGGAAAAATCAGGAAAAATCACGCTATTCTCATTCTCTCTATAAAGAAATGGGAACTTTGGGAATTCCATTTGGTTGTTTTAGGGTGACTGGTACGAATTAGAAAAAAGAAAAAGAGTTTGTAGTTATTTGATAACTAATATATTGAAATATTTGATGCACTCATTTAAATGTAAATATTTCTTTACTTTTTATTCAATGAAGATTTAAATATATAATATAATATTGAGTACCTTTTGAAAAAATAATAGATAAAATGAAAAATAATAAAGATGTATTAATAAATCGTGATACACAAATATGTCTTATTTTGTAATATTTGTCGATTTTATAATTAAAAATTTTAAGTAAACAAATAATACCATGATTCATTATTACGGACTAATAATTTTTATTATAATATTTGTTTGTTATCCATGTTCTTAAAAATATTAAGATAATTTGATATATTAAATTAATTACTTACCCGCATAAGAAAAATTTAAAAATGCTATTTTTTAATGCAATTATTTAATTTCTATTAAATAACTTATAATTTACATATTTTTAAATAAATAAAAAAATAAAATTTAAAACCATGGATAGAGACACACATTATATTTGTCTTTCAAAACCCTATTCATGGCAATGCACCCCAATTAAATATATATCTGATTCAATGAACTAAATTATTTCAATTTTTAATAACAGCGATGTTGAACAAAGAAAAAGTATAGTAAAAAATAAGTGATTTTTAATAAATCCTAATATCATATGTTTGAAAATTTATATATACGCTAGATGATAAAAATACTAATATGTATGTTGCATATTATGATTTAGTAATTTATCTTTTTTATTATTAATTTTTACTTGTTAATTTTTTTAACATATTCACTACTATATTGTTTTAGATATCTATTATTTTAAGAAAGTTTACAAACAAATTAATTCAATAAACATATGTAGTTCTAATAAATATATTCAGTTTCAATACCTACAATATATAGTGATTATATAAAAATGAGACATATATATATATATTAAATATTTAAAAATAATTAAATTAACAATAGTTAGTGTTGAAAATATTATTATGACTAACCGCCAAAAAATATATTATGACTAGCAAAAAAATTATATTAATTATTCATATAATTAAGAAAGAAGAAGGGTAATTTGGTTAAACTCAATAAAAATCTAGTACAGTAGGAGTGACAATAAGTATATAAGAGTAGCAATAACCACTCCCCAAAAGCTATGACAAAATCTCAATCAATAACCTATCACCTGTTCAGTGCTATCCTTTAATCATGGTGCTTTTTTTATAACTAATCAAGCTATTCTAACTAAAAAATTTCGTACAGTAAAATTTGATACTCTTAATCATTTTTCATTATTTATTGATGCATTTTCTTTTAACATAAACATACTTAAATGAAAAATGTAAATTATCTAAACATTCAAATAAATTACCGAGATGCATTATATCAAGTGTGTTAAACAAAAAGCATTACAGTGCATGAATTTAGATTATAATAGGCTGATTTAAGCATGTACTTATTTGAGAAGATTGAAAATTCAAACTAAAAATTATTTCACTTGCTTGATTGCAAAAAGCCATATGGAAAGAAAACTCCCCTAGACAGAGAACGCAGGAATATTTGAAGCTTGACAAGCAATAGAAATCTATTATATTAGCTTTGTGCAATGCGTCGAAGTTAGAAAATTACATGATATGACAGGATTTTAATATGTACAATTTATTTACATTACATCGCTGTACAATTGTCATAGCCTCTTGCCACGATAACGATGATGACAGCTGAACAATCTTATACATTTGAACGTACAGACCTAGGCTGCCACTCCTTGTGAAGTTCCATACGTAAGCTTGAGAAACCTTAAAACACAGACAATAAGAAAGTAACCAAACAGCCCTTGCAAATTGCAATACACAAGGATTCACTAATTCAAAATGTAATATCTATAGTTTAGTAAATATTTTACCAAATGTTGGTCCCTTGAGGTTTGCCCAGCATTTAAATTAGTCCTTGGTAGTTTAGAAGTTTCTAAATGGATCCTAAAAATTACCAAACGTCTCATTGAGACACACCATGGTGACCAGAATTGTCAGACATCCATTCATTCAGTGCTGATGTGGGAACCGACTTGTCTGCATAAAAAGTGGCCAAATGATCTTTTTCCCTCTCCCAAAAAGAGTCACATGACTGGCACATGACATTTCTCCTCGAAACAGCCACATGTTTTTACTAGGGGGTAAGTAAATGGGCTGATTTGGCCACCTTTTGATCTACACAAGTCAAATGGGTAACCACATCTGCTCCCTATATATCACCTCATTGCTAAATTAGTAGATGCCTGTGTATGTCGCAATGAGGACCCAATTTTGTAACTTTAAGAGCCCAATCAAAAGCTTTTCAACTAGACGCTATATATATATATATATATATATACTAACTAGCAAGACTGAAGCTGGAAATATGAAGACAATCGTCTAATACTAGCTGATAGCAATTAGCTTGAATTTTCAAGATTGAAAGGTTGCTATTTTCTACCTAAATAAAGTATAAATTTACATAGAAAAACACAAAAAAAAAATTGTACCATTATTATGACTGGAAGAGTGTTATGGTTGCAATATAGCCAGTCTTCATCACCTGCTAACAGCATCAGAGTATAGATTAGGAGTCTCTTCAAGGCAACAATCAAAAAGGACTAAACCATTAAATAAGCAGCGCACTGTAAGCACAAAGAATAACGCACCTCAAAGGCAATATTTTGATAACCATATACAAGAGTAGAACCAAAAGGATTACTAGCAGAACCTTGAGTTTGAATGGCAGCTCGCCCACAATCCCCAAGTATTTCCTAAAAGAATCAATCAAAAACTATTATACAAGAAAAAATTCTATTATTAATCATTATAAGAAATCCACATCGAAAGTTGTCAGTTTTCACAATTGGTTTTTCTTCCCAAATCAATCCGTACAGTTCAAGCAAAGATGATGTTCCATAACTCAAAGAAGGTCCTCCACAACTCAAAACAAAGTTGGTCCACGATGAAACATCAATAGACGGGCAGCTAATCAGCCATACAATTTGGAAGGATTAGAATATCACCTTTACTTGTTCCCACTTTGTGCTAGGTGTAATAGCTCTCTGCTTGCCGTTATTTACATCCTGAAAAGATCCTCCAGCTGCTGTAAAGGAAAAAGATGATTTTATCTCTTTTTTCACAACACAAATTTACTCATGACAACTGCATCAAGACCAATCAAAATACTGCAAAGCAAATAAAAGATTGCTTACAATCTGAGCCATAGATAACAAAGTTGCATTTAATGTATGAATTGAAATCAGCATGACCAGGGTAATTGGTATGTAGCACAAACTTCTTGATTTTGTGAGTCTGAAAATACAATAAGTAGGAAATTCCATTGTCAATTGTATCACAGCGTACAGAAACAAAAGAATGAGGTAAGGTGCAAACCTGTCCATCAAATAAGATGTCCAAGCCACGAGTAAAATAATTATAAAAATAATCTCCACAAAGAGTTGTCCGTGGCCGAAGATCTGAGGCAGAATGAATAACCATTTGATCTACCTGCAGAATTAAGAGTCAGTAACCACACACAATACTCATTCAAACAATTTGGTAACTAAAAATATTGCAAGATTACTTTGTGTTCACTGTAAAATTCAGATTTAGACCCCTCAAAATAAATGGCTAAGTATCCAGTGAACAACAATACTCCTCCATGAAGAGAGAGTAACTAAAAATGAAACTACAAGGAGAAATAATTAGCTTCAGATTCTATAGACTATACGGCTTGTCTTGATAACTTCTGTTTGGGGTTTGGACCATCCCAAAACGTAGAAATTCCAACTTCCATCAATTTTCTCATCCCAACATTACTGGCCATGTGTTTTTACCCGTCCATCCAAACCGTAGAAATTCCCACTTTCATCAATTTTCTCCTTCCCCACTTCTTTCCTCTCTTTTTTCACCATAATCAAACCAAATTATCAAACATATGCAAAGTCTAAAACATGCAGCAATCAATTGCCTAGGTCCACATATGGTCCATTAAATTAAAGGCAGAATGTATGAGTTAAGTTAAAATTCAATTGCACACTTGCTGATAAATACATAAAATGTACCACCAAAATCTCTATTACAAGAACTGTTTAAATCTACATAAATTCAATAATCCCTGGTACACCAACAATGAAGAAAGAGTTTGCTCAAAATTTTCAGACATTACAGCATGTAACAGCTAAATGCCATGATAAGCCTACAACATCATCACATTTCATTTAAGAATTAGTGATTCATGGTACCTGCTTTTGATGAATGCCACAGGGACGACCTAGCTCAGTCCACACATCCTGCAGAAACAGGAAGTGCAACATAAACTTTAATTCAGAGAAAGAAAAGAAACTGGGCGGAAGATGACAAAGGCAGAGTGAAATAACCCGATCAAAGCATATAGCTCAAATGACCTAGTCTGTATGTAACATACACCTTACCTGTGGAGATGCGCCAAAAGGAATGTGTTGAGAGCCAACAGTGAAGTACAATTCTTCTCCCAGCTATATAACAGAAAAAAAAAAAAGGCTGAATTAGATGCCAATATAGCCAACTTGCCAAATCAGCCAGAAAGTTTGTCTAAAATGAAGCCATCCGACAGTGTCATCCTAATAAGCAAAAACTCAACCAGATATAGGACTTAGAGAACCCAAACCTTAACATGAACCTCTTCCATGTAAATGCTCCCAGCAGGTAATGGAGGAGCAGAAGCCTTATCCATTAAGGACCCCACACCAACTTTCTTACCAGAGGAACTATCATATATAGAAACACGGCATGTAACTGGTGTAGTGCCATCCGGAAACTCCAATGGCAATTCCACTTTCATAATGGAAAAGAGACAAAGTTGACAAATTAGAATAAGAAAACTTATCACAAGGTTTCAATTTCAAGATGATAAAATATATACCTCCCCCATCTTGACAGCAATCTGTATACTGACTTGGAATAGGAAATGCAAAGGAGAGCCCCTAAAGACCAAACCAGGGAAAAAATAAACGAGATAATATTAATAAGAAGCTGTAAGGCAAAAAAAATTAAGTAGCAAAAATTAAGTATTTGACATCTCAGATACATACTGGGTAGAATAGTGTGTATATGCCTCTATCCTTATCGAAAATTCCAGGATATGTGGGCCCAAACAGTGCATATACAGCAACAAAAGTAGCCAGCGTCGATGGTCCCCTAAAAGTTGAAAAGACAGTCAATAAATTAATGAAGTGTTCAATGCGTAGTTACTAAAATTAGAAGCCCATGGACTCACCCAATCAGAGAAGTGGAGTAGCGCATTTGAAGCCGCTTTACATCATATATTTCAATAAGGCGCAATCTCTAAAATAGTATTGGAAAATTATGTCACAACAAATTCATCTTGTCAAGTAGGGTAGTAATAAACAAAAGCACTATAGTCTCAAAAGAAAAGCTTCAATTGATTGAAAGCATAAGAACTACATACAACAGAAGCCACTAATATTCTGCAGGAATTCTTCACATACTGCTGAATTTGCATTTTCAAATATATATATCCAACTAATTTAATCATGTTTTGATCATGATTCATGAGATCCCCATTATAAGAAACCAAAGCAAAAGTGATGGCTCCCATCAAATAAGTTGCAAACTTGCAGTACTAGCTAGTCAAGCTCTCGAGCTTCCTACTAAAGGCACAACAAACGAAAATTTCACTAGCTGAGCTGTGTCATCTCATGTGTCCCTTTCCAAATAACCAAACTACACACAGAAACTTGAGGACTAATTTAGCAGCAAAATAAAAATATTAAAAGAAAAAAAACAAAACACAATACCTGAGACCAGGGATCAAATCGAAGATGAAAG
The DNA here is from genome assembly GCA_030441495.1 of Dalbergia oliveri. Taxonomy (NCBI): domain Eukaryota; kingdom Viridiplantae; phylum Streptophyta; class Magnoliopsida; order Fabales; family Fabaceae; genus Dalbergia; species Dalbergia oliveri. The sequence continues at coordinate 7,593,859 of JAMLFY010000004.1, forward strand.
CCATGGTCCGGAAAGCTTATAACGACATCCAACTTCAGGGGTTCCTGCGTATGCATAAGAGCAAAACACAAATAAGTCTGATACGAAATAAAACAGCAGATGCCTCACAGAGGCAAATCCATAGGATTATAATCTGCCCAAAGCATTCTGGAAGCTCAACAAAATCGAAGAAACTCCAGTATTTGCAAGAGTTTAAACTTCAATACACAACACACACGACAAGAACTTCAGTCATAAACACAAACGTAATAACAAACCTCATCATAATACTTGACATGAACAACATCGTAAATGTTAGGCTGCTGCTCTATCTGAGCAAATGCTTCGCTTATTGGCATCCCTGAACAGCACAAATAAACGGAATTCAGTGCCAGAATTAACAAACAATCTGAGCTGTGTATTGACAAGCAGCCAAAAACCTAATCGGTCCAAAAAAAATTTAAAAATTAAAAAGAATCACTGCAACCTAAGTCCACCTAATCAATCAAATTTAGAACAACAACAACAATAGTGCAACACGGAAATCCGACTCGATCAACTGAAGTGAAAATCTGAAAATCGATTGGATCCTTCTTACAATTCGGGAACCGATAATCAAACGCGAATTCGTAATCAAAATCATCAATAACCGAATGGGGTTAGGAAAATACCGAGGGAGAAGGGCCCGATTCCGAGACCGGGACGGAGATCGAGAACGATGGCGCCCATGGCAGTGCCCTCGCAACGCCGTCTGGGTCTCTGCAGCATAGTTAGTTTGAAGAAAGGGTGTTTTTGGATTGGAAGGGTATTTTGGGAGTTTCTGGGGAAATAATAAATCCGTTACTCTCGGTGATGGAAGACAAAACACGGACACGCCGATTCAGGCCTTGAATTGAATGAATGAATGAATTCAATGTTTATGTTATACCGAGATGAGGTTGGGTTGTATTGTATGGGGAAAGCCTTTCTTTCGTTTTTCCTTTCTTTTTTTTTTTCTTTTCTTTTTTTCCCTTCCTTAACTAACCAATCCCTTCCTTTTGTTTGTTAGGTTTCTAAACGCAGGCAAAACGATGCGGAGCGAAAATGAAACGGTGCCCCCTCTCGCACGCCACCTAACCTCCTTTCCTTTTGTTTCTTTCGTTTTTCAATCACCAAACCGGCCACGGACAAGGCCAGCCCCTTTCCAAACTCATTGGAATATTCCAATGATCTCTGGGGCAATGATGGGGAGTTTTTGTAAATGATGGATGGAAGCGATTACTAATAGAATGAAAAAGAAAGACGAGGTGTAGAGTAAAAAAAATTATATCTCACCTTTATTTAGATATTGTACTTATTTTCTCCTTAAACTCTAAGTTGGTGGGTCAAACAATTTTGATTTTGATTAACAAGGGTGGGACACGTTATTTCTTATTAACTATGACACTCCCTTCTATAAAATTACTACCAAACAACAGTCACTTAATTTAGCCTTGTCACTTTCTACATTTTCATTCTCCCAATCATAGCATAACCTATACTATATAAAAAAGGAATAGTCCCTTTTAATTACTTTTTGGTGTCCAAAATTTCTATTTTCTAAAATACCTTTGGTGCATAGAGAGTTAGAGGAAATTATAAAAATAAATAAATAAGTTAATAAAATTTAAAAAAATACAAAAAAAAGTGAATTGCCAGGCATGCAAGTGCCTAATTCACCAGTTTTATTAAAGAAGAAAAAAATAAGAAAACTTGAGAAGAAGACTTATATCTCATATCAGTATAATTTGTAAAATGTTATCTGACTTATAATGTGTGGACACCATGTCAACACACTCACATCTATCCTTTAATGGGTTCATAACTCATCTAAGACTATATGTGAATATGTCAGTATAGTATCCTACACATTGTCAATGATACTTTATTTGTCACTTTAACAAATTATGTTTGATTCTTTATTTTAATTTCACTTCAAATCGTCATCCAATCGATACATCACATTTGAATGACTTTTCAAATAGTTAATATAAGACTCAACTATCTTTGTTGATGTTGTAATACATGATCAGATGACGATGTAAAAAAGTTTTGCACTATTAATACGTAGAAATTAAACTTTTGATTTTTACATTACTATTTCAAGAGTCATGATTATGTATGAGAGTTTCATGCTGCCAATGTATAAAAATAAAATGTTAACCTTAATTAAATATCAAATCAATTATAATATTAATTTTATGAATTTAATTTGTATTGACAATAATCAATATAACTCTAAGAAAATATCGAATTCATATTAGGTAGCTATCCACTATAATAATGATTCATTATGATCTTGACACTAAAAAATTGTGGTGTTTTTATCATAGAATTTTCAAGAAGAAAACAGCTAAGTAAGGGAAGAATTAAATCAAATTTAGTTGAGAGTTAATGTAATACTCGATATATATGTGTCACTAGACAAGTTTGGAATTTTAAGGGTCCCATACCCACCCATGTTGGGTCCTAAATTTCACTAAGTCTAATTCTACATATCCTTGGAAGGCTATATGATAGAACCACATTCTTGACATCAAAAGTACCATTAATTATTCCCAAAGAAAAATAAGTTAAAGAGTGATTTTTAATGAATTTTATGAAACATTTAAACGTTTCGTTTTAGTCCACAAGTTTAGAAAATCTTGAAGATTCCTGGATTTGAACTAAAACCCAAAATTTGATTTTTTTTTTTGTTTGGATTTTGATTTTTATGATATTTTATTTGAATCTAAATGGGGAGTATTTCTTTATTTACATTTATGTTTTAAAGTTACATTAACTTGAAATAAGAAATGTAAATAATTGAGTGTTGATACAGCCTTATGCTAAAATGGAGGAAGGATGGTTGGGTGCTATTGCTAAAATTTTACAGAAGGCCTCGCTGGTGAGTGGGTCCAATGTCAAAACGTGTAAAACAACGAGTTTGATAAGTGAGACCCTTTTCCTTTTAAAACCCCTAAATTGGGCTCCCTATCTTCTAGAACCCGAAAACCCTTCTTCCTTCCCACATTGCTCTCTTCCTCTCCATCTATCATCAATCTTCATCTTCCAAGGATCAAAGGTAAGAGTTTTTGTGAATTTTGTCATCTCATTCCTCTCTTTTTCATGTTTCATGGTTTGGGTCTTGTTATTTCTCCCATTATTGTCAAGTGGAGGTGTTTCCCAAATGTTGTTATAGTTATATTAGAGCTATCTAGAGGTTGTTAGAGATTAATCTATAATTTATGGTTGCTCTATGGCAGTTGTTGGTGTCATCCCGCCTCAGAGCTCCCTTGGTGTTGTCATCTCTTGTTCTCCCTCTTCAGGTGAGTGGATTTAACCTCATAGGCTTAGTTTCATCACTATGAATATGTTTCTTTCATAATGATTGTTAAGCATGAAATTTGAAATAAGAAAAAGTATAGAATATGATTTTATATGATTATGTCAAGCTAGAAAAAAATTATGATTTATGATTGTACCACGAAATAATGAGTTTTACAAAACCATGGGATCATGATTGCTATGTTGTGTGTTATGGAAAATATTTTACATGGTTGAGAAGGGATTTATTGAGGACATATACGTCGTAACAACTCTACTTTTTATCAAATATGTTTTATGAGTTAATGACATTATTATGTTTTCAAGATTTAGATTTTAAGCTATGTTTTTTAATATTTAGTTAAGATATTTATATATGTTAGAGAAATGTGAAACAAGAGTATGACTTAGCTTTACGAATAAATATTATATGATTTCCAAGTTTTATGATTATCAACCCTAGTGTTTTGAACTCTGATGTTGGAGATTTCAAGTATATAAAAAGATATGTTAGTTTAAGTTTTGAACTTAAAATATTAGCATATGGTCCAAAGAAGTAAGGAATTCAAAATGATTCGTAACAACTGATATATATCCGTGGCTTAAAATCGAAATGCCTACAAGCGGGTGATCCCTTGGGCATAATTTCATAGCCACGGTTATACTAAAGTCAGATTGTTAGAATTATATGAGTCAAGAACTCTCATAGTACTAATGATTTAGAAGCTCGTGTTCGCGAGGGGAGTACCACCCTTCAGTTTTGATTTTTGACAAACTAGTTTAGGTAGAGATAAGGAAATAGACAGTTAGTTAAGCTATGAAAAGATCATTAGCTTTGGTATCAAGTTGTCATTTAGAGGAGGTTTCGCCCAACAGTTCCAGAAACGGGACCTAGTTAGGTGCCCACAGCTTGGTCAACGGGGACTGTTATGATTTTACATATTTTGTTATTATATATGTATTTACTATTTCAATATATTGTTTCCGATACTTGTCGTACCTTCAGCTAAAATGATTCCATGTTTGATTATGAGCTTAGATATGATTGTTTATGAATTTATAGAATAAAAAGTGTTTTCTTATATAGTTATATATGTAAATATCAAATGATTTATGTTTAGTATGTATATTGCATTATGTATATTCCTTGGTTGTCCCATGTGGGTGATGGGTGAGAATCCACTCACTTAGTCCTTGACTCACCTCTCTCCCTTCATCTCATGGTTCAGGTGCAGATATCATTTCTTCACCAGTTAATAGACAAGCTAATTCCGTGGTGAGCCTTATTTTGAAGTAAGGCTTAGTTTAGGATCATGATAGTTGTAGAAATGCTCTAGTAAATGTGAGAATCTGAGCCATGCATTTATTTTGAAGAGATAATATTTATTTTCAGAGATTATATATATATCCCTATATGTTTTCAAAGTTTAAATATAGATTTCAATTTCTGTTTTTATTAGCTTATGTAATAGTCAACTATGTAGTTATGATTCAGTTTTAGAGGATAAACTGGTTTTCAAATTTAATATTAATATCATGTGATGGATTAGTTTATGGTTTCATGATTAGCAGAATGAATTAAAAAGGGATTTTTCAGAGCTTGAATATTAAATACTCAAGTTTTATAAATTTAAATAGTTTGTTTTAAATAGAGAAATGGTCGTTGATTTAGAAGAAAATTATATTTTAAGTATTATATTATGATAAGTTATGCATTTAGAGGGACATGTCACACAAAAGGCTTATGTGGGAATGACATTCCTCACGTGGTCACATTCCAAGTCTGTCGTAAAGTCAAGTGCTTGATCAATAGATGGGTGATGATTGATAACACATGAAAAATGTATTGTTGAAGAAAAATGGCTATAAATGACCATCGGAGGCTAAAATGCTCTATTAGCTTTGTTAGGCCACTAGTTGAGACCTAAGTGTTATAATAACTACCAATGCATATTAATGGAAAGTTCAACACAATAATGTCGACGTGGCAACTTGGGTCCACTTGGTTGATGTTGTTTTTGGCCTTAAATAGGTTGTTTCGATATTGTTCCAGACATTTTTATATGTTTTACCTTTGATTTTACTTTTTTTTTCTTGATTGTAATTTTAATTGTGGTGACAACCAACGTAGGCTTCAATTGATAAATGATGCATAAAATAGGCTTTAGTTAAGAAGGTGGGATAATGACATCAATCATTAGTTGAGATTGTAATAAGCCCAAAGTTAGCCGATGCTGTATTATTTAGTGTTGAATATCAAGGCTGCGGATTAGGAACAATTTATGGAAGTTATGAACGTGTGGGGAAGTTAATTTGATGTGTAGTTATTAGAGTTGAATGTAGTTCTTAGGGAAAGTTATCTTAGTAACATACAACTTTGTGTTTATATTTCTATGTTTGAGGCAAATTGTAAGGGGATTCCCAAAAATGAATCAAATACAATGATATTTTTATGAGTAAACACTCAAATTGATCATGACAAAAAAATATTAGTGTTAAAGTCTCTTACAATTGTAAAAATAGGACTGTAAGTCTTTGACAATTTCATTTATGGACAAATTAATCACTAACAAAAAAAAATAATATTGAGGTCTCTTACAATTGTAACAATAGGACATACAGTTCTTAACTCACTTGTAACCTGTTAAATGCTAACATGTACTTTAATTATGGATCTATATAGCACCCACTAATCCCAATTAACACTAACTAAAACCCAATCAATACTACCTAAAACATGCCCTTTTATTTTTCCTTTTTTGAAAATTTCTTCCCAAACATTTCAATATTTCACCGTACCCATTATCAAGAAAAAAACCCCTAGATCCAATCTTATCATTCTAAGAAAGGAATTAGATTTGGAAGCGAATTACTTATGATTTATCACCGCCTTATTATAAATTACCATGGTACTAACATCATAAATTAATAATTATTTTCCAAAAAAAACTACTATAATACAATAATTGCATATGACAAAGCAATACAATACCACCATACTTGGTTTTCTATCGAAAACTTATTTCCAGAAGAGTGAAATTCCAAATTTTCAACAATAGATCAAAGTTATTCCTCTACCAATTCATTAAATTAACACAAATGCATTGAAAGAATATGCTTTTAGTGAATTATGAGAATTACGAGACATGAATTATGAGAAAATAACAAAAGTATGGGGATGTGTGCTCTATTAAATTTTGCCATATTTGAAGAGAGTAAATCGATGATGATTGGAATTAGTGCGAGTCACATAGATTAATAATTAAATCTCACTCAATATTTAGTAGGTTGCGCTAGTGAGGACCTATAATGTCATATTTTTGTAATTTTGAAGGATCTCAACACTAATATTTTTTTTATTAGAGACCAATTTATCCATTAACGAAATTATCAAAGACTTATAATGTCATATTTTTGCAATTATGAGTGATTTCAACACTAATATTTTTTTGCTAAAAACCAATTTATCCATCAACGAAATTGTCAAAAAACTATAATATTTTATTTTTACAATTATGAGAAACCTAAACATTATCTTTCTTTAGGAACCAATTTGTTCATCAATAAAATTGTCAGAGCCTAATTCAAGTGTTCACTCTCTTTTTATCTAATTTTATGCACTTTATATCCTTTCTTTATCACATTCTCCCTTTATAGCCTTTTATTTATTTTATGTGCTTTACATTCTAAATTTATTTTCTTCATTGATCTGCCTACCAAATGCTCTTAAGAGTAGTTTGAGAGCTCATAACAAAGAAACGAAGCCCATTTATCCATGAAATTGCCTTAACACGAGAATTATTAGTGTTTTGCACTAACTAAGTCCATTGATTCAATCTTGTAACAATTTCCTGGCACATTATGCATTTATCACTTAGCTAGCCAAAAATTTTATGTGAAACAACAATATAAAATTATTTTAGATTGTGAATGCACACAAATAAAAATCATTTTTTATTTAGAGTTTACTGTGACCCAACTAATTCAATTCAAAGCGATGAACCCATCATTAAAAATAATTGTTTTTTTTTATTGTTGTTCATGAAATGTTTTCAACGTTAGTAGTGACTAATCATCCTTCAATACATAGAGATCACCAAAGTAATTATTGTATCTCCTAACAAAGTATTTTTTTTTATACATAGGGAAATTGATCAAGCTTATAACACCATGTTTAAGAGATTCAATGTTTGTCAACTACGTTGAATTTTGTTACAAAAATTAACTTATTTGAAAGATTTAATTTAATTGCAATTGTTATTCAATGAAATTATTTTATTTGTAAGACTTTTGAACTACTAAGGTGAGAATCAAATAAAATTGCTTTTACTTATATAATAATATGCAATTAAATAACTTTGTAAACAAAATGCAATCAATGCATCAAAATTAAAGTCTTCTCTTAATACTATTTTTTTCATTTACAACCTGAAAATAATAAATATCAAACGAATTTAACCAACTAACTAAATACAACTATCATTATCACTCTAAAATTTTTGTAGGTCGTTATTATTTTTTTGTTGTTGATCTTTTGTAGGTCATTATGGCTGTTCTTTTTAACAATAAGGATCTACAACTTTATATGGATCACCAATGTGACTTAACATTTCAATAATCTTAATGTCTTACTTGTGATTGAAATCTTATTTTTCCTCTACCATAGATAAATTTTAATTTTTAAAATGCAAAAAAAAAAGACAGTTTTTGGAATTTTCATTGTCATTTCTCAACTAACCAGCGTATACTTACTATGTATCGCAAGTTTAACTTGAATCATTTGAGAAAATTGTAATAGAAAATGATGGAATTAATGATTAAGAGTTAAAAGAAAATTGTAGAAATTGTAATAGAAAATTGTAACTTGAAACATTAAAAGTTATTAGCAACAAAATGACTAATGAAAAATAATGGAATAATCATAATGGATATGTTAGTCTATTAATTTGTTTACTTATTCTCGCTTAACATTTCAAATATTTAAAGAAATTTGCAAAAGATTAAATTATCAAAATATTAACTTTTTATATAATTATCTACATATTTGTAAGTTCGATGAAAACTTACTTTAATATTATTATTTAATTATTTGAAATTTAAAAATGTTTAAAACCATTCTTAACTCTATTTAATATTATAAATATAAAAATGTATGACTCATGATTTGAATCCGGTTATCATTATAGGTAGTAGAGGATAGTTGTCTTTGTCACTGTTTTGATTGTAGGGTAATGTTTGGCAGCTAAACTTAATTTTGGCCAAATCTTGCCCCCATGTTCTTGGTGTACAGCAAAATATGGCCCTTTTAGTTAGGTGATAAAGATGTCAGCAAATAATTAATATAAAAAATAAAACTATTTATTATTTAATTAATCTATGGCCTGCAAAAGTTTTTGAACTACTGTAACTCTCTGGAGAAAATATTTTATTTAAAATTTTATATAAAAGTAATTTTAAAAAGTAATTTTTGAATAAATTATTTTATATTTAAATATATAATAATAAAAGTGTTTATTTTAATTTTTTAGAAAGTTTTTTTTAAGAAATTAGACATTTTAAATTATCAAAAAGTATTAAAAATAACTTCTAAAAAAGTAATAAGATGTTTAATAAAATAGGATTAAAAATAAAAAATATAACTTTTAATTTTTAGAAAATCCGAAAAAGTTAAAAATTGTAATATTCAACCGGACCCCAAAAATATGAAACAACAGGAAAAATGACTAATCCTATTCAAATTATCAGGTTAAGAAATGTTTGTTTCTTTTTTTAGGAGAAACAATTACTGTCTATTTATACGATTAACTTGGTCAAGTGTGCATTTTAAAAGTGGTCGATAGTGAAGTCAATTTTTTTTGTTGAAATAACACTATATAATTAGATATTTGTGTAAATATTTTTTTTTATATTGATAGTTCAGGTAAATTAATTTCTATTTAATGGGGTTTATGACCCGTACATTTTTTATTTTATTTTGTGTGCGATAAATGATCTAATTCATTAGTCTATATAATAAATGAAAAAAAAATCATGCATATACACGTAGTTGCATTTGTCATCTATCAAAAATATCCACTTGTTTAGCCTAACTCACTTGATTAAAACATGGAATTGTAAGGTTTTGGTAAGAGATTTACTAGCACACAGTTTAACATCTCCTTCCCTTCTTTCTTCCTGGCCCGGTCTCCACCATATTAGTGGGATCCTTTTATAAGTTCCACTATGTATTTGAAAACAAAACACTATCAACCCATGGAATCGGGGTGCTTTATTCGCAACATAAAATTCAATGGCAATCCTTCTAAGTAACCCAAAACCCACTGGTCAACCCATGGCATTTACAATGGATCACATCTTCACATCAATGATGCCCGAACTTGTTGACTGGCATCACAAAAGTGACGTAGTTAATCCCGGTTAATATAGATCGAGTAACGCACGCATTCATCACAACCATGAAAAATCCATTTTATTTTTCAGTCACTTATACTTTCTTGTGCAACTCATACTGTAATATTCAATTGCATCGAATCGTGCACGCACTTGAGGACGTCGATTTTATTGTTCTAGTTGGTACAATATCAAATCGCAGTTTCATATTTTAAGCAAATTGCCGAAAAAGAATCATGCCCTTCCTTGTTTGGGAAAATGACCACAAGAATAAATTACCATCATGGGATGTTTGGTAACAGGAATATATGGAAATCATAATTCACACAGTAAGAAAGAATATTTATTCGGGAGCGTTGAATTGAACCGGAAAAAAGAAATTTGGGGGGAGTTTGATAAATTTTTGGCGTTGTGAAGGGACACGGAACTGGGTCCCACACAATGGCGTGGCATTTCCTGGGCAACCATGAACCACGTGGTGCTCGAGAAACACAGAATCGCGATTTACTCCAAAAAAAAAAGAAAAAGAAAAAGAAAAAGAGGAGTCGCGTTTTGACGATTCCTCCCATACATTCATTCAGAGTTTTGAAATTCTCACAGCAACAGGATGAAAAAAAAGCTAAAAAACATTAATTAATGCTGGCAGAAAAGGCAACAGGGAAATAATAATAAAAAAATAAAAAGGACAAAAGCAAGACTTAGGAAGATGGGAGAGATTAGATTAGTAGGGTAGGAGCTGCCCACATTTAACCAATCCCCAGTGACCGTGTTTGTTTATTCTCACTACACATTTCACTTTCTCTCTCTAGCAACTTACACCTGTTTGGGTATTTGACACGAAATTATTACTAACAAAACAAACAATGCCTTATAGTTACATCTGCGCCTAGCTAGCTTAGCTAAGTCCAATTTTTTCCATGTGACCACTCCCTTCACCACCAGACCGACCAAGTACCAATTCCTCCCAATCCTAGGGTTTTCTATTTTCTCTCTCTTTCTCTTTCTCTTTCAACTCATGTTCCTTGATTCTTGATTCTCTCTCTCTCGATTCGATTCGATTGTTTTTTTCGATGGAACAACAAAAGCTTCAGCAGCATGAAACGACCGGCGGTGCGGTGGCGGAGGGCGTTAGGGATTCGGAGGATTCGTCGCGGCTCGTCGGGGTCACCGTCGCGGTCGCCGGCGATGTTGTCGTGGCGGAGAGGGAGGGAGGCAGCGGCGGAGGCGGCGGCGGCCCTGATCTGAAGGTCGCCGTCGTGGACGGTGGCGCCCCGCCTTTGAAGAGGAAGCGTGGCCGTCCGGCGAAGAATGCTCCGAGAACAGCGGCGGCGGCGGCGGCTCCTTCTCCTCCGGTGAAGCAGCAGCAGAAGATTGAGGAAGAAGAGGAAGAGGATGTTTGCTTCATATGCTTCGATGGTGGAAGCCTCGTTCTCTGTGACCGCCGGTGAGTCAGCTTCGTCGGTTTTTCCGATTGTTTAGGAATCGCCTCTGTATTGGGGGCACTTGGTGGAATTTGAGCTTGCTTTTTGTGAATTCAATTCAGCTCCATTTTTGGCTTTTAGCTTGCAATCATTGTCCTCAGTGTTTTCTAGTACTTATTTATTTGTTTCTCTATCTTTCTTTAATTTCTATTTTTAGGGGTTGCCCTAAAGCATATCATCCCGCGTGTATAAAGCGAGACGAGGCCTTTTTCCGTTCAAAGGCCAAGTGGAATTGCGGTATGTTTGCTTCTTTAACTTCCTTATTCACTTGTATTTTTTAACATGCAATGCAAGTGCTACTATATATTTTCGATGTGTAGCCCTATATCTTTTTTGGAATGTTGTTTAATTCCCTAAATGTAGTCTAATTTCCTATTTCCTATTTCCTATGCGCAATGCACGCGTAGTTTCTTTGTTCATGCTTCTTGACATTTGGACAAATGTATTAGATTATGCAGAATCGACTCAATATTTTCCTTTGCTGTTATTCAGCTGTTATGTCGTTTCCATCCCAATTAACTGTCCATTTGGACATACTGGGTATTGACCTTTTAATGTGCTAGCCCAGTTTGTCCAAAATCCAAATGGATAGTTAATTGGTTAACTGTGGACGGAGGGAGTAGAATTCTTGTAGTTATGCATTTGCCAATTAGTGCGCTTATTTTGGGGAAGTCAATCTCATCTCTTTGTTTTGGTTTCTAATATTTTAGTATGAATTAAATGGCGTGGCTTTCCTTTAATAGATGTTCATTTTTGCACCACTCAGGTTGGCACATATGTAGCTTTTGTCAGAAGGCGTCCCATTTTATGTGCTATACGTGTACGTATTCTGTATGCAAGGGATGTACAAAATACGCTGATTTTGTCTGTGTCAGAGGAAACAAAGGTTTTTGTGGAATGTGCATGAGAACGATAATGCTGATTGAGAACAGTGCCCAGGGAAACAAGGAAATGGTACGCTAAACTTTCTTATCTATGTGGGTCACACGTGTACTTCTCCCACTCTCCCCCTTGATCTCTCTTCTCTGTGCCAGGACAGGGAGAGAAGGGGGAAGGTTAGTTGATGTTGAGTTAAATGATGAGTGGCAGCATGATGGTCTAATTTTCATCCTTTTCTTTCCTTGTACAACTTTTTACAGTGTGAAGTGGATTTTGATGACAAAAGCAGCTGGGAGTATCTTTTCAAGGTGTATTGGATGTTATTGAAAGGGAAGCTTTCTTTAACATTTGATGAGCTCCTTCGAGCTAGAAACCCATGGAAAGGTGCTTCTCCATTGAGTTGTAAGGTTGAAACTCCCCACGAACTTCTTCCGCTTAAAGATGACAAAGGTTCAGGTTCAGAGAACTCCTGTATAGACATAGAATCAAATAATTTGAAAAACAAGAAGTCTAAAAGACAGCAAAAGCTTCTTAGTAAGGGGGATTGCTTTGATCAGATAACCTCAGCTGGTGATCACAGTGTGTCTTTACCTGAATGCTCAAAATGGGCATCAAAGGATCTTCTAGAGTTTGTTGCACATATGAAAAATGGTGATACATCTCTCCTGTCTCAATTTGATGTCCAGACTCTCTTGCTGGAGTATGTGAAGAAAAACAATCTTCGTGACCCCCAGCAGAAATGCCAAATTGTTTGTGACCCTCGGCTAGTGAAGTTGTTTGGAAAAGAACGTGTTGGCCACATTGAAATGCTAAAGCTTCTCGAATCCCACTTTCTTATAAAAGACGATGTCCCTGCAGGAGGGACTTTGAGAGCAGGAATTATTGATGCTTTTGCTAGCGAAGGGGACACCATTGACAATGACAACAAACAGTTGACGCAAGTCAGTGATAAGAAATGCAAAACAGATAAAAAGGCTGATGTGGTAATGCCGCAAAACAATCCAGATGCATATGCTGCAATAAATGCTCACAACATCAACTTGATCTACTTGCGGAGTCTGATGGAGAATCTAACTGAAGATGCTGAAAAGATTCGTGACAAGGTTGTTGGTTCATTTGTGCGGATAAAAATATCTAGCAGTGATAAAAAACAAGAGATGTATAGGCTTGTCCAAGTTGTAGGTATATGAACTTTTACAAAATCCAATACTTGGTGAATTTCACTTATAGTAAATTGTGCATGATTCGAAATTGGTCTTGTGAACTATTTGTGCAGGTACAAGTAAGGCTGCTGAACCTTACGAAATTGGCACAAGAACAACTGATATTGGGCTTGAAATTTTAAACTTAAACAGGAAAGAGGTCATACCAATAGTTGAGATTTCAAATCAGGAGTTCTCCGAGGTGAATATGACATCACTTTGTATTAATTTTTGTGCAATCTCTAGAATGTGTAGAAGAGTTATTTTCTTTGAAGGGTGTTTGCTAATGGTTAATGTATTGATTCTCTGTCCAGGATGAATGCAAGCGATTGCGTCAAAGTATAAAATATGGGCTCTCCAAGAGATTGACTGTGGTTAGTGTGCATATAACGTCAACTTGTGCAATGTATCCTTGTCCCGTAATTCTATTCAGTTAATTAGGACCTTTTTTTTGGCTGGTTGCAGGGAGAGATTATGGACAAAGCAGTGACATTTCAAGCAATGAGAGTTAATGATGTAAGTTCCTTTCCTTTTCTCTATCTGGTATAGAAAAAGAAATGTCATTTATCACTGCTCATTTTAACTGTAACACAAACTCTAAATGCATAGAAAATGTATGGGAAATTTAATCGGGTACCAAATGTGTCACTCAGCTTAATTACTCCCACCCACATCTACATAAATGGTTTGAATGACATGCTTTTTTATCTGCGACTTAATAATAGCCAATTGCATTCAATATCTGAATTTGGTGAAATCTATTGGTTGAAATGGCAATATGCATTCAAGCATGTTCGTCCTTTAAAATTTGGTTATTCATTTCTGGCCTTAAGTTTAACCATTGTGCTTCTTTTTGATCTAGTTGCTGGAAGCTGAGATATTGCGGCTTAATCATCTTCGTGATAGAGCAAGTGAAAAGGGGCATAGAAAAGAATATCCTTTACCATTTTTACTTTACTGCCTTGTTCCTTTTTCTCCCAATATCTTGAACTGTGAGCATTAATAGTGCATAGTTTGGTTCTAAATCTTTCCATCATTCATACTGCACAGGTGAAATATCTGCTCTGAATACACATTAAGTTTTTGTGGATTAAACCACTAAGCATACCTAGATGAATGGAGGCTTCAATCTTGGGAGTTTTATGGAAGTGTATAAAGCTACCTGTTTAAAAATAATGGTTTCATTTATTTATTATTCTTTCTTTTTTCACGTGCCTCTATATATTTTTGCTGGAACTTTATTTTTTTTTTACTGGTGTTGTCAGCTAAGCTTATATTTGCTCAATGTAAAAATGAATTTGCAGTCTTGTAATGCGATGTTTTTGGTTTTAACTAAGAATTGGGTGTGCATGCATGAAATATTTACACTACGTAGAATTTGTAACACGGATGTTACACAGAATGGGATAAGGTGCACATTGGTTTGTGGTTGGCTTCTTGGATTATTTATTTGTGTACCAAATACATGATTAAGGTTCCTTGACCAAACTGCACGCTTAGAGAATGTGTGGAGAAGTTACAGATACTAAACTCACCAGAGGAACGACAGCGCAGGCTGCGTGAAATTCCAGAGGTACACTCTGACCCAAATTTGGATTTAATGTTCGAGTCTGATGAAGATGCTGGAGAGTCCGATGAAAGGAAGCAAGGTATTATTAATTTGCTTCGTTGACCTTGCTTTCATGTTTCACTTTGCAGTTGCCCATACAATTCTTATCTCATGGTAAATATGATAATGTATATGCAGATGGAAATATATGGTCAAAATATCCTGCATTTGACAGAAGAGAGAAGGAGGCTAGTTTGCCTAAAAGTTGTGATAGTGACTTGAATGATGATAGGTGCAAAACACAAGACTTGCCTGCTGCCCGTGAATCGAATGGGAATGTAGACGTGGCAAAAAATCAGATCAACCCTAATAATAATACGGCAATGGATGATAGTACTAATGTAGTTGTGAGATCAGAGGCATCTGGTGTTGCATTGGACATTTCATCATCTGTCCACTCTATAGGGATGGAGCAGTCATTTAATGAATCTGTGAATGATAAATCATGGCACTATCAAGATCCAACTGGAAAGGTTCAAGGACCTTTTTGTATGTTGCAGCTGTATAAGTGGAATGCAAGTGGACATTTCCCTCCAGATCTCAGAATATGGAGGATAGATGAGAAACAAGATAGCTCTATATTGTTAGCAGATGCACTCAGTGGAAAGTGTTCCAAAAATGTTTCATTGCCAGATGACAGCCAACTGCTGTCTTTAGGGTCCAGCGTTACATTGGATAGTAAAGATAATAGTCAGGATGGTGGGAGTAACGCAACAAAGAGCGAAATTCGTGCAGACAACCAAATTATTGAGCAAAGCAGGGAGCAAAAGGCGGATGATACTTGTACCCAGTCTGATGGTAAAGATGAATCTGTTAGGAGCAATGGATGGCATGACCAGCCCCATGCGTACCCTTCCCAACCTTCAATGGACTTGTTTGAGAAATTGAAGGAGAATCCGAGAGATAAATTAAAGGAAGGTCATCAGATTGAGGGAAATCCAGCAGATAATGGAAATCATGGCTCAAACAGGACTGCTGAGGGTCGGAGCAATAGTGGGCAGAGTTATCAAAAGCAATCACACAGTGAAGAGAATTCAGGGCAATCTTCTGAACAGAACTGGAGAGGCCCCAATTTAAATAGTTCTTCCAATTGTGTGGTTACCACATCAGCTGAGATTTCTATGACAAAGCCATCGCCACTTAAGCTAGGATTTGATTTGCATAGTTCCCCATCCCATCCAGCTTGTAATACTACTTGGCAAGCAATCATTGGCGAACCCACTGATTTTAGCTCAATAGCTGATGTTGATGAATCAGTTTCTGATCTGTTGGCTGAAGTTGAAGCAATGGAATCACTTGGTGGTGGCTTGGAATCTCCCACTTCAATCATGAAGTGTGGTCAGGAATTGACTGGCAGTTCTAAAAATGTTTGTCTCAGTTTTGTGGATGGGCTTAGCCCAGTGCTTGATGCAGGTAAAGGTGATGCACTGAGCTCCACGGGTGACTTGCACTTACAATCTCAGTCCACAGCAGCTGAGGAACCATTACGGGAAACAGATATACATCATCATCATCATCAAAGAACATCTGGGGGACATTCCTCAAGAAGTTCTGAAGTTAAGGTGAGTGCAAAGAACATTAGTGTTTCAGGTTATCAGTGGGAGTCGGGCTCAGATAATTCAGCCATTGGTCCATCTGCTGCATCCTGGGGCATTGCTACAGACACCACTTGGAGACCTGGGTCAGAGAATACAAACTTGGCATGGGGTGGACTGGATCGAGGGAATGTAAACATGGGTTGGGGAGTGGGGCAGTCAGCAGTGCAGGAGAACAGGAGCACAAATTCATACAATCCTGTAGTAACTCCAAGCTTCGGTGGAAGCCAAACAAGGTATGGCAGCGATCGATTTTCTATGCCCAGAGATCGGGGTTTTCATGGTCATGGTAGGGAATCAGGTTCTGGCAGAGGCAGAACTACGTGGAACAAGCAACCTTTATCTGGTTTTGGAAATGGAGGCTCACACAGGCCTCCGCCCAAAGGGCAACGAGTTTGTAAATTTTATGAAAGTGGGCACTGTAAGAAGGGAGCATCCTGTGCTTATTATCACCCGTGATTTTGGACTCCACTAGCTTGGTCACATTTGATTTTTGTAATCGTTAACATATCTGGAAGTTGTATCTTTCCAATTGTTGTAATTTAACCTGACTGTAATAGTCAAGTGGCATAATTTTTTTTTAAATATGAAATCACCCTAGCATATCTTCATGTTGGCTCTATCCCATGACTATCTCATATATCCTATTGTCCTGAAGATGGTTTTTTTAACATTCATTTTGGGATAATTCTTTTCTATACATTCTAGTTTTTATCTGTTATTGTGACATATCATCTGTAGGATGGTCGGATGCCTTTACTGCAGTTAGTTCTACTTTTCTGTGTTTGTCATGTTTCTTTGAAGCAAAATGCCTATGGGAGGTTGTAGTGTTGATGAGTTTATATTCAAAGCTATACAAGGAAACTAAGGCGTAAGCTTCTGTTTTATAGATTTCATATTCCTAACAGTATGATCTGTGTGTTTGCAAGCATGTGCATGTATGAACTTTGTCTAGCCTTCTCGTGTTATGAATTATGAAACATTGCTTGCAATCTCTAGTTTATTGTGTCAAAATGAGGCTCTTATTAATACTTCTGCTTGAACAGGCTAGGGCTTGGTCTCTTGGTTTCTGAATTTGTCGTTGTGGAGGATGAGTTTTTAAGGCCATGGGAGGGACAGAATGACTACTTGAAGAGGTACTCATCTTTGCCTTCTACCTAATAAGGTTGTGTCCGGTTAATCATTTAGGTAAAAGGAGTTGATATAACTGTGAATATTTCCCTTGAATTCATTTTTCGTTGGCCAAAAATGGTTATTTCATTATTAGATATACGTGATGTTATCGGAAAATTACCTCATTACATTGTAAACTTGTAATCACCTTGTATTTTCCTTCAATGTCTCCTGATTTTAAGAATTGCAGTGTTAATAGATTAATACTCTTACTAATGAACACGTCCAATGTTTGGCATGCGCTGCAGCTGTAGTCCAAGAATCTAATTCCCGTGAGCCTGCAATTCAGCGCTGACTTACTTCTAGTTGGTATATTTATATTTTAAGTAATGTATGATTTTAATATTGCTGTGCTTTGCATTCGGAATTGCTATGGAGCTGATGAGGCAAGAGAGTCAATGGTGGCTTTCACGAGTGAACGTTCAACTGCATTGGCTCGGCCAGCTGCATTAAATTAAGCAACCGATTTCATAGGCAGCACGTGGACAATTTCTGTCGACAGGTTTGCTTTTTATCTCTTGATTATTAATTATTAATTTAATTTAGGATTTTGTTAATCAGTACTCTCGTTAAGGATTTCAATGGTGGAAATTTTGTATACTCTCGATGCATTCAATGTATCGATAACTTAAAAACTTTATTTTTTCAATAAAATTTTTTTACTTTGAAATCCTTCACCCTCAGAGCCCTTAATAAAACCCTTTTATTTGTTATATGATTGTTATTACAAAGTGTTGTACAATGTAGCTTTTGCACGATGACGGGGTAAAGCATCCACTTGCATCCTGTTACTTAATGTCACGTCAGCAATTCGCGGGTTTCAATTGTTGTTGGTTGCTGGACAGAACACGGTATGTAATTGATCGGAAGTGGATACTGCCACGTCGCTTTATTCTCAAGGTTGAAATCAAATCAAGCCTCTCCCTGAAAATGAATAAATAGCTAAGAGGGTCTTTGCTTTGCATATTTCCGTTTTCATTTTCAACAAAAACAGGAATCAGGCTTCAAATTACGTTTGGTTTACATTTTTGGAAATATTTTCGGAAAATATTTCCTGGAAAGAGTGAAAATTTAGAATCGATGAATCCTCGTTTCCTGTCTTTACAATGCAAAATTTTGAAAACAAAAATATTGAAAATGCGGTGGCAGCCTCATAAATTATAAAGGAATCCAATTAAATTTTATTTCATCTCTCTCTGTCACAGTACCAGTGTGGCAAGGGGCCAGAGGCAGGCATGATGCAGAAGTTGTTCAAGAATAAGGTGAGGCAGGAGCAGATATGAGATATAGACTCCTTCCTGTGGGTGCTTCTCCAGGGCGGTGGTGGTCTCCTTCTCCTTCCCTCCTCAGAGAATCTGTTGCGCTTGGATGTTGGATCTGGGACTAGGATGCAAGGCGGCAGTGAAAGACAGAGTCTGGAGGCGGAGCATGGTGGAGCAGTTGCGAAGTCGAAGCACGACCTGGAAGCATGATGGAGGCTTGAAGTTGAAGCACGACCAGTGACGGCGCACGGTGGAGCACCTATGAAGCCAAAGCATGACCGGCGCGGCAGCAAGCGAGAGTGAGAGTGGGCGACTCCCTGCCACAAAGGCACTTCTCTAGATTTGTTGGGCCTTCCTCCATACGGACCACATGGACACTTGTCAACATGCACATATTTTGGTGCCCCACCACATTCCATGGGATCATTATTAATTTCATACCGTAATTGAGATATCAATCTTTTACTCATATATTATTATAACTTGAACTTGATAATCAGGGTCTATAATTGATTGTCAGTTGGACTTTTAAGTATTTAGTTAAGAACTTGATTTCTAGAGGTATATATATAGAGAGTTTCGTGATAATAAATAAGATTTATATCTAAATTTTATACTTCAAGAAAATTAGTTATTATTTTTGTCGATAGATAATTTGGCTTGAATGGTTCTAAAGTCTTGTCTAATTTATCACTTTTAAAGAAAAAATTTCTAGCAATTTTTTAATCAAGCAATAACATAGTACTTATTAAAGCATCTAAATATTTATCTATGTATAAATCAAAATATAATAATTGATAATTAATGAAATAACTAAAAATTAACAATTTATTTTATTCTTAGTCTTAATGTTTTATAGAGTTATTTTAGACTTTTATAAATTCTTTTAGTAAATGAACAAATGCAAATCAAATATATATATATATATATATATATATGTAATTTTAATTATTTAATATTAAATATAATTTTATTATCTTAAATTTGATTCTGAGAAGTATATTTTAAAAATAGACAAACCAAATATATTTTCATTGTTTTCACTTTCTGAAACATAATCTACTTTTATAAACCAAACGCATTTCCTAATTTTGAAAATCTAAAATGAAAATCATTTTAGAAAAAAAATCATTTTCAAAAAATGAAAACAGGAAATAAAAGTAGGAAATATTTTCACAAACCAAACACTCCCTAAAATATCTACTCTCTAGTGCACACCAATCTTAAAAGTATACAAGCATTAAAGAGTAAACAACATATCCCATTACTCCCTCCATTTCACACTATACACATATCAAGAAAAACAAAAAAAACAAAAAAACATTTTGGTAAATATAAAAGTTATATGAATTGATAAAATTATCCTTGTCTAGTTATTATTATTCATCTTGATAAATGTATTGAATACTTAACTAATACATTTATATTAGGAGTATAAGTGAAAAAAAAATTAATATTACCTAGATATTATAAATGATAACTATTTTAAAATATCAAAAAGTAAAAAATTGATTGTTGTTATGAAACGGAAGGAGTATTTGATAGTGTATATAGAATGGATCAGCTTGGAATTATGAAAGGCAACAATCTAGTTGTTTTGCACGATCGAGAGATTTATTCAATAAAATATGCATTGTACATAAGTTGCACCACAGGTGCTCTACCAGAATCTAGTTTACAATAGCACACAATTTAAGGGTTTTGTTTTGTTTTGTGAAAAATTCCCTTGTAGTAACTTTGTTACAGATTATTTAATTGATACACGGGTAAACTATATGGTTTGATTAATGTGAAGAGATAATTTTCACTTAATTTGTTGCGTTTTTATGCAATCATACGTACGGACTACGCAGAGGAATTTTAAACTTTTTGCAAAACCCAAAATTGAATCTATGCGAATCGATAAATTTCAAGGAAATGTTCAAGCTATGTACCTAGGAGCGTGCTTCCACATAGCTCGATTCTCGTGCTTGGACTAGGCGTTGTTCATTGAACGACGCCTTCTATTAGTATCAACACATGAATGGTTACAAACGGTTGTTGAGTGCTAGCTTAGTGCAATTCCAAAGTGCAGGTTTAGGGTTTTCTTCAATGTTGTTCTCGTTTATGAAGATGAAACACGCATATTTCACCGAAATCCTTATCTCTTCTATTTATAGAGAGGTACAAGTTTCTAACTCATTAGGAAGATGATATTCAGTTTTAAAAATATCTTTCAGAATCTAAAAACAAATTTTTTTAAATTTGATTTGATAATATCCAATATATTTATTATCAGATTTGAAATTTATATTATTTAATAATATAAAACAGAATCACGAATTTTAATATCTATATATTTAAAATTTGAATTCCTAAAAAAATGTCACGACCCTTGGGCACGTAAGGCACATAAGAAATCGCATTCTCACGTAAGCCTTATGACCCGTATCATTTCTACATGCACAAAAAATATCTATAATATGATTTTATTCTTTTCTATATATCAATCACCTGCTCTTGACGTCTTAATTATAAAAATAAACTCTCATAGTCCATTGTAAGGATAATGATATATTATCACGAATATGAAGAAAGTCCTTTATATACGAAGTGTCTACGAAGAGTAAAAGACTTATACAGTCCAAAATAACATTCTAATATACACGACTATGCAAAAGATAACATGCTCTAAAATCCCAAAATCTTGCCTGCATCACGTGGAGCACGTCTTGACAAAATACTAGACACCTTACCTACTAGGCTCAACTGAAATTTAATGCTGTTGGGAGGAAGATGGCGTGGAAGTATCCGGCCGTGATATCTAAATAAAGAAAAGGAAGGGAGGGGTGAGTTTTGCTATCAAAACCCAGTGAGTGCGTCCTACCCGAACCCTTTCCATAGGACATTAAATGGTATGCAGAAAATTACAATAATATAAATAATGTTCAACCAGTTCATATGGTCATAGGAGTATAAGCATATGTAAGAGTACAAAAAATGCTTTATCTTATAAAACACTACAACAGTACCTCAATAGAGAAACAATAATCTCTACTCCTGTTATGCACAATATAACAAAATCTCTAGTCACATCTGCGTTACGTATCGCCATTCCTAGTGCAACATTAATGGGTACCTAACTAGGTCCTTTCTCTGAATACTTTGGCCATGAGCTACTTGGTACCAAGGTTAGCGGATTAATTGCCGCTAACACACATGTTCTCTATTGCTCCTGGTCAATCAGAGAACACAGATTCATCTTTAGACTTTGAAAACAAAGGCGTCTATCCTAGGGTTTAAACTTAATCAAGTAAAATCCATGACTCTATAAATCATGTAATCATTATAATAGTTCAAAAAACTCATGTTCTCATACTTCAGTTCCATCAAAAATACCTTTTATCAACAATAGTCCCATGGATTTCTCAAAACATATTTTCATGCTAAAACCAGTAGTTGAAAACATAGTACATAATAGAATTCTCACAGCTTCTAAGAAAAACCTCTAAAGTTCATTGTTTAGGCTATGTTTAGATGAAAATAACTTTAATGCATAACATAGAGATTTCATATGTGAACTCACTCACCTGGAGTGGCAAAAGTTGAAGGCTCAACATGAGAGAGTTTTTTGGAGTAGAAGTAGCACCAATATCTATCATGGGAATGGTAAAACCTTAGATTAGTTTCTAGGATCATCAAAAATCTCAAATCTATCTCTACATGGAGGAAGAGCTCTTTCCCTTATAAGCATAGAAACCACCCCAAGACAAGAAGAAATTGAAGAAAATAGAGCAAAATCTAAGAAAACTACATACCTTGAAATGGTAGGAATGAAGGAGTGAAGTTAAAATTGAAAGATAATGGAGGAAAATGGAGTTTGGGAGTGAAAGAGAGTGAAAGAGTGAAGGTTTTAGAGCTTGGGGGAGGGTGAAAGTGTTTTTGGTGTATTCTACCCCAAAACGATTTTTATGTTCGCTATTGACCTGGGGCGGTGAATTACCTGCCCAGGTGGTCCTCTGCCCTCTTGAGGCACCAACTTACTTTCTATGGACGCTAGGCGATCATATGACCGCCTGGATAGTCTCCAGAAATTCAAATGCTGGTATGTAATGGACTGAGTTGTCTCAATATCTCAATACTCCAATTTGGATTCAAATAAAATATCATAAAAATGAAAATCCCAACAAATCAAAATCTAATTTTGGGTTTTAGATCAAATTTAGGAATTTCAAAGGTTTTATGAACTTTTGGGTTAAAAACGAAAGGTTTAAAGTTTTAACAAAATTCATTAAAAATCACTCCGTAACTTATTTTCCTTTAGGAAACAATTAACGGGACTTTTGATATCAAGAAAATGGTTCTATTATATAGCCCTCAAAGAGCGTGTAGGATCAGATTTAGTGAAATTTAGGACCCAGAATGACAAATAAGGGTAACTGGCACCTTCCCTAATTCAAAAGATTTTTCTAGCCCTTTTTATTTAAACTAGGGTATTACAAAAAATTTCAATCTGGATGCTACATTTTTAGTGTACGATCCAATGGGTTTATATTACGTTGGTAGTAGGCCCAGGACCACTATTATGCCTACAAATCATAAGTGGCTTCTAACAAGACATTATGACTAACCCAAGTAATAATAAATTAAAAGTCCATATTAACTTAACCAATAGAAATTTGATAACTATTTTGTCACACAATATCTAATTTGAACATAAGGCATGACCAATGTCGTATTTATATTGTTCAAATATAATTTCTCGATCTCTAAGTAGATTGATAAATCAAATGACACTGGTGATTCCTTCAGTTCATTTGAGCACGGCCATACATTTCTTAATCTCACTTGTCGAGGGTCCTAATAGATATCTCTCTAAAAAAGAGGGACAAATTCCATCTTGTTTAATCGATATCCTCTACATAAGTTACATTATATTCAACAACAATCTTTATAATTATCTGGTTAAAGATAATATTTGATTATGTCAAAAAAAAAAATAATGTTCTCTATATAGGAAACTATAAACTCAGGTATGAGGATTTATTGATATAATTATTTTGATAATTACTTATGACATTAA
The DNA here is from genome assembly GCA_030441495.1 of Dalbergia oliveri. NCBI lineage: Eukaryota > Viridiplantae > Streptophyta > Magnoliopsida > Fabales > Fabaceae > Dalbergia > Dalbergia oliveri. The sequence continues at coordinate 7,617,815 of JAMLFY010000004.1, forward strand.
TTCATCTAGTGATCTCACAAAGGGTCTATCCAGTATCTTGTTTTCTAACAAATACATATAAACTTAGTTTTGTACCATGTACATAATTATCTCATACTTATCAATTAAGTTTATACTAGTCTTACATCATAATATTAATGATCAACTAGAGATATATTTATTATTATATGTAACATGCAAATATAATAATAATAAAATGAATAAAACATATTTTATTAATGAAAATATAACCAACAATAAAGGTCCAATAAACAGCCTAGAACACAATCACTAACATAATTAACTTCAAATTACTAATGATTTTAATGAAAAAATGAAATTTATCTTAAAATTCAAAATTATTGAAAAATATCTTGGAATCAAATTGATGTCAACTTCTAAATTTTAAGATCAAAAGAGATTTTACTCAAGTTTTTACATAAACTCTCAATTATTTGTGTTGTTAGTCTCCTTGTTAAATCAACGTTATTTTCATTATTGATGTCAACTTTTAAATTTTAAGACTACAAATGACATTTAGTTAAGTATTTACTTAATTATTCTCTCAATTATTTTTGTGATTAGTCCCCATGTTAAATAACTGTTTGTTTACTTCATTAATTGTTACCTTTGCGTCCTACGTGAAGACTGCATAAATTGATGGAATGGAAAGGAAAATTGTAATGTTTTATGCTTCCTCATTCTTTCGTCACTTCCCCACCTTTCCTCAATTATTCTCTAACATCTTAACCTTAACATCCGCCACAAACCGTCCATGGCTAGTAATTAGAAGTTAGGAAAATATTGGTTATTGAATTGAGAAACCCTAAGGAGGTGTTGGCTAATGGCAAGTGACCCAAGCATCCATCTTGCTTTTTCCCAATCCTCAAATCAAAGCTAAGCCTTGAGCTCTATTCTCCTTATATTTCAAGTGCCATTGCATCTCTCTCTAGATTTGATTCTTTGGACATTGGATTGAGAAACCTAGGGTTTGGTTTGAGGATTTTGACGTTGGGATTAGTTTAAGCTAATATATATTTGGTTCTGGTATTTAATGGGTGCTTGATTTATGATGTTCATGATGTTAGATCTCTCCCCCGTTGGCTTCGTAGAGTTGTTTGTCACCACATGATTTGAGTGATACGAGTGAATAATGTGTCTATATACACACACTCACAGCTATGATCATAATTTCTAAAGAATTGAATTTTCAGAATATCAAAAACTCGAAGACAAAAAGAAACAAATTTAAGTGATGCCACAAGTAATGCTGAAAGTGTTAATAATGTTATCTCCTTATCAACTAATGGTTCAATTGGTGGTGCTTGAATTCTTGATTTAAGTTGTTTCTACCACATGTCTGAAAGGATTGTTTTATTAGTCTATTTATTGGTGGTGCTGCTCTATTTATAGAGTTTTTGGAGCCAAAATTTTCAATGCAATAATTAATGCATTCAATCATGCTTCTTCTTATGAACTTATTATTTACTCCCATTATTGCATCACAATTGTCCAAAAAAAAAAACACATATTAAGAAAGTAATGAATAAATATTGATAATAGTATAAAAATATGCTAATCAACAAAATTACCCTATTTAATATGATTATGCTCTTGAAAAAATAAAAGTAGACAAACAACAATTAACTACAATAATGGTATAACTAGTAAAAAAAAATTAATGATTTATTAATTTAATAAATGCATAGATGAAACAAAAACAAAAATTTCAAAAAAAAAAGAAAAGAAAAAGACAGTCAACGAAGAGTATTAATTTTCATCCATTGGTTTGAAGGTGAGCACGTCAAATTAACAAATCTTTCATCTTTCATCGCGTTTCAAAATTTGAAGTCACCTCTGATATGTTCACAACGGCAAATTCCCTATATTTCATATACCAATTAATGCTAGAACTTTATCATGATTGACTTAAACAACAAATTTATCGAATTGTTTGAGGTAACAGTCTTTTTTCAGGACTATGGCACCTCGAGATCAGAACAAATTGTGCGTGGTTGAGGCATAATACAATTTTTATATTAGCTTAAAGTTCAAATCAGTGCCTCGTTGCACGAATTCTTCTTCGTGTACAAAAGTTACATTATACAAAATCCAATGACTGAACCACCTCATCTCATGCTCCCAAATAAGCACACACTACATGCATACACACACCAGAATGAAACAATCATCGACAAGAACATGATCGAAAAAACAAGCTCAATACCTGAGACCAGGGAACGAAATGAAGATGAAAACCATGATTTGGAGAACTCATAACAATATCCAACTTCATCAGCAGTTTCTGCGTGTGCATGAAGAAGAGTGAACAAACGAACTGAGATTCAGAATCGAAGAATGTATTCTTCTTTAAGTCACACACACACACACACACACACACACACACAGAGCAACGATATGAAGCCAAAATAAATGAGGAAACAAAGAATGCAAATGGAAGCAACAACGTAACCTTAATTTGGTGCAGCTGCAAGCATGTATCACCTGCAATCTCCGGAATCAGTCCAATTCAATATCATAGGACATTGTTCCTTTGAGCATCTATGTTTGTCTGTATCTGCTTATGTTGGAAGTTGGGAGTTGCTCGGAAATTCCACATTTCTGGTACCAATCACTCAAGTAGAAAGCGAAGTCGTTGAATTTAAGCCACCGTGATTGGAATAGCAGGGGTAACCTTTTTCACACGTGTTTTTCATAAACTCAACGGGTCGCACATTAAATATGAATTTTATTAAATATCCACACACACATGCATGCATTCTCGTCCATATGATTATGATATTTATATGGATCACGGTACCAACAAGAGAGATGTACCTTTATATAAGTTCAGGGATCTTTGATGCTAATCTCGATGGCAAGAAATTTCAATCATTGACCTTCATTGAAGTCGATTATACTGTTTTAATCTAATAAATATATAAATTGACAGTATGTTTGTTTTAGATTATTTCTTTATACATCAATGCACTAAATAAAAGTGATGACCAAGTCTTTTTGGTTTCCCACAGGTTAAAAGGTCCAGTTTGTGAGATATTTTCTGTTCAAAACTGTCCAATTATTTAGAGTACAAACTGACGTGTTTCAGATGGCATAGGTGGTTTAATCAAGTGGTTGAATATTTATCCGTGTATTAAAAGAGGATACAAAATGAAGACGGCGGCAAAATAAAAAATGCATAACCTGTTATTGCTTAGAAATTAAACATAAGATTAATGTAGGTGCTGCATGCTTAAGTTATAATATTGTATGAACTTAGTTTTCATTTAAGATATTAATTGATACGTACCAACGACGTAAAATGGTTTTACACTCTCAACCAATTAAAACTTGACACATATAGGATTTAATTGGAATGCATTGGCAATGTAAAAATGTTTTACAATTCATCCAATTATGCAATGATATATTAGCAAATATGATATACAAAGGATAAATTTAGTTGGATGCCATGTCAGCACATAAAAAATAAGCTATATATATATATATATATATATATATATATATATAAGTGTTTACACTATTATCTTATTTTAAAGCATATTAGATAATTTAATTATGGCAACACCTTGTCTCACCAAAGTTAGGCACGACCTTTGAACTCAAATTTTAAGAACATTTATAGAAGGCTTATAAGATTGCCTACCAAAACAATATTCTGTGTCAATAGCTGGACAATAATACTAATATATTGATGAACACTTTCAATTCCCTAATTTTTTTTTTCCATTTTTGTAACTTTTAAAAAAATATGATTAGTTTGTAAACTCATTTGTACAATTACATTAAAAAAAATTCAATCAACTAAAGACTTAATGATTTATTTAAAAATAATAACGTGGTTTTTTATTTTATATTCATTTTTAATCAATTTTATAATTTTTATGACACTATAACATAATTAAAGTTCAATAAAATTTTAAAATATCTTACTAAATTATTAAAAATAATGTGAAAACTTTTTAATAACATAGCTTTAATACAATATAAGAGGAAATGTTGTTAAAAAATTCTAACAATAATTTTTATATTTTATTATTATTATTTAAATAGGATTAGGATCAAGTTACACTTATATAATTCTAAGTAAAGTTACACCATTTATAACTTTCAATAAAATTACTTTTTGTTATCCAATCGTTGAATTATAATTACCAATCATAAAGATCTTTTGTGTCAAATTTCATAAAAATTGAATATCAATAACAATGAAATCTTGTACCTCTTATTTTTATTCATTATATATATATATATATATATATATATATATATATATATTATGTTATTTTTTATGTATATAAAAATTATGCCAAACAATTTTAGATTAATTTGAAATTTTACAGATTTAATCTATACAATGTGAGCTCCTAATTCAACGATGAGTTTTGTAAAAAATTATATCAATAAAAAATTATTGAACGGTGTAATATTTGCTTAAAGTTACACTGATATAACTAACCCTATTTAAAAATAGTACTATAAATTAAATATGTAGTAATCTGAGATTATACTTTAATATTCTTCAATAATTTTTAATACAGTGTTAATTGTTAACTCTACCTATTAAATATTAAAAATAATACTCCCTCTAATTTTTAATAACTATTTTTATAGGAAACCTTTTTTTTCGTCTAATAATACCTATAATTTGAGGATTTTAAGAAAGTATTAATTAATTAATTATATATATATATATGTCCTTGCATCTCAAAGATGACAGTTTCTACCAACTCAGCTGGTATATGTCCTTACCCAATCCAATTGAAACGAGTTTTAAATGCATCCTGCAATGGCACGGGTAGACGTGGGGTGGGTTTTGTGTGCGGGGAAGATCAAATTGAGTTAAAATTCAACGAGCTAACCCACATTATTGCTATCCCTATTGTACATATGAGAAATATTTAGGTACATTGAGAGCAAGAGAAATTATTTATTTTAATTTATTTATTAATTGATACATAAGTTTTGTAGTTATTATTATCTCTCACTTCTCCCATATTTTTAATATAATAATTGATTTATCAATCAAATACTTTTGCTCAAGAGCCCATAATAATTTCTCTTGTACATATTCTCTCCGCCAACCACAGATTTCTCATGGCAATAGTTATTACACACTTTTCTAAAAGGATAATGTTATCAATACAAAGTTTTTTAGTATATGTACATTTTTAATGATTTCTTACCCAATTGAATTTAAAACCTTAAAACACAGCCAAAAAAAAAAAGGAAGTATTGATAAATTATGTATGTGCACGTGAATCACACCCTATCATCTACTACTACGAAAGAAATTTCGACCCGGAAGAGGGATATTTTATTTGACTTGCAAATTCGACACTAGTGAATCTTATTCCTCTTCTCTTCTAGTAAACCCAAGCCAAGGCACGAGTCACACCAAGCATTTATCATGGGCAAGTAGGCAACATCCTTTGCCTCTTTTTGTTGGGTGAAGTTATGGGCCATCTTAACATCAATAATGCTGGAACCTCATGACAGGCATCATGATAGTGACGCAATTAATTTATCCTTATTAACGTGAACAATCGCAATTATCCTCAATGAACACGATCGAGCCAAGCATTCATGACTCGACTCATCACGCGAATGTAATTCAAAACCCCCCTTTTTTTTTTCAAGAAAATGAAATAAAGCGGTTTCTCATTTCTATTCAATTTATGGGGCCGGTTGGACCTAATTTTAGGGTGAAAATCACTTTTTTCCGCCCCAGAATGTAAATTTTCGTATATTTACCTTTTTTTTGTAAAAAATCATCAGAATTTAAAAAAAATTAATTTATAATTTTTTAATTATATTTAAAATTTAAATAAATGGATCATTAGTGTTAAAATTACAGTTGTGCCGACAGGTATTCGAATTATGCCTTGCCGATATTAGAACAGTAGCATATCACATAAAAGAACAAAATAACGAAGATTGATGGGGAAGTTGATATGAAAGATAAAACAGTGAAGTTTAGCTTTGGTTGTCACCATACATTCCCTTTGCGACACAAGAAAGAAACCAAACCCTACTTTCCATAGACGTGTTAGCTCATGCGATGTTGATAAAGTAAATTAGTTAATAATAAGAATAAGAATCCAGAACATATGAAAAACATTAATAGGTCAAATCTTTGAAAATTCTCTTCAATTGAAATCCTTTCTTTCCCTTTTTTCTTTTCTTTCTTCTTCTTCTTCCCTTCCTCACCCTTTTTTCTTAATGCTTAAAAGTTACCTAAAAATAAAAATAGATTATTATTATTTTGTGAAGCCCAGGAGCCAGACTTGGCCCTTTATAAAAACAAAACAAAACAATTGCATGTTGGGTAGGGAAGAGCGAGAGTGAGAGGCGTTGGTGTTGGGATCGTGTGTTTTTGGCGTTTGGAAGAAAAGGTACAAAAGTGGGTCCCACACTCTCATTGGGTGGCCTTTCCTCGGCAACAACAACTAAACACGTGGTGCTCGACACTCGCACAGAATCGGACACACAACAACGAAAGAGAGGGAAAAAAAAAAAAAAAAGATTCGCGTTTTGACGATCAATGCCCATTCACGCGCACCCTTTGAATCATCATCATCATCATTCTTCTTCATCGTCATCAACCAATTAATATTACACCATCACCCAAATCGCTATCCATCAAACAAATATAATAATTCAAACCCATATCTATCTTGCCCCAGTAGGTAAATGAAAATTTTAAAAAAAGGAGAAAAACAAACGGCACTTGTGTGTTGCTTATAATACAAACAGTAATAGTATCAAGAGAAGTCAATTATTTCAAATTAAATCAGTTAAAAGTTCACTAGCTTAAGGTATCACTGTTAAAAGAAAAAAAAAAAGATAAAAGAAGAAAACCCTCATAATAAGAAAGAGAAAAAAAGGGGGTTAAGAAGAAAATAAGAATAGTAGGATATCAGGAGGAAGCAGGCTGCCAACCACATTCAACGAATCCGCAGTGAGCGTGTCGTGCTTCTTCTCTCTCTCTCTCTCTCTCTCTCTCACTCTTTCAGAAAGTCAGGCCAGAGCCTCTCTCTCTCTCTCTCTCTCTCTCTCTCTCAGAAAGTCAGGTCAGAGTCTCTTTCTCTACTTTTCTCTCTCTCTCTCTCTCTATCTCTAAAAAAATCGTTCTTTGGATTCTGACACGAAGTTGCCAACAAAACCAAACAATGCCTTGTCACATCTCCATTCCCAATTCCATGTGCCCACACCGACCACGCCTCAATTCCTCCTCTTCTCAATACTGCTAGCTACCAAAAGCTAGCTTGTTAGGGTTTCCGGTTTCCCTCTCTCTCTCTCTCTCTCTCTCTCTCACCTCATGTTCCTCAATTCTTGATTCTGTTATCTCTTCCCGATTTGACTCGATTCGATTGACCCGATGGACCAACCACTTCACCAAACGACAACCGCCAGAATCGGCGAGGCCGCCGCCGCGGTGGTGGTTAGGGATTTTGAGGATTCGAAGCTTGTCGGAGTTCCCGTCGCGCTCGCCGGAGATGCTGACGTGGCGGAGAGCGAGCACGGCTGCGTCGCCAATCTTGAGGTCGCGGTGGCTGTGGAGGCCGTAGACGGCACCGTTTTGAAGAGGAAGCGCGGTCGTCCAGCGAAGGGGGCTCCGAAAACGACGACGCTTCCTCCGTCGAGGCAGAAGAAGGAGGAAGAAGACGTTTGCTTCATATGCTTCGATGGTGGAAGCCTTGTTCTCTGTGATCGCCGGTGAGTCAACAATTTTTTTTTCTTTTCGCTTTTTTGGTTCGTAATACAAAAAATTGGGCTTTTTTTATTGTGAATCGAAAATCGAGTTGGTGTTTTTTGTGAATTCGATTCGATTTTGGCTTGTGTGTGTGTTATTCAGTTGTAATTATTTGCAATTTCTGTGTATTTAATTTTCTCTTTTTTGTTCTCTTTTTCGATTTTTCCAATTTTAGGGGTTGCCCTAAAGCATATCATCCCGCGTGTATAAAGCGAGACGATGCCTTCTTTCGTTCAAAGGCCAAATGGAATTGCGGTATGTGTGCTTCTTTAACTACCTTTCTTTATGTGTTTTGCGTCAATTTGTTGAAACACCATTATTGACATGCAAGTGGGTTTAATTTCGCTATCTAGCCCTAGATGCTGTTTGAAATTGAAATACAGTTCAATTTATTTCTCTATGCTGTTCATCTATTGTTATTAAGTTTAATTGAAGTCTTGCGGTCGTAGTCATCATGCTATGCTATTTGGTTATGAGAACTCAATCTTCTCTATTTGTTCGGATGTTAACATTTTTATATGTAATAAATGGGATGCCTTTTCTTTAACAAGTGTTCATTTTTTGGGCGATGCTCAGGTTGGCATATATGTAGCATTTGTCAGAAGACATCCCATTATATGTGCTATACATGTACGTATTCTTTGTGCAAGGGATGTACAAGAGATTCTGATTTTGTTTCTGTGAGAGGAAATAAAGGTTTGTGTGGGATGTGCAAGAGAACTATAATGCTGATTGAGAACCCTGCCCAGGGAGATAAGGCAATGGTAAACTTTCTTATCTATGAGGGCACACCTTACTATTTCCTGCTCCCTCCCCTTTCTCTCTCTCTCTCTCTCTCTCTCTCGTACTGGGGAGAAAGATGATGGCTAATTTTGATGTTTGTCTTTCTTTGTGCTGCTACTTTTACAGTGTGAAGTAGATTTTGATGACAAAGGCAGCTGGGAGTATCTTTTCAAGGTGTATTGGGTGTGTTTAAAAGAGAAGCTATCTTTGACGATGGATGAGCTCCTGCAAGCTAAAAGCCCATGGAAAAGGGCTACTCCTGTAAGTTGTAAGGTCGAAACTCCCCATGAACTTTATCATCTTAAAGATGACAAAGGTTCTGCTTCTGAAAACTCCTGTATAGACATAGAATCAAATAATTTGACAAACAAGAGACCTAGGAGAAGAGATAAACAAAGGTCTATTTGGGATGGTGTCTCGAATGATGTTGGATCCAGTAGACATGACTTGCCAATTACCCGTGAGCTGATTGGAAACATGTGTATAATGAAAAACCAGATCAACCCAAATGATGTAGTAGTCAGTGACAGCACTAATGTAGGAGTTGTGAAATCAGAAGCATCTGGTGTTGCATTGGACATTTCGTCATTGCTTTTCTCTGCAGGGATGGAGCAGCCATTTAATGATTTTTTGAATGACAAGTCATGGCACTATCAGGATCCAACTGGGAAGGTTCAGGGACCCTTTTCCATGTTGCAGTTGTATAAGTGGAATGCAAGTGGACATTTCCCTTCAGATCTCAGAATATGGAGGACAGATGAGAAACAAGATAATTCCATATTGTTAACAGATGCACTTAGTGGGAAGTCTTCCAAAAATGTGTCATTGCCATACAACAGCCAGCAGCCGTCTTTAGGGTCCAGTGTGACATTGGATAAAGATAACATTCAGGATGGTGGTAGGAATGAAACAAGGACTGAAATTCACACTGACAGCCAATTTATCATGCAAAGTGGGGTTGAAAAGGTGGATGATACTTGTACCCAGTCTAATGGTAAAGATGAATCTGTTAGGAGCAATGGATTGCACTCTCATTCTTCTAGTTGGACTATGGCAGCAGATGGGAACAACAATGAGGGGCAAAGTGGAAGTTTTGAAAGGATGGAGGAGTCATCCAAATGTGAAGTTTCTTGTCATGACCAGCCCCATTCACTACCTTCAACTGGCTTTTTCTTGAAATTGAATGAAAATCCTTCTGATATATTAAGGGAAGGCCATGGGATTGAGGAAAACTCTGAAGATAATGGAAATCATGGCTCAAACAGGACTCCTGAAGGTCACAGTAATAGTGGGCAGAGTTATCAGAAACAATCAGACAGTGAAGAGAATTCAGGGCAATCTTCAACGCAGAACTGGGGATGCCCTCAAGCTCAAGTAATTCAACCAACGTGTAATACATCTATGTGGCAGGCAATCTTTGGTGAGCCCACTGATTTTAGCTCATTAGTCGATGAATCAGTTTCTGATCTGTTGGCTGAAGTCGAAGCAATGGAATCACTTGGTGGTGGTTTGGAGTCTCCCACTTCAATCATGAAATGTGATGACGACTTGACAGAAGGTTCTAAAAATGACTGTCTCAGTTTTGCACTTGGGCTTAGCCCGATGCTTGATGCAGGTAAAGGTGATGCACTGAGCTCAACAGGCGAGCTACACTTACCATCTCAGTCCACAGCAGCACAAGAACCATTTGGTCATCCTGTTGTACATCATCATCTAAGAATACGTGGGGAGCATTCTTCTAGAAGTTCTGAAGTTGAGGTGGGTACAATGAACATTATTAATGTTTCTGGTAATCAGTGGAAGTTAGAAATTGCTCCATCCATTAGTCTCATCTAATATATATCAATCAAAATTAATTTTAAAAGGATTACCCTGTGCAGTCTACTTTCTCTAGGATTAGCTGGAATCCAACCAATCAATTTTGCTGGGATCCTAAATGTAAGTTGTTTCTCCACTCTCATTGCTACACATAACTAGTTTTGCAAGTTGCTATGTTGTATAGTTAGTGCTATGGATTAGTTGGATTTGGATCGCCTCATTCTCACTTTAGAGAGTAAAGGATCCAAATCCGGATTGTAGTTTGCTATGTTAGTGCAAGTTGCTTAGTTGTTCTCCATTCATAATTCATTGGATTTTGTTGTTTTATTAGAATGGTTCTTTGGATTTGCAGGTTGACGTGACCAATGACGTGGAAGACCATTCTTCTTATCCGTAGGCTTCGCAATAGATCTTTTGGACCAAACTTATTGGATACCTATTATCCTGTTTATAACAGCATTCTTTGCAAACAGTAACCCCCTCACCTTTCTTCATTGTTTGGTAACGAAGAAAAGGAGGAGCGGTGAGGGGCTTGGTAGTTATGTCTCGCCGACTTGTTTATTCTGCTTTGTAATTCCATTGAATTTTGAATGTGGACAACTTCCTAGTGTCGCTGTCAAACTTAATGGGATTCCTCAATTTTCAAAAGGAATTTACATCATAGATTTCTTTTCACCATAATATTTGTAGCCCCCACCAAAGGTGCTGGATGTGAGTTTGATATGTCTCCCAAAAATTCAATCTCAACTACCGTTTGCAGCTATGTTATGTGGCCATGGCGACTGCACGAAAGGGCAAAAAAATAATCGTGGCTTTTGGATAATATCCAAAAAATATAGATACTACCCAGCCTGCCAAGAAAGCACAACCTAATATGTCTGTATTTGCACTGGTAGGAGAAGAAACTCTGAATTTAGGTCGAGGCTTGGATTGTGATTCCATAGCTACCAAATATGGCTATGACACTGATTATAGATATCATGCATGGATAACAGTATAAGAGAACAGTAAAGTTTTTTCAAATGATAGGATACAACTCGACTATGCGATAACAGTAAAGTGACAAATACAAAACAGATAACAGTAAAGTGACAAATACAAAACAAAATTGAAAGAGAAAATTAATTGTTTTAAAGCTGGTATCATATAGTCGGTTAAAGTGGCAAGTTCGTCTTAATGGTCCTACATATGGTTGGTTAGGTGGTAAATGCTCGTTTCTCTTAATGAGATCTCAAATGTTGTCACAATCTATTTCTCAGAGTCATCATGGAAAGTATTTGATGCCAAATAATATTCCTCATTCAGGAAATAATCTTGTAAACTCATTTGTTACGAGGATAAGAAATTAAAATTTTCCGTTGTTATCTCTTTCGGTGTGTTTGAATTTCAACGTCTATTAATTAGGATGTTTAGTTTGAGGATAAAAATGGGAAATAACTTTGAGAGTAAATAATTCATGTAGTCTCTCAAAATTTTTTTGTAAAACTATTTAATCCTTCAAAATGAAATTAAACTCACGCCCTTAAGGTTTTAATATGGACATATTAATCCCTTTGTGTATGTATTTGATTCTTTAAACATTAATAGAATTGCACGTTATTTTACTAACATAATATTAAGTGATATTTATGTCATTTGAAATGAAATATAATTTAAAATGACTTATTTTGATAGTTAAAATTCACAAAATGAGTCATTTAAATCTCTATTATAAGACATAAAACGATTCATTTTGTGTAATTTTAGGCACTAAAATAAGTATAATATGTTTCAAAATAGTTTCATTTAACTTGTCTTTAATATTTTAATGACACGGATCATTATACTTGCCACATATATAAGTTCACTAATAAAAAACTAAAAGGACTAATGTGTCCATTATTTTCAAATTTACCCCTCCAGCCAAATACACCCTTGAAATCTAAAAAGTTTCCCAAAAAACCAATTACTAGAAGAAAAAATTGAAAGAAATTGTACACTTATCATATTTATTTATAAATAAAGAGTTTAATTTTAATATATTAAAAGTATAAAAAAAAAAGTTTAAATTTCTATATACTGGTAGTGTACATTTTTTCACATTGCAATCAAATTATGTATGACCAGATAGTAAAGATAGTTAAGTTTTATATCTATAATTTGAAAAATCAAACAAATTAAATGATTTAATTAAATAACAATATAAACATTCAGTGGAGTGAAATTAAATTCTAAAATAATTATATTTAATATATATATTTTTGGGAGATTTTTAAGATAAGTGGTTAATCTAATTTTTTTTACGGATATGTGTGGATAATAACAAAAATAATGTAAAAAAAAAAAAGTGAAGTGCAGGGACAGAGACGGTAGTACAAGAAAATTCAAAACCAAGGGGGAAGGACACGCTGGTGGAAGGGTAGACTCGGACAACAAAGCACCCAAAAAAAAAAACAGAAAAACAACTCTTGGACAACACAACACAACACAACGCAACGCAAGACAAGACAGTCACATTAGAAAGCAAGGAGCAGTGTGTGCGATGCGAGCGGCGACATTACATGACATCACGAAATTCAGAAGACGGACACCCAACCCACTCAACTCAGGAGAAATAACTTTGATTGTGACCTGCTTCTCTCCCTTGGCTCTTCACAGCCACAATTCCAATCAATAAAGAGTGATGGCGACGACGTCGTATCTATCGCCGACGCAGAGGTACGCCGCGGGAGCCTTGTTGGGCCTGGCCCTTCACCAGGCCCATCTCCACCAGACCCACCCCCTTGGCTTGCCCCGCGACGATTTCTTCTCAGACGATCAACCCACTACTACCAGTGGCAGTAGCTCCTCCTCCTCCTCCGCCCCCACCCGCTCTGTTTCCGATGACCCCGGCCTCTGGGTCCACAACTCCTCCGCTCTCCTCCGCCCCGTTTTCAAGTACATCATCTTCATTGCACAACTCATGTTCTATTTTGATCTTGTGCTGTGTTCGATTCTGTTTCGATGCTATTATTCTCTGTTTGTCTCTGATCAGGTATTTGCATATTGATTCTGCGGCATGGTCTGGTCTTGAGGAAACTGCTGGCTCTTCTTCGGCTACGCATCATGTGGGACCGGTGCGTGATCATACATACAGTAATTATGAATTCACGGTTATGCCCTTCCAATGTTTTGAGATTTATATGAATTCCAAACAGGGATTAGCATGTGTGATTCAATCACGTCTCTAATGTGTCATTGACACAACACTCTTGTCATAGAAATAATTGTTTGTTTGAAAAATACTGAAAAGAATAAATTTTGTGCTGATTGGGGGGAGGTAAACAGCTCAAAACATTTGACAGCAAGTAACCAAACCATACTGGCATGACATAGATTGCTGATCATGTTAATAATGGCTCCACTTCTTTTCCCTCTTCTCTAATAACGGCCACATTGGGTTCGGAATCTTGTGTCTAAGTTTAATTTGTTGCTATAAGGCACAACTGTTTATGTTCATAACATTTGGTTGTTTCATATATATATATATATATTCTTTTTCTATTTCTATTTATACTTTCTCCAGTATATAACTAAAGGAAAATGTATGTGAATGTCACAGTTCTTGAGATTGCTATCAGAAGATTTTGATGATGATTCTCAAAGGTCAGATCAAGAACTTGCTTTGTCAGAAGCTGTTGATGCGATGGTACGTAGCCTGGAAAATGGTTCAGAGTCTTCCAAGTCGAAAAGAGAGAAGATCCGTGAATATGAGCATCAATGTCGTGAAAAATTTTTGAGTCCTGATGTTCAACCAGATTCTGAGAAGGTAGATATGCATTTGGAAACTCAGCAGGAGACAGATATACCTTCTCTTGACTGTAAAGACCCACATCAGGGATCTATTAATTGCAAAGTTGATGAAAGACCAATTGAAGAGGTAATGATGCTCAGCTATCAGAGGAAAGTGACAGTTCTCTATGAACTTCTCTCTGCTTGCCTGTCAGATTTAGGTGAAAACAACAAGAAATATACCCGGAGAAGAAAGGGTTATGATGCTCGACATCATGTGGCTCTTCGCTTGCTGGCAACTTGGCTTGATATCAAGTGGAAAAAAATGGTTCGTAAAATGAATCTTTTAGTTGATACTTTTTGTGATTGAGCAACAGCTTGTTATGAGTTGAGGTGATCATGGGATTTATACTGTATGAACAAGACACATCAAGAAACAGTTTTCAGTTTGGTGACATCGCCTAGACGCCTATGCATTCACCTTAGATGTCTAAGTTATATGTTGAGCCTAATTCTACACATATTTGTGTGATAAGGTTTTCTTTAAATTTCCATTTACTAAAAGCAAATTCTCACATTTATGGCCTGGCTCTAAATCTTGTGGTGATTAAGATGAATGTTAACTTTTCAGGAGGCCATTGAGACCTTAGTTGCCAGTTCTGCAATGGCTTTCATTAAAGAGCAAGAATCAAATAATGAAGAAACTCGATCAAAAGAAGGCAAATGGGCTAAATGGAAGCGAGGTGGTATTATTGGTGCCGCTGCAATAACTGGGGGAGCCTTGATGGCTATTACTGGCGGTATGAATACCTTGATGGCTTCTTTGTGTTTGTGAGTACATAATTTCAAACTCATCTGTTTACTCATGGTTTTGCTTGTTTTATTTTTATGCATTGAACAGGATTAGCTGCCCCAGCAATTGCTGCAGGACTTGGTGCTATGGCTCCAACTTTGGGTACTCTGATCCCTGTAATTGGAGCTAGTGGATTTGCTGCAGCTGCTAGTGCTGCAGGAACTGTTGCTGGTTCTGTTGCTGTTGCTGCATCATTTGGAGGTATATATTTGCCTATATTTGATTGTGTTTCCTAGAAAGTTCTCATGCTTTGCTATTATATATTCACTCTAAGTGTATGTTTGTGAGTTTGGATTTTAGAGGGAAAGGGCGGACTTGTAGTTTAAGATTTCAAAATTTCACACTACAACTTCTTCCTTTCCCCTTCCTTCCCTTTGAAAATCCAAACTCACAAACATACCCTAAATGCAAACTTAGTAGCCTTTTATGTATTTTCTGTGTTGTCCAAGCATATTGCCAAACTCATTATTCATATGCTTATGTGTCTTAGAGCCTTAGAGGTGTGTTGTGTTCAATTTAGGGTTTTGGGTTGGTCCTAAATATGGCAACTTCTGCCTTGTGCTGCATTACTGGTTAGCACATTCATTTTTGTTACAATTTGTTGATTGGCATGCTTATAGTAATTGCTTGAATTGGATAGGCTAGAAATAACTGCCAGTCAATCTGCAAAGGGAACTCTCTAGTCCGCCTTTTCAGAAGAGGATTTACCACAGATCTGTGGGAATTTGTATTCAATTTTAAAACGTTCTGGAGAAGTGGTGCATCCCCATTAATATCTCCTGTCGCTTATTATCCTGAACACAGTGCATTTAACCAGTTAACCTTCATTTTACCATATTTCTTTGCAGTATGTTGTGTTAATGTTTATCTGTTATGGTGATACATTTATCATCTGTAGGACAATTGACTCTCTTTCCCAGTTATGTCTACTTTTCTATATAAGTGATGTACTTCTTTTAGCTGACGAAAATTTTAAAGGTATCACTTTGTTTTTCCAGCTGCTGGAGCTGGTCTTACTGGAAGCAAAATGGCTCGGAGATTGGGGATATTGAGAGAGTTCGAATTCAAAGCCATAGGAGAAAACCATAACCAAGGCGTAAGATTTTATTTATTTCATGTTCCTACTTTCTATTGACATTTCTTACTTGATTAAGAGCTGTATGTTTGCAAGGACGTGCATTTGTGAAGTAAAGCTAACCTTTTTCTCGTATTTTGAGTTCCAACTTTTAAGCTTATTGTATCTTCTCAAATATGATTTTATTTAACTTCTGCTTGTAGAGGTTAGGGGTTGAGATCTTGGTCTCTGGATTTGTCTTTGAGGAGGAGGATTTTATTAGGCCGTGGGAAGGACTGAATGACAACTTGGAGAGGTACGCATCTTTGCCATTTTTCTGTCTCCTAATAATGTTGTGTTTGCTTAACATTATTTAGGAAAAAGAGTTGATGCAATTGTTAATATCTTTTTCTAATGCAATTTTTATTGGCCTAGGATTGTAATGTCAGCATGAAACATACTTTATTTTGACACATGTTGATGGAAAATTATCTTATTATGGTGTAGTTTGCTTCAATTTCTCTTGATTTTAAAAATTGCGATGTTAATACACTAATGACTGGTGATCCTAGCAAAACAAGTGACAGTTTATATGGCCTTGTGAAAAGTTAGGTATGCGCTGCAGTGGGAGTCTAAGAATCTAATTGCCGTGAGCACCGCAATTCAGGATTGGCTTACTTCAAGTAATTGGTTTCGGTTTGAAGTTGCTAGTATAATTGAGTAGGTAGTATATTTAAGGATGCGTATGATGTCAATGTTGCTCTGGTTTGTATTAGGAATTGCGATGGAGCTGATGAAGCAAGGTGCCATGATGACTGTCATGAGTGCACTTTTAACTGCATTGGCTTGGCCAGCTGCATTACTTGCAGCAACTGATTTCATAGACAGCACGTGGACAATTGCCATCGACAGGTTTACTTTTAGCTCTTGATTAGAATAGAGCTTTTTCACAGTGACAGGGAAAAGCAGCTACTTGTTATTTGTTACTTTATGTGTAGGCAATTTAGGGGTCTCAATGCTTTTGCCAGACAGTACACATTAATGTAACTGATTTTTACTGGACTATCCTTGCATTTCATAAACTTCAACTGACAAATCGAAGTTGAAAGCTTTCGTGTTACTAATTTGAATTAATTTAACTTTGGGGGTAACTTTCTTACAATGTATCCTATGTGCTATTCCTGGCACAGAACTTTGTAACACTCCTTGTCAAAATGAAAATCTAGCATTTGCCTATTTCCTGTGGTTTCCATTTCATATTTTAGGTTCTAGCCAAAAACACCTAGTGGATACTATGGGAGGTCAAGGTGATTTGGCATGCCAGGGATGTCTCTGTTTACGTTATCTCTATTTTGGATAAAAGGCATGATAATGAGCAATGTTTTCACCATATTAAAATTTCAAGTATAAAAAATTGTTATCAGCTGTTTCCATTCATTGTCTACAATTAGTTCCGATTATGTAAGTTAATTTCACTTTTCAGATCAGACAAGGCAGGAAAGTTGCTTGCTGAAGTGTTGTTAGGAGGATTGCAGGGAAATAGGTATTAGCCTTACTTCAAAGTTTCTTTTTCTGCTCCAAGAAAACTGTAGAATATGCAATATTATTAATCTATTGAGTTTCAGGCCTGTGACACTCGTAGGTTACTCACTTGGGGCAAGAGCTATTTTCAAGTGTCTAGAGGTTTTGGCTGAAACAGAACACAGTGGTAGGTATTTCCACTCTTTCCTGTGTTTGTCTTTGATGTGAACAATATTACTTCCTTTCCTTGGGGATCTTTTAACCTCATCAGCTACTAATCAATTTCCATTATCCTTTTCTTCATCTCTGTTAGTGGTTACAAGTGATTCCATGTCGTGGGTACTCTCTGTTTTTCCATTAAATGAGATGTTACAGTACTTGATGATTCTAAGGTGCTTCTCGTTTTTATTGCCAGCTGAACTAGTAGAAAGAGTTGTTCTTCTTGGAGCACCCATTGCAATCAAGGATGAGAACTGGGAAGCAGCTAGAAAGGTGGATATTTATCTTAATAGTACCTCCTCATTCTCACTCAAGTTTATGATGTAAATATAGTTTTTTCCTGAGATCCTGGTTTTCTGTAGATGGTAGCAGGGAGATTTGTAAATGCTTATTCAAGGAATGACTGGATGCTTGGAGTTGCTTTCCGTGCCAGGTACATGAAAAATGCAGCGGTGCAAAATTTCTGCCAAGGGAATGTTTGGTTGAGGGAGAAAATTTGGGGAAAATTTTTCTTGGACGAGTTAATTTTCACTTTTCAACCAAACACACCCCAAGTTGTAGATTCTTCCACGGTAGTACATAACCTATTGACCAATTAATGCTTCTCAATGTTCAAGATAAGACATGGAGACTGAGAGAATGAAGGGCTGGAAGTTGTAGTATGCATGACCCTTGGACCAATTTTTTCTTTTTTATGTAATTGTATACATGATGTTGGAAGATACGACATTCAGATTTCAGATCAGAATTGCATATTCTCATTGCTCAATTTCTTCTATTGCTTGGTGGACCACTTGCAATTTCATTATTGTACGTTTTCGCGTTATCCTTCCTTCCCCCCCCCTCTTAATTGTGAACAAGTTTGCCTCATCTAATATTTCAATAGGGAGAAGAAAAAGAGAAAAGGGAGATATCGGATTTTTTCACTAATTTAAGTGCATGATTAGAGAATATTTGTGTAGTAATGCTTATAGTGGACAGAAAGTATAGACTAATGTATTAATTCTTTGCAGTCTGCTATCTCAAGGATTAGCTGGAATCCAACCAGTCGATATTCCTGGGATCCAAAACGTGAGTTGCTTGTTTCTCCACCTTTCTTGGCTACGCACGCATGACTGACTGCTTTTGCAAGTTGATGTCTTGTCTTGGTATAATTTAGTGCTAGCATTCATTGTTCATTGGATTTGGATGTTTTACTTTAGTTGTTTGGATTTTGCAGGTTGATGTGACGGATCTTGTTGAAGGCCATTCATCTTATCTTTGGGTTACGCAACACATCTTAGAGCAACTTGAATTGGATACGTATTATCCTGTGTATAACAGCATTCTTTGCAAATAGTAACCCCTCCCCTTTGTTCTTTCTTTGAATGTGAATAACTTTTTACTGTGTATAATAATAAGAATAATTCTCTTTCACCGAATTCCCTGAATTGAATTAACGCCTTATTTATTTGTCCCTGCCTGCTACATGAGTAGCCACCAAATGTATGGCATATAATATAATACAATATAATAATATAAAAATATTTATTTATTTACGCTTATAAAATAAAAAATTATGAAAAAATGAGAGTCAAATATAAAGGATGCTATGTTCAGATAAGCAAGAATAACATGCCAAAAAATTATCACATGAAATGTAAAGAATTTACGTGTCTGGGTTTCTTGTAATCAAAACATATTTACCAAGGAATAAACTCTTCATGAACGCGATTCCTCCAAGAAATAATTACCCATGGAATAGTTATAAATCAGTGTTTTTTTTTCGGTACATGGGGTGTGTTTGGATGTGATTTTTTTTTTTGGGGTAAAATTGGCTTTTTCCAAAAAAATTTATTTTTCATATATTTAAATAATTTTTTAAATAATCAGAATTTCAAAAAAAAATGTTTTTAGTTTTTTAACATGTTAAAAAAAATTGCTTACGAGAAAAATCTGTTAACAGCTTTTCATAATCATTTTTTGAAAAAATACTGAAATAAATGCGCTCATAATCATAAATCAGTTTGATAATATACTGATAATGAAAATTAAATTGTCATTCAATCAACCATAAAGCTTAGCAGAATTGATAGCTAATTGGGTTTTAAGTATTTAGTTAGGGATTTGATCCCGGTTAAAATAAAATTGTTATTCAATCATATATTGTTATAATAATCATAAGGGTTAATTATAGCCACCTCCCCTCGTTATATCAATATTACACTTACCCTCTCTAATTTTTCAAGTTGACACATACCTCCCTTGATTTATTTAAGAATATATAATAACCTCCCTTAACTTTAAATTCTAAATTTTTAAAAAATTGAAAAACACATAAAATGATTATATTACCCTTCATTATTTTTCAAATTTCTCTTCACTGCCATTTCTTTCTCTATCCACCCATACCCAATACCTCTTGAACCCCTTGTGAATCCCTTTCATTAAAAAAAATCTCAATATGAAAAAAATCAAACAGAATAAGAAATTAAAAACCATTTGTTCACTCCAAAAAATCAAAAGGTCACTTTTTCTGATTTGGTTTAAGGACGCAACTTGAGTTTACGAGTATTAGGTTCCAAAGATAGACGCTGAGGGTTGGGGAGATTGACGGAGCTCAACAGTGGGCTTGACAATGTTGGGCAACTTGCAGGCTCAATGATGATGGTCTGCTGCAAGGTGAGGCAGAGATGAAGCGACATTGGTTGATAGATCACGGACGGACGAAGGACGATGCGGCAACGATGTCAACGGTGATGGCGGTGACCGTTGTGCATTCAAAGGTGTTGGCATGACTCTTGTGGCAAGCTTGCTGTGTCTATAGAGGGGCGATGTTGCGGAAGCTATTGAAGCCGTGGACACTGGTGGTGTCGGGCGGCAAGTGTGCGGCGGATATGGATAGAAGCGCGTCAAGACATCAGATCTAAGCTTGAGGAACATAGTGAACCAGATCTAATCCTGAAGACTAGTTTGCGAGAGTGGTTGCATGGGGGAAGGCCGGCTCTAGCTTGCGCCTTGGTGTGGTTGGCACACGGCTATTGGAGGGCCAAGGTAGCACAATTGGCGAAATGCCGATGGCGTGGAGGTTGAGGTGTGGTCCTGAGGCGGAGGTGGAGGCGGAAGCACAGGGAGGAGCAGTGGTCACATTGGCTTCTTTTCTTTCTCTTTTGTTTTGTTCTTTCTTGAACACAGGAATTATTAGGAAAGATGAGGGAGGTAAGAAGAGAAAGGAAGGAGGACGATGAGGGTCATAAAGGGTCTTAGGGTATAATTGGTATTTTCAAAGTTTGTTAATGTCAAGGGAGGCATGTGTTAACTTAAAAAACTAGAGGAGTAAATGTAATATTGATATAACTTAGGGGAGGTGGTGTAATTAACCCTAATCATAATTATGGACTTTTGTGATGCCTCAGGTTCACGTGTTCTTGGCTAAGCCTAGCACAACCATTGGGCCTTTGGATCAGAAAATAATCTTTTTGTTGAAGTCTACAATTTTTCAATGCAGACATATTCATTCCAGTGAGTAGGTGGGCAGGCAGTTTGCTGAGCGAGACCCAAA
The DNA here is from genome assembly GCA_030441495.1 of Dalbergia oliveri. NCBI lineage: Eukaryota > Viridiplantae > Streptophyta > Magnoliopsida > Fabales > Fabaceae > Dalbergia > Dalbergia oliveri. The sequence goes on from JAMLFY010000004.1 coordinate 7,639,110, forward strand.
TGTGACAAACATCCAAAATGATACAGTTTTACTAAAATGCCCTTAACCCTATATATACACCTCATACTCAGGTTCTCCTCTCCAAACTGAACCCTAATATTTCCAAAGGAGCTCTCCCTCCCTCACTCTCATCCTCCATCAATCTTACCTTTTCCAAGCTTTAAAGTAAGAGATCTTTAATAATTTATGCTCTTTTTCTCTCCTCCCTTTCATGTTCTTAAGTTAGGCTATTGTTATTCTCATTTGTTGTCAAGTTAAGGTACTCTCTCAATGTTGTTAGAATTGATTTAGAGTTGTTCTAAAGTTTTCATAGGTTATTCATGTGTCTATGTTGCTCTATAACAATTGTTAATGTCATTCCAAGGTTTCAAGGTCAAGTTGGTAGCACCCACACACTCTCAACTCCAAACGATGAGTGGGTTCAAACTCATGACCTTATTTTCTTATCATTATGAGTATGTTTATGCATTATGATCTTTAAACATGAAATTAGAGGTGAAAATATGTATAGAATATGAATTTGCAAGATATGGCAAGCTAGCAAAGATAATGTTTTTAATATAGCATGAAAATATATGTTTTAGAAAACCATGAGACCATGATTGTTATGTTGTATGCTATGAAAATGTCTTATATGCTCAAGAAAAGATTTATTTAGGAAATATGTATTATAGCAAGATGGTTTTTTTATCAAACAAGTTTTTATGAGTTTATGACATCATTATGTTTTCAAGACGGAGATTTAGACTATGTTTTTAGGGTATCGGTTAAGATATATTGGCAAAATATTGAACAAAGTACGATTTATCTTTAGGAATAAACGAGTTATTATGGTTTAGAGTTTTCAAGATTATGAAACATGATGTGTGAAGTATAGCATTAGAATTATCAAGCTTATAAAAGGATTTTGTTGAGATATGATTTAGAATTTTAATCATATGAAATTTAGAGCACGGATCTTCATATAATTCATGGCAGTTGATGGCTACATACTCTGTGGGTTTTGAAATCACAATGTCTACAAATGGGTGATCCCTTTCATAGCCACAGCTATGCTAAGGTCATATTGTTATAGTTACATAGATTCAAAGCTCTAGAGTACTATGTGCTTTTAAGAGTTTCATGAAACTAAGAAGTATGGAATTCAGTATGAATCATAACAACTGCTAGATACATATTTTGTAGGCTCTTGAAATCACTGTGCCTATAACTAAGTTATCCCCTAGGTGTGATTTTATTGCCATAGTTATGCTAAAATCAGATTGTTAGAGTTATATAAATCCAGAGCTCCTAGAGATTAGTGAAATTTGGGACCTAGTGAGGTGCCCAAGAGAAAATGGAGAATTATATTGTTATGTCATATTTATTATGCATAACCAAAGAATATATCAGGACCTAGTGAAGTGTCCAAGAAAAAGAGAATTATATTGTTATGTCATATTTAATATGCATAACAGAGAAATTAGAGGTTTTTGTTATTACACTATATATATAGCTATCTAGAGTTTACTGTTTTTCTTTTTTGAGGATTTATCACACCATCAGTTAAAATGATTTTATGATAGATTTTGAATTTAGAAATGTTTTCTTTTTATGATGACCTGGAATGAAGAGTGTTTTTCTATATAGCTATGTATGTAAATATCAAATACTTTATGTTTGTTACATATGTATTGTATTATGTATATCTATTGGTTTTTCCATGTGAGTGATGGGTGAAAATCCACTCATTGATCTCGTTGACTTGCCTTCTCCATTCCTTCTCATAGTTGCAAGTTCAGTCTGTCATTGTTCCCGCCAAAGCATGTTCTAGTGGTGAGCTTTACTTTGCAATAAGACTTAGATTAGGTTTATGTTAGAGTTAGAGTATTCCAGGTAGTTGTAGGAAAGATTTGAACCATGCATTTATTTCAAGACTATGTATTTATTTTAGAGTTATGGTTATCATTATGTGTTTTCATATTTCAACTTTGATTTGAGAGCATGCAATGTAATTCAGAATTTATATAGCAACTCATAGATGTACTTATGATTCGATTTTCAAGTGTTAAAGATTTTCGATTATGATTAAGACCATGAAATGAATTAATTTATGTTTTCCATGAATGACAAATTTGATTAAGATATTTTTAGAGTTTTATATGTTAAAGTATTTTGGTCTTATGACTTCAGATATTATGTTTTAAGTAGAGAAATGAATATTGATTTAGAAGAAAATTATGTTTTCAGAATGATTTTCACAATAATTTATACATTCAGATGAGTTATTACCCAGAATACTTATGTGGGATGAGATTTTTTATGTAGCCATGTTCCTAAATCGGGTCATGACAACTTTCACACTCACTACTTGGGAAGTCAAGCAAATGGATGAACATGATTGGATGATAGTCTAAAATAGGTTTACATTATGAGTGCATCAAAATTAAACTATTAACTTCGATACACATACACAAAAGTATGACTTGAATATGTTTTTGGTCATTGAAAAATAAATCAATTTTGGTTTTAGTCTTTGAATATTTTTTTAATTTGATTTCGGTCTAAACATTTATAAAATTGGTTGGTTTAGTCAATGTTGTTAGAATGTCTATGTTAAATATTGAGTTGTATCATGTAAGTCAGTTCTATGTGACAACCAACAATTACATAACATGGATTAAAATCAAATAATTTTAACAATGTTTGAATCAAAACTAAACAAAAAAATTAGGGAACAAAATTAAAATTCACTTATTTTTTATGGATTAAAATACATATTTAAGTCATTAAAGTATTTTACATTGTTAATTGTTAATTAAGAAAATAGTCTTATGTGTATGATTTTTAAAGTAATTATTACAATATTCAAACCCTAAATATTTTATATAACATAACAATACATAATTAGACATGAGAGAATTTAATTTGAATGCAATGGCAGTTGTTACATTAATAAAGATGTTTGACTTAACTACTTACTATTATAAAAATTTTCCAAATAAAAATACTTGGTTAATTAACAATGTGCAATTTTTTCACTCCGATAATGTCTCAAAATTAAATTCAAAAGAAAAAGCACGTATTAGTTTTGGCGTGTGCATGCTGAAGTTTATCAAAACAAAAGCACCATATATAAACCTGACAAACATCAATTGCTAATTTAATAAATTGTTACCTAAAGATTCCTAATTCTAAGTGCCTTTATTTAGGAGCCATCGAACACTCCTTTTTTTGTCGCTTTGAAAACAAGAATTAAGAAAGCAACAAGTTGAGATTAGGAAGTCCAGATTGGTGATTTGCCTAACCTAAGTATTAAAGCGTGCTGCATTGTTTATTTGTTTTATTACGCTTTTTCTTTCCTTGAAAAACGTGAATAAAAGGATTCCCTCTAATTGGACGACCAAGAAAAATATTAACAAGTGTGTGTATGAATCCGTTTGGTTCAGAAAAAGGTCCGCGAAGGAACGTAACGTAACAATAACAACACAACTTGGAAGCAACCGCGAAACGCGAAATCCTCTCTTTCCTTCGTTTCCATTCATTCCGACCAAATCCCATTCTTCCCTAATCGGCACTAATCCTTAATCCTATTCAAATTCAGGTAACTCTACCTATTTTGTTTTTCTTATTTCTCTTTTTTCTTTCTTATTCTGTTTGTTTCGCGAAATCGTAATCGAATCGTTGACGAAATCTCTTACTCTGTTGGCGGGCTTCGTATTCATCAATTTCCTATCTTAGGCTGTGTGTTCTATTGTTTGCTTTGAACAGTTGCTTCGAACCGATTTGGGAATTTCGTGGAAATTTAGGGCTCGAAACTTCTTCCCGAGATTTTTTTTTTCCCCATTAATTTTTCGGGCAAAAATTCTGATGGCCGCGGTCGCGGCTTGCAAGCGCGTGGCGCGTTTGGGAACGAATTCAGGGATTATTGGGTTAACCAAATTTTCAGGCTTTGGGGCTTCGAACTCTTTCTCTTCCAGTTCGAACTTCAGGCAGTTCTCTCAACTGGTGAAATCGAACGGACAGCGGTTGTTTCTCGTTGACACATTAGCCCTTGTAATTTACATTTCTCTTTACTTCGTTTCTTATTCTATATTCATTTATTTGTTTATGTGTTTATATTACCTTATCCAGTTCTTCATTCCTTTGTTTTGGTTTCCATTTAGTTGCAGTTTCTTAGAGAGGGTGAATCTGTGAATGAGTTGTTTTGATTTTGGCAATTGGGACCATCTTCTTCTGTTGTTGTTTTTCTAGGTTAGGAGACTTGAGGGGCAAGGAGTGCCTTCAAAGCAAGCTGAGGCAATAACTGCTGCCATAACTGAAGTGTTGAATGACAGCCTCGAGAATGTGTCCGAGTCCTTGGTGTCGAAAGTAGAGATGCAGAGGGTGAGGCCCTCACCTTTTGATTCCTAACTTACAATCTTTCTTTTTGTTTCCCCTTTTGTCAAATGTCAAGATTACTCCATTTAGAGGTACACATTTTTGGAACTAACATCAGCTATTTTGGGTCCTGTTTGTGTCTTTAAGACTGAAATGCTCCAAGAATCCAACCTGTCCAAATTCAAAGCAGAAGTGCAGAGCTCACAGGTATTCCCTAGATCATTAATCAAGCAGAATTGTCATACATGTAGTTTGTGTTTATAATTATGAATTTATGATGATATAGGTGCACATTGATATGATGAAGATAGTACTAATAGTAACAGTAGGATCTTGCTTACGGATGTTGTTTATATAAATCACACAAATTATACTGACCAAGTAATCCAGAACAAGAAATCTTTTATATATTTGGATAATAGGGTAGGCATACATGATGCATCATGCTTCTCCAGTTGCTAGGTTATTGCACAGTACCTATTTTTTGCCATTGGTCTGGACAACAATAAAAACATTCCAGTACCAATGTTTGCTCAAGTGCTCTGAAAGCATTTACCTGACAGAATAACATCAAAAGTTCAAGCTGACCACTTGACTCAGTCATTGTTCTTCCCCATCATTTCAAATGCTAGTTCACCTCTTCTCTTTCTGTTCATTCCTTTACTTTCTTTCACCATATGGCTGCTCTTGTATTGCTTGTGATGATCTTGTTACTGGGATACATATTGTTTCCTTGATTCCTTTTGACATTGGTACAACTAATGAATAAGATGGCTGCAAAGAATGGCATTAGCTTCAAGAGGGAAGTATACTAATCAAGGTAGCCAAAGGCGAAAAGAACTCTTAAGTCAGTAGGGGCTTATAATGCCAAGGCAAGAGGGGCCAAAAGGCACATGCGTCACTAAAGGAAAGTGTTAAAATAGAGTGAAATATGTAACTATCATGCATTAATTTGTCCCATAAATAAAGGGATTTCCTTTGGTATTCTTAGGGTACCAATACCCTTTTGTATTCAACGATTGTGATTTAATCGTAAGTTTTATAGATCTTAATAACTTGAGGTAGTGAGACATATGGTTAATTCTTAGCTACAAATAAATAAAGGGTACTTGTACCCTTGGATTTTATAGAGGTATCATAGAAACCCCAGAAATTATTCACATCATACTATCATAGTGACAATCAAACATGAAAATACTTAGTAAAGCATGATAATGAGTTGATATTAAGCTTTAAAGACTTGAGCTCAAACCAAATAGATGTATGAATTGCTAGCCCTAAAGTTCCTAAAATTTCTAAAGTTCACCACAAAAGAATTAAAAACAGTATAGAGTTGCATCCATAGTATCATCAGCAGATTCAATTTCGAAATTGTCATCACTTTCTTCTCTTCCTTCAATAGATTTATATCCTTCTTAAACATCTTTTTTCTATTTTTCAATCAACCTCTTAAACTCTAGGAAGTGACTTCAATCCTTTTGCTATAGTCTTCGCTTTTAACTTAGCCTTCCTAATTCCCCAAACCTAACCTTACAAAAAATTTCTCTAGTTGTCACAGTGGTGCTCTAGGCAAGCGCCTCAACAAAATGATAGAAGTGCCATTAAGGAAGAGAAAATGCTCGCCTCATTGAAGAGGCGCGCCTGAACCAGTGCAAGGTGCTGTCGCTTGCCATTGCCATGCCTCGCTGTAGCACCTTAGGCATCCCTTTTAGAGCCATTGTCTACACAGATGCTAATCTATACTATTAATATTTAAGAACCATTAACAGAAAAGTTTAATGAGATAATGACACTTGGAAGCTTGATTATGCTTCCCTCCAAATTATAATCCTCTTTTTATCTAAGAAGGAAAGTTTTTGAAAATGAATTCGAATATCTTTTCATTCCACTTAATTTACCAGATTATTCTTTCACTCCAGTATCTTCTTACTCCATTAACTTAATAACCTTTATTATAGCAATAACTTTTCAATATATATAGATTACATTAATTGTTTATTCTCTCATACATTTAATTAGTTTTATTTAGAGAACTGATTAACTCATTCATTCTTCACTATATATAAAACCTTAATTTAAATAAATAAATTATTTGGAGAATTAAAAAATTGGCAAAATCTTTCACATTTTCAAGTAGAACCTTGAAAATATTATGAATATCATTTTCAATTTTTAATCTTGAATAATAAATCATTGTTTTTATTTAAATTATATTTATAGTTTATAGTTTTTTTTAATCATGTAGTTGATCCACCTCCAACTTTAAGAACAACCGTTTTCTTCAAGAAAACCTGCTACATTAGGAATTGAGCAGCCATAATATTTTAATTTTGGATAGAAGAGTTTGAATAAAAAAATTTTCCCTTTTACAAAATTCATTATGTAATAATTGCTTAATAATTTTTTTAGATCTGATTTTGAAATTTGTTGCTACTCATGCTATGGCACTTGCTGTGGCATGGCGGCAACTAGAGAGCTAAACAATAATGTTATTGCACATTCTTTTTTAAGACTGTTGAATTTGACAAAGGTATTAAAATATTAATTGTTCTAATTCAAGAAGATTATCTAATTTAAAAATTTACTTTATTATAAGGCTAAAGATAAAAGGAGAAAAAAAATAATTTATCTATTGAGTTGTTTTGTTGTCATTTAAAAATTAAAAGTAGTTATACTTACAAATTGAATTAAACTAATGTGTTATTATAAGGAATTTGTTTGGTTGAATTTTTCTTGAAAATTAATTTATTGCTCTCCTTCATAAAAGAAAGGGGAAGGAAAATGAATTACTTTTTCTTTTAGTTCTTATAATTTTATAATAAGTTGTTAATGTAGAAAAAGTTTTACAAAATTTTTTTAAAATCCTATATTTTCTCAAATTAAAATTTGAAAATTATATCTTTCATTTTTTAAATATATTCATTTCTCATTTCACATATTTTTTAGTTTTTCATTTTTTTTTAAGTTATCCTATACAACTATTTTTTAATTATAACATATCAAAATAAAAGAATTTTTTATAATATAAATTTATTTGTTTTTTATTATATATACTTATATAGGAGGGATTCCTTAACACCAATGTAAGACTTCACGCTTTATACTTTCAATAACTTTCAATAGAATATAGTTTTTGTTAATCCAACTGTTAATTATAACTACATATCATGTTTATTGTTGTGCAAATTTCAAATAAATTGGAAACCTATAAGGTTGTGATCAAACAATTCTTATTTACATATATCTACAAGATATTTATTACATTGATTTATATGTATACAAAAAATATGTCAAACAATTTCGAATTAATGTAAAATTTTATAGAGATGATCTATAACATATAAACTTTCAACAATCCAATGATGGGTTTTGAAAAAAAAATTTCTTGAATGAAAAGTTATTAAAGGTGTAAGATATGCAGCAAGTCTTATATCAATATAAACAAATGCTTTCGCTTAATAGATAAATTCTTAATAATCAATTATTATAAAACTCTATTCACATACCTCATTGCACGGGTACACACACTAGTATCTGATATTTGTAAAACCAGATAATGTGAAAAGGCAGAAGGAGGAAATGATTCCTGACTAGGAGGGAAGAAAAAGCTATAATATATTAATATATGTCATTGTTTAAAATGGCTTTCTCTGGTTGTTTAAAATTTGGTCTGTTGGACGGCATTTAGTTAAGGAATTAATTAGCCAACTCCCTCCATCTGGTCAACCTATGGATTTGTAGATCTTCAATTCAAGTGGGCGATATAAATGTCTTCTAGAAATTGTCTATGTCTGTTTCTTGCTGTGGTATTATTAATTTATTATGTTTTGGAATAATGATTGTAATAATCCTCAAGGGTCATCTCATTTAATCATGAGATGATAGCTTGGTTACAATTTTCCAATGGAAAGCTCCATCTTTACATCTTAAAGTAATGATACATCTCTTTTTGGAGATAGGAGTAATTCAAATGGTTATTGTTACTGAATCAAATATTGTGATGGAGAATACATGTATTATGCTGAAAAAGTATGGTTGGCTCTGGTGCAATATGTTTGGACAATATTTAGGGAGACCGTTGATTGTGGAAACTACTTTGGTTCTATGTACTCTTGCTTTTAGCCCTAACTTCATTTGTTGTTTGCACTTGAAATTTCCCCTCATTTCATAGTTAAATTGAAGAGGTTGATTTGCAATTGGCTGGTCCTGTTATATGATGGAAAATTTATGATGCAGGGACACCATTTTTCTGCTGCAACATGAGACTGAGAAGCTAAGGAATGACATTGAGAAGATGCGCAGTGAATTGAGGTCTGTTTTATCGTGTTTTGATTGACATTGATCAACTAGTAGTTTCATTTGTCATGTAAACATCTTCATGGGGCAACATCATGGGTTTTGATGCAGGTATGAGATAGACAAGGTCACTGCTGGGCAGCGATTGGATTTGAACCTTGAGAGGGGGTAAGAATTAGGAACAAATACGCCACTTACCAAGCATTACAGAACTTATGTTACATGGAAATATCTCATTTTCCATTACTATAATTATTGGTTCTTTGTAAGTGCAGGAGAATAAGGGAGGAACTGTCTAATCAGAATGCTGAAACTAACAACCTCACTAACAAACTTGATAGAGTAAGCATTTAAGTGACCATTGAGAAGTAACTTTCTATTTATTATCATTGCATGTCATTTCATTTTTCTTTATCTTTACGGTAACGTTCAGGAGATCCATGCTTTAAGAGCGCAGCTGGAAGCAGCCAAATATGATGTCATAAAATACTGCATAGGAACCCTTGTTTCAATATCTGCTGTTGGACTTGCTGTTCTCCGCATCTTGATGTAAACAGGCTGTATTCCAATTAACAATGACAACACTCAGGCCAAAAAAAAAAAAATACTGGAGTAGCTACTTGGGAGATGTTGTATGTTTCTGTAAGACAAACAATTGCATTACAATTCTGGGTTGGGGGGCTGAAGGAAGAAGCTCCCATTAGACACGAAACGGGCCTTTTTTTAAGCCCCATTCTTTTCATATTCTTTCGTTCATTGGCTTTCCATTGCTTGTGGAATATTTGCCCAATTTGTACTTGCCCGTGTAATGGGAATACATACATTACGCGTACTGGATTAGAATCCCAACTTTGATTTTCTTTTACTGCTTCAGTAGATGTTATTTTTGTCCCTTACATGTACAATCTTGGATTTGTGCTCCTATTTTTTCACGAAATGTGCATTCATGTACAGTTCTCCTCAACTTACGGCGGTGTTAGGTATGCACGTTGCAACTAATAAGCACCACGTGCGTGATTGTTTGTGTACGGAACGAAACGACCTCCGCTTGGTACCATGAGTGGTGCTGTCTTGTTTGTGTACGACATTTACGTAGCATATGGCCGTAAACGACCTGGCTTGGGAACGTAAGCATGAGCAGGCCAAGTGTTTGGTTAACTGTTTCGTCAGACCATAGCTTAAAAATTAATTTTGATGTAATGATAATCTAACGGTTTTCTGAGGTGTCATGACATGAGGCGTTGAATTTATAGAACAGGATAGTCATGTATTATTAAATATGAATATAATTTTTACACAACATAATATAAATTCAAAACAAAATGAGGTTTTTCTAGGTGACATTTTTGCCGTGTTATTGACTAATTGGGGTAATGGTAAATCAAGTTGGGTTGCTCTATACATTTGCCTAGCTATGTGAAAAGATTCGAAGTCATTTTCTTCTTGCTTTCGTCAAAATTTACCTTCGAACTCTCTAAGGAAGCAAAATATCAAACATCCGTCTCATAAATTTTATTTTCAAGAGAAAACGATTTTAATACATTGCTATAGAATAAAATGTTTTATATTGGTATCTAATCAAAACTTATTTTTTGTACGCCTTTTAATTAAAATAAAAGCAGATGCTTTCAGTGATGTGCTAATAACTCTATATAAACATATTTTTGTATTAAAACTTTTTGTACCGATAGATGTTAAAATTATATTTTGAAAAACGGCCACGGATCTTACAATTGTTTTATTTTATTTGTCATTATTTTTAAAAATAGCAGATAATTAAAATTATTTTTTTCAATGTTAACAAGTATCTAATGTTTTTCATTACATTATTTTGATTAGTTAAAACACAAAATATTTTTATATTATAAATATATTAAATATTTATAGCTTTCATTTAAACTTTTTTCATGTATTTTTACTTTCCATCAAATATATATATATATATATATATATATATATATATATATATATATATATATATATATATATATATTTTACTTTCCCAATAGACGTCATAGGTAAACCCAATAGCAAATTTTCTCACTTAAAAAGCTCATATATCAATGAGTGATCGTTCCACTCGTTCAGAGATGGTTAGCCCTAAACAAAGAGAAACTATTAAGTTGTCATATAGAGTGCCAAGTAAAATTGTACGCTAATTACTTATAGAGTGATATTTAAATTTCAAGTAATATACTTAAGAGTTGGTTGTCCAACGACATGAGGCTGGAATATCATTTTAGAACATACTCTCAAACTAAATGTGCTTACTAATAAAAAAAATTTCTCCTAAAGGAATCATACCACCATGAAAACCAACAAAAGAAAGAAACATACAGACACACAACGCATGGACGTCACAGTTTTGATCAGAGAGCATATTGTGCCAAAGGATCATGAGGTGATGAGAGTTTCTTCTTTCAAACGCATAATAAGAAGCAAAAAAACAAACGGATCTTCAATTTATCAGTCATCTGTCATCTGTGTGATCACTCAAGGTGGTGGTTGGGTTGAACGTCATATAAACTTATGCAAATCCGATGGAACTCCTTAGCTGACTGCCAGACATGATTACATAACCAGCAGGACCCACAAAATTAAGGGCTCACTTTCTTTCTATTTTTATAGTTAGAAGTTTGGCTTTGGATCCAAAGAAAAGCCTCATCTTCCCTTCATTTATCAGTTTCCCACCTAAACACCCCACCTATCTCCTGTTGATCTTTCTCCATGCACCTACGTATATATGCTCTGAAAACTTTATTTCCTCACATTACATCATCTTTTACTCAGTTCACTTATATATTATATACACTCGTATACACAACAAACCTATCCATGAATTAAGATAAGCACCATCTTTCTATTCGGAATATAATATATCTACTGGTAATCAAAACCATAACACAAGGATATTCAAGATAAGCTTAAAAAACTGTCCTTTTCATCATTACTCACTTAGTGACCCTCCACACATAACAAATGCGAAAAAATCTTGTTAATTGTTATTATAAGTTCTCCTTAACTATTTAGTAATACAAAATCATGATCCTGAATTATTATTATTTTTTTTCAAAAACAAAATTAGTCCTTTTTCTTTATGAGCAGCGTTAGTGGTTAGCAAGCATTCCACAGGTACAGCTGCAATGAAACCGTCGTGCCATTACCAATGGCCACAGCCTAACCTTTGAAGCTTGGACAGCGGTTCATGTGGCGCGGCCGGTGCGGGGACCAAGCTGGCATTGCAACATCATTCACATTCTATCTCTGTCGTTGTACTATTCAACCTCTGTGATGACACTCGCGTTGATTTTATACTATCCTCTACGATGGTTGGCTTTTTGTTCCACTCTTTAAATAAATACCCTTCAAATCAAACTTCATTTTGTATTATTCAACCTGTGTGATGACACTCGCGTTGATTTTATACTATCCTCTATGATGGTTAGCTTTTTGTTCCACTCTTTAAAAAAATACCCTTCAAATCAAACTTCATTTGTACCTTGTTCCCCTCTCGATCCGCTACCAATATCAATTAATTCCTCGCCACCAACTTTGAAAACAATACCACAATTGGCAAAAAAAATCGTGATTTGAAGTCAAATCCTTAGAACAAACACCAACTCTGTGACAACGAAGTATAACCCTCATCTACATTGCTAACATTCAATCATGTCTCGAATTTATACGAAAAAGACAAGTAAAAAATAAAAATTAAATTATTCATAGATAGCCATTTGATTTGCCGGGCGAAATATGCATTGGTATTTGGTATTGCCATCGTAATCAGCCCACGGTCCTTTAATGGTCGAATTCACTTTTTATTTCAGAATACAACAAAAATAAAAACGAAAGTGGTGGGCATAGCATAGAAACAAATACAACAAGGATACCACTGTATAATTTGCTTGGCACAAAGCTCACATGATCAAGAAAAATCTTTTTCCCACAAATAGAGAAATAAAACAACAAAGAAAAACTAACATATAGTCCCACTTTTTCTTATTGCTGTTCCTTATTTTCATCCTCATACATAGAGATTTGTGCTTTTATGTATAATTGGGGGCGGGAAAATGAAAAATAAAATGCCGAGAAAAGGGGTAAAGTACCCAATTGTTTGTTACTGGTGTTTCATTGTTTCTAAAAGAGAGGGCACACCACGCGCTTGGTAGGCACGGCAACGAGTCGACTTGCCCTTGGAGCGGTGAGTCCGAACACGTCACTCATATCCATCTCACTCGGCTTCATGCCATCTGGCAACTCCCACGTGAAGCAGTGGAGAAGGTGAGCCACCGCCAGCTCAAGCGCGTATAGTCCAAGCTGCATCCCGGGGCAGGACCTGCGACCCGACCCGAAAGGAATGAACTCAAAATTGCTCCCTTTAAAATCAGGCACGCCCGATTTCAAAAATCGAGCGGGCTTAAAGCTTTCTGGGTCCTCCCAGAAGTTCGGGTCCCTCCCAATGGCCCATGCATTGATCATAATGCGTGCCCTCTTGGGATAAAGTACCCGGCAACGGTGGCGTCCTCTGCCGTCTCGTGGAGGAGGAGCGGGATTGGAGGGTGGAGGCGGAGGGTCTCCTTAATTGCGCATCGGAGGTAGGTTAGTTTCTCGAAGTCGGGCTCTTCGACCCTTCGGTCCAGGCCCACCACTTGGGCCAGCTCTTGTTGGACCCGCCTGAGGTCCTCTGGGCTTCTCATTAGCTCCGCCATGACCCACTCTATTGCCGACGCTACTGTCTCTGTACCTCCAAACATCACGTCCTGTATAACACAACAGAGCAAACACCATCATCACTCACGTCGAAAATTTATTATTTGCTAGACAAAATTGGGAACCCACAGAAAAAATTGCATGTATTTATCGTGGAGAGGGAAATGACACCAACTTGACCCACTATGGATACTGTGGAAAAGGGAATTGCAATGCGTGGTGATTTCATTCATATGTTTTGCTTACATATTCAGTCTTTATCTACTTTATTTAGCATACCTTACTATAGCCATTAATAACTATCTTATTGTGAGATATATGCTGTGGGCTGAGATATATACTGTTTTAATAGTTACCAAAATCGATTGTGTTTATTTTTTAAGAGAGAAATTAACTGGGTTCATAGAGTTACTTACCGGCCTTTCTGATCAATGTGTTTGGGTTTGATTTGTCTATCAAATTACCTACGACAAGTTTCATTTAACAAAAAGAAACTCACAAATGAACAAGCGACCACATGAACAAGATCTTATACGGCAAGTTTGGTGATTGATATCTACATATTTATCTTACTTTATTCGCTCACCTTTTTTTACGTTTGTTTGCTCACCTTAGTACATTACCAATAATAAAGAATAAAAAAAATATTTTAAAACTCACTTTTTTTTTATTTCAGCCTAAGTTTTCATGATTGATTGGACGCTGAAGACATAATTTTTCTAATAATAATGCTACTTAAATAAGTTGTATATTTTTTTAAATAAGTTCAACGTATAGTTACACGTATAATTAGATAAACCCTACTTAAAGTCTTTCTCAACAAGAATAATTAAATATTCTTGGAGCGCATAATAAAATTGTGACAATTTGTAAAATAATATTTCAACTTTAGTTAATCAACAATTTCAACATCTAACTTTTTAAACACCCAAACACTTGATCACAAAACATATGGATCACTTCCTATGCAAAATGAGTAATATATATTAAATGCATGTTTTAATATTTCAGATACTATTAAATTTATATCTTTCACATTATAAGAAGAGATTAGTAGAATAGAGAATGAAATATAATATAATTTGGGAACAAGTGATATCGGTTGGTATGTACTCATAAAGAAAGGAGTACCTAAAATTGGTTTTAATTTGTTCATTAAATTTCCTATCGAAAAAGTGGCCAAATGCTGTCCCTTAACTTGGTCCCGAATTAACATGGAAGAAAGGTGATAAGATATATATGACTGGAATACAAATCACACGTACCATGATGATGGCCTTGATGTTATCCTTGGTGAGCTTGATGGAGTTCTGCAGATCGTCAGATTCATTCACTTTGGCCTCTTCACTGTAGAAAGCCAGCAACTCATCCACCATGTCCGTTTCCTCATCCCCATCACAACCCTCTCCCTTACCCTTGTTGTTGTTCTTCTTCTTCTCAACATGCTCATCGATGATCTTGTCTATGAAGCTGTCCAATGACCCACGAGCCTTCACGAGCCTGTTGTTAAGGCCCTGAGGGTCAATCCCTCCAAGATAAGGGATAAAATCAGCGATGTTGAAAGCTCCGAACAACTTGGAGAACTCTTGAAGTATATTTATGAACTCGTCTTGCCCTTCCTGCGAACTGGACCCAAAAGCCGCACGGTAGATGATGTTCTTGGTGAGGTTGAACACGAGTTCCCCGATGTTCACGGGGTTACCTGTGTTGGCCACGACGGAGCGAACAACCTTGTCCACCTCGTCCCTCACGGATTGCCATGACTCTTGCCGCTTGCGGCTGAAGAGCTTCATGACGCAGAGCTTGCGCATCTGCCTCCAGAAGGGGCCGTAGTGGGCGAAAGCCATGTCGGCCCGGTCATAGGTCAGGTAGCTTATGGCTATGGTGGCTGGTCGGTTCGAGAAGATGTTGTCCTGCACCTGCAGCACTTGCCGGGCTGCGTCGGAGTCTGAAACCGCCACCATGTGGAGGAATCCCATGCGGAGGTGGAATATTCCACCGTATTGCTTGGCCAACTTGGCTAAGCCACGGTGAGTCAGCTGGTCCATCATCGACATGTTACCTATGGAAATAGTATTTTGTAAATATTCATTTAATCTATTAGATATTAATACATAATTTTATATATAATAAAAACAGGAAAATATTCTTATTATATATTACTCTTAACACATTATTTTCAATGGCGGTCCTTATACATTGTTTGTTAAATATCATAAGCATGTAAACCAATTTTTTTTCTCCTTCTTGTTTTGAACATGGGACAATTTTTCACTATGTACTTGTGTGGAAAAAAGTGTTATATTTGCCTATGTATAGATAATAGAACTCGTGCAACAAAACTCTCACCTATAATGGGTAAACCTTTTGGCCCCGGTGGATAAGGTGGCCTTCTTCGGATTCTAGACACTAAACCTAAGAGCAACATCAACGGGACGATGAGCATGACTGCCATATGGAATGGTTGGAGCTCAAGGTTGGCCGTGGCTTGTGATTTTAGAAGCGAATCCATATGTTGGGCTTAATTGTTTTCTCTGTGGCTGTGTATCGATTAATTAGCCAACAAGCTAATAAGTTGTAGTTGTGTTTTGATGAGGGAGGTAATGAATGATGTGCATGTAGTGTGTAGGTAAGGGACTGTGATGAGAAAATGCAACTGCAAGTGTTGCTAAGTTGAAAGAAATATTATGAGGCCTTTATATACACACATATCTTGTAGAGCTTGAATATTGAACACAAGTGGACCCTCTTAATTAAATATCTCCTTAGCTTGTGTGAAAGAAAAGGGCTGCGATGTTTTTGTACATGGAGAAAACACAAAATATATTTTATTCCTATTGTATGTGTATTATTATATGCTTTTTTGGATTGTCAAGCAAAATAATTCGCTATGAAGAAATAATTATCATTACTGTAGAACCAACCTTGGGAAAGCGAAAAGCCTGTTTGTTTTCGACAGGAAAAATACATACCCATCACACCGTCAAACGTAGCCATATACGTGTCTATGATTCTTTAGTCGCCTATAATTGTATCACGATGACTCTAAGCAATTTTATTAATTTTGGTTGATTGATACAATTCACCAAAACCTCTAACGATTGAAAAACAAGTAATAGAACGGAAAAAAAACAAAAGAAAGGTTTTAAGAATGACCAACGAAAGGAAAAAAAAAAAACAGGATCGATATTGAATATTTGCGAGTTCTGGAAAGGGATGACAGGTTCAAACAAGGCTTATAGCTAGAGGGTGTTCGAATAGTCATAAAACTGACGATTTTTCACCCTGGCAAGCAGCCGGGGAATTTGAAAAACAGGTCTCTCTTGTATAGTATACGCATACCATTATATCGTGAGCTATGAAACATTAGACGTGCAAAAATTGTTAACCAATGTAAAGTTTATTGGATCTATACCCAGGAATTTAGAATACCAATTAAATATGAATATAGAACAATAATTATGCTTACCTTTTTTGTCTATGTCATTGGAGAACATTATCTATGCATCCTGCTGCGTGAGAAGCACACTTTTTATGTGTATGCAAGAGAACCACTCTATTCCAATCTCTTCTTGAGGCCATATCGAAGGAAGGAATAGTGACCAGTCAAGAGTTGTTAATGTTTACGTGGTCATGGGGATTTTGTCTTTAGAATAAATTTATAATAACCTGGTCTTATTCATCAAAGACCTAGGTTATACTGCTATATAATAATCCAGTACACTGAATATTAGGTAAAGCCTAATAAAACATGCATGGTGGCTTCTAAAACCCATAATGGATTACATATTAACTTTATGAGATTATAGAAAGTATATATCAGACCTATCCATTCAACCTATTTTATAAAATTAAAATCTTACCAATCAATAGAAGTCCAAATTAACATAAAACTCCACCAACCAAAACTTTTTTGTTTCTATTTCTATTATGGAATATTGTTATTTTAACACCTAAAAATGAGTGTCCAATTGTGACACCTTATTATTATTGGATGTAATAGATTAGTAAAAAAAAAATGAAGATCACCATTACATCCAGTAATAATGGAGTGATATCTCAATTGAACATTCATTTTTAGATATTGAAATAATATTTATCTTCTATTATATGCATCCGACTAAAATCTTGTTCAACTAATCCCTTATTAGCCTAAAGCAAAGTCAAAAGTCCGTGTGAATTGAAATTTAGATCGAAATAGACTGATGAGAATTGTAATTGTAGCTTTTTTTTTCTTGTCTATCGTGGTGTTATATTGTACTCCACCTATCCATTCTTCAATAATTATTTATTTTAAAAAAAATATCTAGAAATAATTATCTATTTTAAAAATTTAGATAATGTTAATTATTTTTGTTGATAATACCTCTATTAAATATATTAATTCATTAGTAAAAGAGGAAAAAGAAAGTTTGAGTATTGAAAGAAATAAGAGTTATTTATAGCAAACTACTCCTAATTTTTACAAACATTAATATTTTACTAATCATTTCTTTAATTCCATTGACCATTTATAACTAGACAATTATTCAAAGATTGATGAAGTATTATATAGATAAAATATCTAAATTGGTCCATCAAAAATGTATAAGGGGACAAATTAGTCCCTTAAATTTTAAAAATCTCAAATTGGTCCCTTACATTCCAAAAGAGGACAAATTGATTCTCTGCACAATTTTATATAGTGTACAAAAGGACTAATTTGTTCCTTTTAACTATACGAAACTATCCAAGACCAATTTGTCTTCTTTTTTAAAATGTGAGGCATCAATTTAAAACTTTTAAAATCCGATGGACTAACTTGTCCCTTAATATATTTATAAGGAGTTGATTTGGATATTTAGCCTATTTTATATATATATATATATATATATATATATATATATATATATATATCTTAACAATACATTCAACGCATATGGATATATTTCAATATTTATGCACTCTAATATTACTCCTTTCATCCACTAACGGATCTAGAAAATATATGATGGAGGGGTTAAAATAGTCATAAAATAAAAAAATTTAATTAATTATTTTTATTTCTATTCATTTATTTCTCAATTATATGTACTATTTATTAAAGGATTTAATTTGATACCTTGATAATATAAAATATTTTATATATCATCATTTAATCAATATTTTTCATGTACATGACTTTTAAAAGAGGATGATAGTCAAATATGTTTTATTGATATGACACTATATAATTAAATAAATATATAAAAAATTTATACTGTCTATGTATCTAAATGAAAATCTTTATTAAATAAATTATTATTTCATTAACCAATTGCAAAAAACATATGAAAATTTTGATGTTGATCATGAAATATTAACAAATTGTAGAAAATAATATTCATTTAATTATATTTCATTAATAATATTACTAAATATTGGGAGGGGGCCCAGATTCGTCCCTGCCTTCATCCATTGTTAACTATTTTTTAAGGTTTTTAATAAAGATTAAAATATTATTAAATTGGGCAAATATTAAAAAAAAGTGGTTTATTCGAATTAAATATTTTTTCTTTGGTTTGATATACTCAATATTTTTCTCTTAAATCTCACATGTTTTCTCTCTCCGCATTAAATAAATATGGGTAAAATTAAAAAAAAATAATTAAATTTTTTTAAAAAACTTCAAATAACAGATAATTTAGGATAAAAAAAATCTTCTAAATAGACAGATAAAAATAGACTAATGCAGTATCTATATTTCATGGGCTCCAAAAAAAAAAAAAAAAGGAGACATTTCTCATAAACAATTGAGTGTTTTCACATGAGTGATTACTACGAAGGTTTAGGTGCGTTGTCTTTCATGCAACTTGGTTATGTGAGTCTTCTGTAATACGCAACGCCGAACGAAAACAAGGAATGCTAATTAGAATCTTTTCATTGCTGAAATGAGGCTTTGCCATCCCTTGCGGTATCAAACTTTTTGGTAAAAGGGCGCTCATTTTTTCCCGTTTACCAAATTTCCATGAAAAACACAAGTCTTATTATCTTTTTCTTAATCGGTGTCCCTAAAAGAGTAACTTCCAAAATTTAATGACAGGTTTCATATTTTAAAAACATGAAAACTCCGATTCCCAGTAAGAAATTTTCCTTTTTGACTATAAAACTCTAATTTTTATATTATTAAAAGAAGAGTCTAATTTTTATACACTAATAGTATAAAATTTCAAGAAAATGCTGCTGATACAAAATGACAACTTATTATAATAGACCTCAAAAAAAAATTACCCATTATAATAACTACTTACTATGATTTAACACTTTCTTAAATTTTTATACTATCAGCACATAAAAATTAAACTCTTAAAAAGAAATAAACAAATACAATTCTCAATTTGTTTTTCTTCCAACTTTTCTAATTGTAAAACTTTAAATAGCGTTCAAAGATGTGATAGGTGTGACTATTTTCGTCTATATAACTAAAGTAGATAACCAAATTGCAAAGAGGATAGCTAAACGATTATTCACCAACGTAAGTATTATTTCTCTCATAAAAAAAATTTAAATAGATTTATTGTGTAGAAAAATTAATCCAAAAAATTCAATTAATTATTTCTATTTCTAGTTTTTATTATTATCATAACTTTATTTTAAAAGCATGTTCATTAAAAGTATATAATTATCAAAAAATATTAATTTATCTGTCAACACACGAGTGTTATATTTAGTTGTTGTTATTATTATTATTATATGAAACACATCAATAGTTGAGTTTAATTTCTATATACCAATAGTTTTTTATCCTGTTATTCAATTATGTATTATCATCAGTAGAAGTGATTAAATCTCATACTCATTGCTTGAAAAGTAATGCAAATAAAATGATTTAATTGGATTATGATGTAACATTGCAGTTTACTAAAATTAAACTCTTAATAGTTATTCACGAATAGATTTTAGACAGATGGGAGGTCTGAGTCCTCTAGTTGAAAAACTATGGACAAAACCTATCCAAAGAGATGTGAAGTGAGAATTCGATCGGAAGACATTCTTTTATATTCTACGAAGAAATTTTGCTTCGTGAGAACATCTTAATTAATCCTTGGTTTTAGGTGTAAAAACAAAAGAGACCAAAGAGAGTGAAAGAAGAGTGAAGGAGACATATATATATATATATATATATATATATATATATATATATAGAGAGAGAGAGAGAGAGACGTATCACATGAGAATCAATCAATCATGACTATTAAATTTTATATAAATTGTCAAGATTAAAATGTAAAGTCACATAACTTTTTTAAATAAGTATATAAACATTTATTGTCATTAATTATCTTTAAATCTTGATTATTCATGCATGTATGATTATACGACGGTTTTACTTTTCATAATAAGCCACATTTCTCATACAGGATTATACCTTTCTCATGTATATATATTCCAGATCGATCATTTAGTATAATGATTCAACGACTTATAAGTGGAGCAAATAATAATATTTGATCGGCGTAATAGTTGTTTGTGAGTATCGAACTGTAGGCTTCTAACTTATTATCTAAACCTTCAAAACCGTCATAGTTGCTGGCATGTTCTAATGCAAATGTAGAAAATATCTTTTCCTAGGCCTCCCTAACATAAACTAATTGTTAGATGAAAGTTTCAAAAAAATATCCTTACACTATTCATTATTCAAGACATTAATTTTATGAATCACTGCATATTATCTTTTAATTTTTCATCTTGGATGCAATAGTTAATATGTTAAATGATGAATAGTATAAAGTCAAACTTTTTCTTCTTTTGTTACCAAAAAAAAAAACTCTTTGTTTAAAAGCATCTCAAAGTTCATCCGTTGACATAAGCTTAAAATGCAATAAGCAATCGAAACAGCATGCTACGTACGGCATATCACGTTGAACTGGCTCTAGACAGTGGTATTTATTTGTCCTATAAGTACAACAACTACAATCAACCAAAGAAAATTGTGTTGTCATTTTGCTGTTTTTGAAAGCCGTGTATGCTGCTGCTTCGTACTTTGGCTATGTACCCCTTTTCTATTTGCTCCCAGCGCAGGTTCTAGGCTGGGATGTTGGGCTTGCTGTGTTGTTTTGTTCCTATCTTTTTGTTTTGTTTTGTTCTCTGTGCTTCCCTCCAATTTGGAGTGTTTGGGCTCTCTCTATCTATAATAATAATAATAATAATAATAAACAAACACAGACGAGAAAAGAAATTTTCATTTACACTCAGAGGAAGAGTCCTCCATAACCCATTCTCACCTTTGGTTTTATTGGATTCAACTATAAGTATAATAAATCTATTACCAATATTTTTCAGTTGTGTTGGGAAAAAAATGAGTTGAAAATAATTGTGAGATCATTGGGTTTATTTTTTCATATCTAGGAGAAGTATATTACTTCGTAAAAATTAATTCCAGTAAAAACTAAAAATATTTAGCTTTTATTTTTATATCTCATATTGATCCTTTTAAACTCATCCTTTTAATATTATTCCTAAATATAAATTAATTCTTTTAAAATCAATTTTTTTAACTTCAATTATTTTAAAAGTAATTCTATTTAAAATCTAAAATGAAAAAGTTTCTGATATAGCCCATAGAAGACGAAATTAGGAGTATGGAAGCCTCACTTCATTTCGTGCAAAACGGGTCCCTTCATAATGGTAATTCTTTTTTTTTCATTTTTTAAAGTAAAAGTATGAGTTATTTAGCCCCAACTCCCCCCCCCAAAAAAAAAAATCAAATCATGAAAAAATTGTTTAAATTTGATTGATCTATTATCTTTTTAAAATTACACTAAAATCATCTTACCCCTGTAACAAGGATAAGGACGATCAAACCAAAGTGAGTGATCGACTAATTGGGATAAAACATGAAACCATCACCATTAATTTACCAGACTCGAGTCAACGACCTGTTGCGACCCTTATCCTCCAGGACAGCATATTTGTAAGGTTTAGGTGATGATTGTGTGTGTGGACAGTTGATTATAATCTTAATTGCTTGTTATGTCTGTTTCTAATTTGATGCTTTTGGAAGAAAAACTTGAAGACAAAAGTTTTGGCAATCCACCCCTTTCTTGTCTTTCTTTTTTGGCAATCCACCCCTTTGTTGTCTTTTGCTTTTTTAACCTTTTTTTTTCTTCTTCTTTTGGCTATGCATGCATATAACGATGAGGTTTTTATTTTGCTTTTGTATGTCCTGTTTTCATTTTGGTGCTTTAGCAGGAAAAATTAAAAATTAAAAACAATGTAGAAGGATTGCTGTTTAGCTATCTAACCCCTTTTATTTTTATTCTTTCATATATATCCATTCATCATATATCATGTTCTGAAAATGCAATTCGTGAAGTTTTAAAGATAGGTTAAACCTTGTGATCATCCAGCAGCACTGAAAGCTGATAGATTTGATGTTGGACCTTATTTATTTCATTAATTATTTCTATTTAATCTATGGGGTCGCTCTCCGTTGTTAGACACCAGAACCATTGACGGTTTTGTTTTACCACTTATATTCGTTCCCTGTTTCACATTTTTTTGGTTGCTGAATGCTCTCCCTTAGCATCAAAGTCACTACTACTAATCCAGGGTTACGGATATTTCTGCCATAATATAATTATTGCTGCTCCTAAAAATTGAAGTCTAAGATCAGCACTCCCTCACTTGCAGACATACAAGATTGCGTGTTTTGGCATCACCATGACGTCATTTTCTTCAATGAACGCAGCAATCAGTAGTAAACTTGCTGTCTCACTCGAACCATTTTCCGGAAGCCATATTTGCCCACTTGTTAGTCTCCATGTTAAAATGGACTATCACAAATATACAATAAAATAAACACTTAATTATGAATATGGTCAGTGTGTGAAAGTCACTTCCGAAACAGAAAAGACCAATATCCATTTCTTATTACAATTATCTAAGTTTATATGACATTTAATTTTAATATAACAACTTGCATGATTCTGAAAATGTCGTGTATTATATTTTAATTAATGCAATACTATTAGAGTCCACAAGAAATTTTTTCTGGTTATTGATCAGAGTAAAGCATCATTAGATGTTGATCACTCGAGAGTGGTTTTTTCATTACCAGAAATTCTGAAAATAACTTGGGCTAGTTTGTTGGGCCCATCAGATGACGTGGAACACCAGAACACTCGCCACGTGATATCGTGGGATGTAGTTGAAGTCGGGCCTACAAGGAGATCACAGGCAACATTGTCAATCCCTCCTCAAGAATGGGACCGAGAATATTGCATTTTTTGATTGCAAGTAAAGCAGCCATGACTCCATTGTGGCAATCAGAATAATCCACAGTAACCCCCAGTCATACCCTTTGATCTTTTTTAACATTTTTATCAATCAACATTTACTTACCCTGAGAGATCGTTTATATATAGTTTTTTGGCCAATATCAGGTTTACCACATTTTATTCTCTTTTCAAAAAACATATATAATCAATGAAACAAAGTGAACAAGTTTAATATGTTTGAATTAGCTGTACATTTGCATGAAATTTTTTTTTTTGTGGATATTCATATTGAAATGATTTGAATTATTTGAATGGTGTTGGCAAAAAAATTATCTTGAATTAGCTGTTTGTAGTATGGGGTTTATGATTTATTTGGTCTATTTTGTAATGTGTTTAGGGCTTTTCTATGTTTGATTCGGTCCTCTTCTTGTGAATTGAGCCGTTTTATCATTATTGAAAAAAAAAAGTCTTGAAGTTATATAATTAATTGTTTAATCACCAAAAAGAAGTATTTGGTTATTTGTGTTTGGTTTAAACGGTAAAAGAGTGAAAAAAGTTTTTCTAATTTACCACATGCTCAAATGTGACGTTGAATTGGATTTTTTTTTTTAATTAATTTTCACCTAAAATCAATTTTCAAAAAATGAGCAGAATTAATTTCGCACTCTCCAAGCTAAATATGATGACAGACAATCACCAAAAAAATATATATATATGATGACAGACACTTGAAAGAATGAATCGAACTGGATTGAAGTCTTACAAAGCTCTTTTTTTTTAAATAAAAAAAATACTCACACTAATATGGATGCTCATAACATTTCTTGTATGTTCATATATATCAACGTCACAAAAATTTGTCCGATACAAAATTCAAAACAGACCAGCCCGATGATTTTGTCATAAATTTAAAAGTTTAATAATTTTGATTATATATAATGAAAAAACAATATTTTTAAAATGAAAATCCCATAACAGACGAAAATTCTCTAGATTATTAGACCGCATTTAAAATATTGAAAATATATTTTTAATACTACGGATGAAAATTTTGTTTATTATATTTACCATTTCATATTTTAAAAATAAAATTTTTATGTTACCGAGGAAAATATCTATCGATAATATTAAAATATCTGACCTTTTTTTAAATTTTTTAACGAAAATAATGGACTATATTTTCTATCAACATTACCCATAGCCTTTTTTTTATTAATATCCCTCCATAATTGTCAACCACGGTTGTACCGAAGAGGGAGGAAGCTTATGTCTAATAGTATAAATGTTACATATGATTTTTTTTATTTAATTTAAAAAATTATAATGTTAATTACAAAACTATACATTTTATTTGTATAATCTTAAGCCGAGTTGGATCAAATCAAAATATATATATATAGCTTCATTCACATTAAAAAAAATACATTAAATTTAGTTTTTGAAACGTTTATATGATTCAAATGTCGAGTTAGGTTTTAAACTTCTCTAGAACATGACAGTGATGGTGCCTCTCAAAGTTAGAATGATTTTGCAGTTTTGTTAACGAGACTTCTTAGATCACTTCAAAAGTAAAAAGTTTTTTTACTTGAAAATCATAAATTTTAATTAAGTTTCCACTATATTAAATGTAACACCCTAACTTTCACCTAATACACTAAGTCGCATTCGGCTAGTTAAATTACGTCTTCGTTTAGAATTTAACTTAGTTTTTCTTTAAAATACAAGTACTAAAAATACGGCTAAATTTTCTTTTGAACTTAAGACTTAAAATGCGAGCGCATGCGCATAGAGACCAACTTCTAAACAAGAAACATAACAACAGGTATACATTACCATAACAATCATAAATAAACTATAAAATAAACATAACATAACTTGTAGTATTATATTATAATCATAACAAAACAATGATGCCCTTATAAATATAAGGACATCTCAAGATACTAGATACATCAAGCAAGGTTAACTACGCTAAACATAATTATAAACAGGTTAGACTAGTCTTCAAGCTTCCATTGCAGATGTATAACTCCTATGCTCGCGCTTCAAGGAAGATCACGAACATCCACATCAATCCGTCTGGAGACGACACGAGAAGTAAAGGCAAAGGGGTGAGAATACTTATACAAGATTCTCTCCACTTAACACAAGTGTCATCGTCGTACCACTTCGGGTTTCATTATGAAAGAGGTATACATGCATAGGTTCAATTTTAATTTCTCAAATCCTATTATCCGAAGTGGGTTCCTTTTAACATAAGTCTCCATGGTATGAATGCAGATATTTTATGTATGCATGGCAATACTTGACATGAAGTATACATAGATAACACATATTAGTTAATCAAAGCATCAATAAAACATGTACATGTGCGTCTTTTACTTTTTCATACTTGAACTTGAGTTTCTTTTATAATTTTTCCATTTTTCCACCCTCATCATGGTCACCAAAATCAACCCAACATGCTGGCCCAGGCGATTTATCATGGTCACCAAAACTCCTAATCACCTATTGCCTAGGAATGAGCTCATCCTAACTAGTTGCTAGATTTATACGGGGTAAAAGAGGGAATCATATTTCTTTCTTGGATCACCCACAACCCTTAACTTGGGAAGTCATAATGGGATCATTTCCACATTATCATATCTTTTATGGATGCAACATGAGCATACAACCTTAGAACCTTATATATCATATCCTTCATTCACATATATTCTCATGCATTTTAAACGTGACATGCCACATCATCACATCATCATGCCACATAACATTTCATACTTAAGATATTAACATAATCACATCATTAAGAATATGCTCATCACTCGCCCTCATACTCACATCACACCTCCTATCTTATGGTGTCTTATGTTCTGCCCTTACGGGTCTTAAACTTATGTTTCAACTATCCTAATACCCATATTACATCTTTACTACACCTAAGAGATCATTACTTATATTTCTCACTAAGATTTAGGCTTACTAAAATTCCATACAGCATTATGCATTTTGGGCAGAAAATTATCTTATGATTACGGGTTTCTAGAATTTCCGTTTTAGACCCTTTTTAAGTCCGTCTTCGCCTAGGCTTTATAATTAACTCCTAAACCAATTATGAGGGATTTCCTACACATTTTCACTAATTATAAACCACTTTCCTTAGTTTTAAGCATGCTGAAACAGAATGCATATCTTGTGCATTTAAGTGTTCTAGAATTCTCATTTTTATCCTTTCAAGTTACTTATTCTTTCTAACTTCTCTAAATCGATCCTTGCTTCACTCAAACATAATTTTACACATTTTAACACCATAAAACAGAATTTATACAGTGGCCAATTGCATCATGCAGAAGAAAAACATAAGCTCATGTAATCACATAATTTCATGATTTAAAAGCATATAAGTTGCTAGTTTCTCTTGGAATCATTTTAATAACTCAAAACTCATTTAGAAACCAATAAATCTCATTGAAATCATAAAAATGTATGCTAGGTCAGTAGCTAAATTATTTAGTTCAAGGAATGAATTTAAAACATAAAACTTTGTTCTTAAAGTTCCTTGAGTACATCTAAGCTTAGAAAAATCCCAAGACTTAGACTATGACACTTATGATTAAATGAACTCATCCAAGTCCATCATCATCATCACAAGGCCGAAATGGCATTCCTTGAAATGCCTCCATTTTCTAAAACTTTATGCAAGATACTTGGGCAAGTCTTTGAGCTCTAGGACATTTAAGTGATGGCATAAACTTAAACATGATATGCACTCATTTTATTCTTCATTAGAAAGTAAAGTGAGAGCATAAAATAAATATGAGATGCAACCTCATTATTATCTTTAAAATTAAGTGATGACTTGAAATATAAACATGAATATGCAAGCTTGAAATTTAAACATGATAATGCAAGTTCATTTATTTATTCTTGAGAGTTTAGTGATGACATCAAAGTAAACATGCTATGCAAGGCATAAATGTAAACATGTGTGCAACTCATTTTATCTTAACTAGAGCTCTTACAAGACTTTAAAGGAATATCATAACCTTAACCCAATATGCATCTTAACAACATAAAGTGAGCTTTAGAGTTCTTAGCACCTAGACCTCAAAGAAGTCTTTGGTTTTGAACTTCATCATCAAGCTCAAAAAAATAGACACAAAGCTCAACACTTTGTCTAAGCAAAATACAAGGACTAAGTCATATTCTTTATTTTATTGCTCATGGGCTTCAATCTAGAGTAAAACTCTTAGAAACCAACTTTAAGGTTGGCAAGGGTAAGCTTAGAGCTCTTTGAAATCATGTGATTAATTTTCTTTAACAAAACTTTTGTGATCTACTTTACATTTTTAGCAAACTTTGTTCAACCAAGGCAAAGGAAACCGAAATCATTTAAGAAAGAAAGGAAAAGAACAGAAAATGAAGCCAAGAAAGAAAGAAACACAAGCATGTATGGTCCAAGACCAAGTTGTTTCAAGCTTTAGAGGTTTCTCACATGACAACAACAAGTCATTATCTTGAAACCTCATCATCAAGCTCATGTTATTTCATAAAATGGCCGAAAATGAAAAAGAAAGAAAGAAAGGAGTTTGAACCAAAAGAAAACTAGAACTTTTCTTAAGGAAAAAAGTAAAACTTGAAAACAAAACCCCTACCTAAGGAAGTCTTGAAGGAAATGAAAGAAAGCTTGGATCCTTGATGAAATGAGAAGACAAAATCTTCTCTTAGATGACAATGAGGATTCGGCCAAGGGAGGACACAAGGAAGGTGGATTTTCCTTGAGAAAGTAAGCTTGGAAATGGTAAGATTAAGTGTTTGAGAGGTGGTTTGAGGTGAGGGAGTGGTGGTTCAAGGTTGTTTGTGGTGGTTTGTGGTGGTGGAAGGATTCTTTGAGGGAAGGAAATAGAAAAGCAAGATGAAGAGAAATTTGAGAGAAAATGCAAGAAAGTGCAAGAAAACTAAACTTGGCAAATGATCTAAAGTGTAGCCAAGTTCTTCCAAGCTTGGTATTTATAGAAAAATGAAACTTTGTGGCTGATTTGGGGAGGGAATGGCTGATGGTTTTCAAGGCCAAGGGAGGAGGAAAATATCTCTTGATTGGTATGGTTGTGAGTATGGGCAAGGTATAATGAGGTATGACTTAAGTATGGTCCAAAGCATGGCTCAAGGCATGGTCTTTGGAGTGAAACAAAACCAACATGTGACATAAATCAAGGGTATGCATTCGACCAGATTTGGGCCAAGGGGAGGATTAATTTGCTTATGTAATTGTGGTTTAGTAATATGTTTAGGTGTTTCTTTGATTAAGGTTTTGGTTAGGAGTTATAAGAAAGTGTTTAGGTAAAGTAATGGCTAATTAAGGTTGTCAAGACTTGATTAGGAGAGTGATCTTACTAGATTAACAATTTAAAATCATTCTTTTGGTCAAATGAGGTATGGGCTCAATTCCTTAATTTAAGGAATTGGAGAGAAAAACTATTCAAGATTCCATGATTAGGAATTTTGAATTAAAGAATGCAATTAGAGTTTATCTAAGCAATTTTAGGTTCTAATTAACCTCAATAAATTATTTTGACTCTAGATTAATTATCGAAATAAATCAATCTTTGATTAGAGCCTAATATTGCTTAGGTTTGCTTAATCGCGTCATTAGGCTCACTGTACACTAGGGGCAAAATGGTAATTTCGCACTAAAACTGGGACCTTCAGACTACATCAAAAACCACTTATAAACATCATTTAAAATCTTTTGGTAAAGTCCATGTAAAGCGATGACAACGGCCACATGGGCGTTTTGGTAATTTCGCGTAAAACTCAAAAATGAGATTCTTCTCTCTATTACCACACACAACACATATAATCCCTTATTAACATCAAAACATCCCCTTGAGATCACCTTATTTCGGGTAAAATGACCTTTTGTACACGGGAAACATTAAATGCATTTAAAACTTTAAAATTCTTCCTTTTAAAACCTTATTAACAGGTGACAAGACCCGTAGTAAGGAGAGTAGGATAATATGTGTTAGTTGAAGTAAGTTAGAACTTAAAGTTTGTTAGAAGAGTTAGTTACATTCTTAGCCACTCATTTACTTGTATATAAACTCAACAATATCTATATCATTAATTCAATCAATCATAATGACAACATTCAGATTTCATTATCTCTAATATCTCTCCTCTCTCTACTTTCTTTTTCTCAACCTAGCCCTAATACCTATGGTATCAAATCTAAGGTTCTAATCACCATGACTTATTCCACAAACCTCACAAAATTCATCTTCTATAGTGCCATAACCATTCTCAAGTCCGTCTCGCAAAATTGGATAAAGAAAATTCTTACCATGGAAGGCGTATGTCAAAGCTACGGTTGAAGGATATGATTTGTTGAATCACATTCTTGGAAAGGAAATACCAAGGAAGTTCTTGTCACAACAAGATCAAGATCTCGCGTTGTGAATCCAAAATATCAAAAATGGAAGAAGCAAGATGCCTTGAAGTCTTGGTTATTGTCCTCCATGATGAAGGTCACAACTCGAATGGTTGGATGTGAGCTTCGCATCACATATTGAAAAGGTTAGAAACCTACTTTGCTTCAAATCAGCTAGAGTTCATCGTTAAAGAACAAGCTCGGAAATCTTAAGATACGATTATTTGCTTGAAGTAAAGAAAGTTGTTGATACTTTAATCTCATTGGTGAAATTGTGAGTGATGCAGGTCATGTGGAGGAGATTCTGAATGGATTGCCTGAAGAATATCCAGCCTCATCATAACAATGATCTCAAGCTTTCAATTGGAAAATTAGAAGCACTTTTAATGGCACAAGAAGAGTTGATTGAGAAGTATCAGAAATTAGTCATCACGATAATGTAGCTCAATACAACTCTCAATATTCTTTAAAGAAGGAGGAAAAGGCAGATCTGGTCAATTTGGATCCTTCCTCAGAGGAGGTAAATCCTTTTATTCTTCCAATCGCCTAAGTGTCAAGTCTACAAGCTAGGTCACACGCATTAAAGTGCTGGTCTGGTTTGACTTGAACTATGGAAGTCAAGCTTAAGGTTAAACTTCACAAATGGAGAGAACTTCTCGAAACCAAGAGCTAACCTCACCATTGCTACACCTAGCACATTGCAAGATCAAAATTGGTATCCTAATTTGGTGCTACACACCACATGGCACTTGATCCACTTAATCTCATGGAGAAGCAAGATTATTCATCCTGACCAAGTACTTGTTGGTAATGGTTCTAGCCTATTAATCATGTTGAAAATGCTAGATTTAACTTAGATCTAAGTAATTTCACCTTTAGGTTGAATAACATGCTACATGTCCCTAACTTAACCAAAAATCTTCTTAGTGTACATCAATTTACTAAGGATAATAATTGTTTTCTTGAATTTCATCCTTATAATTGTTATGCCAAATCTAGGGAACCAAGGAGACTATTCTCCAAGGCTCACATAGAAATGGCTTATACAAGTTTCACAACTTTCATCCCAAAATAAAACCTGCCTTCTAGTCAATTGTTGCACCTGAATTCAGAGTTTGCACTCTAGCACTCTAAACTTGGTCATCCTTCTCTAATTGTAGTATCTAGAGTTTTGAAGGCCACATTTCTTTCCTGAAAAGTTCCTCTATGGTTCTTGTTGCTTAGGAAAGTTACATCAACTCCCATTTCCTATTTCTCAATGTTTACAATAAACCATTGGACCTTGTATATCCTGATATTTAGGGCCAACCCAGTTTCTTCAATAAAAGGAGTGTGTTGCTATGTTCATTTCATTTATGCTTACTCTAAGTACACTTGGTTATACTTAATTCAATCTAAATCTGAAATTGGATATGTTTTTAGTACTTTCCAACATATGGTAGAATTGCAATTAGGAACCAAAATTAAATCTATTCAAAGTGATAATGCATGGAATTTGTGAGTTTGTCCAACCATTCCAGGCTCAAGGCATTGTATACAAGTTCTCTTGTCCCACATCCATCAACAAAATGGAGTAGCTGAGAGGAAACATAGGCATATAGTTGATATGTGATTGTCCATGTTAGCTAAAGCCTCAATGCCCCTCAAATATTGGGGTGATGCCTTTCTCATTGTAGCACAACTCATCAACTCCCTACCCATTCCATTTAAATAACACTTCACCTACACAAAAGCTGTTTGGCACTTTTCCCCTTATTTGACCTTCAAAAGGTTCGATTGCCTATGTTTTCCTTACACAGACCATATAACAAACATAAACTAGAGTTTAGGTCAACACCTTGTGTTTTTCTTGGCTATGGGCTGCAACACAAAGGTTACCGATGTCTACTAGCAATGGTAAGATCATCATTAGCAGACATGTTGTCTTTGATGAGTACCAATTTCCCTTCAAACTGGTTTTTGTTCAGTTCCTACACTTACCCCAATGAACCACCCCAATCCATACAATCCAGCCTCATAAGCTAGCCCCTATAGTAATTTCTCACCAACAAATTGCTCAGACCTCCCTTGCCCCTAATGACATCCTACCAACCAACAACCTCCTTACCCTAACAACCTCAACAAGTGCAAAAATTAGCCCAAGCTCCCATTAATACTCACCCAATGATCGCAAGAGCAAAACAAGGGATTTACAAACCCAAAGCTCTCATAGCCAACCTTGAGCCCAACTCAGTCAAACAAGCTCTTAGCCATGGATGAGGAGTATAGTGCCCTCATGAAGAACAATACTTGGTAAATTGTACCCTTACCAGGCAAATAGCCTATAGGTAGTAAGTGGGTTTTTAAAGTGAAACATAATCCTGATGGATCACTATAGAAGTATAAAGCCAGGCTTGTTGCACAAAGTTTCCGCCAAAAGCCAGGCTTTGATTACATTGAAACCTTCAGTCCAATGATCAAACCAACCTTCATTAGGTTAATCTTGTCCCTAACCATAACTAACTCTTAGTGCATTGGAGTTGGATGTGAATAATGCCTTTTTAAATGGAGATTTAGTTGAAGATATGTACATGAAATAGCCTCAAGGATATGAAATAAGGGACAGTTATGTTGTTTGCAAACTTACCAAGGCCTTATCAGCCTCAAATAGGCTCCAAGGCCTGGTTCAACACATCAAGCTCTATAAGGCTAGGATTCTTAGGCACCAAATCTAATGCTTCTCTCTATCGAAGTAACTCCTCAGCCTCCACTTATGTGCTCGTTACGTAGATGACATCATAATCATAGGCAACTCTCCTACATAAATTTCTGGTCTCATTTAGCATTTAAACACATCATTTGCCTCAAAAGACATGGGCAACCTTCACTATTTTCTTAGTGTTGAAGTCACACATACAACAGATAGTGGGCTTCTACTCTTACAATCCAAATACATTCCTGATTTGTTGAAAAAAGCAAACATGGATAGCTACAAACTTTATGCCACTCCAATTCCTTCCTCTTTGAAACTATTGCTAGTGGTAGCATAACATTTTTTGATCCTCCATTATACAAAACGGTAGTAGGCAACCTCCAATACCTCACAATTACTAGGCCTGAATTAGCATGCTGCATTAATAAGGTTTGCCAGTTCATGCAACCCCCTTGACAGTTATTTGAAGGTGGTTAAGAGGATCCTAGATATCTCCAAAGGACTCTCTTCATGGCTTACACTTTAGAAAAGCCTCCAATCCAACAATTACGGCCTACACAAACTCTGAATGGGGTTCGAATCTAGATAAGAGGAAATCCACAAGTGGTTTCTGTGTCTTTCATGGCCCCGATCTCATTTCCTGGTCATCTAGGAAGCGCATGCAATTTCAAGAAGTAGTACATACAGAGTTTCAAGGATTGGCATCATCAGGACTGTTCTGGATTCTCAATCTCCTCAGGAATTGCATGTTCCCCTTCCTGTCACACCTAAGGTGTCCTGTGACAATCTAAGCAACTTATGACCCCAACCCCATTCTTCATTCCAAGTCTAAGCATTTTGAATTGGATTTGTATTTTGTTAGAGATCATGTTGCAAAAGGTCATGTTCAAGTCTCGTATACCTCCTGAGCACAGGTGGAGACATTTTTACAAAACCTATCTCTTCCTTCTGTTTATCAAGTTCAAGAAACTCAAAGTTGATAAGCAAACCCTGAGTTTGAAGGGGGATGTAAGGAGAGTAGGATAATGTGTTAGTTGAAGTAAGTTAGAGCTATTAAAGTCTGTTAGAAAAGTTAGTTACGTTCTCAACCACTCATTCACTTGTATATAAACTCAACAGTATTTGTATCATTAATTCAATCAATCATAATCACAATATTCGGATTTCGCTCTCTGATTTCTTCTCCTTCTCTCTTTTCTCCTTTTCTCAACCTAGCCTTGAGACCTTCACTCATTAACGAAACTCGTTGCTTAATGTAGGTCACTTTTATCATTAACTGCAATAGTTGACAAAAGTTCCTTCAGATTGAAATTTAGGGTCTCTCATTTAGTGAACCTCCCAAGTCCAAACTATCGCGCAAGTTATTGCAATTAATATCTCTATTCTTTATTTATAGTCGCTTTTAAAAAATTGTGCAATTTTGATACATTAAAAAATTATTGTATCAATAGTTTAGAATTGTAACTGGTATATTAACCTTTTAATGTTTTTAAGAGTGACTATTGATGACGAATGAAGGGAATTCAGCACTAATTTTCATTTCCTTTCTCTATGTTTTCACGAATTGATTGCGTGGATTTGAACATGTCGTACGCATTAATTACATGTTTTTAGGCTCAGAGCTTGATTCCTGAAGTCATGCGATACAATTGATTTACAAACTCACTTGCCGCAAAGTTTGAATATGTGTGCGGGTTTACACACAAATCAGGAAAGTTAAGCGCGTAGCAGGAATTCTTAAAAAAATTAAAGTTGCTTGTAAGATAGGAGTAACTCCAAATCCTTCTATTAAATATTCCTACAAACTAAATTAAGTAAATATTACTTTCTTCATTTTATAATAATTGATAATTTTTTATTTTTTGATATTTCAAAATATCTGTCTATTTAGACTATATAGATAGTGTTAATTTTTTTTCATTTATACCTTTAGCATTAATATATTAGTTAAATAATCAACATATTTATCAAGATGAATAATAATGACTTTATAAAAATAGTTTTATTAACTCGTATAATTTTCTATATTTATCAAAAAAATTTTATTTTTCTTAATATATGTATTATTTAATTTTTAATAATTATTATGAAATAAAAGAAGTACTCATTCTTAAGTTTTTAAGACATTGATTGTATTTATATTTTTATTTATTTTAATATTAAGAGGATTTGTAGGGAGTTTTTTAGGGGATACAGCAAAACCCATACGATATAGAGTTGGAGACAAATCGTACTTAATTCAAAAAGTCAGGCCAATTGTCCTTTTACTTCATCCATCAAATCACCGCTATAGATTGGTTTAAGAGAAAATTAAAAAGAAAAAGGGCTTATCTAAGAAAGTAAAAACGGAAAATTTCGATTCATTAAATACATTCAATGCGGAAATTTTTTTTAAAGAGTACTGTATATATTTTTTCACAAAAGAATTATACTTTAGGTTCTTCGACAAGTGCTCTAAGGGCATTGATTAACTTTATTTTTATTGTTTACTTCTTCTGATCCATTTCAATTTATTTATCAAGTTTTTGATATTTTTTATTTAAAATATTTGTTCATTTCTAATATCAAGATAATCCTAAAAAGTGTATCAAATTAAATTTAAGTTTATATCCGGCCTAATAAACTTCAAATCATGATGACTATCAAACTGGTCGATGAGTCATAAATACCGTAATTGGTTTTAAAATCCTCTATACTAACATTATATTAAAATTGATATATATTGCTAATCTCAATCAGCTTGAATAATTAAGTTTGCTTAAAATTTATTTTAAACCATTATTTCCTTGCATAGATTATTTCAGCACGCCTTTCCTTGGTAATGGACTAATGGTCTAAGAGCTCACATCTAAAGTCTTGATGTTGCTTTTGACTATCGTTGGCGATCGATCGATGCTTACGCGAATTAATGACCGAAAGAAAATGTTGCACTTACGACCATTAATTTATTAATCCATGTGCACAAACAGTCAAATTTCAATCAGAATAGTCATTTGTTTGATACGAAGAAGAATGAGCTATTTTTAACTCCATATATTGCATTCAAGTCAGCGAAATCTGTATCTAGAATGACAGCCAGTATCTACCAGGGCGAAGATGTCGTTGTCGTGTTCGGTGAAGTCTCATTAGCTACCCCTTGTGTTCATCCTCAAATTAAACTTAATTGTTATATTTTTCTTAATTATTTTCCTATTAAAAAGATTTGCTGTCGCTTTGCCCGCTTTCTTACAATGAAGGTTAGCTATTCCTTACATTTTCATGCGAGCATATTATATATATCAAACAATACTGTACCATTTTTTTTTGACGTGAAATAATACTATTTAAACACTAATTAGAGGCAAATTGAAATCATTTTTACCAATACGAGTTTGACGTTTCGCGTAGCCACAGTTGCCAGCATTTATTATTTACTTGTACTATAAGTCGGTCATTAATTAGTTTGATTTCAATAAGCAAAGGGCATAGATATCTTGTGTTTAGATATACTCAAAATGTTTGTAAAGTGAAAAATTAATTATCCTTAAATTAATAATTTATATTTTTTATATTTTTTATTAATAGTCACTCTTAAAAAATTATATAATTTAGATACATTAAAAAGTTAACATATGTATTTGACTATAAATTTTATAGTCAAATACATTAATTTTTCAATATACTTAAATTGCACAATTTCTTGAGAACGATTATTAATAAAGAATGAAAGTAGTGACATTTTGTATGGATTTTAGCAAATGATTTGTGAGATAGTATGAGAGTAGTTATTGTCACTCCCATTTATCTAATGTCATTCTCTATTAATTACTTACACTAACATTATTATTCCTAAAATGCCCTCAAAGATATCTTCTAATTTCCTCACAAAATTGAAACTTTGCTATTCCTAATAATGCAAGTATACCATTGGGTCTTTTGTTAGGAAAGTTTATTGATTCAATTATTTGCTTTGCACATGTGTGATTACTTTAAGAGTCATTTTAGTTAGGAGAATAATTTCAGTTTATAAGTTTAATTTTATTACCACAATTATTACTGTGTGATTCCTAGCTTTTCTCTCTATTACTCTGAGTGGCTAGCTATGAAGAATAGATGAATATTATTATTTTTTATTTTTTTTTATAAAAGATGAATTTTTTTTTTTTGGGTTTAAGAATATTATTGTTTTGATCATTTGCTATACGTTAATTGTTTCCCAGTGGGTTTCTCATGTTTGAACTCTTATCAAGTGTAGTCTTAAATTGCATTCACATGTAGAATTCACTCCGCTATGTCATGGCCCATTAATAATGAAAGGGACAAGATGAATATTTGATTTAAGTAGAGAGGGCATCCCCATTTTCTTAATTTTGAAAATAAAAAGGTGGAAAATAATAAAAATAACTTGAGCACATTTAATGAACAATGTAAACATATGTAATTAATACGGACTAATATTAGATAAATAGGGTTGGCAATATGGTGCTAGTTATTCCTGACTTTGTCAGTCTTCAAGCATCAATCATCACTATATAGTTAGTCCAAATTAAATCTAGATATTTCTTTATAGTTTCAATGGTTCAATGAGTTTGAATGGACAACAAGTTAAGGATATGTTTGGTTTTAATTTTTAGTTTTTTATTTCTTAAAATTTTATTAAAAAAAAACTAAAAAATGAAAATAAAAATTGAAAGTTAAATTTTACAGTTTTTATAATTTTTAATATTTTTTTTCATAAAATCTAAAAATTGAAGACGAACACTTGAAATCGATTACCAAACAGAAAGCCTTTTAGAGGCACGTGGTATACGTGTTGCTCTTCAAAATACAATGGGCAGCGTTAAAAGCGCATGTATGTTCCGACAAGTTCCTCTCACAAGTCTCAACTCCCCACTAAAAGGCCATACCTGTTGTGTGGAAAAATACTTGTATCCACCCGGAGGAAATGTTTTTTCTTCCTTCCAGCGCAAACACATGTGAGATGAGAGAGAAGAGATAATAAAAAGTTAGATGAGTGATGGTATGATTTCATAGAGGAAGAATGCATTTCCTCCTGGAGGAGGAGGAGGATAGAACTTCTCTGTTGTGTGTTGTTACTAATTGAGATAAGTCGTCTCTTCACACTGAATATTTAATTGCAATTATTACACTTCAAGCATGCCGGTCGAAATAAGAGGCAGGGCTTGCGTCTATGATCAGATCTTATTTCTAAGGCTCCAATTCCTCATCCTCTACGAAACTGGGAGCCAATCGGATTGCATGCCTATTATAATTAAGATCCAAAACTTGTACGTACCAACGGTCATCTAAACGATCTAGTAACACCCACGTCTCTGGATTTTTCTCCTCTAGATACTCCCTCCATTATATTTCATCTGAAATGTTTTTATTTTTATTTTTAATATTTAATATTTCCTTGATGTTGAGTTTGAACAGAAAAATCAAATTAAAAGTCATCGTCACCATTGATTTGTGGATAATTTAAGTTGTAACTAAACACCAGATTAATGTCAAGTGGAAGTAACGGCGACTGATCAGAGACATACACCTGGGTTAATTTTATCTATATCTGACGAAATTGATGGGCTCCAGTTGCATAAGTTGCTGCCGACATTGCACATTGACCTTATCATAAGAAATAAATTAAACAGAACTTGAAACGTGCTCAACTTTAACATGAATTAAGAATTTAAGATAGTAATCTAAGGATATGTATGTTGGTTTGGATTTTGAGGGGTTACAATATTACACTACAATCCTTTCTTCCTCTTATATTCTTTCAAAAATCCTAACTCACAAATGTATCATAATAGAATGAGCTTATATGGATAATGATTCATTTATTCTAATAGTAAGTTATGTTACACCTATTTCATTAGGTACCTTTTTACATACATGAAATTTTACCAATCCAATTGTTGAATTAAAAGTTCTATAAAGTAGATTAATTCTATAAAATTTCATAAATTTTTTTTGAAAAATTGATACTTAATCTTTTCATTTTATTTTGATATACAATACATTTTTAAAATATAAATAATAAATACCATCCATAGATTACATTACTTATTGCTTTTCAATTTTTCTTAAATGTGGCATGCTTAATAATCATTATAATATCATACAATTCAACAATCAAATTGATTAAATTCTATATCTATTAAAAAATGATTGAATGGAGTAAATACACAATAGAGATAAAGAGCGAGAAGTTAATTCATCTTATTTTTGCATTTCCCTCAAAACCTATCATCCAAACCAAGCGTAAGTGTTATACAAGACAGGACCAATGGTGGTCCTTGTGACCAAACAGAAAAAAATTGCCAGTTTCCAATTTGATTGATGAGTGATGCGTGCACTTTTTGCTCTTTCTTTTCTGGGGCTCATGTATTGTCATTGGGGTGTATTTTCAAGCAAGTTAGGAAGTTGGCCCGGGGCAGAGTCCAAGCATATTATAGCGACCCCTAGGCCTAGCTACCCTCACGGCCGGAATATTAATTCATGGAAGGACAGCCTCGCCTTTGTCCAATGGTCTTCGCGTCTCATATTGGACGGCCCACTTAACATGACGGTGAAATTGACCCCGAGCTAGCGATTCTAAATAGAAATTTGGGATGTGATCTATGATATAACCAAATTTTCATTGAATCATAATATATATATATATATATATATATATACGTAATAATAATCATGATAATATTCTGTTAAAACAGTGGAAGCAAAAAAAATGATCAACATAAAATATTTAACATGGTTTGAACTCAACTCAATAGCCACGACTTACAAGCAATTTACTAATTTTCTAAAAAAAAAAACTTCAGAACTAACAATCTCTCATAAACTCAAAATTTCAGTACACTCAATCTCACAAAGTAATATTTTTCGCTTACAAAAAACACTTACAAATATTCTCCACCTAATAAAATCTCACTCACACAAATCAATC
Source organism: Dalbergia oliveri (assembly GCA_030441495.1). Lineage (NCBI taxonomy): Eukaryota > Viridiplantae > Streptophyta > Magnoliopsida > Fabales > Fabaceae > Dalbergia > Dalbergia oliveri. The sequence goes on from JAMLFY010000004.1 coordinate 7,678,760, forward strand.
TTTCTCTCAAATGTGATGCTTACACACTCTAATTTCTTATAACTGTTGCGACGCAAGCTACATGAACTGAGAGACAAACAACCTTTTCATATTAAAGTGATACACACGATAAATCACGTGCATAACACCAAAGGGGCCTTATTATTAGTTTTTTTTTTCAATTGAGCTTAAAAAAAAAAGCCAATCCAAGACAATAAACCCAATAATCTTTATCTTGACTTGCGATTGGAACAAATTGTATATGTCAGTAACAAGAGCCGAAAGGTCTTGTCAAAGGACTAGCAAATGTTACCTTTTTCTTTAGCACATACACACACTTTGCCTTCTCCACATTCCTATATACTTGGTTATTGCATTTATTCACAACAGTTTTCCCTATCAACTTATACAAGTTACCAAGAGTCTTATTACCTTTCATTGTCTTCAAAGATCCTCTGGTAACTTGTATTACTCCATCTCTTGCAGAATGTCCATAGCCCAACGCATCAAATCTACCCAAAGAAATCAAATATCTTTCAAGTACAAGTACATACCTCACATTACCAAGTGTTTGCACACAACCATTATGCATTTTAATTTTCACAGTACCCTTTCCAACAATATCAGACAGTCCTCATTAACCAATCTCACAACCTCATCATCACAAGCATCAAAAGTATCAAACCATTCCTTCTTGCAACAAACATGATTAGAATAGGCAGAATCTAAAAGACGCCATCACTATAAACACCTTTCTCCTCTTCAACCATCATCACATCGGTTTCATAATTGGAATAATCTTCCAGCCTACGACATCTTCAAACTTCTCTTTTCCTTTTCCTTTACTCCTTTCAAATTCTTCCATATCTGCTTTCAATTTCCTGTAATAAAATTTAGTATGGACCATCTCATGACAATAATAACATTATTTGTTTTTATAATCCAGTCTTGATAGGAGACCTAATCTCTTATCTCTCCAAAATTACCACCATGAGACATACTTCTTCCACGACTAGTTCTAGCAACAAAGACACTTTATTGGGGTTGATCATTCGATCTTTTCAATTTTTCATTCTCTAATAACACAACAATCACATCATCAACTTCCAAAGTATCTTTTCCAACTAGAAATGTGGTTATTACATTATCATAATTATTTGGAAGAGATGATAATAACAACGTGTTTTATCTTCATCATCAATTTTCACACCAATACTAGCTAACTATGTAACCAATCTTGTAAAATAATTCATATGATCTGTAATGTCAGCACCAACATCCATCTTCAACTGATATAATTCTTTCTTTAAAAATAGACGATTGGTAGGAGATTTAGACATATACATGTTCTTTAATTTCTTTCATAAGTCAACAGCAGAGGTTTAATTCAGAACATTAAACTTTACCTCAAGAGCTAGGCTCAGGCGAATGATCCTCAGTTTCATCTCTATCTCTTCCTATTCTTCATCTGACATTTTTTCAGGCTTTTTCTCTTTCCCATTCAAAGCTTTAGCTAGCCCCTGCTCACTAGAATATCTTTAATATTCTCTCCATAGACTAAAATTATTTTTTCCATCAAAGAGCTTCATCTTAAATTTGCTCATTGAACTTTGCATCTTTGCCATAAAAAAAATACTAGAAGCAGGATCAGAACCTACTTTGATACCACCGTTGAAAAGCAAAAGCAAAAAAAATGATCAACGCAAAATATTTAACGTGGTTCCCTGACTGCCATTGACTTCACAAGCAATTCACTAATTTTCTAGGAAAAAAAAATACTTCAGAACTAACAATTTCTCACAAACCCAAAATCCCAGTACACTCAATTTCACAAAGCAATATTTTTCACTCAGAAAACACTCACAAATATTCTCCACCTAATAAAATCTCACTCAAATAAATCAATCTTTCTCCCAAATGTGATGCTCACACACTCTAATTTCTTATCACTGTTGCAGTGCAAGCTACACGAACTAAGAAACGAACAACCTTTTCTTTTTAAAGCGATAGACATGATAAGTCACGTGCATAACACCAAAGGGACCTTATTATTTGTTTTTTTTTTTTCAAATGGGCTTAAAAAAAAAGCCAATCCAAGGCAATAAACCCAACATATTCAGTCTGCTTAACACTACCAAAGCCACTAATAATATGGTATGTGTTTAGCGTGTGAAAATCTCTAAATCACAGTTGCAACAACAACTTATCTATTACAGTTGTTGTTCAAACTATACTTTTTGAAGTTGTTAATGTGAAACCAAATGTGTTAGTGTGTTACAAGTCTAAAAGATATTAGTATGGCTTTGTTCGTGTTAAGTGGGATTGTGTGCTTTGAGAGTTGAGTTGAGAACCACCAGACCACTACAGCGCTGAGACAAAACCAATCATTTGACATTTGAAAAGGGGAATTTCATTCATATGGACACATCTAAGGCACTAAATAAAATCTAAGGGACAAGCGAACACCACCACCAGTGTATTTTCTCCATTAATTATTTTGTCCTCAATAGTCTTCTAACATGTTTGGTTTTGTGTCTCTAGAATTGATTCTACGTAGAATTTATTCTATTAGAATTGATTTAATGAGAATAGACTTTAAAGTAAAATAATTTATATTTGGTGGTTCCATTAGAATTGATTCTAATAAAAAAACAATAAATCTTCACTTCTCCTAGAATCAATTCTAGAGGCAAGAGTTGATTTTGAAATTTAAAAACCAAACAGCTTAAAAAACTTGCAGAATCAATTTTAGAGAGTTCAAAATCAATTCTAATCCATCCAAATGTGAATCCAAACATGCTATTCATCGCGCAGCCGTAACTAGCATAGTTGACCTTTATAATTGTTGAAATCCATGGTAACCAAAAAGGGAGAGAAATAATTGATAATCGTAAAAAATGAGCACCCAACTCATCATCTTACATGGAACCTGTTGAATCCACATCGTTTGTTATACGAGACTTTTAAACACCAATCATATATCCGAAGTTTAGCAACCATTGATGATGCAGTATATATACTATAACTCATTTGGCCTTGTACCATAGATAGTCTATGATCATAACCTTGTGACGCGCACTGAGAGTAACCGATCCATGACCACAAAAATAGTTATTGATCCGAAATTTAAATATCTCAATGACTCACAAAGATAATATATGATAACTCATCACATATGATTATTTCCGCCACTAGGCCAATTTCGCAGATCTTTTGCCAATACATGTATATATTAGCAAGAAAATTAAACCTTGATTTTTGACATCATCTCCACACGTAATGTGGTCCTACCATTAATCAGGTCATTTGTATGTTATAAATAATTTCCCACTTACATAGTGGCCATTTCATTTTAAACAGATACGCGCGATCTGTATCCATGTTTAACTAATCGAATCCCGGCAGGCTTGGGTGCTGCGCGTTTCCATTAACGGTTCCGAGGGAAGTCAATAACTAACAAATAAAGGAATTGCGCAGTATTAAGTGTTTTGACATATCAGGTGTCCAAGGTACGGAGGAAGTGGACAGATAAATTAGTGCTCTAATGTCACTATTCTCAAGTGCACTGTTGTAGCACCCGGAGAGCGGTTCAGTAAAAATAGAGGTGGAAAATTTGCATTGGAAGGCAAATCACATTTCTAAATCATCTTCGTGGCCTAGCTCTAGTGATATGCATCATCGAGCATAGATCTTAGGTCCTTGTTAATTTTGTCAAGGCGAGTGATGAACAAGAGAGTTGTCCTATATATATATATATGACAATTGTTTGGCAGAAGATGCTCATGCTGGCAAAGATTGTTGGAGTTTTAAGTAAGAGGAGAAATCTAACATTGGTTGGATTAAGTGAAGAGTACATGGTTCCCATATACTCATTATTATATTATGGTTTCCTCACTTAATCAGTTAATTTGAATCTCCCCCTTGTTCAGCTAATATTTTCATAATAATGATATATTTGGTTGGAGAGTAAAAAATGAAAAGAAAATTTTCATGGACTTGCTCCATTTGCACGTGCTGAATGTTCTTTGTTTTCATCTCGTTTTAATAAAGTTCTAAAGAGTTCGTTAATTATGAACCAAGTAAATTAGTAAACTCTGAAATTAAGTTTTGCCATTAATGGTCAAAGTTTTTGTTTATTCTTTTTGGACTGTGGGGTGGGTGGGGTTGGGTTCCTGAAATGATCCACGTATGTGGGGTGGCTGCAAATGTGTTGTAACTTTTAATTCAAATACTACTTCGGGTCACCACAAAAGATAAATCTTCTTTGGGCTTAACGAGTCAGATTCTGGACCCGAAGGCAATTAGATGTCCAATTCATTTGTTTTTGGTCATGATGTCCAACTCTTTGTGGTTGCAAATTAAATAGGATATTCACCTGCTATTGGGCCTTCCATAAATGAATATTGGGCCTTTGCGTGGCTCAGGGGATTAGCCTACTATAACATTAGCAACAAAAAGACCCAAAACAAAAATTGGTATTTATTGTTATTGAGGTTACTGAAAAAATTCGTCAATATTGACAAGAAATGCATATTAAAAAGGATATTCACCTACTATTGGGCCTGTGCTTGGCTTAGGGGATTAGCCAACTGTAACATATACAACAAAAAAGAATAAAGACCCAAAACAAAAATAGATATTTATCGTTTTTGATGTTAATGAACACTATATTCATTAATATTGACAAGAAAAAGACATATATTCATTGAACAAAATATATATTCCAAAAATTGAACTAAAAATTGAATTGATGAGATATTTAATTTATAGTTGAGTTATACTTAAATTATATTTAAATATATTTTCAACCCAAAAATAAAATTGATTCATTATCTAATCAGTTTATTTAATTCAGTCTCATTTTTTAAAATATTTTGAACTCTTATTCCACAGCCAAGAATTCAGCACGCGAAGTAAACATTTATAGTCAGTGGTTTTGTTGATTATTTATACCTTCGAAATAGAAAAGGAAAACGGAAAACCGGTGTTTTCAGTTGATGCACATCTTAGAACTTTGTCTTGCACAGGACGTTAATGGTTGAATATTTTTTGGTAGGGAAAATTAATTGCCGAAGATACATTTGTCCACGTAGGTTTCAAGATTCTATATATGTTGTACAATGTCCATAATGGTATTTACCATTTATGTGTGTGTGCAGCTGCATTCAACAAGCACTTATGATTTGTTTGTATTAGAAAAGAAAATAAGAAGAAAGAAAATGGAGAAAAGAAAAAATAGAGAGAAAAATATGTTTTCTTTTCATTGATTTGATGAAGAAAAAAAAAAGAAGATAGAAAAGAGAGAACATGTGAATTGACATACATATCTTATTATATGAAAAATGTAAATAAAATATATTATTATAATATGGTTTTAAATATCATTTCACTACTTTATCTCTTCAGTCTTCATCCACGGTTTTCTGCTCATGAGAGGAGGGAAAAAGATTTGCTAGTTCCTACAAGTAATGGTTTCCTTCCTGTCATGTTTTTGGCTGAATCAGGAGAAGAGAGTAAAATTATCATATTTTCTACTTCCATTTTAATGTGTTTCTCTTGATCCAAACCATATGTTATAATTCTGCTTAATAAATAATGTATAGGTTTTATGACTTTATTATCCTGCTACATCTCTACCTATATAAATAAACTAGCTTCTTTGGCTTTATTGGATAGAAATTATCTCTAAGGAATATTTCATCAGCCCATATATACCCCCAACAAGTGCAACTGTATACCTCAAAATAATAGTACCTATTTAATAATTTCACATAATTTTTTTTGGCCGATAATAATTTCACATGACTTTTTTTGGTAAAAAATTTCACATGATTTTCGTTTTTTGTGGGGGAAGGATGCGGACACTTCTGTGTACCCCCCAAACCATTGACAATCTTTGTACAAGTCCAACAGCTAAACGAGTAGCTGAGTCTGAACTGTGTTTGGGCTTTCTAGTTTTTAATTTCTTCTACACTCCAAAAAGAGAGTCTTTAATGTCTTCCTATTGAACTTGCTTCTTTATATTTAGGCCTGAACATTGAACACCACTCTTATTTGAATATAAACAGACTACACCACTCAGACCAAAAAACTGACTATACTCCCACTTCTATTTCTTGATTCTTTAAAAATTCTCCTCTTAAAATCTTAATCAAAAGGTCAAGAACATCTATTTTCATTTTTAACCAAAAAAAAGGTCTGGGATGAAATGAGAACGTAAAACCCAAAGAGCAGGATCATAAAACAAACGCAATGGTTAAAAAGGGGGAGTGGCTATTGATACTTCTTTTTGCCTATTGTCACTCCCATTTAATTAATCTTTTGTGTAATGTTCTAAAATATTCTTTTTCTTTCATGATTATATTAATAATATATTATTCCTTTAAAATTAATAAGATTCACAATTATTAATATTTTAATTTTTTAAATATTTTATTATTTATGCTTTTGCAATATTCTATTTTATGAAGAATAGTTTATTTTTTACTACTTTTCTCATATAACATATAAAATTTAATTTTTCACATAAAAAACACAAGAAAAGTATATAAATGTGTTATGGAACAAATGTTAAATTTGTATTTTTATTAAAGTTTTAAATTTTTTGTTTTTATTTTTTAAAGTTACATAACATCATACATTGAGTTAGCTACTTATTTAATAATTATGTACAAATAAAATAGAAGTTTATATTAATTTTTAATGATATATTATCATATAATTTAAACTATTATGGCACTATACGAGACGTCAAAATCATTCAATAATAATAAAAAATTATTATTAGATAACCATATAACTTTTAATTAAACTTCAAAATTTTATTAATAATTATTTTTATTCAAATTTTATTATGTAAATAATAATTTAGATAGCTTATTTTCATTCATATAAGATCCATAGAATAGTAAAATAGGAAAGTATACTGTTATCCTCAAAAGTATACAAAATTTAATTTGATTTACAAAGTAATTTTTAGAACAAGTGAATAATTTTTCCAATGAAGATCAAGACAATCGATTTGTAATAAAATTATATTTTTTTATGTTAATAGTTAAATTTATATGTTATCAAAAATAAATTTTTTTTCATAAAATAGAATATAACAAAAGCTCAAATAATAAAATATTTTAAAAATTCAAATATAAATAATTGTGAGTTTAATTAATATTAAAGGAATAATAGATTATTAGTTTAATAATAAAAAAATATAATAGAGAATATTTTAGAACAATTACATGAGAACCTAGTTGAGTGGGAGTTACAATGGGCAAAAAGGAGTGGCTAAAAAAGGTTGGGTAAAGATTGGCATAATTGCTGCAACGTAAAATGTAGATATTAGAGAAACATAGCCTTTTCTTTTTCCCTAGAGCAATGTCACAAAGCAAAGTAGAAAGAAATTAAAGACCGTACCTTTTGATTCGTGTGAGCAGATTGCTTTTTCATTTGTGGTTGTTTACTTAATTAGCTCTTATAATTCCATCCCACTTATTTCCGCTAGAAACGCTTCGCATTTAGAATTTACAATAACGTAGCGCTGATTCTTAGAACTTAAAAAGTAATTTGAATTTGAATTCTCAAACACACCTTGTTCACCCTCACCTTTAATTTTCACTGCCATTATTGCTCTTTGGGTTGCTTCCAAGATATCCTTAACTCAAACTCGTATCTTAGTAGCTTCAATAGGATTTGAATTTTGAAATATAGATCCTTTTGTTTCTTTCCCATTTGAAAATCAAATGCGCCAGGACACCATCTCTTGAACTTAAGCCAAAAACTCCACAAAACATTAAATTGTTGCATAGATTGACCGCCACTGCAGAGAGTTTAATACCTGATGAAATTGTTCTTTATTTGACTTCCAAATTCTATAAATGAAAGCAGCTAGAGTCAATGGATAATCGGATACACAATACACATCTAGCATAGGTATGCAAAACGTCACATATATGCGCATAATGCCACAACTTGACAAATCTATTTGCCGTTTTCTCATGCTTACTTTATTATTGAGCTGTTATTATAGATGTTGCACAAGTGGGTGAGAACGGGTGAGAGATAGTCATCACGTGGTTGCCACGAAACTATTATGAGTTTTATATTTTTGGGTTAGTTTGATTTCGGTAGAGTAAGATTTAGATTAATGAGCTCTATAAGTACTTTTAGTTGCAGGTCTAGCTATTTCCATGCAATGATAGATCTTTTGAAATAATTCTTTGCTCGAATCAACTTTCTTTAATCGGTCTCATCAGTATAACGTATAACAACACAGATCAACAAAACGCCAAAAGTTATGCTATATATGCATGCTAATGACTATGATAATCAAATTATCAGCAAATTGACCTTCGCCTTTAATTAGTATGGGCAATAAGATATCATTAGAAATTGGGAGCGATTCCCATCAAGCAAAGAAAATAAGAAAAAATTGGAATGACTTTGATCAGTTCCCCTTCACCCCAAAAGAATACGCTTCGAGCATATCGATGGAGTCAACAATCTGGTTATATATATATATATATGCTGTAGTGTATATCATGCATTGTAAAACGACAGAAACGTAACTCTAAACTAAAATAAAAATTGAATGACACTGTCAAACATAAAACACTTGAAGTGCAGGTGTAGTAAGTAAGCAATAAATAGATTGGCCTTTTTTTTTGGGTAGAAGAATACAAAAAAGCTTGACTTGAAAATTATCATTCAACATGTAGTACAGAGGGTGACTATCGATGGAGGGAGCCTGCTTTTCTGGTTTTGATTTCATGTGAGAGCAGCGAGACAAATGATGGAATGAGAGAGAAATTGAGATTATATAGGCAACACGGGTAACAAACGGAGACATGGGATGGGATAAAGATAGAACACACAAAATTAATAAATATTAACATAAAAACAAAAATTAAAATTAAAATTTAAATAAATATATTATTGATGCTTTAAAAGTTAACATAAATCTTGATAAATAAAAATTAATTTCTATGTATTGGTAATATAAAAAATTCAAGGAATTATCAACTTATAGATAGTGGATATATCTATCCATGATGATAACCATTCATCAAACTTGATAGTTTCTTAAATTTTTTATTACTTGAGAATGCACAAATATTTTTTATTATCAGGTATAAAAATTATTTCTGAATATAATATATGATTTATCTTTATGAAAATAAAATAATGTAATCAAATATATATATATATATATATACACTATAAGTATATAAATAATATTTAAAGTTCATCTTATTAAAAACCACATTCATTATGAATTTGATTTCTATAAAGTGACAATGTAAACTAATCTTATAAACCAATAAAAAAAATTTAAAAATGTCTAATTGTGCTAAATAACTATCCATTATATATGATAATTGATCAATATGATTTGGCACCTTTTTGAAAATTTTATTGATTAATACAATAAGTACATAGAAATTAAACTATTTGTTTGTTTCTATTGCTTTTAATTATTTTGAAGGGCACTCTGATTGCAGTGGTGCAAAGCTGCAAATGTGCAACAGGGAAAAAGGCAAGAATATTTTGTTGTTTTGTCTTTCTGTCTCTGGAAGATTGGATTCCGACTCTCAAAATTTTTCAAATTTTAAAAGAATACTTTCCACATAATATTTTCATTTAATTCATTGAAAAATAAAATTAATGCTTTGTTTCATTAAGGTCAAATCCTTGATATAGGATGGTTCCAAAACTTCGAACTTTAGGGGCAGAGCACACCACTGGGCAATAGTGGCAAGGCAAGTAGATTCTTGTTTGGTTTGTGAAACCATCAAACTGCACCAGTGTGGTGTGTGGGGTGTGGCATTCAAAACCTACCCAGATCATTACACGGCACCTGGTGGGTAGTATCACTCTCAAAAAAGGTCTGAATGAAGATGTCAGGTGGGAACTTTATTCACCATAACCAAACTGTTCGTAGCATTGAATATTACATGTTGAAAGACCACCTACAAAAACAAACACTACCAAATACATACCAATCTAGTTAACCGATTCTCTTCTAAGACACTCAAGTTAAACCCAATGGAGAAACCTAGAGTAATTTCGAAAACAATGTGCAACCCTCCACCCTTTCTGATAATTATCGGTTACACATAGATTGTTTTCCTATTACATGAAAATGTCACTATTTATTTAACTGTGCGTTAGGACATAAAATGGATACCAATATCCACTCTTCTTTCTTTTAATTTGGAAAAGTAAAACATGATATTCTATCATCAAAACTTTCTGTTGTGATTTTTTTTTTCTAGTGTGACTAAAATACTACACAAGGACTAGGAAACAGCTTGATACAGATTCCTTAGAATCACATCACTCCAAAAGTGAACATATGTGAATTGGTGCATGAAAGTATTTAGGGGTGTCATCATTTCTCATTTGAAAAGGTGAATGGAATGGAAACAACTATGAAAGAATCTCGTATAGACACAATACTAACAACTAATATTGAGGTATATTCATAATAAGTTAGTGTCACCCATGAACAAGTAAATATATATTTAAAAAAACTTACAGACCCAATTATAAATATGTCTAAATATGAAGTTTTAAAATTATATCCATATAAGAATGTCTCAACAACTACGGACACATGTCATAGTCCAAGGCTCGTAGCCCTATAAATTTTCCCCGCAGGGTTGAAACCACAACAATGCTAACATATCCAGTTATGGCAAGGCACATATATACACTGCTAGTAACAGTTTTACTAGGAGCTTCGTTTGAGTGTTGTGTTTTCAAAAACTAATTTGATTCCTACGAGTGTCGTTTTGCCAAACTTTATGAAAAGTGAGAGTCCATGTGCTGCTGATTAACTTGGTATATGTTAGGTAGCAAAGATTGCCGTGTAGGGATCAGTGGCAGATGGAGGTGTTCTTTTGCTATGTAGTTTTCCCTCCTCACCCGCCAACAGTTAAACTTACCGTATAAACTAAAGTAGGATATGGTAAATGTGCCTAAGATCATTAGCCACTATATATTTCGTCCAAACATTACAGAGATTCCAATTTGCCATCCTCTCATTTGTTTTTATGCCTAAAGACACACTGGGGAATACTTCAAATACCTATTTTCGGCCGCTCGAGTCTTCATTCGTGACGACCTATTCCCTTTTCCAACAAAGGCCCAAGCACAAGTAAACAAATATAAAGCAGAATATCCTTTCAAAATATCGAAAGGATAGAGTCTGCTGAGAAGTGAGAACAGAGAACTATAAGGTATTTAAAAAAAATTCAAAATAGGAGTTGTTTCACTCATAAGCGGTGGTGTCCAGTCCAAAATCTAGTGTAGTAGTGTTGCATACTAATTCCAAAATCAAGTATCAGATTACAAAGTCCCATCAAATTTGTTTTTTAAGCACGACCAAAAAAACATGTTTTCTGAGTTTCCACCTGTTGCGAGCGCTTCTTCATGGGCCGTCGATTTCAAACCCATCCATGTTTATTGCAGTTCCTAAATGCTTCGGTTTTCCAAAGTACGTCCACCTTACGACACGAGAAGAAGCCGTTTAAGCACTTCTCTCCTCGTGTTCCTTTCTATCTCTTGTTCATAAAGTTCATGCCTTTCAACGGCCACACCCAAACAAAAGCTCAAAACAGTTCCATTTCAAGCAAGACCAAGTAACCAACCAACCCATTACCCACCCACCACCACCACCACCCCCATGTCACCCATAAAGTAAATTTGTAGCTTAAAAATAATCCAAAATTAAAACAAGATAATAGAAGATGAAAAAAGAAACAGGTAAAAAGGGCTTGCATATCAAAGTCTCCTAATCAGTTACAAAGCCTAACACCTACCGCACTCAACACAAAGGAGAAAAAAATGTACACTAAAACTCGGGTCCCATCGAACCGGGTCTAAAAGTCTGCGCTAATGTTTTTCTCTACCTAGTTCTTACTTCCTTTTTTTTTTTCTCTCTCTCCCTCTCATTTTTTTCTGATTAAAAAAATTAAATTAAGCATAATAATAAATCAAAAACTGGGAACAACCGGAGGAGGGGCCAAAGGGGTGTCAACCCCATCCATGGTAATCTCCTTCTTCCGCCGCATCTCCAGAACCTTCCGGTGGTGGTTCGAGTGCAACTCGCTCGAGAAAGTCGGGCTGCAAGCGGGTCGGTATTCGGGTAAAAGCCGACCCGACTTGTACCGGACCCCGCACGCGTTGCACAGAGTTTTCGCTCCAAGGGGACCCGTTCGCCACTGTGGGGTCTTCTGGACGCCGCAATGGCTGCACCGCCGTGGCGCCGCCGCAAGGGTTGCCGCGCCGCCATCGGAAGAGGGCTTCTTCTTGTGTTTCTTCGCCGGAGCCTCGGGATAAACATGGTCCATGCTGCTTTGCGTGTAAATTAGCAAGGGGCTCGAAGGGGAAGAAGAGGAAGAGGATGAGGTGGTTGTTGTTGTTGTTGTGGTGGTGGTGGTGGTGGTGGTGGAGCTTGAGGATGAGTCCGTGAAGGAGGGTGAGCCAAGTGGCCAGACACGAACACCGGTTCGGGTTCGTTTGCTGCGGGCCTTGGCTGGCACGGGGGTTTTGAAACAGGGCTGAGTGGGAACAAGGCTTGAAGGGTCGGGCTTTTGGGCCGTGGTGGGCTCTTTCGGTTTGTTGTCGTCGGAGGTTGTTACGGTGGGAATGGGAGCAGAGAATTCCGAGAAGGAATCCTCCACGAAATGGGACAGCCACTCCAAGTCCGCCACATCATCCTGTAAAAATCGCAACTTTTGTTCAACAACCCAACACACAAAGCACAACCACCTCAAAAACCATTAAAAAAAATGTTTCCTTTTTTTTTTTTGTTGTCCCTCGTTTTCTAAGAAATGGGAGAGGAGGGAAAAGAAGAAAAGTACCGGAACGCTGAGCTCGCTAGTGGGGAGAGTGGCATAGTGGTGAGTGGTGGTGGCGGGGTTGCAAATTTCGGGGCTTTGTTGGGGCAGACACAAGCAGAGTCTCCTTCCTTGTGTTGTAGTTGTTGCGGTTCTTCTTGTTGCTGTTGTTGTTGTTCCTCCTCCTCTTCTTCTTGTTCTTGTTCCACGTGCGAGAAGTCAAGGAGCTCGTCCACCAAAAAGTCGTCGCAGGGTGCGCCATTTTGAACATTAAAAGCCGAATGCTCCTCAATGAAAGTCTGTGGGCTAAATTTCATGACCATGTCTTTCCTAAAACTGGTCTTCAACGCTGCCTCCACGCACTCCATTTCCGTTTCACCCTAACAAAGCAAAACCAACCAAACCACACCCAACATAAGCATATTTATATTGACAAGACAAAAAAATATACATACACTCTTCAAAAAAGAGAACGGCCGTTTTTGTTTAAATCATTTTAAATTCATGAAAATTTTGCATGCCGAGGGAGAGTGAATACCTGAGGGAGAGTATGATAATAAGAGAGAGGAAGGGATGGCGTGGTTGAAAGGCGAAGGAGCGTGGAGGAAGAAGAAGAAGGCAAGGGATGAAATTGAAAGAGCAGAGGATGGGGAGTTTGGTAAAGCATTGAATGAGGGGTGAAAGCGTCCCTGGCTGGATTATTACTAAAAGTGCCCGTTTCTTCCTTTCTCTCTCTTCCCACCCCTTCTCCTCTCTATTTTACTTTTTCCTTCTTTCTCTCTCACCAATCTCATGTATCTATACGTTCAAATACGTTTTTATTTTGTATCTTTATACATAACTGTACATGGTCATTAATAAGTGGAAAATTACGTACGTATACCTGAAATTTCGAGCGAGGATTCCCATTTCTGTTTGGTGTGAAATTGGACCGTATCAACCATGTGGCACCAGCCAAGTTTATCTATTTCACTATTTTGAAGCTTCTTTTAATTTAATTTTCGGGGTAATAAAGAAACAAAACAACTGATACAAAGGTTGGTGCTTGGTAATGATATACTATAACGTATACGGTGTTACTGTTATGACCCTTTTCCCCACCGGAAACCAAAATTCGTAAAGACCTAGGAAACTGCCATCTTTTGTTTGTAAAAGATAGTTCTCCTTCTCTTTTTTTTTTTCTTCAACTTTTTCTTTTCGTCCTTGGGAGAAAAAGGGAATGGAAATTGTGCCAAGTTAGCTGCTGCTCACCGTGCTGTTCGCCGCTCATTTTGGAGTTGCCCTTTTCCCAACTATCCTCTACTTTTCCCGCTCTCCTTCTAATCTAATTACCCAAACATCACTCGTACGTTTGTTTTTCGTTTAATGTTATGCTTGTGATCTTGATGACAATCTATTCTTTAATAGCTTTGTTGTAAACCATAATTTAAGAATTTTAGATAAAAATTTAAACATGCACAAGATCAGCTCCCTAATAATCTTATTTCAAAACACCTTACACAACAAAGGGACTTGTTAATTACCTCGTCTGCCCCATGTATATTTTTCCCGGATAAACGATTTCAATTTCAATCATGTTTGAATTGATGCGTCTTCTATTAGATTAAAAAAATAACGTGTCACGAAGTAGCGTTTGAATCTCAAAATGAACTTTTGCTCAAGCTTTATGGAGATTTCCCCATTGGGCTCTGAATAATGAGTACCTATTTACATGCTGGAAAGGAAAGGTGAATTGAAATTTGAAAAGGCTCCTGGACCTATGCTCCTAATACTCATTTCGTGTTGCGCGTGACATACATATAGCACCCACTCACATGCGTCTTTAACCAGCAATAGTTCAGGGCAATAGGTAGATGATCCCATCTATTCATCCAATTTGGTTAATTTATGGGATTGCAAGCTGATTAATCCAACCTGATTTCTCATCTTATTAATTATGGAATGATCTTTTCTCCACTAAACCATATCGATTTTTATTTGTCTGATGAAAAAAATAACCTTCTTTAATAGGGTTTAAGGTTTGAAATTTGAACTTGAACGTTGGATGATTTGTAATAAGAAACCATAATTTTCTCGACAATGACTTTACTTCATACTTGGTCTGTAAAAAATAGTAAGTCACGACTCACGACTTTGTGGTCCAGGACAAATGTGAATCCCATGACAAATTAATAAAATGGATGACATTGTTACGAGTATTCAGAATTCCACCATGATGCCATATGCCAGAATTGTGTATTCTCTTGCGCCAGATGCTGCTGATACATAGTCCCAGGTCAAATTTCAGTGAGCCCACTTGTTTCCCTTGGACCAGGTTACGACTAGTGCTGTGAATGTTATTATTATTATTATTATTTGAAACAAAAACAAAAAAAGAGAGAGAGAGTGATAAGAGCATATGCCATGTGGCGTATTCTATTTATTTATTTATTTTAGTTTAGTGTATGATAAAATAATGTAGATTAGAACGATATGATGGAATGCCGTGAATACCCTCTTATCATGATGATGATCCAGTTTTAGTTTGGATTTGGGACATGGCATGCCTTAGAAGCAAAGTGAGTAAAAGTGATCCCAAGCAATGACACCAAATCAGCTTTTTGTCGCTCAGTAACCCAACTGACATTATTCCCTCACCCGCATCCGTCTCCACCTCTCAAATTAATCTAAAACTGCTCCAATTTACTACAAATTCATTTCTTCACAGTTATTAATTAGTTTATTATACACTATTTTTGTTATTTACGTGGTTGCTTACGACTCCCTGTATAATAATTTTGTCACTTCCAACAGATACAAGATATGCTAATGTTTAAAAAAAAGGAGAAGTAATTGCACTCTGCAATAAACATCATGTGATTATTATCTAATTAATCCCTACACTTGACCAGTAACTGAAACTAGAAAAGATACATTTTATTAAGAGTGTACAGAGAACTCAGGGATAAATCCGGAACCCGGCCATATAATAACTATAAAAATAATACTAGCTTATCTAAATTGTATTAGTTTAAGAATAAAATTTTATAATTTATCATCAATTATTATAAAAATATTATTTGACTTCAAGCTGATTGGAGCTAATCCAAAATATACCCCAAAATTAGTATGAAAAGTACATTGAGTTAAATTTGAAACCTTAATCAAGGTAATAAGATTTGAACTTAGTTAATGGGTTGGTCTAGTCATGACACATACATTATATAATAAAATTATAGCTCGCAGTTTTTTTTAAAAAATCTTTCATCATCTTATGTTATTGAAATTGGGCCAGGTTTAGAGATGTTAGAATTTATTTTGACCCCAAAATTTGATTCTATCAATCTTTTATGTTGTTTGATTTGTACATATCAAAATTAATTATTGTCTCTAGTATTGATTATGAGATAGATAAAAATTTATTACTTTTATCAAAATCACCTTAGAAAACCTATCAAACATAAATCTTTTATTTTAAAATTAAAAATTTAATTTCTATACACTGAAATATGTAAAAAAAAAATATATTATCATTCAATATTAAATTATCTCATTTGTATAATTTTTTAAATAATAGATATGAAATTTAATCACTTTTATTAATATAAAAGAATATAATTAGAAAACAGAATGAAAAAAATTACAATGTCATGCAAATTAAACTATAAAAATAATTCTATAAAGACAAAATCAAACACATACTAAGTATGTGGTATGATCTCATGTTATGAGGCCAGTTAAATTAATAATCCCTCCACTAATTTCGTGCTTATAATATTAATTTATTATTTGAACCATTCGGCTGCTAAAATCGTAGCCTTCCCTACCGGCGCTAGTTCGTCTAGACGTTATAACAATTACAATAAGGAATTACATCCATCTTGATGTTAATTTATATATATATATATATTTTTTTTGGTTAAAATTACATATATCTTTCTTAATTTTTAAGGTAACATTTCAGTTACTTTCCTTACAATTAAGGGCCCATAAATTATACATATTTTTTATTTTTGAAAAATTTTAAAGAAAGTAAAATGACTTTTATATCCATGGTAATATTCTTTATTTCTATTTGAATGCCATCCCCCGTCACCATCTGATCATCTCCGTGAACAACATTTGTCTAACATCATGTTCGTTCTTATGTAACTCAAAAACATGAAAACTCAATATGGTTTAAACCGTGATGACTTGCAAATGATTTTTAGCGATCAATATTTTCCCCTGGCATATATGTTCCATTTGGACGACAGTGAAGGTGCATAATGGAAGCGAAGCGATGAACGAAGCCACAAGACAAAAGTTGCACCTTTTTTATTTTTATTTTGCACCCACGTACACAATAGAAGTTGCGCTTGATAGAGT
This sequence comes from Dalbergia oliveri, assembly GCA_030441495.1. Taxonomy (NCBI): domain Eukaryota; kingdom Viridiplantae; phylum Streptophyta; class Magnoliopsida; order Fabales; family Fabaceae; genus Dalbergia; species Dalbergia oliveri. The sequence goes on from JAMLFY010000004.1 coordinate 7,695,925, forward strand.
AAAAAGTAGAGTGATTTGAAAATACACCGCTCAAATCAAAAGCCCGAACGAAAAGAACCCTGTCCAAAGTCGCAGCAGCTGCCATGTTCTTCTCTGTCAAATAACCCTCCAATTTCCGGCGATGACATGCTATGATGATAGTTCATGCTCCCTCGTCGATTGAGACCCTAGCTGCACCTTCACCCGTTAATGAAGGAAGATTGGGAGCGATGCTGAGGTCTTGATCTTCGATTACCGTCACGAGCAGGTACCAAAGCTTGGGCGATAGGTAAACCTTGGAGCACGTGTGAACTCTCTGCGGTCTATCAATTAAGGGTGAGAGGGGTGTTGGGGCTAAACAAAGAAGGCACGCTGGACACAGTGCTTGTTTGGTTGAAGTCGCAGGAGGTGGGGTTGTGGAGAGAGTGAAGAAAGGACGAAGGACTGTTTAATGGAAGTGTTAGGGTACTCAGTTAGTTGTGTAACAGAAAACAAAACGGTTATAGAATAGAGCTTAAGGCACGTGATTTGTAACTGCTCTATGAAGCCTCAGCTATACATATATATAGCTAGCTTCCTTTGTACAATTCAGTTAGTTGAATTCATTTCATTCAGATAAACTTCTTCTGCATCTCTCTCAAACTCTCTCTCTCACACTCCATTCAACTTGTCTCTGAGACCTTACATGGTATCAGCAAGGTTCGATCCATGGCTACTCCAACGGAGATCAAGGTTCCGAAATGAGCTCTGAAGCTGCAACAATGGTGAAGCAGGCTCGCAAGGTTTCTCAAATCCTGTTTCAGTGAAGCTGAACAAGGAAAACTACTTGCTATGGAAGCAAGAAGTATTAGCAACAATAAAAGGTTACAAGCTGAGAAGCACTTGAACAAAGAGCAAATCCCTAAGAAATTCATTATGAAGCTGATGAAGAATCAGGTAATGAATCTTCTAGTTTTTACACTGGAACAACAAGATAGTTTACTCATGTCATGGTTGCTTTCTTCAATGAGTGAAAATCTCAAAGTAAGAATGGTGAGATGTGAATTTTCACACCAACTTAGGGAAAAGGTTGAGTTAATTTTTGCTGCGCAAACTCATGCACACATTAGGAAACTTAAGATTCAGCTTAAGAATGTCAAGAAAATTGGTGCGATGGATGATTTCTTGTTAGAAATTAGAAAAATCTCAGATCAATTGGCTTGATTGGATGAAATCAATGATCCTGAATACATAGAAGCTGTGTTTGATGGCTTAACTGAAGAATATAATCCTTTCATCACGTCACTGTTATCACGTGTTGAACCATACACCATCGATGAAATGGAGTCACTGTTACTCTCAATTGAGGATCGAGTTGAAAAGTGCACCAAAGCTGAAAATCTTCAAGTTCTGATTCAAGCAAATTTTACTCACACACAGTTGCCTCAATTTTCTCGAGGGAGAGGTCATTCTCATGGATTCAGAGGCAGAGGTTTCAATGGAAATAGAGGCAAAGGAAGGTTCAACAGAGGTGGAAGATCCAGCACCTATGGAAAGCCACAATGTCAGCTATGTGGCAAGTTTGGTCACATTGTATGGGACCTTTACCATAGATTCAACCCGAACTACTCAAATTCCTCCTCACAGCCTCCATCATCGAGTAATCCTCTAGACTAGTCCCAAGCATACCTCTCCCAAGTTACTCCCTCAAGGCCTAATACACCACAAGCCTACCTTGCCACTCCATCCACTGTGTTTGATCCAATGTGGTATCCTGACTCTGGAGCAACAAACCACATCACACATGACTTTGAGAATCTGATGCAAAGCTCTCCCTATGAAGGAACATACAAAGTCAAAATTGGTAATGGATCAGGTATGGATATTTATCATATTGGCAATTCAATTTTGCAGACCTCAAACCATTCCTTTGCTCTTAAAAACTTATTACACATCCCACAAATGGCCAAAAACTCCTGAGTGTTCTCCAGTTTTGTAGAGACAATGCAGTTTACTTTGAATTCCATGCTAACAAATGTGTTGTAAAATCACAGGATTCCAGGAGACACTTCTCCAAGGGATTGTTAGCAATAACATGTACATATTCCCTACATTGTCAAAGGTAGCAGCAACCAAGCCTGAACCTAATGACACCAGTGTTTAGTGTTGAAGTTTCTGACTCTATATCTCCGTTTCAACTATGGCATAATAGATTAGGTCATCCTTCTAACAGGGTTGTACAAATGGTACTCAAATCTTGTAACATACACACTAATATCAATAAAATTCCTAATGTTTGTGCCTCTTGTTGTCTTGGAAAATCACATAAACTGCCTTATTACTCTTCTCACACCACTTACACGGCACCACTAGAGTTAGTTTACTCAGACATTTGGGGTCCTCTCTACCATCCACCAGTGGTCACAAATACTACATTATTTTTGTAGATGCTTTCTCTAAGTATACATGGCTTTATCTGTTGCATACTAAGTCTCAAGCATTCACAGCATTTATGCGTTAAGTATATGGTTGAACTGCACTTAAACACCAAGCTCAAAACCCTTCAAACCGATAATGCAAAAGAATACCAAGCCTTCACCAAACATTTACTCCCTCTAGGCATCCATCATAGATTCTCTTGTCCCTATGCACATGAACAAAATGGCTCACCTAGAGAAAACACAGACATGTCACAGAAGTTGGCCTCACACTTCTAGCCAATGCTTCACTCCTATTCAGTTCTGGGGGAAGCCTTTTCAACTGCAGCCCACCTAATCAACTACCTCCCCAGCCACACTCCAATTCCATTCCCCTTATCACACCCTCTTTAAAAGACAGCCCAACTACACACTTTTAAAAACCTTTGGTTGTGCTTGCTTTCCTCACCTCAAACCTTACCACAAACATAAGTTAGAATTTAAATCAGAACAATGTATATTCTTGGGCTATTCACCTCAGCATAAAGGCTATAAATGCTTGAGCAAGTCTGGTAAGCTTTACATCTCTAGAGATGTCACATTTGATGAAAAATATTTTCCCTACAAAAACGCATCATCCACTCCACCTGACACTTATACACTTTTCCCACACACTTCTCCTATCCCAACAATTCCCATAATTCATCACCACAACACTCTATTGCTAGTCCCAGGCCTGTAACTTTGAATGCCACTCATGATAATATCTCTAACTGCACTCCTTTATCTAATTCTACCTCTACTAGTTCTCCTATTCTATAGGTCTCAAACAACTGAATGACCCCTGACTACTGCTAATCATCATAGCATGACTACTAGGTCAAAGAATGGGATCTTCAAACCCAAAGCCTTTGTAGCCACTCCTAACCAGAACAGCAAAGGAAGCACTCACTGTTCCTCAATGGCATGCAGCAATGAAGGAAGAGTATGCTGCCCTCATGCGAAATAACACCTGGTCTCTTGTTCCCTTGCCATCTAACAGAGAAGCGATTGGCTGTAAATGGGTGTTTAGGGTGAAGTACAACCCAGATGGGTCAATTCTGAAACATAAAGCAAGGCTGGTAGCTAAGGGCTTTCATCAGCAAGAGGGGTTTGATTTTCATGAAACATTCAGCCCTATGGTTAAACCAGGACTGTTAGAGTCATTCTCACCATTGCTCTTTCTCGAAATTGGCCAATTCACCAACTAGACTTCAACAATGCATTCCTAAATGGTGATTTACATGAACAAGTCTTTATGAAACAACCAGAAGGATTTCAGGTTGGAGATCCTCAAGCTTGTGTGTAAGCTCGAATAAAGCCCTATATGGCCTCAAACAGGCTCCACGAGCCTGGTTTGAGAAGCTTAGCCACACTCTTCTTCATTGGGTTCACCGCTAAATGTGATTGCTCTTTGTTCATCAAACCTCTTCAACTGACACAATCTATGCACTTGTATATGTTGATGATGTGATAGTCACTGTACTTCCAAAGCCATTTCCTCTCTAATTTCTTCATGAATAACACATTTGCTCTAAAAGACCTTGGCTCACTCCATTACTTTCTTGGAGTTGAAGCCAAACCCACAAACTCTGGAGGTTTGCACCTATCCCAGGCCAAATACATCAAGGATGTCCCTCAAGGCCAAGATGGCTGATTGCAAACCTTCTCCCACACCAATGACCTCTGGCCTCAAACTTTCCAGTCAGGGAAATGACCTTTTTGAAGACCCTCTCTATACAGATGGTTGGGGCACTCCAATATGCTACAATTACTCGGCCAGACATTACCTATTGTGTCAACAAGGTTTGTCAGTTCATGCATAGGCCCCTTATCTCCCATCTGGAAAGCGGTAAAGCGCATCCTTCGCTGATCTGCAAGGTACCCTCACTCATGGCCTTCATCTTTGCAGGTCCTCATCCTTACAGCTCATGGCTTTCTGTGACTCTGATTGGGTTCTGACCCTGATGATCGCAAGTCCACATCTGCCTTTTGTGTCTTTCTGGCAGCAACCTAATTTCGTGGCTTTCAAAGAAGCAATGTGTTGTATCAAGGTCGAGTACTGAAGCTGAATCCAGGAGCTTGGCTTCTGTCATTGCAGAGATCTCCTGGCTCCAAGGTCTCTTGTCTAACTGAGCTGACAATCTCATCTTCTCCCATACCTGTGACAACCTCAGTGCTGTCATGTTAGCCTCCAACCCAGTGTTTCATCAACGCTCTAAACACTTTGAGCTTGACTTGCATTTTGTGCAAGAGAAAGTTGCTAATGGCCTTATCAAAGTGTTTCACATTCCCTCTGGAGAACAAACAACTGACCTTCTCACCAAGGCAGTGAGTAGCTCTCCTTCCCTATCTTCAACCAAACTCAGAGTTGAACCTTTCAACTCATGAGTTTGTGGGGGATGTTAGGGTACTCAGTTAGTTGTGTAACAGAAAACAAAAACGGTTATAGAATAGAGCTTAAGGCACGTGATTTGTAACTGCTCTATGAAGCCTCAGCTATACATATATATAGCTAGCTTCCTTTGTACAATTCAGTTAGTTGAATTCATTTCATTAGAATCAGAAACTCTCTTCTACATCTCTCTCTCAAACTCTCTCTCACACTCCATTCAACTTGTCTCTGATACCTTACAGGAAGAATATGGACTTCAGGGTTTTTTTTTTTTTTAATGATATGGGTAATTTAGAAACTTTATAAATAATGTTGATAAAAATTATCATGATTTATTTTGAGGGAGGTACGTGAATTTTAAAAATAAGAAGGAGATAAGTGTAATATCATCGTAGCTTGAGAGAGATAGTTGTAATTTCTCCTAACAATAAAGTATTACAATTTTATTCGAACTAAAGCTATTGAATAAAGAAAAAGTGAATAGTTTTATATTCTAACACAAGTGTCATATAAGAGTTGTTTTGATTATAGAAATTCTGATTTTATATTATGAATGATCTCTTTTAAAGGATTAAACTATTAAATAAAAGTGTACGAATCACTTTATCATTGATATTGATAAGTTTTGATATTTCTTAGTTACAAATTGATAACAATTTTATAAAATTTTATACATTTATTTTATAAGCAATTTTTTCACATAGTAGCTAAATATTGAAAATATTCACCAACAATATATTGAAGAGTTTAAATTTTATACATTGATTATATAAAATAATTTTATACTTATAATCAATAAAAATTTAAGAAAATTTTAAATTATGGTGGGTAATTATTATAGTGAATAGTTACCTTATATAATTTGCTATTTTTCTAAAGTTTTATTGATTGATAATATAGAACAATTTTACACTTGCCATACATAAAATAAAATTTTATATTTAAAGTACTACAGTTTTCATATAATTTTTTTGTTTAACTATAAAATATTATTGGATGTAATTTTTACTTTATTATCTTAATTTAACACAAATATTTTAAATATATTTAATTTCACGCATTGCATAAATAATAATTCAAAAAATTGAAAATAATGTTTTCCGTTTGCATTGTTCAACTACAACAACAAAAAAGTTTAAATGTGTGAACATAGTCAAATTCAAAACGCATCCAAGATGCAAATGCTTGACGGTCTAATAAATTTTGGAAAACAAAATCCTGACCGATTAAATCTATCCAGGTAAGAAACTACACGCTTCATTCTTTATTACTATATTAATAGTTATGGTGAAAAATTATATTATTTTGATACATTAAAAAATTAACATATCTAATTATAATTTATAATTAAATATATTAATTTTTTAATATATTAAAATATTAATATTTTTTATTATGACTATTAATAAAAAAAATAGGGGCACTAACATATTACAATTAATGTACCAATAAAAATTGAGTGAAGTTGTTATAATATTTGTATACTATTATGAGTTCGAACGCCGGGAAACTAACCAAAGTGCAAACTCACTATTTGATATAAGATTAAGACTAATTTCAGTTTGAAGAAATATTATTTTGGTTTATATTTTGTGAGATCATATCAACACATTCATATTTATTATTGGATATAATATAAAATTTAAACTAATTGAAACCAAAATTAAATGAGATCCACATCTAATTCAATAATAAATATGAGTATATTGATATAATATTTCATAAATTATAGTCAAAATAATATTAATCTATCTTAAAAGTATGACACTTAAGCCAAAAGAATTTTTTTAAAAAAATAGTATAAATAAATGAACGACACATAGAAGAGAGCAACCGGCCCCCAAGTTGTTTTCAGCCGCTCCAGGTCGTTTTATTTGTTTACGTGTTTTGCTATGATTGGGTGTGCTGCTGACAAGTGACGTTGTTCATGGATCTGCGCTTTCGAGGTTTCTGGGTTTCTTCAAAATTATTATTCTAAGATCAAATATTAGGTATTTAAGTGCCTCATTTTATTATTATTGAATATAATAATAGACTCTATTATTTTTATTTATTCATCACATTTAATAGTAATAAAATAGGTATATTATTAGACATTCAATCTTAAGTATTGGAATAACATTATTTTCTTTTCTCTTTCAAATCTTTGCTTGCCTCGTTAATTACTAATTCATTTTAAAACAGCCTTCGCTGCCCAGTAACAGCATCGACGTGTAACGTATATTCATCATTTTTGCAGTATATTGCCGTAATTTTCAAATTATAAAGTAAGATTAAGCAAATTTCGTTTAAAAATAAATTCTACAGAATCCTTGATGTGTATAAATTTCAAAACTCAAGCATAAGTGAATTAATAAAATAAAAAAAGTCGTACACAGAATAATAATTATAACACATAAGCTGTTACAATGACAATATTTAAGTTTGCAAATTAGTAGGGAAAAAAATTAAAAACCATGAAAAATAAAGCTTGAATTCTTGATGAATATCAATGTAGGGTGAGAAAGTTGATAAAAATAAATTTTTTTGTCCGTCAAGAGATAAAAAAACCCTTTATGGATTGTCCTGCAATGGGCATAGCTACAGTGGGGCCTCACAACCTAAATAAATTTAGGCTGGATAAATATTTGTTAACTCATACTATACTTGACCCATAATAGATAAGTCCAAATAGACTAAATAGGAGTCTTCTAAAGCTAGCACTACCCCCATCACTTTTCTCTCCCATTCCATTTTCTTCGCACCGCTCACTCTCTCTTTTCGAATCATAAGGGTAGGCAACCCATATAGAGGTAGTTCATTTCCTTTATGGTGATTGGTTACCTCATTTCATTTTGAGTTTAATTTTTCTTTGAGCAAAGAGATCCTCTATTTTTTGTTGTTGCCCACCTCTCGTCTAGTTGATGATGTGTTTGATCATTATGTATGTGAGTTGTCTTGATGAAAATATGTATGGATCGAAACTTATAGTTTAGAGTCTTGTGATTGTGATTGCAAGCTAGATAATTGTGCTTATGACAATGATAGATCGACAACATCTACTAATAGATGTTGATTGGGGCTTTTTTTGATATAGCAAGCCTCTTTCTATAGCATATATATAATTGTATCCAAAGACTTTGGTGATTTGATATGTACCACAAAGCGAGCTCCTGGATCCAAGTCTCCATCGTGTTTGATAAATTAGATGTCGTCGTGTTCAACTCCTCAACTCTAAGAAGTCACAACTAATATGTTTTTGTTTCTATATAGTTAGAGTATAATATTTTATGATACATTAGATAAATCAAAGATTTGGCGTGCTTACCTTTGCATTCATTAGCATATGTCATGTGAAGTGATAACGTTCATATTCTACGTATTCGACCAAAGTTATATAGCTGTCTTTGGTTAATTTTCTAAGCTTAGGCCTTATCAACATATTTTGAAGTATTATCCTAGGTTTTTACCTTTTGTATACATGCTCAGGTCTTTATTTATTAATCAATTATTCATTTATGATAAGAAAAAAATGGACTTGATCAATACAACTCTTATGATATCCCAAATAAAAAAAATTATTGGTATTTGAATTATTATTATTATTATTATAAAAAAAAACTCAACATGTTGAAATCATGTTGGTACTCATTGCTCACTGTGGTTCGCTTTGATATCGTTTTTCGTTTTTGATATATATAGATAGTAAAGCCCATTGTCCATCACCGCGTGTGCCTACAGGACGCTAACGATTTTGTTCTTGATTTTTATGTTCTCTCCTAGTATATATTTGGTATATCATAATACTCCTAAACATTCTTCTAAGAACCCTAGCCGCTTAGGAGTTCCTAGAGAGAAAAACGTGGTTCATCTCAATTTTTCTCTAATTAATCTCTTCAGTAAGTGATCTTCATAGAATTTACCCAATTCCTTCCCCTTTTATGTAGTATGAGTTTGGATCCTGATAGGCATAGTTTTCTCTAGAGATGTCAAAACGAGGCGGCCCATTTAGACCTACCCTGCAAAAGCCCGGCAAAAATGGGGCTTAGTAGGCTAACTCGCCAAAATAAAATGGGTTGAAATCGTAGCCCATTTTAGGGCCTAGCTGGTTACGGCCAGCCATCAAAAATTTTAAAAATTGTAAAAAAAAAAACCTTTTAATAGTTTAGTTTTTAAAAAATATATTTTAAAACTTTTTGCTCTTTAAGTTTTATCCTTTGGCCTTTGCTCGCTGTAAGTGTCATTGAAATAGTGTAATGATGTTGTGTTATTGATACTAAATTACTAATAGCGTGTTTTCCTTTTTTTTTGGTTTTTTTTTTTTGGGAAAAAGACTCTTTTTGGTGTTTGGGCAATTGGGCTTATTTGTCTGATGGTGTTCAATATATGGGCTTTGTAGTTTTTCACATGCTCAGATGCTCTTTAGCTTTTAGTGAGCAGTGACTCTTACCAATAAATTTTAAATTTTTCAAACAAAAAAAGGGGCCCAGGTCAGCCTCCCAACCCACTAAACCCAGGCTAAGTGGGGCGAGTTAAGTGAGCTGAAATTTTAAGTCAGGTCAAAAAGTCAACACAACCTGCTAAAATGAGGTTGGCAACCAACTCAATGTTGGGCCCATTTTGACATGTCTAGTTTTCTCACAATTTTCTTCCCTCATATCATCCCAAATTCATTCAGCGATTAAATCAAATTGTATATATTTTCATTATATTGTTTGGCAGTTATAGGTGTCATTCATGCTCCTTAAGGTCAAGTTGTCAATGAAAGCACACTCCTTGCTACCAACAATGAGTGAGTTTAAGCTCATAACCATACTTTTGGTCATTATTAGTATTTTCCTAGTATCATATAATTTGTTTATAAATTTTTAGAATGATTTATGCTAAGAAATATGCTTCTATGGATTATAGAAATTTTAGAAAATTATTATTTTGAAATTATCATGACAAATTATTATTTTAGAAAGCTTATGAGATCGTACTTGTTGTATGTATGATTTAGATTTATTTTATTAGCTAGAAAATTTCATGAATCTCAATTTTATATGAACAATAAGAGGTTAATTTTATTGCTATTAAATTTTAGCCAATAATTAATGAGAAACAGATCAGCTCATTAATGACTTAGAATTAATCGTTAACCTTGGTACCAAATGATCCGCTAGAGAACTACCCAGGAAGAAACCCGTGTGGTGTCCATTTATGGGACCTAGTTAGGTGCCTATCAGATTAGCCTTTGGCTTAGATTCACTGAGCTAGATATTTATATCAGAACATCTCTTGTTTCTCTACTAGTTATTACCATGAATTTAGTTAAATTATTGTTTTCAGTAAAATTATATGTAATTTATACTATTAATAAAGGGGATTAGGGTGAGTAACCATCTTTTGGTGTCTTCTCACTCTATTGAAATTTGTTTTCAAGTCCACCAACCATCATCTCATTTACCCCTCACTATCTCAAAAAAGGAATATAAAAATTAAAAAAATCTTTAATCTCTATTAAATATAATATCAAATAATTTCATATAAAATCATATATTTCACATGGGATTAACAAGGGCAAACTAAAATATATGATTTAATATGTCTGGTTAAGTGCTAAGTACTAGCACCAGAGTTGATTTATTCACATATTTCTCTCTTCATTTCCCTAATTAACATCAATAAAAAGTATGACTTTGCCGTGCCTGTCAAATCACTAGTTATATATAAAGTGCTTTACATCATTGCATGTATATGTTATATATTTTGTTGCTATCCCATGTGGGGGTTGTGAGTGGAGGCCCATTATCAGTTTTAATGAACTCACCCTTTCTTTTCTCTCTCCAGGTTCAGTTGTACCACAAGATCCTCCTCATAGTGCTCCAGGTTTTTTTGGTGAGCTTTGCTTTGGAGTGAAACTTATTATAGGTTATGTTAGTAGTGCCTCCAATAATTGTGTAGAATCCAGTCATATATTATATTATTTTGATTATTTTCATAATTTCAATCATTTATTTAATTATGTTTGGTTTCGGGCCATATTATGAATTTTACGAGTTTTATATTAAGGATTTATGTTTTGGAAACATTTTAGATTATGAAATTTTAGTTGAACTTGAAATATTTTGAATATATTTTGATTTATTTGTGCATATTAGTAAGTTATGTTATCAAAGACTTCTATGGATCTAATCCCTCACATCGATCACGTTCCTAGACAAGTCGTAACAACTCTAAACCCTACTCAAAAAAGGATTGGGTTAATTCATCCAAAAAAATAATAGTTATACTTGATAATATGGGCGAAGTGTGCTAGTTTAACCCTTGAAGGTCTTATCAAATATGGGTTATATTTTTAAATAAAATAGTATATACCACATCATAAAATATAATTAACATGTATACTAATATAGTAAAATATTATGCATATCCTTAACAAATATAAATATATTTTCAAATAAAACAATATATAAAACATATTACAAAAGTTTAAGCATATTATTTTTATTTTATGTATCTCATAAGTAAACATTTTTATGTAATGTTTTGTTTGATTACTTTTTTTTAATGTTAAATGATATATTAAAAGAAAAATTTTATTGTGGACAAAAATGTAAATTTACTCAATTTCTCTCATGCATTCTTGCTTTCATCGAAAAATTTGCACGTGGGTTTCACAAATGAAGTTTTCTTTTCTTCCTAGGTTTTTCTTTTGATCGTCCAAATGAGGTGAAATTCATTTTTTCCTCTTTCCAATTTCTTTCCATCAATTTTCTCATGATCCAAACCAGGACTAAGCCTCTATTTGTTTAAGAGGAAAATGGAAAGATATAAGTAGAAAGGGAAAAAAAAATAGAGTAAAAAGTCTTTTTTTCCACACTTTGGGTAACCTAAGAAAATGAAAAGAAAAAGAATAAAGATGGATGGGACCTACACAATTTATTTTCTCTCCAAACTACACAGAAAACTTAAGGAAAATAGATAATACCACTAAAACTACAATAATAACCTTAAAATAAAGTGATATAAGAAATAATTTTAATAAAAAAATAAATTATATTTATTATAAAAAGATAAACCAGTTTTACTTATTGCAAAGAGATAAATTTAATATAAATAAAAATAAAATTTTCAATAGCTTTTATATATGATAATATAATTGAGCAATATTATTAATAATTTATAAATTCAATTTTTATATAAAATCATATTTACATCTTAAATAATTTATTAATTTATATTATTATATTATTTATTAGGGTAATTTATAAAAAAATAAAAGCTAAATAAAAATAAAATACATACAAGGATATATGCACCATTTTATACACTTTTACTTTTCTTTATTTTTTTTATTTATCCAAATAATGGGAGTGAAAATTTACTATTCTCTCCATTTTCTTTTGTCTCTTTATTTTGTTCCTTTATTTTTCTCTTCATATCCAAACAAATCATAAGTGTATAGTTTATTTTCTTAAAAAAAATATTGTTTTAGGAGATATCAGTAAAATTAATAACATTCAATTTTAAAAGAAAAATTATCTTTTATTTATTTAAAGATTCTAAGTATTTAAAAATCAATGAAATAATAAAACTAAGAATGAAATTACATAAAATAATAATTAATTCTTTTAAAATTGTATGGTGACAAATAAATGTAATATAAGGTGCATTTGTTTGGACTTTTTCCTGCTAGGAATAACTTTTTCACTAAAAAGAAAATCACTTTTGTATATTTAAATATTTTTTAAAAATAATTATAATCTAAAAAATATTAGTTTTCAATTTCTTTTTACAAGCCAAAAAGAGTAGTTTTAAAAAAAATCAATTTTTATATTTTTCAATTAAATATAAAATTTAAATTTTATAGTTATTTTTTAAATATTTAAAACAAACGTACCCATACTCATTAAAGAATAAAAGATTGAAATTGTGGTAGGGGAATTACGAGAATGACATTGGCTTGGCTTAATGCATTCTCCATGAGCCTGTAGCGTGCTGATGATGATCTTTGAACCGTATAAATAACTTGGAGCTGGTGTTACTTGTTGGCGCTGGTACGGCAGGACACTACTGTTTTGTTCAATCTGCATATTAGATTCCAGTCTAGTTTACGCATGAATGCAGAAAGTGAGAGAGAGAGAGAGAGAGAGAGAGACCCAAGGTACGGAACCTAGTGGAGTTTCCAATGAGAGGCTTTTTCCTCGTAAGGCAGAAGTTAGTATAACACTGAAGAGCGAGAGAGTCCCAGCTTAGCAAGATAGACCATCATAAGGTACACATGGATTCCTTCATCACGATTAATGAAGCTCCAAAGTCACCAACCAAATGCTAAGGGTCCCACTAAACATTTCAACGCCGGCCCAACTCGCTAAGTTTCAATGTGCGAGCCTACCCTGGAAATTAGGAATAAAATATTCTATGTATAGGTAGAGGGTGACAAAGAATTAGAGATATTAAAATAGGCAAGCTTGTCCGTCAAAAAACATTGAGGCTGAACGGGTTAGTCCATCATAATTAAACAGGCTCAGAGAGTGAGCACAACCCATTTTTTAGTGGGATGGTGGAGCCCACCAAAATATTAAAAATATAATAAATTTTTTTATTTTAATGGATTAATAATTATTTTGAAAGAATTTTTTTAAAAAATAACAATGACAATAGTATAATAGTAAAAGAAATTCTAAAATAAACAATTATAACAATAAAATAATAACTCAGCCTTATATGTCAATATCAATATATTGTATTCAATAATAATAAATTGATACTTAGTCTCAAAGTAATACAAGTATTCTATTTTTTCTTAAAAAAAATATACCAGCACAGGCCAAGCCCGCCCAAAAGGCGGGCAAATATTTGGCGCTTTAAAGTGTAGTCCAACTCGTAAAAAATAGGTGAGCGAACGACGGTGTTGAGCTCGTTTGACATCTACACAAAGAACGAGTTGTGTCAGTTAGATAAAACTTGAACTTGACCTAATTTTTAGATCTAGTCAATTTTTGAAATTGAATCAACCAATAATGACCTGATTATGTATTGAGTTATATCGGTAACCTAACCTTAAAATAATATATAAAAATTTGGATATTATACATAGTAATGTTATAATTTTATAAATAAAAAATAAAATTTAAGAGATCTTTTACAAAAATAAGTTTCAAAATAAACCATATCAATATAAAAATAGCATAATCAAGTTATGTAAAACATATCAATTGAACTTTAAAATCTTATATTTTTTTACAAATTATTATAAAAAAAAATAATCTCTTAGGGCGTGTTTACAAGTTTTGAGGAAAAGAAAAGGAAAGTTATCAAAATGTAATAAAGAGAAACGAAGGAAGGGTTTTAATCAACTTTATTCACGAGTTTAAAATTGACAAGGAAAAGGAGATTGAGGGCTTATAATATATTCTTACAAGTTTATTCTCATTAAATTAATTTAGTATAGTTAATATGTTTTATACTAATATTGGCATAAATGGTATTTTAATATTTTAATAGGGATAAAATAGTAAATTAAATAATAATTGGTTTAAAATCCCTTAAGGAATTTTAGAGGGTTTTGAGGGATTAACAAAACGCTTCAAAACCTTCCCCTATAAAAATAAAATCCATGAACACGGTTAAACCCTCATAAATATTGCTCTTCTACACCAAACTCGTGAACACACCCTTAAGAAATTATTTGTTTTGGGATGGGTGGGACCAACCCAACTTATACTTGAATTTGGCTTAAAAAATATACTAAGTCAAATTTTATGACACAGATCCATTCAATAAGCCTTAGGAAGCCGGGATTGACGGTTCATCCAGGTTATGAACACCCTATGTACGAGTGAGACTTTAGTCCTACCTTATTTGATCAAATTGAATGGCGTAATAAAAACAACAACGTGATCCACATACATGTAATAAATGCAATATATTAAAGTAGTATTTGAAAATTTGATAGTCCTGCTGGTTGGTTTAATTAAACAAACTGACTAGTTTGATTAGTGTTTGACTAGTTTTTTAAGGATTGGTTAAATCGTCCTATTTAGCAAAGATTTAACTATGCTGGATATTTTTCAAAATGAAAATTCAACTCGCATTTATCTACAAAAGAATAATAAAATTTTAAGGGTTTATCTAACTGCGATCCTAAGGGCACGAATTAAGGAATCAAAAACAAAAAATTTTTGTATTGGGAATATAAGGACCTGTTTGGTTTGGATTTTCAGTTTCAGTTTTCATTTTTAGTTTTTAGATTTTAGATTTTGTGAAGAAAATATTGAAAATTATAAAAACTACAATTCCAGTTTCATTTACAGTTTTCAGGATTTCCTTAACAAAATCTTAGAACTAAAAAACTGAAAATAAAAACTAAAATTGAAAACTCAAACCAACAGACTCTAAATTTTTAAGTTTTCAATATATAGAAACCATTCAAAACTTTTCAAACTTAGTTTTTTGGGTTTCTTCACCTGGCACTTGTTAGTAAAATCGAATTTTTAATAATCCATTACAATGAGAATGGCTAAATCAGAAAGCAAGAAAAACAAAAATTTCTCTCAAAATTTGACCATTATATAATACAAAAAAATTCATGTACCTAAATAGGTTTTTGTTTTGGTATCTATGAAGTATTAATATCTTTTGTATAATCAACTATTGTGATTTGATAATTTTTTTAAAAAATTGAATTAGTAGAATACGTGATTTATTTTTAGTCACAAATAATTTAGAGATACCGATATTCTTGAATTTTATAGGGTATAGGAGAAACACCCACCTAAATATTATGTTCAAGTTTATTGTTAATATAATAAGGATTGTTGATAAGGTAAAAGAAATTGAAAAGGAAGATGCGTTTCTTTTTCTCCTATACCTTTTTTAAAAAATCTCGATGGAGTTATTGGCATTCAAGTTTTCTTTTTTTTTTTTTTTAATCTAGAATTCGATTAATTCGGTTTAGCCCTACCAACATCCTTGAAAGAGTAGAGGTCTCGCAGTGGGAGTTTTTTCTATTTCCAAAGCTCAAACTAAAGATTAAAAAGTCAAGACATTAACATATCATCTTGACCAACCCCACTTTGATAACACTTTTTATGGTTTCTTACATGTTGAGTTTCCCTTGCAATATGTAGTAATTTCTTTCTATGCTATGATACATAGTAATAATAAATATAATTTTTTATTTTATGATAAAAAATATATTTTAGTCTATTTATATGTTAAATATTATCAAAATATTATAATATTATCATTAATAATAATCATATGCATGTCACATGTTTTTTATCACTTAAATAAATTAACAAGATAATAATTGCATGGAAGGCTAGTATGATTCTAACAAACCTTATGGACCTTTAGTGGTAATATTGAACATAAAAAGATGTCCAGTGTAATTGAAATATTAGACATCAAGAAACATCGGTGTAGTTTGCCATATTTTATTAAGTTAAGGAGTTAACTCACATGCTCAATCTTAGTCTTATGTTTATGCATCATTATTGTCACAATATGTTTAGGATATACTTGATTGTATATTAGTTTGTATCGTATATTAGGCATAACGGTAGGATCTGGATTGATTTGATTTGATTTATTGTATTTGTTATTCTTGGTCTATACATAGACATCACCTTCTATATATTATATATATATCAATATACACAGTGATATTCAGCCCTTTTTTGAGTGTTTTCTTTGCGGGCTTAGTTTCTAACAATTATTGTTTGGATTCAATTATTAATTAGGTTTTGTTATTGGTGGTTGATCTATAAACACTTTCATAAGTTTGCATTCAATGAGTTTAAAGACGTGTTAACTTTTCACAATATATCAAAATTAAATCTATAAAAAAATTTATGAACTATCTGAACACATGAACTAATTTACAATGCCAATATATATATTTATATATCGTTGACATTTTAGTAAATTAAACGATGATATAAGTGAATGACTTTAAATACCAAGTTGTTGTAATGTATCCTTTACATTTTTGTAAACACTAAAAGCTCCTTGGTGTTAGGGCCACTAGCTAGGCGTCACTGTGACTGACCCATTGGATTGGCACCGCCGCAACGAACTATAATGCATGGCCGAAACCGGCACGCCGTACGCAACTAGGTCATTAATTCATCAAATGTCAAAGTAATAAGCCACTACATGTTAGAAAGACCCTATACACAAACACACACACACACACACCACAAACTCGTTGCAACCTACCATCCGATGTGTTTATTGCTTTCCGATGATAATGATAATTTAGTTGGCAATCATTAGCTGGATTTGCACTCCAACAACATCTGAGTCTCTTTTATCTGTTTGATTTTTCAACCCCTCTTCATTATTTTTTTGAGGATGCAATTGTTTTTTGGGAATAAATAGCTGATGGGAACGTTTGTAGTAGTCCAAACCCAACATTAGGACGCTGGTGATCCAGTTGTTTGAAACCGTAAATATGTCATTAAAAGTATGTGGATGATCTAGATGGACCATTATGCATCTATGGCAAAATTAGACACAATAAGACTACCAATGGAGTTCGTCCTATTTTTGAGTTTTGGGTCCCAAGACTTAAAGATCCTCACAAGCAAATGACAATAATGGACATGTTAATTGTTTCAGCAATGTTAATTCAACACCAAACTTCTCAAACATTCAAAAACTTTACGCACAAAATATATGCTCATCACTTATTTTCTCTTATTTTTTTTTCATCACTTCTCTCTACACCATCATGTCTAAATCCATATGGGTGTTGAAATGGAGAAATTCTTAGGTGCTACTCTTAAAGCAAAACAAAGCACTCTTAGCGAAATAAAACATTTGCCTCTACTCCATTTATTAACTGACAAATGCAAAGACTCAAATCCAGATCCAGCTGGGAAGGATGAGCGCTCCCAACCACTAGGCTGCTCATGGTGATGTGCTGTTATGGGTAAATAATTATATATATTGTATAATTATCATATTTTTATATATTTGTTTAATTAAATCTAATTCAAATTTACTAATATTTTGTTAACCATTGACAGATGGTACCTAGGCCGGGTTTTAAAATTTTGTGTCCACCAACCCACCATGAAGACAACGACTCAACGAGGTCTTCAAATCCCAGGACCCTCCCGTTGACAATGGCTTAACATTGCTTATTCAATCTTCTGGATACCCCCTTCTTCGCCTCCTCCTCCCACCACCCTTAAACACACCGTTCTCAGAATCCGCCTTCGATTTCTTGGGCGCACCGTTGCCCACATTGCTCGCTCCTCTAGTTGTTGAGGTTATCCTTTCCGTCCTTGAACCCGCTACATGGTCGACGTCAAGATCGCGTGAAGAAACTTGGCGACACATTGAATGGCATGGAGCTCATGAAAAAGAATATCCAACTAGAATAATTTGGGAAATTTAGAACTATTAAAGTACACCACTATGAGTTAAGCACACAAATAGTCTATCAATTTGGATGAAGGCACTTTTGAGGTGCATCATACACCAAATATAATTAGATGCATTAAAGATGGAGCCCAAGTTTGGGAATAACCATACAACATGGATTAATTTGTCTATGCACATCTTAGAAAAGCAAAAAATCGATGGGTGACCTGTGAAAATTTGGATCATCAATGTCCCAATTTTGAGTTTAGACCACTAGAAACGCGATTCATATGTTCCATTTATATATGCAGGCATAGTCTTGAATGGTCCCACGGCGATAATGTGTGACTCGTATTTGAAACAGCAAAAAGAGCATCTTTGAAGGCTGGCTAGCTTGAAGCCAGGGACTTGCAATGCGGTGCGATTGAATGCAGATATTTGAGAATGTGGCCGGAATGGTGTGCACGTAGCATCAACCACAGATAGGGCATGGATGCTCTCACACATGTAATCCTTGATACATTATTAAAAATTAAAATTTAATGTAATCAAGTCTATTTTGTTCAATACGGTTCAGATATATAATCAAGTATATTTTTGTTTCATGTAGGGGTGTAGATATGATGGGTTAGCGGGTTAAATAAACCCAAATTTGAGTCTTTTTTATTTATATATTGAACTATTTTATGGGTTTGATTAGCGGGTTAAGCTAAATCATGAATGCCCCTAGTTTTATGCTTAAAAAGGTGGCTAAGATCATGGAGTATAATCAATTTGATTTTGGAATCTCTGAAAAAGTAAAACTATAGGCTAAAAATTAATTATATTATAGTGTAACATGACACATATAAATACGTTTCACTATTTTAAAGTAAACAATCGTCATGCCGTCTTTTAAGTTATTTGCAGATTAAACCTCAAAGTTTTAATAAGTTACAAACAATCTATGAAATTTTCCCCTTTTTCAAAAAAAAATATTAAACTTCTGGTAGAATTACATGACATCAACATATATAACACATAAAAATGTTAGTATGAAAATTAAAAAAATATGAAAATGTAAATAAAAATTGTAAGAGTGTATTTTTCTCGTTGCTTGCTCTGAACGGAGGAGGTTTCTTTTTTCTAAGAATAGAAGAAGTAATAGTTTTTTTATAAAAGAATTTTCGGCTATTGAAGGAGTAATAGTAATGGGACAAATCAAAGTTTCATCGTAAAATACTGGATGGCGTGGCCCTCTGAAAGAAACCCGAGTCCTTTGTCTCACTAGCGGCCCAGTTACACTTCCTGGTTTCTACTACCCTTGTGCTCAATTGCTGATCAATATTAAAAATGGCGTTTTTCTTTTACAGCTCCGGTGTAAATGAGTAAGATGATTGAGTGAAAAATGTTTGAGAAATTAGTTAAATTTGGATATAGTGAATGAATGTTAATTGGGTGATTAAGTTGACAAAATTGAAGAACCATCCACTACCAATTTATCAATTCTTTTTAAAATTTCAACGAACTAGCTAGTTTGACTCGGCTTTTTAATAATTCACCAAAGTTAAATTCGATCCAACTCAGCTTTTTTGTACATTTCACTGTGAAATAATAGGCTCCTTGTATATTTGTCACTACAAAACCCGCACTTTCAAATCCATGTTCATGAGCAGGAAACCGGGAACCCCATAATTTTACGTGATGTAATTCTTTCAAGGCCACGACATCTTAATCAGTGACGTGCTCATCCTTATCCACTAATTTCTTAACATGATTCGTCCATTATTATTAATATAAATGAACCTTGCTACTGTGTTTTTTCTTTTGTTTCTGTTTTCACAATTATCCAAATTTGATCACTTTTCACTCTTCTAATTATATTCATTTCATATTGACCACAGATCAAGCAATCAGTGCGTCTTTTGTAGAAGACAACAATGTTCGTTCACGTAATCCGTCCCAAAACTTTCGCACGCAATTTGTTTGGTTTTCTTTATTTGGACAAATAATTGAGTGTACAAGCTGTTGTATATAAACCAATAGGAATTGTGTGAATTGAATAGATTGATCGAGGGTTATCAGGTATAGAAAACATAAGTAGTATTCCAACCATAACAAATGATGGCTTGGATTGGCTTTCATTCTTTTCACAACTAGTGGTGTTCCGTGATGGCTGGGTTGGAGAATGAGAAATCTCAAGTCTGGTACGTCCACGTGCAAGTCACGTGTCAGTTGCTAAAAAGAACAAAGGCCTATAAAAAATGTGTAAAGCTTAATGTGTTGCGCGCCACACATCATTACTACCTTCAAGCAAAACCTCAATTTTCATTTTCACTATGCTCATCAAACACCAATAATGTTTTATATGCACATATGAAAAATTACATCAAGTCCCCTTCATTAGTGGCTTGAATTGTCACGCATATTTACACCATTCATCATTATCCTCATGAACTGTCACTACTTTTTTTTTTTTTTTTGTTTTGGGGACACATAGCACTGATTATAACTATGTAATGTAATGCAATGTTACGTTGTTCGTTAATTATATTTTGAATTGTTCTTTATGAAGTGCATAAGACAAGAGTCTTACCCGAATAAGCAATACTTATTTCTCTGTACTATATATTGCTTGGATACATGGGACTTGCACTTTACTGCATTAGCTACTAGCCTGTCATGACTCATGATGATGATAATACTTTGAAAGGTGAAATAGGTCATCGAAATGGGCAATATGTATTTATTTTTTCATGAGTTTGTTTCGATAGTGGTTGTCCTTGGACATATCACATATTTGTGCTTCCAATTATAGTAGTATATCATCGATATGGGTTGGTCCCCCTGACCCCCACCACGAGGCTGGTTAAAAATATTTCACCATCTAATTGGCCTTGGTTTCCTGCACTGCACTGCCATGACATGATAGCAAAATGAACAGCGTGGGGTTGTTGCTTTGCTTGCATCCCAACGAGACCCAACAGATCATGCATATATATGGTCCATACATATATATAAAGCGGAAAGGGGCAAGCAAAAGGGTCCAAATCCAAATACGCTCATATATGTATGTTTGTGTGTGACACGCACTCAACCAATTCCTAAGTGCAAACCACCTAACCTTATCCCTGCATTATTTACATAACTTTATAAGCTATATTTTTTAAGCTTTTATCAAAAGTTAATTGAACAGAATTGTGCTTCCAAGGACAACGATTTAAACCTCAGAGACGACTATTATAAGGAAGACCTAGTCGAATTCGTATAGCTAGCTCTGTACTTGAAGTTATTTGATGGCTTAGAAAAATAAAAAAGTTAATGATTGTTTTAACAATTTCGAGAAACCCCCTTAATTTGTGACGAAATATATAATGCACGCCTTTAATTTGGTGAAAGTTGCATTTTTGAAATGGCTCGTGAGATGATCGATCTTCTATAGATTTTTCTTGCTTGCTCATTTTATTCATATACAAATGTAGTTTTTAATCAGTGACAGTATTAATTGAGTGACCTTAGTAAATATAATTGAAAGCCATTAGATTCTAATTAATAGTACCGTTCACATTCAATTGATCAGTTTTCATTCCGAGAAACTTTCGGTCCTAGCTTAGGGGTGCTGTTAAGCGTAAATTATGCAACCTTCAGTCCGAGAAACTGTCATTCCATCTCTTGTCTAGCGTATTGGATTCTGATCTCAGTATCTCACATTAGCTGATCTTAGTCTTCTCTGAATTTGAAGAGTATCCTGCGATATCATGTTTTACAATAACTAGTGAGTCATGAATCAAAATATGTCAGTCTAAGTGGAAGGTTACATTATATTTAACAAAAAAATGAAACATTGCACCAGCCGGGAATCGAACCCGGGTCTGTACCGTGGCAGGGTACTATTCTACCACTAGACCACTGGTGCTTCTGGTTTTATCGATCAAAGAGCACAATTTATGCTATTTCTATATTCTCAGAACCAACACATCGCCACTTCAGCTGTCTCATTCATACGTTACGCCATTTAGTTTGACAAATTTGTCCTAAGATCCTATGATGGGTTCGGAAGGCTTCGTATCAACTATCAACTGAGAACTGTCACTTAGCTGATATTAGAATACTGTTACGTTCATCAATTAATTTCATGTAGGCCAATTAGTTCCACATTTCACATAGCTTACTGCAATAGTTAAGGCCGCAGGCAACCATTGGCTATGGGGAAACAATTTGTATTTTTGTTTTGACCATATTCTGAGTCCTTGTCAAGCTTACAGTATCTTTGTTCTAGCCCCAATTCATCTTGGTCCAAGTCACGGAACTTGGTATGGTTTCTGTAGTCGGTTACAGACTTGAGACTTTTTTTTTTTTTCCTTATATCAATATATCATGTGGAATGAAAGATGCAAACGGAACCCAAATCCACTAATAACGAAAACATGTCTTATAGTTGAATTACCAGATTTGAGACAAAAGCCGATAAAAGGGACTTCGTGGTGCTACTATCTATCGTCACATAGTACAGACGCACTAAGAATGCATGCATACAAGGGTGTACCAACAAAAATGCTTAGAAGGAATGAAAAGAGAGAATTAACCGATGGAGGTTGTGGTCCACACTCCACACTATCGAGGATTACCTCAAAAGCTGGTAATTGCTACGAGTTGGGTATATTTTGGAAGACTCCAGTGGGTTGAATGATTAAGTCCAATCAAGTTCTATAAAGTATAAACTATACAACTTAGCAAGCTGAGAGGGAAGTTTACTGAGAATTGGTTTCTTGACATAGCGTTTTGAGCTGAGTTTGGTAAGTTGCCAAAGGTAGGTGGAGTGAGACTTCTCAGTAATCAGCTTGTTATGCAGCAATAGCCTAATTCCTGTTAGGTTGTTCTCTGACAACTGGAAGGACGATAGAGAACTCAAATCCCAATTGAAGAAGGAATGCTTACTGTAATTTGGTTCTGATTCAGATTTAGCATATTGAATTGGGAAAGAGTAGCACCACCAGCTGATTCTGGAATTCTTCCACTGAAATAATATAAATATTTGAGATTATTGACATGGCTATGCTTGAATGAATAATATACTATATATTGAAGATGGAATACGAGCAGATAAATTATTCCCAGATAGACCCGGTTGTGAACTCTTTCAGATATTGCTGAGGTCCAGAACCTGAAGATCAGATTAGCTTCCAAGAATGCATGTCATGTAGAGTCGCATGCGACGATGCCTTCCCAATCATGGCAACAGCCAGAGGAAGATGCATGTCCATAAAATTAGATGACCTTTAGGTAATAATTACTTAAATATGTTTATCAAATAGGGTGTGGCAAGAGCAGGACTCCCATAGAACCAATAAAAGAGGACTTTATCCTTTGTTGATAATTTAATTGGTAAGAAATAAGAACATTGAAGAGAATAAGATTTACTTCCCACAAATGTTCTTCATCTTAATTTTCTCAGCCAACCTCGAGAGTGGGATTATAAACAGGTTTCAGGCTTAAAAACAATAATAATGAGGGCTAGGCCTTTTTATTTTTTCGGTCTAAGAGGACTAGGCTTTGAGTACATGTTTATTTTCATTAACCTAACAACAACAAATTGTTATGACCTGGCTTCAGTGGCTTGACATCGCAAAGACCAATTTCTTCAAAATAG
Organism: Dalbergia oliveri; assembly: GCA_030441495.1. Classification (NCBI taxonomy): domain Eukaryota; kingdom Viridiplantae; phylum Streptophyta; class Magnoliopsida; order Fabales; family Fabaceae; genus Dalbergia; species Dalbergia oliveri. Next base: position 7,719,704 of record JAMLFY010000004.1, read on the forward strand.
TTTTCTGAATTGGGCTTTAATCCAAATGCCTAAGAGCGGGGCACCTGGCCTATTATATCTGTTTTAGCTTAGAACAAATGGGGAAAAAGAAAAAGCTTCTGGGCCATGCTGATCAATGAGAGAATTTCCATTCCACATATGCCAGTGAGAATCAACCAAGGACCAAGAAAGTGGTCACGATGCTGCATCTGACAGTGGACCGGACCCTCTTCATCTCCGTCTGTGGGTGAGATCCATAAATGAGGGCCCCAAACGTGGGTTTCCCCCATCCCCCACTGTCACATGGTTTGCAACGTCATACACACAAAATCTAGTCCTAGATCATCTTGCCGTTGATCATCCCCAAAACAATCTTCTCTTCCTGAACCAAACCTACCATAGCTGAGCTGAATGAATTCCCTTTCCCTCTCATCTCATGATTGTTTTGCAATTCAATTCCAGACAACATTTCCCATCATCATTAATTAACAAATAAAAATCACAAATAAGAAAAAAAATCAACAAAATTATATACATTACTCGGGAACGTAGAGCAAGACACAGAATAATTTAGTTATAAACTATTAAAACAAATGAAATTGAATCATGAAGTGGAATTCATACATCATCATCTAAGAGATGATTCTCTTACATTCTGCCAAGGGCTTCTGTGTTCCACCCTGGCAGAAAAAGAATATATGAGGGCACCTATACAAACAGTTATCAACTAAGCTCACATTTGCAGAATCGGGTTTGAGCCCCAACAAAGGGCTTGGTATACCTCCGAACAAGTAATTCCCACCCAACAGAAGCCTAGCGAACGGAGACACCCTGGTTCCGGGAAAACCGCCTTCACGGCGTATTGCAACGGTATCAAACCCGTGAACATGTTGTTCTCCAACGACAACGACGAAAGCCTCGGCATCGTCGCCATGAACGAAGGCAGGAACCCCTGAAGCCTGTTGTTGCTCAGATCAACCGCTATGAGCCCGCTCTGTAAAGGTCCCACAGCGAAAGAATTCCCTTCGATGGAAGATAACTGGTTGTACGAAAGCGTCAGTTGCTGCAGAGAAGGAAGCTCGAAGAGAACGAGAGGGACCGAGCCACTGATTTGGTTGGAACTCAAATCCACCACCTCCAAGTACCTCAAGTTCCTGAAGCTTGCGGAGTTCAAGGTTCCGCTCAAGTTGTTGTTCCTCATCGAGATTTGAACCAGGGAATCCGGCAGCGACGCCGGCAATTGTCCGGCGACGGCATTGTCGCTGGCGTCGAAGTAGGAAAGGGTTCTTAGAGAACCCAAATCTGGAAGCTCCCCATTGAGCTTGTTGGATTGAACTTCGAGCCTTCTCAAGCTAACGAGCCCGTTGAAGCTTAAGGGGATTGTTCCTATGAGGTTGTTGTTGTCGAGGTAAAGCTCTTCGAGGTTGGAGAGCGAGCCAATGGAAGAGGGTATCTCGCCAGTGAACGAGTTGCCGGAGAGACCGAGTCGGCGCAAGCGAGTCAGGTTGGAGAGTGAGTCGGGGATGTTGCCGGAGAAGTAGTTGTTGGAGATGTCGAGGGTTTCGAGGTAAGGGAGGTTGTTGTTCCACGTTGGGGGAAGGGGACCGGAGTAACCGGACTGGTCGAGGCTGAGTTCGGTGACTCGGGCCGAACCGGAAACGACAGCGTCGCACCTCAGCCCGCACGTGAACTTCTCGGTGAAGAGGTTGTCGCATGGGTCGACAGTGAAGTCCCATGAGCTCAAACACGAGCCGGGATTCACGGAACCTGGGTCCAGCCCATTCTTCAGCTCCTTGAGAAACTGTGTGTCGCTCCAATGTGTCTTAGAGTCTGCTCCCAAGAACAATCCCCAAGCTAAGGAGATTACAAGTAGGGAAAGGACAGAGAGAAACCCCATTTGTGATTTTTTGGTGATGTTATGTGTGGGGGAAGAGATTGAACTTGAATTAGGAAGGGGAGAAAAGGGGGGGGGGGTTTTGGTGTTGTACGGACGGAGAGGAGGGGTAATGAATCGGGACCGTTGGATGGGGGATCGGAGTGAGGATTTTGATGGTGATGGGGGGACGCAGGGAAAAGGTTACTTTATGATGAGTAGCTCTCTTTCCAACTCTATGGGGTGATTGGAGTCAGAGATCTTTTGGGCAAGTGAGCGGGTTCACTGGCGGATCTTATGAACTCTTATCTGAATGAAGCAATCTTTTTAAATTGGAGATTTCTTTTATTATTATTATTATTATTGTGTTTGTGGTGTGTCACGGAAAGAAGAAAGGCATAAGCAGTTAAGCACTTATAACCCCTGTCTTCCTGTGCAGTTTTTAGTACCAGGGTGTTGGATCCTAGTAATGACACATTGGCTGCTTATATAGCGACGCATGTGCATTTTAATGAAAGAAGAACCTTGGGATGGGAATTTTGTTTCTTTGTCCTTCTTAAGTATTGTTTTTCTTCCGTGGCTAACCGTCGTGTATAATTCATGCTGCTTCCCGTTTTAGTGAATTGCCCTTGGGAATGTGATTGTTAAAAGAGATGAGTATGAACGGAAAATCCAAAAGATAGTACTAACTATTAAGTGGTAGTTACTCTAATATGACTATTCATCTAAGAAGTGGACTTTTTAGCGGACTATAAAATAGTCGTAAGGTAGAAGAAACTACATGGTGTTGGTTGAGATCAGATTACAGGATTGGATGCCAGGCAATGTGGCATCTTATGGGATGGCAGTGGTTGCAAAGTGGTTTGGGCGTCGGGTCCCAATGTTAAAGATACTACTTTGTGTTTAGACATTTCTTGTCTATTATAGCTAATTAACTTCAAAATTTGGCAAAGTCATTCATGGGGGCCGCAAATCTTACCCATAAATAATTTCTATGGGTGCTTCTAACCGACTCACCAAACCATTGCTAGAAAAAACTATGTACATGTATTGGATTATGCGGCCCGGTAAGTCAATAAGTGTCATACTATAGTATTGACACAAGTCACTATCATATCAACATAATAATAATGATTGAAAGATACACAACTAAACAAGTAATAAAAGCCAAATTATTTGTAACTTCTAATTTCTACTTAAACCTCACTCTTATCATTAACAAAAAAAATTATTTGACCGTTGAATTGTTAAATCTGGTTTCAGAAAAAAACAAACAAACCTTAACCACTTGGTCAATTGATTAATAGACTAATTAAATTTGTTTTGGGTCAATAATGAACTGCTTAGTTTTTTTCTTCGGTCTTGATTTGGGTCAACAATGGCCTGATAAATTTTGTTTTCAAGTTCGTGCATGGATTGATTAGTGTTTTGGTCTTAAAGGACTAATTACATGAACCATATAACCGACAACTCAACAAGTTGTTATCTCATTGGCCCATTTATTAAATGAATCAAGTGGACCTAGCTTTAAAAATAAGGCCAACCCACATTGAGCCGCCGGGCCAAGACTCATAGCAAATTTCAACTTCGCATTTAGGACTCACTTTACAGTGTTATAGGATAATTTTCTTTTTCACGACCAAAACAAAGGGGAGATTTTTTTTTTTTATGTTTTTTACAAGTACCTTTTTCTGTTTCAGATAAATTTTCTGAAAAAAAAGAATAAAAAAATCAATTTTCTTTTTTTAAGGCATAAATATGTTTTAATTGATGAAAAATAAGGGAATTCAGGGTCAATGTCCAGGGAAGAAAAAAAGCTATAACAACTGTTTATATTTACGATTTGGTTACTGAACTCCATTGGTCTCCACTTGATCCAGCTTCTCTCCCACAAGATACCATTCTCAATTGCACATAGAGAAGCCGCTACTCTACCCTTATTCTACTATGTACACTCTCCTACATCTAAATATTTAATTGCTACACACTGGACAGTGGATACCATAGCAATGAACCATTCATTTCCACTAATCTTTGTATTCTTTACAGTGGTATGTTCCTTTCTTTTCCTCTAAATAGTGGGTTTTATGGTGGATCTTTTATCTTTGGATCCATCATGAAATCCATATTATTAGTCATTAGATCAAATCATTCAATAAAAATAATAATTATTTAATGACTAATAATAAGGGGTCCATGATAAACCTAAAAATTTGATATTCATCTTATAATTTATCTAACTTTATGTCTGCACTTTCTTGTTGTTGATTTTTTTCCCCATAACAATCGAAAGCTACACACCACATAAGGTATATATTCCTTTCTCCAAGATAAAGTATTCAAACCCTCATTCATTCAAGAGTGTACCACTGCAACAGCAAATTAAATTCACTGTCTTTGATTTTCTAGAATTTTTCTTTTGCTGCTCGCAAACATTAGAGAATTATTTTTTTCACAAACTTATATACCTAAGCTAGTAAAGTATATTAACATATCATTACTTTTTATGAAATAAATGTTAAAATCACTGATGTATTATTTTGTTAGGTTTTGTATATGCGAGTGGCATGATCTTTAACCTAAGCAACTAAGCAATTGATATAACATATAAACTCACCCAACATAAACTTATGAAAACAAGTAATACACAGTACATTACAGGCACGCATACTGTTTTTCAGACCACACTCTTGCCAATGCCAAACACAATAGTTTCAATAGGTTCAATAGCTAGCTAGCTAATTTTCCACCTGGATAGAGAGGTTGATACCAACTTACTTTGGGTTGAATAGGTTCAATAGCTAGGATAGTACAAAATCTTAAATAACAAGCATTAATTATCCGATTAATTAATTTACATGTGGAATTGAAGCATAAACTCGATCGGTGGCAGCCAGCCACTGACTCAGGCTAGCTAGTTAGCTAGGCAAGGCGCAAATCATCAGTTTTAAAGGGTTCTCCTCCTCCATGGTGATGAAGATTCAGATGAGTATGGTGCTGGCAGAATGCATAGAGGTTGGAGGCGCCATTTGCCAGTGCAACTGCTGATTCCTCGTCTCCTTCATCGTGCAAAAGAAATTGTGGATGGATCACACACTTTTCCTTCTTATTATTTCCATAGACAAAGATGACACCAAATCATTTCCTCCTCTCTATATTCCTCTACTAATAAAAAAAACATGCAACTTACATATATCTATTGAATATTATGAATTTATAATTATGAAAATGCTAGTTCTTACAAGCTCAAGCAGGAGATTCCCGTTCATCTGCTCCAAGCTTCTAACCTGTATTAATTCCCAAAAGGTTTTGAAAGAACAAATTAAGGTTCATTAGATTAACAAAAGACAGACAGAACTGGACCATAGCTAATTAAGGAAAGCAAAAATAATAAAAAATTGTAGCGTTGGGACTTAAGTGATTCAGTACAATTACTGCTGACCTTTTTCCTACATGTATCAGTCCGGGTTTTGATCACATGGAACTGTGAAAAAGAATGCATGAAAAGCATATAGCATATTAGCTTAAATCCTAAAGGATAAAAACAGTCTTCAGATATGTGAGAGATCGTGCAGCTAAATCAGCAACCTCACTTAAATTGGTCACAGAAAAAATATTTAAGAATTCCTTACTTGACCCTATTTTTTCCTTTTGCTTAAAAAGGAACAAGAGAAGAAGAAAACAAAAAACGTTAGTGCTAGATAAGCAAAAGGGAAGGGGATTATTTTTCAAAATTGTTCTTTTATTTTTTATTACTTGAAGACCAAATTTGAGACCAGCTCATGTTTCTTGTAGAAAGGAATGAAAAATAGGTAATTTTCACAGAGCCGATGATGGTAGAACAATCATCAATCCTAACCTACTTTTGGATGCCACCATATATTTAACTGAAGCACATTTAGCAGAAGTATCAATTATATATATATATATATATATAAAGAACACAACTTCAGAAAGATATATACTACCTTCCGTTCGCGTATTTTCTCAATGGAAGAAACCATATCCTCTTCAAGACTGCGCAGTTGCTGGAAGCTCAGATCGTCCATGTCCAAACCCTCACCAATCCTATGCCTTTTTGCGTTTTTACCCCATCAACAATGAACTTTCATTAACCGTACCAAAAGAAAGGAGTGCGTGCATATATATATATATATACACACACACACACACACATAGAAGCATAGAAAATAAAAGCAAAAATATATAATTAACTAGTTCCATCCTGTTTTCTCAAGTTTTATTTACCTGATCTGTCTCCTGAGTTTATTGTTAATATCTTTCAGTTTCTTCAAGTTTTCAAGCATTTTCTGCAAACATATATACCCATATATTACAAAATCAGAAAAATAAAAAAACACAGCACAAATTTAAAATAAGAGAGGAAAGATAAGTGGTTGGTTAACCTCATAGTGGGAATGCCACAGATCGATATCCCCAAAGTCTTCTGATACTGATCAATAACCTTCTTAGTCCTGGTTTCAAAAGATGCAACAAATATTACAAAAGAAACAATAAAGACCATGAAAACATTGCTGAGAGAAGAGAGTACTAACGTAAGGCCAGGGCTTATGTATTCGTGCATCTTGTTGTTTTTGGAGAACATGATGAGGGAGACCTTAGCATCACAAAGAACACTGAGTTCATGGGCTTTCTTGAAGATACCATTCCTTCGCTTGGAGTAGGTGACTTGCCTGTTCGTTGGGTTCTCAATCAACTTTATCTCAATCTTCCCACGACCCATCTCCAGATCAGTCACTCACACACTTCTTCACTGCTAAATTAACTACTCCTTTGTTTGGATCTTCACTTCTTTTCAAACAGCTAGCTAGCAATATTAATAGAAGGTGAGTGAGAGAGTAATAATAAAGCCAAGGGAGGGTGTCTTGTGAGTAGTAACTCACACACACAAAATGAAAAAAGAAAGAAAGAAAGCAACAGTGAAGAGGCTTTCTATAATAGGAAAGCTATGCTGCCAAAGGAAAAGTAGGGTTGGAGTGTAACTGCGAATAAGTTCTAAATTGGTGAAAGTGTGTGGAAAGCAAAGCTCGTTGCATTATTTATTAGAGATTACTATTGGAGTGATGGCAACAGATAATAAATAAGCCAGCGACCCAATGATACTTGAATTTATTAGACCAAGGAAGGATATGAATTAATTACATTTGATCATTTACTTAATTGTTTAAATCTAGATTAATCATTTATATAAAGTACTATACCGGATGTGTTAAATTGCACCTTGGGCTTGGGGGGACACGTACACTTACACAAGTACGCTTGTGGCCTTGAGCAGCCTAAATCAAAGGGTTGAGATGCATGGAGATTGGAGCATTAAAATCTATTCACTAACTAATGTTAGCAAGGTGAGTAGGTGTCGATCTTCAGTTGAATCGATCCTATTTTGTAGTTTTGTTGCTAGCTAGCATATAATATCCTGCATTGAGTAGCCTTTTGCTTGATGGCTACTTCCATTGTTTGTCGTTCCTTATTTCCTTAAGAAACCTGCTACGCTAGAGTCTTGCTTGCTTTATTTTACCCATGATGAGTCCACTGGGAAGCATGATATCGCAAAACATCAACTCAATGTTTATTCATCCAAGAATTCATGCGAAAGGGATGAAAAGAAAAAGAGCACTAATTAAATGACTTTCCCCGTTATGTAATATTGTGAGGTTATTATACATGGAACTATATATATATATATATATATATATAGGTCAGGTGTGTCCATCTCTTTTTAATTTCTTTGACCTTTTGTTTTTCAATCGAAATGGGATTTCTGTTTTTCAGCAAGTGCCAGCCATCTTCTCCAATCATTCACTATTCTTTTGCGAGCAATTATTTGGAATGAAGCATGAAAATATGCTAGAAGTTTGGTTGTACCAAATGATAAGAGTAAAATATACAGTGAGACGAAGAGGCAAATAATGTTGTAATTAAGAGCAGGACAGAAAGACATGCATATATATACAAATTTTCATGTTTAAGTGTGAAGGAAGAAATGCCAATCCACTAACGACCCAGAGCAAAAGACACAATAGAAGACCACAACATGTTCTTATAAAACCTTTACCCGGTCCAAGTATTTTTTACTGAGAAATTATATTTGATCATTTAAAAGTGGATGTCCTATTGAAACATCCACTTTATTACCTTTAAATAATAATGATAATATCTATTCATTCCACTTTTTTAACATGGTAGAGTGAATATCCAACTTTAAAATGTTCATATAGTTTATTTGATCTGAGCAACAATGCCTCTAACACTAGAATAGTCGTGGTTTCCGGGCAAAGAAAAGATGCAATGAGAAAAACAAATGACTACTGGACTGGTCTGTGATGGGTTATGGCATCTCCATCTAATCTATCATTGATGTTGAAAGCAAACAGCACACACGTCCTGTTGCGACTACATGTACTCAGCATGTGGTGTCATTATAGGTGTAGATGGAGTAGCTGTGTACACTATAGACTCGCTCACAAATTGAGTGGGTTCATCAAAATCGAGGCACGCCAATGTGATGGAGAAAGTTCGAAGATATTAACGTTGTTGGGTAGCACAGGACCCGTCCCATCTTCCTTTCTCTAGCCCAATACTCATATCCACATACAGATACAGTCCTGGGCAAACTGCTACCTGCTCTCGGTCACATGCTTCTCATTATTATCATCGATCATCACTTCTCCACTGCTTCACGCCTGCTTCCAACTTCTTCTGATTCAACTCTCATCAGATCATACCAATTAATTACTACCTCCATTCCTTAATAATAGGCAAGTTGGGATATTATATGTCATTTTGATATATTGAAAAGCTAATATATCTAATATATTATTAAAGAATGAAAGGAGTAATCATTCATCTCTACCTAGCTACATTAATTTCCTCAATTCATCCATGATATACCTTGCTAGCTTGATGGTTTAGTTCAACAAATACAATCAATGTTCAATACATGATAGTTTTCTAGCAAGAAAGCGTGAATAAAACGTGATACGAATATGATAACAAGGTATAAGGACACAATGATTTTTATAAAATATAGGATCCAATTGAAGGATACGTTGTATAATAAAATATAAAAATAACATCCTATAATGAGAAAATCAAATCTAAGCACTTTTATGGCTAAAAAACACTTCATAGCCAAAAATTGACAACAATTACAAGAATAAAAAAATTTACACAAGTTTTTATCCATAAAAAATAATGAGCAAATGTTTGCATAATAAAAATGGAGTTTGCGTTATGTTTAGTGCGTGTTAAGGGCTAGAATCGAGAGATGACGTGACACGGCATGACACCTTAACACAGGTGTTCTAAGTATCGTCAAAGTGTTGGTGTTGAAAAGTGTGACATGTGCTAGATTTTTAAGTATCCGTGCATCATTAAATTTAATTTGAATCCTTTAGCAAAATTCATGATCACCAAATAAAATAAAATCTATTTGCTGGCTACTTGCTGCATTAGCTTAATGTATAAGCATAAACCCATCGGCTCTGACGAATTCCTTTGAGTTTGATGCGCAGATGTCACACAGGAGCGAGCTAGCTAGGCATATATAGGTCTGCTGGATTTGACTCTCGGACTTGATTCCGCCCATGTCATGTCAATGTGGGCTTAGATTGGACAAGATACCCCAAGCTATTCTTTTTGTATTTTATGGTTACTTAGTTACCACCACTATTTTTTCTTTTTTTTTCTGTTGTCTTATTCTGTTTTTATAAGCCATGACCTAGAGCCATTGTAAAAAATAAAAAGGTCTATAAATTATAAAATATCTGTACTTCATACGTTCTGTTGGCGCACATCGCCTTTCATACGTTGTCCTTACGAAAAGATTGAGGAAAAACGAAAAAGAAGAAGAAGAAACTCTCTGTTTCTTCCTAACGAAATCCCAAAAGAATATAGCATAACCATCCTCTTGATTATCATGTTAGTAAGAAATAAACACGAATACTTTAAATAAGTGGAATCCTCTTAAAACTTTAAGGCCCACTTTAACATGATATGGTTATATTCAAAATAAATGATAGGATTCATCCATTATGCACGTGCCTTGTGTTGCTTGGAAAGCATGGTGCTTTGTCTTGCCCTGGTGGGTTGTCCAGCTAACCCAGAGGGCATTATTTGAGGCTTAGATGGGTACAGACTAATTTAGTTTTCAGCAGAAAATGTGGATTTCTCTCTTCTATAATGTTGGGTTTTTTTTTTGGTATTTTTTTTTGTGGGGGGATATATTTGGAATATGCAGAATCAGCATTTGTTTCAAAAGTGAGATCAAACTGGGACCAGCTAAATTTTCTGATCAAGTTCAAATTAGGATATTGGATAGCATGATGGTGCTTCGAATTCCCTACTTGACCAAGTAGCTATCGGTCTTGAGGCAGTTGAGATAACTACTGTTTGTCTATGTTTTTTGGTTTCCATCTTTTCCGGAATTAGAATTCATGTATTGAGATTTTTTTCTTTCTGATTCTCCTTTTATCAGTTGAATTTCTATGTAGTTTGAACTTGACAAGGCTATGTAGTTTGAACTTGACAAGGCTCCTTTCCCTGCCTCCTCTATTGTGAAAGGGTCATGAGCCTTTCCTGTAAGAATATTTACTGGAACAAAAAAGGCAATAAAATGTTGCTCACATTGAAACACTTAAAACCAAGTTTGAAGCGGAATCCAATCCAAACATGGTGGCCACTATATTCAATGTTTCAAACTGGATTTTGAATGGTTTGGATGTCCAACTAAACACGCTATTGTATGTCTATCTTGCAACGCAATGAAAAAATTCTAATTTTTTATGTGCATTTGTTTGAAAGTATCTAAACCAGACACACTTTTACTCATTTCAAGTTGTTTTCGGAGTGTTTAGTTAAGAGGTAAATATAAAGAGAAATTTTTAATGAATGAGTTAGACCAATAAAAAAAGAAAACCCTGCTGGCCTATTTGTCATGCATCAAAAACAAAACTCAGACCAGAAACAACTACAAACCAAAATAAAGACCAAAACCAACTCAAAAGACCAATAAAAGAATCTGGTTGACGTTTACGGAAAAGAACAGCCCTGAGCGTATAACACCTACATTTTCAAAATCTACATAAACTACAATTTGGTAATTAAAAAAATGTGGAAGATATAGAAAATTAATCAAGACATATACACTCCTCACTCCTCAATAACAAATGGCAAAATTCAGAGTAATTGTCTTCATCATTTCATCCCTTGGGTCAAGGGGTCAGGTTTACCGTTCGAAACTAACTTTTGTACCCAGAAAACACGCAAAGGATCTAGGAAAAATTAAAAATTAAAAAAGGGAAAGAGAGCAATCAACCACATGCAAAGGCTAGTCTCTTGTAGACAAAGATGTAGACACCTTGATGTTTTTTCATATATCATAAATGAAATTTGGGATGTTGTCAATTCAAAGATATATAGGACATATTCCTTGAGAAGGAAAAGCATTAAACACGACAAGTTATCAAATAAGCGGGGGTTAATCAGAGCATCTATATTCCAAATACCTCTGAGATAACCACCATGTTATGAGGTTGCTTGCTCTCATTAAAGTTGCTTGAGACACATTGTTTCCTCTTCCTTTACAGATAACAGGTGATGCCAATTTACAGCAGAGTTATTATGCATTTAATTTAAAGGGATCCTGGTTCCTTCTCAAAATACTTTTCCCCAAGCCTTCATTTCTCTTTCAAAAGGATAATCATCTACCCCTAATTTTGTGGACTTATTGGAGAAAACTAGTCATTATACTTTGTCATCATGGAACCACCACCTTGTCTCCTTGGGGGACCTCCCATTTCTGCAGTTCTTTACATAGCGATCATTATCTTCAGGGCGTTGCTGCCAGAGAAAGCACGTCAGAGTTGTTAAAATCAAAATGATGGATCACCTATTATTACCTATAAATAATAAGGCTTCCATCCACTATGCAATAAATTTATTTAAATGATGACTTTTTTTTTGGGAAAAAAAAAAGGAATATGTTCCATATGGCCAAGAAAAGAAGCATATTCATGACCTAAATATACCAGCATCCTATTCCTATCACACCTAAAATACTAGAATAAGGAAAGCAAAAGATTCACAGTAACTAAATTCACACCTTTACAGTTGAGCTCGAAAGCATGGAGAGAATGCTGATGCAGATAGAACTAACTGTCATAGCCGGGGACCATGAATCATACAATATATCTGCATAATATCAAGCATATTGAATGTCAAGCAACCCTAAAAAGCAGCACCAAGTCAGATATGCAGACGAGAATGAGAATATTATCTTCATGTTGAAGATCTCATCAAACATCAAATTCCCAAAACAGAAAGATTAAAGCCAAACTACTTTACATACTTCAAACTGACAATATCAAGTACTTGGAAACAAAGGTTAATACTTCTTATTCCTCAAGCCCCAAGAAAATGATGGAAAGAATTATTATCAATATCTAGATGGGCATGAATGAATAAAGGAGAAAACAATGCATTGGTAACTTCAGTTATTCCCAGTCTTCAGTGTTACCTTTCTTCATAATGCATAGCATAATCACAGAAAATAGTCACATTCCAAGCATATTCAAACTTGTATTGAGGCCATTAGAATCTTTGACAATTTGAATCAACTAGACATACGACAGTACAAATATCTAAGGTTATTAACTTCTAAAAATTCAGTTTACAGAGTAAATTTATTTTCTAAGGCATCAGTGAAGCTTAAACAAGTAAACAACACATTCCCATCCTCTTTCCCAAGAATTCTAAGCAAAAGCAAGCAATGACAACTTCAAATGCCACGAATATAAATGGATAAAAAGTGGAAGAACAGGGAAACCTTTTGAACAGCCTGTTATAATAGCTTGAAATTAATTCATCAAGTTGATGGAGACAAAAAAAAGGGCGTTCCAGTAAATCAATTTACAAGAAACGAATAATTTGTCCGCAAAATCAGTGTCAGAAAGAATGGATAACTGAAAAGCTAATGCGAAGAAACATAAACCACAACACATGCCAAAACCTTGCAAGAAAAGGCTAAGCAAGAACACAAATGAAAACTTCGATATAACATTTACCAAGGGAATATCTTACAAACACAGCAAACATAACATTAACCAAGGGAATATCTTACGAACACAGCAAATGGAAACGTATTGAAGACTAAACAACAAATATTGTGGAAACACACAAAGCATACCTAAACAAATATGGCCATTGCTGTAGATATGGGGATGCAGTGGAGCCGGGTGCAAAAATATGACCTGTTAAAACCGTTGATAACAGAATTTAGAACAGAACAGCATCGGTGAACACAAGAACTAAGCTACCAAAAACAGTGAAATTTATGCAAAGCAAAGGCCAAAAGAAGAGAACCTGCGGAGCTTCCATTGGGTAATTCTCAGGAAAATCAACCTGAAGCTGGTAGGTCTCATTGGCATAAAGTGTCCCAGGAGCTCCAGTAACTTCAATAACCCACCTTCCAGAAACAAACCAAAAAACGGGGGCCAAAACAATGTAAAGGAACAATTGGGGCGCATGCATAAAAACAAAAGGATCAACAAACCCAGAAATCAAAAACAGAAAAAGGAGCCAACTTTGAAGTACCCATCAAGAGAGGTAGTATAAAACCGCAAACCCACCAAAGGGGAAAGGGCACAAAAATTGAAACTTTGATCGGATATGATATACCTCTGGAGATTATCGGTGACTTTGTGCTTGAAACCTGTTGGGGGATTGACCTGCCACTCCACGAGCTCTTTCTGGAGCCTATTGCAGGCAATCTTACTCAGATTCTGAACCCCACCCACCAACCAACCAACCCCAATCAAATCGAAAATTGAACAAAACACACAATAATAAGACAGGGGCAAAGGACTCGAAGAGAAGAAAGAGAGACTATTAGATTGAGGAAGTTGTGTTAGGGCTAACCTTGCGAGCGGCAGCTGAGGAACTGGTCATGATTTCTTTCAGGTCTTCTTCGCGTTCAGAAGATGCAAAAGCTCTTTTCTTTTCTTTTTATTACAAAAAAAATCAATTAGCAAAGCAACGTAGAGAGAGAGAGAGAGAGAGAGAGAGTGAATAAATAATGGATTGGGGAAATAAAGAGAGAGTTTGACGAAATGGACAATGGTACCGGCGACGACGGTTTAGGAGTTTATTAATTAATTAACTATTTAATATTAATAATTTAATATTCCCCTCCCCACCCACGCCTCATCTCTTTCAATTAATTTTTTTTAGAAAATATTTACAGTGATTAAAATTATAAAATAATTTAATTTGATTTGATTCATAAGTCGGACCTTATGATTAGAATTATTACATAAAATAAAAATTAAATTGTTTTAAAAATTAATTTTAATTAAAATACAATAAACTATAGTTAGAATGATCATAATAGTAATTCATTTAATTTGATTTATGTTCAAGTTTTTAAAATCGAATTAGTTCCGGTCAAATCCTATCAAATTTGCTAGTATTTAAACAATAAAGGAAATAATTTGACAAATAGAATTTATCTTTTATTTACAAGTACTTGCTTAAAAAATTTGTAAAGTGCTATTTACTTTTTATTCAAATTAAAGTAAGAATATAAGAGCTTTTACATTATCTTTAAATTAAATTTTTTTCATAACTTATTAAATAGTGAGCTAAAAGTTAGCTGTTATGGCTAATGAAATAATGCATTATTAAATAATAGTATAAAAATATATTATTAGTGTATTAAAACTAAATTATAAAAAATAATATTAAATAAAGTATTAATATTGATCTTTATTAGAGTCCTTAATTGGTATTTTTAATATGTTGATTGGGAAATGTCACCATCGATTGATTCACATGATTAACTTTTCGCTCATATATTGTCATAACTTGGTTTTATTCTTAGATTTTCCTATTAGTGAGGCATTAGTAAGTACCTCCATATATATTCAATGAACTTAAAGGTGTATGTCTTCATCATAGATTGAAGCAAGTCTTCCAATAACCTGAATTTTATTTACCGAAACTTAATGTTGATTGAGGGAAAAATATTTATTATATTTAAAATAGAAACATATTTTATCTTTTTAAAATAATTATAAGTATTTAGTCAAATGTATTAAGGATTAAAATTTAAGAATTTTATTTTTATCCACTAATTTTATATTGTCATTTAGTAAAAACATAATAAACTGTTGCATTATAATCTTATGCATTGCTCATGATAACATGCATATTTAGTGGGATTTATGCACAATGAAGATAGATTCAATTATGACAGATCTCTCACATCCTCATCCTGACAAAAATGATAATTGTTAGATGAAATAAAGTACCGTGATCCATTAATTTATCTAAAAATTAATAATTATATCACATTATTATTGATACAAAATTTTAGATAATTTTTGGTTGTATAGCATTTTCTATGTATGTACATCTAATGATGTAATTTTATGTCATCAAGTGTTTGACTCTTCTAATAAATAGCTCAAAAGTAATTCAACACCTGTGATCCTCTAAAACAAAGTCTCGTGATCAAATTTTTTGAACATGAAAATTTAGAGTAAAAATGAGGATAAAAATTTCATATATGAGTTTTATGTGTAAGTTTACACAAGATGCTCATCAATAAAATATTTTCTCTATTTTCACTCCTTAACCAAGTACAAACTTATGGTGTATTTGGTATGGAGTAAAAATAGGAGTAAATTTTTATAGATAAGTTTTATGTGTAATAATTACATATGAAACTTATTTGTTAAATTTTATCCCTATTTTTATCTCATAATCAACCAAATCCCTTATTGTGAATACACTTAATTTGAGTCAAATTATTAAAAAGTCTATTTGATTTGAGTTTCTAGTTTTTATTTTTAATTTTTCAATTTTTCAGATTTTATTAAGAAAATCCTGAAAATTCTAAAAGTCCAAATTTCAATTTCAATTTTAGTTTTAAGTTTTTTTCTTCACAAAATTCTGAAAATTAAAAAATTAAAAATTAAAACTAAAAACTGAAAATTAAAACTAGACAAGCACTTAGATTCCAAAATTTTTTGGATATAGGTGATTTAGAAGGAAAAAAACGGGCAATGTACATTATTTTTTAAAATGCAAATTATAAAAAATTAAGTTCCAAATTACTAAAATAGCATTTAAGCTACAAAGGATATGTTAAGGCGGTAACTAACATAATTAGGATATGTTTGGTTGGATAGTAAAAATAAAGGTAAATTTTTTATGAATAAATTTCATATGTAATTTTACAATCATAATCTATGAAAATTTACTTTTATTTTTAACCCATAACTGAACATTCCCTAAAAAGAAGTATTCTTGTTATCAGAGACTGCATAATGCATAACTATCGTGTTTCTGCCGCTAAAAAGGAATGTACATTTCAAAATTATAATCGATCATACAATTTTTATTTTTTTGGTAGAGAATAGGATATAAATTAGAATTGAAAGTGCATATTATTCAAATTTTAAAGAAAAGTATTTCGCAGCTAAACGCGTACTTAACGCGTACAGCGGAACTTGTACGGCAGAATTTTTTACGCGTTTGTGATTTCTTCAGAATGGCCACCGATGACTTATTTTCTTTCCGGTCAGCAAGAGCTTATGCCATTAAGGCAGAGGATCGGAGAGCAGCACCAAAGCCAGGATTGGAGGTTGAGTTGATGTAGTATTAGCATACATATAAATAAATTGGCATATTGGTGAAACCACTAGAGCAGTTCTAATATAATATGAGTTAGATAAAACACTTCAATTGGTTATTTTTTTGGTAATTTTGTGTTGGATAAATTGATATTTTGGAAAAAAAAAATTCAAAAAGTCTCTTCCAATTAAAAGAATTAAAACAAATTATGTATAATAAGGCCGGTCCATAGTACTGATACTAGCTTGTTTGCTTAACACTTTTATTTTGACATGATATCCGCTTAACACTCTTAACACATACTATTAATTAACCACTTCATTTAAAAACGAAAATGACAATATCATTTGTTTATCATTTGTTTGTGGACAACATGTGTCTTTTAATAGACGATGGTGCATAAAATAGTTAAATGCAAAATTAATGTTGACTAACATGACTTAGATTTTTTTTTATTCCTGCAGTTCCCTCTCACTTGACATGTGAGAAGTTAATCTTTTAGGAATGACCAGATGCTCTAAATAGTATTTTTTTTCTTCATACACATAAATCTCAACATTGAATCCAAGAATTCATGTTTTTTCCATTTCTCTGTTCCTATGTAAAACATTTACATCATTAATTAATTACATACATGGTGTCATATATATAATTTTAAAAAACAACTATTACAAAAACAAAATATATTAACAATTGTGATCATATAAAAAAATTTCCCAGCAGCAATGTATTAAAATTAATTGTTTTAAAAAAATATAGAGTATAGTTTTAATGTACTAATCGTCATTTAATAAAATCATTTTATTTATATGACATTTTACATAATATTTGAATTCATGATAAGTACAAGCCTACCTAGAGTTTGGTATATGCGTGATCAACATTAGAGGCTGCAAATGATCTAAGTGGTCCTGTAATTTCTTTTGATTAAGTGAGGAATTTTGGACAGGATTATTGGTGGTAAATTAGTGTGGTTAGGTGTTGGTAATGGTTATATATTGGTATGTTATTTTTCTATTTTTCTTACTATATTTTCTTCACTTGCATTGACGAGTGTCGAATTCATCAATAATTATTTAAAAAAAAAAAGCAATCCGGTCGTATCTTGAACGAATATTTGTTCATATTTTTACAATTGATAGTATATATAGTATACAATGCATTTTTAGATATCATTATGATTAATAGAAATTATTTTATCTGCCTATTGTAGTTGACAATCACCAATTTTAAAAATGTCACTATCTTATTATTGTTTGAATATGAATATTACAAAATGTTTCCCATCGTCGCATGAAACAAAAGGGAATTTACAATCAATAAAGAATAACACTTCAATAAGATGGGAAAAGAAAGAGGAGAAAACCTTCAACACAATATTATTTTCAAGACCAACCGATTGAAATGATTATGTTCGAAAATGAAAATAATCCTAAAACTCAGACATTATCATGGCAACGTCAATAAGAGATCCTTATGATAAAATGATAATGTAACATATTTTATATAGTTATTTAATTATATTTTATTTTGTATGACTTTATGTTAATTACCTTTATATGACTTTTGAGATAGTTAAGCATGGTAAGAGTCAAACATTTTTTTTCAGCTTATCTACATAAAATTAGATAATTGTGTAAAGAACATATTTATACTAACAATGTGTTAGCATTGAATCTATAATTTAAATGCTTTTAATGACTTGGCTACACATTATTTAATAACCATCTAAACAAAAAATTAAATTAACAAATTATTTTGTTTCCTGGATACGTAAATTAAAAAAATTAATTAAGTTGAGGTATCATTTCTTAACGAGTTTGAAGTCATGGAAAATTGTTAAGCTCAACAAAAACTATTATAAGATCACAGAGTATTTATATATATTAGCAAAATAAAAATATTTTCATATAACTATCATAAGCACTAAAATCTAAGGTCAATGTTTCTAATACTAATCGTTTTATAATTAGTAAGGTTATATTTTTGTTTTTCATATACACATCATGCACAAGCCCGTGGCCGCGGACCGCGGTGCATCGGTTAATAGTCATCAGCATACCCCAAAAGAAAGGAGAGGAAAATGGCTGTAGAGTTATGCTCTTTGTAATTAATTGATATGCAATACCGTGTGAATTTACTTATTATTTATTATTAGATTTGGTATGGATTTTATTTTAGTTAAGGTTATATTCTATTCAATAACATATGAAAAATGAATTGATATAATGTTTCATATTAAATGAACAACATTTTTTACGGTACTATTATTGTGAAACCCAAAACAGACAAAAGTGTCACGTAAATATTGAAACCCTTGAAAAGCCAAGATATGTATGCAGTCCATAATTTTCATATCCCCAACTTTTCTCACAAACCATTCGTTGAGCTGCGAAAATTGAAGGAGGGAATTTTATATAAAACCCCCCAACAAGATCCCTTGCGATAGTGATGTTGACAAGGAAAAACTCAGATAAAATAGAAAGAAATACAATGTCCACTTGAAGAGCAGCCACCACAGGATTTCACACATGAACACAGTCTCGAATTAATGGGTGTCAAAGTAACTCGATGACAATGCGTATAATAATTCAGCCAGGCTGTCAAGTGTCAAGTGAAAAATCCCAAAAACTGCTTGGCGCTATTATTTTCCTCGACATGAATCTAATGGTCCCTCCACCCACACTCGTTAGGGATTAGAACTTAAAAGCCAGTAAATTACTTTTTGTTATCTAATAAATAGTTAGTAAATGAAATTGAATTAAATAAGATCCTATTATATATCTATTTAATTTGTTCTTGACATAATTAAGAAGACCTCATTATGAATGTTATAAATAGAGATAGTTACAAGAATTATAATTAAATTTGATTTTAAATCAATTTTTTTATTAACTTGAGGTTAAACTATAAAGCAACGCTAACTGGAACCCCCAATATCTTCTTCTTTGCTTCCATTTCTTCTTATCCGTAAAGGAGATACTGACCAAACAAAAAATCAATAAAGCCAGCTGTTATAAGAAATTTGGGCAATATAACAACAATAACTAAATCTTATCCCTCTAAATTGATTAGATCGGCTAATGGATAAAACGAGCCATAAAAATTTAGGGACAATAATTATATATTTTTTAAATAAAAAGGAAAACTTGATTTATTTTACTTTCTTCTCTCCATCGACCTATTATCTCGGGATGCCTCCCATTGACTTCTCTCCCAATCTGAGCATACTACTAAATTATATTAAGTTTAAACTTCTGCTTTATGCTTATTGCTATGGAAAATTCAGGGTGGAAGATAAGCATATTCTAGGCGTGTTTAATGGAAAGCTTTTATCTCAGTTTATCCTTAGGGAAAATCAAAACATCCCATGAAAGACTGAAAGTTGAAAAGTGGATGCACTTTTGTCAAACGCGGGTAAATAGTCTGTCCTAGCTTTCTAGATTACAGAACATGCATTTTGAAGAGAAAAAGTAACGAGTAATCAAACATTCTTTTAGTTATAAAAGAATCAATTTGAAAATTACCATATTGCGATACGCCAAATTAATTCATTAAAGGAGGAGTTTGCTTTGCCTTCCCGTAATTTGCCATCAAATAAACTAGACGTGTTAGAAAAAAGACTATTAACTAATCAAGGAAAAAAAAAAGCTATTATATAGAGAGGAACCTGATATACTTTCTTCACGACCTTCATCCATAAAAATGTAGGTGTCATCACTGCTCCACCCTTTCGACATTGCCAAGGTTTCGTGATGTAATGCCACACATTACAAATTACTTTACTTCTGTCATTACTAACAACAGTCATAATTTAGGAAAGATAATTATGAATTACACCTGTACACACACTCCAAAGGAACACCATGCAAACACGCATAAGAATATTCCTATTAAATGAACATACATCCGTCATCACATCTCACATCCCATTCACTTTCTAAATCTCAGTGTAACAACTTCCATTTATTTTTTAATAATTCTATTTTGACATTCACAGAAGATAGACACCCAAGTAGATCCTATATAGTGTGAGAGAGGAGAGAGAATAAGTTTAAAGAATAAGTAAGTGATGAAAGCCATATTATTTATGAGTAGGATATTTGAATATTTGAAAAATTAAGTGTTAAAATAGAAGTTGTTTCTTGACCTTACCATGTATGTCTCATCTCATAGTATTTCTCTCATTTTCTTTACATAGATTCACTTCTCACTTCCTTCATCATCACATCAGCACACACGAAGCCTTACTCTGTTTTTTTCTCCAAGTGTTTCACTCCTTTCATAAAGTCCATAGTGTTTCACTCATTTCCGCTCACCAGTGGATCACTCTCTTACCCCACATTCACATAGTATCACTCATAGATATGTTTCACTCATTTCTCTTCAATACCACCAATTGGTTGATATATGAAGCTTCTCATAGGATCTCTACCATAGCAACCTGCACAAAACAATTTATTTTCTGCAATGCATCATAGATCAGTGATACGCAAATAATTCAAGAAACAGACATCCATGTTCACATCATCCTCTACCACTTAACACAAACAAGATTTAATCCTCAAGCAAGACACACATTGTTTTCAATTTTCAAGGAAATAATAGTCATAAGTAAAACTTTTCCAACCTATTCTTTTCAGTTTTGTTTACTCCATTGCCAAAAAATTGCATGTTCCAGTGGCTCTTCCTTGCTAACATTCTTCCTTTCAAAGATTGAGCTATTCATACATTTCCATACACACCATATTGTAACAAAGAACATTCCCCACCAGTTTTTTCTCCTTCAATTTTCCATTGGAACCCCCATCCAAGCTTCACATGATCTTTGATTAGGGGGCATCACCCATTTCAAGTTATTTTTCTCCAACCGGTAACCCCATATAAACTGAGCAAAATCACATGTAAAAGACTAAATGAAATTTGTCCTCTACCGCACTATTGCAAAGGGCACATGAAGTTTGATGAGCCTGCAGTAATCCAAGTCTATGGAGCCTTGCCTTAGTGTTGACTCAATAGATAACAGCAAACCGGGAAAAAAAAATTCAACCCTAGCAGGCACTACCCCTTTCCAAATTGCTCTACAAAAGTTATAACTATTCACTCCCTCCATTTCTTGTGATCCTCCAAAAGAACATTTGCCACAGATTTAGTTGAAAAATTTTCTCTCCAATCACATTTCCACACCAATTGATCTTGGGAGTTTCGATTTGGTCTAGTCACGTTATTATGAAACTCCTCCAACATATCCAATTCCCTATGATACATTTGCCTCTTCTATTGAAAATTCCATATCCAATCTACTCCATCCCAAAACCCGCATTCACTAACATAACTCTCCTTTTCCTTAGAAAAAGCATAAAGTCTTGAGAACAATTCTCATAACCTTCGTCCTAAAACCCAAGCATCATTCTAAAGTCTTATTTTTGTTCCTTACCCTATCTCCATTTGAATACCTCCCACCTATGATTTCATTACTTCTTCCCTATGGCAATTAAGGCTGCAAATTTTGGCCCATATCCCACCTCTACTTTTGATGTGCTGTAAATCCAATGGTTCATTTTGAATCAGCCCATTGAAAGAGTTAACTTTTTTCCACAGTGGGGAATCTTCTTTGGAGTATCTCCACTACCATTTAAAAGCAATGCAGATTTTTTAATTATTAGGTCTCCTACCCCAAGGCCTCCTTATTTCTTCGGTTTCTGAACTTGACTCCAATTCACTAGGGCCATGCCTCTATTGCCTTCTACTTTACCCAAAAAAAAAAAAAATGCTCTGAAGGGATATTATCGTTTTTGCTACCCTTTTGGCATTTTGAACAAACCCAAGTAGTACAACGAAAGACTATTTAAGACAGATTTGATAAGAACCAATTTACTTGCTTTTGACAAAACTTTATACTTTCATTGGCTTAATCTTTTCTCAATCCGGCTAATGATTGGATTCTGGGTTGCAATTCGCTTGGGGTTTGCCCCTAAGGGGTGCCTAGATACATCATCCGCAGCTCATATCTCCTACAACTCAACCAATCACACATCTTCGTTGACTAAGCATCTTCACATTTCATTGGGATCAGTGCTAATTTTACAAAATTAATGCAAAGACCTGACATAACCTCAAAACACTGGATGATTCTCCTATAGTTCCTAATGGTCTCTTCACTTTGTGGGCAAAAAATGATTGTGTCATCCACAAACTGCAGATGAGATAACTCCACCTTATCCTTCCCCACCATGAGGTTCTCAATGAAACCCTTATCCTTGGCTTTTTCAATCAATCTGTTCAAATCTTCCGCCACAAGAGCAAATAGGAAAGGTGATAATTGATCACCTTGTCTTATTGCTGAAGTTTGAAAACACACTCAAAACAAAGGCCCTCTAATGTGTTAGAATCATGGTAAAATGGAGAGAAAATGGGAGCTAAGAGGAGACCGATAGAGAACAAAGATTTTGACATTTACTTAATGGTAAAGGGTATAAATATAGAATCATAGTTGTGTAAGTCAAATTGAAAGTATTGGTGGAGCGATCACATTAAACAAACATGAATAAAGAATAATAAATATAATTCAAAATAATTACACTTTGTGAGAATCTGTATTATATTTATAAACAGTTTCATTATAATGTTCAATGAATGCTTAATTTACGATTACAACACAATATAACATAAGAATTTAATTTTAACGAATTATTAAATAATTTATTTTTACATTATTGTTACATAATTGTGTATTAACATAATATTAAAAATATTTGACTCTTATAATATTTACCGTAACAAAAATTATACAATAATAATATGTGATTAGTTAAGGGTGTAGAAAAAATTCTATCGAATACGCAATAAAATTAAAGACTACGATATGATAGCATAAATATAAAAGAGAATTCTTAAACTGAGTATAAACTCTTTATAAACTAGCATAAAATGAGAAAAGGGTATTTTCATATTGTGTATATCAATAAAAAAGAATACTAAATTATTTTGGTAAAAAATGATTCGTCTTCAAGTTAACTGTGTCATCTAAAAAGGCCGAGTCAATGTAAATTCTAGTGGAAATATCTAATTGGACGAGCTCATATAGATGGAATTATCAGTATAAGTCAAATAACTTCATACTAATTAAGAGAAAGTAAAAAAATAATAACTAATTTACTTAAAAAAAAATCTAGTTATCTCTTAATTGAGCTAACTAGAGATGTTAAAATGGGTGGCCCATCAGAAATAAAATTGCTGAAAAGTACCAACCCATTTCAGGGTGGATTGGAGGTTGGCGGCTGCTTGCCAACAAATAAAAAAATTCCAAAAGGATTTTTTTAATATTTTCCTAAATTTTGTTTTTCAAATAAAATTTTTAAATAATATTTTTTATTTGTGTATACCCACTTTTTTAAGATCTATAATAATTATACACCAACTTTAATTAAAAAATATTATTGTTAATAGTGTTGTTTGAGTTATGACACTATTTTATTAAGTTTTAAATTTGAGTGAATATTGTCAATTGTACAATGTTACTGTATTAGTGAGTGTACATATTTATTACTCTATTTTTCGTCACATATTTCTTACTTTTTTATCAATAAATTATGATTTTTTTCTAATAAAAAAAAAACTTGACGGGCCAAGTCCGCCCTAATTCACGGGTTAAGCGGACGGGTTAGGCTGAAATTTTTTGATAACTTAAACTTCAATTCAATCCATTAAAAATAACAGTTTTACGAACCAATTCCACATAGTGAGCTTTTCTTGCCATCTCTAGTGCTAACCCATCTCAAGCGAGCCCAGATGGCAGAGTCCTTAACTATTAAGAAGCGAATCTAGACGAACTTGATTCTTTTGCTTTTAGTTCCTCTTATTTTGGTTCCATTGTCGCTCAGTGTCAAATCGAGGATGAGCTAAGTGCTTTTCTTGCTTTATTCATATTATTACTACAAGAGAAATATTAATTTAACAACCAATACATGGGATACCGTGAAGGCACCCAATTCATCATTCTTGAATTTCATATGGACCTATTTAAAGCAAAAAGTTCTTGTTTTCCACCATTGAATTTGAATGAGTATTTATAGACACCTCATTTTAGGTGGATGAAATAATATAGCCCTTACTACAATAAAAGGCTCTACCGTTCAACGAGGATGTTAGAATACACAATACTAGTCAGCTTCCACGATCAATATCAAAGATGCGCATTCCCACTTTCGAGACATTATTCTATGAAATTGGAGCCAGTTTGGGTGACAACTGAAATCTTAACAATTTCTGCTTCTAGCAATAAAAAATAAGGGAAACAAAAAGTATTTTAAATGAATTTGTCTCCAAAGAAAGTTAAAAAGTATTTATCTTTCATCTACGTTTGAAGTTGCATGAAAGAACTGACTTATAACAGAGTTGAATAGAAAGATCGTGAGGATAATATATATATATAATATAACGTGTTATATCCTCTTTTTAATTTATTGATGGAGGGAAAGAAAATACATTTCATTCCTTCTTGATCCCAATTTAGAAGGAAAAAAGATATAAAAAAAAATTGAATGAAGAGAAAGGATGACAATAGCAAAGTGTAACTCTTTTTATTAAATTTGTTTTCAAAAAGAAAGCAAGGAAGAAAAGATTATTTCAAATGAAGAACTCTGGAAAAGTTTGCCAGAAGAACGAGCTAAAGACAATGCGAAGGTGTCTTCCAAATCTTGCCAAGGTCATCATTTGTAGCCCCAAACTTGGCTAAAAAATTAGCCTGATTACCTTCCCGTAGCACATGATAAAGAGAGCAAGCAAGACCATTTCCTTTGGAGGAGCTTTCAGATATGTCTAATAAAACAATCATAAATATGAAAGAAACAAGGTAAGACATGGGTGGGTTTTACCCTAAACCTTAAATGTTTGGGTCCATGATAGATCCCTTTATTGATCATTGGATAAGTCATCAACAAAAATGATATTATCCAGTGACTAATAATATGAGGTTAATGATAACCTAAACATATGAGGTTCACCTTATAATTTGCTAGAGACATGATCAACTAAGCACACAATCTCAAGACAATCAATCTTGCAATAACCATGGTCCCAAGCTAGCTTTTTTATTTTTTTGATCAAAGTCCTAAGCTAGCTGGAATCCCCCACGAAGAGCCAGTAAATCAGCAACATCGAGCAACATCTAATTATAGAATTTAGAAGTGTTTTTGGTTTGATTCAAAAAATAGCTAGAAATGACACCAACAAGGATTAGGTATAGTGGTAAGTGAATTACACATAAATGTTTAAATTCTGAAAAAGACAACTACTTAAAAGACCTTGTAATTACAATAATTTCACGGTTGAAATCCTTTGTAAACCAAAAAAAAAAAAAAAGGGAAAATCAATGCAAATAAATTCTAAATAATTTTACCGAACATTCGGACAGTGACATTGTAAAGGGACTTCATCTGTTCTTTTATTTATTTATTTGGGTAAAGTCAGAATTCCATTTTAAAAAGCGCTAATATAACAAACAGATGCACATTTATGTGTAGGTGATAAAATTTACATATTAGCATAACAAAGCTATCTTTATTAGACAATATCGACCACATCAACAAAACAACATAAATTAACTTAAAGGTCAATTTAGCTCACCATTGAAGGACTGTAGTGTGGATGCAATCTTATTTTCTTAATATTTTTATTATTTTAGAAAGAACTTCGATAGTGAAGTCCGTGAATGAAAATATGTGCAAGTATGATTTAAGGCAAGTTCTTAGGTGGGGAGCTTGAGTTTGAGACCATATAGTCCCAAATATTATTATAACACAATAAAAAAAGCATTAAATTACTTTTATATCCTTAATTATTTTTCAACCCAGTAACCCTCTTAGTTATTGCTCCCCTGCCCATCAACACCACCCTTGCTTAAACCATCCTCTGCCAAGCAACAAAGATAACACCATCAGACCCTGGTGCCACCACCCCCTCTTTCTCAACATCACCGCACATCCCCTCAATGTAATCACCTATTATAATTATTGATATTATCTTGACAAGAATTTTAGAAAAGTAATCCTACAAATTATTAAAATTGTAAATACTATTTTCTTTCACTCAAATCCTCCTCCCCATCACAATTGGTGGCTTCGCCACTCCCACCAACGTGATTCGATGTCTCCATCGCCGCTGGGCTCGCCAAGCCTTCTGCCTCATCGACAGTGACAGGCAAGAAGTTGTCTCGCTGTAAGATCTCGAGGAGGTTCTCGTAGCTGGAGGTGTGCGCGGTGGCGATGGCGGTGATACTAAATAAGGTGGATACCAGAGGCCATGACCACATCGATGTGGAAGTGATGGTGTGTCGAGGTGGCTCAAGGGTTCGGAGACCCGCAGAGAAGTTAAGGGAGGCGTTGAGGTGTTCGACATCGCAGCGATAGGCGGATCTCGCGGAGGAGCTACTTGGGCGCCAGTGGTGGAGGTAGCCCATGGGTGGTGGTTGGCGGCGATGGACTCCAAAAAGTGTGATGATTAAAAGTATAGGAAAATGACAGAGATCAAAGCATCATCTTCGCAACGACAACTCTATTGCATCTTTTGATTAAAAGTGTGATGATTAAATGGGTGGTGGTTGACTTTGTATCTTTTGCCACTTGCAGAGAAAAAGATCATTTGAAGAACATTGTTACAAATTTAACAAACGCATAATATTGATTGTGATTAACTATTGTATCATTCAATTATTTTTTTTGATTAACTTGCACATGGTTTCACTTTTAATTCACAACATGAGGAAAATCATTTGTTGCCATCTGTTTATTGTGTTGAGTGAGAAGAGAAGGTGTTTTGTGTGCACAATGGGGAAGGCAACAGAGAAGGTCGATGAGGGAAGAAGGTGGGGGAGGATTTGGCCAAGAGAGGAGGAGGAGGAGCCAGTAAGAAGAAGGGTAAATGAGTAAAATAATTATAAAAAAATCTTTTTAAATATCACAATATAAATATTATTTTTAATGTTAAATAATCTCATCCTTTCATTCTATTTTTGGAGGGCTGTGATTCAATGACCTGTGATCCCAAACTCAGCCCTCCCCACTTAAGAAGTCACCATGATTTAATTATATGTAACTCCTACAAAAATTGGGACCGTAGCTTTGGGAATACAAAGGAGAGGCCTCGAATCAAACACTCGGGGAGAAAAGAAAATAAAGCTCATAAAAGATTGACCCAAATTGTTGACCAAAATAAACCTAGATTGGCACTACTAAAGTA
This sequence comes from Dalbergia oliveri, assembly GCA_030441495.1. Classification (NCBI taxonomy): domain Eukaryota; kingdom Viridiplantae; phylum Streptophyta; class Magnoliopsida; order Fabales; family Fabaceae; genus Dalbergia; species Dalbergia oliveri. The sequence goes on from JAMLFY010000004.1 coordinate 7,747,449, forward strand.
CATAGCAATTACTTACATTTACAATGTAGCAGCAAGCTTATTAGATCTAAGAAACAACCAGAGTTTCATTTAAGGAAGTAAGCGAAATATGAACACAAGATTAAGCTTCCCATGTCAGACTATGAAATTAGAGAATGAGGGAGGACTTTATATGGGTTGAGTATGTGATTGGGGTCCATCAAATTCTTGATTGAAGCCATCAGTTGCACCTGCTCAATTTGATACTACTAGATTAGACATTCAATACCCACAAGTTTACATTCACAAATAGAGATTGAGTCAATAATATACATACAGTTCCACGTGACTTGCTGTAGAAAATCTTATTAGCTTTCATTAGTCCCAGGCCATGCTCTGCGCTAATACTACCATGATGCTTAGATGTCCATTCATATACAAAAGGCTCAATTTGTGATAAAATCTGCAAAGTTCAATATTGATGATCTTACATAAAAATGAAGAGATGATTTCATAACTATAGTTCTTTTGTGTTTTCTTGTGCTACCTTATCATCATACCGAGGGGTAGAAATATTTAAATGCAAATTACCATCTCCAAGGTGACCATATCCAACTACATTAGCTGCATTACCTACAATTCAAAATTTTCAAAATATTAAATTCATATTAATGTTCTAATATTCACAATGGTGATACAACTGATAACATATTCGGTGAAGAAGCTTAAAAGTATATCTAGGGTATCTTGGAAAAAAGATCCAAGGAATTAAGCATACTTAAATCATCCATTAACTGATTTACTATCTGAACTGTACCACAAACTTAGGGAAACAAGATATAAATGGCAATGTTAGTCAGCTTCTTACCTAGCCTTGAGCGCATTTCCTCAACAAGATTATACATCTTTTCGACAGGTATTGATAAATCATACTTGTAAATTGCTCCCGCTCTCATCAATGCCTCTGGTATACCCTGAAATACTTAAATCACATCTAATATAAATCAAATTCTGCATTAGAACTAAGATGGAAAACAAAATTGTCATATTAAACTGAAGTTTTAGCTACTGATGACAAACCCTTGCAGAACAATAAACAGAAGAAATAGCGCATCTGAGCAAAAAATATCTTCAAATTATTTGTGAAGAAAATAAGCAGATGATTTAGTTTTTTTTTCAGCATTATCACTGTGTAATATAGCCACTCAATACATTCAAATATCTAATTATTTGTTCATGTTAATAGACTGATAGAAAATAAATGTAAAACATGCAACTAAGGGTCCATACTGAAAAGCATCCAAAAGCCTAAAGGAAGTTCGAAGTCAAAAGACACCGAATAAACACCAGCAACTCAGCCAAAAGAGTTAAAAAAAAAAAAGAACAGAATAGAGATGAGCAATTTAGCAAGAAGCTCATACCACTAAAAGAGTTAGGTATAGAGAGTCCTCATAGGCATGCAAGTGGATAAGCACAGGCACATAGATAACGATAGCTTCTATAAGAAATAAGAAATTGGAACACAATTCCAAATGCAAGTTGTATAGCTAAACTAACTTGGTCAAACTTGTAGATTTAAAATGATTGCTGAAGAATAAATTCAAAAAAGGTAAAATACTGACCCAAAAAAAAAATAGAAAACCAAACAAGATCACCAATAATAAAAGCTAAGAACAGCTGTAATATATCATTAATTTCGAAGAGCATAAAGTATTCCACCAAAATGAAAAAAACATGGAGTGAAAAATGACAACCTCACGTAGAAGCCAAAAAGATGATGCTTGGTTTATGTCTTGTGCAAGAACACCATCTGATATCAATTCATTTTCCATGCAGCCAAGTAGAAATGCTTCAAGCTTTTGTCTGGAGATATCAATGAAACATGCACCAAATGTGAAGGACCTCGATTACACGTTAAGAATTTATAACTAAAACAAGAAGACATTTGAGGGAAAAAAAAAAACAGAAAAATACGTTAAGGAACAAGTTCAATCACATTTTCAGTTTCATGGCATATAACTTTTGATTAGGATAAACACCAGAATGCTAAGTTGAAAATATGGGGGATAGGATATAAAATAATTGTCCCCTTATCTATCACTCATTTGACCCCACATTTGATTCTCCCACCTAACCCCCTTAAAAAAATAAAAAGAATGAGCCAGTACAAATTCATTAAGGCCAGTGAAAGCCTGAGATGTGAAGGAACACAGTTCAGCATTAAAAAAAATCCACTAACATTGAAAACATTGATCCCTGTTGAGGATTACCTACATTACAATTTAAACAGGGGAATTTGGATAGACGAAAATTCAGAACAGAGGAGATCAATATAATTTATTATGCTGAAAAGAGCTAAGTCAATCAAGATAAAATGGACTTTACTTGTCTGAAGATTCATCACTGCCTGTTGTCTCAATCAGCACATAAAAGTTATGCGGTGACATAGGTAATGGATTCCGAGCACCTTCCAAGTGATTTAAAACCTTGATAGAAATCCAATCAAATCAACATAACTAGGATTCAACAAAGGGAATAAATTGGGATGCCACAGAAACCAGGGATTTAAAATAAGTGATTTAAAACCTTGATAGAAATCCAATCAAATCAACATGACTAAAACAAGGGAGCTAGTTTTATGATTGGTGTACATTCTGCATATCGCAATAATAAAATACCACTTAGCAATTCACATAAACTTCATAATGTACACGATGATTATGAAAAGAACACTCTGCAGGCCATTTTTGAAATCATAGATCAAAGCAAAGAGCTCCACAGACATGCTATTATACCTTTATCATGGTATTGGCCAGACATTCCTCATATGCTTTATAATTTGTGTTTAGTGAGCACACTTTACCTTCCATTGACTTCAGATGTGCAAACAGTGGCGGGAATTTGTGGATGAAATTACACTCAAGTGCAAAAAGGAAGGCATATCATCAAAATGCAATTTCAATAATAAGTCCCACTACCACTTTAATCTATTATAATCTCCAAGTGATAGACACACGAAGAGAGATATAGAAATGGAGTATACTGATGTATTAATGGGGAGTTTAAAACTGATACAAAATGCATAAACAGAGGAATCCTGAGCACCATAGTAGCTCAACTCTCCCAAGTGCCTAAGCCAATATTCTGCCTACCCAACTTTCCCTATTCCCTTCCCTTATATACTATTCACATCAGCACGTGTATATGCTGTTACAACCCTTACCCCACAAGTATTCTGTTACAATCCTCTCACAGCACACTCACACTCCATGCACAAGCACACAAACATCACAGTCACACTTCTAACACTTTTTTTTTCTCACTCATACTTCAGTAATTACAATTAGGGCCCATTGTGCTTGGCCCAATTCCATTGGTTTCTAACACCAAGTTTCCTTATCCACCTAGCTAGTAAGAAATCACTATAAGGGTATATTTGGTTGGGAGTAAAAGTGAGGGTAAATTTTTTAAGGATGAAGTTCATGCACATATTTACATATAGAGCTCATCCATAAAAGTTTACACCCCATTTTTACTCTCTACCCAAAATACCCTAAGAGTTACTTTTTTAATTTTTTGTTAATTGTCTGCATTATGCAACTTCACAGTTTGTTATGCTTATCCCCAACAACATTTCACCCCACCAGCAATGCTACTTCTTTTTCATGCATTATACATTAATTCAAACTACACAAACACACACACACAAGTGCATGGTATGTGAGCTACAACTTCAATAAATTCTAGGATGGCACTTCTAAACTATCATATGCACCCTAGTACAGGGGTTAGCTAAAATTCCAATCACAAAGTTAAATTTCATGATCCATGCATGTGAATTTGTTATGTCTTAAATTTTATTTGAATTCCAATTTTCTTTGTGGCCACAGAACACAGGTGTAGATATTGTAGAATAGTTAATCATTTGTGCTGTGTCAATCAAACATATAAAAGCTCTGGAGATTATAGTAGCATTTACCATAACATGTGTATGCATCAGGACAACTACAATGCATTTATAAGTAGCAATTAACACAGACACACATTACTTTCATCTCAAAAAGTAAAGATTACCAAATTCATAGACTGGCTATCCAAGAATTCAAATGCAGACAAAATCTCCCCAAGTTTCCTTTTTGCCTCCTGTAGCAGTTTCTGATAAGCAGTATAGAAACAAAAGTAATCTGATCAGATGAATGCCTTTTTTTATTCTCAAAAACAAAAGGGCAAGTATATAGTCATAAAATTTTCTAATCAAAATTGATCATATAATGTAAGAATACACAGCACCGAAAATCACAACTGTACAAATGTCAGATAATTTTGGCAGTATATATTGTGAAAATTCACAAAGATGAATACAATAGGTAAACTTATACAAGAATTTCACCCAATTGGTGACATAAAGTTCATATATAACTTAATATTTTGTCATTATAGACCTATGTTTCCATTGCAGCATTGGCAGTGGATATGTTTGCATTCAAACCAAAATAATTCATGATCTAAGTACATCCTTAATGAATCATTTTGTTTTCTTCAGTAACACAAAAAATTGTCATGTTCTCATACCCTTCTTATTTGTGTCTACTCCTTATAAAATATTGTGAGTTCTGGTGAAGTCTTTTTTGATTCAGGTTCAGGTCCTTCATCTCCAATGTAAATTTGTATTTTATAAAAGAAGAAATTTAATAAGATTATAAGAAGAAGAAAATTATAATGAATTTCGAAGATAAGTGGTCGTCCCTAATGAAAAAGAGGAAACAAATAATAATAATAAAGAAAAAAGACAACATACAAAGCTTACCAATCCCTAAGCATAAAATTATCAAAATCACAAAGGGCAATCAATTAAGGTAACCCATAGAAATGATTGAAGCAATCAATTCAGCAACCAGAACAAAGCAAGGATCAGCTCAATAATTCACCAAGCAAAATAAATTTCAAAATAAGAAGATTGATCATGCCTGGCAGCTGCTATAATCCTTGCAAGCAAGGAAAGCCACATTAACTGAAGATAACTTTGGTGGGGTAAGCATCGAAACCTTAGTAACAATTCCCAAGGAACCTTCACTTCCTACGTCATTGGAAAATTAAGTTACAAATATGTTTATCATTAGTTTCCAGACTTGCATTATTGTTAACTACATACCTATAAATAAATGTTTCAAATCATATCCAGTATTATCTTTGCGCAATGTCTTAAGCATGTCAAGTACAGTGCCATCAGCTAGAACAGCTTCAATACCTGCCAGGTAGTCAAAAGCATTGGTGGTTCCACCTTTCAACTGGACTCCATTCTAGAAATGAATAAATGAATACGATCATCTAGAATTTATGCATTGACTTTGAAAGTGTTAAATTCAAATGATATAGGAAAACAAGTAACATTGCAACAATGAATCTGTTGGAACATTCAAGTTTAATGGGATAGAAGTGTTTGCTTACCAAGTACATTTCCATGAAGGGATCCATAACGAACAAGACGCAATCCACCGGCATTAGTTGAAACATTTCCACCAATCTGGCAACTCCCTTTTGCACCTAAGTCTAGTGGCATAATAAATCTGAATGAAAAGTGTACACCACTTAAATACAGAAAGTATACATCAAGGTTATAAGCTATATAACTCAAATGGGCAAAGCAATTGGAAAAAATCATCTAAAATTTTCAAGACCTAAGTTATGTCACTGCACTTGCACTACATAGAACTTTGAGAATTCCACTATCAATATAATTTTGTCAAGTAAAGATCTAAGCAGTTCTGTTTCAGACTTATTGATGCAACATATGGAAGAAAGGTAACAAGTTTAGTAGTTTTGTAAATTCTTATTTACAATTCTGTGAAATTGATCTATAAAAAATTACAAATTACAATGACTTTATAAAGTGAAAAACAATTACCCTTCATTGTCTAGGAATGATATTATATTTTCCAATATGCACCCCGCTTCACATACCAATATACCGCTAACCTGAAATAGACATTGGCAGAGACTTCAGAACTAAGTGTACAAATCTGTTACTTAGGGTCCATTTGATTTAGATTTTGGTAGAATTGCTTTTGAAATAATTGATGTTGAAGGAATTGATTTTGAAAGAACTGATTTGTGTTTGGGAAAGATGTTAAAAAAGTGAGTTTAGAAGAATTGATGTGAGATGAAAAAGTAAAAGCTAATATTTTTCACTTCCACTAGAATCAATTCTTATGAAAGTGAGTCATTTTTATCAAAAGTAAAATTGCAAAACAAACAACTTCACTTTTTCCCAACTCAATTTTTTCAAACACAACGTGGAAAAAGTTTGTAACCAAACATGTTGTCAATACTCACATGTTGGACATTGACTTTCATTCAATTCAAATAATTAATACAAATTTGTTTTTGCTCAATTTGTACACAAGAAACAACTTTGCAGCCACATGCTCTATCTGCAGCATCGATTATAAAGTTTTCTAAGCACAAAAATAACCTAACCCAGTACAGAAACATACACTCAAAATTTATCTTTTATAGGAAAGGAAAGCATTAATCTATAAACGTGGAAGAATGACAGAATGGTTATAATTTTATGATGAATAATCTGCTCAATAAAAGTTATACATTAAGCTCCCAAGAATTAACAGAAATTCCAAATAAAAACAGAGAGACAAAGACACATACACACAGAATAAGGGTACTTAAAGCAAATATGCCTCCTAAGAAGTAAATGGTCTACCTTGTCGAAAGATATGATATTATTCATAGAACTAAGACTGACAATCACCTGCAGCATCAGATTTCAGAAAAGCTGTCAATGACTCAATGTACAGTAGGCCCGATTTTTATTTTTTTTAAATAATGCGAGAGAATGAATCAAAAGGCATACTTCGTCAAAGACAGGTACACTTCCGCCTACAAGACCAGTGTTTCCGCCTTGAGGAACAACAGCCAGGCATCTGGAGTTACAGTACTTAAGAATCTTAGAAACCTGCATGGTTAAAATATTCAGAAAATAAAAAATATAATAAACAATAATAAGAATATAAAAACAGAACAATTACAAATTTGAAACACTTCACACTGAACCAAAGCAATTGCTGATTATTCTGTTCAATAAAGAGAACCTGGTCAGTGCTCCGTGGTTGTAGGAGCAGCTTACTGTAGCCTTTGTATTTATGCATCCAATCAGAGTTTGCGGTGTTGAGCTTCTCCTCATCCTGGATGACATTCTTGGCACCCAATATCCCCTCGAAGTATCTAACATCATCATCATTCAACTTTGAGAATCTTGGGTTCCTCTGAACAGACCCAGAAACCGAACCATAATATCTATGCTGAATCCCAACACCCCATTTTCCAGTTTTGAGGATATTTGTCAATGGGTTGAAAAAGGACAGAACTTTATGACCCCCGCGAACAATGTTGCGCTGCAAGTGCATGCAGTTTTCATCAGAGCCTGTCCCAAAGTAAAAACAGAGCGACGTTAAAATCCCAACAAAAATTTGAAAAAAGTGATTGAAAGTGGGAAAATTAGATAAGGAAGAGGAATTGTGACTGACCGGAAGTAGGAGGGGGAAGGGGTTGGCGATTGATGAATGAGTTGGTGGAGGAGCGTGTCAAGAAGCGAAGTGTGGCTCTGCAATTCCGATTCATCACTTTTGAGCTTCAGCTTGAGTTGGTGCTTGCAAAATTGCAATCAGCTCATCAACACTTGTGTTGATCCTATGCGTAGGTATGCAATGCAGGTGTAACAAACGTGTACGAAATTGAGGAATATGGAAATTCCACCTTGTCATCATGACATCCCCCATCCTTATCTTATTTTCTTGTTATAATAGTTTGAACTGCTTGGCAATATGAGTTTTAAAAACTGCTCCCATCTTTCAAAAGTAAAAGAGTTAAGAAAAATTATTTGACAACTTATTTTGTAAATGTTGGTTTTAAAAATAAAAAAACACTGATTATATTTTAAAAACTGAAAATCAAATTCAGATTTGAGATGTTTTATTGTTTTAAAATTGATTGAAAATAGGTGGTAAACTTGTAAATAAATTGGGTTTTGGTTCTTGGCCCTTTTTGAAATTTACTCTGGCTTGTTTTTTTGTCTTTCTCTCTTTTTATTTTGTCTTTCTTTGAATTGACTTCTACTCACCATCATCCACGCAATGAAGCTCCTTTGCGACCAAGCCCCCACGACCCATCCAGCCACCAAGCTCCTTGTGACCAGGCCCCGCGATCCGGTGCTCCATGACCCGCTCCCAGGTTCGGCCATGCTTCGCAACCCGCAACCTAGACTTGGCACGCAGTGAGTCCCTCGCTCCCTCTTTCTTTCTCTGCTTCTCTCTTTGTTTTTATGCTAAAGTGGAGTTTTGATATTCTATAAACATTGAACCATGTTGGGCATTTGTTTCATTCCAAGTTTTTTCTACTTGAAAACTGATAAAGTTTGTGCCACAATAAAACAAGAGCAGTTTTTCTTTTTTTTTGTTTGATAGTTGAGAAGGTTCATTGATTTTGTAACTGATGAAAAAAAAGGGCAAAAAATAATGAGATAGTGGCATGTAGGGCTTATTCTAGATAACTTGATGATAAAAATATTACCATTGGTGAAGGCACATCTCCACATATAGTCCCTTGGTCGCCCTGTTGGCCTAAGGCCGATGAAACGGGCATTGATTTGGAAATTGACATCGGATATTAAGTTGAAATGCTCATTACGCCTTCCATGGAAGTAAAAAAGATTGTGTTAAATCAAGGATTATGATTAATAAATATGTGCGTATATCTTTCTCATGTTATGTGAATGAATATGAAGTGATTTTACTTTTCTAGTTATATCACCAGGCAAGAATGAAAACTTGTTATACTTCCATAACATGGTAACCAAAAGACTATACAAAACCGAAATTTAGAATTTTGTTGCTGCATATAATGCAGCTATATTCTCTCATGTTTCTTGTTCACATGATATGGTCACCTGGGAAATATACACAAACACTTAAATTAAACCTCAGGTTTTTAACAAGGCTTCACTAATTTGAAGTTATGGATTTATTATTAGTTTTGGACAATGTATTGATGAACCACTAAAAAATACCTTGTCATGCTTGTTTCTTTTCTTTATTTCATGTTATTGTTAAATTGGATGTAAAAATTTCCTTTTAACTATAGGGAGATTTTATACATCCCTTTTTGTTGATTTGTGATTACCATTGTAGATGGAAAATGAGATTGACTGATGAAGCTGCAAAGGAAATGGCAAGACATTGTGACCAAATTGCAAATTGAATGTGACTATAAGAAAATCATGCATAGCTTATAAATGGATTTATAAATGTAAATTGATACCAAGTTATATTAAAACTATTTTTAAAATAGGAAGTTGTATTAAGACTTTATTTTTTATGTATGAAAAATATTATATATAAAACATAATAGTTAAAATTTGTTATTTTTAGTAATGCAATTTGCCAAACAATTTTTTATTTTATTAGTTTTAAAAGTTATTTTTTTAAAAAAATTTATCCAAACAGGTTTTCTGTTTTTAACCATTATAAAATATTTTTGAAGTTAAATTGCCAAAAAGGCCTAGAACAATTTTATAAAACAGTTTTGGTTTTAAAAAATAAAATATCAGAAAACCCTGGATGGGAAGTTGGTTTTTTTATGTTGGTTTTAAAAACTAAAAAACATATAATGAGTTTTTAAAACGAAAAAACAAAAATAGATTTTGACCGTTTTTAAAAATAATTTTATAGATCTGGATTTCTTCACCCAAGCTCCTCCCAACTTCTCTTCCTCGACGTAACTCCTCCATCCACCTTCGTACTCCTCATCGTCGGCGGCCTCCATGACCTCCGCAATCCTCCAACCTCCTTGACCAAGCGCTGGCGTTTTGCTTGGGCGACCTAGCCCAACGATCTTCGCCATCGCCTCCGTGTTTTGCTTCAGTCGCGCCTTCGCCTCCTGAACCTGTCCACGTTTGTGCTTTAGTCGCGTCTCCACCACCACGCCGCTGAATCGCAATAGATCTCCCCTCCGCAAGCCCTCAGCCGTTCCGTCTTTGCCGTGTTGCAATGGTTTTGACAAATGGGGTGGGTTTATTTTTAAAATGAGTATTCAAACAAATATTGTTTTATGTTTTATTACTAAAAACCTATTTCTAAACTTTATTTTTAAAATAGTTTTAAAAAACAAAAACAGGAAAACTATTCCAAATAGCACCTAGGTTTTTCTATTTTTTTTTGTTTTTAAAAAATAAACTTAAACTTATTTTCTAAAACAATTTTAAAAAATTTAAGAGCAAAACCATTTCCAAACAAACTCTTTATTTTTCTTTAAAGTTAAAATTAAAAATTGAGAATTTGAGACTAATAAAAGATTTAATTTTGACTTATATTTCCATGTAATCATATATTACTGTATTAATAAATATGATTGAATATAATAAAAATAAAAATAATTGAATTTTGAAGTAAAAGAACAAGTATGAGTGTTGCTTCAAAGCTGAATAAATAGTAAGAATTGAGAATGATGAAAAAATAAAATAAAATATGAGTGTTTGATTTGTATATTTTTTTTATTTTTTAACTTATTTTCATTTAGTAGCTATTAAACGATAATTATTTTTATTATATTTCATTTGTTTGGTGAAACGACGAGAAAATGTTGCGTTGAGGTTTGAGTTGATAGTGTAATCCGCACAGCACGGACCCTATCCACCACAGAACGGTGGCTGTGTTCCGTCTTCTTCTTCTTCCAATTCCAGGCAGCTGAACTCTTTGACGCATGCAAATGGCGTCGTCGTCACTGTCGTTCATCATGAACCACCCTCACACCGCTCTCCGCCTTAAGCTTCATCGCCCATCTTGTTTCACTCTCGCAATCTTCAACTTCCACCGCAATGCTTCTTTTCCACCCAAACCCAGTCCAACCTCAACCTCATTGCCACCACGCCCACTCTCTCTGGGTTCTAGAACCTTCTCTCATTCCAAGCCTTCTCTTTCTCTCCCCAACAAATTGGAGGGCCCCTCGCTCTCTCACATCGTCGCTCAAGCTTCCCTCACGGCTTCCCAACCTCAACAACAGCAACCACCTCTGTGAGTTTTAAATTACTCTTATTTCGTCCAAAATTCAATCTTTTTCTTTTTCCGCTTTCTGGGTATTTGCGATTTGCTTCAGCTCCTATGAATTGAGAATTAATAGAGCACTTTTTTTTTTCTTATTTGTAGATACTGTTATTCATGACTTGTATCACAGCTATATCATAATGTTCATGGGCGGCATAGTGTGAAAAAAACAATCTTTTCCTTTCAGCAATTGTAGAATTTCAGGTTTTAGATAGGGATTAGGGATGAAATTTATTAGCTTACTATTTATTTATTTATTTATTTATTTTTTCTCATTTGTCTGGCTAGCCTTGTACCAGAAAACGAAGCTGCTTCTAAAGGTCGTATATACCATGAGACTTATGGATGCCAGATGAACGTTAATGATATGGAGATTGTCTTGTCTATAATGAACAATGCCGGCTATAATGAAGTTGTGAGTGTTCCTGAGAGTGCAGAAATAATATTCATTAACACCTGTGCCATTAGGGATAATGCTGAACAGAAAGTGTGGCAGAGGCTTAACTACTTTTGGTTTCTTAAGAGGCATTGGAAGAGCAATGTTGCCACAGGAAGGTCGCAGTCGCTGCGCCCTCCGAAGGTAGTTGTTTTGGGATGTATGGCTGAGAGGTTGAAGGATAAGATACTTGATTCGGACAAAATGGTTGATGTGGTCTGCGGGCCTGATGCTTATAGGGATTTGCCACGATTGCTGGAAGAGGTTGACTATGGCCAGAAAGGGATTAATACTCTTCTTTCGCTTGAGGAGACTTATGCGGATATTAATCCAGTTCGAATATCCAAGAATTCGGTTACTGCTTTTGTCTCTGTGATGAGGGGCTGCAACAATATGTGCTCATTTTGTATTGTGCCCCATACTAGAGGCAGAGAGCGATCACGCCCTGTGGATTCCATTGTGAGAGAGGTGGCAGAGCTTTGGAAAGAGGCGTGAAAGAAGTAACGCTTCTAGGCCAGAATGTGAACAGCTACAATGATGCATCTGGGATTGAGAAAGAGGTTGAACCAGGCTCCAATTGGAAATTTAGTGATGGATTTTCCAGTATGTCAAAGGTCAAAAAAATGGGCTTGAGGTTTTCTGATCTATTGGATCGACTCTGCTCAGAATTTCCTGAAATGCGGTTTAGATTCACTTCTCCACACCCTAAAGATTTTCCAGATGAATTGCTTTATCTTATGCAAGAAAGACATAATATATGCAAATTGATACATCTGCCTGCACAAACTGGAAGTAGTACAGTGCTTGAGAGGATGAGACGAGGATATACTCGAGAGGCTTACTTGGATCTTGTGCAAAAAATTCGCAGTATTATTCCAGATGTGGCCTTAAGCAGTGATTTCATTTCTGGTAATATGTTTTTCATGTTTTTCCCTGTTTTTTTTCTGTTTCTTTTGCTATTCATTAATTTGGCTTCTAAAATTGGAGCATCTTAGTTTCAACTGATGGGAGATGGAGTTTCACATTTGTAGCTACTTTTATTTTACAGCCTTGTTGTATCTAGTGCTGACCTTCTATTCTCAGGAATCTGGTGTTCTGGTTTTGTCAAGCTGACAGAATGCACAATTTTAACATTGTTTTATGAAACCTCCAGCATACGTTTTTTGGTGTGAATTTTTGTAAAGCTGAAATCACTAAGAACTTGTTCAATTTTTTTTCACAACAGAATAGTAGATAAACTAGAGACTCTTGTTGACCTCAAGAGAGGTCTGTTAAATGGGTAAATAAAATCTTTATCAGTAAGCATCATCAACAACAACAACTAGGCCTTTGTTTCACTTTACATAAATTAAAATGCCATTGTGTCCTATCATAGACCACTTTACAACCATCATCATCAAATATTTTGTTTTGTGTTATTGAGGAGTAAAGATTCGACCTAGTTTTACATTGATTGCATTAGAGGGGAAGTTGGAGTAGTAGCAATTGTGGAAAACATAGCAGAATCTCACCTTAGGTGATTTTGGCATGCGTGGAGAAAATCTAAAGAAGCTCTGGTAAGGAGAGTAGACTAGATGAAGGATAGTCCAATAGCTAGAGGTAGAGAGATACCTAGAGAAGTTACCCGTGAAACTATTAAAAATAGATTTAGATTTTAGTGGTTTGAATGCATACATAATTTTTGATACAATACTATGGCGTAATCTAATCTATGTAGTTGAATCCCACTTAGTGGGATAAGGCTTGGTGGTGGTGGTGGTTGTTATTATTGAGTAGCATATCAATATTGAACTATTGATATACCATAGGATGCAACATGTTTATTTTGTTGGAAGTACAAAAGAGAGATAAACTCATTGATAATTTAGCGGTGTAAGTATGGTGGTACCATGATGCCCAAAACTTCATATCCGTTAGGTTCTTCTTTGCCACCCTATTATTTCCCTGTATAGCCTCTGATTCAAGTCTTTTGATATTTGGAATTCAAACAGGTTTTTGTGGAGAAACAGAGGAGGAACATCAAGACACGTTAACTCTCATAAAAGCTGTTGGTTTTGATATGGCATTCATGTTTGCTTATAGCATGAGGGAGAAAACTCATGCCCACAGAAATTATGTTGATGATGTTCCCGAGGAAACAAAGCAGAGGAGGCTAACTGAAGTTATCGAGGCTTTCCGCAAGAGCACAGGCAAGTGTTTTGACTCTCAGGTCGGAACTGTACAGCTTGTATTAGTTGAAGGACCCAACAGGAGAGCTCCAGATACCGAGCTTATGGGCAAGAGTGACAAGGGCCACAGGGTTTCATTTGTCAATGTGCCAATCCCAGACAGGGAAGATGTTAACACAAAGCGAAATCCTGTGGTTGGTGATTACGTTGAAGTCCACATATCAAGATCTACAAGAGCATCACTCTTTGGAGAAGCACTTGCTATAACTATGTTGAGTTCGTTTTACAGTAATCTGGATAAAGAAGCCGTTGCATGCAGCGTATAGAACCTTTCATCATAAACAGTTTGTTATGGAATTTTTTGATAAAGTCATCTTCCCTTGTCTCATTGACTACACAACACATTTTATGGGGAAAAGACAGCAAGGGAGTGAGATTGAGCATTTACCCGCTACATGTCAGCTGTATGAATATTGTATTATTCTTTTTTATCATCTTTTTGTAGCATATTTGATTTTATTTTTCGCTTAGAAGTGCAAACCATAGTTTTGACAGAGAGTTTATTTCTTGTAACTCATGCATAAATTATGGCCATGAAATTTCTACTGAAAATCTAAACATGCACTTGATCTTTTCATATATAAAAGGGTTCGAGTTTGCGTTCAACCAACTTTACAATATCAGCCAGTTATAATACCATCATGCAATGCAACTTGTTGACGGAGGATGTGGTTTTGTCATTTAACATTCCTTGACAAGGGAGCCTTGATGAAGCACGTGGTAGAACGTGATTTTTGGCCCCCACGTAAACAAGACATCATAGTTCTTAATTAGTCTAATGTTCTGGTTCATCAAATAAATTTATATTTATATCTATGAAATCGTTGTTATATTGCTCTGATCTGTCCACCTGTCTCTGTTGTATGGTAAAATGATAATGTTCTAGGACACGGAATAACGTTATTATAAGATATCGCTGCTCTAAAGTCTAAAGTAAAAAGTTGCACATGTATGATTTCAACTTTATGAACCATTTATTTAAAACTTTATAAGTTATATTAAATCTTAGGATAACAAATCATATCCAAATCCGTGATTTGCATCCCGCTTTATTTCATTTTGTATGGTACACGTTCTCTTTGTTTTTGGAAGGCGTGAAATGAATAAAAACAAGATAAACCATTAACGAAAGGCCTGCAGATGCTAACGGATTTGAAGGAGTTATACGTGTAAACCCGACCTCGAAATGGTGACCAAACATAAGTAGTAACTGGAGTATCATTTGGGAATGATAACAACGAGTCAAATGTTGGGTCTTATGCCAGTGATGACTGCACTCACGACCAAGATCAATGACATAGAACACGGTCCATATATATGCTGCGCGCTAGCAGTAGCATTGAAACCGTTAATAATGAAAGCACGGTCAAAACTCAGCACTGGTCCTCTCTTCCTTAACTCACATGCAAAGAAACGGACCACTTTGATTCTTCACTCTCCCTAGTTCTGTATTCAGCTTTCAGCTCAGAAGATGTAGAAAAATGGAATATTTCGAGTTGTCGATTTGAGTAAAAAAGTCTTAGAGAGAAGCAGAATGCAAAGACAGTTTTATTTATTATATATATATATTATTGTGCATGAGAGAGAGAGAGAGAGATAGATAGATAGAGACAGGGGGAGAGAGAGAGTGTGTGGGGGTGGTGAAGACAGTGTAGGACTGAGGAAGGATGCAGACTAGACGAAGGCACCATAATGGAAAAGTGGAAGATGGAAAAGACACTAACCGAGTTGGGCACCCCCTTTCCCTTCATTGGGCCACAAGGCCTCTCTCACGTGCACACTTCAGAGTAGTAGTGATCGATGAGTGACACACACACCCCTCACAATTCATTCATCACCCAAGGTTCCCTTTCTAGTATTATTATTATTTTTCTTTCTTAAGGGGTGCGATCATCATGTTCATGATCTGCAACAAAACTGAGACCAGCACAAACTGATATACGATTAGACGTTTCATTGCCACTCCTTTACATATACCATTAATAAACTACTGGTATCTAGCTCGCTATGCACATACACTCACTAGCTCTGATCATAAGTTTAAAGTAATAAAGAATAAGATGGAGGAAGGGTGAAGGGAAAGATTTTCACCAAGAAAATAATATTGAAAATAATGTTGTGTGGAAGGGACAAAGTACGTGAATATAATACAATTAGCATTGGAGTGAGAATTTGTTTTTAGTTGATGATTTAGAGAGATATATATGGTGTTGTAAGTTAACTAATTAAATCTGTCGATCGAAGTATATATATGATTACGAAATATGTAATTTAAGAAAGAATAATATATGAAATAGCTAGAGTAGAGTTGTGTGCAGCAAATTAGGAGGGCCTTTTGTTTGCATGGGATATTGGGTGCAGAAAAGTAGACCTTTGCTTGAAGGAGATGCCAATTCAGGTTATGGATAGCTTCTGCTCGCAAGTCCAGGATCTATCTCACAATGGAACTATCTTTTAAGATATTCTGTTGCATGCATTTCGCTAGGAGTACGGGCCACCATCTTTTGTTTTGTCTTTGTTGCACACTGAAATTTGCGTTCAATAAAATGAGGGTTTCACATAAAAAAGAAAACTTATTTATGATGGATAATCATTATAATGTCTATGTATGATGTTAAATCTATTTGTCAATAAGTAAACTCTCCAACTTCAATAAATGGATTAACCGTCAATGTGATCACTAATCCATATTATCAAATGCCACAACTTTTTATGCATAAAGATCATTCACTAACAAACTTCATTTGTATTTGTAGATACATACTCGATAATTATGTATCGATACTCAAAGTGAATAAAATATGGAGGAAAATAACAATGCAATATTTTGCGAATGGTTTATTTTACAAGACCGTTTACGAATAGCTCAATGCATTTTGGGCATTCGTGTCACACTTTAAAATGTTAAAAACCTTAAAAAACAAAAAGAAAGCAAAACTACCTGACAGAACCTAAACACAGTTATTTTTTAATCGTTGTTTGCTGTACTACCAATTTATTTTGTAGGATTTATTATTTTTCAAAATCAAGTTGCTTTTGATATTTGAATAATTATTGGGTTGAAATTATATTATTTAAACTCATCAAGTTGCTAGATGGAGGTGGACTAAGTAGATGTCTAATTGAGAATCTATTGATTTATGTAAGAGCAGTGTCATATATATCACTAAAAATGAGTTGTTCATTGAAAATCCTTTTACTTCAAATGAGACCCAACAAATCAAGGACGGTAGAATAGGTGTCAACATAGGTTACAAACTATTTGGTGTTTCTCTTTAAGTAATAGAATAAAGTAAAATTACATATTTATATAAATAAAGCATATACTAATAAGGGTTAACTCCCTAATTGATCTTTTGTTTATGTATTAATATGATTTATATTTGATTCTCAGATTTTTTTTAATTGGTGATATATAAATATTTCTATAAGTGCTCAATAAGCTAGAGACATGTCTTGACACTAAACTAAGACAAGTTTTCTCAATCTAAAACTTCAATGAAATATTTATGCTTCTATTGATTACACCACACAGGTTTGAATCGAATTACCGACAACTTCACATTGCTTTAAGGAAGAAGGTATGTAAAAATTGAAAAAGGAAGTGCAAAAGGATAGGGAAAAAAGAAAGAAATAAATTAAAGAAAGATGGGAAGGACAACTAAGGTGGCATGGGTCGGGTTGGAGATTTGGGTAATATCTGCCTAAATTGAGTGAAGACAAAATAAACAAGCGTGGCGCATAAGGCGAACCCAATATGGCCATCTCATTAAATGATTGTTTGGAGCCCTAGATCTTCAGAATCTCAGGCCTTCTCTGTCTGCCTATCCATCTATCTATCCATACATCCCCAGTACAACCATTCATTTATAACTCTCTCCAAAATGATGAAGGAAGAAGGACAAAAAGAAGTTTCTTCCCTTATTGACTGACTTATCAAATATTCAACATCTCTCTTTCAATTCTTCCTAGCTCTCTTTTCTCCTTCACCCAAACAATATCACCACACAAACAACAGTGATCAAGAACAATAAAACAGCTAGCTGCATGAACTGAAAAACCGACACCAAGCTCTTGGTAGTCGGTGTTCCCAGCAGAGCCATATAACTCAACAGAGATACAACTAGCTAGCTATATCACAAAGAAAATATTAATCGGAGAGATTTTGAAAGACATGGAATATTGGATTATGGGACTATGTGTTGTGATGTGCATCTTGTTCTTCATGACTTGGTGGTGGCTTCTGTGTGGGAAGAAGAATGAAAATCCCAGGGAGATGATGAGAAGAAGGGTAAAGGTTCCAAAAGGGAACTCCGGTTGGCCTTTACTGGGGAGACCCTTGATTTCATTGCTTCTGGCTATACTTCTCAACCTGTCAGCTTCTTGGAAAAGCGCAAGTCCCTGTAAGCTAGCTTCTTCTATAAATATTATTCCCCACACCACACATGGATATATACATGATTTCGAAGTTTCTGCTTCTTATTGTTGCCTTTTTTGCATTCTCATATTTCATTCTCTCGACGAGGCCAATGACATGCATGCTCGGCCAATATGCTTTCCCAAACGGAATTTTCTTTTTTATGCTTATCCTCTCCTCAGAGACGGTTGGAACATTACATCATTGATGCACACAAGTGATTTTCCTCACAAAAAAGGAACTCTGAATTGTTAATTTACAATGGACACTTGTGATTTGTGAATGGTTATTATTTATTTGGAGTAATATTACATATACTATAATAACTGAAAATTGGAAACCGCTAAAAGTTTTTGTTATCCACCTTGCTCCTCTAGTCTATTATTTGTGAAGGCCCAATTTTTAACATGTCTATGGTCCTTTGCATTCGGATGTGTTGGAGACAAATTTGTCCTCGTGGTCCACACTGATCTACTGAAAGCACACTTACACTAGTATTAAATTTAGTTGAATATCAAAGTTAAGGAAATTCAGTTTTTTTTTTAACCAAATATTTGGTGCCAGGAAATTGAGTTGCTTGCATCTAGTTTATTAAGTTTTTTTACTTAATTTATAATTTGGAAATGTTCAGTTTATGTGCAGTTATGAATATTTTATGTCCTCTTCTGCTTTGGATTAATTTTAGCTAGCTACCTACCTGGGTCTAGCAAACTGAAGAAAATTTCACTACAAATTATAGCAACTGTATGTTTGTTAGTTCAAATTGAGAAAGATATTAGATACACAAAGACAAAAGAAAAGCATGAACAAATAAAGTGCAGCTTTTACGCCCAAAAAGAGATAGCTTTATTATTCTAATATTTAATTTTCTCAAACACTTAAATATTTTATTTATAAAATACAAAGATTTTACTGTTTATTTTTTTTTTCTAAATTATTTTGTCTCTGCCATTATTTTCACACTCGTATAAAACCTATACGTATGTAGGTGTTAAGTCAGTGAGTAATAAAGTTCACTTATTTTCATTTTTCCGTTGTTGAGTTAAAAACTATCGCTCTTTTCTGCATGTGAAAGACATAAAGACCAGTTGTACGTTTCACCCTATGTAGAGTGAAATGACCGAACGAGAAATTAATGAGTGTACTAACTTTACAATGATAATACTTGTTAAGAAGCACTACAGGTGTCTCCTTTCAATCAAGTGTTTGAAAAGGGCTTTTCTACCTATAGAGCATCAACTAGCTTGCCTGAGTAATGACAATTTCCAAAGTTGGACCAAACTTTAGCTCAACAAATGGAGCTAAAAAAATTCACGGAGTTTCTTAATCGGTACATTAACACCCTCGTGATCCAACAATAAATACTTAGGCCCTTGTAGTAGCTAGCCTTGTAGCCTCCTTTGCTTTCTAGAGGGAGAAGATCAAATATATATATATATATATAATATATATAAAAATCCCAATTTAACCTTTAGATTTATATTTATAATTAGAGGTAAATTAATTTTTTAGATTTAAAAAATCTCATATCCCTTCAATTTTATAAATGGGATAAGTTAGTTTTAAATTATTGTAAACTATTAATAGAAATATTCACATATTTGTTAACTTATTTACGTGTACTATTAATTTTTATAATGGATCATAATTTGTCTCACTCTTCTCTATAGGAACAAATGACAATTTAAAGTCAAAATCTTTCTTTAAGTAGAGTTATGGTAAGAGGAGATGAAGAAAACCCTAAACGACTTTGTTTAGAGAAATAAGATAAGTTAGAATCCACTATAAAAATCAACAGGACATATAAACAAGTAACAGTACATAAGTAAGTTAACAGGACAGTTTAGATGACAATTTACAGAGGGGTAACTTGTCCTCATTTGTGAAATTTGACGACTAGTTTGGGATTTTTCAAATCTAAGAACTAATTTGTCACTCACTATAAATCTGATTAAGTTAGGGGTTTTTGTGAAAAAAAAAGAAATAGTATCTAGTTCTTTTTTTGGGGGGGGTTAAAATAGTAGGTTCATCACTCTCTCTTCTTAACCTTTGTCACAACGCGCCCGTATAGTGTTCACAACCCACTATTTTTATAATAATATTTTTCCGTTCTTATATTCACACTATATATGTTGGAAGTGCTTGGAGAAATTATAAGTTGGTGGTTGCTCACATATAGCCTGTGATGTCTTTGGCAATTAACCACATTTAAAAAATGTCGCTAAACACTAGTTCTTCGCTTCTCAACTTTTGATTTTCTTCTTCTTCTTGTTCTTTCTTTTTCACACTCACACTCACATAGAAATTTCTCCTCGTTTGTTGTTTTTCACCTTTTGTTGTTTGTTTGTGTTGGTTTTCACATCTTATATCCGTGAAACTCTAGCTCTCCATCCTTCCTCAACACGCTTTCTCTCTCTCTCTTTTCAATGCTTCAAAAACATTTCAAAACTTTTTCAGCCGTGAGGTCGAATGATTTTGATTTCATTAGAAAAAAAAGCTTAAATTTTAGAATAGGAAACAAATCCCTAAATCTAACTAGTCTCAATTTACTGCAACACAAAAAGGATGGTGAGAGGTATGTAAAGGAGGAGGTGGCGATAGAGGGAGGCTCTGCGGTGGCGATGCGGAGATCCACGCGATAGCGGCTACGTGGGCGAGCTGGCATGGTGGTGTGCTCGCGGCACTGCACCGCTTGCTACACAGAGCAGGGGAGGCGCGAAGATGGTGTGGATTCGGAGGTGGAGAGGCGATGGCTCTCACCAGTGCAGTGGTGGCAAGAGGCAAGCGGGCGGCATCAACCCACTGAGGTTGCACCCCTGAGCTTCACGACATTGGCTTAAAGAGTAGCGTGGCGAGGCGGCTATGGTGGTTCTTGGTTGTGAGCTTCCCTCATCCTATGTGTTTTATCTCATTTAGCATAGTTTTGAATTTGACTTTTGAAAAATTTGTTTGAACTTTGA
Organism: Dalbergia oliveri; assembly: GCA_030441495.1. Taxonomy (NCBI): domain Eukaryota; kingdom Viridiplantae; phylum Streptophyta; class Magnoliopsida; order Fabales; family Fabaceae; genus Dalbergia; species Dalbergia oliveri. Next base: position 7,768,559 of record JAMLFY010000004.1, read on the forward strand.
AAGCCTTTGTCTATGATTTAATTTTTGGAAATGAAGGAATCATCAATGAAATTGCAATGTGTGAAAATGTGTATAATGTGTTGAGGAGGGTTTAGCAACATTATTTTTAGTTTAGCCACATTTTTAAAATGTAATTAAATGTCAAAAACATTATAGGCATTGACTGCCATAGACATGTGAGCAATCACCTTATAATTTTTGTTTATTAAAATGACACAACATATGTGTTAACTTTTGAACGAGTAAATTATATATAGCGGTTTATTTCATCGACAACTAGCCTATTTTCGACCAAAAAAATAAAAGAAAAAAATTATTATAACTGGTGTATGTTTTGAATGTACAAATAGGATCCCTTCCCTTCTGCATATATACATCAAAAGAAGTAAGAGCAGAGAAAAGCCTGCTTCTGCAGTACAACTATAACAAGCTAGACCGTCCCTTAATAGTAGTGTGTGATGGTTGCCTGAAAACAATATAATAGACCCGAATAAAAAAGGAAACATGATTTTATTTATGGAACATTGTTTTTTAGTGTTAATGTGTGAGTATGCAATATAATGCAGGTACGGGAATGTGTTCAAGACGAGCATTTTGGGAAGCAGTGTGATAGTGTCGACGGACCCAGAGGTAAACAAGGTGGTTCTGCAGAACCAAGGGAACATCTTCGTCCCTGCTTATCCCAAATCGATCAGGGAGTTGATGGGAGAACACTCTATACTCCAAATGAACGGCAATCTTCACAGGAAAGTTCATGCACTCATCGGAGGCTTCCTTCGCTCCCCGCAACTCAAAGCTCGAATCACCAAAGACATTGAAAACTCTGTCAAACAATGCTTGGCTTCTTGGACCCAACACCCACCAATTTACGTTCAAGATCAAGTCAAAAAGGTTTAATTCGCTCTTTTCCCACTAACTTCTACTCTAGCTACCATTCCGGCCTTTTTTGGTTTTGTTACTTTAATTCTTGTGAAAAAAAATGCATATAAATTGAGTTTTGAATGAGTAACTAAGTACCGGTACGGCTTTATTTTATATAATTGCTAACCTGATCATTTTCTATCATTTTTTTTTGGTTATTTTTATGCTTTGATTTGTAGCATGGCTCAATTCTTATATATGACTTGCTAACGAGCTTGTCTCTCGCTCCTCTATATATCTTTTTGGAACCGTTTCGTTTCATCAGATTACATTTACTGTCTTGGTTAAAGTTCTGATGAGCGTGGGTCCTGGGGAAGACTTGAACTTTTTGAAGAGAGAATTTGAAGAGTTCATCAAAGGGTTGATTTGCTTACCCCTCAAGTTTCCAGGAGCAAGACTCTATAAATCCTTGAAGGTAGATAGGTTTGTTTGTCTGTTTGTTTCTTATGTGTATTTTGACTCGCAAATATGATTATATATTATTAATTATTTTTGGCTTTTAATTAATTGATATTTATTATAATTAAAGCGAACAAGTGTGTGTGTATATATATATATATATATATTTGTGGTTAAATTGTGCAGGCCAAGGAAAGGATGGTGAAGATGGTGAGGAGAATAATAGAAGAGAGGAAGAAGCAATTTGTGGATGCTAATAATGATAATGATGGAGGAGGTCAGGAGGTGAAGGGTGGCGGAGTACTGAATGATGTGGTGGACGTGCTTTTACGGCATAAGGGCGAGTCTCAGTCCCTGACGGTGGAAATGATGAGCCAAAACATAATAGAGATGATGATCCCCGGGGAAGAGACCCTTCCTACGGCTATGACCTTGGCCCTCAAGTTCCTTACGGACTCCCCCCGCGCTCTCTCCCAACTCCGGGTATGTACACGTCCCTTTACTTGTCTGTATGCTTATTTGGAAATTGGCTCATAAAGTGCAAAGAATATAGTTTTATCATTTTATTTTTGGTTTTAATTTCTATGCACCTATGAACCTATAAAAGTATAAAATATTTTTATATTGTTTGTCATTCAATTTAATCATCATATTTGTATAGCTTTTTAAATAAGATGATAAAGTAAAATTTTTTAACCAGTGTATAAAAATTAAACTCTTTTTATTTAAATTTATTTATACTATTAATAAAGGGGATTGGGGTTGAGTAACTACCTTTTGATGTCTCTTCATTTTATTGAAATTTATTTATAAGTCCACCAACTACTATCTCATTTACCCCCACTTCTCCATTTTTTTTTCTTTTTTCATGTAACCAACCTCTTTTTTTATAATAAAAGAAATATTAAAATTACAAAAATCTTTAATTTTTATTAAATATAATATCAAATAATTTCATATAAAATCATATATTTCATAGGGGATTAATAAGGGTAAACTAAAATATATGATTTTATATGTCTGATTAAGTGTTTAATACTACCATCGAAGTTGATTTATCCCTATATTTATCTTTTCATCTTCACAAACTAACACCAATGGAAAGGGCAACTGACAGGCATCAATACTATCAAGTCACTAGTGTTAATAATAATAATAATAATGAGTTTATTTAACTCGTGTCACAAGTTAAAAAAATTAAATATAGAAAGTTTTGTATTGGTATCATGTACTTTTTTGGTTTTCATAGTGTAGGACTTACTAATAACTTTTAAAATTTGCTTTTTTAGTATATTTAACCAGTGACACTGGTTAATAAAATCCTAATAATAATAAATCAATAGGTTGTGTTTAAAATATGGGTTTTGCTAGCCCTTAGAACATTGATTAAGGTTTTCAAAGTAAATTTTTTATTAAAAAAAAAGTTTTTAAGTTATCAACACATTCAATGCATTGGGAGTATCAATAAGGACACTAGTTAGCAAAACCCTTGAAATATAGCGACCTTAACTATTGCTCTAATAGAAGAAATATTATTTGTATTTACCATTTGTGACACAACACTTCTATTTACTATTGAATGAGTTATAGGTTTGGATTTATCATTAATGATAAATAATAGTATATTAATATGATATTCTATAATATGTGAGTATGAATAACACTACTTATAATAGAGTGAGCACGAATGAAACAGTTGTGTTTCACTAATTACCGAACGGAACGGAACGGAAACTGTTGGTAGTTGCGATTGAGGGACGTGTTTGGGGCCCAAGAAGATGTGGTCGTGTGCGGTATGGCCCACGATAGGCCGTAGAAGTGTTTGACTTATTCTTAGAGTCGCTTTCGTTGGAAGCAGAGAAAAGCGCACACGAGTGAGTGTGGGGATCACATAGGCTGTAGGTTGTTTCCTGGCCGTGCGATATCACATTGATGTGAATGATCTCAACGGCTGTAAAGACATCTCTACCCAATAATATTTCTGCCGCTGAAGGACCCAACCACTGGCAGTCCCATTAACACGACAGCTGCTTCCTTTTAGGTTTTTTGTCTGTTTCCGTATTCTAACTTTGCCTTTATCCTTGTGTTTTCTAAATTCGTTTTAAAAAGCAATTACGATAAAACTATTTTCTTATTATTACAAGTGACTAATCTAATAAGTCCGTAGTTGTTCTTTAAAATTAACGTATATGTATATAATAATCACATTTTTTGGTTGTAGTTCTTATGTTGTCAAAGAATCACTATTCAAAAACGATGCTTATTCACATGGAGATGAAAGTTTTGTCTGCATAATGAAGAAGTGTGTTGGCTCAATGTAAATTGCACATGGGGGCTTTAAGTTAACTGGATTAAGTAATGGTCAAACAGTGTTACGACTATTATTAGTATCTCATTCACTCATAAAACATTAAAAAAACTAAAAATGGCTAGTTCAAAGCTTGGTTGAGGGTAAAGATAGGCATCCTTGCATAATTTCAGAAGTGAGCACAACTAAATGAAACAGTTGAATGTTTCAGGTAATTAAGCGAACCGAACGCCCACATAACCCTTTTTTCACATTTTTAGGGTTCATCACCACCGTTCATCTTCCCTTGGCATGGTGCCGTTGCTAGGTCCTACCTTGGTGCTAGCACATGATGATACGAAGTGAGGCGATGGTGAGGCTCACTAGAAGTCTAGTGTGTCCGGCATTCACCATCAACGTCGTCATAGGCCTTCGCCACCTGGTGACGTCGAACTCACCGCCAACTTCATTGTCAACATTGTCATCGTTGGTTTCTCCTTGTAAGTAATCAAATATATACATTTTCGTGGTTGGCTTGATGGCTTATTCAACATTGTCGATGAGTAATGCGAAATGAGACCCACATTATGGAGATCGAATACGTGAGGTGCGGGTGTCTAGTGGAAGTGAGAACTTAGAGCGCACACACAGGTGGTGCGGTGGTTGACATGTAGTAATAATTAACCGAATACAAGGTTGTATCATTAATTACTAGACTTTACTCTTTGCTTCAGTTCTTTCATCATACTTTGAAAATATTTAGTGAAATTACGAGCCATTTTTTTTTAAACATAATTGAAAACGTGAGCCGTACATAACGTGAACAATAATCGACGAATAACGTGATATAGTATGAAAAAAAAACACATCATATTGATCATATAACATCCATAATTACATAACACATAGTGTTGCCTACCAAGATAAGACTAAGTATAGACAATCTAACAAAACATAAATAATATATGGATGGAAGGACATTCATTAATGGCACCTAGTAATAACACTCCAAGGATAGGGATGGATATCTAAATATACGAACAAGGGATTAAGTTCACTACCAAAGTCTCAATGTGATTCACGACAGCTTCCTTCCTTTTGAAGACGAGATGAAAAGAAAATAGAGAATGAGAAACTTATAAAAAGAATCTGTTACTCACCTCATGATGCATTGTGTCATCATCATCGTCCACAAGAACCTGGGCTATTATGAAATAATGAGCATGCTAAGATTGATTTATTAAGTTTGAAAATATACTTTACTGAGGTTTCATTTTAATCATGCTTTTATAATGCATCATAAACTTAATGTCATGTATATAATGAATTTTCCTTTCATATATAATAACATAGTTATGCATAAAATTACATCATATTCCTCATCATCATTTCATAATACTGTGTATAGGAATATCATATTTCTCATTATCATCTCATAAATATTATGCATAGTAAACATCATATTCACATAATGCATTTATTTAGTTTCTTAGTTGACTAAAGTTACTTTCATCATCATTTTCTTACCAACCTATACTCCACCCTTTTGGGAGTAATCTATTATGACTCATCTTACTAGTTTGCATATATTATTCCTTTTAATAAGTTAAAATTCTACTCTACCCTTTTGAGAGACGGGGGGGCAAGAATCACCTTCACCACCTATAGTTTGATGGGTCCAAATGATCATTTTCTTATATGTTTAAGTCACCATTGAGTCTTTGCATGTTATATCATAATCCAATTCTCAATTCATAATCATTATAACATTTTCTCATTTATAGTCTTATTTTGGAATAATATATACCAACTTGGTCTTAGAGATAAGGAAAGAAGTGGTCACAAATGGACACGCTTAAGTCCAAGCCTTTCCTAGTCAGAACCTTTCCAAATTATACTTTTAGGAATATACTTCTTCCACAACAAGGGTAAATTTTTAAATAACAAAGAATATTTCATTATTTCATGCATAAGCATTCTCATTGTTTGCAACAACTCTAACATGCAAGCCATGAAATCATTCAATGAAATCAAATCCTTAATAAGCATCATCATAAATTCTTATTGAAAAGTTAAATGACCAAAACTCTAGGGTAACCTCAATTATCAAACTAATTAATTATGCATCTAAGGGATTAATTATCATCATTACCATTAATCATAAGCCTTAAGAACATTATTAAACCATATGAGGCAGCATAGGCAGTAAATCATATTTAAAGCTTAGCTAATTTTACTTCTAACATGCATAGAATTATTCATAATTATCACAACTTCAAACATATCAAATCATAGTAATACTAACTCTATGGCTGAATCATGAACCTTACATAATTGCTTAATATCTCATTTTAAGTACATGCAAGATATTAGTTTCCGTAATCATTTCAAGCCTTAAAACTCTTTTAGAAACTAATTCTTTTGGTAATCTTGAAAGAAATTATAGAACCAACTTAGCTATTTAAAATCACTTAGGCCTACCTTAATTATGAGGTCAATTCATACATTGAAAGAATGTTCATGATAAAATTTTCACTTAAGATAAAAGGAGCAAGTCTTGAGTTTTAAAGATTTAAGTGATACTAGAATCATAAACATGCTATGCAACCTCATTTTAATTTTATCTTTATAAGGTGATAACTTGGAATTATAAACATGATATGCAAATCCATTTCTTTATCTTTAAGATTTAAGGTGATGACTTGAAAATTAAACATGATGCAAGAGTTTGAAATATAATGATGCAAGAACAGGCAAGTCGCATATGGAGGAGAGAGAATCTTAAGAAACGGAGCGGCGGAGTCAGAGAAGTGAAGGGAGAAGAGAATTCTTATTACATCTTATTAAGCTCCTAATTCAAGACTTCTTAAAGAATGAATTCTTTAACTCTAATAATCTTAAAGAAATTGAAAGTGATACTACCATTTTCCAACTTTGCTTGTAATGGGTAAGGCTTTAAGCTCTAGGATCTTTAGGTGATGACATAAAATAAACATGTCATACGTTGATTCTTTAACCATTATAAAATAAAGTGAGAGTATAAAATAAATATGAAGATGCATCCTCTTTATTATCTTTGAAGATTAAGTGACAACTTGAAATATAAACATGAAATGCAAGCTTGAAATTTAAACATGAGATATGCAAGTTCATTTATTTATTCTTAGAATTTAGTGATGACATTAAAAGTAAACATGGTTATGCAAGGCATAAACTTAGACATGGATGCAAATTCCTTTTATTTCTTTATTAAGCTCTTCCAAGACTTTAGAGAAAAATAAATTCAACCCAATATATATATTAGCAAGACAAAGTGAAAAATACATATTTCAAGTTCTAAACTCAAGATCTTTATTTTTACATCATAAAAATATCATTCTTTAAAGTTTTGCATCAAGTGAAATTTTCAAGTTTAAAGGCCTAACTTGTGATGAATTTACAACCAACACTCAAGGTCTTCATCATCAAGCTATCATCATATTCTTCTAGGCCATTTGTCATTAAAGAAAAATAAGGAAAGAAAAATTGAAATTGTAAGCTTTAAAAACTAGTGAAACGTTCAAGTTTTAGAGGTCTAACTTGTGAAGGCTTTGCAACCAACACTTATCATCATCAAACCATTTTCATGGCCATAAGGCCAAAATGTTTTTAAAAGAAAAGGGGAAAACAAACCGAAATTGAAATAGAAGAAAGTCCATGAAATCATCATTTAAGCTAGAAACATAACTTGTCATAGCATAAAATGAACTTAAAACAACTCCCTACCTAATCTGATTTGAAGGAAAGGAAGAGAACTTGGTTTCTTTGAGTAAAATGGAAGAAAATCTCTTTGAAAAACTGAAGAAGAATTCGGCCAAGGGGAGGAAGAAAGAAAGCTTTTGGTGCTCCTTAACTAGAATTGTGTAAGTTATGATCAAAGGCTTCTAACACCAAGCATGCCATTTATAGAGATTTTGAAGTCATAAATGAACAAATGAAGGAGGAAGGCTGATGGATTTTCATGGGGAATAAAGGGAGGAAAACATGGATTCAAGACAAGTTGTATGAATTTAGGGAATTATGCTCATGGTGACATTTTGGCATTTTGTTTTAGTGTATCTTTGGAATTATTTGATGCATAATGACATCAATAATTCCGTCATACAGCCCAAGGAGGAGAAATTTGTGTGTTCCATGCATTATTTAGGTGTAGGTAAGTATCTTTGCAAATTAGAGAATTTGCAATTAAGGGCTTAGGTGAATTAGTAAGCAATTTGGGTGTTTTAAGCAATTTTAGGTTCTAATCAAAATAAATAATTTTGACCCTAGATTAATAATTAGAATCTAATAACCTTTAATTTGAGCCTAGTATTGCTTAGGTTTCTTACAAATCAAAATCTCGAAATTCACAAAACTAACAAAGATAGGGACAAAATGGTAATTTTATTTAAAAATTGCCCGAGACCACCCAGCTTAACTAATGGTTAATCATAGCTTAAAAACATGTTTTAAAACATTTTAGTGAGTTCAGACGCAAGAGTTAAAGATTATCGCGTCGACTAAAATTACTTCTCCTCTATAACACACATAACACAAACAATCCCTTATTACATCAAAACATCCCTTGAGGACGGGTGGGGCCCACGATCCTCATCTTCATAAAATCAAGATTTTGGTCATTACACGGGTTTGGAATTGCTCCTAACCTTTTTCTAATGTTATATTCCTTTATTAAGGATTCGATCTTAAATTATGAGAAATTACCTAGGTAATCGATAATTTCCAAACGATAGAAAAATTTAAAAATTCGTTACGTGTGCGGCGAAGGTGGGTGGCGTAGAAAATCAACACTGGAAGAAAAACCATTCTGGTGTTTGATTAATCAATGTTGACGAAGATCGAAGAGGTCAAGAGATTTATCGCCTACATTTGGGATTTTCCTTCACCATAGAGAGGGTGGAAGAACATAACCAAGTAGATCTGAATTTTTTATTGACAAAAATAATTAAAAAGGTGAATAATTTAAAACTTCAATTTTAAACTTATTAATAATCACATTGTTTCTTTAAACTACATGTTAGACTTCCTGGGACATGGATCCCATATTGACACATGTTATCCATCCATTTGGTGCATATAAGATTTGCAAGTTGAAGATATTTTTAGATATGTATGTGAGAAGAATGATTTAAATCTTCTGTCCCTCTATCTCACTCTTCTTTCTAATTAATCAAGTTTTATCACGTATTTAAGTTATGGATAGTTAAAAAAATTTGATTAAATAAAAATTTATAGATAGTACTATTATTACACACATATCAAAATTTTATCGAAGAGACAAATACCAAAAAAGGGGATGGAAGATTTGGATTTGGAGAAGAATCCCCCGACTTATAATTTAGTGCCACTTTAAAGCGTTTTAAGATATGATATGTTCCTAATTTTAAAAACTTCGAAATTCAAGGCTTCTGGCTTCTGCCTTCACGTTGCCACGTAGAATGCGTGTTATTCGCACACTGCCGGCTGCATATTTCTTTTTAATTAAACCACGCATGATATGTTATTTTGATAACAATATCTTTATTGGTAGATATTTTGATGACATTATCTTGCATCACGTTATCTTCTATATTATTTTATATGTTTTCACAATAAATATGGAAGAATCATTTTTTAATATAAGAGCAACGTATAACTTATATAAGAAATTCTATATCATTGATATTGACGAATTAAAAAATTTAAAAAATAGTATGAAAGACTGATTATATTAGAAACTTTTCTTAATAATACATAAGAATTTAATTTCTATATATTATTGTAACATTGTTCTATACAATTATTTAATTATATTTTATCACGTGAAAAGTGTTTACTAATTTTTGTAATAACTGTTTTGAATGCTTTATATAACATGATATATATATTCATTTGATAATAAAAATATTTCTGATTAAAATTAGATTTTATAAATAGTATTATTATTTTATGTAAATACAGCATCTATATCCCTTTTCCAAAGAAACCAACGGTGAAAGCTCCTTTCAATTGTGGTATTTTCTCAGCATAAGTATAATAGGGTATTTCCATATTTAAATGACGCAAAACTAGATGGTCTATATGACACCAGGCTAAGCAACGAAAATTTTTGGCAAATTGGCCTAACTATTTTTTTCATTTAAATACGCTTTGAACCAATTATTTTACTTTTGGTTTGTCTGATTTAATTTGTTTTGTTACAAGGAGGAGAACATGGAATTGAAAAGGCAGAAAAATAAATTCTCAGATGACTACACTTGGACTGATTACATGTCATTGCCGTTTACTCAAAATGTGAGTCTCTACTCTCTATCGTTAGCTACCATATGTAATTCTCCCTCTGAAAAATGTACATGGAATTGAACTATATTGCTTTGTCTTTTGTTTGTTTGCTACAAGGTCATCAGCGAAACTCTTAGAATGGCCAATATTGTCAATGGCATTTGGAGGAAAGCAGTCAAAGACGTAGAAATTAAAGGTCAGTTCTTCACAAGGAATAGGCAGTTGTATTGGCCAGCCAGCAATAGTGCACAAAAAGCATGTACTAATGTAGTTCCACTATTCTGTATATGCAGGGTACCTAATTCCCAAGGACTGGTGTGTTATGGCATCTCTTACCTCTGTTCACTTGGACGCCAAGAACTATGAAAACCCTTTTACGTTTGATCCCTGGAGATGGGAGGTAAGCCTCAAGAGCCGTATCTCATCATGTTTTCTTTTAGATTTTATATATATATGTATGAGGATATATCTCATTAGCCATTTTAATATTCTATATGGCTGCAGAAAATTGGAGCTGTGGCAAGTAATAATTGCTTTACCCCATTTGGCGGTGGACAGAGATTATGCCCTGGGTTAGAACTCTCCAGGCTAGAGCTCTCTATTTTCCTTCACCATCTCGTTACTACTTACAGGTAATAATAGCTTGAGTAAAAAACTGTTTTTTACAAAATGATTTTATGATTTTAGTCTGTAATTGGTTTCTAACATGCAGATGGGTCGCGGAGAGGGATGAAATAATATACTTTCCAACGGTCAAGATGAAGAGGAAACTCCCGATCAGTGTGCAACTTATTAATACATGATTGGATTAGACCATCAAGAAACTCCGAGTGCTTTACAGAGAAAATATGCATGTATGTTATGTATGTATTTATGTATTTATTTCAACCTAGAGAGTAAAATATGAGTAGACAGAACAATAAGGTGGCCTTCCCAGCAAATGGGGTTATGTACATCAGTATTTAGTATTATTTGTGTTAGCTCTATTAGCTGTTAGCTCTAGTGTCACATCGTTTTGTGGAGGAGACAGGTGCCTTTGGGCCCCCTCTTTCTGTCTTAAAATACTGCATGCAAGCAAGTGGGATGTTTGAAGCTATAACTCTCACATCTTGTGTCTCTATCTATCAATTTAAGTTTTTCTGTTTGATTCCAATGCCATACTTGTGGTGGGTTTGTTCTCCATGTGGGTTTTGGCGGTGCTCTTGGTCCCATGCCATGACATGAGCTCGTGCTCCACTAATCTCTCTGTTACTATCTCAATATTAGTGGAGTTGTCGTACACTCTAGTACCAGCAGCATGATCCCACGATCAACATTCAGTAATTATAAATCATATGACATATGTAACTGTAAGGTAGAGGGGAGATGCAAAGTGCAGCTACAAGTGAAAAAGCTCTATAGGTAGCTAACACTGTTTTATTTTCAATCATAGGGAACTGTTATTGCCAAAAAGGAAATAGGATAAATTAGCTCCATAAAATATAGCATTCCTATGTCTAGAACATGAATTTTATTCATGTAATTTTTACATTCATTTATACTCCAACCAAACATGCCCTTGGCAATAAGTTTCTCAGTGCAACTAACTAAACCGCACTAACCCCATATGTTCACTAGAGCCCATCACGTGATTCATTACAAGAACAATTGTCCAATTATAAATGCACATTGAAATTAAGGAAATGATTTGAAAAACATCAAAGTTAGAAAAAATTTAAAATAAGTTACTGAATTGCTCTCATATCTTTTAAATATTTCAACTTTCTCTTTCCTCCTCTACTGTATCTCTTTCCTCTATTTAATTAAGATATTATTGAAAATAAATAATTAATGCTATTTAAATTTTTAAAATAGATAATTATTTAAGTACAAGAGAGTAATAATTTGCACACACAAACACATTATATACCCAGATAAGGCAGAAGATTTCATCCCGGTTTTGGTCACGGAGAGGGTAGACTAGGCCCATATGGTATTGCTATGGGCCAAACAGCCGACAGAGCCTAGAACATGGAGAAAGACTCTGAAGAATTTTTCACATTAAATTAGAATGAAAGACGATGCAAGCTCCATATGCATGAGGATAGGTCTATAGCACAATTGGTGTAACTGACAAGAAATCACCCAGGAATGTTCGATTTAGTACTAATCAAGCAGAGTTTACACTTATTAGGGGTGTTCAGAGGGGAGCAAGGGGGTGCTTAACACTTCCATGCTTACAGTAAAATAGAAATATATATAAATAGATACGCTTAAAATAGGCGCAGGTTAACATAGAACAGTGTTGAGCTGAAATGATAACAGGCCAAGAAACTAAACGATTATTACCCATCGTAGTTGTAGATGAGGTCCCAAAATCGTATTCAAGACATTTTGTTCTCTTTCTTATGTCGCTGAAACTCTGGTCTTTTCTTTCCATGCCAGTCCCCTTGCAACTGCAGCCATTTTAAGATCTGCCCTCTTAATATTTTTCCTTCCATCCAGCCTCTTGCACCTGAACTTTCCCTTTTCTTCTTTCTGACTATAAATGCACAACAGGGTTCACAATGAACATAATTTATGCCATGTGGAAATTGGAAAATTATTCTCCACGTAATATCAGAAATAAATCTGTCTGCTCGACCCAAACCCAAGTGCCAGTAAGTCTACAAGTACAATTAGGACTAATACTACAGAAAATTTTCAGATTTAAAGAACAAAAAATAATTTGAAACATAGAGCTGATCCCTTGTTTTAAGAAAATCACTCCAACCTCCCTTGTATATACGTTAGATCACTAACTTACAATCCCTGACAAGTAAACGGCCTAAACTAACTCTCCATATAGCCATAGCAAATCGTGATAGACAAATTCACTCTCCATGAATTTGATATGCAGTTTCATGCTGTCGCCAATGCAAAAACCCGGGGTGCATCTTATAACAAAACCAAAAAAAAAACAAAAACAAAAACTTTGGTTATGAAAGGCTTTCATATTATCATGATATTAAATTTGCTTTCATTCAATAAGGACAATGTACATGCAGCGGTTGACATGTATGTGGAATTTAGCAGGCACTAGCCATCATCAACATCAAAGCTATCATCTCCATTCCTGAACTTTCCACGGTCCTGAAAATATATGCCATCTCGATTGAACAGAGACATCAAATGCAGCAACACCTCAATAGAAAGTTTTGAAGGCCTTTTGTCTTGAAACCCTGCCGTTTTCAGCACTCCAATTATCTTCTCCTTCAACGACCTCACCCTTCCTTCATTATCCCCAGTATCACCACCACCCATGTTGGAAACAACATTATCATCGGACAGTTTCAACAACTCCATAAGTTTCCACTTGTGCTTAAACGTCGCACCCAGCGTCTTGTTCTTCCTGCTAAAACAAGTCCTCGTGAAAGCCCTCCACTCATGAAGATCAACGTCAGGGACATGATCCTTGGGGCGGATTATGACCACCGAGGAATCAACTTGCGGGCACGGTAGAAAGTCCCTCTTGCTGACATCCATCACAAACTCCACGTCAGCCACAAGCTTCACGTTCACGGCCAACCGGTTGAACTCGGAGTCCCGGGATTAGCCAGTAACCTCCGAGCGAACTCCTTCTGAAGCAGAAGAGTCGCACTCCGAAACGGCGTCGCCCCATACACCAATTTGATCACAAGAGACGACGATATCCCGTAAGGAATGTTCGCCACCACAAGATCAAAATGCGGGAACTGCGTCCTCAATGCATCTTTACGTATAACCTGAAAAGGCAAAGAAAACAAAAAATGTTTGGTTTAGGCATTTCATCGAACAGGTGAGTGAGTGAGTTACGTTGAGTTTGTTGCGGAGGCCGCGTTGGAGGACGCGCTTCTCGAGGACTTGGACCATGCGGTCGTCGATCTCGACGGCGACGACCTTGTGGGCGGCTTCTAGAAGCTTCAGGGTGAGGTTGCCGGTGCCGGGTCCAATCTCGAGGACAGTATCGGTGGGGTTGATTGAGGATCTTCGAACGATGGTGTCGAGGATTCGAGGGTTGACGAGGATGTGTTGGCCTCTGCTCTTGTAGAATTGTATGGTCTCCTTTCCGCCATCGCTAGCGCTGTTCCCCTCGTGGAGTTGCCGCAGTGACAGTGTTCGGAGCCTCCGAGGAATTAAACCAACGACACGTCGTGCGGCGCCAAGCATGGTCACGCTCTGCTGTTTGCTCCTCCGCGACGTGGACATAGATCGTCCTTCCCTTGGGCCCATTAAGGCCCAAATGAACCTGTCCATGCCCAAAGTGCTTTATATTTGTTCTGAAAAAAGTTCTGAGGGAAGCCATTGGGCTGCTCACTAGCCCACATAATTCTTTTTATTGCTTCGAAGTACAACCCAACAATTCAATGCGACCGAAAACAAATTTGAAAAACTATTTCAATCTTGACCCAAAAAAAACTACGGAAAAAAAAATTAAATTATTCTTTCTTTGTGTTTTAAATAAATAAATAAATATCTTATAAATAACTTAAAGAAAAATTGTAGCTTCAGTTAGAGATCGAACATAAATAGGCGACCTGATTTGATAATATTTGGTCAGAGTGAATTGGACAAGAAATTAATTTTGACATAATATGTATTAGAGTTTAATTTCTCTCTAACAATATAAAATTCTTTTAGCCATTTCAGTCATGTATAGTCACATTCCTAAAAGTAATTGAGTCTCACACTACTTAAAAAGTAATTCAAATGGGATGATTTGATTAGATGACAATGTAAAAAAGCTTCACTCTTGGTGCATAAAAATTAAACTATATATTAATTTAATTTTTTACATTAATATTTAACTATACACTATTATATATGTCATATTTGAGAGAATAACTATGAGAGTCAAACACTTTAATTGATGTGAAAATATTTAATTAGATGAGTGCACAAAAGAAATTAACGTTTAATTTCTATCCATGATAACGTAAAATATGTTTAGACTATCATTAATCAAATCTCTTTTTTACATGACTTTTCAATGTGAACGAAAGTTAACCATATTTACTATATATACACCATGATTGGATAGCTTAGAAATTTTTTCATATTGTAGTATTTAAATTAAATCCAAAAAATTATACCAGTAACAAGTCTTCAAAATTAAATTCTTCAATGGATAAAGAAACGACTCGGCATTCACCATTATATATGTAATGTATGTATTTATATGGTGCGACACAAACGGCCTTGAGTAGTAGTTGAGTTTGAGGTGATGATGGCAAATTCCCGGTGTCGTCTTATGATTGCATGTTTAATACTTGTCTGCTGCCTACAGAAATAATTAATTAATTGGAGTCAAACTTGGGCTAAAGTGCTGTTGCTCTGATCGATACCAAAACAGACGAATGAACCTGAACAAAGCATGGACCGAACCAACGATTGATTCAAGCTTATGGGGAATTTGTAGTTTATTGCAAGTATGTATGCCATGCTCTCAATCCCTTTGAGCACTCTACCGTACCCTTCTCGATGATTCGGAATCGAAAGTAATTTTGCTCGATTGCTTTGGTTTGGGGATTGCTCTCCTCCAATTATACTGCAGGTGATGAGAAGAACGACCGTCTCATCTTCATTCTCCATTCATGCTATCCTCTTCTGTGACAGATTATAACCAAGATAATTTTGATGGTCGTTATTTGCCTTATGTCTCGTGTGGTCAAAAAATATTGAAGAAGCTTACATTTTTCTGTATATGCATACTTGATTAAAAATAGATTTTCGAATTACATATATGCATAAAATTGGAGATGAGATCAACTGATGAATTTGATTCAAGTGTTGTCTCCTTACAAAATTATTAGATTTGTTAATATGGTAATCCTCCTCTGACGATATTATAAGGTAAAGATGACACGATCTTTATTATTTAAAAGAAAAAAGTAGTTGGACCAACCTAAACTTCCATTAACATTATTCTAGTTCTAGAAAAATTAGAGATAAGATAACTATTGCAAGAAGACAAGGCCGGTACAGCATATTCGTCTCATCTAAAGCTCAAGCGAAAGGTCCAAAACTAACGGACACGCCGCAGCAACGAATAGAAAAACCGGAGAGCCAATTTTGTGGCGCCATGTATAAATTCATTATTCATTATTATGTTCCCGCCTAAATGAGGAAAGAGAATAAAGCATGAGAAATGAATTTACCTGTTAATAATAAAGATCGGTCTAATATTATAAAAATACTATTCAAAAACTTTAAAATAGGTGTTAATTGGCATCATTATACCATTGAATATGATAGTGATTTCAATTTACATTATTTATCATATTCAAATATGATGGTAAAAGTTTTAATTAAATATTAATTTTTCAATATTAAAATAACAATGCTTTATAATTATCAAAACGCACATGAATATGATAGTATATAAGGACCAAAAGGCATGCATTAGTCAATTTTTAGGTGAGCAACTTTACGCCGTAAAGAAATTAGAATAGAACCATTACTCCATTACCATCGCCAAAGAGAGGCTGGCTGACGTTTATATATGGCTATATTTATGGAAAATTTCTTAGCTCCTCCCGGAGGAAGAGTGATTCTTCCTCCACATGGATCTTGCACCCTTAACAGAGTCTTGGTAAGTGTGAGAAGGGTTGGGGCCCACATAAATGAAAGATGGAGATGATTTATGGAGGAAGAAATTTTTTCCTCCCGGAGGAAGGAAGAATCTCTCATATTTATGTTATATTATATCATGCTAAAGGGTACAACAACCGGGAATTGGATACTGGTTAACTTTAAAAATAAAAATAAAAAAATACAGTGGACTATTTTCAGGAAATCTTACAGCCGAAGGAATCTCTATGGAAGCGCGTGCAAAATGCTAATGAGTCCAATTCTTTCTTTTTATCAAAGCTTTTCGATGGTCATGGGTTTACAACCACCCCTTTTATCATTTCGCTAGAAACGAGCATTTATTTTTTTTAAAAAAAACTGCCCTTAATGCCAAGAAAATTTTTTAAACAAATAAATGTGAGACCACCAAAGTATTTTTTTCTACTTTTAGATAGAAATTAGAGAGACAGAGTGATTTTATTAAAAAAATTTATTTATTTCTTAATTTTTCACTTGTGAAAAAAATATTATTTGATATAATTACATTTTTTATACGATTCTTACTTTTCTCTTGAAACAATTAAGAGGGAAAATAAATACTTATCATTTTTTTCTTTTTATTCAAACAATGAGATAAAATTAAGTTTTTTAGTTTTTGGTATATAATTTGAAAGATAAATAAATTTGAACCTATGATTTCATAGTATAAGCAATCCATGAATCATTAAAGAGTTTTTTTTTTCAATCATTGAACTCTATTTTTTAATCTCTAGTTTTTTTTTTCTCTCTTAAGGTATGTTTGGATTTTGAAGGGAGGCTTTTAGTATAAAATTATATTAAAATTCTCCCTTTCTTCTTTCTTCTTCAAAATTTAAAATTGGAACATCCAATAACCAATCAAAGAGTTAACTAACCACTAGTGATCAGTGTTTACTACAATTACCTTAACCGTCATTCAACCCATGTGCTAATGAATCATTAAATTTAGAAGTCTTGCATTTACCCCAAAAAAAAAAAACAGAAGTCTACCTAGTTTTTTTTTTTACAGGTCTTACCGAGTTAGACCTGCATAATGAGCTATATATTATTATTTAATCACTTTATTGCAACAAAAAGAATCTTACACTTACAGTTAATCAAAAGAAAATTCACTAAAATAACAATAGATTCAAACAAGTCATGACAAACTCATTCGTCCATTTTGACCCAAAAAAAAAAAAACTCATTCGTCCATTGTTATCTGATTTGATGAAATTAGTGGGTGCGGCTTGCATTTGGTGCTCACCAAAGTAAGATAATCATTCAGAACGTACTTATTCAGTACTTTGTAGTTGGTAGTCACAACATAACGAATTCAATAGTAATGTCGTGACATTGCTACGTAGAGCTATCGTGGCCGCTAACTTGTTGCTGCACAAAATAATGCATGGAGCATTAGAGAACAGTTTTATTAAGGAAACAAGTTCCATTAGCATATTACAATTAAAGTTATTAAACCAAATCATTCTGTATTTTGAAAATTGATTTTAGATTTATCAAAAAAAAAGAAAAGAAAAGAAAAGTTCGGGGCTGTAAGCATGATCAGCAGCTAGCAGCATGTTTGGAAAACCTTTAGAATCGATTGTAGGGGTGTAAAATTGATTTTGTGCACTTTTCAACTTATTTGAATTTCTGATAAGAGTATAATTTTAGAATTGATTAATCAATTCCAGTATAAATAAAAATTTATTACTTTTAGATTTTTACTCTTGCAATCTTAATTAAAATAAATTTTAAAATTAAATTAGCAAACATAAATTACAGTACCTCAAAATTAATTTTTTAAATTTTATTCTAAAATCAAGAACCAAGCATACACTTAGAAGAAATATATGTAGTAGACAACGTGGACAGCATTCAATGAAATGATAAGGAGAAATATTATTTTGAATTATATTTTGTGATTTATATTGACACACTTATATTATTATTGAATACTGTGAGAAAATTAAATGGATTAATTTAATTATCTATAAATTGTTAATATAATATCTCATAAAATATGAATTAAAATAATATTTTTTAATCATAATTAGTGTATCCAATTTCACATAGATCCTCGTGATGTGAATGTGGGTTCCGTCAATTCAGACGCCACGATCCTGCGCGTGATACCCAAAGCTCAATGGAGTGGAGCACCGACGTTCACGGCGAGTGGATCCCAATAGCCCGCCACCGTTAAAACCACTCACGGCGTTGCTCGCCCTCTTCGCACTTTGCATAACAGCGGAAAATCATGCGTGGCACGTGCATCCACTCTAATTTTAGTGGTGGACCCCACTAATTAAAAGTAGTAGCTGCAATCCGTTATCACGTGGACCACCAACGCATCATCCATCATCACTCCAGCCAATCACGTCTTCTCGCAACTTCGTATACCCTCTCTTCAATCATACTTTGCCTCACCCTTCTCCCAGCTTAATCTTTCTAGAAATATTCTCCTATTTTGTTCCTTTCCTTTTGTAATAATTATCGACTTTTAACTTTTTTTTATATTTTAAAATATTTATTTATTTATAATAATATTTATTTTTTTATTTATATTCTTAATATAAATATATTAATTAAGTAATTAATATATTTATCAAGATAAATAATTATAAATATTAAAGAATAATTTTATCAATTCATATAATTTATATTTATCACAATATTTTTTATTTTTCTTAATATATGTATTATTTAAATTTTTATAATTATTGTGAAATGGAAAGAATACTATTCAATATACCCTTCACCGAAGTTCCATCTATTAATAATGTAAATTTTCATGGAGTAATATAATATGCACTCTGCACCAACTAATCAATTTTCCACACATATATCATGAACTTGTGTAAGGAAAAACAAAGAACACTTATTAAAGGAATTTGAATCGAGGATTTATAATATACAAGTAAAAACTAATTAAATTGGTATTACTCCCTCTGTTCTAATACAAAAATATCATTTGAGGTTCTTGCACAAAAATTTAAAAATTATTGAATAATTTTGTTTCTTTTAAAAATTTGATCTAAAAGATTAAATTATCTCTTTAATGAAAATATTTTGATTGTCTAAAAGAAATGTAAAAAAAAGAAAAAATACCTAATTAATACGAGTAGAAATAAAATTAGTATAAATAATGTTTCATTGAATTTCTAAAGCAATAATTATTATGGGAATGTCTAACTATATTTGCAAGTGAATGTATGATCACTTGTAAATATAGGAGTAATCATCTGTATAAATCTTTTAAACTAGTTGCAAGTGAATGTATGATCACTCAAATAGTTAGGATTTTCCTAATCGAGAGAGCATTGGTTAAGAATTTTGAAAAGGGAAGTATTGCGTAGGAAAGTGAGATTAAAATAATTAAATTGAATCATTTTAATCAATTCAAGGATTTCCATAAATATGATTAGGTGAATTTCAATTGTGCCAAGGGAGCTCTCTTGAAGAATAGTCATCCTGTACCACTTCTCCCAAAAGTTTAGCTTCGCGCCTAACATTATTTTAACAAAAATATATATATCATATCTCTCATAAACTTACTTAGATAAATTGATAAACACGCATACGTATGCTACACAATATGATAGGATGGAAAACTCTTAAAATAATGATAGCATCACAATATATTTCTTGCTCATAAGAACTCTTTTATCAGTGAGTAAAGGGAGATATAAAACTTCAATCTATCACTAAATTATGCAAAGACTGTAGCTTTAAAAAAGTGCATACCACAAGGCATTCTTGCTGCACTAGTTACATTATATTATATTTCCTTATAAATCTAAGCAATGGATGGAAATTAAACGATCGAGCATTAAAAGCATTATTACAAATAAATCTCACAATATGCATTATTCTGAAGTCACTCTACAAGAGAAAACAGAGCAAGAGTTCTAAATAAATTGATGACTTTCTAACATGATGTGTGTGACTAGGTAGTAGGTAAAGTGAGTAAGTAGATAAAGTCAGTAAAGTGAAATTCATGAATGGTGACTAGGTAGTAGGTAAAGTGAGTAAAGTGAAATTCATGAATGGGGAATAAAACCATCATTTACCTAGCATCAACAAAATTATGCATTGATATTCATTAATTAATTAGCATCTAAATATACTCAACTTTAATGTGCATGAAAACTTTAGACTTGAATAAGACATTAAAATCGCGGGATATGTTTTAGAAACTTCAAGTCCAAGGTATACGCTAGCCTAGGTGTAAACAGTTAAGAAGTTGGTGGCCTACAATCAGAGCACCTGATCAAGTTAGCCAAGTGAGAAAAGCCCCACTGACTTTGAGCTTCAAAATTCCAATCTAAATCCGTTCTTTTCGCCGTTAAACGTTGAAGAAAGCTGAAAGTCCAAAGCAAATTAATGCTATTTATACAAACAGGGATTCCATTAATTTAGTTATGTAACATCCCAAATTTTCTTAATATAGTGTTACTTTGTTATAACATTTTATTTTGATAGTATGCGGATTTTGTTTCCAAGAAATATTTAAAGATAATTATTGAAAAAAAATGTATAATTAAAATATTACAAAACTTAATAGTTGTACAATCTAACTTAACACCAAAATGTAAAATTTTAATTATTCCATTGGATTTTATTAAAATTACAAAAGATGCCATTAGAGGATAGAAAATAAACTTATAACATAATTAGCTTAAAAGCTAATAGAAATATTAGAAAAGCTTAGAGAATGTCATTAAGTTATTAAAAAAATGATAAAAAATTACAAATATACCTTAAACATAAATTTGATCAGAAATATAAATATTAAGTAATTTTGTATAATATTAGCATAATTGCACAAAAATAACCTATTGTAGAGTATAAAATAAACTCTGAAAATCCTAAAAAATAACTCTAAGTCTTGTAAAATTTTTTTTACTAAGTTATGATATTAAATAATGAGGACCATGAAATAGGTCTCTCCATTAGGCTATGGATAGTGTTAAAAATCATATTGATCTTTAATTAATTAATTTTGACTTAATTAAAGCTTAAATTACCTAAATAATCACTTAAAATTTAAGATAAATTTTCCTAAACCTTGATTTATCTTGCTGATAATACTAAACCAATTAATTAACACCTAGATCAGCCACATGGAAGAAAAATAAAATATATTTGAAAAATAAAATTAAATGGTCAAACTTTCATATTATAATTATTCAACAACCAACCAAACTTTGACTAAAAATTTCAACAAAGATGAGCTTGTTCCTTATCATGTTAGGTAGCTCAAAATTCACATGGGCTGCTATATAAAATTTATATATTTTATTTATAGATAATTAATTATTTTAATTAGCTCAAATTAGACCTAATTAAGGTAAATATATATTAAAAATACTAAAAAATATAGAAAAAATTCACGAAAATTATAGATAACTTATAAATAAGGTAAAAACATGTTCTTAACAATAGATTAAGGAAAATTAATTTTTATGATGATTTTATGAATTATTTAGTATATATAACTTTAAGATAAATATGCAAAATTTGTCATTTTCATATATTAATCATTCAAGACAACTTTCCACCCTCTATAACTCTATTAGACATGTTTTTCAAACCTATAGGCTGCCAAAGAAGAAAAAAAATAATAGTTAAATAAATTATTAGTTAATTAATAATTAATTCTTAATAAAACTAGCAATAGTGTAAAATATCAAAAAAAATATAAATAATTATAGAAAATTATATAAATTTCGTGAATACTTGTATTATATCTCTAATAATCTTATTATGATGTTTGAATAAAAAAATAAGTCATTTACTAATTAATTAACTTAATTAAGATGAACTAGTATAAGCAAATTTACCTTATTTTGAATAATTAATTATTAAATTATATTTAAATATATTAAAATTTAATAAATTAATTTAAATCATTTCATTAACATTTTAGTATGTCTTTAAATGATAATTGAGAATTTATTAAATTATTTAGTGTTAGTTTTAATATTTAACTAATCAAATATGATAAATAAATTATGAAATTAGTAATATTTTAATCCTAAACTTTTTCTATAAATAGCACCCCTCTAAACATCACTCCACACTTCATTCTTCTTGCCCAAAATCTATCAACACTCATAGCCATCATTTCTCTCTTCATTTCTTTATTTTCACACAAAATATTTACAAATATTTAGCAAATCACCTCCAAATTATCACCTCTTCTTATCACCATCTAACTTCAACACTTCCCAGCCTTTATACATGAATTAGAACCCTTAGAGAAGGTTTATAAAAGTTGAAGAAGTTGCTGATCTAGCGTGGGTATTGCTAAGTTCTAAAGCTTCAAGACAAGTAGGGTTTTTCTTTCACTAATAAGCTTCATGCATGATTTTCATATATGATGTTGTTATGATACTCAAAGTTTGTGTTTATGGTTTTAATATGTTTGAATGATTTAAAGATTATGACATAAAATACTTAATCTATGTGTATATGATGTATATTTATTTGTTTACTTATATGGTTGAAAGTATGATTTAAGATCATTTAAATTTTGATTATGCTTTCTTCAAATATTTCAATGTTGTCTAAATTTGTTGAACTATGTATTTTCATTTAATAAAGTTTTGTGCACAAGTTGTGAAATTTTAAGGTAATATAGCTTGATTTTGACCTCATTATGTATTTGATCATAAAACATTTTTGGTTCATAAAAAGTGTTGTATTTAATTCATTATAATGAATGGATTTTAAACCTTTGAGCATGTAATATTTAGCTTGGTTTATGTGTTATGTTTATCTTGGACTATGGACCTTGGATTATAAATATTTGACTTGAATATAAATTTATTAACATTAAGAAATATTATTTACAAAGATTTAAGTTAAGGTTCCATTAGGAATATGACATATAAACTAACTAGATTCATGCTTGAAGTGATTTCTTAAAGTTTGGGTATAATTTCAATTATTTATTTTTAAATATTTCTTAGATTTTATTGCTATTTTATTTACCCTATAATTATATCTTTATATTTATAAAAAATATTTTTTACTTATATTGAACATGTAAAGGTAATTTACCTACATATTTTCTAAAGATAGATTGGAAATAATTTTGGGTGTATTTAGGCTTATGGAATTAGTAACATATTGTTACTTGAAAATAAATTATTATATGATGAAAAACTAGTTAAGTATATTTTATTATAAAGGAAATGAATTTATAAAAATAGTATGATTTGGTGCTTCAATAATAATTGTGAGAAAATGAGTTTTATGAGTATTTTAGGAATCTATGTTGTTTGGACTTTATGTGTAAATATGAAAATTTTGTGGTTTATATGTAAATATGAAAGAAATCATGTAAACTTTATGTAATTTTCATTCTTTATGTATATTGTATGCATTATGTAAAATGAATAATAAATAAGTGACACTTTCCCGGCCTTATAGCGATAAGGGCTATGTTAGTCTTACCTAAACGACACCTGGCCCGCCTTTCGAGGACTTCATGTACGTTATAGTGATACCTTGCTAGCGGACAAAGACTTCAGCATCCACAATTTCTCATAGAATCCATATGAAGTAAACCTAACTATAATCATTTGAAAAGAACATGATACTATAAAAGGGAGCTGGTATACTCATGATTATTTATGACACTTCTTGAACTTTTATTATGATTGATATTGTGCACTTCTATCTTACTTGACATTAGTAAAATATAATTTGAGTTAATATAAAAGATTGCATCTTATCACTCGTGTTATTCTTAGTATTTGGGATGAATACTCCCTGAAACATCACCCCTGGGAACTTCTCACCCTTTCTTTGATGTTTCCAGATAACATTCATCAGAGTGAAATGGATGTAGCCTTGGACTTAGTTTCTAATAATCAGATTCTCTATGTGTGCTAGATAAATCTTTACTATCCGTCACTAGACTTTGGTTATGTTATATTGTTATATTAAAGTTTTCCTTAATGTATCTTGAATGTGTAATATGTATTGTATCCTATGGATTGATGTTAGTAGTGAAGTATATTTCTATAGATGATGGTTGCTATTAACTCTGATTAACAAATAATAGTAATATGTTAAAGAAATATTATTTGTCATTTAAAAATTACCCTTGCCTGGAAGAAGTGTATTACTAAAGTGTGATTTGGAAAGGTTCTGGCTAAAAGACTTGTATTTAAGCGTGTCCATACCTCTTTTCTTCAATCTATCAGATGCATGATTTAAATTTGGATACATTATTCCAGATAGAACTATAAATGAGAAATAATCATAGAAAAAAAAAAAAGTTCTCATAAAATTTCAGATTACAAGATAATAATATTATGTTATCTAATTATTGTTTAAAATATAATAATATTAAAACTTAAGGTGGAAGAATTAGAAGTGAGGTGTTACAAATTACATGTTAGAACATCATAAATAATGGAATGGAATTACAGGGTGGTCTCCATATGACAACCAAACATGGCCATGTGGGGGCGCCTCTTATGCTTCTGGGGTAGATATAATGAGTATTATGACTTAGTACTAATTAACCACGCATATTAAATTACTTATGCTTACTCGTTTGACTTTGTGCTGGTCACAAAGTGATTGCTCAAGCCAAATCGATTAAAAGGAAGTGCTTTTGATGAGTAAACTACGAATTAGAGGATATTTTCACAATTCACTCAATACTTTTGCTTTAATTTAGCTTTTTTGTGTGCCCTTTTACTATATTGTTGAAAAGTAACTGAATATTCGGTTAACGAATAAAGATCTTTAATTCTTTATCTCCAACCAAGATATTCAACGTAGCAATAACAATGAAAAGGAAAGAAAAGAGAACAGCAGACCTAGCCAATCTCCATCTAGTTATACAGGAAGGAGCTCAGGATCCAATGTCCAGTCCACTAGCTAGTAAAAAATGCAGGATACGTATACCAAAAATCAAAAACAAAATCATGATACTTGGACAAAAATAAAATTGAATGAGGGTGGCTGGCAACTTTACTCCCTTCTTTTTAACTCTATCTACAAAGCAACAAAAAAACACACATATATTAAATAAATAATAAATAAATTTTAGTAGCAGTAAAACGCTATATTTGCGCGCCGACAAGATTGTCTTTATCAAAAAATAATATTCATATTAATATAATTAATACAGTTGATTATGTTAAGATAGTATTGGCAAAATAATAATAATAATAATGTTTCAATGATATTACAAATAGATAAATATTTTGAAAAAAAAAACCTTGAAAAATTAACAGGTAGAATGAATCGAAAAGAGTATATAACTAAAAGTTTCTTCTGATACATTTGTTATCATTAGATCCACAATTTTAAAATGGTATAAGTCATAAATGATCTAGTTCTACAAATTTTGTGTCTGAGTTTAATCTTAGACGTGAAAGATATTATCTCTTGGTACTACTCATTCTAGAGTAGTGATGGTGTAATTTTTCGGCTCTATGTTGGCCTCTTTGCCCATTGTTCATTAAAAATAATAAATGAAAGATATTATGATGCGGAGCCCCATGATATCAAAATCCATAAACCCCAATACACAATTGATATGGAATATAGGATTGAAAACCAAATAAAATAGCACAAGAAAATCACTCTATCTCAATAGGTTAAAGAAATTACTCAACTTCACTTGTACACACAAAGTTTCTTAAAATAAATCATAAATTTTCATTTAAACAAAACTGAAAAGTGGCTACCAAATTTGGAGTTACTTATATCTCTTATTTATGTTAAACTCATTTCTTAATCCTAATAGACTAGAGCTAAATTACTACATTAACAATTGAGCTTAACAAACATGAACATAAAACAAATCTTGAAACATTTTAAAATATAAATTAATAAACTAAATAAATCATATTTGGCCCAACATGACCATATTATCAATACAAATTCACTAGTAATAATATTTTAGACTCATAAATGTCAATAGAGTCTTGCTAATTCTTGATATATCTTTTCAACAAATGATTTGGCTAAGTTTCAAAATTGTCTTGAATCCTCTTAGCTTACGCTCTTATAATAGGTCTCATAGGTATGCTACAATTCTCATATGTTCTTCCGTTAAATATCCAATTTATCCTTCTAACCTCGTATCATATTATCTCCTACATTATTAATCTGGATACGGTCAACAAAAGCCTTATGACAGTTCAAGAAAAGTTGTGTATATAAAAAAAAAAAGAAAGGAAAAGAGTTGCTATCTGTCTTATTTCTAACAATATGAGATTTAATCTTATTTCCTTTCATTACACCACTATTTCGTACTCCTCCATTAATTTTAATATATTAAAATTATAATCAGATATATTAACTTTTTAATGTATTAAAATTATATGATTTTTTAAGAATAATCGTAAATAAGGAAGGAAGACAACAACTTTTTATCACTGATTTGGGAAGAATAAATTAACCTTTGTGGACGGAATCATTTTGTACATTGCTTGAAACCGTTGCTCACAAACACATAGACATAAATACGTAGTGGCCAAACTAAAATAAATGAGACCGGTTGTCCTCGCGTCGTGTTATTCATATCATCATTTATTTTTTCCCCTTATCCTTCGGCCATCAATGGAATGTTGAGACAAAAAAGAGAGGTGGTAGGAGTCTTGTGTCACTTGAGAGGCAAAAGAAATTGACAAAAAAAAATTGGGTGAGGATTGATTGTATCGTGGTTCTAGTAATTGATCGTTTTCTATTTTAATTATCATTTTTCCAATTTAAGAAATTAATTTTCGTATTTACTATTTAAAAGATTATACTTCTATAAATAAAGAATTGAATTGATGGCATGAGTACATCAAAATTAATCAATTGTTTTTCTCTGAAATTTTCAACATCGACGATAGGAAATGGCAATCCTAAAGGTTTGACGGCTCACCCAGAAGAACGACCCATTAGCCCACAAATAAGGCAAACGGAAGGGACTTTCCGTTTAGCCTTCACATGAAATCAGCATTCGTACGTGGGCCACGCTTGTCATAAATATCGCATTCCTTCACTCACTCATCACAAACTGAATGTTTTGTGGATTATAATTTGTTAATAAATTATAATTTTATTCAATAAAAGCCTTTTTTTTTAACTTTTTACCCAAATTTTGGTTTTCAAAATTGTTCTAGATATAATTTAGTTTTTATTTTATCCAATATATTTTATTATTTTTATAGCTAAAATTTAATAAGTTTAACTTTTATATATTGATAATATAAGATAATTTTTCATGATTAGTCAATACAATTTTAATAAAATAATAAATTATAGTAAATAATTATACATCATGATAAAATTATTGTCATACTTTGTTATTTTACTTAGATTTTATTGTTTGATAGTTAATGTACAAAAATTAAACTCAAATCAATTTGTACATTCTAAAATGTAGTTCATCGTGTATAAACTATAATCCATACATGTCATGGAGATTTATGTCATTATAATTAGTTCTGCACTATACTCTGTTGACTGCACAATTGTACAGCAGTAGACTTGGTTTCAGAAATTCAGTGCGTAAAAATATTTGGAAAACAATATTAAACCGAAATGAATTAACTAATCCTTACATTCTGACACGTTCTAAATGCTAGTAACAAATACCGTTTCTTATGGAAGAATTTAGTGCCATTCTGTTCATGTCACCACCCGAAATAGCAAACTACAGCTTGTCATACCAAAATATTTAAGAAATTAAAGCCAATTCCTGCTTTCTAAAAGGAAGCTTCGTTTCTATCAATGACAGTCAAAGGAGAAAATCCATAGTAGTGTGACTACTTATGAGTCCAAAGTTACACCAAAAAAAAAAAAAAAGAAAGGACAAAAAAGAAACTCATTCATAGTTCATAATCCTAGATTATGTCCTTCCAAAAAAAAAATCCTAGATTATGTTTGACATATTATAATTTTTTTTATGCATATTAACATAGAATTTAATTTTAATATAGCAATATTATTATCTAATCAAATTTTCTTATTTATATGACTTTTTAATTACTCTTTGTAAACCCAATCACTTTTACAGAATTAACAATATTAAATTTGATAAAATTACCAATACATAGAAATTAAACTCATTAGTGTCTTACTCTTCTCCTTCATTGAATAATTATCTAGTTTTAAATGTTTAGAGTTAAGAAAGTGATTTGGAAAATAATATTAGAACAAGTTAAGAATAATTTATTAAATTATCATTATTTTTTTCAATACTCTAACTTTCTCCCTCCCTTCACTAATTTTCTCTCTTATTATCCGCTAATTTCTCTTTTCTTCTATACTAATAAATTAATAATATTTAATAGTTGTATTATTATAAAAAATAATCATTACTGGTAAAAATTTTTAAATAAACAATTATTTGGAGTATAATTTTACCTATGATTACGTTTGTGTTATACTATTACTATTACCATTCCATGAAAGTTTCACCAATCTTACTGCTCTTCTCTCTCTCTCACACACTCTCTCTTCTTTCTTGGCTGCTTGACACAGATCATAGGTATTATACATTATACATTACTGTACTGGAAGGTCGCAGCCACGAAAGGGTGATCTGATCCCTTAACACCTGTGGCAACGAGTGGCTGGCTGTGTGTGAACAAAAGCTGTTAGCATTTGGCAAAGAAGACTTATAAATTGATCTACTCAGCACAAGTCTCACACTTGGAACGACACTGGTGCCTCCAACAAGGAAAATGCACCTTGTTCCACATTCACATTCACGTTCACCACACTAGCTCCTAGGATTCCAAATTCACATCACGCCCCACCCACTTTAACCCTTTACACATTCTCTTCCCATTCTTCGTTGTTTCTCTTCCTGCATTTTTGTTCTGCCTCCGTTAAGAGGGAGTTCTTGGGAAAACATGGAAACTAGCTCAGTTTCCAAGTTGGTGCTTGCATTGTTTTGCTTTGCATTGTGCCTTGTTCCCCAGTTGGTTCACTCTAGTGTCACTTATGACAGAAAGGCCATTCTCATCAATGGCCAAAGGAGAATCCTTTTCTCCGGCTCCATACATTATCCCAGAAGCACCCCAGATGTAAGCTGCTTCTTCTTCATCTTCTTCTCTTTCATGTTAAAGCTTACACCTTCAAAGTAAAATAAGGAACTTTACCAAATTCCCATTTTTTTTTCTTCTTTTTGTGGCGTTGCTGAATTTTCCTGAGAAATGGTGTTATGTGCAGATGTGGGAAGATCTGATTCACAAGGCGAAAGAGGGTAGTATTGATGTGATTGAAACCTATGTCTTCTGGAATGTTCACGAGCCTTCTCCTGGCAATGTACTTCACTCTCTCTCTCTCTCTCTCTCAACCCCTTTTACCTTTTTCACTCACTTTTCTTCATGAATTTGTCTAACATTTGAGCTTTTGTTGTGTGTGTGTGTGTGTGTGTTGTGAATGCAAATTCAATTCAGTACAATTTCGAAGGAAGATATGATCTGGTGAGGTTCGTGAAGACAATACAGAAAGCAGGGCTCTATGCTCACCTTCGCATTGGACCTTATGTCTGTGCAGAATGGAATTTCGGGTACATTACATATTCTCACAAGTCACACCCTTTTCCTACTCATTTTCTCATACAGAATTCCTTCAATTTTTTCTTTTGTTGAATAATAATTCTCTCTCCCATTTTTGATTAAATTAGCTGTTCATTTTTTCAAATGGAAGTTTTGGTCTTATGGGGTTTATGTTCGATTGTCCAATGATGTTCTGTTGTAATGTGCAGAGGATTCCCTGTTTGGCTCAAGTATGTTCCGGGCATAAGCTTCAGAACCGACAATGAGCCTTTCAAGGTCTCATTTTTCTTAAGCATTTTTCGATTTTCATTATATTATTATTGGCTGTGTACCGAATACTAATTATTTGAAGGAAATTAGCGAAAGTCCCTCTGTTTCTTTTAATTGAAAATAGTTTTGTTGCAGAGGGCGATGCAAGGGTTCACTGAGAAGATTGTGGGAATGATGAAGAGTGAAGGTCTCTATGAGTCCCAGGGTGGACCTATCATACTCTCTCAGGTGAAAATCAATTCTGGGGTCTTGCTCAGTTTTTTTAATTCTCATAGCTAACTTGCTCTTTGTATATTTAAAACCTACCAATTTTCACTGAATTTTTGAGCACTCATTCAACAGCTGCTATGAGATAAATTGTCTTGATGGAAAGGCACTTGTGGCTGTAAACTTTTGTTTCTAGGTAGTCATAATACATTGATAATGATACACCTGCGCATTTATGTTCTCTCAGATTGAGAATGAGTACGGGGCAGAGAGTAAATTACTTGGAGCTGCCGGCCAAAACTATGTGAACTGGGCTGCGAAAATGGCTGTTGAAATGGGAACCGGGGTCCCTTGGGTGATGTGCAAGGAAGATGATGCACCAGATCCAGTGGTGAGCATTTTCACTCATTCTCTTGAAATTTGTGTAATACTAAATGCTACCTCTGTCCTCAGATGCACCATTAACATGTTTTTTTGTTTTTTTTGTTTTCCTTTGGTTGTTTTATTATTATTAATGTAGTTAATTTCTTCCAAGTACTTGCATATTCAGGAACGTGGTTGATAAATTAATGTGTTTATGTTTGCTGTCTTGTGATAGATAAACACATGCAATGGCTTTTACTGTGATAATTTTACTTCCAATAGACCCTACAAGCCTACAATGTGGACCGAGGCTTGGAGTGGCTGGTAAGACATTTTTATTGATGATCTTAACAACAGGAATTGATGTAATGAATGGCATGCATGATTTTTCTGTCATATGTAAAGGTTTTCGGAATTTGGAGGTCCAAATCACGAAAGACCAGTCCAGGATTTGGCATTCGCAGTTGCCCGATTTATACAAAAAGGAGGCTCCTTTGTTAACTACTACATGGTTGGTTTACTTATACTGACTTATGTAGTTGAAAATTTGGTGATGCTGACTCCTACTGTATATTAACCTACTGTGCATTTACATGAAGTATCATGGAGGAACCAATTTTGGCCGTACAGCTGGAGGCCCATTCATCACTACCAGCTATGACTACGATGCTCCACTGGATGAATATGGTGAGAACTGAAAATTCTGTAATTATGCAAATAATGAATATTTAAGAATTTTAGGTCCAAATACTCACTACTCTTCACTAGACTGAAGGCAACACACCAATTTTTTAATGCTTTCACTTGCAAGATTTAGTTGTCCCAAAACAGTGTACCCCTAGACCACATCACTCAGGACTAGACTGTTTTTGTAAAATACATGACAGGATTGATCAGACAACCAAAATATGGTCATCTAAAGGAGCTTCATAAGACTATCAAGATGTGTGAGCGAGCTGTAGTTTCAACTGACCCGGTTGTTACTTCATTAGGGAGCTTCCAACAGGTTTAACTCACTCTCAAAGCTTTTATTCTAGCTTTCAATGTGGTATCTACTTTCTTTACTGACATTAGTGGGTATCTACCATTTCCAGGCTCATGTATATTCTACAGAATCTGGAGATTGTGCTGCTTTTCTCTCAAACTATGATACAAAATCTGCTGTCAGAGTGATGTTCAATAATATGCACTATAACCTCCCTCCTTGGTCCATCAGCATCCTCCCTGATTGTAGAAATGTTGTCTTTAACACAGCAAAAGTATGTACAAAGTCTTGAGATTTAAAATTATCACATTCCATTCTACTCAGGGATCGCAATTATGCTTCCTAGGACACTACCTCTTCACTTTCAATATCTCAATTTGATAACTTCAAATTTTGAAAAACCAATGAATTCATTTTCTTCCTCTATCAGGTTGGGGTGCAAACATCTCAAATGCAAATGTTGCCAACAAATACTCAGATGTTCTCATGGGAGAGTTTTGATGAAGATACTTCTCTGGATGCCAGCTCCTCAATGACTGCTTCTGGTCTCCTGGAACAGATAAATGTTACACGGGATATAAGTGATTACCTTTGGTACAAAACTAGGTAAGCTTGATTTCTGAAGTTGCTTAGATTTGCTCCTTAAGTGATTAAGTCAATCTCTTGCTGTTGAAATTCTTTACACCTTTAGATTCCTAACTTACTGAGGAATGAAATGAGCTAATCTTTATTTTCTTCTACCATGCATTGGCATATGTACAATAGTGAGTCCTGTCAACAACCTGCTTTTCTCTTCACTACATTTTCCCAAATCACCTGTATCAATCATGAAAACAAATGGCTGATATTTCTAGAGACTGAATTAAGTATGGATATGGAAGTGATCCAGCCATGATGTACGTGTCTTAGAGAGGTCTTCTGGGTATAATACATTTTGATGGAATATCACAGGTGCCAGCTAAATAAAAGAGATTTAAAAGTAATTTTAATTTATTTCATGTCATGGTGTCTACAGCATTGATATAGGTTCATTCGAGTCCTTTCTCCATGGAGGGGAACTTCCCACTCTCATTGTTCAGTCCACAGGCCATGCGGTGCATGTATTTATCAATGGTCAACTTACTGGTACGTAGTTTGCTTGTTTCTTTAGTAGTTTTCCTTTTCATCCGATTAGTAAAACCAAGGATAATAAATAATGAAAAACAGGTTCTGCCTACGGAACAAGGGAGGATAGGAGATTCACATATATTGGCAAAGTAAACCTTCGTGCTGGAACAAACAGAATAGCGTTGCTCAGTGTTGCTGTTGGACTTCCAGTAGGTTTTGTTTCCTGCAATTACTTCTTGAAATCCTACTGCAGTAAATATAATAAATAATGATTATTGGAATTGTGCTTCAGTTAATTCTACTATGATTGAAATCGGGTCATCAGGAGATGGAAATCCAACTATTTAATGAAAAATACAAAAAATATTACAACAGAGCCTTATGTCACCTAGATGGGGTCGGTTGGATGTATCGGTTGATGTCTTTTTTAATGGTTTATACCAAAATTTTCTTATACTCTTCTTCTACCTTTTTTAATGGACGGGTTTTCATCATGTCCCCTCATGCACCTCATCATTCTTATCTCAGCTAGTAATGGCATGGCTGATCTGATATCATTCTCTTTCTGTTTCTTCTTGTAAAGAATGTGGGAGGACATTTTGAGACATGGAACACAGGAATCCTAGGTCCAATTGCACTCCATGGACTTGACCAGGGAAAGTGGGACTTGTCTTGGCAGAAATGGACTTATCAGGTTCCTTATTCTTCCTTTACAAGCTTAAGTTGGCTCAGTTATGAAAACAAAATTTTTACAAGACATGCCTCCTCTTAAACAGGTTGGGCTGAAAGGAGAGGCCATGAACCTTGCATCTCCAGATGGTATCTCTTCTGTTGAGTGGATGGAGACAGCAATAGTGGTACAAAAAAAGCAGCCACTGACATGGCACAAGGTGAAACTAAACATAAATGTGCCTTAAGGTTTAGTCAACCAAATATTTGCTTCAAAAATGATAAAATTGACTGGTAAACTTTGCAGACTTATTTCAGTGCCCCTGAAGGAGACGAGCCTTTGGCACTGGACATGAATGGTATGGGTAAAGGTCAAATATGGATTAATGGGCAGAGTATTGGAAGATACTGGACTGCTTCAGCTGCTGGTAATTGCAATGGCTGCAGCTATGCTGGCTCATTCAGGCCTCCAAAGTGCCAGGTTGGTTGTGGCCAGCCAACCCAGCGATGGTAAGTATTGTTATTTGTTGACAGTGTAGTTGATGCAAGAGGCAAACTCAGGCACAAAATATCTTTTTTACATATTTGGTACTGCATATTTCAGGTATCATGTTCCTAGATCTTGGTTGAAGCCAAATCATAATCTGTTAGTTATTTTTGAGGAACTTGGGGTGATCCTTCAAGTATTTCACTTGCAAAGAGATCAGTGAGCAGTGTCTGTGCTGATGTGTCAGAGTACCACCCGACTATTAAGAATTGGCACATTGAGAGCTATGGGAAGTCTGAAGAGTTCCATCCTCCAAAGGTTCACTTGCATTGTAGCCCTGGCCAGGCCATCTCTTCCATTAAATTTGCAAGCTTTGGAACTCCTTTGGGGACATGTGGGAGCTATGCGAAGGGAGTTTGTCATTCTCCTGCATCATATGATATCTTAGAGAGGTACTCTACCATACCCTTCATCATAATCGTCACTCACCTTGTGACAAGTTTTTCCTTTGGGTATAATATATATATAGCTTATGCTCTTTTTGTTTTCATTTTTCCACAGAAATGTATAGGACAGCCGAGATGCACAGTCACTGTATCAAACAGTAACTTTGGTCAAGACCCATGTCCGAATGTGTTGAAGCGGTTATCAGTTGAAGCTGTTTGTGCTCCAACTGCTACTACTAATTGGAGGGGCTGATCGGTTAACGAAGCACCTTTTATGTGTCGTGGCTTAACAGCAAGTAAAAGAAAGAACAATAATAAGAGGGCTATAGGTAAATTTAGTGGTAGTTGAATTGTTTGAGTGCCATAGCTTTTTAGGTGGAAAGTAGCTCTTGTTCTTAATGTTGGTGCCAAAGGCACACGTGGTTTATAATTTTATTTATGTAGTGGGTTAATTAACTGGCTTGTATACAGTCATTCACTGTTGGATAGGTGAATCTGGAACCAGGGTCAAAAATTTGGACCCTTGTGTGTGTGTGTGTGAGTGAATTTAGAGTCCTAGTTCCCAACCTTCAAGTTTTAGCAGGATATGGGCACTGGGAAGAGAGAAAATTGGATTGGTGTGCTGTGTTTTTACATTTGTAAGTATCACTGGGGTAAATCAAACTCGGAATCAGGTTCAAGTTGGGAGCGGATCCTACTGTAACCATTCTCCGGTGAAGGTTTTTCAATTTCACTGTTCTGTCCCCTGTTGGCTCATGTGATCTTCTTCCTTTCTTTACCTTAATCATGTTGTCAAAAGCAAATTTTAAAACACAATTATATACAAAAACAAATTTTAAAAAATGCTTATTAATAAATCTTTTAATCTTTTCTTGACCTTAAAATCATGTTTTCAAAAACAAATTTTAAAAGTTTGTACAGAACACAATTTTAAACGTGGTAATTTATTGTTACGTGACGCATGCAATTGTTACTTGGCGGACTGAATATAAGCAAGACATATGATTTATGGCTAGTTCTGTGGAGAGGAGATTGCAGAATGGGTCTAGGTGGACTTGTAAATAAGTGATAGTTGTGGGGCATAACTAGAAATATAAAATAATGTTTAAATAATGTTTGGGGGTGGAACTAGAAATTCAAAACTTAACTCAAGTACCGACAAAAAAAATTGTTAAATTATGACAAAATAGAAAAATACATGAAAAAACATTTGAAGAGTGCAAAATCTCCCAGAAGGCAACCTAGACAATGCGCCATCACCGCACCCCTATCATCCACCTCCTCCGCCACAAGACCCTCTCTCACCCATCTTCCTCCGTCGACCACAGCAACACCTTGGAGTTCGCCACAACTAGATCGAGAACGTGGATCTAGCCCCTTAACCCAGGACTACCGCTCGTCTTGGTCATGAAACTCTCAAGGATCAAATCTAAGCTTTATTACAAGGGGCCGTGTTTTGGAGCTGAGATTGTCTTGGATGCTGAAAAATCTCCAATGGGATTTTTTATCTTTATTTTTTCATTTGTTCCTAATTACAACAACCAATAAGTATCTTAAATCTATTTGCATTCAAGATCTGTATAAAAGAAGATAACAAAAAAAAATTAAAAACTCCAAACTTTTCTTCTCTGTAGAAAAAAACAAAATATAGAACAAACAAAAAATCAACTTGTATGGGATTACTTTGTTGAGAATTGGAATATCTCATTTTAATTATTCGTGCAGCTTCTTCAATCAAAATGGTCCATTTTCTTTTTTTCCGCTTATTGTTATTTCGTCACAACAACAAACTTTGCCTTTATTGTTCAACAATCCTGGTTGGATTTAGAAAACGTTGTCTTTTTTGAAGGCAAAAAAATTTCTTTTGTGTTTTTTTGTTGAAAATGGTTGTTGTTCATTAAAGTACTAAGATGAGTTTTGCTCCTGTAATTCATTCATTTGTTTTGGAATATGAAATTACTTTATTATTATTGATTGAATGATGAATAACAATTGGAGGCCAAAATACCACATTGAGAAAGGAGGAGGAACCAAGAAGTAGGACAAAGGTGGCTATGAGGGGATGAGAGGTTGGTGGCAGGTGGGTGCTGGGCAACTAAGCCTCCGAGAAAGAGTGGGATTGACATAAATCCAAATTTTATTAAGTCACTAATCTAATAATAAGTTTATAATGGGCCAAAATACAATTCACCACTTTTTATTTTGCTATTTTAATAGTAAATTTATGTAATATTAAAAAAAATTTGACCTGCATCATTATAACTGTCAGATCTATATTTTAGTGGACCAGATTTTATGATCACCTAAACTCAAACTCATTTTTCTCCATAGTAGAATTCGCCTATGATTTATACCCAAAAAAGATAAGCAAGATATATGATAAAATACCAATGACACAATCCTATGACATGACACTATGGCAAGTCTAATTTTCTTTTTGGTCAACGACGGTACTTTATATAGCCAACTCCACATACATAGAAGTAGATTTAAATCGTTTCTGTTTTGAACAGAGCAACCGATAGTCCAATATTTCCCATTTTTTCCTTCCTACTTCAATTGTTCCTTCAACTCCTCTCTCAAGTTCCGAATTCACATTTTGGAAGAACGAAACATAACCTAAGAAGAAGTAAACATCAGACCAATTCAACTCCCAAATGTTTCAATACTTACTAGACAGCAAACTTGATGTAACCAGGAATTCATAGTACAACATCAATCAACCACTATTCTAGACAGAAGAAAGGGCGAAATTACTTGTCACCTAATAAAGCTGTCTGGTGCAACAACAGAAATACCTAAGAAATATCCGGTACAAGATTATGAAAATAGAAATAACATCACACACTGAGTTTACGGCACTCCGAAGGTGAAAGTAACACCGGCAAGATTAAGCACTGGCTGTAGCAGCCACATGCTGCTCTATTTTCTGCTGCAGCTCATCCTTCTTTGCTCCCACCACTTTGTCCACGATGCTCCCCTCTTTCAGAAACACAAATGTGGGCATAGCCTCCACAGCCCAATCCTGAGCAACAGACTGCATAACAAAATGATTTATGATTAGTTGCTGATTGAGTTCTTTCTTAATTTTATTTTTCTATTCTCTTCAATGGAGGAGGGTTATACAAGTCAAGTTATTGTTTTTACCTCCAACTCATCCACATCCACCTTCAGAAATATGACATTTGTAAACTTCTTAGCCAGCTCAGCCAGGAATGGTGCAATGAAGCGGCATGGTCCACACCAAGAAGCGGTGAAATCCACTACAACCTGGCACATAAAAAGGTAAAAGATGTCTAAAATTTCTGATCATCAATGAGAGAGACAAACGGGAACTCTTAACTTCATGGCAAATTTACCTCGTCCTTTCAGTATATTACTAAAAAGTCAAATTTGAAGTTCATTTTTCTACAACAGAAAGCAAACTTCAAGCCCGAAATCCTCCTAGTTTATAAACAATCTAAAACAACATTGTAAGTTTCAACATTCTGGAATCACTGTTTCATCCAATAGAAGCAACTAGAAATCAACTCTACACAATTCCTACTCTTCCATGAAATTCCAAGTATAACCATAATGAAATGATCAGAAAATGCTTTTGCATCACGGAGACAACAATACTATTGCAGTTTATTGACTGCAGGAAAATATGCTAACTGCTAAAAGAAAATTGTTCTTCCAGATTTTAAAGAAAAGGGTTGGATAAAAAATCAAATTCCAGATTTTCATATAATTGTTATATCACATTTAATTAGTTATATGACATTGCAGTTACAGATGCAAATGATTAGAACTACAAATTGTTGCAGCCTTGTGGGGGCACACAAGGTGAATGGAATACCTACTATATAATGGCATATTTGTTCAAACAGACTGAATAGATGATTTTATTAAAAATTTAGGGATAAATGCATTTTACCTCTATGAACTTTAGATTATATGCAATTTGCACCTTGACTTTTCAAAATGTGCATCGCAACACCCTAAACTTTTAAACTTGCAAAACATCCCTCAGTATAATTTTGACAACTAATGAAGATAAGATTTATATGCACTTAGCCCCCCTAATATTTCTAATTTGTGCAATCGGACATTTTGTCCATGAATCTATGTGCAATTAACCCCCCTAATATTTTTATTTGTGTAACCCAACACTCTGCTATGACTTAAAGTTTTGGAGGGGTTTTTTGCAGTTTGAGTTTAAAGTTCAAAGTGTCGTAATACAATGTTTGAAAAGTAGGAGTTTTTTGTACAATTTGAAAAGTTTAGGTTGTCGTAATACACATTTTGAAAAGTCGTTAAATTGGACATGACTTAAAATTCAGGATAAATGCATTTAACCCAAAAATTTATTGGGTATTTTACAGCATCTGAAGCATTGCAATTTCTCAGTATCGCAATCATGCATTCTGGGAGAACAAGCATCGTACATGTCAATTAATGATTACAATGAGTATAGAGGAAAAAGATCAGTATTCCTCTGTCTCACCCTCTTCTATTTGTAATTTTGTATACTCTTGATCTTCTCAATTGGAACCCCCTAGCAGGGCTATCTAGTTTTGTAGCAGAACCACTATGATTCGAAATATAAACAGTGTGCTTCTCTTCATCAAGGTAAAAATGGTGGGTAAGTTTTGATGGATGAAGTTCATGTGTAATTTTACATATAAAACTTATCTATAGAAACTTATCCCTATTTTTACCCTTAACCAATCACACCATCAGTGTAAAATTTTCCAGAAGTTTCTTCCAATGACACGCACATTATCACAAACTAATACCGACAACTTTTTCAAAAAAAAAAATTCCTAGGATCAAGTTTCAGAACCACCACCGCACAACAATAATCGTCATGATGTTAAGCACCGACTCCATGACTAAAAACCATTCCTAAGTTTAACATGATAATTATGACAAAACCATGTACATCATGTTAGATAAGAACAAAACAATACCAAAAGGAAACCGTTTATTTAGAATCATCGCGTCAACTTCACACACACACACACACACAAAGAGCACCGACAACCTAACCGGCAGCCATAACATAAACTAAGATCGATCCCGAAAGACAAACAAAGAAAGGAAAATTTGATGATGTTGATGAAAGGGTACGAACCAGCTTCTTGGACTCGTTGCCCTTTTCGAGGTGTTCGGTCCATGCCTCAACAGTGTGGCAGCCGATAACCTGTCCCTCTTCTGCCGATGACCCTGCCATTCTCTTCTCTCTTCTCTTGTTCTCTTAACACAACAACGCACTCTCTATCTCCTGTTCTCTTCTCTTTCGCTTTTCAATATCACACGCAAGTAACGCACCTAGGCCTACTCTCTCACACACCTTTAAATATGCGATACGGGGCTTGCCTTTCTCACTTTTTTACGAATTTGCCATCCCGCAGGATAAGAAGAATTAAGATAATATTCCCCTCACGCGGAGATTCCCATGCAAGCTTCGGCTTTTTTACGAAATAAATAAATAAATAGATTAATTACGGATATAGGAAGGTTTTAATATTATTTATTAATATATACTTTTTTTATTAAAAAAATACGTTTAACAGTCAAGTGAAAAAAATATGGTTCAACTTTAATGCAATATGTTTAACAGCAAAAATATTGTGCAGACTATATCGCATTGACACACAAGAACTGCACATTGAATGATGCACACAAAATATAATACGGTTGAGAGTCAAACCATATTGCACCCAAAATGATTGATTATTGATAGCCTATGAAGGTTACATCTACATTGACATATGAATATGACATTATAATTGAATATGAAATATATCAAAGTTAAAAAATCATATGAATATTAACACAACATATATATAACTATAAATTTAAAGAAAATGATATATTATTTAAAATATTATTTATAGAAGCTTCACTTATACTTTATTTTCTTGTAAACTCAAAATGTTTTGCATTATTTCCTTTTTATAACCTTATTTATATTGTATTTTCTACATGAGATTAAGAAAAAAGTAATTTTCAAATTGATTATATATAAAAATATATTATTGATGCGTATATGTTTCTGATATAAACATATATCCAACACTAATATGGACATGAATTATCTAACTTTTTGACCCTAAAAAAAGAAATTTATCTAACTCAAACAGATCTCGATGAGGCAAATTTATCATTCACGTTAACTCTTTGAAAGTTCTCATGTTGGTTTAATACATTTAAACAAGGTGCATGCTCACATGCAGGGTTTGTGTTGTTTGTAGCTTAGATGTTATGTGTACCAATAATAGAAACACATGTGGAGGATGGAAGGGTGGGTCAACCCATATTACGACCAATAATTAGATCCCCATGTTTCTAATTCACCTCTCTCCCAACAACCTTCATCATCTCTTACCTCCGTTCACTCTCTCTCTCTCTCTCTCTTCCCCCTCCTTAAATCTTTTTATGCCAAATCTTGATTCAATAGAAGAGTAAGCTTTAGATTATAGCAAGCAAGGTGAACAAAAAATCAGTTAAATAAAGGATTAAAAAAATAAAGGAAACAGAAAATGATAAAAAACAAAGCTCCAATTTTTCTTTTTAGAAACTTTTCGAACTTCATTCTTCAAGACGAGAAGTCTAGGCGCACTTCCAAAATTGTTTCAAAATTGCAAAAGAAGCATATCAAGCTCTTGGAATGTCAACTAAAGTTATGGGTATACTTATAAATCGTAAGCGTCGTTCTTGGTTTGTTCGAGGTGGTTAGGAAAGAATCACCGACAGTGGTCGAGACCATGGCCCAAGACCAAATGGTGGGGGTGGAATAACATGGCTCTGCAAGTGCTTAAAGCCCTCGATTTGCTAACCCTTTGTTCAATAAAATTTTTTTCCCACAATGATAACTGACTTTTACCCAAAACCCTTATCCAAAATCACTTCAAATCCTCCACCGTCGCCTTACACACAACCATACGCACTTCACCGCCCATCCCTTACGCGTGTCTGTAGTCGATTTGCCCAATGATGAGTTTCAGATTCGGCCACACCCTTGGTTGGTTGTCACGATCGTGTCCACTACACTCTCGTTGTGAGTTTCATGGGTCCCTTACAAACGAGATGCAACCACAGAAATGATTTTGGAAATGATGTTGGGAATGGGGTTGAGGATAAGTGTGTGTTGGATTCGTGAAGATTCAAAACAGATGGCCGCTTGAGTTGCTCTAATAAGTTGAGTTACCAAAAGAGGTGACGATGACCATCATTCGAAGATCAATTCACTATGTGGGGATTGATTTGCTCTGGTAGTAAAAATCGGAACACCCACCATTGCCAGAGACAAACTTGAACATCACGATAGTTAAACGCACCCGCTTGATATTTTCTTAGGTCTCTGATTTTGTTTTTCTTTTTCTTTTATTAGTTCACTGGACCTAAGTAAAAGAACAATTAAGATCCCATAATCTCCCTGTAATAGCATTTTTAATCACACAATTAACCCTAGGAAAGTTTTCATAGCGAATTTTGTGGCCCCCATAGTGTCCAAATGTCCTCTTATTGTTATCGTAGGATCTAATATAGACAATTCTCGTTGTATGTGAAGTGAGCCTTTAAACAAATAATTATTATTTGTGTGCAATACGTTTGACTCTCAAATGTATTACTATTTTGTGTACATCATTCACTGCATCGGTTCTTGTGTTATGTTGGACAATGTGCATAATACGTTTGATTGTTAAACATCTTGTATGAAAACTGAACCCATTTTTTTTGCTTCACTGTTAAACATATTATTTTAATAAAAAAAGTATATATTGATAAATGATGTTAAAACCTGTGTACATCTGTAATTAATTAATTTTTTATTTTTTTAGGGTAAAAAAACCTGTTAACAAAGTAATTTTCTTAACGAGGACACTAGTTAAGAATTAAGAAAGAAATATTTTAAGATTTCCACTACATTAAAAATTATGAAAAAAATTAATATTTTAATCAAGATTTATTTTTTAATACCTTTATCGATTAGGAAAACCCATAAAAATTGTTTTTTTTCCTTCTGGATCTGGAATTATTTATGGATTTACTTAAAACATTGAGTTCATTCAACATCAAATATTTTCTATTTGAGTCACTGAATAATAAAACTTCAATTAGGTTCTCACATTTTATCAAGGTTTCGATTTAATCCTAAGTTTCATTATAACATAATAATTTACTTTAATTTTCTTTTCTGTGAATGTGATGAGAGGCTTTTGAATTTTTCCCAATATTTTTCTCTCGATGGAACATTCTTTTATTCTGTTTCTGTTGGAAGGATCAGATTCTGTCAAGATAGTGAAGTCTTTGTTTATATCTATTTATTATTTATTATGTTGACTTTTTTATATTTTGGCACGTTTTTGTTTGACTCTCCCTCTTTTGTTTGATTTGATTTCACATTGCCATCTTATTCGTTTCTTAGCGTATAATTAAAGAAAAATATTATTTGTATTCATTGTATATTGGACATCATATTATTTCATATCCCATCAACCATTGAATGTTATTTATATTTATTATATGAGATATTATGTAATTCACATCTCATCAATCATTTGATAAAGATCTAACTATTTGAATGGTTACACCTTATTCAATAATAGAGATAATAAGTTGACATTATATTGTGCAATGAGTATAAATAACACACTCATAATTAAATAGATGTCATAAAACAAAAATAGCTTTTTGGGCCGCACTATAAAAAGCACAACAGAACCATTGTGGGGTTGATTGAAATAGTTAATCAAGTATTTCGGATTTTTTAACAAATAAAAAAAATTTGGATTTAAGTTTTAGAAATAAGAAAAATCTTCAGTGAGAGACCTTAACCCCTAAAAACACTTCTTGCCGCGGTTTGATAAAACGGATGATTATCATATTTGGACAATTTGGTAAACAATTTTACAAAGAAAGAATCTCAATAAGTTGCATTACTGGGAATAAAAATTGACACGTTAGAAAAATTTTCACGGGAAAATAATGTTTTTGAAAGTAAAAAGACTAAATTGTCTTAACCCTAAATCACCATAACTATAGTTGGAGCACAATCGTCATCATCGGACCACCGCCATTGACACCAGACTACCACCTCATTCGTTAACATACCATTGTTGAACCATTGATGCCGATCGCCAATCCTAGTCACTGCCACCACCAATGCATGATTGCCCTTGATGCTGGACCATTGTCGTCCTCGCGGGACCATCAAAGTCGTCACCAAATCACCACCACTAGCCGACGAACCCATGCCCCAAATGCCACACCACCAC
Organism: Dalbergia oliveri; assembly: GCA_030441495.1. Classification (NCBI taxonomy): domain Eukaryota; kingdom Viridiplantae; phylum Streptophyta; class Magnoliopsida; order Fabales; family Fabaceae; genus Dalbergia; species Dalbergia oliveri. The sequence goes on from JAMLFY010000004.1 coordinate 7,812,386, forward strand.
CATTAGTCCTTGGACCACTGCTATCGTCACTATCACTTTGTTGGTATTTTTGAAAAAATACCCAATATTATCAAGAATGTAATCATCAACCAAATACATAAATGATTTATTTCTAGTATAATTTATAAGAATTTCACGATTTTAATCTACATACCAAATGCATCTACAAATCTTTTTCAAGAATGTGATTCCTTCCAAGAATGAAAATTAATATATCTATCACATGCCGCTTGCAGATTAGTCAAGTTCCTGATAATAAATTCTAATGAACAAGTTTAAAGAAGAAGAAAAAGAAGAAGAAGGCACAAAAGAAAAAATGGCCCCACAGATTCGTAGGCAAAGCAGTGGATTAAAGTTCCGGAGAATAATTATCGACCAAAAAAACAGGAAAGTTCCGGAGAATAATTTAAAGTTTTGTTTTAGACCATCCTTTTGTGAGTCCTTCAAATTCAATCTTCAGTGTTTTCTGTTTGGCACCCGAATTTTTCTCATCAAATCAATGATTTCTTTTCCCTTTTTTTCCCTGAAATGGCATGTGAAACATTATTGCAAGAATGCCTTTCTTTTTTCTTGCTTATATAACGGTTTTAACTGAAAATGTAATTGAAAAAAAAATTGCAAGACAAGTCGTGTACGACAGATACTTTTGCAACGGGTTAATGCAATCGTATACGATGACAAAAGCAAAAATTGCTAAGCTAGAAGAGAGAGACTGTTCCAGACAGCGGGATCCAAGTTGCACTTATTCTCTCTTGTATGCCTATGAGAGACACTAGTGATTGGCGAAGCATTATTATGTTTATGTAGCAGATCTTCTGGACTGTGCTTTTCTTGCTTTTGTAATTCACAACAACTAAACAGAAGGGGGAAAAAAAAGTCAAATTGGTGAATCCAAAATTCAAAATCGATAAATACCAACCTCTCAGTCCGTCACAAAGAGGTCAGACACACCATCTTGGTGTCAATAAGATATGGGAAAGGAAGCTAAGCTGCTATACGCCCTATTATCCGACAAATTGATATCACATAAATAAGAAGTCCTATCGAAGCAACATGCCTCTGGATCCAACAATCATCTGAAAGATAGATATGCTATGTTTTAGAAACTTGGAATGTATTTTTGTTTCATACAAATTAAAACAAGTTCCAGTAACATCAACACCTACTACAACTGAATCAGATTCTTGAAACAGTAAGTACCAAGAAGGAACCAACCAATCAGAATGGAAGTGAATAAGAACCAACATTTTAGGAAGGTGAAGCCCCCAAACGTGACTCCAAGGAAAAATACAACAATAAATGGTAAGATAGATCGCAGAATAGATGCTATGCTGACCCAACGTCCATTGAATAAAATGAAAATTGCAAGGTTCACCACATTCCATCCACCAGACATGAAGCCCAACCTATTTAGATTATTGGCAACAAACGAGTGGCAGTTGCACGTAAAGAGATTGTAAGATCGATGTTGGAATTCTCAGTGCTCTTCCGTAGCGCATCATCCCAAGTCCTCAAGTCTCCTCCGTTTTCGCCCTGCAAGTATCGTTCCTCACCACTGTATGCAGGCTCGGATAAAGGGATGCAACACTGCTGCCAGTTATTGTAAAGAAAATTAGAGAACCAACAGAGGAGTGGAAAACCAATTGATCAACAAGTTGAATGGATTGATAAGTTTATATGTCATCATGGATTCATAGCCATCAAAAGGGTCCAGCAAGTGTAAATCACAGCCTGGTGCAAAACAAAAGTACACAGACAAAGTCACAGGCTTGGAGTTGTTTCTCAAAGAAGTAAGGGATATGCCTGTGAAAAATGTACTCATTAGATAAAACTGAAAAGCAGAGGAGCAGCTTCTAACATGGTTTGCAAAAACAACAGAAAATTGGTTATCTCCCGATTTTACCTTTAGCTGAGAAATTAATCCAAATTCCAAACCATCTACACAAACTTAAAAAAGTAAGTTTTTCATTTTAAAAAAAAATACAAACAAACAACAAATGCATCCATTATCTTGTGTTTATATCTGCCTCTTGATTTGTCCCAAACATGACAACAATGATCATCTTTAGTTTAGAACTTCTTTTTCAGCATTCATGTGTATACTAAGGGTGAAACAAACCTTTGCTGTGTTCTCTCGCCACAAAGAACGGAATGATAAAACAAGTAATAGCATATATATACCTTGTCTTTGCTTATCTGAAAATAGCGGGTGGCAGATCCAAATGAAAAATTGTCCACACACACAAAATTAGGCCCTGCAAAATCCAGTATAACTCCATCCTCTCTGCAGATGCCAATGTGCCCTATGAAAGGGATGAACCATGATATCACCGGAAGTGGTGACCACACAATAGAGCATGGAAAACGAGCCCTTCTCGGATCAATTTGCATAGTTTGGGAAAAACCTCCTTGCATCATCATCTGCTGCTGTTCAGGATCCAATTCTGGTTCCATTGCCAAAATTGGAATTACACCGAATTGCCTATAAACAACAAGCTCAGTAATCAGGAGGAGGAGAAGAAAAAAAAAAACTGGATGTCATCAATATATAATAAGTAGTTTTGTACTTTACATATGATTTGAACATTAACCAAACAAAGCAATAAGCAGAATAGGTTAAAATATTTGCATGAATTAAGTGAATAAATGATGGCACTTAAGTGTTCCCCTTTCCCAGCTAGGTCAAATTCTGATTTCAAAGTTCTAACAATAACAGCTACCTAAGCATCCTGCATGGTTTAACTCTAGAATATAGATTCAGGAATTGAAGTTAGGAGATTGAGATTTGGCAGCGTGTGGTGGGAGAAGGAGGATCCCATGCTTGCATCTAAATAATCTCTGTGAACCATGATGAGATCAACAAACCCTAGTTGGATTAGGCATGCATAACTTACTCGTCAAACAGAAACAAAGAAATAAGAGAGAGATCAGAATAAGAATCAGAATCAGAATCAGAATCACCTGGGAAAGAACTAGGATAGTGGACTACTTGTGCAGATGCATAGAATTTCACTGCCTGAACCTCCTCAACATGCTGCTTCTCCTCGCCTACGATAACGCCAGTAAAGTAGTAATCAACGTTATACTCTCCATCTCTTCTAAGGGTATGTTTGGTTTTCGAAAGAACTAAAAAAAGTAATACTACAGGCTTTTTAATGATCAAGTTTTATTTGTAATTTTATATATAGAAGTTAAATATTAAAAAATTATTTTTATTTTTATTTCAAACCAAAATTTGGGATAAAAATTAGATGTCATTAATAAGTTTTATATATAAAGATTATGAACAGAACTCATCTAAAGAAAATTTCACCATTCTCGGTAAATATGATTTATTAGAAAACAAAAAGGAACATGAAGTAGACATGGGAATGAATTATACCTTTAGACAAACTGTATCTGCAATGTCACACTTTGAGAAGGTTTTGCGTAGCCTTTATTCCTAATCTAAAATTAAGTAAGCAATACTTACGATAAAAACAATAATTTATTTTTGCTTCTATTATTTTGTAAGTATGCATCCAAAGACGCACCAAGATAAAAATATATTTATGAGTACTTATTTTTTAAAAAAAAGTGCATATATTAAACCACAGGTGAATCCAAATGAGCTCTTAATAAAAAAGTAGACATAGGAATGCAGTAGGACTTTGTGTCCATTTCTACAGGACAAAATGATATTCATTTTAAGTACAAAATAGACATGTCCCAATTTTGTTGTATACGACAATAATTTTGATGTTGTACTTTACAATCAGCTTGAGTAAGATTTAATCATGTTTAGGAGGTCTATTGTCTCTTGGGACTCAAGGACATGAATGGTGATAAAGGCGGATCCTTTTATGTTGATCTTGTAAAACAAAGATCAGTGATGGTCTTTTTTATTTTGACACTTGGATAAGAAATGTCGTAAATTTTAAATTGCTTCATTTATTTTTTATCCAAAGATGAAAATGAAGAGGATCATCACTGGATCAGTTTTAGGAAGTCCAGCTTAAACAGACTCAATAAAGGCATCCCTACAACGGAAAAGGACTAGCCATAACAAAAACACAACCACAGAAGAAACCAAGGACCAAGGCATGAGATTATGAATAGCCAAGCTTAAATATCTTTGCTGCTACTGTTTTAGGTGGATGTGCTGCGAGTCACTCATCATTTCATCAATAGTGGATTTACTCTATCAATAGTGGATCCATATCAGTTATTGTTACTAATGAACAGACCAGCTAGGCTATCTACTAACAGTAGTTTTAAATTTTTTTTTGTCATTTGTCTTTCTCTCTTTATATTAAACTTATAACTATTATTTATACTTATAATTTATGGGTACCATATTAACACACTCTTATTTATTATTTGATGGATCAATGGGGTGTGGATACTATTAATTTAGTTACCCACATCTCATCTAATAGTAAATAAAAGTATTTACATGAGTCCCACATTGTGTGAGTACAACTAGTGGAAAAAAACAAATTATATCCCTGCTGCAAGAAATAACTATTGTAATATTTGGCCCAACTTAAAGGACTATTACAGTTTTACTTGTGTATAAAGATTCTCTCTTCTAACTTCTATAGTTTTGTGTAGGAATCAATGGTTGGATGAGGGACGCATTGTCACAATTTCCTTCCCGGTGATCCTTGGCTTGATTGGAGACTATAACCTCCTTGGCAGACTTGGTTTCTTCACTTTTTCCCCAGAGAACAAGGTACAAGCCAGATATAATTAATAAAGCTCCAATAATCCTGCACATCAAAATTTAAAGCAATTAGATTTCTATAGAACATACCATAGGCCATGGATAACATATTTTGTCTTATGAAAAATTTAATCGAACAAAATGAAATTAAAGCTGCTTGGATTATAAGAACGCACCCTCCCAAGAAGAATTCTTCGCCTAAAATAATGGATGCCATCAAGGCTACGAGTAATGTCTGTAATGGTAGATAAATTGAAGCAAACACTGGCCCTCCCTTGGCAACAGCCCATATCTGTATCGCTGCCGCCAGCCCTGAAGTCACCAGTCCCTGATATAAACCAGCCAATTCAATTTCTGTTTGGTTTACCATTTAAAAAGTGCAAAAGTAACTTTGATATAAGTTAGAAAAGTGCTATTTTTTATTTATTTATAAAAGTGCATCTCCTTTTAGGTCTGCCAAAAGTTAAAACAAACAAGCCTCAGTCATGTTACTTGTCTAGCTTCCTTTGACATGCATTATGCAAATGGTAATATAAAAACAAGTTAGATCATATATATATCCTAATAGTTAAAATCAAATTTATCAAAATCACCAAATATGATTCCTGATTAAGCAAGAAGGTAAAGATAAGTTAAGAACTTCGATCATTAGCCAATAAGAAAGCCTATATAATTGTCTAATACTCTAATATGCAGTGACCAAGCATGCTAAGGAAAGATTGCAGATTGAGTGATGAGATTGATTTACAAACCGCATACAAAACACTGTAGATCTCACTACTAGAATTGAGGTGCCAGGCTTTGTAATCTTTCTCTAAAAAGGCTGCAATTGTTGCAAACTGCACAACACCAAAGAAGCAAGTAAACGCAGATACCGTGAGTGGCGCTGAGTATTTATTCAGGACAGATGCTTGCATTATGATCCAACCAGCCCAACACAAGCAGTGACCAAAGAGACAGATGCAACCCAGGTTCCAGTTCTTTCCTGCGGCGTCCCCCAATACAGACAAGAATTGTTTCTGATGCAGTGCTGAATTTGGAGCATAAATGGCAGGTCCCTTGTAAAGAGTAATGACTGAAGCTCCTCCAACAGAAGCAACGACACCAAGGACCTTAGCAAGACCATCTAACCTGTTCAAGTGCACGCTCTCATATCTGCACTCCACATATTCAAATCAACAAATTAAGTTTGTAAGTATTTCATCAAAGGTTTTTAAGCTTAAGAGGTTATGAATTTTGGCTTGCCTTAGTACCACAGCCATGAGAAAGGTCAAGGCTGGAACTGAGTTTTGCATAGCAGATGCAAACGTAGGTGATGTGTTATCTAACCCCAAGAGGTAGAATCCTTCTTTGATTGTTATTCTGCCAGAATAATCACAAGTTGGATCTTAAATCACACAAATATGGCTTGCCAATTCATTATCTGCGGAGTGGTTCCATGAATAGATCTTACCCAACTAGTCCAAGTAGGAAAAATTGTATGAGACAATAACTGGTTAGTGCTGGCCTGTCTTTCCTTGTAGAGAGGAAAAAGAGATGAAAATAAAACAATAAAACAGTGAGATAGTTGAACACTCGAAAACCGGAGATAACAAAACAGTTCCTAGATATGCTTATTGAGTTATTTGACTATTGAGCTAAACAAACATACTTCTCTGAAAAATATGCAAAGGGACCCAAAAGAACCAGGGCGGTGATATTTCTATAGACAGGGAAGACTAGCTTGCTTACGCCCATATTAAGTGCAATTCTCAGCATTATATGATGTCCTGCATGACAAAATTGGAAAAAAGTTAAGGCTATGTGCAGCTTAGCTCTTTCAGGAACCATATTCGGTCTTTTTGTTTTGCTTGCAGATACTGATGATTCAGATCCAACCAAGAGAAGCAGATGTTGGAGTTTAGGATATGAGGCAGTAGTAAGAGTTCAGTAGAATTGATGATGGTCTTGTCTTGTGGTTGTGGTAGGTCGCACATAGGAACTGGTTGACCAAATGAAAGGTGAAGAGAGGGAAAAAACATCTGGGTCATAGAGCACCTAACTGAGAAAATACAAAAACAGAAGGGCTTTCCATTTTCTCTCTTTACCATCTAGAATGAAATCTGTCTTTTCCAAGTTAAAAATGTTCTGTGGACTTATATCACTTGGTAGTAATTAGATGCGGCTTGTGCGCATGTGGTTGTCAACAGGCTTTATTGTCGTTATCTGGTTTGTGTCTTGATCATATCAATTAAATTGTTTCTTCTTTCTGCGTATAGTGTTGTGAATTTATAATATTAGTATATGAAAAATGATGAACCTTTTTTGTTTACAGGACATATACCGAACATCTTAAATTCCTAGACATTTTTTATACTCGGGTATATGATGTCTGATATTTGACACAAAACTGACACATATAATGTTATTTCACTTATTTCTCAGGTGACTATTTAGTTAGAAGCCGCTCATACGCATGTCTTCCTATTTATGCATCAAGGTAGTCTAAAAATTAAAGCTAGTCAATTTGTTTTGCTGGGTGTGAGACATACTGAAGTCGCCGAACAGGTATTGTTCTAATGTCACTCTTGTTGGACCAATACTCGGTGAACTGATTTCATCATCATAATTCAGTGGCTATGAGTTAGATTGTGCATAAATTTTATGGAAACTTCAGCTTTGGACACCAGCTCAACCATGGCAACCGTAATTGTTGTTGCACGGTGCTATTTCATGAGCATTAGAGATGCAAGCTTTTATATCAGCTGCTAATCTGCATAGTACTTCGTAACTTTTGCTTTAGGTAGCATTTTCTTGCGTCCTAAAAATAATACATTACAGTTGAGAGAGAGATATAAAAAATATTATCCCTATATTATGTTTGGTTGATCTTAAATAAGAAAGTTTAACGTTGATCGTGGTGATGGCCGTCACCGCCTGTATGAGCCCGCGGCACGTTACCCTGACTACCACTGAGGTTGCTACCTAAGGGTTACATTTCCGTCTCGTCTGCCTCACTTTTTGGACATAAATACAGAAAATTTTTGTCTCTACAACAGAAATTTTTTCCATCCCGGTATCACATCTCTACCACCAAACATTATAGCAGGAACTGCCCCCTGTATTGTGTCTCACACAAATTAAACGCAACCTTAGTATACTTATCTGTGGTATTGTTTTAAACCTTTATTCAATTGAGTAATAGAGAATCAAAATTAATTAGGCAAACTTTTATCATCACAAAGCATTTCAGTTAATTAGAAATCCAAACATATTGCTAAAGCTGGTATATTTAGAGATTGAAGCATGCTAGAACAAGTTAAAAAAAAAAAAAAACTTTTTGTGGGGAAAGTATTGTGAGCAACAATAAGGAAAACTTGAACCATTATATAGATACCATCTCAAGTTTTGAATATGCACTAAAGAAACTTATAAAGCATGATTAAGATGACCATTTTTCTTTTCAAACTATTTTGTTTTTTAAAATCACCCATAATTTTATAAGAAATCAATTTGCGTGCACTTTCAATATAAAACTTTTTTTTTATCACCATACCAACACAACAAGTTTGGTCTCACCTCATTATTTCAAAGATCCATGTACATGAGAGAATTTAACTGGATAATAATGTTGAAAATTATTAAATATATGTCAAATTTTGAATAGGCAACAACAATGAAAAAAAAAATAAGACATACATAATTTCAATGCAACATAATATTTTTTTATTTCAATCACCACCATAAAAGGTTTATTATAAGTCCAATTAATATGGTTGAAGTCGGAGTGATTCACTATGTTAATTAAATTTTGTTACTGTTTTACTTTTCACCTTGAAGTTTCAACACATAGTAATATTATTAATATAATGGCTTGTCATGCATTCTATGTCTGCCAAGCTACATTTTTTATTTGTTTGATATTAATATAGTTAAATAGGTTTAGTTTACAAATATATATATAATTTTTAAATTAATATGTCATCAACTGTTTTTGTGTAATCAATTTTGAAAAATAAAACATTTTATCAATTATATATTTCTTCATTGCTTTTTCCTATGTTCATGGGTTTATTATCATTTGTCAAGTGTCATTCTCTTCTTTCTTGATCTCTTGAAACATGGGTGTAGTGGGTGTGGGATTGTGAAGTTAACGGGTATGACAATTACGTTTTGTAACTCTTTTGTATATATATTTTTTCCTTATAATTAGTTACTTATTAAATGATAATAATATTTAACATGGATGTAATAGGAAAAATTTGTGACAAAATGCCTCAACCCCTTTATATACTATAATATAGATAGATTTTAATATAGTCAAAGTTTCAATATGCAAAATCATTTTTTTTGCAAATATATAAGTCATTAATTCAAACGGTGGTAGATTTGTTTGGTGAAAGTAAGAAATAAAGTTATCGAAGCTGTTACTTTCTGTTTCACTATTTGTTTCAATAGTTTGTGACAAATCTGAATAAAGTTGGGCCCGAAAAAATTGCAAAAATAATAATGGCTTCATATACTATGAACAATTTAGAGTATCAAAATTCAAAATTTAGAGTTTTCAAAGAAATTTATGAACAATTTAAATATTTAATTAAAAATTACAATGATATATCAAAATGCTAAGTAAAATTAAAGGTAGTTGTACTGAATACTACTTATCAATATGAGAAACAACCAATTAAAATAGGAGGAGGTAAAAATCCAAGAAGAAAGCAAAAGAAAATGAGAGGAGTTTGTTTTATTTTACACCAAGTAACACGCAACACACAGTTATAACTATAATTTTCAGACTTGAATCGATAATCAACTCTTTAGGTATTGAATTACTGGATTCCTGTTGAAATTAACCGATTTATATAAAAATATATAAAAACTTAAATAAAATACAATCAAATAACAACTAATTAATAATTTGACACTCTTTAAAAGATCCAAATACAAAAACATAAATAAGTAACATAAATTTCTAAATATTGTTCACATTTTCACAATCACGTATCACAATTGACATGTTAAAACTGTTGACCTTTCTGGAGCCCACCAAAGGACCATAAACGTTAGGCCAGCCTGGAGTAGAAACACATGGTTGGAAGCCCAATAGCATTACATCAAAGAACTTCACAAGAGCCCAAGGTCGTAGGACGAGGAACAGGACGCAATGTTCGCTCCATGCAATTTCCAGGTTAACTGGATGCTGGAAGCGATCCAAACTCACCAAGCTTGGAAGCCACGTCTCCCACGATTTCCATCACGACCCACGTACAAGCCCACTAGCAATACTTTCGAAATATGAGGATGATGATAACTGCTATATGGGTCTCTTACTTAAAGGAAAACGGGTCACCAGGTATGTATCCAATCCCATATGTCACCCATTACCTCATACAACTATTGATACCTTTGGAAGAATGCTTGTAGGTACCCCACCATCCATCTCTTCCTACTACAAGCCTTGTTGAGTAAGGAGGATAGCGGCTTCGTGAAATCTCCCATTCTCCAGGAACCTCTTTCTATACTCATCCGTTACATTGGCATTGTTGTGGAACACGATTATTGCTTCCTTTCTCTCATGTTTATACCAGGAGAACCATGGCCAGAACTAGATGAAGGGAGACCCATCCTTCAAGATGGCAATTCTCCATACCCAGACCTCCCTAGACTGCGAACCGCCTCCTCCAAATTTGCATTCCACACGAGAGTCGGAGTTCGAAAATGCAACAATGGGTACACTCTCGTGCAAAGGCCAAAGATGCAAATTGCAGAGTAGCCAGCACCACCACCAATCCTCGAAGCCGCAACCAGAGCTTCAAACACGATACTAGGAGATCAGCAGGGCTTCAAGGGCGTCACGAGCAGAAGCTTCGCCTTCGCACCACGTAATGAGAGATCTTTTTCACATGATGCGCGATCAGGTGATCTGCATACAAGCCTTAGAAAACGAAATTTAGAGAAGGATAGAGGATGATAATCACCTCACTAAAGAGCAAGAAAGGGCACAGGAAGCCAAAGCACATCTTTGGAATAAGGAGGAAAGGGTGAAAAGGTTGGAAGAGCGCCTCAAGGCCTTGGAGAAGGCGAGCACACACGAAGGCCTACTTAGCCCAGAAGGACAATCCTATAACATACCACCACCCCTCGAGAGGCATGACCAGGATGATGGAGAACGGAAAGAACCCCAGGCACGAACATAGAGATGCAAGCAGATGAAGCCAGAACATCGAAGCTAGCCGCCATGCTCACAATAGCCACGCAAAACACCATGGAGACACACACCCAAGGGCGGATGACAGAAAACCAGGAGGAGGATTTGGCCTCCCCCTTTTCTGAGAGTATCATGAGGTATGCCCTTCCACCAGAGTTCAAAACCCCTAGTGATATTAAGCTGTATGATGGAACTACGGACCCATAGAACCATTTGGACATTTTTCACTCTCTGATGTATTTGGATGGAGCACGAACTCCGTTAGATGCCGAACCTTCCCAATCACCCTGAGAAGCCCACTAAAGTGGTTTAACCGCCTTCCACCATGTTCAGTGACAGTTCTCAACTTGGCCGAGAAGTTCCTAGCTCAGTTCCTGAGTCAGTAGGCCCAAACAGGAACCAACCTTATGGGATTCAAATAGAGAGCGGGAGTGCCTCTGAGCCTATGTGGACAGGTTCAATAAAGGCACCTTGGAGATAGCAACCCTCGAACCACAAACAGCACTTGTTGCCTTTATGCAAGGATTAAGGTCAGAAGCATTCGCCTAGTCCCTATCCAAGACGAACCTAGGAGCATAGAAGAATTACAAAGGAGGGAGAAATACATCAACATGGAAGAAGTGATGCCAGCCAAATCCAAGGAGAGCGAGACCAGAAAGAAGAGGCAATCCTAGAAGAGAAGAGAGGCCTTCAAGGAAATAAGCTTGGACACGGGTCTGTCATTGACTACACCCCACTGAACATGTCCTTGAGCGAAATCTACAAGGAAATCTAGAGCACCGAGCGCCTCAAGAGGCCAGGACCCATCAGGCCAAGAGCAAACATGACAAGTCAGAGTTCTATGAATTTCATGGAAGTTTTGGGCACAAGACGAGGACTACAAGAGACCTCCGAGATGCCATGGAAAAGCTCATAAAAGCAAGAAAGTTGGTAATGTACATGGCCACTTAGAGAAGCCCCAAGAGGAAAAGACAAACCCCAAGTGGAAACGAGGAAAAGAAGGAGAGCTGAGAAGGAAGCATGATGGGCCTCGTGATAACAATCAGGCCGAGCCAGGAACCAAGATAATACACACCATAGTCGGAGGCTTCACTAGGGCGGATGCTCAAAGTCCGCTGAAACGGGCCCTGAAAGAAGTTATAAGAGTCGATACTAGTTCGAGAAATAGGCAAGCACAGAAGAAGGCCATTCCTGATCTAGTATTCTCCGAGAAGGACAACCTAGGAATCATCTCGGAACATGACGACCCAATGGTGATCTCTGGGTAGTACTGAATGCGGAAGTAAAAAGGATCTTGGTGGATCAAGAGGGCTCAATAGACCTATTGTTCAAATCAGCATTTGAACAATTAGGATTAAAAGACTTCAACCTTAGGTCCTACCCTAACGAATTGGTCGGGTTCTTCCTGGGCCACAACTAAACCGAAGGGTGTTGTGACACTCCAGATCACCATTAGAAGCCAAAATGAATCAAGGACGGTACTTGTAGACTTCCTGGTCATGAATTGCCCCTCGCGTGCACGCAATCATTGGGCGACCCATGATTAACAAACTCTGAGCAAGTTGTTTTAACCTCCCATTTAGTAATGAAATTCTCCTCCAAAGAAGGAAAAGTAATCATGGTTGTGGGCAATCAAACAATGGCAAGGCAATGTTATAATGCCAGCCTGCAAGTTGGATCCATAACGAAAAGAAAAGAGAATCAAGACCCCGAGGACATAATGATGATTGACCTGGACATGCACAACCAGAAGCGCATGCCAGACTGGAACCAGGATGAACTGGAAGAAGTGCAAATCGGATGAAAACTTAACAAGATGACAAGGGTAAACAAGAATTTACTACCCATGGAAAAAGAGACATTGATTGAATTTCTCAGAGCAAACATGGATCTTTTTGCATAGTCATGCGGCATGCTAGGATAAACCTGAAAATAATACGTGATCATTTTTCCGTCTACCCGAGTCCAAGCCGATAGCACAGAAGAAGAAGGATGTCGAAGGAAAAGGCTAAAGTGGTGATGGAGCAGCCTTCGAACTCCTCAAATTGGGTTCATCAAAGAAGTCTTTTATCCTACCTGGCCGTCAAATGTTGTTCTAGTCCCAAAGCCAACAAAAAGCTCCGCATGTGCGTAACCTATAGGGATTTAAATAAATCCTGCCCCAAGGATCCATACCCACTGCGAAGCATAGACGATTTACTCGATTCCCTTCGAATTCCGCTTCTAAGCTTCATGGATGCCTACTCAGGGTACAACTAGATCCCCATGAACTCGGAAGAATTGAGAAAAAATGGCATTCATCACACCAAGAGCTAATTATTGCTACAAGGTAATGCTTTTTAGCTTGAAAAATGCCGGATCCACCTACCAGAAAATGATGAACAGAATATTTGAGAAGCATCTCAGAAGTAAGATGGAGGTTTATTATCGACGACATGTTGGTAAACACTAGCAAGTCGAAAACCTTATCAGATTTGGAAGAAGTCTTCCAGAGCACTCACGCTCACAAAATGAGGCTCAACCTAACAAAGTGCGCTTTCAGTGGATGCCGAAAAATTCATGGATTCATGCTCACCCACAGGGGAGCGAAGCTAATCCGATAAATGCCAGGCCATAATGGAAATGAAAAGCCCTACCTGCGTAAAGGAAGTATAGAAGCTCATTGGAAGGCTCGCATCGTTGTCAAGATTCCTCTCCCTATCAGCTCGGAAGTCACTCCTCTTATTTGATCTACTCAAAAAGGGAAAATTTTGAATGGACAAAATAGTGCGAGGAAGCCTTCCAAGGCTTCAAACGATACTTAGCCACTCCTCCAACTCCGTCCAAGAGGAGAAGTATTGGTCATATACTTATCAGGAGGAGACGCCACAATAGGAGCGGCACTAATCAAGGAAGAAGCAAGAAGCAGAAACCAATGTATTTCACAAGCAAAACCCTGAGGACCCGAGCTAAGCTACCAAAAGCTTGAAAAGGTTGCCTTCTGCCTTGTGCTTATGGTCCGAAGGTTAAGGCAATACTTCCAGGCTCATAGTATTCTGGTAAGAATAGACCAGCCAATTCAACAAGTTCTACAGAGGCCAGATCTCGCAGGACGAATAACTAGCTTGTCTGCAGCTCTCGAAGTTTGATATCCTGGATGAGCCAAGAACAACCATCAAAGCCCAAGTGTTGGAAGATTTCATCATTGAATTCACAGATGATAAGGAACGAGATCCCGAGAAATAGACTTTGTATGTAGATGACTCATCTCACCTCAGAGACATGGAGTTGGGGTGATGTTGGAAAGAAACGATGAGGTCAGAATCAAAATGTCAGGAAATTTTGACTTCACTACCTTCAACAACTAGGCAGAATATGAAGCCATCATCATCAGATTAAATCTCACTAAGGACATGGGTATAAAGGAATTGGAATTTTGCAAGTGACTCCCAAATTGTAACTTCCCAGACGAGGGAACCTACACAGCCTGAGATCCCATGTTAAAAATGTACTTGATAAGGTGAAGGGCTTATCTTGAGTTCAAAAAATCAGAGTCAAACACATGCCTAGGGAAGAAAACATCAGAGTTGACATTTTGTCCAAGCTTGCAAGCACTAAACCCGAAGGGAACAATAAAAGTCTCATACTCGAAACTCTCAAGCAGCCAAGCATTTCACGGGATTCGGAGGTTGGATCCATGGAAAGGTTTCCATTTGGGCAGCAGGGATCCTTGAGTATCTCAAACTCGGAACCCTCCCAAGCAACCTGACGGAAGCAAGAAAAATGGCCTACCAAGCTTCGTATTACACAATTGTTGATGGTCAGCTCAGCAAAGGACTTTGACAACCACTGCTGAAGTGTTTAAACAAGAAGCAAACCGAGTATGTGCTGAGAAATTCACAAGGGAATCGCGGCAATCATCCTGGTGGCCGCACACTTGCATTGAAAGTTCTCTGCTGGGTACTACTGGTCATCCTTAACTAGAGATGCCTTCGAGCTTATTAAACATTGCTAGAAGTGTCAAGAGCACTTTCACTTCCATGTAGCCCCTAGAAGAAATGACGACAATCACATCTTCATGGCCATTTGAAAGATAGGGCCTTGATCTCCTTGACCATTTCCCCTAGCTCCTGGGCAAGTGAAGTACTTGATAGTAGCAGGAGACTACTTTACCAAATGGATCGAGGTGGAACCCCTTTCCACCATAACAATAGCCCAGTGCAAGAAATTTGTTTAGAAGAACATCATCACGAGGTTCGGATTTGAAATCCATAGTCATGGATAACGAACCCAGTCGCAGATCGAAAGTTCAGACAATTGCTAGAAGATTTCAAAATATCCCAACATTTCACCTCTGTTGAGCATCCCCAGGCCAACGGCCAAGCCAGGACGCGAACAAGGTCATCCTGAGGGTTTAAAAAAGAGACTAGATAAAGCAAAGGGGGCATGGGCAAATGAGCTCAAAGCATTCTTTGGGCTCACAAGACAACACCTCATTCATCCACCCAGGAAACACCATTTAGGTTGGTTTATGGAATTGATGTTGTCATACCAGGAGAGATTGAGAAGCAAGCCCTAGACTTCTAACTTTCTCTGAGAAAGGAAACGAGGCTCAGAGAAAGGAAGAACTGGACCTATCGAAAAGGGTATGCGAAGAAGCCCATCTCCAAGAAGTAGAATTAAAAAGATGGATTGCTAGGAGGTATAACGAGGTCGTGAATCCCAAAGCACTTCAACTTGGGAGACCTTGTCCTCCGACTAGCCAACATCAGTCCAACCCCCCTGGGCAAGGAAAGTTGGCATGACCGGAAGACCCTTATCGAATCGTAGAAGTATTAGGAAAAGGAGCTCACAAGCTTGTAACCATGGGAGGAAAAGAAATTCCGAGGTCGTAGAATGCCATCAACCTCCGAAGATTTTATGTATGAAAGCCTTGTACCAATCGCAGAAGTTTGATACTCTTTTTCCTGTCTCGGGTTTTTCCCATTGGGTTTTCCGAGGAGGTTTTAACAAGTCCGAACAAAAGCACATCCTGATGGATGAAAAGCCACCCTTCAAGCATTAATGAATTCTTAGTCAATTCTTGCATTTTCTACTTAATATCGGAGGTCATAACCCCACAAACAATTCAAACTCGCTATATTAAACCGGATACAAATAATTCGACATCAGTTATTACGAATTATTTAAACTCGTCCTATGGAAATTTCCAAGTAAATTAAATCGGTAAAAGCTCGCCCCAAAATCGGAGGTCATAACCACGAGGGCAATTTAAACTTGTAGAAAAACAAGAGACCTAATCTTAGGATGTAAAGCCGGTACAAATTGTTAAGAAATCGAAGGCGCAAGGACGGTATAAACAATTTTAACTCTTTAAACTTAAACCGGGTAGCAATTCTTAATGTCCGAGGTCATAACCACATGATAGATATAAAACCCATTAAAGGCATCCAATACCCATTATCAATTATGGTAACAAGTATTATAACACAAAAAGTACTAAAGAAGCATACAATATCCACAGATTATGACCTCATAGGGTCGAAGCAAAAAGAAAGATACAATGGGCAAAATGGTCACATAGGACCAGGATCATCATCCTGCATGTCAACAATTTTGCCATCTTTAACCATGCGAATATTTCGACATTTGCAAAATCAGCATCCGAGCAAATGACTTTCACCTTAGATAAGGTATTCTCAAAATCTCGATGGCACTCTTCTCCCAGTTCAGCTAAAGTTTTGGTGGCATTAGCTTTAAGATCAGAACCTCCACAGTGAGCCTAGTCTTGTCTTTTTCAAGGGTTGCCACAAGGCTAAAGAATTCCTCTCATTTTGAAGGATGGCGAATTTCAACTTTAGCCCATCCAACTCCTTTCCGTCTTAGCACGAGAAAGAAGGTCCTTGTTGTCATTAATATACTCTTGCATAGATTCTTTGATATTTTCAAGGGGCTTATTCTCCCCTCGAGCTTCGAACGAAGGACGTCCTTTTCTTCTCTGACCTCTCAATATCTAAAGCAAGATCCTCACCGCATCGAAGAAGTGCCGTAGCATAGAGAAGGGAGCGTTGGCCCCATTGAAGCTGAATTCGCAAGGACGAAGCTCTAGAGTTGATGGTGCATCTCCTCGAGTATAGGTGCTCATCAATAAGCTGGAAAAGAGAACTCCTCCAAAATAGGCGTATGCCACTTTAAGTGGCAAATGCACGATATTCTTTAGTAAAAGGCGAAAGAATAGTTTGCTTTGTGCACATTTTGGGAAAAAGAGAAATCCTCAAAACAAAGCGGCCCCTTTCGTTTCTTTGGAATTAGCACTTCTTTCCCTGCCTTCAATCGGATCCCACCTTGATTCGGAGAAGAAGTGGATCCCTTGCTTAGAAGACTCTTCCCTTCTTGGGAGAAGTGTTGACCTCTAACCTTTGCTTCTTCTGACTCGGTTGTTCAGATTTAGTGATGGAAAAAACTTGAACCTTCCGAGCTCTGACTCTGAGCCAGCGCCCTTCGCATTCCTTTTCAACACTTGCGGCAAATCCCTAACATCGGAATGCGAGGCCATATCACCTGAAAACAAAAATACGATGTTAGACCACACACGACAAAAAATTACAAAAGCAAAGATGAGTAAAACGGTGCCAGACCAAGATATGCTTTAACAGTTTTAGGAGTAGAATGAAATTTCCTCTTCAGGCTTAGAGGGTTCGACCTCCAAGACTTCAAGAAGAATTCTACGATGATCCGTTCGAGGGGATTCAGAGAGTCCTTGGTGAGTTTAAGGGATCGAGGCGAGAAAGTCCAAAAAGAGAGGAACCCTAACCCCCAGCCCCATACAAGGAAGGGCCAATGGTGAGGAACTCCCTAAACCTTGAAATAGAACTCCTTGAAATGATGAAGTGACTTCTCATAGGCCTCGAAAACTTTCTTATTCACTTGGCCTCGAAACAAGATCCAGGAACCACTCGTTGGCTTGGTAAAAACAAACAGGTACAAGAAGACTTTGGGGAAAGGCGGAATCCTGAGGTAGTCACACACTATTTCAAAACCTCGAATCATAGCCCAACTATTAGGTCAGCTGGGAAGAGGGGACATTAATTTCCCGAGGTTAGAGATTTGAAAATCAGAAAATAGTAAGCGCACACCTAGCTTGTCAAAAAGGATGCCGTACATCCACATATATTCGAAATCATCATCTCCTGGGCGATTATAGACCCTCCATCCGAGCTCGCAGTTTCAAGAGAATACTTGGGCTCATCCTCATCCAAGCATATTCGAGTGTTGTGCCGAAACGCAGAAAGGTAGTCCTGGTCTAGAAAGGTATCCCCAGAACTTCGTTGGAGAAGTGATGAATGTAATCTCCAAAAAGTACTTAGAGAACGGAGGATCTTGGGGACTTTGACCTCACGTTTTCCATAACCTACAAGGGGAAGCCACCATAATCTAAGCTCGGAATTCGAACAAATACGTAATTAAAAACCATTAAAAACATAGAAATAAGTTCCCTAAGCGGTTCCCCCTAAATCCCAAGTCTCAGCGCCCCCGTCCGGCAGGCCGTAGAACACCAGAAACGGCAACAAAACCACAAAATGCCCAAAAAAAAAAACCAACTCAGCCTAACCAGACAAAGCGACACCGCCTCGACGCACCGAACATGGCGACGCTACGTAAGGCAATGACCCACACCGCTGAAAAAATTCAAAGCGACGAAGATATCAGAGAGCGAAATGCAAAGGAGAAACGACAGAATTCTCAAAGGTTGTTGAATAAAAAAGAAAACGAAGGAAAAACTTACTTGGAACTGGTATGAAGATGAACCTCCCAATGCTTGAAGAGCTATTGAAGATGATTCTACAAATGGAGAAGAAGAAGCATAGTAGAAGAAAAGAGAAATAAAAAGAAGAAGAAGAGGCATAGGAGGATAGTCGCATCTTCTCGCTGACATCCATTGGGGGCATGCTTGTAAATTCACCTTCACCTTATTCATTATAACCCCTTGAGAAGCGCGCTTCAGCATGTGTCACTGATGGGGAAGCGACATGGCGTTTGATAGTACGTAGTAGAAGAAACCCATCATTCCGTCTGTCGCAACAGTGGAGTGAGGCCAGGACCTTGAAAACGGATAATCACTCAGGAACCCGCATAGTGAATCGAAAGTTGTGGAGAACCAACAACCCTGGGCACCCATTAAGTCGGAGTTCGAGTTCAAACTCACTCAAAAATCAGGCACTTTTAATTCGGCCCCGAGCAGCAATGGAACACGAGTCGGGCACCTGTTGTGACCTATTCTGAAGCCCACCAAAGGACCATAAATGCGTTGGGCCAACCTGGAGTAGAAACACATGGTTGGAAGCCCAATAGCATCACATCAAAGAACTTCACAAGAGCCCAAGGTCATAGGACAGGGAGCAAGACGCAACGCTCGCTCCATGCAATCTCCGGATCGTTGGATGTTGGAAGCGATTCAACCTCACCAAGCTAGGAAGCCACGTCTCCCACGATCTCTCATCACGACCCACATATAAGCCCACTAGCTATACTTCTAAAATATGAGGATGATGATAACTGCTATATGGGTCTCCTACTTAAAAGGAAAACGGGCACCAGGTTTGCATCCAATCCTATACGTCACCCATTACCTCATACAACTATTAATACCTTTAGTGGAGTGCTTGCAGGTACCCCACCATCCCTTTCTTCCTACTACAAGCCTTGTTGAGCAAAGAGGATAACGACTTCGTGAAATCTCTCATTCTCCAGGTAACCTCTTTCTATATTTGTCCGTTACAATAATTACAAAGGAACTACAAAGTTTTAAATCATAAACTCACAAGTCATGACAATACAAATAAAATTACTGCATTTTTCTATAAGTCCTATTATTATTTTTCTACGATTTTAAAAAAGACATCATTTAGCCAAAAAAGGAAAAAAAAAAAAAAACTTGCCCCTCTCCTTCATTCAACTGTCAGTCACCAATTTTGATAAACCTCCAGTCGAACGCTTCATTACCTTATCATTTTTTCCTTTGAGGTTTTCAATACTATGGTTATAACATCATGGAACATGGAACAGTTTTATTTTCTTGAGACGTGAGGTAAAATACTAAAATGGGGGTTAACAATTTAGTATATAAGAGTTAGAAGAGACGTATTAGATGGGTAAAATAGAAAATTAAAATTGGACGTCAAAAAGCAGTTATCTCCCCTCTATTATAGATATATAGATTATTATTATTATTATTATTATTATCAAACATAATAATTTCTTATTTAAAATGACATATGAATTTAATCTTGATTCACTATGTCATACATATATAGATTGGATTAATTCAGAATATATAATATATTTGCTTCTTATTGATCTAAATTTAAAATATTTTTGTTCGTAAGCATCATTGAACTTTTCTCTTCTGTGAATAAATTTACCTGCATCTCAAATAAAAACCTGCTGAAATTTTAAATTAAATTCTTAAACCGGCATTATTATTTTCCATTGGTTTGATGAATGCAAATCCGGCTCTACTTGAGCTTGGGTCTACAACGGCGGACACCAAAGTCAAGAAGTGGATCTCCCTCTCTGCTGAATGTTGAACAGGGGAAGACAACGACGACGACACACTCACAACACACAACACACAAACACTGTCCTGTGCCTCTGCCTACTCCCTACCCAACCTTCTCTTCTTCTCTCAACAATTCTCTCTCTGATTCTTCATCCACCCAGAGTCACAATCACGATCACGAGTCATGAGGAAGCGTGATTTGGCCATCCTCATGCTCTCCGCATTCGCTATCTTCTTCTCTCTTCAGGTAAAACCCTAACCCCATTGATCCAATTTCTAATTGCTATTTCCATTTCATTTTTTAAATCCGATTGTTGCCAAAACTGTGTTTCTGGGTTGTCACTTCCTAATTAATTCAACCGGAAAACTTTCGCTTCAGCACGAAGGCGGTGTTTCGTTCAAAGACGCGTGGATGCACCTCACCGATGAATACCCAATCAAATACGAAGCCGAACGCCTTCCCCCGCCCTTGGTTGCCGATCTCAACGGCGACGGCAAGAAGGAAGTCCTCGTTGCTACTCATGACGCCAAAATTCAGGTTCATCCAATTCGCCACTTGTTTCCCTCTTTTCTTTACTTGTGAAAATTTTTGGTTCAGTTCTAAATTTTCATTCTTTTTCAAGAATTGAGGTGTGAATGAATGGGTGCATATCATGTTTTTTTTAGCTTAATGGTCTTGCTTGCTCTATAACCTTGTTGCAACTGGTACTTACTAGGCTACTAGTAGTGTGTAGCAACTGGGTTTTGTGATTATGGTGGGTGTCTTGTTCAGATTTTGGAGCCCCATAGTAGGCGTGTTGATGAAGGATTCAGTGAGGCGCGAGTATTGGCCGAGGTGTCTCTGTTGCCTGACAAGATTCGTGTCACGTCCGGTAGACGCCCTGTTGCTATGGCCACTGGTTATATCGATCGCTATAAAATTGGGCAGCCGCAGAAACAGGTTTTGGTTGTGGTGACGTCGGGTTGGTCCGTAATGTGCTTCGATTCCAACCTCCAAAAGTTGTGGGAAAATAATTTACAGGTTGGTTGCTTTATGGTGTTTTAGCTGCATCATTTATAGGGATTTGATTTTCAGGTAATCTTTTTGATAGTCCTATTATATTGTGTTGAATTTACTAATTCTTTTAGTGCTTTGTTGACAGGAAGATTTTCCCCATAATGCTCACCATAGGGAAGTAGCAATCTCTGTGAGCAATTATACTTTGAAGCATGGAGATACAGGATTGATCATTGTTGGTGGGAGGATGGAAATGCAGCCACACGTATGAGTCACTTCCCTCCTTTTTCTTCCCCTGGGATTTTTACCCTTTTTTTTTGGCTAACATATGTATTCCCATTTCTACAATCTGAAGTGGATGGTATTTATCAGCCTTTTTGAAAAGTGAAAACTATTTATACAAGTAACAGTAGGTCATAACTATCTCTTTGTTTACTTTTACACTCTGCAAGGGTGTCACAGAGTGTAGACATGAAAATTCCTCAGCAATTTTATTTGGTGAAGTATGTTACTAACTTGGGTTTCCTTCTACTTTTTGAGTTTCACATATTTCTGTAGGCTATTTGATTCTTATGATGGTAATGGTTTTGGATGTGTATCTCTAGTGTATGATCAGAAATAATAGCATTATCATCCAATTTGAAGTTAGTTTATTTGGTACTAATTGGTAACTTGGTCTTATTGCTGTCTTAATTTATCAATCGACTGTTTTAGTGTAGTTTATGTTGATCGATTTCTCAAGCAAAATGTTCTGCCACTTTCAGATTTTTATGGATCCATTTGAGGAAATGGGAATGGGAGCCAGATTTTCTGAGCAGCAGCGAAGAAGTGCTACTGAAAAAGAGGTATGGTATAGACATGTTGCCAGTGGTTGCTAAACTTTGTGATCATTTTGTTTTACTATCTTATACTAGCTCCGTTCTCAAATAAGTGTTCATTTGGACAAATTGGTACATTAAAAATTCAATGTATTTGGCTGTCTGGTACATAAAAAGTCAATGTATCTGGTTATGATTGATTTTTTAATGTACCGGTTTGTCCAAATTGACACTTATTTGACAATGGAGGCAGTAGTATATGGGGGTACTAAAAACATTGATTTTGTTCCGACAATTGTATTAGTTGAAAGGCTGGATTGGTTAAATTTGAGTTATATATATTGTTTTAAGGAGTTTACTTCAATTTTGGGTCTTCAAGGTTGGTATTATTTTATGGTTTAAGCAGCCTATAAAATTGCTCGAAGGCCTTGGATAATTCAGTCAACAAACTCTATGCTCCTCACAGTTAGTAACCTTTAAATCCAGACGTCCATGATCTGGTAGCTAATTAAATATGAGACACTTGAGTTTTCACTTTATGACTACACGATTAGAAATGAACAAGATATGATGTAAGACCAAAAGGAGTGTGGTTTTAATAGGTCATAGTTAGTGAACATGGGCCTTTGTATAATGCCCTATTGTTGTGATACATTTTGCCCACTTATTGTTCTTTTTCTCTTTTTGTTCTTTTTGAGTTGGGTCCAGAAATTTTACAATTTATTATGTTCCTTGTCTTGGATAGGATTCTGAAAACTCTGGAACTGTGGACCTGCGCCATTTTGCATTTTATGCATTTGCTGGTCGATCTGGTGCAGAACGATGGAGGAGAAAAATGAGGTGCGGTGCTTTTTTCTTTGGTCTTTCGCATGCACTATTGTTTTGGTGTAGTCATCATACTAAATTCAAACTAAAATTTCTTTTCGTTTAAAAATGCTTTTTCCTTAATAATTTTTTGGTTCGAAGACTTTCTGTAAATTCATTTACTCCCTAAATTCCCTTCCCCTGTCTGTCTCATGTTGCAAAGTTTACTGAGGTGGCAGCAATTCTGGTACTAGACTGTATGTACTTGTCCAGAGAAGTGTACAAAAATGAAAAGTTATGATTAAGGTCACAATGCAGAACATAATAATCAAGAGCCTGATGTCAATTAATTAGTCCCATGGAGAGGAATATCTGAAACTCCTTGTAAGCATATGAACATGGATTTTGACTCGCCAGTGCACCGCTAACCAAAGAAAACTCATTAAACAAATGGAACTGTCTCAAAATAAACATCAACTATAGAGTTATCTGTTTCTGACCCAAGATTAGATGTATTGGAACCAAGTATCCAACATGTTCAATTTTGAGTAAATGTGTGATTATGCTCATCTGGCATCTACTTTGTTAAATAAGTTTGTGTAGAATTCTCCTCTTTTTCTAATTACTAGTGTTGTCTATTAATTGTTCAGAACATTGAAGCGCACTCTTCAGATGCTTCACAATTACTTCCACAGCATAATTACAGGCTTGATGTTCATGCTCTGAATAGTCGTCAACCTGGAGAGGTATTTACATTGAAGCTGTTCTGTTATCTTATTGTTTGTATTGGTGGAATATGATGGAATGATGAGTGGCATAAAATACCATTCCTCCCTTTGTACCCTTTCACCAGTCACACCCTTCCCCTTCTTTATTGGCAGAAGCTCTGAAATCTCAGTTTTTTCTCTTTGAAAAATATTGATTTTACTGTTCTGCCTTTTAGTCAGTTATCTGTTTGTTATATGTACTGTGATTTGCATTCCTTTCCTTGTTAATCCTCAGAACAAGTTCCAAACAATTGAAAAGTAATATCGTCCTTCCCACTTCTCTCTATTCGAATACACTATAAAATTCCAAAAAAAAATGTTGAATAGTGTTGCAGTGTTTATTGCCATTGTGTTCCTAACTTACTACCTACTGGACTCCTAGTCCTACTTATGTGTTATCAATAAAAGTCCTTTCTTAACAATGATCAGCCATCAAAACAAATATTTGTTTGGTTGGATGGAGATTACCAGAAGAACTCTGGTACTCACCTAAGTCTACTTGAGAAACTTCATCAACCCCTTCCTTTGTGTGTGAAAACACTTGCCAGTGTACAAAGTTGAGTGTTTTCAGTTAAATGTTATTGTGAAATCTTTATTTATGAGATAGCTTCCTGTGACATGTGAAATTCTAGTTTGAATGCAGGGAATTCAGAGAATCAATCCTGGGGGTTATGCCACATCACTGGGTATGTTTTCATGGTCAACCTTGATTACCCTTTTGTACTA
Source organism: Dalbergia oliveri (assembly GCA_030441495.1). NCBI lineage: Eukaryota > Viridiplantae > Streptophyta > Magnoliopsida > Fabales > Fabaceae > Dalbergia > Dalbergia oliveri. The sequence goes on from JAMLFY010000004.1 coordinate 7,836,928, forward strand.
AAGCTTAATCTCAAATGCCCAAGATACTTGACATTATACAAACACTTTTACCAGATAGGAGAGAAGATACTTTGTTGAAACTGACACACTTCAGGCAGCACAAGAGGAAAACGTTGAAGAGAACACCTGGAAAGAGTATGAATTACCCTTTCCACAAGCCTGAGGAAAACCATCCTCCAGGGAAGGACTCAACCAAAAAATTTCGAACATAATTGGGAAAGCAGCAAACTATGCTGGTTCAGCAAAATCCAAGAAGGTTAAATCCAAACTCTTATGCATTTGAATTTTTAGTAATTGGAGTACATTTTACTTGTTGACATAATGATAATTAGTTTTTTCTTTTTGGGTGAATAATGATTTCAGGCTAACTATAATTGGACAATTCAAAAGTTCTTTTCAAAAACTCATTTAAGCTAGAAGATTTTGTTGTCTTTGTCTGGTCACAGAAACTGCTAATTTACTTGCCAACTACTGCATTTTGTGATTTAGATCTTTGAGTTAGGATTCACGAGCTATCTATAAGTTCTAACCTATTTTTTTGTGCAATCTACTTTGAATTTGTGATGATAGCCATGCTCAAAATTATGAATGCATCGTCTTCTAATCATATACTTATGGAATATGTCATATCACTAACAATATTTATTCTGAAAGAGGAAAGTTATATAGCTAAGTTTTTGGTTCTGAAAGATATCGATCATCAAACCTCTTTATTGTTGGGGGACACTACTTAGATCAAAATTCTGAGTTCATTCCTTTAATAAATATATTGCTTCCAAAGATCATAGTGCATAAAGAAACTGTTCAAGGTCTATTATGTTCACTGATTACGGTACTTAATGACACATGGCATGTACGAAAGCAATGACTTGGTGGAAATAAGCCATTGCTTCTTTTAGAAATTAGATAAACCAGAGGAATAGATCTCTTTTGTGGTAAAACAAGACATGTCCAAATTAATCAAATATACTTAATTTGTGGTTTGCTTTGCTACGTTAAACTATTCTGTGTAGTATTATTTTATGTTTTCATTTTATTGTCCATTGGGAGAGAAATTTTCTAGCATTATGAGAAGCATGAGGGGCACACATAGTTGGCTAGATTTTCATTTGTTGTAATGTTTTAAATTTTTTGGATGCAGTATCTACCTTATGTTCCGACGATAACCAACTACACTCAGGTTTGGTGGGTTCCCAATGTTGTGGTGGCTCATCAGAAGGAAGGGATAGAAGCTCTTCATCTGGCATCAGGCCGGACAATATGCAAGGTATTTATATATGCCCACCTTGAATTTGATTATTGCTTTAAGATGCATATTTTTAGTCACAATATATGTTTGTCAAAATAATTGTGGCTATTGAAAGTTGTATAGTAGTTATAAGCTGCATCTTCTGATCCTGTTTCTTGCTTACAGAGCTGTCATTTTCTTAGTGTAAAGTTTCTGTATCCCGTGTTTCTATTTTTTTTTTTGGGAATCTAAAAAACCTTCACTCCTGATTTCCATTGTTTAGGGTAAAATTAGCCTCGACATGTTATTCTTTTCTAATATGATTTCATATTCATTGTAATGACAAATTTGTCTATCTCAGCTTCACCTGCAGGAAGGTGGTCTACATGCTGATATTAATGGCGATGGAGTTCTAGATCATGTGCAGGTGCGTGTTTTGACATTTCTCTTATTTGGTTAAAATAAGCTAGACCATCAACTAATTTAGTATGATGGTACATGGAATATTCATCCTATTAGGCTGTCGGAGGAAATGGTGCTGAGCAGACTGTAGTTAGCGGGTCAATGGAAGTGCTACGTCCTTGTTGGGCTGTTGCAACTTCTGGTGTTCCAATACGCGAACAGCTCTTCAATGTATCTATCTGTCATTATACCCATTTTAACTTGTTCCAACATGGAGAACTTTATCGAAGTTTCAGTCGAGGTACAGATATCGCTTCTTTAGAAGTAGCAACACCAATTCTCATTCCTCGAAGTGATGGGCATAGGCATCGGAAGGGAAGCCATGGTGATGTTATCTTCTTGACAAATCGGGGTGAGGTACGTTATTGTTCAACTTCCATCCTGTGATGATTTAACATTTATTGTATAGTTTGTTTGGTCACCAATCAAAACTATCTCTTCATATTTGTTTGTATAAGTGTTTCAATTCACAATTAATTTATATTGGTGACTGGCGAGTATATTGAGATGTTACCATGGGATTACTTCCCTGGGAGAATCATCTGAGAAATCTCGTGAAATATAGGTTTTCAGAGTAAGTTGGACATGCTCATTTGTCTATGATCTTGTGAATATCCTAGATGTGCTTTTTGCTGGTGTTTGAATTGGTTCAGATGTTTATATCAAAAGAATTAGTTCAAATGGAATCATATGATCTTACTGTTGCTGATTATATATATATATATATATATATATATCCTTGCAGATTACATCATACTCCCCTGGCTTGCATGGTCATGATGCGATTTGGCAATGGCAACAATCAACTGGTGTTACATGGTCAAATCTGCCTTCTCCATCAGGGATGATGGAAGGTGGTCTGGTGATTCCCACACTGAAGCCGCTCTCCTTGCGGCCACATGATAATCAGGAGATGATCCTTGCAGCTGGAGAACAAGAAGCTGTGGTAATATCACCCGGAGGCAGTATATTGGCTACAATTGAACTACCTGGTCCACCGACACATGTCTTGGTCTGTGAGGACTTCTCAAATGATGGGCTCACTGACCTTATTCTTGTCACCTCTAGTGGAGTGTATGGCTTCGTTCAGACCAGGCAACCTGGGGCTCTCTTTTTCAGCATGCTGGTTGGTTGTCTCATAGTGGTGATGGGAGTTATATTTGTCACCCAGCACTTGAATGCCATGAGGGGAAGCCTCGTCCTTCATCTGGTCCTCGGTGAAAAACAGGAGCTAAACTTCATACCAGCTGAACTTTGCAGGCAATGTTGACAGAAAATGTCGAGGTGCGTGCAACCGCTGAGGCGTCAAGAGTGCTCAAAGGGAATAGAATTTAACGCGATTTTGAGGAGATGCTTCACAGTGTACGGCTATTGATTGTAACATTTTGACAGAATGTAGGAAAAATGTTATTATTGTAAGGAAACTATACTGTTGGCTTCCCTGACTTGAGTTCATTTGACTGCGGTTATAAGGAAGCTATACGCCACCGTTTGGAACAATGTCAATGTGATTTAGTTGGATAGTGAAATGCTATGTTCACACCAAATTAGTTCTCCAAATATCAATGTTAATACAAGCTCGTAAAATGTCTAAAATATCAGCATATTTTGCTTCCACCAGCGCTGTCGTCACAGCTAAGATCCAAATTAAGCTGCTAATGAAGTAGTTGTTCTTCGGAGGGAAGCATGTGGAAAGTTGAGGATCAGCAAGATTAGGTCGGGGGACTTTAGAAACGTGAAAACTAAAATGCACGTTGCATGAGGTATAATTGAAGAGTAGTTGAACTGACCCTACTATAATAAAGATTTCTAGTATAGAACTAGGACTACACAAAAAAGGGGTCCCAATAGGCCAAGACTAAATAAAATCAGGACTCAATAATTGTCACAACATATTGGCTCACAAAGACAGCCGATTTGCTATACAAACCAAACCTTGACTAATCAAAGACACAACACCACTATGATCTATCACCAAAGTATTCATAAATCACTGCCAGATCCATGAACACCAACATGGTATAGCATCCCTACCAAAATGAAAATACACATTGTAGAAAAACACCTTTGTAATAGGGCATTTCATTGATGATATAAACCAGAAGTCTAAAGCATGTACCCGAAGCACACTGGCATAGAATCAAAACAGCCATATAATCATAAAGGAATCGTAGATAAGTTCTTCATGACAAAAAGTTAAAAAACCACAACATATCCAATAAAAGATCTAACATATCACCCATAGGAAACAACAAACTGATAGACGTTCTACTCTTTACTACGGCATAAGCAGTCACTTGATACACCAAGCTACATGAGCTACATCACCTATAGTGCTACCTTAACCAAGTGGCAAAAGCTATGTGAACTCCAATCCTATACAACTAAAAAGTATAGTGCTCCTATAGAACCATAAGAGTCCAACATAATAATTACATCTTGATAATATCACAAAAAGCCAAATATATCTCCTGCTATGTTTCAAAAAAAAAAGATAGCAAGAGCTCATCACAATATAGAATATCATTTCAAAACAAAAAGAGTTTAAATCTTTATTTGACATTACAAGGATTCATGTGCCACAGTAGTTATTGGGATGCTTAATATGTCACTAGCCATCTTTCTAAGGGTAACAAGTCTACCCATAATTAAGCTTTGGCACTTCTAAATAGGTATTAAGCACATTCTTTGAACTAAAAGAGTGTTCCTTGCTCTCTTTCCTTTCAAAGTCCTATCATGTTCAATAACAATAATATATTATACATATTGAAATTAGCAAGCAAGAATGACAATTTTAAGTAGAAATACGAGAAAAAAGAAAGATCTAAAATTTTAAATAACTAATTTAAGCAAGAACTCACATATCATAATAATCAATTGGCAAATCTATGAGTTGAAGTAGAAGCATACCTGCATAAATAATAGAAGAACCTGGTGCATTCTTGTCAACATATTCATTAAAAAGCTTATACATTTTTTTTTAACATGGCTCAACTTCTCATCATAACTATGGCCGCCGCATCAGAAATATAAAGTTTGGAATAAGCTTAATTCAAGAATGGAAACCTCATTCAAGAGTCAAGAACAAAACTAGATGTAAGAATAATGTTGTACTTGCTCCAATACTTGTCAAACTTGGCCAATCTTTGAAGCCTTGTCTCTTATCATATGATCTTCACTTCTTCAGTCAACATGTTATTTTTCAACAAAAACTTTATCTTAAAAGTTTACATGAAATATAAATGGTATCATTTGTATGTAGAATATGTAGATTCAGAAATCACATTGGTAATCTGACGAAAAGGTTCCAAGAATCCATACAACTTTGCTTTTCGACGGACATATTTACTGATAAGAGTGTTTGAAAGATTAGGAATGCATATATTTTTGGAGCATCAAAACAAGAGTTTACGGAGAAAGAAAAAAATTACTACTTTACTCCTCCAAGTATTTGCGATATAAATATCCAAAGTCTAATTTTATCCGCATAGTCTTCAAATCTTGGAATTTATTTTAATTTAGTTTTGCCAATGGCAATGGTATCAGAACTACACGGAAGGTCCACATTGGGAAAACCAGAAATCGCGTCACTAGCAAATTAAAAAGTTGTCAAAAGTGGGATAAAAAAGAAACAAATGTGCCATGATTTACAACAAAGGATCCTATTCCAAAGAGATGAAAATCTCCTGTACACAAATGTTGTCCCAATCCTTCTCTAATTTCTAATTATTTATGGACATATGAAAGATAAATATTGTCTGTTTGGTAACTTATAAATTTTTTAATCGTTTCAATTTTTATATTTTCAAATGACAATAAATAATTCAAACAAGCAATGAGACACTATTTGGGATAAAAGATTTCTACTCCCTAATCCAATTGAAAGTAACACTTTCATTTTGAAGGGTGTTGATGGTTATATAATATAGTTTAGAGTAAAGATATTTGCACACCCATCATCTCACCTTTATTTTTACTCTTTCATTGTCTTTTTACCTTTTTTTATAATCTTTTTTCTTGTTCTTTCTCTAGGTGTCCAAGGTGCCTATATAAAGAGTGGTTCAAATGAGTGTATTAAAAGCTGAATTGGGTTAAATTGGAAAATCGTTGGTCGGTTTGGTTCTTTGAATGGACAGATCCACACCTCACCGGTCAACTTTGGCCAAATTCAAGCGACTGGGCAGGCCAATGTTCAACTAGCGCAAGCCAACCGTGCATGAACCACACCCATCAGCTCATCTTTATTTTTACTCTTTCATTGTCTTTTTACCTTTTTTATAATCTTTTTTCTTGTTCTTTCTCGAGGTCACTTTTATTTTTACCCTTTCATTGTCTTTTTACCTATATAAAGAGTGGTTCAAATTAGTGTATTAAAACTGAACCAATCTTGTTGGTTCAAGGAAAATCATGGCCAATCTGGTTCTTTGAATGGCGGATCCACACCTAACTAGTCAACTTTAGTTAAACCTGAAGCGAATCGAGTGGGCCAATGTCAATTTAATAAAAAAATGTATTTAGAGAGTCAAACCGTGGACCTTCGAGGTTGAGGGGTGTTGAGCTGCATGGGCTGCCACTAGGCCACATGCTTGTTTGTTTATATATGTTTCACTATATATATATATTAAATTATAATTTTGTATATTATTTTAATTGAATCTGGTTCGATCATGACCAACTTAATTGGCAAATAGCAAGTGTAGATTGCCTGATTGAGTTGAATCATCGTCTAATTTTGAAAATTATGGTTCAAATAACACAATCCTATAATTTATTTATGAGAAATAAAATTTGCTTTTCTTTTTTGTTAAGAACTAGCTAGAGTCAGAACTGGTAAGAATAACAAATAAAACATGAAATTTGCTTTACTTTGTATAATAATAATAATAGAAATCAGTTTAGACCTATACAGTCCAAAGCTCTAGCTTGTCCTATATATATGTTTATTTTTTATTATTATCATTACTTTTTCTAATAAAACATATATTTGGACAGGGCAACCAAGGGCGTAATCCGCAGATATTTTCATGGCATATCAAATATCAATTATTACTATTATAGAATTCATTTGAAGGAAGCTTCACCACCAAATTCCTTTGAAATGATTTCATTGGAATTACGTGCTTTTGGTTAGCATATCCAGCCATAGCTAGCAGCAATAGCATTCAAGACAGCGATTTGGACCTGACAGACAGATCCCGTTGCTGACACTTTCGTTCTAAATCATCAGAAGGGAGACCTTAAAAGGCCCACACATTTCAGTTTTTTCATTCAACTCCTTACGTCCTTTCAATTTCCATTACATATGCTCCATCTGCGCTGCATGCAATGCAATCACGATTGGCCAATAATCTTCCTTCCTTTGTCAAATTTTATTTTCATTCTCTTATTTTTCAAGTTACATATTGTATAAGATATGGAAAAAGGGAAAAGAGGCACTCCATTAAATAGACAACGCTAGCAAGAGCCTTAAAGCCAGCAGCAGCTCCCATATATAGTACATGCGTGATGATCAAAACAATCACCCGGAGTACTAGTGAGTAGTGACCACCCAACGTAACCGACACTTTTTTGGTATTGTGAGACCAAAAAAATAAACAATTAGGTTGAGGCTTAATAAAAAAATATTTGCCTTAGCTAGCCTAGGGTTAAGGTAAGCTTGATGAAAATTTATAGATGAAAATATGTTTGTAAGTTCGAAAATTGTTTTCGTCAGTTTTTACGAAAGCATTTGATGGGTTAAAATGTGTTTGCAAGTCAATAATCCAAATATATTTTTAGCCACCGTCAATTTGATCCGTGATCCTCCATTTCATTTCAATTGTTAATTTTTTATTTCACTTCCATTAATTTATCAACAGTCAACGAGGCATTAATTTTTTCAGCAATTATATCCTTAGCGCCATTCACAATTTTACACTATTATTAAGGAAATATTATTTTGTTTTACCAATTAAATAGGGACAACCTCATCTATTAATACAATTTTGTAATATTATCGTTATTCATTTATTATTTTCTTAATATGCATTTTTTTTTTTTGGACAATTGGAGTAAACCAGAGGGAATAATTTCATACCATTCGTTTCATACCATTTAACGTTGCCCTTTATAGTACTTATAATTAATCCACCAACACAACAATAACCTAGTAATTGAATATAAATGATGACCATGCATAACTACATGGCCGTTAAGGTGAACCAACCCTTGTTAATCCCATGACATAAATGGGGTTTTACTAAGGCCATTAGCTACGGATGCAGAAAATAATTAAAGGTTTAATTAAAAAAATTAATACATTTAATATCTTGAAAACTTACCAAAGCTCATCTTTTTATTACAAATATTTCTAAGATAAACCCATCAGAAATCAATCAATCCTATGGGGGTCCGCTGTACCTACAGGGCTTAAGACCTAAAAAATCAAAACACCTAGGACTCGCACCTCCTCCTTTCTTCATATTCTTCCTATAAAACACACAGCACATGCCTAAGCCTATGAGTTTGATCACGAAGAGAGACACGGACAAGGACAAAATAAAGAAAGCCTTCCCTCTCTCTCTCTCTCTCTGACCCAAAAGACACACAGAGATTTTGAAGGAGATCGAAAGGCCTGGCTGAGTCATGATATCTAATTAACGAACAGTCGAGTTGTTGGGGACCACAACTGTTATGTGCCACAGAGATGAGACCACCGTGACATTATAGTGCACTAGGCTCCTGTGTATGTCTGGGCTCACCCTATACACTACTACTGCTGCTTCTGCCCCAGTACGAAAAAAAATACTTACTATCTTCTAAACCATTATCCCTCCAACTAGCCAGCCCTAGTGTCCCTTTAGATTGGCTTAATTTAGTCCTGCACCTTCTAAATGCCTATGGTACCTCCCCTAGCTATGTGCCTTGTCTCCAATTATTCACAACAATTTTGGGCATGTGAACTCTGAAAGTCTGTCTCAAACACTTCACTCCCAATGCCGTCTCTTTCCACACACATTTTAGCCTTACATATATATTAATATATTTATATTATTATATATACATACACATGGTTCTTCAAAACCATAATTCACGGCAACAGCAAGCAAGACCATCATAATTGGCACCAAGCAGATTTTGAGCTAGCTAGCTGCATGGGCTGTGTTTGGATGTCTCATGTATGGTGTGATACCAGCTAGCGAGGAGTTCAGTAGAGATTTCAATGCCAGGGAGCCAGCAGAAAGAACGGTATGAAATCAAGGTGTGTATGCAGTACTCACACCCCTAAAATGCCAGTTTTAATGGTTTGATGTGCTTTATTTGAATATTGGAAAGAGCATTTTATTTTGCAAAACAACCAAGGCAGAAAAGCACAAACGTATAGAAGCTGGTTAGGGTTATTTTGGAATGGTCCAGATGCTAGGGTTCAATCTAACGTTGTAGAGTTGAAACGGGGCGAATATAGTTAGTTTCTTTAGCAAGGCAACAACATATTGAGTTGAAATACAAATATATTCGCCTAGTCTAGGAGTTAACAATTAACTAATTCAAGAGTAATTAATTTCATCGCTTTGACAGAAGCGCTGGCAAAAGTCCAGAATGTTACTGTACTTTATTGTTGCCCAAAGGAAGAATAAGAATCCAAGAATGGAGTGCACATTTAAAGCGGGGTAGAAAGAAAGAACGAACATGGTGAACGCCACCATCACCCACATCCGCGGTAATTGGTAAAGTAGTCTCAATAACTTTACCCTTGGTAAAGGATGTAAATCCTTAAATTCTTATTCACCTTTACCTCAATTTTCTGACTATTTAATGCCTTCGGAAAGATAAAGTCCAAAACAAAAATATTGTTCAGCCATCTATATTCTCTATCTCCTTCTATGTCCTATCAATTGTTTATTACTATGCATAAGATGAGAAATATAACTTTATATATGTTTCAAAATTTTAAATGTTATTAAATATTTTTAAGTGATTTATGAGCCAAAGAATGATACATAATTGGGGAATATATAGATTACTTCCGTCCACATCTTACACCCATGTTAAGGCTAGTCATTTTGTTTTTCAAAGGACCACTGAGGAGAAACAAAGGAGTATTCTTTTGAAATAAGATAGGAAACTCCATGTCATTATTTTTGTTATTATTAATTTTCCAGTCAACAGGAAAAACTCGATGTCTGAAGAGCAAGGTGTTGCATCTCCTATTAGAAACACAAGAAAGCATACTTTAATGGGCAACATACACAGCAGTAGTGCTTAAATGATCAGACAGATCTACATGAACCGAATCATCAGATAGAAAGACAAATACAAAAATACAAATGTACTATGCAGTGATTAATTTTGGTTGCTAGGTATATATTTATTTAGTTTGAGCATAAATTGGGCACTAGATTCACATGTTTTTCTTCTGAAGCAGGAGATGCCTGAGCAATTAACTAATGTGCTACATCCGGAGCCAAGAAGACTGGTACATGAACTTGCTAACAGGTACGTGTAAGATATTTTTCATCACACTAAGGCAAGCTATACATTTTATCAGCACATGTGTGTTGTTACTTCTGATTGTGCGAAAGACTAAGACCTCGATAATTGCAGAATAATTTTTCCATGCCATAAACGCGCATCCCGTTCATAGTAATAAAGTTTAGAATGGAAATACTCTTGTTTCTGAAGTGAATGAAGAAGTTATTTATATTTAAATTATATAATGCGTTAAGATCATTGTGCATTTTAAATTATGATGTTATTATATCTTTATTACTTACATTTGGGAGGAGTCTTTTCCTGAGAAAATTATATATTCACACGTACCATTGGCTTCAAACTTGTAAGTTTCATCATGAAACAAAAACTTAGAAGTTCATAATGACCACAGCATGAAAATCACATTAATAAGAGATATTCCACAATTATTATATTTTTTTTCAAGCATACAAGTTTTTATTACTAAACTGAACAGAAAATTGCGTTAAAAATATTTGGTTAAAATGCTTCAATCCATTATAAATGAAGGAAAACTTTCCATTATCTAGAAATATCCATCCATAATTGGAAAAAAATGTTACTCTAACAGATCACAAGTTCTCACCATTACCCTTCAAAATAAGAACATGAAAGGAATATCTATAGACATTTACTAGTTCAAAACACGTCCATGCATGATAACATTAACAGATAGAATCCTTTGTTGGTTCAATTCACTAAGATGTGCGTACATAAACACGGATTAAATAAATTATACACGATGCAAAATCCAATATAACACCTACAAGTTCTGACATACTTATCATGCCCGGCCCATGCGCGAACCTTCACCAGCCGGATAAGATATTATTCAAACACATTATCATAACCTCTTTAGTGAACATGTTGGCATTAAGACTAGGTTTTTAAGCACTTTTACATATGTATCAAATGCAAGTGTAATATAAAGAAATATATATAAGTGCTATTTTTTTTAATTCTAATTAACTTCACGAATCTGAGGAAAACTAACTCATCAGGGGCAATAAAGTGTCAAGTCCATGAGACATAAGTAAAGTAATCCATAACTAGTCAAATCCTAAAAGAGAAACATTTCAGAAACCAGGGGCAATTTATAAGAATCATAAATACCGAATTTTTTGTCAGCAAGATTCCTAAACTTTACGCATTGGTGTTTATTAGTGTCTTTTTTTTTTTTTTTTAAATAAATTTAGGTATATCACTTGTCATAGTGTTTATGTATAGAAGCTTTCAACGATTTTTATTGGGTTATGTAAATTTGAACGTTTCTCTAAAGGAATGCTTGGCAATTGAGAGGAATAATCGATAACATTTCTGTTTTTTCATAATTAGAGAAAGTCTCAACCCACTAAAAGAAGTGGGGGGCAAAATTATAGGGACAACAAAACATGAAAATATAAGCAAATTGTAACAGATTGACAAAACATAGCACCTCAAAATATTTTCTTGCTACTCCAGTGAGGAGAATTGGATACTTTAGAAAAAGTATGTTAATCATGTAGGTTTGCTTTAGAGGAATGGAAACCCACATTACTCAAATCAGGCCATATGGAGTGTGCAACATCTCCATGAAATCGTTATAAAGTTTTCCTATCTTTTGAGAAATAATTATTATTGATAAGAGAGAGGCTATTGAGAAACCACAACTACATATTGCTTCTCCATGAACTTTGTTAGGAAGAGACAAGTTCATCAAAAGACAAAATGTATGATAAAGAAATGCACATTACCATATCGCTAACATAGTTTTTTCATCATATCTCTCATCAAGTCAGCCTAAAAGTCAGCAATTTCATTCGAAATATTATATTCATGTTGTGGTTAACAAAATTACACAAGGTTGACTTTTGAAGTTGTTATGTGAGTAATTATGTAATTGCGACAATAAAAAACATTGTGCTAATAATTGCATTAAGGACATTAGTTTAAAAAGGCAAAAACTTATGATAACAATTTGGTTTGTTAAAAGTTTAAAAAAACAGTTTTCACTGGTTCCTGTTTTTTTTTGTTTCAAGATTTTATAAAGAAAACATTAAAGATTAAAAAATCTGTAATTGGTTTCATAAAACAATTTCCTATTTTTAGGACTTTATAAAGAAAATAATACAAACTATAATATCTAATTTTTAATATTTTTTTTGTAAAATTCTGAAATCAGGAAAACTAGAAATGAAAACAATTTTTTGAAACCAGATGCCCCATAATTTTCAAGTTTTGTTTCCAATCTCTCATATTTTCTTGGTCAAATCCTAAAAGCCAAAAATTGATTGAAAACGAAAAACAAAAACTAATCTATAAAATAATTTTCTGCAACCAGACGGACCCTTGAAAAAATCATAGAAAATGATAAAAAGTCAGGCCTAATCAGCATAAGTTAGCACAGATATTATCAGACAAAATTGGCTTATGGGGTAATGATCAGCGATCACAGTACAGGGGTCACCAATCATGAGGAGGAGTGTGTGCATGACATGTTGCATCAGATATTTACGGGAAACTCTGACATATTAGCCCCTTCTTTTTGTTTTACTCGTTTTAGTGTTCTTTGATCAAGAAAGAGTCTAGTATTATGCCAAATGCTGTACTTATTACATATAAAATGGAGTGTTCCCTATATACGTATAGTTTCCTGCATGTGCATTAAATATGAGCACATTGATAAGCAATATTTCCCGTTTTGCAATCAACGTCACACCACTGCAAGTTTATAGATTGAATAAGATAATGGAATTCCTATATCACATGGGAAGAAGGTAGAGAGATCTTTCACCTTTTAAACTAGAATGCTCATGCATGGTTGGACTGCCCATACCGAAATGTGAAAATAATAATGATGATTTGAAAAAAAAGGAATAAATTCTCTTGGAGTGTTAGTCCAAACAAAGATCAAAACCGTGTTTCCAGTTCAATTTCAAACCGGCAAGTATACGGATAAACAGGGAAAAAGCAGGCTTCGAAGTTGAAAACCAACAAGATGCGATAGAAATTCAACATGAAAAGAAAAAACCATCCCAATAAATAATATAAAAATAAAAAAGACGCAATGCACAACAGCATTAGAACGACATGTCCATTATATAGAACGTACACACAAAGAAACAAATTAAATAGCTACCTTTAGCTCGTTAATTATTAATAATTACCAATAAGATAAGAACTGGAGGAGAAGAATATAATGATATATTTTTTTTGAACTAGGCATTAATAATTTGCACAAAAACAAAACCAAGGATCTTCTGCATTTTGCTTTTGTTCTCTTTTTCTTCTTTCTCTCTACTCCAATGCGTATCAAACTTTACTAAGACCGCTAACTACAAGATTATCAACTGTTCAGTGATAGAGAGAGAGAGAGCAGAAAAATAAGGATACACTAAAACCATAACTTAAAAAGAAAAAAAGAAGCTTAAAAAATCTTTCATTTGTGTTTGCGCTTTGATTGTGTTTTCCTTTTTGTTTCATCAAGATCTTGGGTGGTGAGGGAAGAATTGCGTACCACTACTACCAGCCATGAAGGGGTTAAGCGGAGTTGGTGCATACAAGGATGAAGGATCAACGAGTCCCCCACCAGGCACAAGGGCTGCAGTGGTGGTGGCGGTAGTGGCGGCAGCAGCTGCAGCAGCAATGAGGTTCAAATTAGGCTGACCTCCTCCTCCTCCGCCGGCGGTGGAGGAACTCTCTCCGGCCATGTAGCTACTGTTTATGCTGCTGTCTGGACCCTGGTCATAGAGGATCCCTTTGAACACGTGCCCTCCAATGTTCACAGCCGTTTGATAAGCGAACTCGTCTTCTGCGTCGTCCATGGAGCTCACACGTACGCACCTGAACTCCGCAGGAGAGCTCACCACAGCAGGGAAATTCTCTAACCCTTTTATTTGTAATAAATTATAATAATATAAAAACCAAGAAGTATATTAGCTAGATACTCATGTGCCTATGTATCATATAATGAATGACAAATGCTTTATAGGAAAAACAAGACAATTCTGAAAAAGAGAGCAAGAAATAACGAAACCACACAGATACATCATATCATATGATATATGTGAACAATGAAAGAAGTACCGAAGAAGGTGAAAGTGAGTGAATGAATGAGTGAGTGAGGAAGGGAAAAAAAGATGACAGACACACAGAAAGAGGAACAACAGCTTCCTCCGTGTCAATATATTCGTCAGGGTTACTAAACCACAGTGTTTCGGAAAAGGAAAAGGGAAGAAGATAGAAAAAAAAAAAAAGAGAAGATTTCACTTCACACGCAACCGATCTCACACACACACAGTCCCCTTGTACTCTTCCATGACTTTCTCAGCACATCTAATGATAACTTTTTCAGAAGAATTATTTCCTCACTTCACTTCACTTCCACCATTATTATTCCTCTTCAATTATTTCTTCTCTTTTCCCCCTTATCTCAGGTCAAGTCTCCCCTCATTAGTCAATCACACAAACTGTATGCGAATCATCTGGCTAGCTACGAAAGGAGAGAAGCATATATGTATATTCTATAACATAACATGACAAGACAAAACACAACAAATTAAAGGAGAGAGAGAGAAACAAAAACAATGATGAACTAGTAGAAAGTAGTGTAGCACTGGTATACCTGAGGCGGAGCCAGAGGGAGAAGGGTTTGTGGGCAAACGAGTGCTATGATGATCTCTCTGCCTCTTAGGAACATCTCCTCCATGAAGCTGCTGCTGCTGCTGCTGCTGTTGTTGCAAAGTAGCGAGGTGATGCTGTCTCTCGCGGCGCTTTGAAGCTGGAACCCAAGTGCTCCTGACATGGGTTTGGCAATCGAAGCCTCGGCTCTTGCAGCATGTCCTGCACCGCATGTGAGGGCAATCTTTCTTCGCCTGGTTCCCGCAGTCCTGGCAGCTGATCCCTCCCCCGCCGCTCCCTCCGCTTCCCACGGCCGATGCCGTCACCACGAACGCCGATCTCGACGGGGACTGATCGTCGGAGACAGTGCTTGGCCCCACGCCTAGCGCAGCCGCCGATGAGTAAAGATCTTGGTGGAAGAGAGGCCTCGCTTGAGGGATACTGAGCTCTTGATGCTGCTGTTGGTGGTGTTGGTGCTGGTTCCATAGCTCGAAACCTCGGTAGGAGGAAACATCGTCATTCTTGCCGTACCAGTAAAAGGTGTCGGGGGAGGAATTTCCGTTTGTTGTGGTTGTTGTTGTTGGTCGTGGTGTTGGTGTTGGGTGTTGCCTCTCCCTCTACTACTACTACTGCTACCGCCTAGTGAGAACAAACCCGCCATTCTTGTAACACCTCTTGTACTATGATGCCTGACCCTGACCTCAATTGTGACCTCAAATCCATATCAAGCTAAAAACACACTCCTCGATCGATCGATCAATCGCCTTTGCTTTCTTATTCTATTCCCAACCAACCAATAGTAATTATAATTATATAAATAATAATAATAATAATATAAAATAAATAGCTAGAGAGTTTTAAAATTAAAGTTAATAAATAAATAAAAAGAAAGACACAAATCCACTACTATTGGCTGAATAATTCCCTGGGTTTTGAGCTTTGAATGTGGGGGTTGAGAATTGGGGAGTGAGTGAGTCTCAAACCACGACAACTAGACTGTGAAATTTTCCTTGAAATTCTTGTATTCTTTGGTTTCTGTGTGCGTGTCTGTCTACTCTCTTACTCCACACGCGCACCCTCTCTTCTTTTTTAAGGAAAAAAAAAAAAGAGGGAGAGAGATGAGAATTAGTTGCGCTGAAATGGTGAAAGAGGGGAGGGGGAATTGATTGAGGGATTTGTTGGTTGAGGACAGAGGAATTGAAGAAGGGTGTCGTAAGCCGCGTTAATCGCGCCTTCAATTCATTCCCCTCTTCTTCCACCCACCAGCCTCTCTCTCTCTTTCTCTGTGCGCAGTGTTAAGATGCATTAATAACAAGAGAAAGAGGAGAAAGAAAGAGAGAGACGCAACAAAACACAACACGACCACGAACACAGTTGTTTTACAGCACTGCAAACGCCGCCATGCCCTTCTCTTTCTTCTCCCTGCAACTGCAACCTCTTCGGCAATTTAAGTCTCCCTTCCCACACACTCTCTCTTTCTCTCTAACCAGCAGCAGAATTTATGAGGTTTTTATTTTTTATTTTATTTTGTTTTTCTTTTGTTTTAGTTCTGAGCGCTTCTTCCCACTTTTGTGTCTGTACCCGGTGGTTAAGCTCGCACAATGACAAAACCACTTACACAGTGAGTAAGCAACTAGTCCACCCTTTCCTTTTTATCAAACTTGTGTAACGCGAATGGAATGGATGTTATTCATCTCATCTCAACGGTCCCGTGAAAATTCCCCTGCGTTCATCCTACGGTTTTCTCTCATCCCACGTGTCAAAATGTACAGCATTCTGCCTCGATCGTCCTTTTCTACCGGAAAACCCGCTGCTTTTCGTGACACATTGCCTCCCTTTTATTTTTATTTACTTTTTCGTTTCTATCTAAATTTCTTCTCTCCCTTCCTCCCCACTTAATCCTTGTCGCCATTTACATTATTTCATGTAAACTACACTCACCTCTGAAAAATTTGATAAAATCCATCTCAATTTATTTTATTTATCTATATACTACTGATTTTCTTAAAATATATTATTTATTATATAATAGATGCAAGATTAATGTAATAAGAAGTATAATAGTTTCACAAACTTATAAATATCTTAAATAAATTTTACAGATAAAACGAATGTATGTTAAATTTCAACTAATCTAAAAAAAATAGTGTAATTTGCTCTTTGCATTATTTATCATTCCCATGACCAATTGCCATGACCTTTTAAAATTATAAGATTAATTATTGTTTATCTTATAATTCATCTTATATGTTGTCTAATGTGCAAAGTTATCTTGAGAGGTAATGATAACTATTCATCATAAATTGGCATTTTCTTAATTGTTATGGATTAGTAGGGCAAAATTATTTTACACTTTGATTAATGTGTAAAAATTAAATTAAAACTATATTATTGAATTTATAATATTGAAATAATACAATATAAAGCTCTTTTTTAATATCCAATGTAAAACTCTTTTCACATAATTATTTACGAGTTTAATTTTGATATATTAATAGTATAAATTTTTTTTATATAGTAATCTAATTACATTTGGATACATTAGTAAAATATAGTTGACTTTTATCTCACTAACTCAAAAGTCATATTTAAAAGAGAATTTAATAAAATCATTTACACTGTTAATATATTTAAATTAAATTTATTATTTAATTATATATTGTTAAATTAATAAAATATATTTGACTTTTTTTTATTATTTAAAAAGTTATATATATAGCAGGATTTAATTAGATAGCATATAAAAATAATTACAATGCATTTGAATTAAATATTTTTTGGGTTTTATTAAACAGTGTCCTTAGGATATTAATTAAGATTACTAAAAGGGTTATGTTTTAAAATTTTATTATGATTTCGATGCTTTAAAAATATAAAGTTTTATTTTTCTCATGTATTAATATTTTTTTTTATCCTTAACCTGTATCCTATATATAAACCCATATTTTTTTATAGGTGTCATTTGAATTAAATATTACTAATACAAATAAATGTAGAAATATTTTGTAATTTGACTCGAATCCGTCGAGAGAAATTTATATTATCCAAGCTGAAGACCTTTTTTTTTTTCCTTTATGAAAACCAAGTTGAAGGTTATGTTTACACTGCAACTAGTACTGAAAAAATAAACTACTGTGTGACTAGTTCATTAAGGGAGATAGATTTGGGATGGTGAAAAAGAGGTGACTTGATTGGATTTGTTTAAAAAAATAAATCATGTGGCCTCGGACAATATGTGGTGATAGAGGGGAACACAGCGCCACCACATCTGACCGTACTCCTTTGCTTTTTGTATTATAATAATATTTTATTTTCCAACGCCACGGAATTTGAATGTTTTTAAATTTATATTAATAAAAAAAATTGCATAGATATTTATGCATGTACTATTACATTAATGAAAACGTGTGATTGAATTCATTAGCGATGTAAAAATCTTACAAATAAAAATATAAAAAATATATATTAATAATATATTAAAATTAGTTTTTTATTAATTAGAAATGAATTATTTTTTTTTGAAAAAAATAGATTAAGCAGAATATTTGCTTATAGAGAGATAATTACCAATCATTTACTAACGAACACCAAAGGAGCGAACACAAGTTATGTCAATGTGTCAATGTATGTGCAAAGGGTGACGAAGTGAGTTAACTTCCATTGGCATTAGAATTGATTGCATACTGGTGTTAAATGAACAAAATTTTAAGTTCTTTAAAACAAAGAAAATATCATGTTTTATTCATAATTTAATATTTAATTTTATGAATTATGATTATTTTTTTATTATATTTTGAATAATATAATAAATTTAGTTTTCATATACAGTAAAGGTAAGAAAAATATAAATGTCTAATACCATATTAATAAAATATTTATTTTAGTCATGCAAATAAAAAATATATTTAGATCAATCACTTATATAAACATAAAAA
Organism: Dalbergia oliveri; assembly: GCA_030441495.1. Taxonomy (NCBI): domain Eukaryota; kingdom Viridiplantae; phylum Streptophyta; class Magnoliopsida; order Fabales; family Fabaceae; genus Dalbergia; species Dalbergia oliveri. The sequence continues at coordinate 7,855,642 of JAMLFY010000004.1, forward strand.
TATTGTAAATAAAAATATGTAATTAAATAATAATATAAATTTTTACATATGGACAGAATATTAAAATTATGTGTTGTTGAGAAAGTATTTTGCAAAAAAAAATTCAGTTTTTAAAAATAACATATAAAAAAACTTGTTTAATTGATTATTCTTTAATTAGATTGATTTTAAAACAAAAAAATGGACTTTGTGTTTTAAAAATAAAAATTAGAAAATAAATGATATATGGTTTTGAAATTCTATTTTTTAAAATAAAAAATGAGATAATATAATTATAATTAATTAATTTTATTAATTATCATTTAAAATAATTTTTAAAAATAAAAAAAATTCCACACAACCCCTTAATCCATTTGTTACCCTCAAAGAAGGAAGAATCTTTCTATTGAATGAGTTTGGACAGGGACTCGGTTGCTTCCTCTTAATAATCCGCAATTAAGAATAGTGGATGGACAATGGACAATAAAATTGATGTGGGGTGAGTTGACCATATCAGGAGTAGGACAATAGTGTCAATGAAGGAAGGCATGAGGCATGATGAACACCGATGACAGTGAAATGAAATTAAAGAATGAATGAATAAAATAATGAAGGAGTGTGGGACAGTGATGATTAATGAGATTAAAGAATAGAGGAAGAATGAAAGAGAAGGCGCCGACCTGCAACACCGGCGCAGAGCATGAGCCTTATCTCGCAGAGATTTCGAGCCGTACGGCGCAACTCACAGAAAATGCCATTTAAATTGCGAGTGCCAGCATGCATCACTTCACTGCACCCAAAACTAAAAGTAGTTACATTTACATATTCCTTTCCACGTCATTCACATTATAATTCTATTATATTCATGTTAGATTTTTTTTTAAGTTTATATTTATAGTAGATAAACTAATACTAATATAAAAAGAATTATATTATTTATATTTATAATATATAATATATCATATTAATTTATATTTTATCTATTATTAAATAGGATATAAATTTCAATTAAGTAGAGTTTATATTTTATCTAATAATAAATAAGATGTGAATCAATATAATATTTTATATTTTATAAATATAAATAATATTTTTTATAAGAAAATATTCTTTTGTGGCCTTAGTTACATTTTACAATAATAACTTTTTTAATTTCTATATATTAATATATATTTTTATAATATCATCTAATTAAATTATCACAATTGAATAATATTTTAAATAGTAAATATGAAAATAAATTATCTTTATTAATATGATAATACATGATTGAATAACAATGTATTGAAATTAAAAAATTTTATTTGCCTTTTTTATTTTAATTTCCTAAATTAAACTAATCGAATCCGGTTATGTTTACTATGTAGCTCATTTGGTTGAAAAAATTCTTCCCTTTTTTCATTCTATCTGTTAAATTTCTTTTTATGTTTTAAATATTTGTCCATTTGTGATATTTAGGAAACATTAATTTTTTACAATACAATTTTTAATGTAATTAATTATGTCTTTATTAGCCAATAGGAGCAATTTTATCTATTTACACAACTTTTTTACCTTTATCATTATTCATTTATTATTTTCTTAATAATTTTTTTTAATAAATTGAGTGAAATGAGAGTAATATTTTTTTTGTTTACTCACCCAAAAAATGATATGTTTTGTTTTATAAAACAAATAAATTTTTAATTTTATTCTCCAAAATAATAAATCTTTCGTTTTAATAAAATTATTTCTCAAACTAATTGATTTTAATCCCTTTTATATTTAATTTTTGGTTTTCATGTAGAATAGAAACTATGTGACTCTATGTTAATCAATTCAGCATTTTAGCATAGACTCTTTGATGATATGAACTAAAACTAAATAGTTAGAGAAATATTTGGACAAAAACTAAAAAAAAATGTCAAGGACCAAAATCAAAGTTTATTATTTTTTAAGGATTGAAAATATTTTTAAGTGAAAAAAGTTTAAAAATAAACTCGTTATGAAATTTTGTTTTTCTTAAAAGTTATTTATCAGTTGCTTTTAAAGTGAGTTTATTTTTAAAAAAACTAAGTAGTTTATTTTTAAAAAAACTAAGTAAATATGTATATTTTTTTGAAATTATAATAAATAAAATTATAGTATAATTTAGACTACAATAAATATGAATATATTTACTATATTGGTTCAAGTTTTTTTAGTATTTATATTTCTTAAATAAAATTTTATATTCAAATTTTGAGAATGAAAAAATAATATTGAAAAAAATTATTTTATAATAAATCGACCCAACTCAAATCATTAGTTAGAGTCCAATGAATTTTGGATATTAATAATTTTTACAGAAAAATGAAAATATAATTTATGTTTTCATTTTAAAAATAAACTTATGTTTCACCTTAAATAAAATTTCTTTTCGCATTGAATGTGCATACATCTTCTCAAATTTAGGATTTGTGGAAGAATGAAAATATATGTATAGAAAAATATGATCAAACTAACTATAATCAGATAAATTTATAGATAAAAAACAATAATCAGATAAAAATTTATATATTCTTAGAATAAGAAAAAAAGTTTTGTTACACATTTGTTGTGCGAATTATATAGGTAAAATATGATTGAAGCACTTTAAATTCTTTGATCATCTATAATTTTCATTTAACCAAAAAAATGTGCCATATATACTAATTATATCTGACAAATATTTTGACATGCCTTTTTTTTTTTTTTCTAGCTGACTAGCCGCGCTTATATTTCGTCACACCTAAAGCATATGTGATAAAATTGAAATGCATATATACAGCATTTGATAAAATCATTTATGATCATATGAAAAATACATAAAATAATGTGACATCATTTCCTTCCGTTATCTCCATATACTAATTTTTAAATTTTCATGATGCTAACACAAATGATCAAAACGCGAACGTGATCTTCACGTGCTCCACTTTTAGGATCAATAACAACAAAAGTAAATATTCGTTCGCACTTTCTTTTTAATCGTATCTTCATATTGTTTTTAATAAAAGCACGTGGTTTAGTCTTATAGAAAATTATATACATGAACAACCTAAGATTTATATCATAGTTTAATAAATAAAATAAAAATTATATGCACAAGGGAAGATCTTAGATTACGTATGAATATTATAATTTGTACATCGGATGTGTCGTATGTACCTACGTAGAAGATGCAAGGTGAGCATAATAAGTAAAAAAAATGAGCATAATTGTATCGTTCTTTAATTTATCTTTAATTTAACAGGGAGAGGTGTAAATTTTTTCTTAAACGTGTGTTTGGCCAGCAAAAAAAATAGAAAAAAAAATTTATATATGAATTTTTTGTAAAACTTTTTATGGAAAATTTCTCTAATATCCTATAAAATTTAAGAATATGAAATACTGAAATAAAAATTATTTTTTATATATAAAATTCATCTATGAAAAATTTGCCTCAGATTTTTCTCCACATAAATTTATCTATGCATTGATTACAGCATTTTCTCGATCACTTGATGACTGAAATTTCTGTGGAATCTTTTCTCATATAATATATGATGCAATAGATCATGGTCTTGGATCGTTGCTTCGGCCTATTGCTTCTATGAAAAGGAAATTGTCTTCATCCAGCTTCAATGCCATTGGATTGAAGAAGGTTTGCACCACTGATTGTGGCATGTGAGCGTTGACTCTAAGATGTTTGGGAAAAGTTTTCCGAAGCCATGGTGAGTTTCTAGCTCTGATCAGGCCATGCACAAAGAGAAAGGTGAGAGAGAGCTTGTAAGCTTAGTGATGATAGAATGAATTCTATTTTCATTGATTCTTTACTCTGTTACAGGTGGGATATATATATATATATATAGAGAGAGAGAGAGAGAAGAGTTTACAAGTGTGTTTACAAATAAGTTATTAGTTAGTATTCCTATTGTTTATATGATCCGTTTACCGAAAAGTGTTAAAATTGGAGTTACCAAATTTATTTAAATTGAACATAAAACGTTTTATTAAAAAAAAGGTCTTTGAAATAAATGATTAAGTGGATGAAACCATTATGGTATAATCTTAAGGGGTTAATATTACGCACCTAGGACACTACCAGACGATACCTTAATTGATTTGTGAAATTATTAATAACCTTTCAAAATATTCATTTTTATATTTTTATTTACAAAAAAATCCAAAAGATAAATTCACCAAGCTCACAATCAGATGTTCAAAATATGTGTTACAAGGTCACGGTTAAATTAACATTTTTATTCAAAATACAATATTTCACAAATAAGTAACAAATTTAAACTAAATATGTGAAAATGAAAATTTCTATGAATTATAAATATTTACAAATAAGATAAAAATTTATTTGATATTTTTTGCAAAAATAGAATAAAATATAAAAGAGAACATGCTTTTAAAGGAAATTTGGAACATCAAGCCGTCACAATCAATGTCCAGAATATCAATTAACTTCCGCTAAATTAACTTTTTTATTTGAAGTAAAATATTTCCTAAAGAAATGAAAATTAAATGAAATAAAATATTTCGTAAAAAAAACTCATGAAAAATTTACAATTAAGACAAAAATTATAAATATTAGATTTTGACTTGACTCCAATGCACATAGAATCCTTGCAATGGGAATTCAAAGATACCCTTGTTGAAAATGAGTGATGTGTTAATTGATTTTATTTTTATTTTTTTTAAAGAAATTTTGAATATAAACCTCCAACTAAAATATTCCAAATAGAATTATTCTCACCAATTAATTCTTATTTATTTATTAAAACAATTCATCAATTAATAAATTAAATAAAATTTTTACTAAAACAAACATTCAAGCATTTATCTTATGTACGAAATGGAATCTCTTTTTCTTTAATCTTAAACTTTAAATTAAACCAAATCTTAACTGACAAATCTAAAGTTCAAGAATTAAACAAATACTAAATTAAATAAATAAATCCAAATTAAAACGAACAAATCTAAAATTTACTTCAATAAAATAACACTAATTTGAAATGTAATTAAAACTAAAATTTAAAACTTAATTCAAAATCATTATTTATTTTATCCTATTTTTCACTTAAACTAAATTTATAAATTTAATTTTATTAACTTATCTACTCCTTTCCAAAACATACACACATAGTCACTTAACACACTTCACACATTCTTTACCCATTTTACTCACACACATATTCACACGTTTACACATATAGAGACATAAAGGAAGAGGGAAAAATAGAGAGGAAGAAAGAAACGAGGCAGAAATAGAAAGCGAGAAAAAGAAGAGGAAATAGAAATAGAGAGTTATTTTAAAAGAAATATCCCTAAGATCTCTGGTTAGGAATTTGAGTTCCTTGTGGCTGTGATCAACCCATGTTGGTGATCCGACCGCGCGTTTTTTTTATCCATAACCGACTTCAATTTTAACAGCACAGTATTACACGGACTATTTTTGGAAGTTTTGACACGCCAATTTTGATAGTGACATTTTCTTCCGCATAGAAGTTTGTAATAAAATCAAGGCTCTTTCTATCCTAAAGTCTATTTCGATGTATAAGGACTTATAATAAAAGTATAACTCACCTATCAGGTGAAAAAAAATCCCCTTAAATTTAAAGTGAAATTATTCAATTTCCATGAACAGACGGAGAAGAAGGTGGTACCCAAAAATTAAGGCCTATACCTAAAAAGACGAGAAAAAGAACACATCGACAAACACATGAAGAAAGATTTAAGGAGAGAATAATATATGGACCACTCATATGTTATGAATTTTATACGTGCATCATGTATATGCTGGGATATGAAAATGAAAGAGCATGAGCGATTGTTCACCATCAGGACTATGATGAGCTTGCAATGCCCGTAGCTCAAGTGTTATCTGCGATGGTGGCAAGCTGATAACTGAATTGAGGGTCGTTCATACATAAATAGTTCGCGTTCAAACTTATATACAAATTTATGAATAATAATGTAAAGTAGGGATCAGGGAATAGCTAGCTCTAGCGCTATAACTAGGATGGTCCTATATTACATAATTTACTGGGACCAAGAATGAAATGTACTTCACAATTAACCATTCGGTCACAATTATCGTATTCATATGATGGTGCAGATAAATAGATGTCACATTATTGTACTGATGATGATGATGCGTGCATGTCTATTGTCTCTATTGAGTATCAATTTATCACTTACTAACTAGGTCGCTCGCGTTACCAGTACTGATTAACTGATTGCTCTGCCTTAAGTGAGAGAAGCTCTCATCATGGTGTAATAGTTCAATTTTTCAAATTCTCATCATCAATATCACTGTTGCCTGCACGAGTCTTGTCAGGGAATTCAGGCCCTTCATTTGTTTCCATTTTCAATTCGAGATTTTTGTTGGATAACCGGGATTACTTATTATTTTTATTTTATTAAAGATATGAAATGCATAAGGACATTTTTTTAAAGGGACATGGACTTACAAATTATAGGCTTTAATTCAATCAAGATAAAATTATGTGAAAAATTAAAATATATTTTTTGTTTTTATTTTATGTAGGAATCACAATAATTATTTTGTTTATGATATTTTTTTTAAACAGCAAAACACCACAACTTAGTAGCATTTGCAATATGAATTAAATGAGTTATGGAAATTCTGTGATATGTTAAAATGAACCCCAATGCAACCTCTTGTTTGATTTATAAAAATGTACTTGACACTTACCTCGGCTGAATTAATTATGGGACCAACTAACTAAAAGGATCTACGCATTCAAATGCCAAAGTTTAGCTCTTTAGATATCCAAGTGCCTCGTTCTATATTGGATTATTGGTCCGAGCTGAAGTTTTGATAGACTTTGGGATTTTGTTAATAAAATGAATTAAAAAACTTCAATAAAATAAGTGTTTTACTCTCCTCCTTCAACACCCCTCCCGCCATGTCTCTTTTCTCCATCCCAACCCATTACTCCCCGTGTAAACATCAACCTGGATTCCTCAATCTTACTTGGCTCCCACACTCCTCTTCTCTTCCTTCTCTGCCAATATTCTTTCATACACCTACCCGGCAAGCCCACTCGTCATCATGTGACAACTAGTATACCTATATATATATCAACAAGTGAAGTCGTCCTAGCGATTCTCTTCCAAACCCGGCATTCATTATCATCATCCTTCAACCATAACAGTGGCTCTGCGTCGCGGTAACCCACAGTGATTGTGGTAGCCTAGAGTGGTGATAGCGACAATGACCAATGGGATGGGAAAATTCGAGACAAAAACAAAAGCAAATTAAAGAGAGAAGTGAGAAGGGTTTAATACATAGTTGATAAACTTGAATTGATAATTAACTCGATCGCACCAACAAGTTATTGGGTCATGATTCAATGAGTGCGTCATTGCTTAAATTGAATTTAATTAAATAATAACATAAAATATATATTAGATATGCAATAAATTTAAATTTTGAGACACTTTAACATAGCAATGTTGCTAGCCTAGTCATTGGTAGGCGTCTAACTTTACCTTTTCTCACTTCTTAGGTTTAATCTAGAGATTTGAGTCAATTTGTTAAATTAATATCAAAATTTAAAATATTAGAACTAAGTGATATCCAATTAAAAATATTATGAATAAAATTATTATTTATTCTTAAAAAATTATTTTTATTTTTGATGAAACTGAAAATTATTATAAACATACAACAACATAACAATTATATACACTTACAATAAAATGAATCCATAAATAAATGATTCATTTATGTATATTGAAAAATGATAGTGTCTTTTTTTTTCTTATGAATGTACTTAGACAATATGATATTATCAGAATGAAAGCAAGCATACTAGCAGCAAATTTTTCCTCAGCAAAAGGCAACCAGGGTAATGTGTCGCCATCAACTTTTATTATTTGAGGGGAAAAATTATGCTTAATTTGTTAATAATCCCAGTTGTTAGCTATAGCAGCGAAACAAATTTTCAACTTTATAATGAGACGAATATTCTACAAAATTTGTGAAATAAAAGTTTTTGTTGAAATGAATTTAATAATTAGAAAGTAGAAAATAAAAATTATATATATTATCATTCAATATTATATTAAATTATTATGTGAGTTGAATTTTATTGAAATTCCCACAAAATGTTCTAATTTAATTTAATTTTTATTTTTATGGTTAAATAGTTGTTTTTAACAGCACAAGTATTAACGCTATTTTGGCTATAAAAAAAAATTTTGAAGCAACTTTCTTATTAATAGAATTGCTGAAGATGGTAGGTGTCTTGATTACTTAACTAGTAATACCAAGTTGTAGTCATACAAATAGTTAAAATTCTCATTGGAGACCTCTACCTTCTTTGAAATGAGATGATGGCAAAGAAACAGAAGAAAAAGAACCTTACCAAAAATTTAAGGCCTCCAAAAAAGACGAGGCAAACCAACACACAAACACATAAAAAGATTTAAAGAGTAAATATCACCACTCATTTGTTATGAATTTGTGTTGGTGGATCATCCATAAAAAAAAAAATTCAAAATATAAAATTTTTTTATTTTAATATTTTAGGATTTTTAAAAATTTTAAAAAAACTTATGAAAATTTTACTTGAGATAATATTCAAATAAACTGGAAAAAAGTTAGGTACATTAAAAATAAAATTTAAACTTATAACTTCATTCAAATTATCAAAGTTCCTCACCACCACCTACTTCTAGTGGCTATAAATTTGAAAATTTTAAATCACATAATTTACAATTTTATAAATTTTAAATTACATTCCACAAATTATATTCATAATAAACAATAAGAAATAGGGTGTTCAAATTCAATCAAGTCAAAATTGTAATAATTTAGATTGGATTGGATATCATTTTCACACACTACGCTGCTTAAATTGATTAAATCTACTTATTGTTTGCATTCCAATTCCAAACTAAATAATATAATATAATATTGTTAAATTCATACTTTTGCTTTAATACACTTAATTCATTAAGCATTTTTTTTATTTTTATGAGTTATTCTCCTATAAATAATATGTTATAAATATTACATGAATTATTTTTTACATTTTTATTTATTTTATTGACCTAATTTACTTACATTTCTAATACTTCAAAGTTAAGTTATATTTTATAAAAAATCGATCACACGAATCAAATCTAAATAGCAACAAAATATGTTATTTTGAATAAGATGAATTTTTCAGCAAAATCAAACTAAACCGCAAGGCAAATAATTAATAAGGAATGGAAATCCTTACAAAAATTAATCATAAGTCCATAATAAATTTTAAAAAGTTAACGACTAACATTATAATGTCCTCAATCAGAAAACCTTATCAACAACCCGCTTCAACACGCTAGTTAGGTGGTTTTTTTTTTCTTCCTTTTTTCATGTTTAAAAGTTCAAAGCCAGGTTAATTCATTTTAATATCTCTATTTAGGAGTCTCAATTTGGTCGGATTGGATTAATCAAGTTTCTCATAATAGAATATGGACACCTATGGTACCATCTAAAAAAAGGGGAGAGAAAGATCGTCTTTGATATATAGTCAAGTAATGGAAATTATCACGATAATTAAGTTAACCAAATAGGTCCATTAAGTTATTTTAAAACATAAAGCGAAAATAAAAAATTATTTTAAAACAATTCTTATTAAAACGAACTACTCCTATAGACTAGATCCCGAACATGCCACGAATGAGGAGAGAAGTGAATGCTGTGTGCGAGTCCCAATAATTGTTCGTGCCTCTGTCTTTCTCGAGCCCTGTAAATGTTCCCTTGGTTGACAACCTCTTCTCTGCAACTGTATGCACAAGAGTAGCAAATTGCAACAGGGAAAAACAACTTTACACATCTTTTAATCATGAATTCGTTCAGAAGAGAAAAAAAATCTTAAAAACCAAAAAATAATTTGTATTACTCTGCATGTGTAATGGTTAGTAGCGGATACATTATAAGATTGATAATAAAAACAGAGAAAATAACTCATCGCCCAAATTGGAAATATTAAACAAAAAATAAAAGAAATAAACACGCTTATTAAAATGACTCTTACTTCTTAGAATTTAATTGGAATATACTCTTAGTGTAAAAAAAAAATTTACACAATTATTCAATTATGCAATAATATATCAATAAATATAGTTATTTTTTCACCCCATTATTTAAAAAGTTATGTAAAATTAGAAATTGAATTAGATGACAGAGCAAAACTCTTTTACATTATAAATGTATTAAAATTAAACTATATTTCTTAACTAAACTTTTTATTTTAAATTTTTAGAAATTTAATTTCAATTAAATGACAATATGAAATTATTTTATGCTATTAATCAATAGAATTTCATTAAAATGATATATTATGAAATTAATTACACAGTATATGTGATTTGCCATTTTGTTAAAAAAATTAAACGATAGTGGATAACAATAAAATCATTTTTAAATCAATACATAAGGGCACTATTAATGAATTCTTAGATATTCCTCTGGTTTATGCGTGTTCCCACAATTTCTCCAATCACGCCATCTATTTCGACAAAATGTGTTAATTTCGAAAGTTCTTTTTAGAGATACAATGTTTTAGGAATTTGTAATCATTAACGCTTTCTTTAGGGGAAAAAAGGGTACTCATGTAACTTTGAGTTAGAGTAGTAACTTTGTTTATTTGTTCGAGATATCCATCATGACAGCAATAATTAATTACTTCAAAACAGGAGTTTCATTGAGAGGGTAAATATTTAGTCATAAAACTCTCTTTATACACACTATCAAAGTTCAAACCCTGATTAAATGCCAAAATAATTAAGCTAGCTATCAATTGTATTAGCCATTGTGATTAGTTAGAGTAGTACTTCCTCCATTATATCTCAACACTGTCCACTTTTTTAAATTTTTGTTTCATTTCATTTATCTATTTATCAAATTAAGAAAATATTAATTTTTATTTATTAGTTATGTCCTTATTATAATTAAGTATACCTTATCTATTTTTATTTTTTAAGAGCATAATCATATTAAATAGGGGTAATCTTATCAATTAACATACTTTTACATTATAATTAATATTTATTTATTATTTTCTTAATATATATTTTTTTAGTTTTGAACACTTAAAATGCTACGGATGAAGTAATTAAGTCGAATATTTTTCAAAACGAAGTTCAAGGTTCAAAGTGCTAACTTTTATTTGTAGGTCTTTTTAAATACATTTTCACTTTTAAAATATCTATCAATTTTAGACAAACACAAGTATTAAGAAAGATAATAAATATATTAAAAATAGAGTAAAATATAGTAAATAATTAATATATCCCTATTAAATTAAATACTTTTAAACAATAAATAATTAGTGAGTAAAATTACTTACAAATACTATTGAAAAATAAATAAATATTACACTAAAATGTAAAGTTGTTTAAAAGTGGCTAGATATTTTAAAATGAAAAATTATCTAAAAGGAAAAGAATAGTAAATAGTAATTTAGTTAAACACTTTTTTCAACGTAATGATTAAATGCATGTGTCATTTTTTTTTTTGTCATGTATATAAATTATATTATCATTTAATCATATATATTATCATTTCAATAAATATAACATGCTTTAAAAATTCATATAGAAATAAAATACTTTATTAAATAACGGTGTAAATTTTTTATATGTAAATATATGTGAAAATTAAATGATTGGTGGTGTATATAGAGAAAATCTTATTGTAAGAGATAAAATATATACTTCAAATATTCAAAATGACAATAATATATAGATATTAAAGAGTGTGTTTTTTTATATTTATTATTATTAATTAGAATAATAATATATTAATACTTTAAATTTTAGAGAGCGAAAATCACTTCTACAAAGCATCCAATGAGATGCTCTAAATAACATCTTGACTTTTAAAACTCCAATTTTTTTGTTTAATAAACCGAAAAATTAGCTCATCTTGTTCTTAAGCCAGAACACCCCTTTACCAAATCCACCCTAAATATATTGCCATGAGCATTAAAATTAATCTATTAAAATAATTAATAAATCCATAAATACATAGATCACGGTTCACATTGTGTTGTGGTAATAGACGTTTTCCGGGTCCCTTGAGATGCATGCCACCAATCCCAAAGTTAACTAACTCTCATCTGGGGTCACCAAGCCATTTGCAGCAAGTAACACAACAGGAAGAGTACTCATGCATTTCCCTTGTTTGTATTACGGGAAATGCATTCTGTACGCATGAGAGTGACGCACTTCTCTTCGACACACACTTGAGATGTGTTGAAAAACAAACAAAATTAAAAATTAAAAAAAAAATAAATACTTCAACGGTAGATGGCTAATGCGTCGCAGGTTGGGTTTGTAACCTGTGCGTACAAATATCATCACCCTTGTATTACAATGAAATTCCATTTTTGGCAAGCTGATCCTTCTCATGATCCAAACTGAGGCAGCAGGGCATGTTGCCGTAATATTTTCTCCTCACTCACACTTTGGGTAAGCCAAGTGAATTATTATTCTGGTTCCCCTTGCGCGGTTAGTGAGTTCCCCCATCCCACTCACTCAAGATTGTAATTTTCCACAAAACAATGGGAGAGAGAAAGAGAGTAATGGCAATGGGTAAGCGTGGTAAAGAGACGAAAGATGTCACTATCAAGGCCATAAATGAAGGGGGGCTTGCTTTTGATGGGAACAGCCGAACAAGCACGTGATATGTGCACAAGTCAAAAATATGCCCAAAAGATTTGGTTGCTCCCCCTGCTTGCTTGCTTCCTGCCTTGTCTTTCTTACATTCTCAACACCTTCTCTTCCTCATCACTTTAATTTCTCCACCCAAAGGCCAAGGTCACTTGTTGCATATCCTTCATTTCATATTAATAGGTTTTTTTTTAAAATTATATAATTTTAATATATTAAAAAATAAATATATCTGTCTATAATCTTAACCAAATATGTTCACTTTAATATATCAAAATTATATAATTGTGATAGAGCAACTATTAATATAAAATAGATGGAGTATATTACAACACAACACGAGAAATGAGATTTGTTCTCACATTGTGGACTCATTCGGGACAAATTGACAAACAAATGATTAGATAGAAAAAATATATATTATGGACCCATCATTTTTGCATCTATCTATCTCCTAATGAGTCCCAAATGAATTGAGTAAATATATCATATAAAATCCTGAAAAATATATTTTCTATGAAAAATAGGAAAAGAAAGAAAATCTCACACATTCCCTTCGAATTCGAATAAGTTTCAGAACAGTGTGACCTTTTTTCCTGAGTGCCTGAGAGACTGGGCGAGTCGTGAATAATCCCAACTGGCCCAAGTAATCCCAAAGCACCGGTGATGAGTAACTAGATCACATGCACTCTGGTTCAGGGTCCCACCACTCCTCGTCTTATCTTGCAATGCCAAATTAAAGGTGTAGATAGGACAATCTCAAATTAAATACTATGTTGTTTCTATTGAACGGCGTTAGCAGAGTTGCTTAATTATTATTCTCCCTATTTCATATTAATAATCATTCTAAAAAAATTATATAATTTTAATATATTAAATAATTAAAATATTTAATTATAAATTGTAGCATGATATATTAATTTTTCAATATATTAAAATTACAGAATTTTTCAAGTGTAGCTATAATATGAGATGAAGATAGTATACTTGTGAAATTTTAACACGAAAATCTATTTTCATTAATTAATCCCCATGTACGTTGAACACTTAAACCGTTCATCCTATTTAAAACACTCGATTGCCATGTACCAATCATTTAGTTTAGTTTTTTTTTTATTAATTACAAATATTGATTTTTTGTTCAAGCACTGCTTATAAGTTTAGTATCCGTTTCATTTAGAGATTATAATATAATTATTTTTAAAATAATCAAAGTTGAAAGAGTTAATTTTAAAAAATTGATTTATATTTATGAATGTTAAGAAAAGTGAGTTATAAAAATTAATTAATATGAAAAGAAAAGGTAAAAGTTGATATTTTTTATTTTTACTATAATAAAATTTTATCAAAGTGAGCTGTTTCTCCTAGAACTGAAAAACTACAACAAACTTCACTTTCTTTTTTTACTCACTTTTCATGACCGACGGGAGAAAATTTTCTATCCAAACATACCTCATTAGTTGGTTCAAATGGGGAGCAAACCCCTAGAAAATTTTAAATCCAATAAAATTATTTCATTGTATAATTTTTTAAGTAGTGGATATGATAATTAATTATTTTAACTAATATGATAATATATAATTAGATGATTGTATATTTTTTTATATTGTCAGTATATTAAAATTAAATTAAGTTAATTCTCAAATATTTTTTATGTTAAAATAGTACAACACCTACAGTAAAGTAAAACAAATTGAACATATGTATGACCAAAATTTTTTATATAGCTAGGATCAATTCAGTGTTGCTAATTTTTCAAATATCAAATTATTGTTTTTTAAATTTTTTTGACTGTATTGATTTCCCAAAGAATAATATTATTTGTATAGTTTTTTGAAAAATTATTAAAGGAAATTTTTTTAAGAGATTAATTTTAATACATTGATCATATAAAAGAATTTTAATCATCAACTAATCATATGCTTAAAATTGTAGGACTTTTAAAGTAGTTAGTGATTAATTAAGTCAAACACTTTTCTTTGATATGATAATAGTCTATATGATTGAATATTTAAGTAATTTTTATACTAATAATATATATAAAATATTTTTTATTTAAATATTGATTAAGAGAAGAGTCAGAGCCCGCTTGAATTTCATTAATATTTGAAGATACTTTATTCATCCTTGAATAATTATCCATTTTAAAAAAATTTCTTACTTAAAAATAATTATCTATTTTAAAAATTTAAATAATATTAATTATTTCTTTTTAATGATGCCCATATTATATACTATTTGAGGAAGAGAAATATATAGTGGAGGAAAGGAGAGTAAGTTGGATTATTAAAAATAATTTTGATATTTTTCTAATTATTTTTTTAATTTTAATAAGTATTTAAAATTGAACAATTATTCAAAGATTGATAGAGTACCTTAAAGAGACACTTTAATTAATGAGGTCTCATAATGTGATACAGATAACATTTACATTTCTTAAATTTTTATGTACTCTTAAGAAGAAATATATATACAATCTTACGTATGCATTTGAAATCACTCCTCATTGTCTATTTTTACCCCCAATTTATTTACTTTTCCAAAAATATCCTCTTTCATCATATTAAAATATTGTTACTTCTAATCTTATTTAAACTCAATATTATTAGATTATTTTGCTGAGAGCTAATATTAATGGAACCTCTTAGTTCCGTAGCTAGCCGCTCTTGTTTTGTTCTTTAGTTACGTTCCTTGGTTTTCTTTCTTTTTCTTTTGAGTTATAAAAAAAACTTAATATTATTAATATTTTTCTTATAAAAATAAAAAAATATAATATTTTCACAAATTAATTCTCCTTGATCTTAAAAATACTTTATAGATTGAGTTAGGCTTTTTATTTCACGTAGCTATTCTTTAAAAGTAATAGTACTTTATATTTTTTTAATATTCTATATATAATATATGAGATTAAAATAATTCAACCGAATTTATGATAACATAACATATTTCGAATTAAAAGTAGTTATTGGTTAAAAATTTACTTAATATTCGTTGTCAATGTAAAATAAAATTGTACTATCATCCACCTATATTTTGTCATCATTTTATGTATATACTTAATATCTTATATATTGTCAAAACACTTTAAATGATGTGATAATATATCAACAATTATTTGCATAAATTTTTAACTGTAATAATGCATTTTAAATAATTAAAAATGACTTAATATATTACATTTCCTTAATTTTTAAGAATGCAATTAAAAATTAAGGGATTTATACAACACAGACTAGTATAATTTGTTTATTCAATATTCCATTAAATTATATTTATTGGATATAATATTGGGTACATATATTGTGTATTACAATTTAATTTTCTGACTTTATTATTTTCATTATTTTCACCTAACACATTCACTATGCAATTATTATCTTATAAAAATATTAAAAGTTAATTTAATATTGATATCTAAATATATATTAAACACGTAATTTATATATACCTATAATATTTATTGGTAAGATAATAATGTAATCAGTATTAAATATTTTACAATTAAATTAATTATCAATAGTCTAAAAATAAATTTATGCAAAATTTTGAAGGAAATTTTTTAAAAAATAAATAAATTTTAAAATATTGTTTTTAAATTATTAATAATAATAAGTTTGAATAGTATATTGAAATAACAATAAATTATTAGTTCAATTATCAAATAGAAAGAAGGGTATTTTAGGGCATTTAAACAAAAGTTAGTGTAAATAGAAGTGACATTAGACAATAAGGAGTGACAATAGCCAATCCAGAAAATAATGCTTTCTTCCTCTTTGAATAATTGTTCAATTATAAATGCTCATTGGAATTAAGAAAATAATTGGTAAAATATTAATGTTAGTAAAAATTAGGAATAATTTATTAAATTGTCTTAATTTCTTTTTAATACTTCAACTTCTTCTTTCCTTTTTCACTAATAAGTCAATAATATTTAATAGGGATATTATTGGTAAAAACTAATTAATATTACCAAAATTTTTGAAATAGACAATTATTCAAGAATGGAGAAAATATTCATATAGTTTAAGTTAAGTGGTCAAATTAAGTCACCCCCTCCCCCAAAAATGAATAATATTATTCAAACACTCAAAAAGTAAATATCTATTATGACATCCACTTAATAACTATTTAATATGATGGTGGATCGCACACATTTCATCTATCATATCACATCTATAATTATCAACTAGATGTCTCAATAGATACACTCACTTTTTGGGTGGTTGAATAACTTTTTTACCAAAAATATTGGAACATCTCCGCCAATGGGTTGAACAAAAAACTACAGTAGTGGACTTGACACTATATATCTAATAAGTGATCATAACATTAAGATGATGAGTTTGTAAGTCTTCACACCAGTATGGCTTCCCCTTTATCCTGTCATATTCAATAAAAGCCTTTGTTGCTCACTTAAAATTGAAATATTCTCATCCTCAAGTGAGAGTTTCATCATTCGCTCAATTTTTTTTTCAACCAAAACCGTTTTGAGTATATTCACGAAAAATAAAATCTCTCTTAACTAATGCTCCAACAAGGGTTACGCGATCAAACATGACGCCAACCAATTATCACTCTCAAGTACTCGGCCCAGCCAAATGCACTTGCTAGAGTGGCAAAATAAGCCTAAAATTTTAAGCGATGCCTATTAATGAGGTAAATGAAAAATTATGATAGTGAATCCGATGCTCCATATATTTGACTTAAATTATTAATTTTTCAACTAAATATCCAAATTGGTTCTTAACAAATTTTTTTATAGACAAATTGATCCTAATAATTCAAACACCAAATTGATCCCTCAAATTGTTAAAATAGGATATTATAGGTCTCTTATCCCTTCAATGCTCGATTAGAGGCAAAGATGACAAAAGAACTCAATTTGGAGAAAGTGAAGCTCATCTTAGAGGAAATATAGGTTGAGAGGACAAGGAAGAGCTCGGAGACTAAAGGAGAGCTTACAGGTGGTTGAGATTGATGGGTATGTGGCAGAACCACCATCCAGCTCATCATCCTTAGCCAAGCTCATCCTCTAGCTCTATTTCCTCAAACAGCTCCACTTTCTCAGGATTATTTCATCAGCCTTTAAGGGAGGCTTGACAAGAGGACCTATAATGTCATATTTTCACAATTGTGAAACCAATTTGAATGTTTACAATTGTTAAAAATCAATTTGTCTATCAAAGAAATAGTTAGAAATTTGAGTGTTTACTCTTAATTTTTCACACTTAATTATATAATTTTCAATTCATTAATTCCTAACCAATGCAAAACTTTATCATCCTTAAAATTTTAGTTGTTTATTCGCAACAGTTAGATCCAGCGTGTGAATATTTACAAATGTCGAAAATATTAAAATGGGATACGAAATTGCATCCAACCTGCTAGCAAAAATTAAAATAATTGCATTCATCCTTCTTCTTTTCCCCTATTCTTACGTTGATTGCATATATGTGTGTGTCACCGTTCATTAGCTAGGTATTTGCGGCTCACTTGCTGGTCCACAATCGCGTGCATAAATGGTGTCCTTAATTGGGATTCAGTATAACAAGCACTGCATTTTCGCTTTAAAAAATACTGTAACAGTCAATTGATATTAATGCTGGCATAATAAGTTAATCAGTTTTCAAAATTGGGATCACATTAAAAAGACTTTTGGGCTAGTTCATTTCATACCTATACATGCTGCCAATGCATGAATTGAAAAACCACATTACACTACTAGAAACTTGCGGAACAAAGATGAATTTTACAGGAGGATTTTTTCCATCTCTTATATAGATTGATTAACAAATGGGTAAGCAAAAATGTGGAAATTTTTTTTTGGGCAAAATCTATAAATTCGTCTTTAATTGTTGGCACAAACTTATGTCACATGGTGTGTAACTATTACAGATGGATAATGAAATAATTCTTTTTTTGTTTATTTACAAAATATATCGATGGATTTTTATTTAAATCATTGATTTAAAATAAATCCAATATATTACAAATCGAAAAATCCGTCTGTAATTTGAAATTTAAGGGGTGTATTTAACGTGTGAATTATAGATGGATTTTTTAGTCGTAAATTTGTTTGTAATTTGAAATTAAAAACTACAAATGAAAAAATCCATATGTGATGTCAAAAATTAAAAAGACACGTATTTAATATACGCATTACAGAAAAAATCAGTCTGTAATGCCTTTAATAAAACAATGCGTTTCATTGAAGACTTTACATTTGTCTATAACGTTAGAATTGAGGTTACAAATGCGATACCTCCTCCTTCCCCATTTCTTGTTTTCACTTATTTCCCTTCTCTCTCTGTGTTAGAAACCAACAACCGCCGCTCTACTTTGAGCCACCATCCACCAAAGCCTCTATTTTACAAATGGTTTGCGTCATTGTGTTTGTGGTAATGTTTTCTAACTTTTAATCAGTTTAGTTTTTTCATTTTCTGCCTTTTTTGTTGTTGTGAGTTTCATTGAATTATCAATTTTTAATGTATAGAAACATTGGTGCTTTGTTTCCCTTGGAAGTGGCGTGACAGATGACACGGTGGTGCAGTGAAGCACACGGTTACGATGGCACACGATGGATGTGGCTTAGTTTGGAAAGATTTGGGCTTGTTTGAGGTGACGTCGAGAAGGGGATTGTTGGAAACAATGGATGGTGCGTGACGGCAGCGATGGCGGTAGAGGTAATTTTTTTAAAATTTTTTCTTTTATTACAGACATATTTCAGTCTATAATGTTATTTCCATCTGGAATGGGCTAATTTAACAAGTTTTTTTTTCAGTCAATTATAGACGGAATTTTCTGTTGCAATAAATAGACGAATCCATCTATAAGCCTGTCTAATATTTATAGGCACAAAAATAACAAAAGATATATTTTTATCTGTAAATTCATCTATAATTAAAAAATTTGCCTGTAAAACTTATAAAATCCATCTATAATTTTGTCTGTGTTCTCTAAAAATCTTGTAGTGTTATAATTGGACATTCACAATGACGAATCAATTAACCAAATTAAAGTTTGACAAAAGTTATATTGAATTTTACTCATCAGCACAAATTCAACGGTTATAATTCGTTTATCTCATATCTTATATAAAATTAGTTCTCTCTTAAAAAAATCATTCACATGTTGACTAGTCAAGATGGTATGTCATGCAGGAATTTTCCCGGACGGTACGGTTCCTAAATATAAGAAGTTATATTTAGGACCAAGGCTTCCCATCATCAGTAGGTTTTAAAATATGTGAAAGTGGCCTTCTGCTCATTTATCTTCTCTGCCTAGGCAAGGTTCAAATTAAATGCCTAGCAACAGGCACCATTTAATTTGTGACTTTCATTGGTGGACATCAGAGGACATTCAAAACAATTAACACAAACAAGTAACTGATTACGCAAACTAAGGAAGACACATTTCTTAAAACCGTATACCTAATGCGCTTCACATCTTGCAAGTAGTTCAAGTAACTTTCACAATCGTTCCCTCAATTATTCAGTGCCTTCTCTGCCAAGCAAACCCAAAATTCGGCGATAACATTAATGGTAGGTTTGAAAACTGCAGTAATTAGTACAATACATGCATGCCTTGTAGTGTTAAGAAGCAATTATTTATGTGGGGGCTTAGAAATGCCCACACTAGTAATCAAGCGTAAAGGTATTTTAGTCGGTATCATTGACTTTCAAAAGTTTGTGCCTAATTAGTTAACTAAACTGCAACTTAATTTTTGGACCAATTATGGTTTTGCGGACTAGAAGATTTGATCTTTTAGCTCTTCTTTTGGCAGACTACTTTATGAAGACCAGCTCATTACTAGACTGATCATGTGGGGAGCAAAGAAAGTCGATGCCAATGTCACTTCAAGAACCAGATTTTTAGTCAAAAGAATAAGAACCCTTTGATTTCCATGATACTGCTTACTTTGGAACACTGTTGCGCGATCTCCAAGGGCTGACATATTTTTGTTAACACATGCGTGATAATGTTTATTGTAGCTAGGAGAATACTGATTTGGGTTCACTCCATTTGAATCATGTCTTAGGCCACTTTTAGATATATTTTTTAAAAAAATAGAAATAATTATCCAGCTATGACAAACTTATACCATGCATCCTGCCCTGAAAACCCTAGACTCCAGGAAACCATATGCACAATCTATATACAAATAGGCAATTGCCTATAAGATGCATATTGAAATATTAATATATGCTCTATAGTCTTGTCAAACACTCAAGCTATTTTTCCCATTTTCGTTCACTCCCTAAGTTAATTGTTCTCCCAGTCCGAAACATATAGGTCAGGTATGAAGTACAATAATGCACAGACCAATTAATTGTGGAGAAGTTCTGGTTCCCAGACTAAGAAAAAGTTGAATTGGCAAGATTGAATGGTGGGAGGGTGTCATGAACTAGCTCCCTTTGTATGGGTTTGGTTGTGCATTGATATAATTGATTCTAGGTAAAATTGATTTTGTTATAATCGATTACATTAGAATTGATTGTAAAGTGAAGTAATTTGTATTTTATAATTATTCTAAAAGTGATTCTGATAGAAAATAAAAATTTTTTATTTCTCCCAAAATTAATTCTATAAGCAAAAATTAATTTTAATTTAGGGTGTTAAAATTGATTTTAGGGTGCCCAAACGCTCCCCCAAACACACTGAATGTAATTTCCTAAAGTCCATCGGACTTATAATGAGTCGAATGTTTATTCAAGATAACTTTCTTTTCGCACTTATCTTTAATTAAATATAGAAAATAATTTTCTTTTTGGGTCGACGAAATAGAGAAAAGAAGTTGGAATAAACAAGCTAGTGTCAAATATCTCCTGGCCCAATGTTTGTTAAGATTAGAGCTACAATCAGACCAAACCCAAAAAGTAGCCGGTTCCCAAAAAGAACATGACTTAAGGACTTTGTGTCCCATTCTTTCTATGTTTCCAGTTCTATTGCTCTGCCCCACGACCTGCATATTTGTGAAACCCAGGTAAGCTGTGCAGTATACACATCTAAATTTTCTACATATATTTTAAGAAGAAAACACTAACTAATGAAGGTGTACGTACACATACATCACATAAGCAGGCATACATACTCCAATAGTAATACGTCCATCCTATGCACAAAAGGGGGAGAATCTTCTTAGATCATCGAAATTGATTGTTATGGTTCCAAAAGCGTATAGTATCATTTTCGTTATCAAATGTCTAAATGATTATATCTTCAACTTTGTGTAGGGTCTTTATTATCTAAAATCAGCAACGTGTCACCATTCTAGCTTATCCCAAGAAAAAAATTTGACCCCTCCAATCATAAAAGTTTGGCTATGTTCCTCGCTTGAGATTGGATTTAATGGGTTAATTAACAAATGAGAAGCATAAATGATAAAGAAAATTCAAGCGTTTTGTGGACGCGGTTCATGTGTCTTGATTATTTTATGTGACCCTGTGGGATTTACATCAATTGGAAGTTGATTTGATTGGACAAGCAGCTCATTAGTACCATCCATATATACTATGGTCAAGTGCATGGAGAAAGTGAGGCACCGCCCAAAATAGTAACATGGCAACATCAATCTTTTGCATGCACACCCTTTTGATTATTTTATAAGATGTGCTCACTCGTCATAATGCCAATATGAAAGTTCTTTATCTCTTTGGCTTTAACTTTTTGATAAGATAAATATCCCTTTATTTACAGCGTGCTCCAAACTTGTCCTTGAACTTACTTGACTAGCATACAGTTGTACAAAGCAAAGTATTTGGAAGGCTTTTGATTAAGGACGAACGAATGCTCAAATGTAGAACGAATTTAAGCTATAAATATATGAAAAATTATTAGATGCTCTTATAGTAAAATAAAATATTTATTTCACTTTATTTATTAATTGTCATATTAATTATTACATTAAAAATATAAGAAAAATAAGAAATAAAAATGACCTATAAAATTAATATGTCAATTAATAAATATAAGAGTAAATATTTATTTTTAGTTGATGAGACTAGGATCAATGCGTGGAGATACCAATATTAGAATAAAAAAAAAAGGAGTAGAACGGATAACCTAGCTAGCTAGCTAGCTAATAATGAGTTAATACATCTATGAGGATACTCAACAAATTGGTGTAACTAGCTTTCCAATTATTATTTTACCTCAATTAACTTGCATCTTTTAATCTTTGACCTATAGTCAAGGGATTCCGGGATTAAAGCAAGTTGCTATCAGTGGATGAGCCGTCTAGCTGCTTTGCACTAAGTAAAAACATTATTCACAGTAAACCTCTCAGTGATAAGTGACCCCAACACCAGTCGTACATTGGTCTCGTTGATTAACATTAAGTCACTATCGCTTGCTATTATTAAATGTTTAAGATAAAGGAAGAAAAGAAATTAAAGAGGGAAGAATCTGCAGAACTTTTTAATTGGATGCTAAGGTTTAAGGTGGAAACCAGTTCAACATGACTACCTAGCATATATTGCTGTTTCAATTCAAAACAGCACAGTGAACTTAGTTCCCTCTCTATTTGACGTGGGCCATAAAATAGAGCCTTTCTTTGATTAATCGTAGGATATGACCCTTGAAATGAATACTGGCTTCTCCTCAACCAGGTCGCAGAATCATGGAAAGTGGAAAGTTTAATTAACTCTTCGAATTAAAAAGTGAAAAAAAGAAGACTTAAGTATTAGATGTGAGATTTACACAATATGCTTTCACAAAAATTTCCGAGATTACTAAGCGGCTGCATACATGCATAACCTCATTTACTTGATGCAGCTGCGCAGCCAAATCAAACTCACTCACATATAGTTTAATTTGCATAGAGATAAATTGTGTGGCCAGCGTTACTCTCTAAAAAACCATTGCATTTTAAACTACATCTTTCTAAAGTTGAAATCAGTATCATCAGTATTTAGTTGGCTTCTGAAAAGTGTTGTTATAGCATATATTGAAATCATATAATGTCAATATTTGTATTAACTTATTTTGAGTTCAAAATAATTTATAATTATATTTTTAATTTTTCTTCAAATATGTCAATAAATAAGATTTAATTTTGATAAGATAATCTAAAATAATTTTATATCAAATCAATAAATATATAGATGATAATAATTGATGCTTACTTTCATTATTTGAATAATCATATAGATAAATAAAAATTTGATTAGATGATAATACTCATATAGAACTATTTTATATTATTAGTAAATGAAGATTAAACTCCTATAATTAAATGTAACAGGACACTTTGTGTCGTTAAGGTGTATTAATAATGTTAAGTATGGTCAACAAAAGTTAAACACAGGGTTAATTAAGAAGATAGATACTAGTAGCTAGCATTATATATTTAATCGCCTTGAAAATCATAAGAAGATTGATTTCATCACGTGGCTACAGGATCGGTGCTTGTACATGTGCATTCTTTTCACTTTTTGATTTAGATAATTAATTAATTTGTAGGGGTGAATGAATGAAAAGACGGGCAACCCACCACTGAGATAATACTGTGCCTTTGGAAAGGGAAAGGTGGGAATAGGAACGAAGGAAGGAATGGCCAGCATTGATTATTCAGTTGGAACCCAAAAAGCTCGATTAAGACAGGTAGTGCACTTGGTTTGTTTAGTTGGCATCGATATAGTTAGTCCATCGTCTTCATTTCTGGAACAAATTACGCACACCTTTTGTCCCTTTTTGTGCATATACTTGTGTCGTGACTCCTCCTCACCCTCCATTTTCAAAGATTCACTTTGTCCTTCGCTTCAAACTCTTCCTTTCCTTTCCTTGCTTGCTGCAGCTTATTGCTTACATGTTATCAGGTCCTTGTTTATCGCGAGGCGTCCCAGCCACATTCTGCGTTTTTGGAATTTTCGTTCACACACGTCCTGTCATCATATTAAGACTTTATTTTCTATATAACAATTTTACCTTATCAACTTTAGTTTTTGTTAAAAAAGGAAAATTTACCTTATCAACTACTCCATTTCTTTCGTAAATATGTGTTCAATTTTAGATAATTTCATGTTTTAAATATTTATTAATTTTATATTTTAAAAAAGTATTAATTTTTTTCTTTCAATATCACCTTAATTAATTTCATATTTTCAATGCTTTCCATTTAATATTATCCGTAAATATTATACTGTATTAATTAATATGTAGAGATATATTAATCAATTCACTATATTTTACTCTATTATTAATATTATTTATTATTTTTTAATATCTGTATTTATCATAAATTAATAAATATTTTAAAAAGATGGAATAATAAATTTTTTAAAAAACTTGTCAATTCATAATAAATAACTATTCACCATAACTATCATCCACCAAAAGTTGATAATTTTTAGATTCTAATTGATTGATTGTATAAAATTAATTTACACAGTGGGTTCATAATAATAATAATAGTAACAATAATAATAATATGCCTCCTTGGGACCCATCAATTTTTTTTTTTTCATTTTTTGTGGTCAGGGCACATGTAAGGCATCTCCTGAACCACAGAAAGTAACAGTCATCTTCGCCAGCATTAATGTAAGAGAATAATGGTGTGTTTTTCTCATGTGCACATGTTGCTCCGTCGTCTTTCGTGCAAGCCATTCCCTAAAGGATATTTGGGGCTGAGAGTCACTTCGTATCAAATCATAACCAGGCATTAATTTGTAAGCAACCGCCTCATATAGAACCCAAAACAGGGCCCATAACTCCGGCTTTAGTCCATATCCATACTTGGGTTGAAATGGATTGAAAGCCTACAGAGTTGTTGTTTGGGTTCGGCTGTAGTACACTATCTTCAATGTCAGTTTGGTAATCATGCTGACCAAAAACGATTAAAATGGTGATCTCATCGATAGAACCTCTTGAGCCTCTGACCCAAAAACAAATATGTATCTTGAGGCTTCGACCCAAAATAAGAAATTCTTGAGCCCGGATCTCTAGATTGCGTGGAAACACAAGCATCACAATTGACAAAAAAAACAACTAAGATTTTGGAAGCCAAAAAATGGCCAGGCCGTGGTTGAGGCAATAGCATAGTAGTTGAAAGAGGGGCCAGGACCAAAAATAATAATAAAAAAAGAGGGGTGATATTTAAACATCTAGCAGCTTGTTTGGATGCCCAAAATTTTCCAGTTAGGCTGGAAAAAAAGTGGATTGGAAAAAAGTGAAATGATTTGGATTGGATTTTTCTTTTGGAAGAAGTGTTTCATTTTGAAAAAAATTAATTTTAGTAAAAGATAAAATTTTTGGTTTTTATTTTTCCTTCTCACATCAATTCTTCTAAACTCATTTTTTAATATATTTTTTAAATATAAATCAATTCTTTTAATATTAGTTATTTCAACAATAATTCTATTAAAATCTAAATCATACAAACCCTAGATGTCTAACCACGTAAGACACATGAAGGACAAAAAATTGTAAAACAAAACAAAAAAGATAAAAAAAAAATGAAAAAAGTGATTGAGAGAGAAAAGCTAAGAAGGGTTTTGGGGTGTCCAAGATTCAATATTTCTTTTAAGTCCTTGTCAAGCATCCAATGGTTCAATCATTTATAAGCCTTTTGGTAGGGAGCCATTATCAAAACTAAATTTAAAAGGAAAAAATAAAATTCCAAATTGAGCTACACTAGAACATTAACATAGTGGTATACAACCTGTCATCTCAGGTATCAGAGGTTCATCTCATATGTCTTCTTCCTAATATGTTCTATACGTATCATTGTCTTATATTCATTTTATTCTAGAATATTTCTAAACACAATGCAATTTTCTATTTTTGTGATCTAATAAAGTTGGTCACTTGTTTTTGACCATCACTTGAAATTATTTTAATGAAATATCTATCTTTTATGATTAACATTTAACACAGAACAAAATCAACTTGTAGGACAGGACAGGGGATGGCTTCTGCTTCAATTTCCTCAAATCTTGGATTACAAAATGGCTTAGCTTAACACGAGTGTAGGTTTACTACTTTGCGAAAATCTAACCAATGACATTTTGAAAAGAATGAATCCACGAAAAGTGGAAGGGAATGATGAGAAACAGAGATGGATTACATTCTATCGTTTTCTTTTGCTTAAATAATGTAGCCATGAATTGAACCAACAAAACAAACTGAAGAAAAGAAAGTAGCCAGCTTTCTCACTGGTTTTCATTTTCTAATTAAGTTGGCGTAGACAAGGGTTCTCATCTCTAGCCAATGAATGACCATGTCTAATTTACCTCATGATTAAACCTTTACCGATTCCTTCTTTTTCAATTTACAAGAAAATCTTTAGTCCTCCAAATACAATACCACCAACGATATTAGACCCATTGACTGAGCATTGCAGCTAGTCAACAAGTTTGAAACCAAAGAGTGTCATGGTGAGATGAGAGCTAAGGAGATGTTGAAACTGTGGCTATGGATGCTGAACGATATGATGTCGGCCAACCCACATTGGTGGAGTCAAATAATATATATACATAAACAGAAAATCGCTAGTTTGGATTTGGACAAATAGTTTCTTCTGATGAGAAGTGATTGGTATTTTGTCGCAATGCATTTTCAGTTAGCAAGAATGATGTTACCTATTAGTAATTGGTATGAAATTAATATGATTCTGTAAGATTTACTTACTAGTAATTTTGTCAAAGAAATTTCTTTTTTTAGGAAAGTTAATCCTTCATAGTTAAAATTTAAAAAACAACACTCCTAAAACTAAGGCTAGAGTATGGTTAAAATGAAGCAAACTGATGACACCTCATAATATATCGTTGTAAGAAGACCAAAGCCTCACCTCACCTCATTTCTTCTGTGTGTTATCGAGTCCCCAAACATAGCAACCAAGTTTGTCTCAACAAACTCCCTACTCCTACTCTTTTGGATCATCAATGCATTCCAACTTCCAACGTAGAACATTCCCACTCTTCTCTTCCCATCTTCACTTGCGCATCTTCCTCCACAAACATCACCATTCACCAGAACCCCTCCCTCTCTCTTTCTCTATGCAGTCTCATTTTCATATCCCTAAACAAATTTAGGCCCATGTTAACTTGCTTCTGAATAAAAGGCACACTACACTCTCATCATATCATGGCACTGTTAAAGTCACGAAACAACAGGAGACCGTCTTCCCCATCGTACGTATCAACCTTGACAACAATAGTCTTCGTTGCACTATGTATCTTTGGTGTCTATATGCTGAGTTCTAACTCCGGAGTGTCACCTCAAACACAGAACAATGAGGGGACTTCCACCCGCACCGCCATCGACACCTCCAAAACCAAACCACCAACACTGATGATTTATCATCATCATCTTCTTCATCCTCCGAAGACACCACCACAAAAACCACCGACCAGGATAATCAAAGGGACAGTACTACTCGATCAACCCCCGTCTTTGGAGACAACCCTGGCCATCTCCCCGAGGATGCCATTAAGTCCGATGAGAAGAAAGCCATTGCTAACAGCAACAACGTTGACCAAAACAAACAACAAAGCGTCGTCACCGCTGATTCTCAGATATCAGAGGAAAGCTCGTTAACTCAAAAGGAACAAGTTGCATCCGCAGTGAACGATGCAGGTACGGATAATACCGATGAGAAGGTTCAACAAGGTGGTGGTAGTAGTAGTACTATTGAAGCATCATCTGAAGGAAACAAAAAGGATGAAGAAGATAACAGCAACAAGGGTCAAGATGCATCATCAGAAAGCGCGGGGCAGCAACAAGATGTGGTTGTTTCGAGTTTCGAAACTCAAGGATCCAAAAAGGATGAAGACGAAGCGAATAAGGAACAGTTGAAAGAAGACAAAGGCGAGGTTGTGAAGAAAGATAAGATGAATTAGAGCAACAAGAACAGACAGAGAAACAATTAGGTGAAAGCACCGATTCAAACGCAGCACTAAAAGGCGAAAGCACTTGGCGAAAAACGAAGGTGAAGGAACGCAGAAGGCGAAATCGGGTGAGAAGAGAAGCAGCCAAAGAAGCCATGGTCGACGCAGGCAGATGAATCGAAGAAGGAGAACAAGAGGCAGAAGGGTGAATCAAGCGGCGCGGAGGCATCGGAAGATGTCACGTGGTACCCCTGCAATGTGACGGCGGGTGCTGATTATATACCGTGTTTGGACAACGAAAAGGCCATAAAAAAGTTACGTAGCACGAAGCACTTTGAGCACAGGGAGAGGCATTGTCCTGAGGATGCACCCTCTTGCCTTGTGCCACTTCCTGAAGGTTATAAAAAAGTATTGAATGGCCTAAGAGCAGGGATAAGGTGATTTTGATTCACATGAACGCCGTCTAATATGCATTTAATTATTCGGGGGCGTTTAATATAATTAATGTCTACAGAATTAAAATTATATATTTTTGTGTTTTCCTTCAACAGATATGGTACCGCAATGTGCCACACACATTATTGGCGGAGGTGAAGGGACACCAGAACTGGGTGAAGGTGACTGGTGAGTTCTTGACATTCCCTGGAGGTGGCACCCAGTTCATTCATGGAGCTCTCCATTACATTGATTTTCTTCAAGAGGTAATTACAAGTTTAATTTCTTAACCAATAAACTACTTGCCAGTTCTTATTAGTAGTTAGTAATTATCAAGTCACCAGTTATTTAGAATTTAGAATAATACACATTTATGAATTTTTCTTTTTATAAAAGCTAGGATGGTCATGAATGAAATAATAAGCTTATTAAGAATCCTATTTTAACACTTAAAAGCTAGGTTGTTAATAACCATCCGGTCCAACAATCCATCTAGCTCAAACCTAATGGGCAGGTTCATCAAGTTCTAAAATTTGATTTAATACATTTTTAGATTGAATTTAGGTTATATTTCTGATTAATCCAAATTAGCCATAAGTCAAATAATTCTTTAAAAGTTTAATTTTTTTAAGGTAATTATTAATAAATTATAACACTTTATATTTAAATTAATACATTTTATAGAACTTAATATTAATTTTATATTAATATGGTTTATTTTGAAGTTATATTATGAAATATTTCTTGAATTTTGTATCTTATTTTAAATATTTTGACTAAAACCCTAATTTAGTTTTTCAAATTTATAGTAGGAGACAAATTAATCCTCTCAAATTTGGAAAATCCTATATTAGTATTCAAATTTCGTAAATAGGGACAAATTATTAGTCAACCTGTGAAATCTCGTATGAGTTATATTATTAATTTACTTATATGCAATTAACTTATTTATGTATCCTATTAATTTTATAGTCTGTGTCTTTTCTCTCCTCTAAATATAGTCGTTTAGACCTCTTTCTTCATCTGTTCTCTAGGTAACTCTCTCTAGAAGAAAGATTTTGATTTTAAGTTATCATTTGTTCACATAAAATAGAGTAGTGAGACAAGTTAAAGCATCGTAAAAATTAACAGTACACATAAATAAATTAACAAACACGTAGATATTTTTGTTAACGGTTTAACGACAATTTATTATTTTTGTAACTTCCCTCGACTCTCTATACATTAAGGGCATTTTGAAAAACAAGAAATTTGGATATCAAAATATAATTAAAATAGACTATTCCCTTTGTATATATATATATATATATATATATATATCAAATATAGATATGGAAACCTTAGGAAGACTGTAGTCCAGAATATGATCTTCATATTACAGATGGTACTCTCCTCCCGATAGGCTTACAATTTTAGTTATGCAGGCTGCAGCTGGAATTGGATGGGGGAAGCATACTCGGGTGATTTTGGATGTTGGGTGTGGGGTTGGTAGTTTTGGAGGTTACCTATTCGAAAGAGATGTTATTGCAATGTCTTTTGCCCCCAAGGACGAACATGAAGCACAGGTGCAATTTGCCTTAGAGAGGGGATACCTGCCATATCTGCTGTCATGGGTTCTCAGAGGCTCCCATTCCCTAGCCGTGTCTTTGATCTCGTACATTGTGCACGTTGTCGAGTACCTTGGCATGCAGAAGGTTGGTCTCACTAAAGCTTCTCTTGTATCTAGATTCATTATTCACATAATTTTTTTAACAATGACTAAGTTTTGTTGTTCTAGGTGGTATGTTGCTTTTGGAATTAAATAGAGTTCTACGACCGGGGGGTTATTTTGTATGGTCTGCTACTCCTGTGTACCAGAAGCTTGAAGAAGATGTCGAGATATGGAAAGGTAGGATGACATATCTCTGTTATTCGGAAATGATAATGGCTTAGTAATTTTATTGTAATTGATATCTTGTATTTATTTATTTTTTCTTAGAAATGTCATCACTAACTAAGGCCATGTGTTGGGAGCTTGTGACTATCAACAAGGATGAGCTAAATCGTGTTGGTGTCGCCTTTTACCGCAAACCCACTTCCAACGAATGCTACGAACAAAGGGAGCAAAACCAACCTCCAATGTGCAAGGATGATGATGATCCCAATGCTGCCTGGTAAATCTCTACTATTGGCATCTGCCACTCGCTTGGACTAGTTGCTTGAAATGTTTTTATATATACTAGAAATGTTATTTGACATCAAAAGCAGACATTACATGGGCATTCTTGGGTGATACAAAGTCTTGACTTTTCTCTTTTAAACACCAAAAATGATATTTGAACCCTATTTTACATTAACGTCTATTGGTTTAGTTTCAGTTTTTAGTTTTAATTTTCATTTTTAGGATTTTGTGAAGAAATACTAAAAGCTGAAAATGAAAGTGAAAATTGAATTTATAATTTTCAAAATTTTAATATTTAACACAAAATCTGAAAGACTTAAAACTAAAAATGAAAATTGAAAACTGAAAATTCAAATCAAATATACCCTTAGATATCCAAGTGAAAAAAGCGGAGCAATGGAAAGAAAAATTGGAGGAAGAAAAAAAAAAAAAGTAGTAGGTCCCATGTTTTTTTTGTGTGTTGGGATGTTCGGAGTGTTGCAGGGTTCAAAAAATATTATTGGTTAAACAGAGGGATCGTCAGCTAGAGTTTTGGGTCTCTCTGTACCATGTCTATGTGATATATATCTAGATTTTGATGTCCAAATATTAGTAGTTCTAATTATGATTGGCTGAATGTGTTATATTACAGGTATGTACCTCTGCAGGCGTGCATGCACAAGGTGCCTGTTAATAAAGCTGAGAGAGGAGCCAAATGGCCGGAAGCTTGGCCTCGTAGACTGCAGAAAGCCCCATATTGGTTAAACAATTCTCAAATGGGGATCTATGGAAAACCAGCTTCTCAAGATTTTACGGCAGACAATGAACGTTGGAAAAACACTGTGGACGAGCTGAGTAACATGGGTATAAATTGGCCTAGTGTGAGAAATGTCATGGACATGCGAGCTGTTTATGGGGGGTATTTATTCAACTTAGACTATAGCTACTATGTACAATTTGTATTTGATATTAAGATTACTTAGTCTTAATACTTAGCCATGTGTGAGCAGATTTGCAGCAGCTCTGAAGGGCCTTCCTGTTTGGGTATTCAATGTGGTGAACATAGATGCTCCAGACACACTTCCCATCATCTATGAGAGGGGTCTTTTTGGGATATACCATGACTGGTGTGAATCCTTCAGCACCTACCCACGAACTTATGATCTCCTCCATGCAGATAATCTCTTCTCAAAGCTGAAGGAGAGGTATAGATGGAAGTAGTATATCCTTCGAACTTTTCGAAAAAAGTGCATGCACTAAATTGATCCAGTTCTCGTTGTCTTGGCTCCACAGGTGCAAGCTTGTTCCTGTCATGGCAGAGGTTGATAGATTACTCAGACCGGGAGGTAATCTGATTGTTCGTGATGAATCTAGCACCATTGGGGAAGTGGAAGCTTTGTTAAAATCTCTGCATTGGGAAATAACCGTCTCCAAAAAACAAGATGGTATGCTCTGCGCAAAGAAAGGCAGTTGGCGGCCAGACTCTGCAGCTTCGTCTTGAAAGCATTGGAGATAATTCACTTCACTAGTGGTTCAAGGTTTGTTTTCAGACAAAGCTGTGCGGCGGCAATGGCATTGGTTTGGAAGAAGGTCACATCAGTCTAATTGCCGAGATACATATACGACAGAGTTGGTGTCATAACACCTACAGGCAAATTTAGATTTATAGTTGCCAATATAAGCTGTCTTGTTATTCTGTTCTAAGTTTACATCCTACACAGTTAATTCCTGCTTCATTTGATTATTTACTACAGAACTATTCGTCCAATGTGTGGAGCAATATTTGAACCTGAAATCGTTTTTCGGTTTGATAGGAGTGGTTTTTTTAGGCTTGTAGTTTCCCTCTTGGAAAAAAATGTGTAATATTTCTTTGATGGTACCATGCAATGTTAACAGATCGATGCGACAAAACAATAATCAGAGAAAAATATTGCTCAATAGTTAATTCACAGATTCAGGCCGTTAAAGGTCCATATTAGAGTCTGGCATTCTTGATATTAGAAAGTGTAAAGTAGTCCGTTCCGAGTAACCCTGCTCCAGCTTCAAGCATAAAAACTTTTACTAAGCCAGCAGCATTTTAGAGTCGAGTTGCATGTCATGGTAGTTTTAATTTTTTTTTCCCTATATTTTTTTTAATATATCTTTCCGCAAGAAGAATCTTGGGATTTATATATCTTTTTCATTAACAACTAAACCGAAAAAATCAATTCGAACAATTAGAGCTCGACAAATCAAGAGCTCTAACTTTCCCATAGAATCAATCACCTTTAACAAAAATATGAATAACTCCAGTGGATTCTGAGCAGAATGGCATGAATATCATGCTGTTCATACAGGGAAAATGCAAAATGCATCAGAACATTTTTCGCTTCTAGAAGAGTTTAATTATGCCATGAAAAGCGCCAGTTCCCACATACTGATGCATGGCAGATTCCTGTCTTCCTCAGTTTGCAGCATGCATACCATCAACTTGAATTGAGAAGTTTCTGCAATTCACCACTCTGTACTGCAGCTCTGAGATCTGTACGCAATGCCAAAACAGCAAAACCAAGTGAGTAGAACAAAAAGGAATGAGGAACACAAAGTGGGTTGGTTAATGGCAAGCCCACAGAATAATAACTCGAACATAACCATAAAAGCTCAAAGCTAAGATGTAAGAACTAACCATCTGATCCACCAATATGCTTGCCATTCACAAATACTTGTGGGACCGTGCTTCTGCCTATCAGGTCAAGAAGAACACTCTGAATTTGATACCCGTCATCTAGTACATGGAAAAAGGAAGAACAAACACGTGATAAGTTTGTGAAAACTAAAACCATGATGACATTTAAAGATAGAAAAACATTGGGCAGCAATGAATGTTGGATACCTCGGAGATCCAACTCCACCACAAAAGGATGTTCATTCAGTTCAGCAAATATGCGTTTGGTACGCAAACAATACCTAGCGAAACGAAATTAAAATTAAAATTAATTGCCGCTATGAGCCAGACATACCAGAAAGAAACTACTTAGATGAAGCTATCAGATATTCATTCATATAATTATAGCAGAAAATAAACTGAAGAAGCAGGGTCTCAAACTATAGAACACTCACAAATCATAAAGGCATGAATGAAATCCATAATTATTAAAGCAAAGCCCTAATTAATAAATAATTATTATTGAGGCAATGGGTTGGTAATTGATAAAAAGGGAGGGAGGGAGGGATTAGAAAACAGAAAATAGAGGGGCTTACGGGCAATATGATTTGGAGAAGACGGCGATCCTGTTGGAGTAGATGGCGTTCTGGACGAAGGCAGAGACTGAATTGGAGGCTTCCACTTTCATATTTACGCCATTTACAACCAAGAAAACAGAACCACCACACTCAGCCCTAACCTCATCATCGTCGTCTTTCTTTTTCTATTTGCTCTATCTATCGCTTATGAGTTAGTATTTCTCAACCACAACGACGCCTGGTTTTGATTCCCGTAATATATGACGCGGCACTTGAAATGAAAGAAAGACGATAATGCCAAACACGCCACGGCATAGGGTTTTCGTTTCGTCGCTATGCTACACGACCGCAACCCTCTCTAAAAATTAAAGAGTAAATCACATCCACATGTGAGTGGAAATGCAACGCATATTTTTTTTAATTGTTTAATATACATTCACACTTTTTTTTGATTATTAAATTTTAAGTATTTATATTATTATTATATTCTTAATTCTCAAAATCCATTATCAAACTTAACAGAATGGTATTATTATGATATTAATTTTCTAATTTAAAAATTATAAAAATATCCATAAACTTAATAAGGTAGTGTTTTTATAATTTTATTAATTAAAAATAGTTAATATAATAAAATATTATTATTTAAGTTTATTAATAATGTTTTGTAAATAGGGATGTGATTAATATAAACATTTAAAATTTGACAATCAAAAGAAATATGAGTTGTATTTTCACAAATCTTAAAAGAATAAGTATAATTTACCCAAAATTAAATTAACGGCTTAATATGGTAGGGCAGTTTTTAGTGCATGAGTATTTGAGTTTAATTATTAAAACTAGCTGGCGGCATTTCCCCTTTTTTTTACACCGCTATAAATCTATATTTGTAAATCTTTGTATCGAAATATTAATTCCATTTATTCATGATTTTATTTTAAAATATTAATTGCAAATATTCAAAGTACACGTGATTATGAATGACAAAATGATAGAATAAGATGATGAAAGAGTGGCATTTATACATATTGTTACAATGTATCTAGAGGGGCGTAACAAAATGACAACAAAAATTTATTCCTAAAAGGAAATAAATTAAGAATAAAATAGAGTTGTCACCAATTTTAATTTTGGTTAAAATTGAAAAACCTTTGATTTGATCAAAATTGATCCTTTGAAAAGATTTGATTTTGGAGTTAATTATGATTAAGAAGGTGAAAACTTAATTATACTACACCCTAATACATCCATATAAATACGTTACCTATAGTTCATTATGCAAATTAATTTATAACTTTAATGATATTTATTTTTCCCCAAAATTATAATCAAAATTATATACAAAAATAAAGAAAATAAAATAAAATGAAATAAGAACAACATTTAAAGGAAAATTAATTTTAACTCGATAGTTGTTGGCTACGTAGGTATAATTGGATCCAATGAGAAATTCAAAGTCACATTGTTCTTGTAGAAAATAAATGTGTATTAACGAATTTTAATTAAAAAATAAAAATAAAATGTGTTAATTGATTTTATTTGTGAAAAGTATACTGAATATATTAAAAAAAAAACTTATTGACACACAGACCAAAAGAATGTTAAAAAAATAAAAACAAAGAGAACCTAATTAGAATGAACAAGACATGCTAAAGTTATTTTTTTTTATATTATTTCTTGAAACAAAAGTACAATTATCTGTTGATTTCAAATTAAAGTCCAAACTTTGCACCCAAAGCAACGTAGACATGCTTTATCCAAAACGTGGCTTCAGCCTCGTAAAGTAGGACGGCATTATATGGAGTGACTGTTGGATGGCAAGGCAACAACGAAGACTCTATGCCTGGTGATGATGAAGGATAATGGCGGTGGTGATTTGTGACTGTGAAAGGGGGTGTTGGGACAGTGCGGATTTGATGAGTGGAGGTGGGTGGTTCTTTAGTTTCCTAGTTGGGCTATGATGGTTGTGATGAGGAGTTGTCCTGTGTTTTGATTAGTGCGATGGTAAACGGGTGAAGGCTTTATGTGTCCTGATGGTGATGCATTGATGAGGATTGATGGGAGGGAGTGATGATATGTGGTGGCTTTTTTGGCTACCGTCTTTTTTTTTTATTATTATGCATAACTAGTTATTATATAGAGACTAGATTAGAGACTTTGAGTTCATTATAGTTGAATTAGTTAAAATTTTGATTTGATTTTTGTTAAGTCAGTTAAGATTTTAATCTGATTTTAAATTTTTGTTGAGTCAACTGAAGTTAAATTCAAATTTCAAATGTACAAAAAAAAAAAGAACAAAAAAAGAAAATAAATAAGTAAATTGAAGAAAAAAAATGGTGTTCACACACATGATTATGCAATCTGTTAAAAGTCCAGTAAATAACAAAGTCACAATCTCAATTCATTTATCGTTTTCTTTCAGTCACTGGAAACCTCGCAAAATGCACAAGCCATTGAACCACTAGCTATCGTCTCACAATCACATTCAAAACATGATTATCACCCAAAATGAAAGATAGCGCATATAACTACATAAAAATAAAATAGAAAATTCTAACATGATTTTTGTCATTCTAATATAAATAGTGAATTAATAGACACTTGCATGCTTATTAATTCATATTTTTAAAAAAATTTAAAATATATTATTTTTATTTATTTATTATTTTTTTAAATAATTATTTTTATAATTTTTTCAATTATTTTAACTTTTTTTAATTTTTATATTATGAGTATTTTAGAAAATTTAAAATTTAAACATCAAAAGGAGAAATTCCTTTTATATATATATAGTATAGATAACCATGACAACTCACCACAACAAATCTTGCAAGAGAGGCCAATGGGTGGTCGAGGAGAGACACATGGATTTCTAGGAGAAACACACAGGGAGACTCGAAGCACTTTAAACAAAATAATACCTGTGAAGTTGGCTTTTTCGTGTGTTAAAAATAGTAAACGCCAATTAATGTATTTACAATTTATTTAAACCGTTTATCTATTTGCTTTAAAAATTTAGAATAATGGTAAAATTGGAAACTGAAATTTGGACACCTAAAAACAGTTATTTCTTTCTATTCCCTTTATTTTATTTATTTATTATATAGATTTGTATAGATGCATAGATTAAAAAAATTATTTAATTTTTATAATTTTATAAGAGTTTAATTTTGATACATGGTAAGTGTAATACTATTTACACTGTTATCTAATCACATTTTGACATATCAATAAATATAATTAATTTTTCTCCCACTACTTTAAAAGTCATAGAAATAGGTGAGTTTGATTAGATAATAATATTAAAAAAATTTATAGTGTCAATATATATAAATTAAATCTTTTTATAATTAAAAAAAGTTATTTAAATGGATCGTTTTGGTTATTTAAATTTGTTACTGTGCAAACATTACGCTAGTAAATAATTTCAGTAAATTTAAGGATCAACTAAAACCTTGACACCAAATGGTTAATTATCGACGAAAATCCGTTCTATTGTTCTACGTAAGTATGTATGTATGTATGTGTAGATAATTGTGAAGTAATTTATTTTTTGGCTATACATAGTAAAAACTAGTTTTTGGTAAGGTATAGTAAAGACTACCAAAAACTAGTTTAATGGATTGATAAATGATTTTAATTTTTTTTACCATTACTCTGAATCAAAATTATAAATCATTGGGTACAAAGTCCCAACTGCAACATACACACACACAGCTGTGGTGTGAGGAAGTCAAGTTTGTGCCTTACAACTCTGACTTCTACCCACGATCACATTCACCAACCTCCTATATCTTTTCTATCCCTCATCATCTATGCAAGATCTCCCCTTCACTACTAAGGACTAAGGAGCAGGAGGCAGCATGGGTGATGAAGTGAATCACAAAAGGATCAAAACCAACGGGATATGGATGCACATAGCCGAGCAAGGAAGCGGGCCACTTGTCTTGCTGCTTCATGGCTTCCCAGAAATATGGTATTCCTGGCGCTACCACCTCAACCACTTGTCCCTCCATGGTTACCATGCTGTTGCGCCTGATCTAAGAGGATATGGTGATTCTGATTCTCCTCTTGACCCCAATTCCTACACCATCATGCACCTAGTAGGTGACCTCATAGGCTTGCTCGATCATTTTGGTGAACAAAAGGTATGACATATATGACATGATGACAATACATATCCTCTTATTACTTTCTTTGTCTTTAATATGTTCTTTTTGTCCCTTCTTCCTCACCATTTAAACGAAGGCATTTGTAGTTGGATCTGACTGGGAAGCAGTAATTGGATGGTATATGAGTCTGTTTAGGCCCGACAGAATCAAGGGACTTGTTGCTCTATCCGTTCCTTATTTTCCAAGGCATCCAACGATTAGAACTGTTGCATCTTACAGAAATAGATTTGGAGATGATAATCATGTCTCTCAGTTCCAGGTACACTTTAGTTTCTCTCCGCTTGTGTTAAATACTTAAAATTAAATGGGCTGATAGATAGAGACCTTCACGGTAGAGGGCACAGATATATGGTGTATAAATGTATGGTTTTGTGGAATTTAACTTTGCAGGAACCTGGGAGAGCAGAGAGGAGTTTTGCTAGATACGATTGTTTGACAGTGATGAAGAAGTTCTTGTTGATCACCAGGAAAGAGGCTCTAGTAGCTCCTCCTGGCATGGAGATCATTGATTTCCTGCAAACGCCTTCACTTTTGCCGCCATGGATAACTGAGGAAGAACTTGTGCTCTTTGCTGACAAATTCCAGGAGTCTGGTTTCACTGGTCCACTTAATTACTACCGTGCTATGGATTTGTAAGTAGTTTCATGGCTTTCTTTCTTTCTTTTTTTTTGTTGGTTTGCTTTTAGAAAATTCAAAATAGTCAAAAATTTTATGAGGTCAGAAATAACAAAAAAAAAAAAAAAGAGACATTTCAACAGCAAGAAACTTCTGAAATACAGGCAAAGGCAGGGGGTCTTCCATACAATTGAGGTTATCATTTGTTTTTCTGCTAAGTAGCATGATGCTATATTGCTGTCCAATTGGCTTATGTCATCGTTTTACTATTTATTTGTACCCCTTCACTACGTGTAGAATGTACTGGAACCACATCTTGTCTGAAGGATTGTTAAGATTCATTTGGCTAGTTCTTATGCCATGTATTAGTATTACAGCTTATCTAATCCTACATTTAAAACAAAAAATTGATTGATTGATTGCAATAAGTAGAGATAAGCACATTAATCTTTATTGAAAAGCACATTATTATTCTTGAGAAAGAAGAGTTATTTTACTTGATCCCAGTCGATCAAACTTAGATCAGTTTTCATTGACTAAGAACATGAGCATATACTTTTTAAGGTACATTACTGAAAATTCAGTTACCAACTGTAACGAAGTGGTACGATGATAAGTTACCTGGGAATGAGTTAATGTACGCAATGCTACTTTCCTTCCATTGGTTTGTTTGTTGGGGACGGGTGGTGGGGTCCATCAGCTCCACCTTGGGTCTGGTACGAGGTTTGAACAAGTGGTGTCAGTTGTGGTAGAATCTCCTGGTCCTTCTAGGTCCTTTAAAGGAAGGTTAAGATCCATTAGCACGCCCTCTTGTTTGGAGACGTGGTTAGTGGATATGAACGTGGCTGGTGGTTATGAAATCATGGGACACGTGTAGCCAGGCTCTGAGGTCGAAGGGAAACGTGTCCATTAGTTCGAAGCCATGATGGCCTTGCCCATGTGTTTGACGGCGGCCTTTGGCCCGCGGTCAGGTTTCGGTCACCTGGGTCTTTTGTTTTCCTACCTTGGCCCATAATGGTATTGGGCCAAGCATTGGGCCAGGGAACGTTTATAACACCAACATATTGTTTACTAAAAGATACCTATTCAATTTGGCGACTAACATGGTTTATAAATCCTTCCCTCTCCAAGAAAAAGCAAAACATGAGGAAAAGAGTATTAAATTGGTGATTGCTCACCAACTTTTGAAGTGCAGAAGACTCTGCAATTAAGATTGCTCCAACGCGGTTTTGACTACACTGCTAAGTGCTAACAATCTTCTCATACAGATATGCGGAATGTCAACCATATTTTCAGCAAAACAACAAATAAAAAAAGATATAATGTGTCTTTTTGAAATTTCTTGAAGTATTTAGTATATTTACTTAATAACGTGATCAATGGTTACAGAAATTGGGAGCTTCTTGCACCATGGCAGGGTTCAAAGATCACAGTTCCCACGAAGTTCATTGCCGGAGACAAGGACATGGGGTTTGAAAGCAGTGGTACAAAAGATTATGTGCGTGGAGATGTGTTCAAGAGTCTTGTTCCCAATCATGAAGTCGTTACTCTTGACGGTCACCATTTTATTCATCAAGAGAAAGCCCAAAAAGTCTCCGATGAAATCCTTTCCTTCATTCGTAAATTATCCCTGCAGGATTAGATGTTTCACTTTATTTAAAACGTAGATGGTGGTAATGTTCACGAAATTAAGATACTGAGTTTTTATCCACTTTAGTATCTGCCATCAAACAAGTGTCACTGTAAGCTAGTGGCCAATTAAGGTTGAGAATAATGGGTCGTCTTTATTTTGTGTGAAAGCTTTGAAATTTTTAGCTTCAGCGTCGTATCGAATTTCGTGTAAAGACTTGCTTAGATTAATCTTCCGAAAAATTTATAATTCAGTTTCCCTACTTTACAAAACATTTGTAATTGATTATCTGAACATAATAGAATGAAATATTTTATGATGTTAGTGATATCGACGTATCACCACTGGTAGATCATAAAATAGCAGTAAACGGTAATATACCGAGATATTAAAAGCGTTAAATGGTCGGAAGAAAAAAATAAAGCGTTAAATGATAGTACAATTACAAATATTTTATAAATTTAGGAACTCAATTACAAGCTTTCATCAAAGTATGAGGATTTATTTATTTATTTTTGACAAGAAAATTCAATAATTAACAAATTAATTTAACCAATTTTATACTCACTCCCACAGGAAAGAATCAAAACGTGGGGGAGGAAGTCCGCAATGGGGGTTGGTGAGGCCTAACTGGAAGAGGATACACTTAAGTCCCCTGTAAAATAAATGATTGGTAATAACGCTTTGTTATAATATTAAGACCAGCCGACACAGTAGACAGTATAGTTCGTTGAGTGTGAAAATAATCAAAATATGAGAAATTCAACTCTGTACATGTAAAATATTAATTAATTTGATTTGATTTTTTAAGTCTCAGTCGAGAATTACTAGTGAAATCATTGGTGACATTAGAACAGAAGAAGAAGAGGAAGGGCAATTGACAATTGTATTCTACTATTCTACTCCATATACTTGGTCAAATAGCAAGGGAAACAAGACCCACTATTGATTGTAGGAAGCTTCCCATCACCACACACGAAGGAAGAGGCACCACCACCAGAGACCTCTCAACCCGACCCTCTCTTGCAAGACAACAAAGTCTCCTCTTGTTGTTCATCTCCACCAATTCCCCTTGTATACAATTGGCAGAGAGACAGAGGGAGACAACAGCTAGCAGAAGAAGCAGCAGCAGCTATAGCATCAACCAAAGCACCAGAGAGAGAGAGAGAGAGAGAGAGAGAGAGAGAGAACACTATATATGGCCGAGGTAACGGTGTCAATTGTTGTGAGAAGCTGTCAGAACTGCTAGTGGTGGCAGTTTCACAGCTGGCAGGTCTAAGGGACCAAGTGGAGAGGCTAAAGAACGAGCTGAGGTGGATGCAGTGCTTCCTGAGGGACGCGGACGCTAAGCAAGAAGGCAACGAGCGTGTCCGCATGTGGGTGTCCGAGATAAGGGACGTGGCATTCGAAGCCGAGGAGCTCACAGAGACCTACGTGTACAACGCGACCATGCAAAGCCACGTGGACAGCCTGTTAGCACCCCTCCACATGTACAAGGTTGGAAGGAGGATCAACAAGATCATGTCCCAGATCAAGCAAATCTCCGACAGGCGCGAAACCTACGACGTCAAGGACGAAGCACGAGAAAGCAGCAGCAGCAAGAACAACAACAACAACAACAACAGCGGCAGCAGCGAGAGTCTGAGGCACTGGAGGCAGCCATCACCATATTCCGAAGAAGAGTATGTTATTGAGCTTGAAGATGACTTTGGGGTGCTCTTTTCCCAGCTTCTTGCACTGGAGCCAACGAACCACGTGGTTTCAATAGTTGGGATGGGGGGTTTGGGGAAGACCACCTTGGCCAAGAAGCTTTACAATCACAGCAAAGTCAACAACCACTTTGACTGCAAAGCTTGGGTGTATGTCTCCAAAGAGTACAGGAGGAGGGACGTGCTGCAAGGGATTCTGAGGGATGTGGATGCTCTCAGCAGGGATGAGGTGGATAGGTTGGAGAGGTTGCCGGAGGAAGAGTTGGTGAACAAGCTAAGGAGTGTGTTGGATGAGAAGAGGTACTTGGTGGTGCTTGATGACATTTGGGGAATGGAGGTTTGGGATGCTTTGAAGTCTGCCTTTCCTAGGAGGAAGATGGGGAGTAAGATACTGCTCACAACTAGGAACTGGGAGGTTGCCTTGCATGCAGATGCCAGTAGCAATCCTCATCAGTTGAGGACGTTGACAGAAGATGAGGGTTTCAGGTTGCTATGCAACAAGGCATTCCCCAGCAGAGGGAACAGCATCCCCTTGGAGTTGGAGGGCCTTGCAAAGGAGATTGTGGTGAAATGTGGGGGTCTTCCTTTGGCTGTGGTTGTGGTTGGTGGCTTGCTGTCCAGGAAACTCAAGTCTAGTGGGGAATGGGCTAGAGTGCTGCAAATATTAGTTGGCACTTGCTAAAAGAGCAAGAGAAGACAGCAAGGATTTTGGCACTCAGTTACAATGACTTGCCCTCTTACTTGAAGTCATGCTTTCTCCATTTGGGTCTCTTCCCTGAGGGTATGAACATCCAGACAAAGAAATTGATCAGGCTATGGGTTGCGGAAGGTTTCTTACCGCAAGAAGGGAAGAGACGCCAGAGGGTGTTGCTCAAAAGTGCTTAAGTGAGTTGATTGGCAGGTGCATGATTCAGGTGGGAGGAGTAAGCTCATTAGGCAGAGTTAAGACGATTCGCATCCATGATCTTCTCAGAGATCTTTCAGTCTCAAAAGGAAAAGAGGAATATTTTCTCAAAATATTTCATGTAAGCATGGCAGGCTCATCAGCACCTCAGCTAACTAAATCCCGGCGGCTTTCTATACATTCTTGCGATGACCGGTATGACTTCTTGAAACAAAATGCTGATCATCCACGTTCCCTGCTTTTCTTCAATAGAGAATATAATGATATGGTGGGGAAAATCTGGTTCAATTTGAATTTCCTGCAAGAACAGAAATTGGATTTCATCTACAGGAAATTTAAGCTACTCAGGGTATTAGAATTGGATGGTGTTAGGGTAGTTAGCCTGCCAACTACAATAGGGGACCTGGTTCAGCTAAGGTATCTTGGATTGAGGAAGACTAATCTAGAAGGGAAACTTCCACTTTCTCTTGGAAACTTGCAAAACCTGCAGACACTTGATTTAAGGTATTGCTGTTTCCTTAAGAAAATACCAAATGTCATTTGGAAGATGGTGAACTTGAGACATTTGCTCCTGTATACTCCATTTGATTCTCCCGATAGTGGGCATCTGCGATTGGATACGCTAACCAATCTACAAAGCCTACCCTACATTGAGGCTGGAAAGTGGATAGAAGATGGTGGTTTAGCCAAAATGACCAATCTTAGGCAGCTAGGGATATATGAATTATCAGGAAAAATGGTGAATTCTGTACTTTCGGCCATACAAGACATACGCAACCTTCATTCGCTGTCACTATCACTTCAATCTGAAGAGGATGAGTTTCCAATCTTTAGGCACTTGTCTCAGTGTACTCATCTTGAGAAGCTCTCTTTGAATGGAAAGATCAAGAAGCTACCTGATCCACATGAATTCCCACCAAACCTTTTAAAACTAACTTTGCATAACTCCCACCTACAAATGGAGTCCATTGCCAAACTCGAGAGGTTGCCTAACCTTAAAATGCTCATGTTGGGTAAGGGGGCATACAATGTGCGGGAATTGATCTTTAATGCTGATGGGTTTTCACAGTTGCATATTTTGCGGCTTATTCAATTGAAAGAATTGGAGGAATGGACGGTTGAGGCAAGGGCATTGCCAAGGCTCGAGCACATGGTTATTGATCGCTGTGAGAAGCTGAAAAGGATTCCAGAAGGACTGAAGACTGTCACTCTTTTGAAGAAGATAAAAATTATAGGAATGCCAGTAGAATTGAACATAGACTTCAAAATAAAGATTTGCTCGAGTTCAGGTATACTTCTCCAGCAATTGAATCTTCTATGGACATTTTAGCAATTGGTAAGCTAATTCATTCACCAATCCTTCTGATTCAAGATTTGATATAAAAAATAGTACACACAATATATATAGAATGTGGAGGCAAGGATTTAGGAAACTCACTTTAATAGTTGCATTTCATACTGCAGATTAACTGCTAGATTGACTGCTAGCACAATGTTGGTGGGTGAGCACAAACCTTCATCTGACGAATTGAAACAGTTTCAAGTTCTGGCATTCCATTGTTCAGCATGCCCACTTC
Source organism: Dalbergia oliveri (assembly GCA_030441495.1). Lineage (NCBI taxonomy): Eukaryota > Viridiplantae > Streptophyta > Magnoliopsida > Fabales > Fabaceae > Dalbergia > Dalbergia oliveri. The sequence continues at coordinate 7,900,530 of JAMLFY010000004.1, forward strand.
AATTTATTTTTGATGCATACTGCTTCTAACTCCTAAGCAGTGCACACAGGGTCTTATTTTCACCCATTGGAGATGAATTCCTGTAACTGAAAGTGGTTTTCATAATGTGCCCAACTTATATGAGCGATGCTAGTTTGCCAGAATAGAGTGATGCCAGCCTGCCAGGTATTACTAATTTAATGAGTCATCTTTCTCACAAACAGAAATCTGAGTTGCATGTAAATGGTCAAGATTTATTTCAATTTTAAATTTTGAATTATGTCCAGAGAAAGGGCCCTGGATACCATTATTCTGTGATTTGTTCTCTCTCATTGATGTGAAAAAACAAGTATTTATATCTAAGATTCACAAAACAAATCAAGTAGTGCTCCTACTGAAGCAAAGTCAACTATGATACAAGGGAAGATAATGGATCATAGACAGTGAAGGGTACAAATGTGAGCAAGGTTTGAAAGCTTCAAAATATTAGCATAGGAAATTAAAAATGATTGATCAAGAAGGATAAGGAAAATAGTTTTAGTCACTCATTCTAGGCAGTTTAAGGAAACATTTTCATATATCTGAGATGTCATCAAAGAAGCAAGCACATTTTTCAAAAGGTTAGGGACTTTAGGGTAGTTCCCTGATAAAATCCGTGAACACCCTCAACTCTGCAAGAACAGAGAAAGATAATTTACTTTATTTGAAATTGTGCAGAGCATGCTAATCTGGCAAACATAAAATAAAATACAAAGACATTCTGAGTGAGAATAAACACCAAAACTCAACCTGGTAAATGTAGATGCATACCTGAATAAACTTGCTTATACAAAAGCATCCAAGATGGGCTCTATTCGAAGTAAAAGCTACCCTCATACTGCCACCAAAACTCAGTTTACCTGGAGAGTGACAGAACAGGCCAGACCTCCGGATCTCAGTTTTTGAGATTAATCTTATTCTATTTCTCTTTTCATTTTCACAGAGACTGGAAAGTTCATAGTGCAGAGTTTGCCAAGTAATTTAGATTTTTTCATGAATTGAACACCAGCTAGGTCTCTAAATAGGTTATTTCCTTTCTTCCCTACAATCCACCTTTAACTTGAGCATTGGAGTGATTTTTTTTTTTTTTGTGTGTAAATATTCTTATTTAGCCACTCCAATGTAGAGCACCAAACTCTAGAAGAGACTGGTAAGAACACAGTTGTGTCTAAATTTCCAGTCATGGCAAGGCAATCTACACCATTATCAATGTCCACATATAAGTTGAGGCCTTGTCTTATCACTATTTATCCTTCCCAATTTCATAATATCTATCTGTTTAGAGTTTTTCATGTTTCTAGGTATTTGTCCCTTTTAAGTATCAAGAAATTATAAGGAGACTTTCGTTAAATTAGTTTATCTTTTATCAAGAAATTTTTTAAAAAAAATAAATTATCAAGTTAATTTATTGACTATCTTAACATAACATGTGTGTAAAAAATTTTTTTTTTTTTTTTAATAGCTGATGTTGCATACGTGACACATCTTAGAACTTAGTCTTTCTCTTTATTTTTCTGATGTACCACAAAAAAAAAGTGTAAACCTTAAAATAACAGATATTATGATACTGAGAAAATAATTAATAACCTTAGCTAACGACATCCATGAGTCGGATACTCTGACTGCTAGTGTGTGTTTACAGATGATAGTCCACGCACAAATTTGTTTGAATTAATTGCTTTTATTTAAAAAAAATATAAGAAAAATAGTTGAAAATTTTGATTAGAAAGCCTTTTTTAAATGTAGCATAATCAAAGCCGAACATTCACTATAGTTAATTCTATTATAAATGGCGATGGACATCACTTGCTTATCTACTGGATCACGGGTACTAAAGCAAGTAAAAAATACTATATTCTCTAGTTATCTAATAAGTTAACCGACTCATTTACTGTTAATAGTTTATATTATAAATGCAGTATTTTGATTTTGCTTCTCAAACTGTGGATAGAAAAGTATTTCTTTATTATGGGAACTAACACATTTCATCAAACAATCAAGCACACACAATAATCCTATCACAACCACCCTGTTTATGTTCATGACACACTGCGAGGTTGCCAATGGCTTCCCCTATACACCATGAATAAGAAATAAATGTTGATAAACAAAGGAACATAAATAAAATTTAGGTGCAATTTTGGCATGTGAGTGTGGCGACAAGACAATGATGTTACTTGATCAAGTATTAATCCTTCTGCAGTTCTTTCTGATCTCTCCCCTTGAGCCTGTTAAAGGAGTAAGGTTCCCCATCTTAATCATGGACTTGGCAAATTGCTCAAAGAAAGATCGTTTCTCTCGGCATATTTTTTCACTAAATCTGCAGATACTTTATTCTTTGTCAGAGAACTTCATCAGAACTTAGCAAGCCCTTGTTAGCAAGTAAGTTCTTGAAGTAGTTGTTGTCAAATGTTGCTGGGGTGACAAAGTCTAGGACAAACAGATTCTGATCCCCACGGATCTTGGGCACCGACTGCGCAACTGAGCAGCATAGAATTGGTCAAGAGTGAAATCTGCCTTGCCATTACCAGTTTGGTTGTAGAGTCTTTGCCTGAAGCTGGTGCACCGGGAATCTCCTATAGTGTGGCTCCTACAACAATTACATAAAAATTGTTTATGCGGGAAAGCACAGATGCAGCTATGGAAAACCACTAACTGAGTAAAGTGAGAGTGATACTCAAATGTGATAACATAAAATTGAGATGATTTCAGGTTGGTGCATGTGAGAAATATATTAGTGGATGAAGATGTAATCAAATTTTGCCCGCCATATAGTACAGCTGCCTTTAAGAGACTTTAAGCATAAACCAAGTATGTCTGAAAGCACATAAAATCAGAAACAGACAAGTACTAGAGATCTACCAGATAAAGCAACTAGATCAACAATGTCAAGCCCCTTAAGCTTGAATTTAGTTAGGATGGTTTGAAATGTGTTGTTGGGGGCAGGAATGTTGTAGTTTGAGCCACTTAAACTTGCACCAAGAGAGTCCCTTCTGCCTAAAGGCACTTCCCAGCTTGGTCCACCAGTCTGTATATAAAGGTGAAGGTAAATCAGACCTGACAATTAAGTCTTTATGGTCATAGATTAAGATAAGGATGCTGGAGTGCAAAAACAAAAACAAAAGGAAATATTTACAAGAACAGTCGAATCTCTCGCAGCTAGAGCCAAAATGTCAGCACAAGACACTGTATGAGGGCATTCTTTCTCTAGTGCTGATTTAATTTCATCAATGACTTCAAATCCTCGAGCTGAATTACGGTTTGGATTTGACCTCTTCTCACTGATAATGGTCCCACTGCTATCTAGCAACACTGATGCATCACAGCCCTGCAACATAAACTTAGTCATTCATTTGAACAATATAACTTCTATGAATATAAATCCATAACTTTGCTCATCTAATAAGGCTTAAACATTAGATATTTATGACACTACTATAAATTCTCAATTTTCTTTCCAATCACTAAGTTTTTGGCTTCTGTTCCTGTCATATGCAGAGATAGACCTTGACAAAACAGTCATGGAAATGTAATCTCAGCAGGGAAGCAGCCATGCGAGTTTCCTTTGCAACAGCCTTGGTCACGATGGACTTGACAATATCTTGAGCTCTGGGGCATGAATCGTCGTAAAATTGCGGGTAGAGGTAACCCCCCACTTTCTTGCGACAGTGGCAGAAGGGAGCAAAGGCTAGCAGAGAAAGAAGCAGGAGAAAGTTCACAGAATTGATCATAGCTGTTCGTTTCAAGATCACAACACAAAAGTGACAGAAACAGAAGCTATGGAAGAGTAGTTAAAAAGAAGTGTTTCAAACTTGATTGGGTAAAGCACTGTGATGGAGAATGGTATTTATAGAGAAGAACTTGGCAGAAAAGTATTGCATGACACTGATGACAGAGAAAGATCAAAAGAATAGGAAAAAGGCATGATGGTAGGAAAACAAGAAGTTGGAGTTGGTAGCTAACTAGTTTTCAAATCCATAGAAGAGGACGATTGGAGTTGTTAGCTATTAGTACTAGACTAGACAAGTTGAATCACCCCAAGTTATAACTGTAAGAAAACAGACTGAAGGACCAAGACTAATCTAATTGCACTAATGCAGAGAAGCAAGCTTTCAGCTTGGTTATAAAGCTAAACTGCTTAATATAGAAAAGGCCCAAAAGGCCATAGCTAATTGGTCCTGGTTCCTCCTCCAGCATCGTTATCGTATTCTTGCATTGAAAGTTGTGCATTATCATTGGTCATTTATTTTAATACCCGCATCAGTTCCTTTCTTCTGTTATCTCTGAAGCACTGTCTTTTGCTTTTCATTATACAAAACAATGATTAAGCCTAATTACAATGTTAACATGTATTTTATATTTTGTCGATATACATGTGCTTCACTTGTACATTTTCATTACTACAAGCTTAAGCCAAAGACTAATTATTTTTTCGATCAACCAAGCCAACCCAATTACAGTTTTGATCCTTCACTTGCACCACAGCTGTGCTAAGCTTAGAGAGCTTCCAGTAAACTATGGCAAATTCAAATACCGGGGCAGTTAATTTATCTACAGCTTTTGTTCTATGTGTCTTATTAAAGGAAGTCTATAAAATTAAGGTGCCCTCACCTGCTCAGTTGACTTCATCTTGGCTCTTCAAATTATTGTCTCAAGTTCCCTACTAAAAATTGTATCTGCAATGCGAGAAGGATACAAAAAGCCAGCTATAAACCATTTCCTTAGATTGATGTTGAATATTTCAAAAGCACTTCTTCCATATCTTGCCTTTGATTCATATCTTCTTTTGCACGCTTTTTTATTGGACATAGTTTTACTCGGTTACATTAAAAAAAGGACAGAATAACTTTAACACAGTGGATATAGATTATATTTAGTGTTTCCATGTGCTCCTTTTATTGATCCACTAAAAAGACGTTGCTGTCTGGTTTGCGCTCTCTACCTTTTCATGAGTTAAATGGAATGACTTGTGGACTTCAAAATCTGTGCCAACCTGAATTTCAGCTTTTGTGTGTAAGGGTATACAAATATAGTGTTGACAAGGGCTAGAACAAAATAATAAAGGGAATGTTACTTAATTTTATGATGCAATGCAATATCTGATGAAGGAACAGGTATGGATGGATAATAGATACCTACTACTCTCCATGCTTCTTACTGTCTTAAACAAAAGTTGTCTTCTCTTGGTTTAGCAGCATATGCTTAGGCAGCTTAGCTTTGCTTACTTTTTTCTTTCCTTTTTTTTTGGGTATATAGTAATAGTATATGCTGAGCTATGATTCCAGGGAAAACGATAGCCTTGGACTTCAGTAAATTGAGCTACTAAAATATGAGGGCTATATTGCTTTTAGTGACCTTAGTTGGATAGAAATAGAATCACTTTACTCCTCCTCCTCCACTTACTTTCATTCTTTTAATCAATTTTTTTGTGTTTGTTATGATAAGATAACATTAAGTTCTGCCACGTGGCAAACGAGTTTTAAAGCTATGAAAGATCATTAAGGATTATTAGGTAGGAATTCCGTGCAATATTCAGACAAGAACCGATAAAGAAAAGTACCACTTGCATGCTTATTCCCTCTTCTCTCTTAATAATGCTGTCAAGATGCGTTTGCTTTAGTTTTAAGCACATTCTTCTAGGCCCACTTCACCCCACCATGACAATATTATACTATCACATGAAAATGGTTCACTGTTTGTAACTTGGTTAATGGTTACAATTGGCATTTGAGCAAGTGAGTTTTCTTTCTTCTTTAATGTACACTTGATTACATCCACTAAACTAGACAAAAGCATTATTACAGGAGAAATATTGAAATAACTGTATAGTATTTAGATATCTCTTTTACTCATCCCAAACTTCAGGCTCTAAAATCCCCACAACCACAATATTGGTTGATCCAAATTCTCTACATAGGAAATTCCTCATATTAGACAAATTGATGGTATAATTTCAGTAAATAAAAGCCTTAAAAAGTGATCAGAGGTCCACATTCAACTGCAATTAACCACATAGTTGATCTCCATGCTGCTTAATTGAGCACAGAACAAGGAGGCTCAAGAGGCTTCAATAGCAAAAGTACTATCATGTTATCATATGGTCAAGTCGGCACAAGCCTTGCCCTGTTCCACCTACCTATTTTCACCCCACATTCAATAAAAATGTTAGATATGCGTCTGTGAATGAGGTAGCTAACATTTCCCACTGAACAAACTTACAAACTGCAATTCAATTGATTTTACAGTGCAAACTGCACAGTCCCACTGACATTTTTTTCAAGAAAAATAAAGGAAGTACTCATTTTTGGAATAAATCCTTGGTAAATTTGATATTATTAATATTACCAAAGCGTAAGCGGTTTATAACGCTAGCATGTGTGTACATATTATGCCCTGCACAATAATTTTTTTCATCGAGCGCATATCTCCGCTATTAATATATGAAACAAGGAGATATTTCTCTAAACAATGTTTTGGGCCTTGCTTACCTTAGCACTTACTCCTCCTCCAAATGAACAAAAGGCCCTAAACCACTTGATTGCCAACTCGTTAGAATTTCAGATATGAGAGGTAAAACCTCACACTGAATAAAAATAAATCAAGTGAAAAATATGAGTACACCAAAGAAAAATGTAAAAAATATGAGATAGAAATTGATATTACTGTAAGGACTCTCCTCTAGGAAATTGTTATTATTATGAATGCAGTTGTTATTTTTTTTTTAACAGCTGGACCAAGCAAAAAAGCGGAGAATAAATAAGGATTTGCAGAAAAGTTCACTCACAAACATTGTAAACGTCCCGCATAAACAATTAAGCCATAATTTCGCCCTATATTTGTTGATACGTAAAGTTGCTATAAGATAAAAGGCCTAGCAATTGCTTCTGGCCGAAAGAATCTGAAGCAAGAGCCAAGAAGGCAAAACCTTCATCCCGCCCCTGAAGGTGGTAAATGATCAATTAAGCCACATTCAAAAAATGAAATTGGACATATTTTCACCATCATGAAGCAACTCAGTTGGAACACGCAAACTTTGGCTGAGTTGGCTATCCTCACAACTAATGCTTTATTTATTATTTAGCAAAAAGAAGAGGATTCACCATAAAAAGAAGCAGCTCTTTTGGTAGTTGGATTATCATACACTTAAACATACTCTATAATTTTGCACTAGATTATTGATTCCTGTATATAGGACTGGCTTTGCATGCATTGTGCATAGCCCTATATATACATAGAGAGCAAGTCCTATCCTATTAGAGGCCAAAATTTAGATTAGCATAATTCATATATTGAGCATATCCTCTTGTTGTTTTTTTACATTTGTGGTTCACATGTTGAACATTTTATGTAAGAGGGCATTTAGGAATTCTCCCGAGAGGCAGATAGTGAAAGGTCAATTTTCTGCTAATCTCTGGGACCATGTTTGGGTCAACCACGGCTTCGCACTTACCAGAAGAACTGCATTACAAAAGCAAAGTGAAGGTATATAAGAAGCATTCAATAATCAAGTAACTGTGTAGCAAAGTTAGGGCATATATGCTATTGGTAGTTAAACTTACCAACTTCTTCTTCTTCTTTTTCTTCTTCTCCACATAGGCCGAAAGCTCCTCTTGCTTGGCAAGTGAATTCTCCAATGCCTGAATAGCAGAACCATTAACAAGAACATATGAGGAAAATCAGACTAGGAGGGAAACTCAGTTTGTAAAATAACAATATTGATTATTAATAAACAATTTATCTTGAGATTAATTTTAACATACCATCAGTTTAAAAGTATTATATAATGTCACCAATCATATATTATTACGTGTATGGCTCTTGAGAGTAATAATGAGAGTTAAACATTTTTAATGACTTGTCAATACATGATTAAATAACCATGTAAAAACATTTATATGGTTCATGAAACTAAGCCACATGCATGCATGAATTAATGTATATACCTTCTTGGTAGACAAGAGTCGTTTCTCCAAGGCATCAGCTCGGGTGATGGCAGCATGGAGCATTTCCTCCTTCTCAGGGGGCATGGCAACAGGCTGGTGGTTCATGTGGAGCATTTTCTGTTCCAACTCAGCCATGCGTTGCATCACGGTCATAAACTCTGCAGGAGAGAGGGCATTGGGAGGATCAGGGAATAGGTCAGAAGGGTCCTCATCCCCATCATCATCATTATATTCATGATCATCACAATTAACAGAATTCGATTTGAAGTTGGCATCAGTGTCACTGAGCTTCTTGGGCATGTTTTGTGATACCCTCACCATGGTGAAGATACCCATAACAAAGGCCATCAGGCCATTGAAAATCTGGTAATTTTCGGGAATCTTGCTCATATCAGCCATGACACGGCAATCTGCTCCATCTAAATACCAGGTGTAATTCCAAATTACTAATGTGAAGGAAACATGGATGCCACACTTATTTTTCACTCGTCATGTAATCAGCACAACACAACACAAACACAAATAAGCCTTAAAACGTTTTGGAATCATATTTTTAAAGAAAAGAAACATGGCAAGTGGCATAGAATAATGTACTAAAAACATATCAGCACATTAATGTACTAAAAACAGTCAAACACGCATGTGGCATAGAATGATGTCATATTATAAAAAAAACATTCTATTCACCATGTACCTTTTGATGCTTCTTGGGCGTCAAATTTGCCAACCTTTTTTGAAACAATTTTCTCTGCCACAGGGCTAAGGTCCATATGTCTGGAAGCTTTAGTCGCAGGGACCTGTGGGTTTTTGGTTTCTCAGAGAATTATAAATAAGGAAACAACGGGCACAAAATAAACAAATGAATAAGAAACATGAGGATAATTGATGACAAATTGACAATGGAGCTCAATAGGCCTACAAACAGAAGTATCTATGGGCCGTAAGATCTCCCATAATGATGTCTGTATCAACCTATGGCCAAATGAAACTACGAGAAAATACCAACAACACCTGCATAATAGTCCACAGAAATTCCAAAGGAAAAAAAACCGTATCCAAAACCCGGTAACATAAAATAGAACGTATATAATGTAATGAAACAAGCAAAAGACGAAAAGAGTTGACATGATGTTTTCTTTGAATTTTAGGATCTATCATTTGAATAATTAAGTTTAATGAGCATTAGTACTAAGAATACTGATAGATGAATGAATTGACAAATTTAAAACTATTCTACATAATCAATTAATATTTACATTAGAAGTTTAGAACTACTTGTGCCCTCAAAGCCGTCTGTTCTTAATAAGATTATTAAGAATGATATTAACATACCCCATCACTAACTGAAGAAAGTTGTTTGATGAGCTTTGCCTCCATCCTGGAAGACTTCTGTCCCTGATCATGCTCATTAATTAGTTCATTAGTTCATTTATGAAAGAAAGCACCAAGAGTAATTAGAAAATTAAAATGATTTTGAAGAACTATAGCACTTGCAGAAGCACAACCAAATGGAATCCCAATGTATTATCGAAGATCAACAGAGAGATTTGCCGGCATTGTGCCCTTGAAACTGTCTATTCTTAACAAGATTAAGAACGATATTAACATACCTCATCACTAACTGAAGAAAATTGGGAGGTGAGCTTTGGCTCCTTCTTGAAACTCTTGTGCTCCTAATCATGATCATTAATTAATCCGAATTTTCATTAATGACAGAAAACACTAGGAATTATTAGAAAATCAAAATGATTTTGAACAACCATAGCATTTGCAGAGGCACAAGCAAACAAGAGGAAGCCCAATGTATAATCAAAGATCAACAAAGAGCTTCAAATAAGCTATCTCACCTCATAAATGTTCTCTTCCACCACTTGAGACTCTCGTCTTTTTGAACATTTGTGTTCACCATTTTGAACCATCTGCAATTCCACAATGCACATATTAAGTTTAGGAAACGATACATAGGACATTATTGTCTACAAAATCATAAATAAAGAAACATTGGGAAAAGTGGAAAAAGCAAAAGGATTGGAAGCCCACCCTCATTATTTCTGGATCCTTCCATGGGCCCTTATCAGAACGCATGCAACCTCCTTGATCAGCACAGGTACAAGTACCTCCTAAAAACTCAGGCAATTGACTGGGATAGCAAAAGCCAATGGTAAGTGTCAAATAAGGAAAACCAGGCACTGCAATAATCAACCTATTGATGAACTCACCTTGCATCAATTATTTCAAGCAATTTGTTGTCATACTTGTTGCCAAGAACCTGATAAATTACAAGTTTCAGTTACATAATTCGATTTTCATGACAAAACAAGAAGATTGAAGATAAGGTCTTTATGCTCACATTGATTTTTGCTGCGGTCTTAGGATCAAGGAAGCTTTTTACAGTGTTCCATAGAATTTTGAATCCAGGACCTGCATTGATGATGAACATGCGATTCAAGGTCTGCAGTGAAGCAACCAATTTCATGATATTACTAAATAATCCACGATGTATATTCACAACAAAAGCTTTTTGCCTGTGATTATAACGTGGTAGAAAAGAAGAATAGAAAATACCTCTGGATAGTTGTCACCATCAATCTTCTGAAGGCGAAGGACGAGCTCCCTAGCATTTTTGCTGAAGTTTTTAATCCCCTGCGGCATCGATACAACAATAAAGTTTCAGCAACTTCTCATATTGTCCATGTTTCTCTTTATTATTGATAGAGTTCTGCATAAGATTTGACATCAAATAGAACACATCCTACATAAACATACATTTCATCTCAATACATTAATACACATACATGGTGTTTGCTCACACTCATTGATATACAATATTTCATATTCTCATATGATATCTGTATATCTCAGACTCATAAAATTTTTCATATCTTTTTCATTTTAAGAGCAGAAAACATGACTTGAGTCTAGGACTCTAGGCATATATAATTAACCATATCTGATGCGTACCACTCCCTGCACATCCAGGATGGTTGTACTTTGATCATATGCTTCTTTGCAGCAATGGAACAAGCTGCAAACTTTATATCAAAAGTCTTTTCAAACTCCTGAACATGGTATTTGACATAACGATCGAGGGTTGTGACTTGCATGAGCTTGGTGGGATCCACTTGTCCCAGTTTCTCTATGTAAATAGGTCGTCCCTCTTTGTCTACTCCATGGTGTCCCTGGGGATAATATTTTACCACTTCCTCGATTTCACTGAAGTCAAAGTCCTAGTACAAGAGAAGTGAAACTAATTATACGCGACCAAAAAGGATAACAATGGTAACAATTAAGAAAAATATAAATTCCCTAGTAGTGCTTTTCAAAACATGGTGGTGACAAATACCTCTATAATAGTATCAGCTTCAAATTCCTTCCTCCACTTCAGCATGTCAGACCACATTTGCTTTGTCTTCTCAACATCAAATTTCCTGGCCTTTAGGAATCTATACAACGAAATACAATAGAGTAAGTATTGTTGGAAGATCGAACTAATTTTAATTTAATCAGTGCCATGATGACATGCAAGGTTATAGCTATTCTTGACATGGAATCATTGGATTATAGTCATTTGTCATGTCCTCTCACTCAAAATTTGATAAAACAACCCAGTGCACGAGACTCCTATCTAGTGAAGTTTGTGAAGATAGATGTACACAATCTTATTTCTGCTTTGCGAAAAGGCTATTTCTAGGATTTGAAGCCATAAATTCTAGGTCATAAGACAGCTAGTAACTTACCATTGTGCCAAGGCTGGCTCACCATCTCACTCAAAATTTGATACTCATAAGAAATTTCTCAGGTATCAAATTTTAAATAAGTAACAGATAATGGGGTGAAGGTTTGAATCAAAAACCAAACCAAGCAAAAGCAAATCTGATTGATTACCAAAAGATAAAAAAGAAAATGACCTAAGCATCATATGATAATCATCGTGCTTTGCAGGAAGCAGTTCGTCCAATATAAGAGCTTGACGGAACTCATCAACAGCTTTCATCTCCTCAGCATCGTGGAAGTCCTCAATTTCAACGGACATAACCTTGCTACTCCGCCTGCCCTTTCTCGTCAGAGAATTCCTTAGCATGCTTGATGCATTCAATGCTTTCCTCTTCAAAGAATCTACAGCATTACATTACATTTCTCAACAGCTGAATATCAACCACAGCATATATATATAGCACCATATATTATATATAAATAAATTAACTAACACATTCAAAAGTTAAATAGCTTATTTAAGAAAGAAAGTTATTGGCCAAAGGAATGGAATCGACATGAGAATGAGAAAAGGCCAGATCGAATGAATGCAATAAATAAATAAGGTATACGAACTTGTCCTGGGAGAGAGAGGTCCAGACATGGTGCTGTTTGGGGTTGATTCCTTCCGCTGCTGGCTTTACGGGAGATGACGCAAAGGAAAGAAGAATCAAGCACTCATATCATACAGGGCGGAAAACACAACCTATTCCCCAATGCCCCTCCCTGCAACCTCACCACCAATCAATCAATCACTTATTAGATGACATTGCACCCATGCATAACAGCAATATATATATATATATATATATATATATATATATATATTCATTTGACACTACATTCCTAGGTTATATTGTACCTAACATGAAGCCAATAAAAGCAAAAACAAAAAAAACAACAACGAAGCGGTTTGAAATTGACGTGAAAACAAAATGGATTGTTATGAAAAGGCAAACGATGGGAAGAAAACAGATTAAAACAAAAAGGCATGCATGAAGGAAGATATATATTTACCTGTTGGAATTTGAAAGCCAAGAGAAGCAGGGAGAAGGGAAAGAAAGAGTACTTATAGAAGATATGGGTATATTTATCCGTAATCCTGAAAATAGCGCCAGTTTTAGAAAAAAGGGTTAGAGACAGTGAGGCGCCATTGACATTGCGGACCAGGTCTCAGCTAGACCGTGAATCTCTCTATAATTCAGAATTAATTAGCAAATACGAGAAATTAAACATATAACCAGAAGCAGGATAGTTTGGTTGGGGGCGAAATGCAAGGCTATACCAATACCATAGAATATATATCATATACCATATAATACACATCATATTATTATTATTATTATTATTATCATATCATATATCTCACATCACAATCACACCCTGCTCCTCCTTCAGTACTCTAACGTCTCGCTGACTAGAATCCACCGTCTTATTTTCTTTTTAGTTGCATGAGGTATGCATTTTGTTAAATAACAGAACGAAAAGAAAAGAAAAATTAAATTAGATCAAATTAAAGGGGACAAACTAAAATTGCCGTTCATTACTATTTTTAAGACCGTTTCCCATACGCTTGTCGTAAGTGCTAAACAGAAGATTTTAACAAGCTTTGGTTATTTTTGCTGGAAAGCAAATCAAGTATTAACCAATTTGAGCATGCTTAAATATTTCCTAGTAAAAGATTATTAAAGGAGAATGCTCCCTTTGAACTTCATTTTGTATTTTGTATCTCCTCGTCATATTCACATACTTAATTCATAGAGCACAGAAAGCTAAAAGCATCTCCAATGGGCAATCCTATTTTGGATGCCATTTCTGGTCCCACCATATACTACAACATGTCAAACAAAACAAAATTGCATTTGAAATGGAATCAGCACTCCAGAGAAGATCCCAACCTTGATCCTAATTTTGATCCCACAAATATTTTTTAATTTGAAAAAATTATAAAAACTAAACTAATTACACAATTTACACAAAACTAAAAATGAAAAAGAAAAGGTATATTTGGGACATTATAAGTTGCATTCCATCACATGTCAAATTGGTGGCCTCTCCATTCACTCAACAGCTCTGTAGAGATGCCTAAAGGCTCCCTAAATCATTAAGGCTCCACAGGAGCTTTTGAGTGTCCAAGGGGACCCACCAATTGGGCATGGGATGAGACTCAATCCATTGGAGTAAATCAAAGAAGTGAGACGAGTCCACTGACCAGGACCATCCCAAATGTACTTTTTGTTTTGTTTTGTGTGATTAGTTTGATTTTTCTAATCTTTTTAATTAATAAAAATATTGTGGGACCAAAATTGAGATCAAGATTGGGACTTACCATTGGAGTAAAAATCCCACTTCAAACCCAATTTTCCTTTTTATGACACATTATTGATGTGGCATATGATGGGGCTAAAATGGGATCCAAAATGAGATTGACCATTGGATATGCTCTTAAGGTAGTGTTTGGTTGTTATTCTTGTGATAACAAAAATACAAAGATAATAGAGACATAAATCTATTTGGTGATAGAGATAGGAATATAGAATAAAAAAAATTTCTATCCAAGATAAAAATACAAAAAATTTTGTATTTCCAAAAGTGATGACAAGATACGAAGACAAAAACTTAATATTTTTCTTCCAATAATATTTTTATACATATTTAATATTTCCTTATATGTCCTTACAACCATGGGTGGTGCAATGGCGATTTGGTTCGACTGGTTTGACAAGGGTGCTAATGTCTTTTATCGTGTATTTGTTGTCTAGTTTCATGTTTCTAAACATAATATGGAGATAGTTATCATATCTTATACTTCATAACCAAACACGAAACAGAAACCATATTTTTTATGTCTCGTCCCACTGCCCTAATGTCTCTTCTCCACTCCCTGGAGAATACCAAACACTACCTAAGTATAACCTAAATTACTAAGTATTTGCTTTTAATCTCTCTAGTTAGAATAGTTATGTTAAATATAAACTAACTAATGGAGGGCCATGTTGTTCAATCATACATAATAGTCAACAATCCTATATGGTAGGAACTAAAATCAAGCATGTTTAGAAATGTTTGGATCAAAACTGGAGAGAAACAATTTTAGGGATCAAAATTAAACCAAATTTTATTTATTCTTAAGGAAAAATATATATTTGAGCTAGAATGTTATATCAATAATGTATTATTGTTAAATTTTTAATTGTATAAAAGACCCACGTTCAAATCAATTTAAAAAATATTTATTCCATTCATTTACCTAACGCATTATCTATTATTATTTGATTTACTAGAAATAATGATAATTATCATATATTTTTAAATGTTTTTTCTGAGCTGAATTTTATTCTAATACTATAAACTAGCGAGCAAGTAAAACATAAGATAGATTTTTTTTATATATATTTAAACCCAAAATCCGACCATAATTGCTTAAATGATGGTATTCTGAGATATGACCTTCCTTGCCAACATATAGAATATTGAATAATGTTGCAGGAAGTGACAATTAATGTATGCATAGCCGTGCTTCTTTATGGTTTTATATGTTGTTACTTCATTTGATTGCAGGTGGTCCAAATTCTGCTTTTATGGCCAAGTAACGCCGCTAGTGTCACAACACAACTGATGTTAGCGTTGTAATCAGACATCTTAATGACCAGGGTACCTCTAACCTTTGGATGGCTTGGGAAGTTAATACGCTACTTACTCTAGTTGCAATGTTCTGTGGATGGTTCCAAAATTGTGATCTTATTATAATAATATTATCTGAAAATAAAATGATACCAAACAAAAAAAGAAGAAAAAAATAAAAATAAAAACAGTTGCCATGTGCTTTTTTATTTTGGTTAGTTTCTTAACAAGCGATAATAAGTATTGCACTCTGGAACAGCTAAATATAGAAGTAAAAAATTTCCAGTGACAGCAAACAGAGTAAAGAATCTTAGCCACCTGGATTTTCTTTCTTTTTTCTTTTTTCCATTTCAAGAGGCAATAATAACAGGAACAAATAGTAAATACATTAACAACAATTAATGCAAATTAACTTTTTATCTGTATGTACACTACATACTGTAGGATAACAACAAAGATAGTAAACTATTTCTAAAATTTATGTTTGTATTTTGCTTTCCATTTCATTCCATTGTAAAGAAATGGAATAGCAGAATAGACAACGATTTCTTTTTTAAGAAAGTTGTATTTTTCGATTTCTCAGTTTTTCTTTTTTTTGGGTGCATATATAGTGTACACAGTTGCAGTAACAAAACGGGGCCCAAGCCCAGCAAAGATTGTCTCAGGTTAAAGATGACCAAACCAAAAGGGCGCAAAAAGACAAAAACTTACGACGTGTCCACAACGATCCTGGACAGAAAACGACTACCGCTTTTCAACGACTATCCAGGCTTCTTCCCTTGTATGCGAAGGAAGCAACACGTGACACAAAACTTTGAATCGCATTTTTTATTTTTATTTTTTTGTTATCTTAAGAACTGCACGCGTAATTTCAGGTCAATTGTGGTTAAAATTTCCAGTTAGATGTGATTTGAATGTATTGATGCAGATAATCAGATTAATACCAACGATTCAAGGTAACCACAACAACTACAAAAAATTGGACTTTGATTAACCTGCAGCTATCTTTTTTGTTTTTCGTCGGAACTTACAGCAATCTGGTGTCTTATACAAAACATGCAGCAAATATGTTTGATAAAAAACCCAAAAAACTAAGTTTTGTTTTGTTTTGTTTCTTACAGCTGTCTATTGCTGACTGCTTAGATGTCTGTTGTTGACTACGTTAGAAAATAATTATTAATAAGCTATATTCTAAGCCATACAAATACTCATTGTCTACCCCATGAATATGAAATAAGATATAAAAGTTCCCCTGCTGCAACGGGCAAATTTTATTGGGAGCGTGTTTGGATTCGGTGTCCCTCAAAATAAGTTTGATGTAAAAATAAATGTTTGGATATCAGTTATCAAAATCGATGTTGCTTTCAAATTGCCGTTTGACTCAAAATAATTGTTGCTTCTGCGTCTATATTTTCTCGTTGAATGCTCATCTAAAACAACTTTCCAATTATGCCCTTAAATGAAAAATGATCATCACTTCTTAATTTTTAATTATTGTTTTATTTTTTAAAATTCTAATCTGCATAATCTAATTAGTATCGAACAATATGGTGGAAATTATAAAATTGATACTTATATTTTAATAATTTCTAAGTAAAAAATACCAAAAAAATAATTTCTACGTAAATGTTTATTGTGTATTATATATTTTATTTAATAATATTACTTGATGTATTTTTTAATATTCTTTGCATTTCGTTTAAAATTTAACGATTTAACTGCGTTAATCATATCTATTCCTCTCATTAATTCCTTATTCTGGGTTTCTATAAATTCTAAGTTCAACAATTCTTACTTCTCATGAATAAACATAATATTTCATATCTCATTTCAACAATCATAATTAATTCTCATCATCATAATGAAGTCTAAAATCATAGAATAAATCATATAAAAGCAATTATAGTTCAAATATGGTCCATGCATTTGAGAAAATAATAATTTCCGTGAGAGCTTTCAACCATATTTTCTAGTTCTTGTAAAAACGTATATAATTCCATCTCATATAGAAGCTCAAATTCTAATTTTCATGATTGCTCAAGAATGCTAAAATATATATCTAATGACTAAAATAAGGTCATAAGACCAAACCCACTCGCTTGAAGGGTAGAATGTGAAGGACCAACACCAAAAGAGCTCTGAAGAAGGGATGACACCGTGCTGTCATTGAAGCAAAACTAAGGATTAATCTTTAATAATTTCTAGACAACTATAAAATAACTTTGAGAATATTGGAGGAGTACCTCCATTTGACAATAACTAAGAACATAAACACTCCACACTTAAGATCGTGAAAGAAAAGAGAGAAAGGAAGCATAAATCAACAATCAATGTCACCTTGAAGCTTAGAAGAGGTAGATTTGAGTGAGGATAAGAGTGAATGGTGGAAATGGTGTTTGGGGGCAAGGGTTTTTGGTGAAATGGGATGAACCCGAGTGGAGGGGTTTAAATAGAGTGGGAGGCATCACTTATCAAAATTGTGTCGTTTCGTCACTGTTCACGTAATACACCATATAGCGGTCAGGGGTTGCTAGGAGAGTTTGCACTTTACCAACCGCTATAACGATTCAGACCGTCATAGTAGTCGCTATAACAATAATGAAATAAGACAGCATAAATTTTATGACCATTTTGATGATAATCAAAATCATATCTCATATCAAATAACCAAATATAAATTATTTTACCTTAAAATTAATTCTAACAAAATCAATTCTATGAACGCCAAATCAAACGCATCACACTGTTTTTCTAATCCTAGTGATGATACAAGTAAGGGGGCTCTAAACCAGCTGAAAAGCTGTCTCATCCATAATTTAGAACACTTAGTAGATGTTAACATGATGGCTATTTTCAATCTTCTAGACTGCCGAGTTATGTATTACTGGCTGCAACTCTACTTGGTTGTCCACATCCATTTCATTGAGAAATTTAACAAGTGCTTCCAAAGCAACATCAGGGTCCTCATTCCTCATCAGATGCTCCGCCACAACTGCAGGGGTTACATCTGCTTCCTCCAGGAGCCTGTCAATCTGTTCAAAGAGTGGGTGATGCCCTTCAATGCCCAGATAATTGGAAGCTAAGATTCGAAACGCTTTCCCTTTAAGGAAGGACAAGTTTATGTGCAAGTCCATACGGCCTGGGCGCAGCAAAGCTGGATCAATCCTCTCTTTGTGGTTAGTGGTGAATACTATAATCCGCTCCTCCCCACAGCTTGACCACAAGCCATCCATGTAGTTAAGCAGACCCGACAGAGTAAACCCCTTAACCTATTCAGTAATTTTCAGGGAGCATTGCAATCAACTGAATGTTTACTTTTCAATGAGTAATTAAATTCAGGAACTTTAAGAAATTAACAGGACAAGCAGAAACAATAGTAAGTATTAAACAAACCAACCTCCTTGTCAGAGTCTGAATCTGGATCTGAGAGTGTGTCTGTAATTGACCGAGTTTGGACCTCTTTGTTGCAGTCAATGTCTTCTATCACAATGATGGAACGGTTGGATGTTTGCCTGATGGCTCTGATGAGCTGTGAGTTAGAAGAAACAGAGTTGAGCTCCAAATCATACACATCAAACTTCAAGTAGTTGGCAATAGCTGCAACGAGGCTTGATTTCCCAGTTCCAGGAGGTCCATACAAAAGGTACCCTCTTTTCCAAGGCTTCCCTACTCTCTTGTAGAGCTCCTTCCTCCTCAAGAACCGATCCAAATCGTCAATGATGGCTTGCTTCGACTCGGGATTCAAGGCGAGCGTGTCGAATGTAGCAGGATGAGACAACTCACTCTGATCCCAGTAGTCATCTGACCTGGAATAGATTTTCACGATCTTTTGCTCAGCTTTCATGGCCTCATATGTTCTAAGCACGTGTGGTATGTACCTATCCATTGCTTTCTCTCTATGCTTCTCATTGAAGCTTAATATAAATGTGCACCTGCGCTTATTAGAAGAATCCTTTTCTGTGCGCTCATCTAGCATCCACGTGAACCTGGTCCCTTCAAATTCGTCCACCACCTCGTGATTTCCATCCACTGCAAGCACGAGGTTCTTGTGGTCTTCAAGCTTTCCAACTTTGAGTGCTTTGTAGGTTTGGTTGATCCTGGTGGGAAGGTAATCATGGGCAGCAAAGTAAAGTTCATTGCGGTTTTTGCCAGAGGTTCCATCCCAGCTTCGGTCGAGTTTGAGAGAGACTTGGTTAGCTGCTTGGAACTTGGTGAAGAAGGCTTCTAACTTTGAGGCAATAAAGGATCGAACTTGATGGGGTACAATGTCGTTGATTGCTGTTCTGAGAAGCATCATGAATGTGGAGAAGGCAGCATATACCTCGAACCATGAGGATGCAGAAGGAATGGCTGTGAAATAGGAAGAAAGGTTCTTTGTGTATGTCGCCATTGGAGTGGAGGGACTGAAGAGCCAAGATAGGTGTGAGATCGTCTGAAACCGTGCTTCCGTTTTATACTGATTTCAACTCCTCGCAGCGCAAGACATCTTCTTCCTTTTCTCAATCCTTTTTTACTGTGACAATGAGGAAAAATTTAGGGTGTATTTGGTATCCTATATTAGGTATAATAATATATGTTTATATTATATGTTATATTTTTATATGTTGTTTGTTGTAGATAATATATTATATAAATTTATACAATATAACTTTTTTATACGTTAAAATACTATATAACTTAATCCATAAAAAATATTAACCTTATTAGTTTTAACATATAAGGTTATTTTTATTTTTTTAATATTTTATTAAAATAAAATAATTCTTAAATAAATAATAATAAGTAAATATTTATAAATAAAATTATTTCATAATAAATAAATATTATTAAAAAATAATATATGATATCAGTGTAGCTATATACAATAAAAATAAAAAAAGTAATTATAATTAATAAATATAAAATAAAATACTAAATATTAAATAAAATAAATATTTAAAATAAATAATATGTAATATATAAAAGTAAGGATTAATAATAAAAATATTTTGTGTTAATATTTATTTTAAAATTTAAATTTAAATAACTATAATTAAAAATATAAAATATTAATTTAGTATTTATATAATTTATTGAAATAATAAATAATTATAAAATATTAAAATTAATAATAATATTTAAAAAAATTAAATTTTAATTAATAAATATTTACCTAAATATGATATTTAAAAATTATATTTAAATTATTAATAAAATATTTTATTTTATTTTATATTTACTTAAAATATTAAAATTATTTATAAATAAACAATAATATTATAAAATATAAAATATAATATTTTATAAAGTGTTATACCAAATATTATATAATATTAAAAGTTTATAAACTCTTATATTATTAAATTTTATTCTACCAGTTATTATACTATCACCCTTATCATTTTCAACATATAAAAAAAAAGCCTTAGTTTTAAGACTTGACGAGCACTTGCATATATCAAACCCATCAGGATAACTCAATAATCTATGAGGGGTGGATTGGTCAATTGAGTGTTACGTGTGGGGTCCAGCCGATGGCCCCACCATGTGAAATGAATTTAAAACAAAAGAGAGAGAAAACCGAAGAAGTTGACAAAACGTGAAAAGAAAAATAGTGCAGAATCGGAAAAAGTTAGTGGAAAGGAACATGGCACTCATTACTACATCTGCAAGTTGGAAAATAAACGCTGTGTACGCGTTGTTTTCATTTGGGTGCCGCAAGGCAAAAATCGTGTTTAGACTGTGCGTTATTTTTATAAATAGAGATCATTTAGTTGAAGAGAACACAACTAGCAGTGAAAAATTAGAGAGCTGTTAGCGAGAGATTGTATTATTTTCTGAGAGGTATAAAAAAAATAAAGAGTGTGAGTAAATCTCAGAAAGCATAGGATATAGGTAAATATACTAGAAATATTTCTTGGTATCATTTTTATTATCTTTTGGTCCTGTAAAAGTGTAGTATTTGAATAAGAGTATTTTATTGGGAAACACTATATTTACCTATTGGGTTAGAGATTGTGAAAAGAATATTTTATAGTTATCTAAATATAGTGAAATATTTTTTGGAGTTTGTAGATGATTTTCTTCGGTATTTGAGGGTTTTCACGTTAAAAATTCGGATACAATTTTCTTAATATATTTTGTTAGCATAAATAGTGAAGTGGATCCTATTCTAGTAAATTGTGATGTTAACCATACTATTCACAAGAATAGTGTCACAGTCATATTGTTGAGGACTATTCATGTAAACGGTGATAAGCAAGTCCCACCATAATTACTATTTATTCTGATGTTTTTTTTTCATTATACTGGATCAATTGATAGATTTAATTTTATCATATTTATTTTAATACTCATTATCACATATTGACGTCATTTAATTACATGTTGAATCGGTCCATGAGGTGAACATTATGAACTCTATCTTTTAAAAGTTTAAAGCATTAGGTAAAGACATTTGGATATTATTAGATCTTTGGATGAGATTTTGGAAAAATATATTATTCAATTAATTTTTTGAACAAGATATTTTGAAAAAAGTGAGAGTTGTTTTATATTTGTACGTAACATTAATTTATATTTGGCTGCAATATTGAAAATTTTTTATTTATTATCAAATATTTTTTATGTTATAAATTTTTTTTTTAGCATATAGAAATTATAACTTCTCAATTTTTTTAATTTTTTTTAATGATTCTGTTTTTATTTTAAAAAAATCTATTCAAGCATACTAAAAAAATACGAATTTTTTTTAAAAATTAACTTGTTTTTTCTATAAAGACTATGACATGCAAACGAGGATTGTATAGCCATTATGGCCTTCACACAAATTTTTATTAAACTTGAAATGTGGATAATACGCATATTCTTAAATTACTGGATATAAACTAATTTATGATGACTCGTCTTGTTATTTTTTATCCTAATCTTAAGCATGTTTGCACTATCTAAAATTGTTACTATACTTTCTGTAAAGTTGAGAAAGTCCATATTTTTGTTAGTGTTGTATGAACACTTTTTTTTTTTGTGTACACAAATGAACACCCAAATTTCATCCAAAATTATAAGACTCGTGGTGTATTTGAGTGAGTGATAAAAATAATAAATAAATTTTATAAATGAAATTTATGTATAATTTTATATATATAATTTATGAGTTAATACTCATTTTAGTCCCTAACTTTATATTTATGAGTCATTTTAATCCTTAACTTTTAAAATGAGTCAATTAAGTTTGACATTAAAACGTTAGTCATTTTAGTTTTTCAACTCATTTTTTATTTAACATTCATCAATTAAATGATGATAGGTGTTAACACAAAATTTTACCTAATGTCCAAAAGTTGAACTATCATTCGATTTTGATGAGACAAAGACAATAAGAAAAGGAGTTTGGTTGTTAAAGTATTAGGGCCTTGATGATAACAAATTATTACAAATAGTCAACATGTTGAAGTTAGTTGACACAGATAAAGTATGATTCTCAAGGCACATTGATGTTGACGAAATGACAAATTTGGTAGTCGACATATTAAAGTGGATGTTTGTCATTAGGATGAGCTGGATCCAAACATGCAAGCCAATAATGATAAAGTTGAGATTGGTGTTCTACAAGTCAAAGTTGGAGTTCGACATGTCGAGATCAGAGCTTGTCATTTGAGACTTAGAAAATTTTGAAGATTATGAGGAAACTTCACAGTGACTCCAAGACAGGCGTTCAACAATTGACGGTTACTAACGGTCACTAATGATGACAAATTTTCATGATCAAGGTTTGACAAGTCGAAGTTGGAGTTTGTCACTTGAAGACCTAGAAAAATTCTCAAGATTCTAGGGGACTGTCAGCGACTCCAGAAAGGCGTTCGTCAATTGACGGTTGGGATTACGGTTACGATGTTATTGACAAATGCTTAGTGAAGGCATGACAAAGTGGTAACTTGTCAATGACAAAAGCGAATGACAAACTAATAAATTGTCAAAGCCACATGGACAACATCTAAAGGTCGGGGCAAGTGTCAAGATCTTAAAGTCTTAGGTTGTCTATAAATACTAGTTCTGACAGAACAGTTGAAATTTTTACTCACACACTCACTCTTACACATCTCCAATGACAGAGTTTTTGAGCTCACTGAGTAATTGTTCCTAACCCATTTTGCTCTTTTTTAGAATTAATTTGTCTTTAAGTTCTATCTTTAATATCTTTACATGTTCTGTACTCATTTACATTTGTCAATCAATTTATATTCTGCAGCTTCTTCTTCTTCTTCTTCTTTAATCTGTCAAACATTGCATTTACACTATCACAACACAAATCACAATCACGTACATTACATTCCATTTCATCCTCATTTCTTAAAAAATAGTTTGACACTCAATTCTTTTTGGTGAAAAATGTAACACCCTAATATTTAACTCAACACACCTAAGACGCATTCCAGTTAATTATTAGTTATTACTCTTTTGTTCCAGTTCTTATTTTAAACTATTGAAAATATCTTAGTGAAATACGGGTATTTTTTTTTTTAACATTAAAAGCAAAACATGAGCCGTGCATATCGAACTACATCCCGTCTCGAGCAAAGTCAAGGAAGAAAATCACAAGAAGACATAGGCATACATAGAGCACATCATCACACACCATGAACATGTAAGATTATATATATATATATATATATATATATATATATATATATATATATATATATATATCATCAATAGATAATTGTTCCACTTTGCATACCCAAAATATATATGAAAGAGTTATATCATGCCTACCAACAAAGGTTGGGCTCAAAATATAAATCATCCCATAATATCCATGAATAAAATGCAACTTCATCAAGCTAAATAAAAGACATCTCCTCCCACTACTCCTCCTTGGATGCGCCTAAGATAGATAACCTCTAATAAACAAAAAACAAAAGAAGGTTGTCCTATCTACTATGTGCACGGGCACTCAAGAGGTCCGGAACAGTCCCTACTACTATCGCTCCTGGAAGGAGGAAGATAACCAATCTAGCGGGCCAGCTCGTCAGTGTGGCAAGACGTAGGCAGGGCGAACATGAGTGCCTCGACGGTCAGGTGGCTCCTCTACGACAGATGCGGCTCCCTCATGGGCTACGTGACGTGGCCTCCCCATCACTACCAACCTCCATCATCATTGGAACGATGGGGGCTGAGCCATCGAAGAGACTGGGTGGCTTGGGTGACAAGGAGGTGATTGTGGCACGTAGACCAAGATGTCTGGCAGCCGAAGCAGGAGGGAGTGCGGAGGTCTCTCCCACGCGACAAGCACGCTAAAAATGAGATTGTTAGAAAACGAAGCAGGTGAGAACCTGAAGCTAATGACCGGGTGTTCAAAGAGACACTTCATGAAGATAAAAAGGCGGACAACATATCGACGAACGAAGTGATACGTCTCGGTGAACATCCAGGTAGGAGCATCAATGAAGATCATGAGGTTGCCATCGGCCTCTGAAGATGAGATGGAAAGAAAGAAAAATGAATGAGAAACTTATATAAGAATCTCAGTAGGATTTTTGTCTCCTAATGTGTGTGTCATTATTTACGTCCTCAGAAACCTTGGGTTTCATTATGAAATTAGTGAGCATATACATAGGGTTTATTAATTAGTTTCAAATACCGTTAACCAAGGCCCATTCATTTTAGCATGAATCTTAATGCATGAGTACAACATACTAAATCATTGATGCATGTCAATGCCATAAGCCAAATATCATAGGATCACATTGAATGAACATAGCATAGCGAATGCAATTTATCCAACATAATTCATTCTTTTAGGTGACTTAACTTTTTATTCTCTTTTCCTTGGGGCCACCCTAATACTCTCCCTTTTGAGAGTTCTAGGTTATGAGCTCATACTTAACTAGTCGTCACTAGTTTATATTTATCCTCTTGATAAGCTAAATTCCCGACTCCCAGAGTGCGGGATAGGGGACAGAGGATCACCTTTCATAACCATTAATTCCTGGAGTAAAGGATCTCTTATTGGATCATATCCCATAACTATTAATACCTAGAGTTGAAGATCATTTCCATATGTCTTATGTCACTTTTAATTTTAGCATGTTATTTTAGAGATGCAAGTATGAACATATAATTATAACTTATCCTTTAATATCTCATGCTCATAGAACAATTAAATAATGCACCTCAATTAATCGATCATAAATATAACATGCCACAATTCATCGTGTAATTGATCACATAAGTATGCATTACAAGTCATATAATTTTCAACTAAAACACATGAACATGGTTTTCATAAGACATCATTCATGTTGACCTCATCAAGTTATCAATATTTACACTTAAGCCCCAAAGGGGTCAAAACTGCAATTTCTTAAAGATTACGGGTTAAAGTATAATTTCCTCTTTTTAACACATTTTCTCAAACTAATGATCCCTAACATTAATCTATACTTTTAGGAGACCCATAACACTTAGAAATCATTTAAACTCATCATAAAAACCTTTTTGGGCTATAGACCAAATTTTGTTACACTTTAGGGGTCAAGTGCAAAGTTGTTCATTTTTAACACTTAACAAATGTCAAAGCCTCTAAAACTTTTTTTAAACCTCATAAATGATATTTTGATTACATGGACACATTCAACATCATTACTCACTATAATTAAAACCATTTGACCGAAATTATATAATTGATGGTTCAAAACACAACTTTCTACATTTTGCAAAATGGTCCAAACTAACATTGTAATTACTCTTTTATACACCTAAGGTACTAAAAATAATTTTTACAATAAATATTATTAATTCTTATGTGTGTGAACAGTATGAGTAGTACCAAACAATAATAAATAGTATCAGAAATTAATTTTCTAAAATTTCATAAAATTACAATTTTGATCCTTTCTAGTTACTAGTTCTTCCAAAAAATGCTAAAAATGATTTTTACAACAATTATTAATAACTTTTACACATCTAATCATTACCAAACAGTAACCTTACAGATTTAATTAAATCAAATCGTAACCATAATTTTAACTTCTAAAAACTTGAGAAAATCATATTTTTAATCCTTTTGAATTTCTAATTTTTTTAAAAATTCTTTATGCATCTTAAAGATAAGATTCAAGCCTCAAAATAAAATAAAATCAACTTCAAATCCAAGATCCTCATAAGATCGACAATCATATATTTGAGATGTGTCCATGAATTAAAATTCTCATTTAAGATAAAAGAGGCAAGTCTTGAGCTTTAGAGATTTAGGTGATAACTAAAATCATAAACATGCAATACAATCTCATTTTTAATCTTTATCATTATAAGGTGATAAATTAAAAATATAAATATGATGTGCAAGACTTGAAATATAAATATGAAGATGCAAGTTCATTTTTAAGTCTTTAAAGTTTAGGTGATAACTTGAAATATAAATATGATATGCAGGACTTGGAATTTAAACATGAAGATGCAAATTCATATTATTATCTTTAAGATTTAAGGTGATAACTTGAAATTTAAACATGATATGCAAGGCTTGGAGTTTAAGATATAAAAGAGCTTAAAATATAAATATGGATGCAAGTTCATTTTATATCTTGTTAAACTCAAAACTCAAGATTTTTAGGGAATGAAGCTCTTTAACCCCAAATAATCTTAACAAAAAGGAAGTGAGCTTTAGAGTCCTTTATTATCATGGTTCCAAAAACCTTATTTCTTGAACTCATCATCAAGCTCAAAAAGAAACAATCCAAAGAAAATCAACAATTTTTCCATTAATCTTTTAACAACAAAAATCAAGCCTTGAGCTTTAGAGGTTAATTATATGATAGATCTACAACCACCAACATGATTCCTCATCATCAAGCCATGGTCATCAACAATCAAAATAATCGAAAGATATAAGACAAGAATAAGAGAAAGAACATGAAATAAAATCCGTACCAAAGTTGTTTCTTTGATTGAAAAAGAGAAAGTTTGATCTTGGAAATGGAAGGATTATGTGTTTGTGAGTTGAGAGAAGGTTGAGAATGGTGTCTCTTGGAGGTCGAGGAGGAGGAAGAAGAGAGTTTTGAGTTTAGAGAGAGAAGAGAGGATTTTTGACCAATTTCTTGTGAACAAGACTACAACAAAAAATGTAAATGGTAAGAATGAATATTTGTTTGTGTATTAGGCTTGGAAAAACACATATCTATAGGAGTTTTGGGGGTGTATGGCAACTGCCTCGTGGCTGTAATGGGGAGCAAAATTTCAATTTTTGTGAGTGGTAGGAAATGTATTTGAGATATTTTTAATTTGTAGTGGATTATAAATGATAATATAGTGTAAGTGGTTAATAAAGAAGTATTTAAGATGCTCCAAGACATGATTAAAGAATGACCTACACTTGTAGTGGAGTTTTTAGTGCTCCATTAATCTGAAATAATAAAAAAAATAAATCCAAAATATATCCTAATTTTTTTAAAAAAGAAAGATAATGCACTAATATTATTTGTCTTATGAACCCTATTAAAAAAGAAAGGAAATCAAACTTCCCAAAAATAATCTTAGACTTTAAAATTACCTCAAATAATTATTTTGACTCAAGGTTAATAAATAAAATTAATTTATTTTTAATTAGAGCCTAATATTATATTGCCTATATTTATTTAATTACATAAATAAGCTCATTTAGCACTAACTAGAGGCAAAATGGTAATTTCACATAAAAACTCTAGGAATTACCAAACATTTCTAAATATCATATATCCCTTATAATTAAAATTTTCTAACTTTCGGGTGATAACGTTCAGTTTCGCTTAATTTCACTTTAAATTACCCAGGGATATTTTGATAATTTCGCGCATAGGAAAAGTCAAGGTTTAAGATTTTCACCTCTAACATCATTCTTAACACAAATAATTCCCTTCAAACATAAAACCAACCCCTTAAGGGTAGCCTAGCTTGGGCATTTTGGTCATTTGAACATTGAAAAAATTGAAATTTGTGATTTTTGCACAGATTGCTGTTTAATCCTCATATAATCTTATTCTAATGTCAAAATATTTTATTTAGGATGACCCAGACTATTTCGGCCTCAAATCTGGTGTAAAAATGACCCAGGGATATTTTGGTCATTTTGCATAGTAGGAAAAATTCAGCGTACAAAGAACCCAGAATAGGAGCTTTTCGCTCAAATGAATCTTAAAAAGCAAAAACCGTAATCCAATTTGTTTGTAATCTACACGTTTAGAGCAATTTGATCACCTGCATAAAGAGATTGTCAATTATTTATTGTTGACAATATAAGTGTCAAATTCTACTATAAATAATAGGTAATCTTAAATAATACATTGTCATACCTTATGTTATTTGAAGTATAATAGAGTTTAAAACAACTCATTTTAGTACCTAAAATTCTACAAAATAAGTCATTTAAATTTTCATTTCAAATTATAAAATGACTCATTTTTGCGTCTAAAATGAGTTATTTTAAGCTTCATTTATTTCAAAAGACAAATGAATGTAACGTATCACTTAAACTTACCTATAACATTTAATTGATAAAATATTAAATAAAAAATAAATTAAGAAATTAATATGACTCATTTTGTAATGTTGGGATTAATTTAACTATTTTAAAAGTTAGAACTAAAATAACTCATAAATATAAAGTGAGGGACTAAAATAAATATTACCTCAAAAATTATCTATAAAAACTTCCCAAGTTTCGACTCCTAATCTAAAACACCTTTGTGGGTTAAAAAGTAACGACAACTTTTATCATCCAAATTATTTTATTATATTTATGTTTTACTTCACTCATATGATGTCTGAAAAAAAAAATGTTAAATAATGACGTAAAACACAAAACGTTTCTGCCTTGGTGGCTATATGTCTGGGGGACTACTTTAACTTAAGCAGACCCGCGTCCTAGAATTTCTCATTTCTCGGTCGCAAATACGTGCACGGTTCTCGGTTCTCAGTTCTCAACAATGGGCGGCCAATAGGGGGACTTTATTTGGTGAAGAAGATTCCAGGTGAATACAACAGTACAACACCTCTATTTTTTCATTATTATTATTATTTTTTATCGAAAACACAACACCTCTATTATTATTCTAATGATAAGTTTATTTAGAAAAGAAAAGTATAAGTAATGAATTTAATTAAAATACACCATTTTATAGTTTGACTAACATCTAATTAAATTTTTCTACGTGCATAATTTTTAAAATAGTAATTAAAAAAAAAACTTTTAAAGTAGTAAGGTAAGACTTAAACCTACTTTACGGATATGTTAATATGTAATTAAGAGAGTGTATAAAAAATTTTATATTATCAATATATTAAAATTAAAATTAATATTTTTTATAATAATAAAATTTAAAATAAATAATTAAGTTAATATTCAAACTTATAAACTTATATTTTAAATTTAAATAAATAAATGAGAATATTATTAAGCTTCTTGTTGAAGATATATTAGTTGAAAAAAAAAGATAAGTTTTATGGAAGATTGTTTGATTTTAAGTATTAAAATCTTTAAAAAAATCTTTGATTATAAAGAGTTTAATTTTCATGTACTGATTACACTATCATTCAATCAAAATATTTCATTTACATGACTTTTTAAGTAATTGATATAATAGTTATATATTATAGTTGATGTAATAATATATAATTGAATAATTATATGAAAAATATTACACTGTAAGTATAAAATAATTAAATTAATTTCTATTAACAGTTAAAAGTTTTGCACTTTTTTCTTGTTAATGTGTAACTAATTACTAATTTTCTCATATCAAAAGTTGAATTTTAATAATTTGATAGAGACATATTAGCCTTCTTCATCCTTCCCTCATTCCCTCTTTCTCCGCCTTATTTATTTAATCTCCACAAAGCTATGATCTAATTCACCTCCGGACTCCAGTGTTTCCTGGAAGCTAGTGAGTGCAGGATGGACAGTAGAGCCAGGCAATGGGTGTTTAGCTTCCACGTGAATTCATATTAAAGAAAACAATTGTGAGTCCAGAATAGCAGTACTCCAGTAGTAAAGCAAAGACGTTTCCCATCCATTACCGAGCATTTGATTTCTGTTCCAAAATAGAAAATATAGAGACATTAAATACATAAAATTATTTAAT
The DNA here is from genome assembly GCA_030441495.1 of Dalbergia oliveri. Lineage (NCBI taxonomy): Eukaryota > Viridiplantae > Streptophyta > Magnoliopsida > Fabales > Fabaceae > Dalbergia > Dalbergia oliveri. The sequence continues at coordinate 7,930,966 of JAMLFY010000004.1, forward strand.
TATAAAAATAAATATAAAATACATAAAATTTCTCTGTCTAGAAATAAAATATAGAAAATTTCTATACTTTTAGAATGGAGGTACAATAGAGGCAAAACACTAAGACAAAAATTTAATTTTTTCCCAATAATATTCCTATATATATATATATATATATATATTTTCTCTTTGTCCTCCTTGTCATAGGTGGTCCAGCAGGAGGCGATCGATGACAGGTTCAATAGGTAAATAACATCTTTATCATATACTACCTCTATTTTTTATTAATAGTCGAGCTCAAGAGTGGATACATTAATTTTTTAATGTATCAAAATTGCATATTTCTAGAGAGCAACAAGGGAATAGTTTTTGTTTTGTCCTCATATATCCAAACAAAATCTAAAGACGGTCATTATGTCTTATACACCACTACCAAACATAATACAAAAATATTCTTTTTCATATCTCCATCTCTACTATCTCTTAATGTCTCTGTCTCTACCATCCTAAAATAGTCTCTCGACATAGCTTTTATGACCGCCTTTGAAATGCTACTATTTCACTCACTATTTACTTAGAGAGTCCCATTATTTTGGGTATTAGATGCGCATTTACTAAGGATTTAAAAGTACATAAAATGAAATTCATGAAGAAAATTTAATATTTTAAAATTTTGATTCTCATATCCTGACATGTAAATTATTTTACAGCCATCTAATTATGTACTGTCACATAAACAATGATAGTTGACTTTTATATCACTATTTGAAAAGTTATCTAAATAAAATATTTTGATTGGATGATAATGTAAAACTTTTATATTGTAATCCTTCAAAATTAAACTCTACTTTTAATATATTACTAATATCAAATACTATTTATAAATATATTGAGGGATAAATTAATCTTTCAGATGAGAATTTTATATTGATTCCTCAATTGAAAAAAGCGGACAAATTGTTCCAGTTTATCATCTTTTTTATTAATTTTACAAATTTGTAATGGATTTGTTTCATTTTATTTTATTTTTTTGAATTATAGATACCAAAATAGAACTTTTAAATCCCAATAGAGTAATTTATTTCGCGATATATTTATGATGAACCAGACTAGACATTTAGTTTAATAAATACAACATTAATAATATTAAAATTCATTTTTTTTAATGAGTGCCATATTTGATTTTTATGTTTTATATAAAAAATTGTCTTATCAAAAGGATAACAAGAGACAGAAAGAAAATATTAAAGAATAATGAATGGTTTGAACAAGGGACATGGAATGATTGCGGAATGATGCTCATTTGTTCTGGGAAAGTTGATGATCGTTGATCGATGCAAATCGCTGATGGTATGAAGTAAACTATCAGCATAATGGTGATTTGCTTATAATTCTTCGATAGTAGTGCTTGTTTGCTCCGAGTCACAACTGCGACATCCAAGTGGCAAGGAAACAGTTCTCAAGCGGCGTGGGAGGGTGTTATTTGGACGTACAAAACCAACACAATGATGAGACAACTTCTGAAATCGAACGTTAAAACAATATATTCTTTGTTTTAAAATTTTTTAGCTCATTTTTTTAAAAACCTTGTTATTTTAATATCTAATTTTCTCAAATACTTAAATACCCTATTCACAAATAACATAAATCTTATTATTATTTTTTTTAATTTATTTTTTCTCCATCACTCCTCTCACATCACATAAAACCTATATAAATATCTACACTCCTATAGGTATTAAAATAGAATTATTCATTTTTCACTGCATCTATTGATGCGTCGATAAGAGGCGTCAAACTTTTACATACAAAAAAAAAAAAAATCTCCGTGGGGAAGTTTGTCACTACGATTTTTTTTTTTAGGAGTCAAATTCTTATTTTTTATTTTCAGTTTATTTTTATATTTTTACAATTTTATAAGAATAATAATAAAATAAAAATGTAAAAAAATAATAATAAAATAAGAAGCAGACTGAAAATGGAAAATAGAATAAAAATCAACCCTAAACTCGGACAATTTTTTCTGCAGGCAAGTATTCTTTTTCTTTCATTAGCTAAATCTCAACCTACTCTTTTATGGGTAAACCTCGAGATTAACACAATTTAATGGTTGAAAGTTCTATCATGGGTACTATTAAGGGTATATTGATATTATAGGAATAAAAAGTTTTCTTTAGGTTAGATTAAATAAAGTTTTTTGTTAAATAAAATATTTTATCAGACTATTACTAATATTCTATTAAGGAGATTATAGAAATAAAAAGCTATTAATTACAATAATTTCATTCGATTCTATTGATATATCCAAACATTAGAGGAAAATATTTCTTTATTTCATCATTAACATATCTAACAGTTGAGTGAAGTAATTTGCCACTCAACCCCACTACTTATCACTAATCTAAACATACCTTTAATCTATTATCCCTAATGAAAATATCGCTTAACAAATTAGTTTTGAGATTAATTTTAACATATTACTAGTGTAAAGGAATTTTATATTGTCATTCAATCGTATGCTTCAATTTGTAAGATTTTTAAGCTATAAAGCACGTTCGTGTCTATGTGTTGAACACGTAACCATGTGGGTCTTATATAACATACCAATGATATATATTTGTATATATTTAATTTAAAATATTTTTTCTTACTCTAACATAGAAATACACAATATACACAGGGTTATAAAAATGAAATAATATTTAAATTTTTGAGTTTATAAGAAAAAAAATATTAGTGAAGCTTATATAAATAATATTTTGAATAAATTATTATTTTCTTTAAATTTTTAATTACATATATAATGTGTTGGAGTCTTATAAATTTTTAACTTTGATGTGTCCCTCGTATTCGTGTATGTGCTTCATATGAGTAGTTGAGTCAAGTGAAATATTTTGGATGATATAACAACACATAAGATATTTGTGTAATTTTTTATATATTGATAGTGATATAAATTAAATTTTTAGGCTTTAAGAAACAATTTTCATCTATTAGTCTTTGAATATGAGACATGTTACTCTCTTCATTAACTACCAAACTTAATAAAAATGCACATACGTTTTATTAAATGAAAATATTTGTCCTGCACTTTTCATGTTAGAAGGTAGGCATCTTAATATTTAAGGTATAGTTTATTGTACCGCTGAAAATTCAATTCCTTGAACTTATTACGTACAGGTAGCCCAAAATTTCAACCCTAATAGGCCTTCACATTGTCATTAGAGAGGAGAAAGCGCCAAATGGCTTATATTGCAAATTGTATAAATTGGTTCTTCAACTATGTGGACAGCAAAATGTTCAATTAAGAATCATAATAAAAAAAGTTCCACCTCATGTAAAAAGCAAAGTTTAAAACACCTAATAAAACAACACCACCTCCTGGATAATGATGTTGTTCCCAAATTATCACAACTATTCGCAATAACTTTCTCAAGGTTAGGACATTTGAGCTGAAAAAGTAATGATTGATCGACAACCACCACGAGAAAGACAGGCCAAAAAGGCGCATGAGTCAGTAGTGAAGTTAAACTCAATTCATTAAAACTCTAGCTATCTTCAAAATGTGTCATCACAATAAAATATACCAATAAAACCCCCTTAGAAGCTCAAGGCTAAAAGCGATCAAGGATCACAGATGTGAAATAGTTACTAACAGGATTTTAGAACTCCATTGGCCATATTTTCAACCAATATGTTATGGTTAAGATCGTAAATAAACTAACTAGAAAAACCAAGTAGAATGAGGCAAATAGCATACATCACATATGATGAAAAACCCGCCCAATTAGTTAGTGTTGTGAAATGGGGCCCAAAAGGCAGAAACAGAGTAAGCAAAATAAATATGTGGAAGTATAAAATAAATGGCACAAGGAATTTACGTGGTTCGGCTTAAAGCCTACGTTCACAGGCAAAGATGACAACTAAATATTTCACTATGGAAATATGATGGAGATAAAAAAAGGTGGACACACTACATTCAACCCAAATCCCAAATACACCCATAATACCTCACAGGATTTTCTCACTTGGTGTATACTCTCAACTCACAAAAGAGAAGAACTCACATGGAACAAATAATTTTACTCTATTACATTGAAGTGAGGAGGTAGTAAATTAGATTGTTGTGTTTTCCGATTAATGCTGGAGAACATTGCTTTATTTATAGAGCCTTTAGAGACAAAATTTTCAACATCCTTATTCGTGTTTCATGCTTCCACATGCATGATTTGAAAATTTTTCTTTTCTCCATTCAATGCCCCTTTTACCGTAAGGAAACTTGACGATTTCTTCACCAATTGAATGTGGAAGCACCGAAAACAAAGAAAAGATGACATGTCAGCTTGGACATTTTGTCCACTTTGTTCTAAAAAAGGCTTGCAAAAAAGTCAAGCCATCAATGTTTAACTTAGTGTAAATACTAGCTACTTAGATCATGGATGAGCAAACTTTTGCAAGTATAGAAGAGAGGAACTTTTTCATGTACCACACAATTATCAAGAAGTAGTGATTTCAACATAGGACAACCTTCACCATCACTAAAAACATCACATATCTAATATGTCAAAGATTCACACTCAAAGATGTCCCGCTTTTACAATTGTAATTTGTGATTTCCCACTAAGTCGATCCTGGAGAATACATGAGCAAGAGAGCAAAAAATGACAGACTTGCTAGATATACTTGAAGCTAATCTAAAATGATGTAAAGACGACGGAGTACAGGGTAGCTAGAGAGAGAAGCGTTAAAGTCCTTGAGTCCAAATTAGCAAATTTGCCAATAAAATTCAGAAAAACAAAATTAAAAAAGCCAATACTGAAAAACAAGGATAGGAAGTTAACTATACACACAAACAACAAAGAAATCAACTAATGAGAGTGAGGGTATAGAGGGAGATGGCAATGATAGTGGAGGTAACTCTTGCCTCAATCTATTATTTCTAGACAAGCAGTTAATCTTAGTGAAAAAATGACACAAAAATTTCATGTGCAATGTCAAACCCAATATTATGTAAGCAATTTCTACTATCAAGAATTTTTCATCAAATACCATAAACATAAAATAATTTATCCACAAATAGTGCAGAGCTATAGTATAAACGATTGAGTTACATCAAAATGCAAAATTATCCAATGATGAATGAACAGCTTCTTTGTTAGGCTACCAACCACCCTTTTTTTCTTTCGAAGAAGAAAAGAAGAAGAAGAAGCACGAATGTTAATTTGCAAAAAAGTTCAATTCCAACTTCATTGAATGCCTCTTTAATATATGTGTTGATCCAAAAATAAAAAATCATAAAGATAGCCTGCAAAACCATTTGGTAAAACATAAATATGATGTTATAAGATTGCTCTATTCTCTCATTCTTGAGTCAATGAGTCTACATATTCCATTGGCTAGGTAAATCTTGTTATATACTAAGATGTTATAAATCAATCATAGTTTTTTTTGTTTTGGTAAAAAGGAGAAAGAAAGACAAACAAACAAGAGGGCACTTAGCTATTCATTGCATCAATCATGAACAAGCTAATAGTCTCTCTGGGGGTTGAGCCCAAACGACCAAAGATTGATAGTCCACTGTTCCAAGCCTTGCTAACAAGTTAGCAACCTTATCCGAGCGAAAGACATGACGAAGCGAAATTACCCAATCACGACACACAAGCCCTCTAATTCATGCAGAAGACTTCCAACGCACGAGCCCAAAAACTTTGAGGGCTAGAAATTAAACCTAGCGCCTCCAAAGAATCCTATTCACAAAACACCCTCTCTATCCATGATTCCAAGCAAAGAGCAGTCCTTCCTTGATGGCTGAGCTCCACCCAAGTAACATCAACTTGGCCCGCCATGCAGAGAACCCCTCCGAGCCAAGTTCCATTGAAGTCTCTGTCACACCCCCAAATTTCCCTCGCCCTCCCACAAGATGCACACTTGCATCCATATTCAACTTAACGCACCAAGTGGAGGGCAAGCCAACTCTGTCCGACTAACCCAAGGAGAGGACTGCAGGAGGGCCGCCATGACTTTCGCGACATCCACCACGGAACCCCAAATGTTGATGCGTAAACCGCATAGGATGCCAGACTTCATTGTTAAACACTGCGAGATTCCGCGCCGCCAAATCCACCAGTGTTATGATATAAAGAGTGGAGGTATCACTGCGCACCAAAGAAGCCAGCCATTCCGCTTGGAGATTAGCCCATACCGGCGGATCAAAACCCAATCGATGCCACGGCATCAGCCATCCCACAATCACGAAGGGAGATAGAGCTAAGTTCCTACGGTGACGAAAACCGTTGGTTGCAAGAGCATTATGATAGCATTGCCAGATGAAGAGTTTAAACTTCAGGGACTTAGAGTTTCCATAGGTCATGCCATTTGCGGTCCTTAGTCCAATTGTTGTTCAAAGCAAGCAACCACTTGTAGTACTTAGCCGTCTATAACCCCCATTGTATTGTGAAGCCAAATCCAGTTGTCAAGAAACTCATGGACGGACCAGCCTTATTCGAATAAGCTCAAGAATATAGCTGGGAAAGGGGGTATAAATGGAATGTACCAACCAACCATCACCACTCCAAACATCACGAACCTATAAATCAAGAATCAGAAATATGCACATAAGGGACATGGGTAAGAGGAGGCCAATCCTTAACTGAATCCAGTACCAAAAGGATGAAGCACCATCACCAAAACTGAAACGGAAGTTCGAACCCAACTCAAGCCAAACCTTAGCTAAGCTCTTCCAAATACAAGAGGATAAGGATAATGTGCAAAAATCATGGGCGGCCACTTCAAACACTTTTTGGTAAGAGCGTGGCCCATAGTTTATGAGGTTCGAAAGAAATGGGGCCACAAGTTTGCCAAGTAAAGCAACATTTGGTAACGAGAGACACGAATACCAAGACCCCAAGCTTTAGGAGTGATCATATATTCCAGTTAACGAAATTAAGACTCTGTTAGAGCCATTATCTTTCCACACCAAATGAAATGGCGAACTTAGAATGAATGGATTGACAAATGGACTGAAGCACCCAAAGGGTTTGCATAGGATAAACCGCAAAGGAGGATAGTACCAACTTAGCTAAACAAACTCTCCACCTTCAAAAGTTTCCCTTTCCAGCTAGCCAACCTAGTGGTAATTTTCTCCATAATGGCCTTAAAATGGTGCTTCGATATTCGTCCCTGAATGAGAAGGAAACCAAGATATTTCCCTAAGTTGGTTGCAAAATGGATGGAGGATATCACGAAAATAAATCACGGCGTTGCCTAGCGACATTGGAAGAGCACAACACATGCAATTTCTCCACATTCACCTTCAAACCTGAGGCCTTGCAAAACTCCTCCACAACATCCATGATACGCCTCACCTGCATTCGTCTAGCTTTACAAAAAAGAAGAAGATTATCAGCAAACATTAAATGAGAAATACCTGTCTCCTCGTGAAATATGAATAGGATCCCATGACCCATCCTCTACCATATCATTAATACACAGTGCCAACGCTCCATACAAAGTACAAAGAGGTATGGAGAAATTGGATTTCCTTAACGAAGACCCCTAGTTAGAGAGAAAGCTGGCAATCTAGAACCATTCCATAAGATAGACAAGACCTGGAGGAGCTAACCCCTGACATGATTGAGGCTAACAACATGATGAGGAAACCCAAACATCATCAAGGTATCCTGGAAGAAATCCCAATAACCCGATCATAAACCTTTTCCAAATCTATCTTAAAGGCTATTGCTCCTTTCTTCATTTTGGTATGTTGCATGTAGTGAAGGACTTCTTGAGCGATAAGTTCTCCCTTGTTCCTCTCCCTGGTAGAAACTCCCTTGTAAAGGGCCAATAAGATCATTTAGGAGAGGTCGCATACCATTCACCAACACCTTAGACACAATTTTATAAATAACGTTCAGAGACTTATAGGGCGAAAGTTCTTAAGAGATGCAACTCAAATAGCACCTCTCCTAAGCCATGTAACGGGGGTTGTTAACTTTGGGAAAAGGATTCAATCCCTATATGCCATTCCCTTCCCCATTACCCTAGGGTGCCCTAAACTAAAAAGAAAAAAAAGATGGCATAACTGCAATACAAGATTTCTAATCCTCAGTTGGCCCTTTGCCCCTTCATATACACCTCGTTGAGGAATTTACAGAGCTCATCCAAAGCAACATCAGGATCTTCATTTCTCATCAACTGCTAACCACTAAAGCTGGAATGACATTTGGTTTTTCCAACAGCTCCTCAATTTCTTCAAACAACGGATGATTCTCAATGTCCAGAATTGGAGGCTAATATTCTAAATGCCTTTGCTTTAAGGAATGACAAGTGTATGTGCATGTCCATCCTACCCGTTGTATCAAAGCCGGGTCAATTTTCTCTTTATGGTTTGTTGTAAATATTATAATCCGTTCCTCTTAAACCCTGACCATAACCTATCCATGTAGTTCAATAGAGCCGACGAGTAAACTTGTCAACCTATAATTTTGAACAAAATAAAATTTAAAATCACATGAGTACATTATAATGAATTAACATAAAGATCAAATTGCAAGTAAACCCACATTCTAATAGTAGACTCCTGCATGTTCGGAATGAATTACGAGGCGGCAAGTCATCCCCACCCCTATCTCCTAATATCTTAGTTGAAAATAAATAAACAAAGATCAAATTAACAAATTAAACCTTGACAACTTCTGGTGCCTCATTATGGTCTAAGTCCATGTCTGTATAATTTCTCGATCAGTTCAAATGTGTACCTCTTTGTTGCAATCAATGTCTTCAATCATAATGAAGGAATGGGTGAAGGCACCTCATTAGTTACATGAGGCGTCGATACTATAAACCGAGTTGAGTTCCAAATCGTACACATTAAACTTCAAGTAATTGGCAATAGCCGAGGTGAGGCTAGATTTCCCCGATCCTAAGACCATACAATAGGTATCCATGTTTACAAGGCTTACCTACTCTTGTAGAACTCTTTCCTCTTCAAGAACTAATCCAAGTCATTAACAATGAGTTGCTTCAATTCAAGATCCAATGTGAGCGTGTCCAACAGCAGGGTGCGATAGTTCATTCTCATTCCAATATGAATATGACATGGAAAATATCTTACGTCGCTCTCACTATCATCACTTCATACGTTTCAATCACGTGCGGTATGTACCTTTTCATCGCTGTCCTCTGTGCTTCTTGTGGAAGTTGAGCACGTAAGCAACGTTGTCCGTGTCAAATCCTTGTCGAGACAGCATAGGAGAGTTCGTTTTGGTCCCCACGTTGGCCCTCCCATCTTTGATTGATTCTGAGAGATATTAGGGCTGGGTGGGTTTTGGAGAAAAGAGACACAAGCTTTGAGGCGATGAAGGATCAGAGCTTCTCGGACGAGGTCATTGATTGCGTTCTGAGGAGCATCACGAATGTGGAGAGGCGGCGTAGACCTCAAACTATGATGACACTGACTTGAAGCTTGTGAAGAAAGAAGATAAAGTCGCCATGTATGAACTCACCATGCTCAAAATTCTATAAAATAGATGGCAAAAATGAGATTGATTCAACCGATGAGGTTTTTCAAATGTTCACAACGAGAAATGCATTTTATACGAGTTCAACAGTACTTAGCCATTGTTAATTGGGCAAATTATATTTTAACACCTAAAAGTAGATATCCAATTGGGATACCACTCTATCATCATTGGATGTAATGGTGATCTCCACTTTTTTCATCAATTTAATATGTGTCCCAATTAAATACCCATTTTTAGATGTTGAAAAAAATACTTTTGTTATTTGTGTCGCGAATGTTTAGATGGTGACCGAAGTTTTGTACCAAGCGGTGATATAATGATGGTTCATTTATGAAAGAAAGCACCAAGAGTAATTGGAAAATTAAAATGATTTTGAAGAACTATAGCATTTGCAGAAGCACAAACAAATGGAATCCCAATGTATTATAAAAAATCAACAGAGAGATTTGCGGCATTGTGCCCTTGAAACTGTCTATTCTTAACAAGATTAAGAACGATCTTAACATACCCCATCATGACTGAAGAAAATTGTGAGGTGAGCTTTGGCTTCTTCTTGAAACTCGTGTTCCTAATCATGATCATTAATTAATCCAAATTTTCATTAATGACAGAAAAGCACTAGGAATTATTAGAAAATCAAAATGATTTTGAACAACCGTAGCATTTGCAGAGGCACAACCAAGAGGAAGCCCAATGTATAATCAAAGATCAACAAAGAGCTTCAAATATGCTATCTCACCTCATAAATGTTCTCTTCCACCGCTTGAGACTCTCTTCTTTTTGAACATTTGTGTTCACCATTTTGAACCATCTGCAATTCCACAATGCACATATTAAGTTTAGGAAATGATACATATGACATTATTGTCTACAAAAATCATAAATAGAGAAACATTGGGAAAAGTGGAAAAAGCAAAACGGATTGCAAGCCCACCCTCATTATTTCTGGATCCTTCAATGGGCCCTTATCAGAACGCATGCAACCTCCTTGGTCAGCAGGTACAAGTACCTCCTAAAAACTCAGGCAATTGACTGGCATAGCAAAAGCCAATGGTAAGTGTCAAATAAGGAAAACAGGCACTGCAATAATCAACCTATTGATGAACTCACCTTGCATCAATTATTTCAAGCAATTTGTTGTCATACTTGTTGCCAAGAACCTGATAAATTATAAGTTTCAGTTACATAATTCGATTTTCATGACAAAACAAGAAGATCGAAGATAAGGTCTTTATGCTCACATTGATTTTCGCTGCTTAGGATCAAGGAAGCTTTTTACAGTTTTCCATAGAATTTTGAATCCAGAACCTACATTGATGATGAACATCCATTCAAGGTCTGCAGTGAAGCAACCAATTTCATGATATTACTAAGTAATCCACGATGTATATTCAAACCAAAAGCTTTTTGCCTGTGATTATAACGTGGTAGAAGAAAAAGAAAGAAAATACCTCTGGATAGTTGTCACCATCAATCTTCTGAAGGCGAAGGACGAGCTCCTAGCATTTTTTGCTAAAGTTTTTAATCCCCTTGCATCGATACAACAATAAAGTTTTAGCAACTTCTGAATTTTCCAATGTTTCTCTTTATTATTGATAGAGTTCTGCATAAGATTTGATATCAAATAGAACACCTCCTACATAAACATACATTTCATCTCAAAACATTAATACACTCATACATGGTGTTTGCTCACACTCTATTTCATATTCTCATATGATATCTGTATATCTCAGACTCAAAAATTTTCATATCTTTTTCATTTTAAGAGGAGAAAACATGGCTTGAGAGTCTAGGCATATGTAATTAACCATATCTGATGCGTACCACTCCCTGCACATCCAGGATGGTTGTACTTTGATCATATGCTTCTTTGCAGCAATGGAACCAGCTGCAAACTTTTTATCAAAAGTCTTTTCAAACCCCTGAACATGGTATTTGACATAACAATCGAGGGTTGTGACTTGCATGAGCTTGGTGGGATCCACTTGTCCCAGTTTCTCTATGTAAATAGGTCGTCCCTCTTTGTCTACTCCATGGTGTCCCTGGGATATTATTTTACCACTTCCTCGATTTCAGTGAAGTCAAAGTCCTAGTACAAAAGAAGTGAAACTTATTATACGCGACCAAAAAGGATAGCAATGGCAACAATTAAGAAAAATATAAATTCCCTAGTAGTGCTTTTCAAAACATGGTGGTGACAAATACCTCTATAGTAGTATCAGCTTCAAATTCCTTCCTCCACTTTAGCATGTCAGACCACATTTGCTTTGTTTTCTCAATATCAAATTTCCTGGCCTTTAGGAATCTATACGAAAAATACAATAGAGCAAGTATTGTTGGAAGATCGAGCTAATTTTAATTTAATCAGTGCCATGATGACATGCAAGGTTATAGCTATTCTTGACATGGAATCATTGGATTAAAATCATGTCATGTCCTCTCACTCAAAATTTGATAAGGCCACCCAGTGCACGAGACTTCCAACTAATGGGGTTTGTGAAGATAGATGTATAGGCCAACTTCCGCTTTGCGAAAAGGCTATTTCTAATATTTGAACCTATAAACTCTAGGTCACAAGGCAGCTAGCAACTTACCGTTGGCCAAGGCTAGCTCACCCTTTTACTCAAAATTTGATACTCATAAGAAATTTCTCAAGTATCAAATTTTAAATGAGTAACAAAATGGGGTGAAGGTTTGAATCAAAAACCAAACCAAGCAAAAGCAGGTCTAATTGATTACCAAAAGATAAAAAGAAAATGACCTAAGCATCATATGATAATCATCGTGCTTTGCAGGAAGTAGTTCGTCCAATATAAGAGCTTGACGGAACTCATCAACAGCTTTCATCTCCTCAGCATCGTGGAAGTCCTCAATTTCAACGGACATAACCTTGCTACTCCGCCTCTCTCATCGAAGAATTCCTTAGCATGCTTGATGCATTCAATGCTTTCCTCTTCAAAGAATCTATAGCATTATATACATAAATAAATTAGCTAACACATTCAAAAGTTAAATAGCTTATTTAAGAAAGAAAGTTATTGACCAAAGGAATGGAATGGACATGAGAATGAGAAACGGCCAGATCGAATGAATGCAATAAATAAATAAGGTATACGAACTTGTCCTGGAGAGAGAGGTCCAGACATGGTGCAGTTTGGGGTTGATTCCTTCTGCTGTTGGCTTTACGGGAGACGAAGCAAAGGAAAGAAGAATCAAGCAATCATATCATACAAGGCGGAAAACAAATTAAAACCTATTCCCCAATGCTCCTCCCTGAACCTCACCACCAATCAATCAATCAATCACTCATTAGATGACATTACACCCATGCACAACGCAATGCATTTATATATATATATTCATTTGACACTACATCCCTAGGTTATATTGTACCTAACATAAAGCCAATAAAAGCAAAAACAAAAAGAACAACAACGAAGTGGTTTGAAATTGACGTGAAAACAAAATGGATTGTTATGAAAAGGCAAACGATGGGAAGAAAACAGATTAAAACAAAAAGGCATGCATGAAGGAAGATATATATTTACCTGTTGGAATTTGAAAGCCAAGAGAAGCAGGGAGAAGGGAAAGAAAGAGTACTTATAGAAGCGATGGGTATATTTATTCGTAATCCTGAAAATAGCGCCAGTTTTAGAAAAAAAGGGTTAGAGACAGTGAGGCGCCATTGACATTGCGGACCAGGTCTCAGTTAGACCATGAATCTCTCTATAATTCAGAATTAATTAGCAAATACGAGAAATTAAACATATAACCAAGAAGGATGGTTTGGTTGGGGGGCAAAATGCAAGGTTGGACCATATAATATATATCATATACCATATAATACACATCATATTATTATTATCATATCATATATCTCATATCACAATCACACCCTGCTCTCCTGTGGGAAATAAACACTCAATTCCCTACTTGCAAGAACAAGAGGAGCAACTATACCAGCAAAATAATCGCAGCAATCAACACAATAATAAACCAGAACAATAGGGACAATGCATTAAGATTTTTAACGTGGAAAAATTCCCTCAATGTTAGAGATAAAAACCACGGTCGTCCAGACCAAAGAAATAACTCCACTATGATCAAACAGGTACAAGAGAGTCTCAAATATGTGTACAAATCAAGCTAACAATAAGCAAACCAATAAAACACCAATACTCAAAATTTGAGACCAAGGAATTATGAAATACCCCAAATTGGAGCTGATGTCTAAAACCAATATCTCACTCTCCTACCACTTCTTAACGATCCAACCGTTCACAATGAAGAACCATATATCTTGAACCTTATGTCCAATTTTAGCCCGATCCAACGGTGGACGGCTTCATAAACACTAATTTACGGTGACAACTTGAACTAAGGAAGTGATTCTCCAAGCAAAAACTGAACCTCTGTGCGAATTGAATATATCACACTCCAGAGATTTTCTGACGATCTAACCGTTCAGAATGAAGAGCTAGACACCAAGAACCTTCTATAAAAGTTTCAGCCTGATCCAACGGTGAAAAATTTTACAAATCTCAAATTACAGAGATACGTTGTAGCAGAAACTGGTTCTGCACACAAAAATCAGAACCTCTGTGAAGCTTAATATCTCACACTCCAGACATTTTCTCGATCGACCGTTCAGAATAAAGAGCCACCTGTTAGGAATCTGCTGCTTAAATTTCAGCCCGATCCAACGGTGAATGACTTCGGAAAGGCCAATCTACGGTGGCTATACAGGCAAGGAATGTGAAAACGGGGTTTGTTGGTTTCTCTCTTCTCTCTCTCCTTTTTGTGGCTGCTCTCTCACAAATGATCACCCACACACTCTACCCTAACTGACTCTCTCATTAGATAAGTGGGCTAGCTTGGTTTTGGACTTTCTCCACATAGGAAGGGAGCCCAACCCAACAAATCTCCCCCTCACGACTATGTGGAGGTAACCGTCAAACCTGATCAAACAACAATCTTCAAACTTCCATCTTGGCAAAGATTTTGTCATCATATCTGAACCATTCTCATCGGTGTGAACCTTTTCAAGTTCCAACAACTTAGCATTCAAAACATCACGTATCCAATGATACCTTTATTAATATGTTTGGATCTTGAATGAAAAGTTGAGTTTTTACCAAGATGTATAGCACTTTGACTATCACAAAATAACACATACCTCTCTTGAGTAAACCCAAGTTCTTGTAAGAGCTTCTTCATCGAAAGCATCTCCTTGCATGCTTCGGTAATGGCAATGAACTCAGCCTCTGTAGTGGATAAAGCAACACACTTTTGTAACTTAGATTGCCAAGCTAAGCTTCACCTCCAAATTTAATCAAATAACCTGAAGTAGACCTTCTGAGTCAACATCACCTGCCATATCTAGTCAGTGTAGCCAACTAGAAAAGGCTTCTCATTTCCAAAACATAACTTCAAGCTAGAAGTACCACGGAGATATCTCATAATCCACTTCACTGCATTCCAATGCTCTTCCTGGGTTTGAAAGAAAACGGCTAACACTACCAACAGGATGAACAAAGTCTGTCTAGTACATACCATAGCATACATCAAACTACCCACGGCTGAAGCATATGAAACTCTCTCCATGTCTTTCTTCTCTTCTTCATTTGATGGACTTTGCTTGCAACTCAATTTGAATTGTGTATCAAGAGGAGTGCTAACGCCTTAGCTTTCTCCATTTGAAACCTTTGTAGCACGGCTTCAATGTATTTCTCTTGTGACAACCAAAGTTTCTTCTCCTTCCTATCTTGATGATTCTTATACCAAGAATCTGCTTTGCTGTCTAGATCCTTCATTGCAAATGACATCCCAAGTTGCTTCTTCAACCTATCAATTCTAGAAGCATTTTGATCAATAATAAGCATGTCATCAACATATAACAAAAGGATAATAAAATCATCATTAGCAAACTATTTAATAAAAACACAATGATCTGAAGTAGTCTTCTTGTAGCCTTGCTCTTCCATTAAGACTCAAACTTCTTATACCATTGTCTCGAGCTTGCTTTAAGCAATATAAGCTCTTCTTGAGTTTGCACACATAATCTTCTTTCCCTTTTGTCTTAAAACCTTCAGGTTGCTCCATGTAGATTTCCTCCTCAAGATCACCATGGAGGAAAGCAGTTTTACATCCATCTGCTCTATCTCTAAATCAAGATTCGTAGCCAAACTTAAAACGGTCCTGATAGAGGACATCTTCACAACCGAGAAAAATCTCGTCGTAATCAATCCCTCTTTTCCCTAAAGCCTTTAACCACTAATCTAGCTTTATACCTTGGGGAAGAGGAATTTCCTTCATGTTTCAGTCTATATATCCACCTGTTTTGCAAAGCTCTCTTGCGTTAGGCAATTTGACAAGCTCAAATGTCTGATTATCATACAAGGACTGCATTTCATCTTGCATAGCACCAACCCATTTTTGCTTCTGGTCACTATCCATAGCCTCCTCATAACATTCAGGTTCTCCCCCTTTAGTCAAGGTCACATACTCATCAGAAGGATACTTTGTTGAAGGTTGTACTTTTTTAGTAGACCTCCTCAGTGCAAAGGCGGATTGTAGGTATTGCACGTTGATTATCAACAACATCATCAGTTGGAGCATTTAAATGATCTCCCATCTCCTGTCATCAGGAACCCTATGGTCATCTTCTTGCATATGATCCTGGGCTTGATTCTCTGCTAGTTCTTGTGCATGTTGTGGCTGAATTGGATCTACATCGATCAAGTCACTACTATGCTGGGATTTAGTCTTCTCCACTTTCTCAATATCTTCAATGGTTTGGTCTTCTACAAACACCACATCACAGCTTCTCACAAGCTTCTTAGCAATTGGGTCAAAAAGCCTATAGCCAAGCTCATCCTGACCATACCCAACAAAGATGCATTGCTTTGTCTTCACATCCAACTTAGATCTCTCATCCTTTGGAACATGAACAAATGCTTTGCACCCGAAACTCTCAAGTGATCATAAGAGACATTCTTGCCAAACCACACATTATCTGGAACATTACTATCCAAAGCAATTACAGGACTCAGATTAATCACATGCACCGCTGTGAGCAATGCTTCTCCCTAAAAACACGTAGGTAGCTTTGCTTCAGTAAGCATACACCTAACTCTTTCAATTAATGTCCTATTCATCCTCTCCGCCAAACCATTCAGCTGAGGTGTTTTAGGAGGTGTCTTTTCATGCCTAATACTTTGCAGTTTACAATACTCATCAAATGGTCCACAATATTCACCACCATTATCAGGACGAATGCATTTAAGCTTCTTACCTGTTTGTCTCTCAACCAAAACTTGGAATTCTTTGAACTTCTCCAAGACTTGGTTTTTAGTCTTCAAAGCATAAGCCCAAAGCTTCCTTGAGTGGTCATCAATGAATGTCACAAAGTAAAGAGCGCCGCCAAATGACTTTTCCTTCAATGGACCACAAACATCAGAGTGCACCAACTCCAAGAAATCTGATTTCCTTGAAGGAGGATGCTTCTTGAAGGATAATCTTCTCTGTTTTCCAGCCATGCAATGAGAACATTTCTCCAACTTTGCATTCTTCAAACAAGAAAGTACATCCTTTTTAGCCAAACAATTTAGTCCCTTTTCACTGATATGACCAAGCCTTCTATGCCATAAGTCTGAAGCTTCTTTGCTTTCAATTGCATTCACACTGCCTTTTGAAATTGTGGATTTCATCACATACAAACTTGAAGTCTTCTTTCCTCGAGCTACTACCAAGTTGCCTTTAGTAAGCTTCCATTGACCACTACCAAAGGTACTAACATAACCTTCATCATCAAGCTTTCTAACGGAAGCCAAGTTCAAGCGGAGATTCTGGAGCATGTTTAACATCCTTCGCAACTTCATTCCAATATTAGTTTCTAAACAAACATCACCTATACCAATCACCTTGGCCAAGCCATCATTGCCCATCTTTAGCACTCCATAGTTACCTGAAGTGTAAGATGTGAAGAACTCCTTCCTTGGCGTGACATGTATTGAGGCGCCACTCAATTACCCAGTCAGACTCATCAGATACTATATTAATCATATTCTCATACCCTACAATGAGAAGATCATCTGATGTAGCAGTAGACACACGATCATTATTATTTTCTTTCTTCTCTTGCTTACCTTTGTTCTCCTTTTTCCAAATAAAGCAATACTTTTGGATGTGCCCTGTTTTATGACAGTAATGACATTCAAGATTTTTCTACCTTGATCTGGACTTGCTTCTACTTTTACCTCTACCCTTTGTGCCTTTGTTCTGACTCCTCCCCTATTTTCTGTCACCAACATCTCTAAGTGAGATGAAGAACCTTGAGTCTTCCTTCTCACTTCTTCATTCAAGACACCACCTTTGACAAGTTGCATGGTTACCACACCATTAGGAGCAGAATTAGTAAGAGATGCGAAATGTCTCCAAGAATCCGGTAGAGTATTTAACAATCAAAGTCCTTGAACATCATCTTCAAACTTGATTCCCATGCCTGACAATTGATCTAAAACTCCTTGAAACTCATTCAAGTGATCAGATATAGAAGACCTTTCCTTGTATCTAGATTCATCAACATATTCAACAAATACAATTTGTTGTTCCCAGACTTGGAAGCATACAAGGATTCAATATTTTCCCACATAGTTCTAGCATGAGTCTTATTAGCAATGTGATTATAAACATTATCATCTACCCATTGTCGAATAAAACCACAAACTTGTTGATGCTCAAATTCCCATTCTTCTTCAGTTTTGAATTGGTTTTTGTGTAGCAAACACAGGCATATGCAGATTTTTAACAAACAACAAATCTTTCATCTTGCCTTTCCATATATGATAATTTGTATCATTCAAGCTCACCATTCGACTAGTATTTGCCTCCATCATTCAAGCAAGTTACAATCAATAATGCCCAAGAACGAGCTCTATTCCAAATGTTGGGAAATAAACACTCAATTCCCTACTTGCAAGAACAAGAGGAGCAACTATACCAAAAATAATCACAGCAATCAACACAATAATAAACCAGAACAATAGGGACAATGCACCAAGATTTTTAACGTGGAAAAATTCCCTCAATGTGAGAGATAAAAACCACGGTCGTCCAGACCAAAGAAATAGCTCCACTATGATCAAACAGGAACAAGAGAGTCTCAAATATGTGTACAAATCATGCTAACAATAAGCAAACCAACAAAACACCAATACTCAAAATTTGAGACCAAGGAATTATGAAATACCCCAAAATTGGAGCTCTTCCGAAACCAATATCTCACTCTCCGGACCACTTTTAACAATCCAACCGTTCATAATGAAGAACCATATATCTTGAACCTTCTGTCCATGTTTCAGCCCGATCAAACGGTGAACGGCTTCACAAACACCGATTTACGTGACAGCTTGAACTAAGGAAGTGATTCTCTAAGCAAAAACTGAACCTCTGTGCGAACTGAATATCTCACACTCCAGAGATTTCTCGATGATCTAACCGTTCAGAATGAAGAGGTAGACACCAAAACCTTCTATAAAAGTTTCAGCATGATCCAACGGTGAACAACTTTACAAATCTCAAATTACAGAGACATAGGAAAACTGGTTTTGCATACAAAAATCAGAACCTCTGTCGAGCTTAATATCTCACACTCCAGACATCTTCTCAACGATCGACGTTCAGAATGAAGACCACCTGTTAGAAATCTTCTCTTAAATTTCAGCCCGATCCAACGATGAATGACTTCGAAAAGGCCGATCTACGGTGGCTATAGGCAAGGAATGTGAAACGGGTTGGTTGGTTTCTCTCTCTCTCCTTTTTGTGGCTGCTCTCTCTCACAAATGATCACCCACACACTCTACCCTAACTGACTCCTCTCATTAGATAAGTGGGCTAGCTTGGTTTTGGGCTTTCTCCACATAGGAAGGAGCCCAACCCAACACTTCCTTCAGGACTCTAACGTCTCGCTGACTAGAATCCGGTGTTATTTCTTTTTAGTTGCATGAGGTATGCATTTTGTTAAATAACAGAACGAAAGAAAAGAAAAATTAAATTAGATCAAATTAAAAGGGGACAAACTAAAATTGTCGTTCATTACTATTTTTACGACCGTTTCCCAGCTTGTCATTAAACGGAAGATTGTAACAAGCTTTGGTTATTTTTGCTGGAAAACAAATCAAGTATTAACCAATTTGAGCATACTTAAATATTTCCGAGTAAAAGATTATTAAAGGAGAATGTTCCCTTTGAACTTCATTTTGTATTTTGTATTTCCTCGTCATATTCACATACTTCATTCATAGAGCGCAGGAAGCTAAAAGCATCTTCAATAGGCAATCCTATTTTGGATGCCATTTCTGATCCCACCATATGCCACAATATGTCAAACAAAACAAAATTGCATTTGAAATGGAATCTTTGCTCAAGTGAAAGATCCTAATTTTGATCCCACATATATTTTTTTAATTTTTTAAAAAATAAAAACTAAACTAATTACACAATTTGCTATACAAAACTAAAAATGAATAAAAAAAAGGTACATTTGGGACAGTATAGGTTGCATTCCATCACATGCCAAATTGGTGGCCTTCTCCTGGAACTACGCTCAACAGCTTGCTAGAGATGCTCTAAAGACTACCTAAGTCATTAAGGTAGTGTTTGGTTGTTATTCCTGCAACACAAATATGAAGATCCTGGAGACACAAATCTATTTGCTAGTGGAGACAGGAATATGGAATAAAAAAATTTTCTATTCCAAGGATAGAAATTCAGAAAATTTTTGTACCTCAAAAAAGTGAGAACAGGATACGAAAATAAAAGTTTAATATTTTTTTCTTTCAATAATATCCTTATACATATTTAATATTTCCTTATATGTCCTCAAAACCTGGGTGGTGCAGGTGGCCGGTGGTCCATAGGGTACTAATTTTTTATCGTGTATTTGTTGTCTTGTCTTCGTGTTTCAAAACATGATAAGAGACAATTATCATGTCTTATACTCTACAACCAAACACGATACAAAATAGTATTTTTTATGTCTTTATTTTTATTGTTCTAATGTCTTTGTCTCCACTTCCAGAACAGATACTAAACACTACCTAAGTATCACCTAAATTACTAAGCGTTTGCTTTTAATCTCTCTAGTTAGAATAGTTATGTTAAATATAAACTAACTAATGGAGGTCATGTTGTTCAATCATACATAATAGTCAACAATCATATATGGTAGGAACTAAAATTAAGCATGTTTAGAAATGTTTGGATCAACCAACAAAGCCTACAGTGGTAAGTGCTGGTCCTTAAGCATGTGTCAGAGGTTTTACTCCTGCATGTGTATAGAGGCTTTGTTGGGAGAGGCAAAACCCACTTCGATTGCTTCGAGTGGATTAGTTTCCCTTTGAGGGATACCCTTGAGTAATCAAAAAAAAAAAAAAATGTTTCGATCAAAACTAGAGAAAAAATTTTGGGATCAAAACTGGAGAGAAAAAATCTTAGGGATCAAAATTAAACCAAAATTTATTTATTCTTAAGGAAAAAAATATATATTTAAGCTAGAATGTTATATCAATAATGTATTATTGTTAAATTTTTAATTGTATAAAAGTTCCACGTTCAAAGCAATTTAAAAAATATTTATTCCATTCATTTACCTAACACATTATCTATTATTATTTGATTTACTAGAAATAATGATAATTATCATTTTTTTAAATGTTTGAATTTTATTCTAATACTATAAACTAGCGAGCAAGTAAAACATAAGATAGGATTTTTTTATATTGAACCCAAAATCCTAACATAATTGCTTAAATGATGGATTGTTTATTATATCAATAATGTATTATTGTTAAATTTTTAATTGTATAAGAGACCCACGTTCAAAGCAATTTAAAAAAACATTTATTGCATTCATTTACCTAACACATTATCTATTATTATTTGATTTACTAGAAATAATGATAATCATCATATTTTTTTAAATGTTTTCTGAGCTTAATTTTGTTCTAATACTATAAACAACTAGGGAGCAAGTGAAACACAAGATAGATTTTTTTATATATATATTTAAACCCAAAATCCTAACATAATTGCTTAAATGATGAATTGTTTATTCGTCAAAGAAATTTTAAAGTTTAAAATCGTTCGTGCAATCACATTGCTAAATATTGATTCACTTTGAGAAAATTGCGTAGGACATCCTTGTCTTTTTTCGATTTCTCAGTTCTTTTTGGTACACAGTTGCAGTAACATAACGGGGCCCAAGCCCAGCAAAGATTGTCTCAGGTTAGAGATGACCAAACCCAAAGGGCGCAAAAAGACAAAAACTGACGACGTGTCCGCAACGATCCTGGACAGAAAACGACCATCGCTTTTCAAGGTGAGTTCGATTGATGTTTCTACTTTTCTGGCTTCTTCCCTTGCATACGAAGGAGGCAACACGTGACACAAAACTTTGAATCGCATTTTTTATTTTTATTTTTTTGTTATCTTAAGAACTGCACGCGTAATTTCGGGTCAATTGTGGTCAAAATTTCCAGTTAGATGTGATTTGAATGTATTGATGCAGATAATCAGATTAATACCAACGATTCAACGTAACCACAACAACCACAAAAAATTGGACTTTGATTAACCTGCAGCTATCTTTTCTGTTTTTCGTCGGAACTTACAGCAATCTGGTGTCTTATACAAAACATGGAGCAAATATGTTCGATAAAAAACCCAAAAGAATAAGTTTTGTTTTGTTTTGTTTCTTACAGCTGTCTATTGCTGACTGCTTAGATGTCTGTTGTTGACTGCGTTAGAAAATAATTATTAATCTATAATCTATATCTACAATACTAATATTCTAAACTCATTCTAAAAAAGTTTTACAAATTATTTATAGTAAGGACTTATCCCATAAAATTTATAATCTTGATTATTAATTATTTTATTATAAAAATTACTTTCATATATATTTCATTAATACAATATAAATATTTTACATTAAATATTGGATTTCAAACTATTACAATTCTTAATTTAAATGCTATAAATAATCAAAATATGTCAATCTAAATTATTTAACATTAAAAATGAATATTCACGTGATACATATTTTTTCTATTTTCTTTTTGACATATTTTTATTTTTTCAATTAAACACGTATTTTTCATATTAATAACAAAATTTTAAATTTTGAATTTACCTTTATGTTTTGAATTTTGGATTCAATATAGACTACTTAATTACTATTCCACAATAAGCTAGAATCCAATTATATTAATGTAAAAACAAAAATGGATAAAAAAAATCGCTATCAAGAAAGGTCCGCTATAATCGAAGTATAAGCCCTTAAATTACTCATAAATCTGGAATATATTGATTACTACAAAAGATTGTCACTTATACTAATCGAAATAAAAATCCTTAATTTCTCTTATTATAATATGCATGCAATATATTTGTCCTAGATCTTTACTACCTAAAGTTTTGGTATGAAATGCTAACATCTCATTTCATTTCTCCTCTCTATTCCACAACTTTCTTTTCTCTTCCATTCTTTCCCTCATATTTTTATATTTTTTATTTCTTTTTGTTTATTATCTATTAGTTCATTCAAAATACATTAATTTACTCCATCTTTTAATTTTCTTCTTTGTGGTTTATATTAAGGAATAAGAATTTGTATGTTAAAAAATTCAAATGTTCCATCATTCTTCTTTGAAAATCTTTTCTTCTTTGTGAGATTTCTTTTTCTTTTGTACAATATTTTTTTATGTTTTTAGTATTTTTAATTTGTATGTATATTTTATACATTTATATGTTTCCTCAATGAAATAAAGATTTAATTTTTTTAAGTTCTCTTAAAATAATCCAATTTATTTATCCTTTTCATTTTAATTGTTTATATCTAATTTATTTCTACCTTTCTTCTTTGTAATTTTTTTTTTGTTTTGTATAGAGATTTTTCTATGTTTATTTAGTCTTTTACTTTGTATATATATCTTAATAGTTTTTTTCTATGTTTTGTGCAGGAGACAACCACTAGGCTATAAATTCAACTCGTATTATCCAATCCTTTGTGGTAAAGATAATTTTATTTTTCATAAATAATTTAATAAATATTTTATTGAATTTGAGATTAATTTTATTATTGTATAAACTAGTATTAATGATTTTATAATTTTTTCTTTTCATAATTTGAAGCCACAATTAAGTAAAGGAGGTGCTATTAATGGACTATCTCAACTAGTTATATCATTAGACTCAAGATAGTAAAGATTAAGGACTAAGAATGATTGAAGATTGTATTTGGTTTTACTTCTATTTTTATCTTTGATTTTGTTTAGCTCATTTGTATGGCAGAACATTCATGTGAGAGGCAATTGTTGTTGTGTCAAGAACAACACTTTTCTAAGTTAATTTATGCACAAAGCTAGCTGATGATTTCAATAGCAATATTAGATAAAATGCATTAGCTAATCTCCATTGGAATTTGTTTATGCTATTCCACCTTCTTTAATTTATTTTTTCCTCATTATTTTGTAAGGCTTAAAGATTGCTGAATTTAATATATGCATAGTCATTGAATTATAATCTCAATTCCATTTACAAACATTAATTATGGAGAATGAATAATATTTTGGAATAAAATTATATTTTTATTTAAAATTTTCATTGTACATTGGTGTTATACAAATTAATTGTTAACTATTATTCTTTCTGATTTTGATGTGATTACACATATATTGATTGATTTTTCTTCCAATATATATATTTATTGTTCCCTTTTCTTTTCTCATGCTAAAACTTTTAATTAATTGATAAAATTTCAAATATTATTTTGTAGCTATATACAATCCATATTTATTTGTGTTTGCTTTGATAAGGTATAATCATTATTAATATATTATTTTATTTAGAAAAATATAATTATTGATAGATTACTGATTTTATTTTTCAAATCCACCGAACTATTTAAGTAACAAATTTCTTTTTCTAATTCATAAAAGCTAATATTACACACACACCCCTCAAAAAATAGAAATATAGCAAAAATTAATAATAAATAATATTATTACCTTTTTTTATATGCCTAATATTATAAACTTTAATTGATATTGATATCCATATCAATCAATAATGTATACATACTACTATTATTATTATCCTTTCTGTTACCATTATTTAAATTTTTCAGTTTTTGAAATTTTTTTAATAAATCCATGAATACATGGAGGGATTCAAATCTCTGCAAGAAATGAGAAATAAGAATCCATGATGGGGATGACGATGGTGATGAAAGAAAATTCTAAATGAAGATGGGGTTGGAAGAAAAGTTTCTAACTTCAAATCTAGAGTTTTTGAAAATCATATATATACCATTATGCCATATTTAATTTTTTGAAATTTAAACATTTCAATTTATCAATTTTACAATTGTTTCATATTATTTTTTTGAAAAAAAACTTCAATTTTTCAAAATTAAAATATTTTAAAAAATAATTCCACAATTTACACTTCTGTGATAATAATACTAATTATTTATAGATTTTTTAAAAAATTAAATAATTATATTAATTTTTAATTAAAAATAATTATGTAATTAATATACTACTTCAATAATTGAGATGACATAAATTAGGATTATATATGATTTTTTTTACTAATTATAACATTTTAATTATAATAGATATTCTAAAATTTATATTTTAATTTACTAAAAGGATGTAGAAAGAGAGGATGTGTAATTGAAATCACATAAATTAAATATATCCATTAATTTTTTATTAATTAGAAAAATATTTTTATGTTTTTATAAATTAAATATTTTAGTTTACTTAAAAGTTGTACATGACTAGGAATGACAAAGAAAAAACTAATGGAAGTAGTACATACAGGGATTACTCGCAATAATTGAATAAGAATAAATATAGATTTTGTTTTCTTGGACGATTGGGGAGGTTCCCATTTGTTAAATAGTGCTAAAGATAACACACACTCATTTTTTTTAATTATCTTTGTTAGATTTGTAATTATGTATGTATTTTTAATTTTAATTTGGATTATGTTGCATTATTAGTATTTGTTACTAAGGATATTTTTGTTTCAAATTTTAAAATATTTTTAATTTTTCTTTTTTTGAAATTTTTTAATAAACCTATGAATACTAATAGGATTCAAATTCCCATGGCGAGAGGGGAGGGACCCGTGACAGATTGAGGATGAGGATCATAGCAAAATTCCAAATCAGAACGTGACATGAGACATGTCCATTTTCTCATGAATACTTATTGTCATTCCTATAAATACCTCATAATATAGTTAAATTATCCGCTTATTCTCTTTCATTTTTCAATAATTTCAACTTTCAAAATGTATAAAATATTTATAAAAATAGGTTCTTTATTATTAGTTATAGGTCATCTATCGAAATTTTTTTAGCCTTATAAACATAATATTCAAAATGAAATATAAAATAGAATGACATATTTATATTTTTTCTATTTGTTGAATTATTCAATTTTTAACTTATTTTTAATATAAATTTATATATTCAATTTTTTATAAAATATATTTAAATAAATTATTATTTATTTTTCTTAATAACCAACAAACTATTTTTTTTATCACTCCATGCAAACGACTAATAAGCTATATTCTAAGCCATACAAATACTCGTTGTCTACCCCCATGAATATGAAATAAGATATGAAAGTTCCCCTGCTGCAACGGGCAAATTTTATTGCGAGCGTGTTTGGATTCGGTGTCCCTCAAAAGAAGTTTTGATGTAAAAATATATGTTTGGAATGGATATCTGTTGTCAAAATCGATTTTGCTTTCAAATTGCCGTTTGACTCGAAGTAATACTTGCTTCTGCGTCTATATTTTCT
Organism: Dalbergia oliveri; assembly: GCA_030441495.1. Taxonomy (NCBI): domain Eukaryota; kingdom Viridiplantae; phylum Streptophyta; class Magnoliopsida; order Fabales; family Fabaceae; genus Dalbergia; species Dalbergia oliveri. The sequence continues at coordinate 7,957,349 of JAMLFY010000004.1, forward strand.
CGTTGAATGCTCATCTAAAACAACTTTCCAATTATGCCGTTAAATGAAAAATGATCATCACTTCTTAACTTTTAATTATTGTTTTATTTTTTAAAATTCTAATCTGCATAATCTAATTAGTATCGAACAATATGGTGGAAATTATAAAATTGATACTTAGATTTTAGTAATTTCTACGTAAAAAATGCCAAAAAAATAATTTCTACGTAAATGTTTATTGTGTATTATATATTTTATTAAATAATATTATTTAATGTATTTTTTTAATATTCTTTGCATTTAATTTAAAATTTAATTTTGATGTATTGGTTATCATCCAATCATATATTGTCACTTCCATAAATATGTTTGATTCCCACACTTACTACTTAAATAATTATGTAAAAAAAAAAAATTTGATTTAATGATACTGCAAAAGAATTTACATTATCAAAATGTCATGTCACTACCCGACTTGAAGCATTATCGAGTTATACTATATGTATATTTCAACCATAAATTTCATTTCAATTTATAAAACAATTTGCCTATTCAAATCATAATAATCATATATAGTCCTTTTTCATTATTCAAGCTGAAACCGTTAATGTATTACGAATAAACTGAGTTACTCTATTACAAAAAAATCATGAATGTTGTATCATTTTAAATACATAATGAATGTGAAATCATGGTAAACAAAATATAAAAGTATGTCATGGTCCTGGACCTTGCCGCAAATCACTAGAACACTTTGCCTAAAAACCAAAACACTTCACGGGAACATAAAGCTCATCCAAACTGGAATGCTGATGCCTAAGGAGGAAGAGGTGGAGGATCCAAGGTTGCAGCGTATCTGAGAAAAATGGAAGGAGGGGTGAGTTATATTTTGAAACCAGGAAGTGAATCATCACCCATAAACATACATAGGATAAGAAAAAAATAAATAATAATGCAACGTTCATAAATCATTTTCATTTATCTACATAATAGCTATGAAATCACTTATTTGTTGGAAATATAAAAATCATGTTGTTTCTCAAGGAATTATGAAAGAACAGATTGTTCATAACCTGGAAGGTAGTGAGTTCTCGTGAAAAAGAACATATATCTAAGATCTTAACGGTCACTCGCGAACCGCGTCTCTCATAGACTGATCTAAAGAAGGATAATTTGTCCCTTGTGGGCACTTAGTATAACAAAGTCAACAACTTAACTTCGTTAACTCAGGTTTTGTTCCTCTGGTAATTCCTTATTTTGAAATCACGCTAGATTTCTATAATTTCTAAGTTCAACAATTCTTGCTTCTCATGAACAAACATAATATCTCACATCTCATTTCAACAACCATAATTAATTCTCATAATCATAATGAAATCTAAAATCATAGAATAAAACATATAAAAGCAATTATAGTTCAAATAGGGTCCATGCATTTGAGAAAATAAAAATTTTCGTGAGAGTTTTTAAACATATTTCTTGTTCTTGTCAAAATGTACATAGCTCCATTTCATATAGAAGCTCAAATTCTAATTTTCATGATTGCTCAAGAATGCTAAAATATATATCTAATGACTAAAATAAGATCATAAGACCAAACCCACTCACCTAGAGGAGTAGAATATGAAAGACCAACACCAAGAGAGTTCTAGAAAGAAAGGATGACACCAATGTATATCATTGAAGTAACAAAACTAAGGATTAATCTTTAATAATTTCTAGACAACTACAAAATAACTCTAAGAATATTGGGGAGTACCTCCATTTGTCAACAACTAAGAACATAAACACTCCACACTCTAGATCATGAAAGAAAAGAGAGAAATGAAGCATAAATCAACAATCATTCTCACCTTGAAGCTTGGAGAAGGTAGATTTGAGTGGGGATGAGAGTGAATGGTGGAAATGGTGTTTGGCGGCAAGGGTTTTGGTGAAATAGGGTGAAAATCCAGTGGAGAGGTTTAAATAGGGTAGGAGGCATTACTTATCAAAACTGTGTTATTTCGTCACTATTCATGCAATAAGGACACCGATATAGTGATCAGGGATTAGACTGACAGAGTTTGGACACTTTACCAACCGCTATAGCGATTCAGGACCGTCATAGCGGTCTCTATAGCAATAATGAAATAACGAAATAAGGCAGCATAAATTTTATGTCCATTTTGATGATAATCAATATCATTTCTCATATCGAATAATCAAACATAAATTATTTTACCTTAAAATCAATTCTGACAAGATCAATTCTACAAATGCCAAATCAAACCCATCACACTGTATTTCTAATCCTAGTTATGATACAAGTAAGGGGGCTCTAAACCAGCTGAAAAGCTCTCTCATCCATAATTTAGAACACTTAATAGATGTTAACATGATGGCAATTTTCAATCTTCTTGACTGCCGAGTTCTGTATTATTCAGCTGCAACTCTACTTGGTTGTCCACATCCATTTCATTGAGAAATTTAACAAGTGCTTCCAAAGCAACATCAGGGTCCTCATTCCTCATCAGATGCTCCGCCACAACTGCAGGGGTTACATCTGCTTCCTCCAGGAGCCTGTCAATCTGTTCAAAGAGTGGGTGATGCCCTTCAATGCCCAGATAATTGGAAGCTAAGATTCGAAACGCTTTCCCTTTAAGGAAGGACAAGTTTATGTGCAAGTCCATACGGCCTGGGCGCAGCAAAGCTGGATCAATCCTCTCTTTGTGGTTAGTGGTGAATACTATAATCCGCTCCTCCCCACAGCTTGACCACAAGCCATCCATGTAGTTAAGCAGACCCGACAGAGTAAACCCCTTAACCTATTCAGTAATTTTCAGGGAGCATTGTAATCAACTGAATGTTTACTTTTCAAGGAGTAATTAAATTCAGGAACTTTAAGAAATTAACAGGACAAGCAGAAACAATAGTAAGTATTAAACAAACCAACCTCCTTGTCAGAGTTTGAATCTGGATCTGAGAGTGTGTCTGTGATTGACCGAGTTTGGACCTCTTTGTTGCAGTCAATGTCTTCTATCACAATGATGGAACGGTTGGATGTTTGCCTGATGGCTCTGATGAGCTGTGAGTTAGAAGAAACAGAGTTGAGCTCCAAATCATACACATCAAACTTCAAGTAGTTGGCAATAGCTGCAACGAGGCTTGATTTCCCGGTTCCAGGGGGTCCATACAAAAGGTACCCTCTTTTCCAAGGCTTCCCTACCCTCTTGTAGAGCTCCTTCCTCCTCAAGAACCGATCCAAATCGTCAATGATGGCTTGCTTCAACTCGGGATTCAAGGCGAGCGTGTCGAATGTAGCAGGATGAGACAACTCACTCTGATCCCAGTAGTCATCTGACCTGGAATAGATTTTCACGATCTTTTGCTCAGCTTTCATGGCCTCATATGTTCTAAGCACGTGTGGTATGTACCTATCCATTGCTTTCTCTCTATGCTTCTCATTGAAGCTTAATATAAATGTGCACCTGTGCTTATTAGAAGAATCCTTTTCTGTGCGCTCATCTAGCATCCACGTGAACTTGGTCCCTTCAAATTCGTCCACCACCTCGTGATTTCCATCCACTGCAAGCACGAGGTTCTTGTGGTCTTCAAGCTTTCCAACTTTGAGTGCTTTGTAGGTTTGGTTGATCCTGGTGGGAAGGTAATCATGGGCAGCAAAGTAAAGTTCATTGCGGTTTTTGCCAGAGGTTCCATCCCAGCTTCGGTCGAGTTTGAGAGAGACTTGTTTAGCTGCTTGGAACTTGGTGAAGAAGGCTTCAAACTTTGAGGCAATAAAGGATCGAACTTGATGGGGTACAATGTCGTTGATTGCTGTTCTGAGAAGCATCATGAATGTGGAGAAGGCAACATATGCCTCAAACCATGAGGATGCAGATGGAATGGCTGTGAAATAGGAAGAAACATTCTTTGTGTATGTCGCCATTGGAGTGGAGGGACTGAAGAGCCAAGACAGGTGTGAGATCGTCTGAAACCCTGCTTCCGTTTTATACTGATTTCAACTCCTTGCGACACAAGACATCTTCTCCCTTTTCTCAATCCTTTTTTACAGTGACCATGAGGAAAAATTTAGTTTTGAGACTTGATGAGCACTTGCATATAACCAACCCATCAGGATAACTCAAAATAATCTATGAGGGGCATATTAATCACTTGAGTGTTATGGACTCTATCTTTTAAAAGTTTAGAGCATTAGGTAAAGATCTTTGGATATTATTAGATCTTTGGATGATATTTTAGAAAAATATATTATTCGATTGACTTTTTAAATAAGATATTTTTTAAAAAAGTAAGAGTTGTTTTATATTTATATGTCACATTAATTTATATTTAGATGTAATATTAAAATTTTTTTAATTATTATCAAATACTTTTTTATATTATAAAAATATTTTTTTAGCAAATAGAAATTATAACTTCTCAATTTTTTTAATAATTCTGTTTTTATTTTAAAAAAACTATTCAAACATACTAAAAAAATATGATTTTTTTTAAAAAAATAACTTTTTTCATATGACACGCAAAAGAGGGTTGTATAGCCATTATGGCCTTCACGCAAATTTTTATTAAACTTGAAATGTGGATAATACGCATATTCTTAAATTACTGGATATAAACTAATTTATGATGGCTCGTCTTGTTATTTTTTATCCTAATCTTAAGCATGTTTGCACTATCTAAAATTGTTACTATAGTTTCTGTAAAGTTCAGAAAGTCTATATTTTTCTTAGAGATGTGTTGTATGAACACTTTTTTTTTTTTGGTGCACAAATGAACACCCAAATTTAATCCAAAATTATATAACTCGTGGTGTATTTGAGCGAGTGGTAAAAATGATAAATAAATTTTTATAAATAAAATTTATGTATAATTTTATATATAAAATTTATGAGTTAATGCTTATTTTAGTCTTCTTTAAACTTGTAGTCATTTTAGTCTCTAACTTTTAAAATTAATCAATTTAGTACCTAACATTGTAAAATGTGAGTCATTTTGATTCTTTAACTCACTTTTATTTAACATTCTATCAATTAAATGATGATAAATAATATTAAATGATACCTTAGAATACGTATGTTATTTGAAATATAATGAAATTTAAAATAACTCATTTTAGTATTTAAAATTACATAAAATAAGTCATTTAAATTTTCATTTCAAATCATAAAATGACTCATTTTGTGCAATATTAGACATCAAAATGAGTTATTTTAAATTTCATTCTACTTCAAAAGACAAATGACATGTCACGTATCACTTAAAGTTACCTATTATCATTTAATTAATGAAATACTAAATAAAAATAAATTAAAAAATTAATTATACTTATTTTAAAAATAAAAAATTAAAATAATTTATAAATAAAAAATAAGGAACTAAAATGACCATTAATTCAAAATTTATCTATAGAAACTTCCCAAGTTTCAACTCCTAATCTAAAACACCTTTGTGGGTTAAAAAAGTAACGACAACTTTTATCATCCAAATTATTTTATTATATTTATGTTTCACTTCACTCATATGATGTCTGAAAAAAAAATGTTAAATAATGACGTAAAAAACAAAACGTTTCTGCCTTGGTGGCTAGATGTCTGGGGACTACTTTAACTTGAGCAGACTCGTGTCCTAGAATTTCTCATTTCTCGGTCACAAATACGTGGACGGCTCTCGGTTATCAGTTCTCAGTTCTCACTAATGGGCAGCCAATAGGAGGACTTTGTTTGGTAAAGAATATTCCAGGTAAAAACAACAGTACAACACCTCTATTTTTTCATTATTATTATTTTTTTTTATCGAAATCACAACACCTCTATTATTATTCTAATGATAAGTTTATTTAGAAAAGAAAAGTATTAGTAATGAATTTAATTAAAATACACCATTTTATAGTTAGACTAACATCTAATTAAATTTTTCTATATGCATAACTTTTAAAGTAATAATAAAGAAAAAAAAACTTTTAAAGTAATAAGATAAGACTTAAACCTACTTTACGGATATGTTAATATGTGATTAAAAGAGTGTATAAAAAATTTCATATTATTGATATATTAAAATTTAAATCAATATTTTTATAATAATAAAATTTAAATAAATAATTGAGTAAATATTCGAACTTATAAACTTAATTTTAAATTTAAATAAATAAATGAGAATATTATTAAGCATCTTGTTGAAGATATATTAGTTGAAAAAAAAATAAGTTTTATGGAAGATTGTTTGATTTTAAGTGTTAAAATCTTAAAAAAAAAATCTTTGATTATAAAGAGTTTAATTTTCATATATTGATTACATTGTTATTTAATCAAAATCTTTTATTTACATGACTTCTCAAGTATAGAATAATTATATATTATGATTAACGTGACAATATATAATTGAATAATTATATGAAAAAATATTACATCGTAAATATAAAAAAATTAAATTCATTTCTATTAACAGTTAAAAGTTTTGCACATTTTTCTTGTTAATGTGTAACTAGTTACTAATTTTCTCATATCAAAAGTTGAATTTTAGTAATTTGATAGAGACATATTAGCCTTCTTCGTCCTTCTCTCATTCCGTCTTTCTCCACCTTATTTATTTAATCTCCACAAAGCTATGATCTAATTCACCTCCAGACTCCAGAGTTTTCTGGAAGCTAGTGACTAAAGTAAAGACGTTTCTTTCGTGGCGCCCATCCATTAGTTAGCATTTCGTTTCTGTCATGAGATAAAAAATACGGATATGCTAAATATATAAAATTATTTAATTATGGAGATAGATATAAAATATAGAAAATTTTTGTTCCAAGAAATAAAATATGAAAAAAATTTATACTTCCAAAATGGAGATACAATGGAGATAAAACACTACGATAAAAATTTAATTTTTTCCCCGTAATATTCATATATATATTTAATATTTTCCTCTTCGTTCTCATGTCATAGGTGGTCAAGCAGGAGGCGATTTGTGACGAGTTTGAAAATAAATAATGTCTTTATCATATACTACCTCTATTTCTTATTAATAGTTGGGCTTAGGAGTGGATATATTAATTTTTCAATGTATCAAAATTGCATGTTTTCGAGCAATAAAGGAGTAGTTTTGTCTTGTTCTCATATTTTCACACAAAATATAAAGACAGTTATTATGTCTTATACACCACTATCAAACATGATACAAAAATATTTTTTTTCATATTTTCATCTCTCCTGTCTCTCAATATCTCTCTCTATCCAAGCTAATCTCCCTACATAGCTTTTATGATCGCCTTTGAAATACTACTATTTCACCCACTATTTGCTTAGAGAGTCCCATTATTTTGGACATTAGATGCGCACTTACTAAGGATTTAAAAGTACATAAAATGAAATTCATGAAAAAAATATTTTTTATTTTTAAAATTTTAATTCTCATGCACCGACGATGTAAATTATTTTTACATCATTCAATTATGTATTATCACATAAATAATGATGGTTGACTTTTATATCCACTACCTGAAAAGTTATCTAAATAAAATATTTTGATTGGACGATAATGTAAAACGTTTTACATTGTAGGACCTCAAAATTAAACTCTACTTTTAATATATTACTATATCAAATACTATTTATAAATATATTGAGGGATAAATTAACCTTTCAGATGAAAATTTTATATTGATTCCTCAATTGAAAAAAGAGGATAAATTGGTCTCATTGTATCATGTTTTTTTTTCTTTGCAAATTTGCAATGAATTTGTTTCATTTTTTGAATTATGGATACCAATATAAAATTTTTAAATCCTGATAAACTAAACTATTCTTCGATATATTTTTTATGAACCAATCTGGATATTTAGTTTAATAAATACAACACTAATAATATATTAAAATAAATTTTTTTCAATGAGTGCCATATTTGATCTTTATGTTTTATATGAAAAAAAGGATAACAACAGACAGAAAGAAAACATTAAAGAATAAAACGGTTTGAACAAGTGACATGGAATGATTGCGAAATGGGGTATTTTTTTCAAATATGGGCCCCACAAATAAAATTTGTTATAAAATGAGTTTGTTTGGTTATCTATAAGAATATGGGTGGCGAAATATTGTCAATGACAAATTTTCTTTAATAAAAAATTGTAATTTTTATTTCTACATTCAATCTCAATAATTACAATACAATTTTAATAAAATATAATTTTTTAATATGAATGTCACCAATGGTAACATTATATTAATAAAATATTATTTTTTTATCAGCAAGATTTTATTTATAAAATATTATTTATAAATAAAGTGATCAAAATTTTTAAAAAAAATAATTATTTAATATAAAGTTGAAACCGTACCAATGACAAAGTTTTGGTGATATCTCATTCGGCTCCGGACCATGTGTTAGACTCGCATATTTCCTAGGCTTACAAACCTCATCAATAGCAGAGTTTGTCAAATCATCATCTGCTATGCAAATCTCATCATTCCATTATGCGTAACAAATCACAGAAGGATAATTTTTTCCTTAATCTAATATATGAAGATTTCTTTAATCTATTCGCCATAATAAAAATAAAAAACTGCGAAATGGTGCTCATTTGCTCTCGGAAAGTCGATTATCGATGCAAATCGCTGATGGCATGAGGTAAACTATCAGCATAAAGGTACTTTACTTATAATTCTTCGTTAGTAATGCGTGTTTGCCGAGTCACAACTGCGACATCCAGGTGGCAAGGAAACTGTTCTCAAGCGGCGTGGGACGATGTTATTGGGACGTACAAAACCAACGCAATGATGCACAACTTCTGAAGTCAATGTTAAAACAATTTATTGTTTGTTTTAAAATCTTTTAGCTCAATTTTTCAATGCATCTGCTTGATGCGTCGATGAGATGCGTCAAACTTTTACATACAAAAAACATTTCTCCGTGGGGAAGTTTGTCTTGCGGAAGGCGACTCCTTTCATTTTTTTTGTTAGAGGAGTCAAATTCTTATTTTTCATTTTCAGTTTATTTTTTATTTTTTAATAATTTTATAAGAATAATAATAAAATAAGAATGTTAAAAAATAATAATAATAAAATAAGAAGCAGACTGAAAATGAAAGATAAAATAAAAATCAACCCTAAAGTTGGACAATTTTCTTTGCAGGCCAGCATTCTTTTTCTTTCATTAGCTAAATCTCAATCTTTTTTGGGCTAAACCTCAATGTCAACATAATTTAATGGTTGAAAGTTCTATTACGGGTACTATTAAGGATATATTGATATTATAGGAATAAAAAATTTTCTTTAAATTAGATTAAATAAAGTTCTTTGTTAAATAAAATACTTTATCTGACTATTACTAATATTCTGTTAAGGAAATTATACAAATAAAAAGCTTATTATAATTATAATAGTTTCATTCGATTCTATTGAAATAAAAAACTTGTAATTATAATAATGGAGTGGAGTGAAGTAATTTATCGCTTCATTCCACTACTTACCACCAATTTAAACATACCTTTAATCTATGATCCCTACTGAAAATATTAATTAAAAAATTAGTTTTGAGATTACTTTTGATGTATTGTCAGTGTAAAGGAATTTTACATTGTCATTCAATTGTATGTTTTTATTTGTAAGATTTGTAAGCTACAAAGTACAGGCACATTATTTGGGTGCCGTGTCTACTTGTTAACACGTGAACATGTCGGGTCTTGTATAACATATTAATGACACATATTTGTATATATTTAATTTAAAATATTTTTTTTCTTACTCTAACATAGAAATACAAAATATAAAAAAAGTTATAAAAATGAAATAATATTTGAAATTTTGAGTCTATAAGAAAATAAAATATTAGTAAAGCTTATATAAATGATATTTTAAATAATATATTATTTTCTTTAAATTTTTAATTATATATATGACATATTTACGTCCTATAAATTTTTAACTTTGATGTGTCCCTCATATTTGTGTCTGTGATTCATATGAGTAGCTGATAGGCAAGTGAAATATTTTGGATGATATAACAACACATCGAATATTTGTGTAATTTTTTATATATTGATAGTGATATAAATTAAATTTTTAGGCTTTAAGAAACAATTTTCATCTCATAGTCTTTGAATATGAGACATGTTACTCTCTTCATTAACTACCAAACTTAATAAAAATGTGCATACGTTTTATTAAATGAAAACATTCATCCTGCACTTTTCATTTTAGGTAGGCAGGCATCTTAATATTTAAAATAAATAACTTATGTAGTCCCTTAAAAAAATTTTACAAGACTATTTAATTCCTTAAAAATTAAAATTAAACTCGCGATCCCTCAATATTTTAATAATAGGATTCATTAACCCATCTATATGTATGTGATTCTTTAAACACTAATTGAATTGTACATTGACCTACTAACATGATGTTAAGTGATATATATGTCATTTAAAATGGAATAGAGTTTAAAATGACTCATTTTGGTAGTTGAAATTCACAAAATGAGTCATTTAAATCTCTATTATAAATCATAAAATGATTTATTTCATGCAATTTTAGACATCAAAATAAGTGTAATATGTTCCAAAATAGCTTTATTTAACTTGTCTCTAACATTTTAATGACACATTATCATTACACGTATCACATGTGTAATAAACAAATGAAAAACTAACAGAGGGACTAATATGTCCATCATTTTCAATCTTGAGGGTCCACGAGATTAATTTATTTTTTGAAGGACGAAATATCTCAATGCAAAAATCTTGAGGGACCAAAGTATTCACTCTAATATTTAAGGTAAGTTTATTGTGCCCCAAAAATTCAATTCCTTGAACTTATTACGTCAGGTAGCCCCAATTTTCAACCCCAACAGCGCCTTCACACTCCATGAGAGAAGAGAGCTCGTCAAATGGCTTATATTGCAAATTGTATAAACTAGTTCTTCAACCATGTGGACAGCAAAATGTTCAATTAAGAATCATAATAAAAGAAGTTCCACCTCATGTAAAAAGCAAAGTTTAAAACACCTAATAAAACAATACCACCTCCTGAGTAAAATGATGTTGTTCCCAAATGATCACAACCATCTGTAATAACTCTCTCAAGGTTAGGACATCTAAGCTGAAAAAGTAATGGATCGACAACCACCACGAGAAAGACAGGACAAAGAGGTGCTGATGAGTTTGAGTGAAGTCAAACTCAATTCATTAAAACACTCTAGCTATCTCAAAAATGAAAAATGTGTCATTACAGTAAAAGATACCAATAAAACCTTTTTAGAAGCTCAAGGGTAAAAGCGATCAAGAATCACATATGTGAAATAGTTACTAATAGCATCTTAGAACTCCACTGGCCATATTTTCAACCAATAAGTTATGGTTCAATCAGTAGATAAAATAACTAGAAAAAACAAGTAGAATGAGACAAAGAGCATTAGGATCTAATAAAAACCCGCACAATTAGTTAGTGTAAATACTAGCTGCTTAGCTCATGGATGAGCAAACTTTTGGAACTGCAAAAGAAAGGAACTTTTCATGTACCACACAGTTATCAAGAAGTAGTGATTTCGACATAGGACAACCTTCACCGTCACTAAAAACATCACATATCTAATATGTCAAAGATTTCTGCTTTTGCAATTGTAATTTGTGATTTCTCACAAAGTTGATCTTGCAGAATACACGAGCATGAGAGCAAAAAATGATAGACTTACTAGATATACTTGAAGCTAATCTAAAGTGATGTAAAGACGATGGAGCATAGCGGTTAGACAGAAGAAAGCATTAAAGTCCTTGAGTCCAAATTAGCAAATTGCCAACAAAATTTAGAAAAACAAAATTAAAAAAGCCAATACTGAAAAACAAGGATAGGAAGTTAACTATACACAATCAACTAATGAGAGTGAGGGTATAGAGGGAGATGGCAATGATAGTGGATGTAACTCCTGCCAATCTATCATTTCTGGACAAGTAGTTAATCACAGTGAAATAAACTGACACAAAAATTTCATGTGCAATGTCAAACCCTATATCATGTAAGCAATTTCTACTATCAAGAATTTTTCATCGAATACCATAAACATAAAATAATTTGTCCACAAATAGTGCAGAGCTAGTATGAACGATTGAGTCAGTTCAAGATGCAAAATTACTGCCCCAATAATGAATGAACAACTTCTTTGTTAGGCTGCCAACCACCCTTTTTTTTCTTTCGAAGAAGAAGAAGATGAATGAATGAATGTTAATTTGCAGAAAAGTTCAATTCTAACTTCATTGACTGCCTCTTTAATATATATGTTGACCCAAAAAGTAAAAAATCATAAAGATAGCCTGCAAAACATATGGTAAATCATAAAGATGATGTTATAAGATTGCTCGTTCTCTCATTCTTGAGTCAGTGAGTCTACATATTCCATTGGCTAGGTAAATCTTGTTATATACTAAGATATTATAAATCAATCATAGTAACATAGCATTTCTACCAATGAGATGCAACTCAAATAGCCCTCTCCTAAGCCATGTAACAAGGGGTTGTTAACTTTGGGAAAGGGATTCAATCCATGTGTGCCATTCCCTTCCCCATTTACCCTAGGAGGTCCCTAAACTAAAAAGAAAAAAAAGATGGAATAACTGCAATACAAGATTTCTAATCCTTAGTTGGTTGCTCTGTTTGCCCCTTCATGTACACCTCCTTGAGGGATTTACAAAGCTCATCCAAAGTAACATCAGGATCTTCATTTCTCATCAGTTGCTCAACCATCAAAGCTGGAGTAACATTTGCTTTCTCCAATAGCTCCTTAATATCTTCAAATAGCGGATGATCCTCAATGTCTAGATAATTGGAGGCTAATATTCTAAATACCTTGGCTTTAAAGAATGACAAGTGTATGTGCATGTCCATCTAACCCGGTCAGGCAAAGGTTAATTTTCTTTGTGGTTTGTCGTAAATATTGTAATCCATTCCTCCCAAACCTTACCACAACCCATCCATGTAGTTCAATAAGACCAGAGTAAACTCGTCAACCTGTAATTTTGAACAAAATAAAATTTAAAATAACATCAATACATTATAATACATTAACATAAAGATCAAATTGCAAGTAAACCCACATTCTAATAATAGACTCTTGCATGTTGGAATAAATTACGGAGGTAGCAAGTCATCTCCATCCTATCCCCTAATATCTTATTTGAAAATAAATAAAGATCAAATTAACAAATTAAACCTTGACAACTTTTGGTGCCTCATTATGGTCTAGTCCCTATCTATATAATCTATGCGATCGATTTGAATGTGTACCTCTTTGTTGCAATCAATGTCTTCAATCACAATCACAATGATTGAATGGGTGGATGTACCCTAATTAGTTGCATGAGGCTGTTGTTACTATAAAACGAGTTGAGTTCCAAATCATACACATTAAACTTCAAGTAATTGGCAATAGCCGCAATGAGGCTAGATTTCCCCATTCCTGGAGGACCATATAAAAGGTATCCACGTTTCCAAGGCTTACCCACTCTCTTGTAGACATCCTTACTCTTCAAGAACCGACCCAAGTCATTAACAATGAGTTACTTCAATTCAGGATCCAATGTAAGTGTGTCCAACGTGGCAGGTGCGCAGCTCATTCTTGTTCCAATACGAATGTGACATGGAAAATATCTTAACCCTTGCCGCTGCATTCATCACTTGTACGTTTTAATCATGTGCGGTATGTACCTCTTCATCACTGTCTCTCGGTGCTTCTCGTGGAAGCTGAGCACGTAAGCAACGTTGTCCTTGTCGAAACCGTCGTCGAATGTCCAAGTGAAATCGATGCCTTCAAATTGGTCAACTACCTCTTGGGTTGCGTCCAAGGAGAACACAAGGTTCATGTGGAAGTTCAATTTGCCTATTTTGAGGGCTTTGTAGGTTCGGGTTATTTTGGAGGGGAGGAACTTGGAGACATCACAACAGAGTTTGTTATGGTCCCTGCGTTGGCCCTCCCATCTTCATTGATTCAAGAGATACGAGGTTGTTTGGGTGGGTTTTGGAGATAAGAGACACGAGCTTTGAGGCGATGAAGGATTGGAGTTTCTGGGATGAGGTTGTTGATTACTATTTTGAGGAGCATCACGAATGTGAAGAAGGCGGCATAGACCTCGAACCATGATGATGCTGACTTGAAGCTTGTGAAGGAAGAAGATAGAGTCGCCATGTATGAACTCATCATGCTCAAAATTCTATGAAATTGATGGCGAAAATGAGATTGATTCAACCGATCAGGTTTTTCAAATGTTCACGCGTTAAATGCATTTTATAGACGGTTAGGGCATCTGCAAATCCTTGGATCAATTTTTGTCCCTTTTTTTAGTCCTAGTATGGATATATCATCTTTGTATCATAAAAAGTAAATGGGGATAAAGGAGTTATTTACACATATAAATTAAAATAATGTGATATTATACATCTGCTTCGGATTGAAAAAAATTACGCATATGTCTTGTTTTTTATTATATGGAAATCGAGTTAAACCAATTTCTGTGTTAAAGATGAAATTTTGAAAATTAAAATACAACAAATCAAGTTGAATTGATTTGTGAACTACCACATTTCCGTTCAATCAAATCGAGTCAAACTGATTTGTGATAGGTGGTGTCAAAGGCACTCTATAATCGATTTAAATTTATTCTTGTTCGGCTTCAAAATCGAGTCAAATCGATTTGCAGGCGTGTCAGTAACGGTACATAATTGAGTTAACGTTTCTTCCTGCATCTTGCCTATTTAAACAGAATCGACTAAACCTGAAACTCATCCACATTTGGTGCAAAAGTTCTTCATCTCTTGGAAAAATTTTGCTCCTATTGTGAGATTTTGGTAAGAGTGAAAGTAGTGAAGTAAAAATGGAAGTTAAAACTATTTATCGCTTGAATGCAGTTAATCACATTGCGAGAAGATTAGCACACCAAATTAGTAGATTATTTTACTTAATTTATTATGTTAAGAATTTAATTTATTTAGTTTAAAATATTTTAATATATTGATAGTGATGAGGTGGGCTTAGCAATTTTAAAATATTGTAATATGTTTGAGTAAAATCTAAACAAAATTTAATATGTGGTCGGCTATTTAGTGTAATTTTTCTATGTACATAAGTGTTTAGTAAATAGATTGCACTTTGTCTTGTAGGATAGGATAATTTAATATATTAGTATTTAGCTTTTTAAGATTATAAGATTTAGTGGAATTTATGGGTTGTTTGGAATTGTTTTAATTTTTTAGTTTTTCAAAACAATTTTTAAAAGTATGTTTTGTATTCAATTTTTAAAAATAATGAAACAAAACATCTGTTTGTTAGATAGAAGAGTTTTTAAATGGTAAAAAAAAATATATTGCTTGGATAATTTGTTTTTAAAAATAAGTTTAAAAGTAGTCAAACACAAAACTTGCTTGAGAATGTATTTTAAAAAAAATAGAAGTAGATATAAAATAAATGCATTGGTGTTAAGTAATATAAATAACTTAACATAACTAGTTTGGCACATAGTATTAGACTGGGTAGTAGTTAATTTCTTAAATTTGAACCAACAAATATAATATAAATCCAATTTCGATTACCTAGACTATTATAACATTATTTAGATAACCTTTCAGGATCATATGCAAAATTAAATTGAGGGACTTTTATAATAATTATACCCATTTAATAAATAGCTAGCTAAATAGGGTTATTCTTAACTCTGCAAAATTGATTTTTCATTCTACCAAAGTTTTGACGACAAGTGCTTTAAAGAATATACTTAAAATGTTATTGTTTAGTTGGTTTATATTATAGGAATTTATGGAATTTATTTGTATAGAATAAATATTATGAGAATTATAATTTAGATTTAATTACTTTTATATAATATTAATATAAACTAATTAAATATAAATATTTAGTGTGAGACACACTTGTCTCTTATAGGATAAAATATATTTATTATATTGTTTGGTTGATTAAGGGAATAGAATTTGTGTAATTTATTTTTTAGAATAAATGTTATGTCAATTATAAATTAAATATAATTAATTATTCATTATGTGGCAATATCTTTTTATTTTGTGCAGCATACGAATTATAAAAAGTAGGCGTGATGGTGGAGCCACATCTATTGATGGAGCCTTATCTAGGCAGGCAGGGTTTTGGCATGTTGCACATATGGTTCTCGTTAATGATTATGACAGACCGTTCATTAGTGCACTTGTTGAGCGATGGAGGCCGAGGTGCACACTTTTCACCTACCCTATAGAGAATGTACCCTCACGCTTCAAGATGTTGCATTCTAGCTAGGGTTGCGTGGATAGGCAGGCTGAGCGGTTGCATTGGTGCATGGGAAATTTTTATAAAGGTCACAATATATGGACACTATGTCAAGAGTTGCTTGGTGTAGTCCTACAGGAGCACATCTTGGGATTCACTATGAACTTACCTTGGTTCACAACGACATTCTGCAATTTGAGAGATGATGTTGATAAGGCTACAGTTATCCGGACACTCGGGCATATATTATGGTTCTACTTGGTGGGTTCCTGATAAGTCCAGGTTCAGGGTTCAATTGAAGTGGTTCCCACTTTGGAGAACTTTGCAGAGACGGGCAATATAGCTGGGGATCTATAGTTCTTGCAGCACTTTACTACTTTATATGTTGTGGTGTTAAATAGTGTCACTGAGATCAACGGGTGTTTGGCACTATTGTAATCGTGGGCATGGTACAAAATGCCCAAGTTATATCCTGGACATGAGCATCCGATTTGTTTTCCACTAGCTCTGAGGTACATTTATTTGATTATATATTTTTTTTGGGTTTTTTTTATCATGTACACCATTGTTAAATTTTGTTCTTCCCAGATGGAGGGGTTTTACTTGCATTACTAACATAGATACGAGGCGATTATTGAGGCATAGGGATCGGATTGATGCTATAGGTATTAATGGGGTAAGTTGCATTCCATTGTGCTCTTGAGGTGTTCGTTCAGTGGTTTTTGTATTTCAAATTCTAATATATTATTCTCCATTATTGCAATTTCAATGGACCTCATACAACCGTGATGATGTCAGGGCCATGACCCCTCCATTAATTTTTGAGGAAGTTGTTGTTTGGATATCAGTTATCCGCTCATAAATTTTGCTGTGATTAAGTGGCACCAGGCTGATTGGCTTGTTCATCAGTTGGCAAAGAACAACACATACCTAGTGCCTCACTAAACATTGATCAGTTACACTCGAAGGATGGGCGAGGGGATCTAGACGCATGGTGGCCTCAGGATCACGCACCATGGCATGGTGCATGGGATGCATGCCGAGACCAACAGGTTCATTACTCGTTGGCCCATGATGATCGACCATCAGTTGAGTACTTCGAGTGGTACGTATCTGTGGCGACTAGGTTTTTGTCAGGTCACGGAGCCCTAAAGACCTCGGACTTAGGGAGCTACTAGAAGGAGTAGCAGCCCAATCCCAAGCCCCACCAGGAGGATATCCCACAATCACCAGATGTCCCAGATCGATGCGGTAGAGCGAGTCAAGTGCGTGCCTGGTACACATACACAACGGAGGACACTGTGGACCCACATGGCCTTGATGAGGGAGATCGGGATGATTATGATCATCATTAGGCAGACGATGCACAACTTTCGTCCAAGCCTAAATGGTAGGGACAACTAGGCCCCACCCGCCAAACTCAGCCAAGCTCTAGTCGCCAGACTTAGCCACGCCACACCGCCAGACTGACAGGCCATAGCCACTAGAGTTAGTTAGATCCCAGCCACCAGCCTCAGGGTTTCGGTGTACCGCCATTATTGATGTACCCAGGGACCAACCAGTTTATAGGAGGTTTGTGTCAACAGTTTATGGGAGGTTTTGGGTCGTTCATGGGAGGGCTGGCCACCAGTTCATGGGAGAGGCTAGCCACAAGTCATGGGAGGACACCAGTTCCTGGAGGCCTGGGTCACCAGTTCATGGGAGACCCCATTCCCGATGCTAGGTTTCTCCGACCTCAATCACCAGTTCGTGGGAGGCCCCCATTTGACCCCACTCACCCCCATTTTGACCCCACTCAGGAGCTCATGGCTGGCCCCAGCCATCCGTTTATGGGAGGTTTAGACCCCACATAGCAATTCATGGTCGGTCCCTCGCACTAGTTCATTATGATCCAATGACTCAGGGTAGCCCCACATAGTAGTTTGTTACGAGTTTGGCCCAAAGTGACATAGCTCGGCATCTATCATTTAGCCTCATCAACATGACATATTTTCAAGTGATGGCCCACCTTAATTTGGATGTGGTATATCACCATTCGATAAAGCATCATCAAGAGCAGGAGCAAGATCAAGAGTAGGAGCATGAGTAGGATCAGGATCAGGAGCGATCCGGAGCATTCTGAGGGAGGGATAGCGTAGACCTGCACGACAGATTATTTGTAGGCGTTGTCACACAAGGAGTCACTTTGTAGCCCCTACACGCACTGGAAGGGGATCAGTTATTATGATTAGCTTGTTGTTATGTACTTAGGACAATTATGGACATTATTTTATGTACTTCAATTGACTAGTGATTATGCCTTTGCAGTTCATGTCTTATTTAGGTTGACTGGTAATTATGATTATGCACTTTAATTATTTATTTTAATTTAATTATATTAAATAGGTGGTTGTATTTATATAAAGACTGATAACAATAAAGTTAAAATTATATCATTTTTTTCTTAGCCACAAAAAAAACCCTTTTTATTGGTTCCCAAAAAAGAAAAAACTTCTTTTGTATTGGACCCAAAAACATAATGTTTTTGGCCAGGAGTCCATTATTTATACATACTATGGGCTAAAAAAAAATTTTGGCCCTCAAACTCTTATAGGGTTTTTTTTAAAGGCTGCACAAAATTATAATATGTTACTGAAACATTTAAAAGTTAAGTTAGATAATATACAAAATGAGAAATACTAACTGTCATTGCACAAAATATAAATTCATGCATACTAATGCTTGTTAAAAGACAGACGAATACACTATAGTGTTCACAATAGCAATCCAACAACAAGAACAAAACAAAATATTACACATAATATGCAATGGATTCGGCTATGCTGGGAGAGGATGGAGCGTGTAGGCATGATCATCCAGTGTGGCCTGTTCCCAGCATAGTCCACAACGGTTTGGCCAGCATGGGTCAACCTTGTCAATTTCATTGTGAATCCTCATGGAAACTAGACGACCCTCGAGAACTCGCTTCAACGTAGATTTGGCCTTAAAGTAGGCCCATGTGCGGAGGCCACATGTCTTTGTTAGCAATAGCACATAACATAGTTTTGTAAACATTGAACACCGAGTCCATGGTATAGACTTCATGAACAAAAAATGTCCACTCTCTCAAGCATCGCACATGCCAAGGGCATGACAACAGGATCGTGCAGCTTTTGAAAGTCTCCACAGTCACACCATCGCCAAATCCACCCTGAACTCCTGTTGACCAAGACTGCCAATGTCATCTCGCTCAAATATCAAGTACGCCAACCTCTCTCGTTCATTGGTGTGGCACTCATACTACCAAACTGCGCCTGTTTTGCTCAATTGCATGCAATAGAGTCTCTGAAAATTTTTGGCCACTCTCAAGTTGGGCCTTTATCTCTATCCCCTTTTAACAACTACTTGAATAAGACGATAGTAAGTGGACTTTACTATTGCTGTAATGGGAAGATTGTGCGTGCCTTTTATGATAGAATTCATACACTCGACAAATTGGTAGTCATGTGCCCGAATCGACGGCCCTTGTCAGCATACTACGCCCACTTCTCAAGCGGAATGTTGCTAGCCCATGTGCACATTGTAGGATCCACTTACCCCAATGCGCCAAATTAATGCAAAAAATTTTGCTCAGTCTTTGCATATGCAGCATTCATTAGCAACCTCTTGGCGTCTTTGTTCTTGAATTTCACAGCGAAGTTTGACACAATGTGGCGAGCATAGTATATGTGATATGCTGAGAAAATCCCAACCACTCCCCTCTACATCTAAAGCCGCTTTTATAGCTTGATGCCTATCAACTATTACAAGAAGGCCCTCTTGTGGTGTCACATGCTGCCTAAGGTTTCTCAAGAAAAAAGACCAAGCTTCCTTTGTCTCCCTCTCCACCACGGCAAACGCAACTGGACAAATGTTTGAGTTACCATCTTGGACAATTGTCATCAGTGTTCCACTGTACTTGCCATATAGGTGAGTGTCATCAATTGAAATAAGTCATTTGTAATATTTGAATGCCTCTATACATGGCGGATATGTCCAAAAGACAATGGAACATAAAAGAATTATGATCTACAATATCACCCACATAGTATGGTCCAGTCTTTAACTGAACAATATTTCTGGCATATAAGACCGTAACCGACCCAACTATCTAGGAAGCTCGTTATATGATTGCTCTTAATCACCATAAATCATGGCAATTGCTTTCTGTTTGGCTAGCCACACCTTTTTGTATGTTGTCTTGAACCTCAACTCTGACTCTCCTGATGCTTGCAGCGACTTGATAGCGATCGTCGATCTGCTTGTACCAAGGGATAGATGTGGGCACAGATAATGATGATCCATCTGGGCATGCTGATTTGAAGACTCAGGAAAGGCATATGTGTGTGGTCTGTTGAGCTTCCTAACTTCCCACAGTCGCGATTTTGTGCGAAGTGTCACACGTATACTCCAATTACAACCATCGCCAAACTTCACGCATTTGCAATGAAACTTTATGTGGTCAGACTCATGAACTTGGTATTGCACACCTCTTTGGATGTCGTAACCGCAAATAACACTTCTTATTTATTGCGAAACACTTGGCCTATTGCCAGATCATTTCTCCTCCAAAACCCAAGCCTGATGAGACCAAACTAAGTCAGACTGCATTGCATCAAAATCAACTAGAATGACTAAGACACTCTCTAGACTTGACTGAGATTGAGGTGGCAATATGATGTTTATCCAAGTTTTGAACATGAAAAACTCCTCATCCTCCTTTTCATCATCATCATTTCTTGCACAATCAAGCTCCTTTTCTTCCTCATTATGGATACCCCCATGATCAACATCAAAATCAAAATCCTAACTGGCAGAAGTGCTAATGGTTGGGGATTTAATGGCAATGGCTCTTCGACTTGCCTTGCAAGATGTGCAAAGCTTAGAGAAGTCAAATCTTCATATCCTGCATGTGAACTTTGCTCATGATCACGGGATACTTCAAAGTACGGGATGCATGATGTACCTACATCTACCCATGAGCTGAAAGGACCATCTTAGAGTTCAACAAATAGATCTATTCTACGAACATCGAAAAATGAGTGAAAATAAGAAAGCATGTGACTTACGTGCTATTTTTTCCAAATTTGAAACCTCCTATATCGGATCCCATTTAGCCAAATATCTACCGGCATCCTATAAAATATTTTTACAATTTGCTTGTTATTTCTATTAAACTCTTCTAGTATTCTGCTCGCAACTCTAATAAATTAATAGGTAGACTAACAACCAACCAAACTTGATTGTCACTTATGAATGTCTCACCCTCTCCTGTGTTTACAATCCCTCCATTATAATGAACAAGAATATTTACATGACACTCTGCCATATTGTCACTCAACTTCTTCAGTAAACACTTTTTTTTTGTTTTTTCTGTCACTTCTATTGAATGACCATGAAGCGAGTATATATAATGGTTTAGACATTTTCAAATTGATTTCACTCAATTTTGGGGTGGAGATGGAAACCTGACACCATCAAATCAATTACTATTTATGTATGAAGTCGATTACTATAGCATGTCAGATTGTGTCAAGGTGTATGAAAAATCGATTTAACTCGATTCTAAAATCAATTTGAACTGATTTTTGACACATTCTGACACGCTTTGACATGCTACAGGAATCGACATACACTCTGACACATTCTAACATGCTACAGTAATCAGTTTGAATCGATTTGGGAACTGATTCTAAAGAAATGCACATCATGCTCGTGTTTGATAACACTGAAATTGTTTAAATCGATTTCCATATAATTAAAAAAAGAGGCATATGTGTAATACTTTTGATCACGGGATATATATATAATATATCATTTTATTTATTTTATATTAGCAAAAAACTCTCGGGATAAAGAGTGTTCCTCTGCTCTTTGATAAAAAATAAAATTAAGTTTTTAGAATATTTTTTATTTTAAATAAATTTTTAGCAAATTAAATTGAATTAACTTGTATACATTTTTAATGGAATAAAGGATTAATAGTATTTATATGAGAAAAAAATTGAAAAGTATTGGAAAAGAATGGTAAAAATAAAAGCTAAATTAGTTGATATTTGTGGAGTTGAAAAAATGACCAACTTCTTTGGAAAATAACAATTAACATATAGTAATATATATTTTGTTTGTTTTTTATTAAAAAAAAATATTGTTATATTACACTTGTCACATTTAGGGTCATTTTTTTGGATACGGCTTACATTGACAAAATTTACCATGAGATGAGTTTATTTGGTGATTTATATGAATATGGTGTATGATTTACTAACTCTCAAAACCATCAATCATATTTAATAAAATATAATTTTTTTCAAATGAAATCCGTAAACAAAATTTCATTAATAAAATATTATTATTATTTGAATAAAATATTATTTTTTGAATAAAGCCTCAAAATATTAATTTTTTAATTCAAATGTCGCAAATGACAATATTTCATAAATAAAATATTATTTTTTTTAACGAAATTCTAAAGAATTTCACACAATAACGTAATTTTTCTCTTAATGTAGTATATGAAGCATTGTTTACTCCATACACCATAACAAAAATAATTAACATTTGTTATATTGACTTAAACCAAGTCCCTCTAAAATCCAAGTTCATGGGGCCCGAGCCAAGTCCCCCAACGTGATCCCTCGTCCCTCCTCCATTGGTGTGTGCCTCCTCCTTATTGTGCTTTGTCAGCAAAGGGGCTCTCGAACTAGAGCGTTGGAGATGCTCTGATAGTACTCAGCCGTTGTTGTTTGTGCTGGCGGATGCTTACATGGTGATCGTAAGTTTTGTTCCATGCGGTGAATTATGACATTTTAATTAAAAAAATGAATTGACTTTAATACCCTTTTATTTTTGGCTCTCACCCTATTGTACACTCCCCTAATTTGCTTCTCCAACCGGTCATGGCCCCCCTACCCCTTCTCTACTTGGGCCACTGCCTGACCTTTGGTGCCAATTTCGTCTGTGGGATGGCAGTGGCCATCACCAGGGACTTGCAGAAAGCATCAACCTCATCCAAGACAGCAATCAAAGCCAACAAAGTGATGTTGTTAATTGATCTGTCTTCGAAATCCCTCTAGCCCTTTCATTTCATGCGAGCTTACTTTCTCCGCGTCATCCCAACCTGTCATCCACTCCTTCCATAATTCCCAGTCTGAAATATATCAAATGGCTGCTCCAACTTTATCCGGAAATAAAATGATTTTCCAATTTTTGTGCTTCTAATGTATGATAATAAAGTTAGAAAAGAAGAATAAGGAAGAGGGGTATTGTTACATGTTACTGTTTTCCATCTTGCGAGATTTGTATTCAATTATGGTGATAATGGTCTCCTGCTATAATTATCTTTTTCTTTTTTTTATTTTGGAAATCAGTCTCCCATTTTATTTTATTTTTGGTTGAGCTAGAATTTTCCGAAGAAAATGTGTGATTTGGGTTTTCTTTTCTCTCAAATAAGGCGAAACCCAGTTACTCATGGTGGACCGTGGACCTCTCTTATGGTTGATGTTGTCCCCTGTTGCTAGGGCCTAGATCGACGCTCTGCCATTTTCAACCTTGCTCTGTGACTGCATGGGGTGACCTTCTGTAAGGGGTCTGGGTATGCAATTGGGATTGGGAGGAGGGGTTGGGCTCGGTGTGGCCAACAGTCGGTGGTGGGCAGTGGTGGGTGGCGGTGGACAATAGAAAAGATGAAAGAAACAAAAAAACAAAAATAGAGGAGGACAAACAAAAGGGTAAAAGAGAAAATATACTGTAAATCATTTTTTATAAATAATAAAATATAAATACAAATCTTTATACTAATTTATTTTAACCAGTAGATGATTCAATCAATGTTTTATATTTTGTCACCATAAGGTGACAAACCCACCTGGAACCATGTAAGTTGCTGCCTTGCTTCTTACTACTTTTTGCCCTTTTCGGCTTATGTGAGTTCTCTTTTAATTAAACGCGTTTTGAAAGAATTCTTGCCCTTTTTTTTTTTTTTGGGTCGAGAAAGAATTCTTGTATGCTCTCATGTTTGTGAAACATGCATAAAATTTTCCCTTTTTTTTTTTTTTTTATCAAGACCAAACATACCCTCGATGTGAAACTTATGAAGGAAGGAAAATCTTTCATTGGAAAGGTTCTCCGACGAGATTTGTCACTTTGTGCTTTTTGCGTTATTATTATTGCAGCTTGCGCTCTTTCAATTTTCTGCTGTGCTAACATTATTCTAATGTTTTTTTCTTTTTTTTTTCTGTTTGTTTATCTATGGTTAAGAAAAATACTTGTATCCACGTAGAGGAAATGTTTTTTCTTCCTTGTTAATTTCAACCACAAACACATGTATGAGAGAGATATAATATAAAAGCTGAGTGGTTGTGTGATGTTATGGAGGAAGAGTTCATTTCCTCTGGGAGGAGGATAGAACTTCTCCCATGGTTAAAGGTTCATTTGTGCATTCTTATGTGTGATTGACGTTTAATTTTTGCAACGTCTTATGGCGATTTAAGAGATGAGGCTAATTTCTCAATCTTTAATTTGTGGAAAACAAAAATAATAATAAGGTAATGACAAACTTTTCTTAAAAGACCAACTTAAAACCTTTTTTTTTTTTTTGGATTAGTGACCAACTTAAAACTAATGGTAGAAAACATTCATTTAGTTTAATATTATAAATCTAACGGTAGAAATTGTGTAGACTAACATTTCTCTCAAACATAAAAGGACCAACTTAATTATTTTGATTTTTGAGTCTTTGTGGCAGTTTTTTACGTATGCCTACCAGCAGCAAAACCGCACATGACCAACTGCAGATGGAATCCAAGGATAGTGACAGCAGCAGTGAACGTGAGCTTAGAGAGAAACCAAGATAACTAGATAAGTACATAGGAACCTTTGGTTTGAATTGATAGCAACTATGTTAATTAAATACACATATATATCTCGTACTTCACTTGATATAATGGCGATCAAACCCTGCCCCTTTTTCATTCTTCTCTTCCCCTCATATACATCAAATAAAGTTCAAGCAGTTTGAAAAAGGAAACGGTGTAGCCTCATAATACATAGCATGCAATAGAATAATTAAAGCTAACGAAAGCCCACAAGCGCCTAGATCATCAGCAACTTTTATTTTTTCTTCATTTTTTTCAGATGCAATTAGTATCACCGACAATATTAAGTTCTTAACTGAGCATTCCCTGTATATAATAAAGTGACCTCGATCCAGCTTTATTACAAACTACGCCCTCTTCTAAGCCTTCTTGTCCTTCTTTGGGGGCCACTACCACCACCAGAAACAGCTCTTTTTTGCTTGCACCCAACCTTACGCTTTTTGGATTGCCGAGTTTCTACTTTATTATCTGGACCATCATTCTCACACACGTCACCTTCCAATTTCTTCCTCTTAAGGAGCTTCACGAACCCTTCCAGTGCCGCCTCAGCGTCTTCGTCCTTCATCAGTTCCTCTGCCACTTGCGCAGGGGTTATCTGCGTGTCCTCTATTAGCCCTTCAACCTCCCCAAGAGGTGGTGATCATGGGAAATTTCCAAGTAGTTTGAGGCCAAAGTCTTGAACGCTTGGTAGGAGCAATAAGACATGTGAATGTGCATGTCCATTCTTCCGGGCCTAAGCAGAGCTGCGTCTAGCCTTTCCTTGTGGTTGGTGGTGAATATGATGATTCTCTCGTCCCCGCAACTAGACCATAGCCCATCTATGAAGTTCAGTAGTCCAGACAAAGTTAACTGCACAAATCCAACAAACAAATGATGAGCCTTTGACCAATTTCTGCATTCAAACTTTGTTGGTTTGAAAGTGAATGATGCTATTGTAAGAACAATTTTGAACTTATAATAGATGGTCTTTTTTAGGTTGGAGAAGTTACGACAAAAAAACTTGTCTATAAATAAAATAAAAAATAATAATGGGTAGTGTCGATGTATTTTAACTTGGAAATTAATCATTAAGAGAATAACTATTTATGTACTAATAGTATGTAACTTCAAGCTGTTTATGTATTAATAACATAACTTTAAGCTGACGGGAGTATAAAAGTTGTACTCAATATTCAATAATCAATAGTGCATGCGTGTCGAAAGAGAGTATGAGAGGAGGTAGTCAATTTGAAACTAAAATATGCAGTCTTCTTTTCGGAGCTTTCTAACATGGGGCACGTTAAATTATGGACCATAATGATCCTCATATTTCTAACATGGTCTTTATATATGAACGGTGTTAATTTCTCATGGAGGCCAATATAAAATATCCCGATAAAATCTTCTCCGAAAAGATTGAAAATCTGAGATCGCCATCACAAAAGAAGCTTTACACGGAGGATCATCCTATGGTCACATCCACCATCGGGTAACATGATAATAGCCACCTTTGAACGGTTTCAAATTTCTGGTCATTTCTATTTTCCTCCGATCAAGTTTCATCACATATTTAAATTATAGATATTTAAAAAATTAAAAAATTATGGATAATATCATTATTATACATCTATTAAAATTTTATTAAAATGAAAGACAGTAAATCCCCTTTGAACAACGCACACACTCCTCCCGCTGTATATCAAACAGAAAACGACAAACAAGAGAAAAAGAACAGTGAACGGTTCGAACAAAATGCGTGGATTGATAGTGAAGGATGCTTTTGTGAGGTCTTTGCAAGTGTCGGTTTGATGGCCATTGCTTGATGATGATATGTGGTAAGATGCCTTTTGACGTTTTTTGTGTAAGTTTAATGACAACCATTAAATTACTACCAAAACTCTTTTTTTTGGTGGAGTACCAAAACCAAATTCATCAGCCAATTATATGACCTGCACCGTACTACTTTTGTCCCCACTTAGCAATTCAAGGTGCGCCTTTGAAAACCACTTGCCAGACAAACGAGGAACTTTCCTAACAAATTAGAAAATGACTGTAAAAGAAGGGAAATGATACTCTACACTTAAATGGATATAGGCATCCATCATATTGTTAGAAGAGTAATGAAGACACAAAAAAATTAAGAAAAAATATAAGTAATGAGTCACTTATATTTTATGATTAGAATATTTGAATATTGAGATGAATAGGTGTAAAGCATAAAGCAGTGAGCGTCTCTTAGTGTCTGGTTCTAAAACCGAACCTATTGCAACTTGCGCTTGCATACCTCTATCAGAGACCACGTGATTGGGCACGCGATTTGGAAAAACAACCATTTTAGGACAAGAATTCTTGTCAGTTGCTATCATGAACAGACTCAGTGGCGGACAAGTAAGCCTAGTGATCTAAAAGTAATCAAAAGTATACTTTGCATACAAACTTTGAATTGTTAGTATGGAGACTTGGGACACGTGTGATGAATCGTTTCCTTAAAACTTTTTAACCTTTATTGTTGAACTCTAAAGAATGAATTAATGTTATTTGTTCATGAATATTAAAAAAAATAAACAATGTGCATAAAGACACAGCATTTGATAGCGATGATGAATAAAGTTAAAATTTCATGTCTCCCTCTATTATTTAATTAATTTAGATTTAATTTTATGTAACGGTGTACAAAAATTTTATATATAATTTAATTATATATTATTCTGTCAATAAATATAGTTAAATCTTACCTCTATTATTTGTATATAATCATATAAAAAATAAAAAATTATTGAGATTGATATAGTAGTGAAAAGTTTTGATATTATGCATAAAATCATAAATTTAATTTTATTGCAATCAATATGATTTTAAAATTTATAAAAAAATGATATGTCAAAATTAAACTAATATAATTTTAATGTCTATTTTTGATATTGAGACAACATTATTCAATTCTAAAGAATGATAGACACATTTATAGTATGCTATATGAATTAACACTATTGGAAACTTCAATTGTTATGATTAAAAAAATAACAATAAGTGACATGAATAATTTTTTATAATGTATATCCAGAACACGTATGATAGTTATTGTTAGTTAGGATTACCAACCTGGACATCAGATTGTTTGCGTGAATCGCCATGGCGACGCTCAGGCAGGTCGACGCTGCAATCAATATCCTCGATGACAAGAATGGACCTATTTGCAGTAGCCAGCAGCAGCTTTCTGAGGTCCGAATCCCTCACTATGTTGGCAAGTTGCAGGTCATAGATATCAAACTTGAGGTAATTAGCCATGGCCGCAATCAAGCTTGATTTCCCAGTACCCGGAGGGCCATACAGCAAGTACCCACGCTTCCAAGCCCTACCGACTTTCTTGTAAAACTCCTTCCTCTTCACGAACCTATTCAAGTCCTCCATGATCTCTTCCTTCTTCTCCGACTCCATAGCCAGCGTCTCAAAAGTTGAAGGGTGCTCCAAGTTAATGGAATCCCACCTCACCCCACCATAGCAATAAGAAGTGTTGAGAGTGTGCATCTTCAGAACCCTTTCCTCGTCTTTCATCTCCTTGGCCTTCTCGAGAATGAAAGGGAGATAAGACCCCAGCACCATATCCTTGTGCTTCTTGTGGAAGCTCAGCTCGAAGTACCTTTTTTCCGACCTTACGGAGATGTTGTTGTTGTTGTGGTCGTTGGGGCTGTTCTTCTCTGACTCTGCGCAGACGAACCTCCACTTGAGGCAGACGCCGTAGTAAAAGTCGGCGAGCTTCTCACCTTTTTCCAAGCGAATGGTGATTTTCTTCTCCTTGGGGCTCTTGTAGACCTTGAGCCTCTCGTTGTCGGGGCTGACTATGGTGGAGAGGTATGCCTCGGCTGCATCGTAGACCTGGTTGCGGGCTATGCCGCTGGACTCCTCGATAATGAGGGTGAGGGCATGGGAGCGAGGCTTGATGAAGTAGCGGAAGGTGTTGAAGAGGTAGCCTCGGATTGGTTGAGGAATGAGCTCGTTGGCCAGAGAGCGAACGAGCATGATGGAGGCTGTCATGGAGGCATACGCAGAGAAGATTGTTGATGGGGAAGGCATCTCTCGCGTGGAAAACATTATTCTTAATTTTTTGGTTTTCAACTTTTGGTTCTGGTCTGTGTGCTGTGGTGTGTTTGTTGCAAGGCAGGGGAAGGGACTGAAGTGAAGTAGAGGGAAATTGATCGAGGATGATCAGGAATTTATAGGCAGAGAGAGGAGAGGGACTACTCCATTCTCTGTTCAGTATATATGTTGTTGTCCACTTGTTTCTATTTATCGATCCTATGCTTTCCTCATGGCATCTGCCGGTATTTATTGATGAATCACCGTCACAAACAATAGAGACTTCTTGTACTAACACCCAAAAACTTGGTGTTAATCGAGACACTCACATTTTAATTGTTAAAAATAATTAATAAATAAAATGAATAAAAATTATCATTATATTTATTGATTAAAAAATAAGTGTATCAATAAATATTTACTTTTAAAAAGTTAGCACAAGGTGCAAACAGTAAGGTGCATGCATCGTGTATGTGAGTGGAATCCTACTAGTGTTTACGATGCGCGCGCCTTTTTCCAGCTTTTTGTTCCTTTTTCTTTTCCGGCCCTGCTTTTTGCACCATTTTTTTCGGGGTTACATATTTTGTTTATTTTATTTGGTCATGGG
Organism: Dalbergia oliveri; assembly: GCA_030441495.1. NCBI lineage: Eukaryota > Viridiplantae > Streptophyta > Magnoliopsida > Fabales > Fabaceae > Dalbergia > Dalbergia oliveri. The sequence continues at coordinate 7,987,124 of JAMLFY010000004.1, forward strand.
AAAAACAATATTTTATACTTTATGTATGTACATTACTAAAATTTGTCACAAACTTGTACAGTATAGTTTATTATTATTTAAATATGTTGAATTAGGCAAGATTCACAAGAAAAACAATGCTCAGCTCTTGATTTATCTTTATGTTTAGTGTTAAATAAATAGATAGTTTATACACCATGGCTCATCTAAACTTTGATAAAAAATTTTCATTCTTACTAGTGCGGTTGATAAACTCAGGATACAGATATTTAATTATTGGGTTCTTGCAGTCGATTTATTTTATGAGAAATTTGAATTAATTTATCTTATAAAAATATTTAGTGGTCGTGAAAATTATAAACACAAATTGGATGGGCTCAGCGTAGCTTAGATCTCATCGATGACGCTTCACATCACGGCGCTGGTCAAGTCGTCGCAAGCTTTGCCATGTGACCCCACTTGTTCCAAGCTTCGTCAACACGCCAAACAATTTGTTGGTCTCAAGTGACAAGGTGCATTTGGAATAATAATAAAAAATTAAGGATTTTTTAAACAAATGCCCATAAGACTTCTATACATAGGTAAGTCCAAAAGTTTTATGATAAAATTCATGAAAACTTAATAATTATATTTTTTAATAGAAAAATTATCTTTTATATATGAAACATTAACGAGTGCCTTAATTAATCTTGTTGACAATTTTCAATTTCTTATTAATTTTTCTTAATTATCTAGCATCAATTTTTTTTTTTTTTATAAAATGTGACTCAACAACCCCCTACCAAAATAAAAGACTTAAAAAACGACATTCACTACCAGAAAATGTGGAATACCGATGGACACTACGAGGATTAACGACGGATCTCCAATGGGATGTCGTATTTTTGGAAATAAATATGGTTGTTATTGGTGTATACCACCGTCAATAACACTGTTGGTAAATGCTAATACCACCACACGCCACTTGGCCCGTATAATGTCTGTAGGTTTTTAACAATTTATTTTTTAATTATTTTTATTAAATATTCTTAACAGGTACATTTAACATTATGTTTAATTTTTATTTTTTATTAAATAAACCAACGGGTTATTGACGGATATTTATTATAATTATATTTATATTTATTATTTATATTACCGATGGGCATTTATTTTTAAAATTATTAATTATTATTTATTATCAACAGGTGTATCAATGATTTTGAAAGTTCAAAAGTTGTCGCGTTTTGGGTTCCAGACTTTTGTCGGACCCGTTGATAATTACTGATGATTGAAACGCACTTTTCACTAAGCGGTATCCCGGAACCATTTATACCACCAGCTGAGTCTTCTTCCTTGTCACTCTCCAAACCTTCTCTCTTTCTCTAAGCTCGTCACCGCCCTTTGCCGCCGTGCGCTCCATTTAGCTCCGTTCGAAAAAGAGGCCATCGTTACAATTTAGGGGTTTTGGTGAGCATTTTAATCAGTGAGTTTTTTGATTTGATTTACTTTTTTCATTCATTTATGGGTACCCATAGTCTTGTGTTTTGTTGCATTAAGGAGTAATTATTGTTGTTAATTTGTTAATGTAGGAGTTTTGTTGAAGGGTGACAGTGATTATTGATTTTGTGATCGATTTGTCATTCTTATTATTTATGTTATTTTATATTTTCTATGTATATAAGTGTGTTGATTTAAATTTATCATATTAGATTTTCAATTATTTGTTTGCCAATTTACCCATTGATTTAATCAATAACTTAGCCCTGAGCCAATCTCCCTATGAATTTACCTACCATGTGCGGCACCTGTCATTTATATTCAATATTTCAAAATTTTCACATATATATTATCATTATTATTTGGTTGAACTTTCTCATTAATTATTTTTCATTAATTTAACTTCAGTATTTCATTATTTTCTTTCTGAACTAACATAAGATTATTTTATGTTTATTTATTTTTTTATAAAAAATTATGTTTACTTGTTAAAGTAGTTTTTTTCAATAACTTTATCAAGATCATTTTATACCACATGCTATCCCGATTACTTAAGTTTAATTTTATTCATACCACTTGCATTGCATCCTACCATTGTTAATTATCTTTTAAATTATAATAATCCATTATTTTCTTTTTAAAAAGTTAACATACTAATCGTTGTATCTTCAATATATAACCATTTTAACATGATTTTATCATAATATTTTCAAACAATTACACTGTAAAATATAGACATGATAGAAAACACAGCTTAATTACACATTCTGTGTCTTCAAAAATCGAAAGAATACTACTATACACACTTCGACACGTATCAGTACTACCTATACAACCTTTAAATTTAAACAGTGAAATTATACTTGGGATCGGATAGGAAAGCAACGAGTAAGGCCAATGGCATATAGGAGATTGTCATGTGGCACTGATCATATGTATTTGCCTGGTCGTGTATCGTTTCCTTTGCCGTATTAAATCAAGTCGCAAAGGTTCTGCCAGACAGTCCAAAATTAGCAGCAGAGCCCCTCACACAGCCACCCCAACCAATCTCCGTGCGACAACTTCATTCCCTTATCCACGCTCATTGCCCTAGCTATTTCAATTTTCAACTTTCGGGCATGAACTACTGTAATGCATGGCATTAGTACTTTGGATTTTAGCTGTTGCGTGCACTCCCATGCCCGCGGATTTTTCGGAAAAGAATCATCCTTCGCTGTTTTAGTCACCTTAAAAGACAGAGATGCGCGTAACTATGCATTGTTGTTGTTCCATCAAGAAGAGGTTCTTTTTGGGATAAAAAAAAAAAAAAAAGGATTTGTTGTCTCTCTTTAGTCTTTTGAGAGTGAATCTCTTTACTCATGAAATCCTCCAAGTACTAATTAATTATATAATTGCTTGTTTCGTTCTGCATTATTGCAATTCTGTAAACTGCGTTGAGAGACTCAAAATAGATTTTTGTTATTTTGTGGAGTATTCTGTTTGGCTTTCCATTTTTCTCATTCTGAAAAGGGAGTACTTACTTAGCATCCAATCGATTTTCTTTCAAAGCAACTGTTGTTTCTAATGTTGCTTCATTCAAAGTAACATTGATTAATACCATTAAATCACTTTACTTTTACATTAGTTTTTAACTAAAATCGACTTTAATATAATAAAACTAATCAAACATACGATAAGTCTACAACAGTCCTCGCAAAACCTTAACGAACTTGGAACATATATATATATATATATATACCTTCTGCATGATTAACACTAACAAGGGTGGTTCTCTAGTGATGTTGGCTTTCAATGGCTATGTTGCCGTTGACAAATTGTGCAATGGAGAGATGACATCTAGTTAAGTGGGGCCCAGTGTTGTATAACAATGATGTTGGAAGTAACCGTTTAATGAAGTGGTTAAGTTAGGTAATAACATGGTTAGTGCAAGTAAAATTTTGTGGTAAAAAATTGTAATTTGGAAAAATAAAACATTTTTAACACTATTTCATTTTTTAGTTAACTCGTATTTTGAGAGAGGAATAAGTCGGACAAAAAAAATTAATTAACATATATATAATAATGGAACCAGAAAATGGGAGTGTGTAGCAAAAGGGTTACCATCGATTCATTTTCTTCAGATATGAGGCGCAGTCGTTTGTGATTTAATAGCAGATCTCCGTCATGGAATATGCCAATTGTACAGCTGATTATAATTACACAATAATAAAACAAATTTGACAAATACAAAACCCAAAGAAAAAAAAATGTCTTTGTGGCTTATGAGTAAATCAATTTCGTCAACTCCAAATGACGACAACAATTCGAACATAAAACGAAATGGGGATGGATTTACAGGAAGGAGGCAAAGGGGAGTTTCTTTAGCAGGGACATCGAGCTTGAGCTGCTTCAATTGGCTATTGGTCTTCATCTTCGATTGTTTCGGTGCTCTTTTTGTGGAGAAATACTTAAGTGAGTAAGAGGAATCACTTGATCTGATTTATTTATTAATCAACACATAAGTTTGGAGTCATTATTGTCTTCACTTTTCCTACATTTTTAATAATAGCTAATTTGCCAATCAATAAATTGGAAGAGAGGAAATGATTTGTTTCGCTTAAGGACCTAAGAATCTCTCTCTTTGTGTGCTTGAGGGTGAACAATTGATTCAAAGTTTCACAATCAACATCAAGTGGTGTTGAAGCCCACGTCGTCCAGGCTACTTCCTCATCCACCGGTCGATAAACACCACGACCATTATTGAAGGGAGGCGCGATGATCCCAGACTATCGTTAACGAAAATTCGGTATATGGCTTGTGTTTGATACAAGGAACTCTTACCAAATGTTGATAATTCGAAACCCTCTGCTATTGTTTATATATTTTGTTTCAACATTTTTTGTATTCATTTTTTATTGTTTAAATTATTTAGAGTAAAATACCAAAACATTTTTTAGAATAACTTTACTTATCAACAGGTGAGAAGCTAATCTCTCAAAATATAGATAAACACATCTAAATGGATCCAACAGTATTTATGAATTCACTCAACCATTGCCCATTGTTAAGCTTTCATGTATATGTAGCTCTGATGAACACGCTATCTATATATTTTGATTTTTGAGTAATGCTATTTACACTTCCTAGTAAGACATTGCATGCAACATTATTCTCCTATGCATGTATAATATATCTATTTTGCCTAAACATACGTGTATGTCTATACTAATCAGTTTAAAAAATATTTCCCATTTACTTCCTATTATATGAAAGCATGTCGCCACGCTTAATAACTTTCGGCGAGCCTAATTGAAGATTGGCTCACTCTTACTTTTATAATATGGCATGCCCAAACATGTCCAAACTTCACTGTTTTGCAGCATCCATAACCGGAAGCCTCCACCATTCAACTTATTTATTTGTGATTTGCTTTTAACCCCTCAAAAAATAATAAAAAGCAGCAAAAGTAGGTATGCGGAAGCAGTGGAACTTTCCTTATGTCCCAAAAAATAAAAAATAAATTTATTTGTAAGTAATATATATTTGATAGATATCTTATATTCTTATCTATGTATTCTTTTTTATTATTAGATGGGAAAGGATGAAACCCAAACCAAGTGAAGTCCTGTGCAATAATGGACATATGTGAGTATGATAGATATTTCATAAATATTAAGTACGTACAAGGAACAATACTTTTATACTGTGAGGTTGCTGTCCTAATACTGTTTGCTGATTTGCATTCATAATAAAGAAATGATTCCATCAGCTCTTTTGTTTTGTCCTATGGAAAGCACACGATGGTTATTTAAGGTGCTTTTTATAAATGTAAGGAAGGTGATTGGCGGTTTCGTTTTAATTTTCAATTCTGAGTTTTTATTTTTAGTTTTTTAATTTTTAAAAATTTATAAAAAAAATAAAAAATAAAAAATAAAAACTGAAATTTATGGTTCTATTTGGTTTGAGTTTCAGTTTCATTTTCAATTTTTTAGTTTTCTAAATTTTGTAAAAAAAATACTGAAAATTCTAAAAACTATAAATTTTAGTTTTTAATTTTTATTTTCAGTTTTTAGTATTTCCTTAATAAAATTCTAAAAATTGAAAAATTAAAAATGAAAACAAAAAATTGAAAACTGAAATCAAACATTCCTGAATTTTCAAAATTTTCAGGATTTTTCTTCATAGAATTCTAAAACTGAAAAAATAAAACTGAAAACTCAAACTAAGCCCAATTGTATACCATTTTTCTACACCCTTAATGTAATACCCAGATTTTCAAAAATAAATAAAAGGTCAGAATTTTTTTTTGAACAAAGAAAGGTGCCAATCACCCTTACCTATCGTTTTGGGTTCTAAATTTCACTAGTTGACCCATGCCCTTAGAGGGCTATATATTAGAGCCATTTTCTTGGACCAAAAGTCCTGTAATTATTCCCTAAAGAAAAATGAGTTGAAGAGAGATTTTAACGAATTTTATGAAACCCTCAAGTACTTCGTTTTTAGTTTGCAAGTTTACGAAATCGTAAAATTTTTCGAATTTGAACTAAAATCCAAAAATGAGATTTTGATTTGTTGGGATTTTGATTTTTTTTATATTTTATTTGAATCCAAATGGGGGGTATTCCTTATTTACATTTATATTTTAAATTTAATGGAAATAAATTATTAACTTAAAACTAAGAAATGTAAATAAGTGATAGATCATTCTGAGCATTCTGGAGGCAAGCAGCGATCCATAGAAACAGGAAGGCGGTGCTAGGAGATATTTTGCACTCTCAAGTGAATGCTGCAGTGTCTCGCAGAATAACGTTTGCGCCTCTAATGAGCCAGCCTCTATAAATACCCCCTCCAGGTCAGAACGTTCAAAAAATATTTCTCTCCTCTCGCTCTCACGAAAATTGCTACTCCCCACCCTTTTCACCCTCCAAACTCCAATTTCTTTCATTTTTTCAAGTTTAACCGCGAATCTGTCATTTCTAAGGCTTAAAGGTGCGTTATTCTCTTGGTTTTACTTCATTCCTTCAAGTTTCTTGGGTTATGGGTGGTTCTCTAAGCTTCTTAAGGGAGAAGCTTCCTAACTTGTTAAAGAGGGATTCTTGAGGTTTTAGAGGTTAATTTAGAATTCTGCCCTCTATGTCAGAGTGGAGTCATTTCTCTCCCAAAGGTCTAGTCTGTGGGTTCTACATATTCTACCCCTTCAAATGAGTGGGATCACATCTGTGACTCTTATGTTATGCATTAGAGTTATTTTCATGAAAATATGATCTAATGCTTGGTTTTAGAGAAATACTGTATAAGGATCTAAGATTTCTAGTTTATATGTTCTGAATTGCCGATTTTAGAGCATGAAATGTATTTTTGACAAAAATTCATGGGACTATGTTTGTTATAATGGTTTTATATGGAATTGATGATATATGTAACTGTAGAGGGTTTTATAATTAGTTACTGGATTCTGGATTTGATTTATGCTTATGTTATGATTTTACACCAAGATATGAAGTTTAGAGAAAGATTGGAATTATGGTTTTAGCCTTTTTATAATTTCAGAATATGATATTGAGTTTTTCCTAGTTTATAAAAAGTTAATAATTTGAACTATGTTTGGAAGATTGATCAAAATTTTTTAAAACTTGATAAGTATGTATACGTTTTAGATTTATAACCAAATATGAAGTTAGAGAAAGAATGGAATTAAGAGTGCAAACTTTGCTATTTTTAAATAGGATATTGAGTTTTCTATATTATGAAAAGTTTGACAATGGGAAATGTGTTTTTGGAAGATTAATCACTAAAAGGATTTTAGAGCTTGAATCTTCATGAGATTCAGAACATTACGGCTACATACTCTGTGAAAGTATGGAATCACAATGCCTACAAGGGTGATCCCTTGGACATGGATCCATAGCCACAGATATGCTAAGGCGTTAGAATCGAATGGATTCAAACTTTCAATATAACGAGTTTATTGTTGATAAGGAATAGTATAGAGGTTCAGACATAAAAGGATTTTAGAGCATAAATCTTCGTGTGACTTAGAGCAGTTGATACATATTCTGGACTTGAAATCACTAAGTATAGTTTCATAGTCACAGTTATGCTAAGGTCAAATTGTTTGAGTTATAGAGATTCAGAACTCTTAGAGAATAAAATGATTTTAAGAAGTTTCAGATTAATTTATAGTAGCTATAGAGAAAAGCTTGTGTTAACGCAGTAAATTCGTTAACCTTGGTACCAAGTATGCCCAGCCAGAGTATTTAGAAAGGGACCTAGTTAGGTGCCCATCATTGTCACACTGTGACAGAGATTTATATTAGTTTTGTTACATCACAAATATTGTGCGTAACAGGAGTAGATATTATTTTTCTTGGGAGCTATGTTATTATGAGTTTAATTTATACAGGTACTAAAGTTAGTTAATGAAATGACTTTTGGATTGGTAAAGTAATTATTTGAAAGTATGAGAGAATTTATGATTTCAAGCTTATATGATTTCAGAAATGATAAAGAATAGAGGAAATTACTTTTGAAACGGTTAAAGTATTAATTGAATATATAAATACATATATAAAAGAGGAAAAGTGATTTCAGCAGAAAGTGAATTAGAGAAACTATTTTATCGAAAAGATAATTTGAATATGTATGAATACACGTATAAAAGAGTTCATGGGATTTTAAATATGATTTTTGGCTTATTACTATTTTATAATTTCATACATTGTTTTCTTTGATGTCCCATGAAGGGGGTTTCAGGTGAGAATTCACTCATTGAGTTTTGGTGACAAAACTCACCCCTCTCATTTCTCTCATTTTTACATATAAGAACAATGGCAACAAGTCTTACACAGCCACGGTAAAGTGTTAAGGGTAAGCTTCACCAGAGTGAGACATTCTGATTTTTGTCTAGAGTGCTAAATGCGGTGCAAGCAAGGTTCTGGACCTAGGGTATGGGTTATTGCATTTAGCATACATGATAAGACTTTGAAATGTATTTCAATGTTATTTCAATGATATGAACGATTTTGTGATTTTGATCTGAAAGGACATTATGAGGTTTTAGACATGATTATTTTGATTTCAGAATAAACAATTTATCTAGAGAAAGTGAAATTATGTTTTAAACAGATTTTTATGAACAGAGCATGCATATAAAGGTAGTCAACAGATCCCAGGCTCGATGTGAGAATGAGATTTCTCACGTGCCCGTCACGTGCAGGTTCGGGTCGTGACACTTATCAAGAAAAAAGAATAAAAAATAAAAGTATGGTCATGTGTATATTTTCTTATTATAAGTAATGTAAAAGTAAAATATACTAAACATGATGCGCATGTGTTATTATTATTAAAATTAAAGAGACCAATTCCACCTGGCACCTGCAGTGGCTCTTCCCTCCTCGAGTGTGTATTTGGATGCGATAATTGGGATGAAAATCTTCTATTTTCAAATGATGTCTCATTTTTTATCCCTTAATTATTTATTAATATATAAAAAAATAAGAATTAAATTGAAATAAATTTAAAAACTTTTAAGTTACTAAATATATAACACCTATTTGTCACGTGTTAATAAATAATTGGGTTGACAAGAAAGGAAACACCATTTGATAACTAAAAATTTTCATCTGCGATAATTGACGTATTGGTACACTAAAATTTTAAATAATAATCAATTGTGAATTTTATATTGATGTACTGTCAATTATGAATTTATCTTTCCTAAAACTTAATTAAGTTATCGAGTAGAGGCACATGATTTCACACTTAATCCAGCCATCACACAAGAACCTCTATTGAGTTCGAAACATGATTTTAACCTATCAAGAGAATGAGATATAACAATTAACAATGATTAAACTCTTGACCTTTTCATCATAAAATCTTAAGTTATTGGGTACATGTACATAAATGATTTTATACCTCAAAACACCCACTAACTCAAAAGTCTTACAAATAGAAGTAAATAATTGGAGGATAATATAAAAGTCTTTTACATTGACAATTCATTAAAGTTAGCCTCATTGATTACATGTATAATTAATTTTTTAATATTTAATTATGATAAACTAATTTATGTTTGGATATATTGGTTGAAAAGTAATTTGAAGATTGTGTATTTTGTTTGAATTGTATGAAAAAATGTGTTCATACATACAAATTATTTTTCCTTCATATGGGTCTTTTTTTTTTTTTTTGCATGGAATTTGGATGGTGTATTTACATCAATATGGTATTTTGGAAAAAATCACGCAATAAGATTTTTTTCAATATAGAATTCACCTTGGCGGATTCAAAGATAATCAATCAAATCAGATTCAAAATTAATAAGAATCCGCCTTTGAGGATTAGATCAATCACATCAAATTCAAAATTAATCCAAATCTGCCTTTGACAGATTTAAAATTTGACTTAGATTTAATCTTCCTAAAATGAAAATAACATAGAATCCACCAGGCGAATTTTATAAATACCATATACAAGTAAATTTATCGGTTATCTCATATAAGTGTAAATCACCTACTAAAATACTATATACAAATTATTTTTCCTTCATATATAGTAATTTACTTTAAAAAAAAAGAAATAATTGGTTTATATTAGATAATAAAATATTTATAATTAATTTGGTGAAATATTATACCTTTAATAAAATAATTAACTTCTACTTGTAATATTCAAAATATTTTTAAAAAATTGAAAAAAAAATAAATTTATAATATAATTAAAATAAGTTAAAGATTATAATCAATTTTATTCTGAATTTATCAAATATATTAGGTAATATTGACAACTTTATTTTTAAAGAAAATAACTTCGAAAAATAAGCTAGTTTATGAGACATAAGTCTCTTAGGAAAATGCTTTTTCTTTACCTTAATGGGTGTAGATACCCATCATATTATGAGATGAGTGGTGAAGAGAGAAAAGATTGAGAAAAAAATAAGTGGAGATCCATGAATCTTTTGAATATAGTGTTTGAGAGAGTAGGGGATTAAAATATGATTGGTGAATTATTTGTTAACTTTTGCTGATCCTAACTATACACCTTAGTTAAGTGTACACTGTGAAGGTGAAGTTGGACCCAACTTAGGAAACTTGTTAACAAAGGCTGCACATCAGGAGTCAGACTAATATAGGTCCATGTGCTTAGAAAAGTGTTATTCGTAGATTGCCGTATCTGGTACTATATACAGCATCATTCTCACATAAATAAATAAATATTACATTCATCTCATCCCTATGTGTGCATCATTCTCACATAAGAGATTCCGGAAATTGCTTGGCAACTCCACTATTAGTTGTTAATGCAATATTTAGAGGGGGCAGTGTAAGAAGTAAATTTAGGGGCATTTCAATTTGATGGAAATTCAAGAAATAATATTTTTTAAAATTTTGTCTCAATCAAATTTTATTTATAAATCATTTCAAAATAAACAGTTTTATTTTAATATAATAATAATATAAAATATTTTTATTCAGTCAAAACATTTTATTTATTAAGCTTTTTAAATAATAGATAAAAAATTAACTATCATAATCCATATGATAATATATAATTAAATAATTATATAAATATTTTATATTATTAATATATAAAAATCAATGTCATAAACTAATTCGAAAGATGTCAGTAACTTATTGTCATTGTAATTTTTTTGTTTTTTGGTTTTAATCCCTTTGAGCCGCTAGTTGGCAGTTGCTCTCATGTCACAAAGAAACATGCTTATCCGAATCACTTCAAGACAAACGCTAGGTGTCAGTTGTCAAGGATAACGACAGAGCCGAGTCACAATAATTTCGCTCACTGACCCCTTCTCAGAAAAGGCTGCAAAGCAGTCTGCGGTTCTGCCGACTGCCGGTTGTCGCAAGTTGCCAACACCACCCTTACTTTGTAGCCAAGATGTTTATAAAAACAGTTGCGATATGACCGAGATCTGATTTATCATTATCATTGGATTCGCTGGGAATTGAATCTTCTTTAAATAAACTCATCTAATAATAAATAGCATGTTAATTGATACTATATTTCATAATTAATATTTCTCTTATAAAAACTTATTATTCCTTGCTTATGTTGCATGAAGTGCTGTATTGATTCACGTCTCACCAATCCTCGGAGGGGGAGGTGTACTGATAAACACTAGTACTTCATATAAGCACTAAAACAGCTTATTTTGCAGCACCGCAACCATGGTGCATTTTTTAAAGTATAGATTTCGGGAAATGTTTGAGATTTATGAATTTAATTTTAATATATCATTTAAATAAAATTTTTAATATGTATTAAAAATGAGTTGTTATGTATATTAAGAGCATATTTAATTCTTATAAAAGTTATTTTAGAAATTGTATAATTAAATATAAAATATTTTATTGATAACAAATACAATTATTTTTTAATATAATAAAATATGCAGTATTACATGGGCTTCTATGCCCAAAGTAGAGTTACTGAAATAGGCTAAGCCTGATAAACTAGTTCTAATAATCCAAAAAAATATGTAAGATGAATTAAACAAATTAGAGTAAAATTAAAAGTTTGTCTGACTAACTCAGTTTGAATGAGCCTAATTGTTTTTTGGCCTAATGACCCGACCATTGATTTTTTTTTTATTAAATATCAAATGCATATATGAGTCATTACTACATGATTTTAGACTATTTAACTCATTTTTCACTTAAAAATTCTAAATTAAAAATAAATATTTTAAAAAATATTTTTTAATTCACTTCACTTTTACATCAAGTTGTCAATAATTAATTATTGAAAAAAATCAAGTTTCATTTCTCGTTGTCACATAAAATAAGAATAAGATCACTATATACTAATAGTTTATAGCAATACAAAATATTTTTATTCATTGACTTTTTACATGAACTATGTCTATAAAGTTAAAAAAATAATCAAGAAAATAAAATTAGCCCGTGGGCTAGCTCATGGCCTAGATAGGTTGGTCTAGGTCAGCACTTCTTTGGTTAAACTTAGCCCAAAGTCGTCTAGATTTTGACATCTATAGCCTCATGAAACAAGTTGAGGGTTGAGTTTCATGGTGAGGTGAGTTCTTAAGTGGGGAAGATAAGTTTGTAACCATATGGTGAATAAGAATACATTTATTTAGAATTATAGAGCCTAAAAGTCACTTTTTCACATCAAACGCACCCTAAATCTCAACCATTGAAGATTGAATTTAATGATCAAAATTAAATGAAATTAAATTTATATTTATACATAATGTTAATAAAAATAATTCTATAAGTGATTTATCAGTTATACCCTTCTTCTTTCTCTTCCTTTCACAAGATAGATTGTTCATCGACATTAACTTTATATCTCTGCGCCATCGCCGCCATCACTATCGCCATCGTTGATAGTTGCATTGTCTTATCACTACAGTTGCCGAACCCACTCCCTCCGTGCACCGTCGTTTCTTCCATTCAAGTAAGAACAAAACTCACCCCATTTGCATAAAAGATTGACATGTTCGGTTCTGCCTTTAGGGCCATGACAATTGATTTTAGAGTTGATTTTAAGAGAATGGAATAAGTTTACTTCCTATTAAAATCACTTTGGGATGAACTATCAAACATGAATTTTTTACTTTAAAATCAATTTTAACTAAATCAATTCTCACAGAATTTAGACTAAAATCCAACTTAATCCCTTAGATTTATAATAAGGTCTAAATTAATTTATCAAATTTAGAAAATCTATATTAATATATCAAATTTCATAAATGAAAACACGTTAATCCTTTGCAGTGCATGATACATAGAAACCATTAACTAGCTGGGGGAACAACTACATGACCGAGAGACTATGGATAACCTATTGACATTGATAATTCCCAAAACTATGGACCTAAGAGAACTAGAGTTATTTCCAATCATGCTTTTTTTTTTAAATATAAAAATTGCCAATTATGACTTTTAACGCCAAGCTAAACAACTGAATTACGCATAGATTTTTTATTTTATTTTTAAAATTTTTTGTTCTATATACTGTATATTACTACCTCAGATCGATTCACTTTAATTTGGCGCTGATTGGAAGGGACAAATACAGTGGACCGAAAACTTCTTCACATAAACCATGGAATCGCTCGAACATTATTACAATAAATAATTAAATGCTATATATTGTTCATCTGGATCGAGACTTGATCGAAGAACAGTTGTCAGTAACGAAAACGAAGCGCGGAGCTTCAATTACCCATGAATATCTCATCATATAATGTATTATGCTTTGAAAGTTAATTATAGAATTTCATGACTTAATTAGAAATGATGCAAAAGATATGAAATGATTACTGTGACCTTGCACTGGAAGGAACTCCAATTTCCGATGTCATGTTATGGCTTCCTCGTCTTGCTCTTGAATACTGCACAGTGCAAAATTAATTGAAGGTACTTGACGCTTCTGAAGATTCAATAGAATTCGTGCTTTATTTTATTATAAAATTTAGCCTCATCAGCTATAGGAGTGCTTTCATTAGTTCTTTTGAACCTTCGTGACTCTTATCTTACAAGAATGGCAATCACGGGCTATGAAATAAAGACAAGTTTGCACTTGGCACGTTAACATGTCACGTGTGTATAAATAATGTACACATTTCAAACCAGATTTTGTACAAGGAACCCCTTCAACCCCTCAAGATTCCATGTATTGGCCCTTCCTCTGGCTTCCTAATTGGAAGGGGTCATGGTGCGTTTGTTTGTGATTATTTTTGTTAATAATTATTTTTTCACAAAACAAAATTTTACTTTTAGTATATTTTGATAATTTTTAAAAAATAATTGAAATTTTAAAAAAATTAATTTTCAATTTTTTTATAGAAGTTAAAATTAATAGCCTCTAAAAAAATTAATTTTTAATTTTTTTAATTATATATAAAATTTATATTTTATAATAATTTTTTTTTAAAATTTAAAACAAACACACCCTATTTCACATAATTGTACCTGCAGGAAATTCAAAAGCCGTGCAAGTTGTAACGTTTTGGAACAGGGCCGGACCTAGGACTTGCCTAGGGATCAATGCGGTGTAAGTAACAATCGTTACTCGGATATTTACCTCCTGTGCTCATTAGAGGAGCTAACAACCGTGACTGTCAAGCTGTTTTTTCTGTTTATGTTTTTCTAATCTTTTAGTAGCTAAGTCTCTAGCTTAGCTTATCATACACACTACATGATTGTATATATAGGACCTTGTGATGATTTTCTGTTTCTCAAAACTCTCAATACACAATTCAGTGCAATCAATCACTCAGAAATTTCTCTCTCCATCTTGAGTTCTCTATTCCAATTCACATTCTTCCTTGAGGTTTCATCCTCAAGATACGTTCAACTCGATACTTTCTACAACAATGTTGTCGGCCTTTCTACACAGACTCACTAGCAAGTGGTTGGTTACATCATACAACATGTTAGTATGCCGTGTCAAAATTTTCTTTTTCATGCATGAATGGATGTGCTCATATATGTGTGGACAATTGATGACTCAGACAACAGCCTAGGAAAGAAGGCACACATGCCTGGGACAAACGAGTGGCTGTCCCATAACTATGAAGTCTTTGAGCAATAGTACACATGAGATAAAGAAAAGGGATAGTGGAAATTTACAGTACGGGTGAGTTTGGAAAAAGGCAATCTGTCAATTCAATCGACAGCCCAATATTTTCCTTCAACTAAATTCATGAAGGAATATTTTCCTCATAAATTCAATCTACGAAATTTTCACCTTTATTTTTTCCCTACACCAACAGCCCAATATTTCTCTACGTGGCCAAAAAATTAAACAATTGGGCAGGGACTTGTATACATTTGCAAATTGATGGTAGATTTGCAGCAACTCATCACAGGAAAAAGAAATTGCACTTGTGTGTTCTTTTGTGTGTTATACACAAAAGATGATACATATCGCAAAAGTCAGTCCCGCAAAAATAAATGGTTGAGAAATGAGAACCCTCTCACTATTTTTTCTATCTTAGGCTACCTTTGATATCCCCCACTCCACAGTGGATAATGTCACTTCAAAAGCCCCATCAGGTGACGAGTGGGGCACTTCACTCAATCAGCACCAATTGTAATGGCTATACATCCCTTGTGTAACCGAACCGAACTGCAAAAATTAGTTATTAGGGTGAGAGAGCCCAAATTCGAATAAGGCCTCTCTTTATGTTGGGATGAACTCCCCAATGCGAGACTGGTTACAATTTTCTCATCTTGGGAGGGCATGTGTGCAGCGCGCTAGCGTTTAAGTAGTTATAATTTTTAAGATAAGCATTTTTCTACAATTATTTCATTTTTAATTTAGCTCATATATATTATAACTTATTATCATTTATTAAAAAATGGAACATGGACTGCTTCTGAAATGGACCAAGTAGAAAAATTAAAATTTCTAAAATTATCTGTAAAATACTCGTTTGATATCATATTGAAGAGCTACCCCTTCTATTCTATTCAATATAAAATGAAATTGCTCTTTACACGCTAATAAGCTCTCGTGTACATCGCCATTCAACATGGCAAGGCCATTTACCGATCCAAAACAAATGATTTGGTCAGACAGAGAAATTAAGTTTGAGATGTTCTTCAAGTAGTCATGTTACAATCGGGGCCTTCTATGCCTTAAATTTTTCCTCGGGTCTGAAGCTTGTTGGGTTCAAAGTCATAATATAGTGCACGATGGATTGGGCTCTTCCCACGTTGTCATATGCACCACTACCGGCGGGTATGGTGGGTAGTAGGAATGTGGGGGCATCTGCATATAAGGCACTTGTGATATTTGATCCAAAGTGACTGCGCTGGGCTTCTTATCTTCGGGCTTCTTCTTGTCTTCGGGCATTTTCTTTTCTTCAGGTTTCTTCTGTGAATCAGGTTTTGGAGGGCAGGGGGAGGCCCAATACTCACAACTTCAGCATGTTTGCCAGATTTCCTTATGCGGACTATTATATCATATGGGTCTGCATTCCCTGTCACAGTCAACGTACCCTTCCCTTCATCAGCTTCTATTTTATCCACCCCTGCAGGTGAATGAAAAAGAAAATTAAATATCTTGAATCTGAATATATGTGTGTGGGGGGGGGGGGGCGCTGCAGTTGAATGAAAAATGAAATTAAATATCTTGAATTTGGTTATATGTGTGTGTGCGCGTGCAATTTATATTTTGAATCATTCTAAATTTTAACCTACACGTCATAAAAAAAAAATAATAATAACCTATCTATTTCTTGATTTTTTTTTTGTTTAAACTACCAATAATACTCATTTGAATTCCAACTAATCTAACTCAAGCTAATGTCGGCTCATTGAAGGAGTAGATCTCTCACAACACTAGTTTTTTTATTTTTTCATCAACAAAACTCAAACCCAACAATTTACTTAAGGGAAATAAGTGGCAAGCCAGTTAAATCAATCAAGTTAGTAATTCTAACATACATAGCCTGAGCATTTTAATTTTGCCTAGTGTTGAGGTTACCTTGGAGGGAAGATACAATTTTGAGGAGCTTCTTTTTGCATTTGAGACAATTGATATCAACCTTCAAGACCGTCTTCTTGACCATGGAGGAATGATCACTCAACTGGTTCTGGTATATATCGAACTAGAATGGTATAGAAATAATGCAGCCAGCTTTGTGATATCTTATAACAAGAAGGTTGATGTTCAAATATTTGTTCAAATATTTAAAGTTCATTATATTTCAGGTGAACCTAACAAGAAGGAAATAACAGCCGGCTTTGACAGCTATTTTTTGGTTGTTCACCGTCCTCAGCTAAAACTTCAAGACTATTTTTTGTCTTTTTCTTTGTTGTCTACTGTAGTTCATTCCTGAGGTTTCTTGGATATGTTGGTTATTGATGGTTGCCCTTTTGTGATTAGTTAAAACTTGCATTGTCGTTTTTTGAAAACAAAAAAGTCATCAGTGGAATTGAAAGTTACATAAATCAAAGGAAATGAGATAATCAGCACCAATTGTCAATGTATTCCATCAGAATATTGCTATAAAATGCAGATAATATGTTTTCCGGCTGGAATCACCAATAATCAATTGAAGCCGATTGGCCTATATATTATTTGCCGTTCTCGGCTAATATTTATTTATTTTTCTATGACAATTGGCTAATAATATTCATTTCACATTGTCAACTTCGGCTAATGTCAATATAAACGTTGTACCTAAGCCTTTCATCTTATATCAATGCGTAATGTAGTCTTTCTGAACCCCTGCACTAATTATATTTTTTCATTTGAATTTTTTTAATGATTGTTTTAAAATATTTATTATAAATAAAAATATTCAATAAAGATAAAAACATTTAAATTTTTAACATATTATTTTTTTTTAGTGAAATGCTATTCAGCAAGAAAATATTTATAGAATTATTAACAAAATGATAGAAATTGTTTGATGAAATTAATTGGCAGAGTCACTCATTCATCTAATGATCGATTACAAACCATGCTATTCAGACAGCAACTCAATTCTAACAAAAGATTCTAGCTCTCTAGTATTTTTTTTTCAATGTAACATCTTTAATTTTTAATTTGTTAACAAATATTCAAAGTATTTATCAACAAAACCCATCCTTTTCATAAAAAAGGTCATAATTAATGCATCCACATGGAAAGGTAAATAATTTACCAATGGGAACACTGTCCCTTTCTATTCGAATTTAATAAACAACCACGCAGTTTTAGGTTAAAAAAAAATCTAACGGCCAAATTAATTAATGAGTTTGATTCGATTTACTGGTCTATGTTTTGATGAAAATTTTAATTCACTTAAGGTGTGTGTTTGGATAGAGCAATTATAGTGGGAAATATAATTTTTGGAAGGATTTAAAAATTCATCATGATAACATATTCGAGGGGTTTTAAAGAGATATTTTATCTATAAAAATAGAGGATTTTAATTTTTACTTATAGAGAGGAAATTTTAGAAATCCTTACATGCATAAATATATATTTTTCTCATTTTGGTAAATCTTACTCTTATTATATTCCATTACAGTTTTTTTATATTTATGAAATTTTCATTTAATGTTATTTTTAATTTATTTTGTTGGATTTTAAATTTTTTAATATTTATTTTATATTAAATGATGTTATATTTACATATCATTCCATTTTATTTATATAATAATTAAATTTTATAATTTAAATTTAAAATATTTTGTGAATAAAATTTAAGATAATTTATGAAATATACAATCATTATAGTTGATTTTAGATTAGTTGAATTTTGATTATTAATAAAAAAAATCTTTTTTTTTAAAATTACCTTATGTTTTTCAAATAAAATATGTTAAAATCAAGATAATGTAATTACCTCACCCAAACAAAGTATTTTATAAATGAAGGAAATGTAATCATCTATCCAAATAAAAATTTTAAAAATTGAATGGAAGTTAATTGAAGCATTTTAATTTTCTAACATTTTAAATCCCTTATATTTTGAAAATACTCCATCTAAACGCATACTTAAGTTATGTTTGGTACGCAATTAATTTTTTTATAGCTAAAATATAGTTTATCTTGTTCAACTTTATTCAGATAAAATAGTTCATGTCTAGTTTATACTCTCTGAGATTTCAAGTGCGATTATTATTATTATTTCATTCAAATAATAATTAAACTTCATCACTCTATTGATCTTTTTCTCAAAAAGAAAAAAATTATTGACATGATATAAATAGTACTAATATGACACACATGTGGGTTTAACATGGGTCATGTCAATAAACAATGACTAAGTACCAAATTGATAACGATTTAAATATAAAGTATCAAATTAAGAAAAATAAAAGATAAGAGATCAAATTAAAATTAAAAATCAAATTAAGATGCAAGAAAAAAAAATAGAGTTTAATTTCTTATTGACAAAGTACATTTTTTTTTTAAATTTTTCACTATCATTCAATCATGTATTGCTATATAAGTAAAAATAGTTAAATCTCATACATACTAATTGAAAAGTTAAGCAAATGAAATGATTTGATTTGATGACTTAAAAAATTTTACACTGTCATGCATTAAAATTAAACTTAAAAACTTATTTTTCATATTTAAAATAACATGATGAATATGATATATTTAAATAAGATAAGTGGTATTTATAAATATATTTAAATTTGATTTAATTATAATATAAGCATAATCATCATGATAATTATAATTTGATTGAGTTAATTATTCCAATCAATTGATGCATCTAATTTATTTGATGAGGTTAAGCGTACCGTAGAAATCAATTTATTCTTGCTTTAATTAAAAAATAAAAACTAACTTTGAGGAGAAAATCAAGGTCTAATGGTTATAAAACTAAAACCTCGGACGATTGAGCACATCATGAAAAAACAACAACTAGCAAGTAACCAAAATAACAATTATGCTTCTGTAAAACAACATGAACACTAAATTGTACATGTGACCTATTGTTTGGTCTAAAGAATGGCAAGATCAAGAATGCCAAGATCTTTTCCAAAGGCTAGTAGTATACATTCAATGGCTCATATTCTTTATAAAATGACATAAAAGAGAAGAACAACAACTGATGAAAAAGAAAACATTGGCCAGAAATCAAAGAGAAGCTGCTAAACTTTTGTTATCCATATTTATCTCATTGGTGCACTTCAAAATATTTACCATTCTGGAGAGAAATCTTGTTGCAAATCTTGTAGCCGAATTAAGGGTTATACTTTATTTCGTGTTGAAATATGGGGGGTTTGGTGATGTCCTTATAAAAAGAAACCACGTGTACATTTTATTGTAAAGCGAGGCTTTGTGGTGTTGTTCTCAGAAAGAAATTATGAGTTACTTTACTTAGAATTGGTGGACGAAGCTTTGTTAGAGTCCTTAATTATAAGTGAAAATTCGATAAATTAAATGAAAGAAATCTCAAGTTTTTGCTTAGAGACTAGATATCTCTAATATATTGAGGTTGAACCAATATAAAATCCGTGTTATCTTCTCATTCCTATCCTCCTTACCTCTATATATTTTATTTAATTATTTTAAATTGAATAATTATTTTTTTTGTTGTCAAAATTTTGTTATTCAACATAAAGGCGTGTCAGATGCTAGGCTTAGAGAAGAAGAAGAATGAGAAAGCGAGAGAGAATTTGAGAGAGCTATGTGACTGAATCTGTGAGAATGACTTCAATTAATGATGAATGTATTTACACGAGTTTATGTAGTGAGCTAGGCTCCATGAGTGGTATAATCAACTCTTACCTGCTTTACAACAGATACAACAGAACTGAAAGAGAAACAACAAGATTTTTATTAAGGAAATAAGATTAAAAGTTTTTGTATTAAAAATTTAAATAATAATTAAATTTGTATTTAAAACTAATAACTTGATGTTTTTAAAAAATTGTAGGGTCTGCGGTTACTCACACGGCTCCTTCAGCAACTCCAGAGCAGGCAATGGAGCAGAAGATTAGGAAGATCTGATAGCTTAAGCTGTTTATGGAGCAGGAGTAGTAGGAGAAGACCAAGAAAGAAAAGAGTAAATTTAAGAGGATGCAGAAGAAGATCACGCGATGAATGAGCTTCTTTAGGGACATGCAAGTCTCAAGATCCTCTGACTTCGGTAAGAAGAAGCTCCTAGATGCTAGTCCCTCCATTTTTAGGGCTCCTCACCGTTGATAGTGCGAAGACTTCGATGGGTCAAATGATGACAATGTCGATGTCGCCGCCCTGACGAGGAGTTTAGCTAGTCTTTATCTAGCTTTTTTTATTTCATTTATTTAGATTTTTTTATGTTTATAGCACTTTGTATTTATGTTATTATAATACTTTGTTATTTATTTCATCAGTTTGTTTATTTGATCATTATTTCATTATTTTCTTAATTAATATCACTTTAATTGATAATTAAATTATTATATAAATAAAAAATACCAAACAATCCATAGTTTATGTAGATAAGCTACACATGGCAATGTAATTGGTAATTGGAAAAAATTATTAAAACATTACCGATGAACTAACCTGTTGGAAATAAATTGTATTTTCAAATTAAATATTTTAAGAAAATATATTAACTAGTCAGTAAAAATGAATAAAAAATTATTTTAATTTTTAAAAACCCATCGGTAAAATTAATATATCCCATGGGTAAAAATTAATATAAAATATTTTAATTTTTAAAATCCTGCTAAAATTAACAGACCCTATCAGTAATATTATTTATTTGACACCTAAGTGACACCTTTAATGCAATTGTACCAATAGGTCTTCATTTTTTTCCTTTGGTAAACCCGTTGAAAATTACTGACTGGTATTTGTACCCATCGGTAATATTTTGTCGACAGCCAAAAAATCGATGGCCTGTACTCATCGGCATAATAAGTATCTATTAAAACGACGATAATACCGGTTTTCCACACATTTCTTGTAGTGAATCCGACTCCATTTTTATCCTTGATTCAATTTTTTAACACAAATCTGCCCAATAATGACTAGTATTCGGGCTAAATTGGGTCAACTTGATCTTTAAACATCATATTAGGATTAGAATATTATACATAATAAAATTATAAAATTTCGTAAGTAAGAAATAAAATTTAAAATATATTTTTCAATATATGTTTTAAAACAAACTATATCAATATAAAGACAATATCAAATTATGTAAAATATGTTAATCCACCTACATAATCTTATAATTTTCACTAATTATTAAAAAGAAACATGGTTAAGCATGTTCAGTTTGATTATGAATGCCCCTAACAAATATGCTTGTCTTTGATCATATTAATTACTATATACACAAATTAGTTGAGATGGTGATTGCTAGTTAACATCTACACTTTCATGAGAAGGTTAGTGATGTTCACATTTTGTTTTGATCAATAAACTCCTTTTATCCTTTCTAATCATATTGTAATTCTAGGTAATTTTTTCATTTAATATTACTCACATTAATTATTACTCTAACTTTTTCTCTTTCTGGATTAATATCCATTCTCTACTATTATAAATTGATTTAGAAAGGAGAAAGAGAGTTTATAGTTCAAAACAAAATATGGACCTTGCTAACATTCATATATATGAAGATGTAGATGTTAGCAATTCTCTATAATTAAATACACAAATCAGTCGAGATATGTCTAAATTGATGCAAACATCAAGATACGACAATCTTTCAGTTTTATTTATTACAATATTATTTTACCTAACAAATAAATTAGAGACTATTATTAATCCCTAAAGATATAGTTAGATAAACCACAAATGTAGTATGGTTGGTATCTAGCCATGTCCCTTAATCATGAGGTAGGGGGTTTGATCCCCACCATAAGTATGGAGCAAAATTGAACCCCTTTCACTTAGTTCTACACTATACATATGACAATCTTATAACAAATAATTTATGAGTTCAATTTAATATTTTAAGTTGCTAGCTGTCATTCAAAATAAAACTTATCTTAATTTATATATATATATATATATAATTAATTTGATATTAATTTATTTTAAATAATCATGTTAACATTTGGAGTAAACTATTTGATGGTAATTGAAATAATATAATTATATAATAAGTTAAAAATATAATTTATTTATAATTTTATGAATTCCAACAAAAAAAATCAAATTATAATTAATATCGAGTAAGAATACATAAGAATATAAATAAAAATATATTTAAATTTAAAATGATTTAAACACAATTAAGAAAACAATAGTGTTATTTTAATATCTACTTTTGGATGTCTGAATGAGATACTCAAAAATAGATGTTAAAATAGCATTATTTAACATTTAAAATAGTTATGAGAAAAAATAGGAAAAAAAAAAGTAAATAACGGTTAACGAGTCTACACACACCCAATACAGATGCATCTGCAATTCAAACTCGTAATGTTATAAATTCCCCAACAATAAACAACATAACGTTGTATATACTCCCACAAGGTTCACGGCTAACCGAAGAGGGACGTAAAGGATAAAGACAGAGAGAATATCGACAGTTAAAAATTTGAATGCAGCTTACATCACGAGATACAGGCTAACGGATACGAATAACAGTTTGGGAAGCTAGAAAAAAGAGTTTTTTTTTCAGAAAAAAGCTGTTTTTTAAAAATTTGTTTGGTTGAATTGAAGAAATAATTTAAACTGTTGAAATGTGGAAATAAAAGCTGTTTTGGTAAAAGAAAATGGAAGCTCATATTTGAGCATTTAGATTATAATCCACAGACGCCAAAGGGATGCATAGCCAACTTACCTTTGTAATTTACCACAAAAAATTATCTAACATAGTTAACACTTTGTATTCATTTTAGTAACTTACCACGAAAACGATTATTTGATCTTTAACAATCTAAATAATATTGATCAACTTAAAAATCATTTTTCAGCAAAAGTACACCAACATATATTGATTCTCCAATAAACGATTATACAAATAAATAATTATTGAAATAAGTAGAATTTTAAGCTTTATTATTTGTGCCCCACACTTCTTCACATTAATTAGATGTTTTGTTGAGATAAAAATGAAGTGTAAGGTTTTATGGATGAGTTTTATTGCATTATTTGATTCAAATTTGAAACATCAAACTTCATAAAACACGCTACACTACTACATAGAACAATCATACATGGGTAATTTTCTACACCCCCTTTCTTTGGTATCTTATAGAATGGCTTGAAATGAGAGTTTTCCAATACAGCAATAATGCAAATTAGATATAATTCTAGGTCATGCTGGATCTTGCGGTCAAATATATAGTGACATTGATGAATTCAGTTTTCTCCTTAGACATAGTATCGGCTATGAGTTCCTGGTACAGGCGGAAAGCCTCATCAATGATGGCTACGCCAAAGTGTTCGAGGAGCAAAGGCTCTAGCACAGCCCTCATGCACTTTGCCACATCGTATGCACCGCCACCGTATTGCTTGGGCAAGGCGAGTTCACTGCCACAATGACTCCAGTGTACAGCAGATACCTCCATGCGATTGACAGTGAATGACCCTTCTTTCAAGATCTCTGCTTTCAGTTCGGACGGAGATGGTGTGTAATTGGGAATGTTTAAGCTGTCCACTTGATCTGCATCTATCAGCCCCTGAATCACACATTTGATTTTTTTTTAAGGAGCAATTTGATGTAAAGTTTTTGTTTTTTCAAACACTGAATTAATGTTACACAAGATAAAATTGCGTGTTTGCTTCAAAAATGAATAAGCACCTTCAAGACCAAGTGATTGAGAGCCGTGGCCAAAAGCTCATAAATGTAACCAACAGACTCCTTGCTGGCTGGATCTTCGCTTCTTCTTCCCAAACATGTGAGAACCATACAGCCTCCTTCCACCAATTCCTCTGCACGACACTTGAGGAACAACGAAAAGTCTCTCTGAAATTGTTGGAAGTAAGCATCCAACACATTTGCCGGGCTTGTCCTGGTTATATAAATGTTTCCCTTGTTGTTCTCTATGCCATCCGGAACCTGACAAATTAATAAATATAATAAACAAGACAATCCATATATTTTTAAGGATTTAATTTTAGTACAAGCAAAGAAAAAAAATATTATGGATTTATATAATGAAATATGATTAGTTTGACGGTGTAAAATGCATAAGGTATTCAAACTAATAATTTCTATTTCTTAACATTTTTCTGTTCAATTTTGAACATGATTTTAATAAAAACACACAAAACAAACATAACTATAGAGTTGAATGACTTTATTTTATTTTTTTAAAAAGGTTATTACAATTAATTACCTGAGACAACCAATGAAGGCTGTAAGAGGAGTGGACAAAATGGAGGCTTTTGGTGGGGAAGATCCTGCCATAGAAAGAACCAGGAACCCCACTGATGTAACAAGGACCAACCTTAGATCCCATTTCGTTGTTGAGTTTCTTTTTAAAGCTGCCAAGGGACTTGAAGATGCTATTGAAGTCGTTCCCCGGGAGATCGTTCATGAAGACCTGGTATTCTGGGGATGGATGGTTCAGCTCTCGGCATAGCTTCTCTACCGATTTGATGACTTCGGACACCACAAAAAAAGTGTTAGGCCCAGAAGAGCATCCCAAGTCTGCAATTGCAAGGCTTCTTGGGAGTGTCCTGCAGTAGAGCCTGTTCATTGCTTCCTCTATTAATGGCTTCGCTAAGGAAATGGCCTTTTGCTGTATATCAATATAATATTCCTTCACAACGTTGTCATATATTGAAAAAGTATGGAGAAATTGGCAATATAGAGAAATTCTTGGGTCATTAGTATCTGTATACCATGTGAATATGGATAATTCAAGACATAAAAATAAAGACATTTTTTGGACGTGTGTACATTTCTAATCTAACATTATCTACTAAACTTCACCCATTTGCTTACTTGAATAAAGTCATTAATTTAATTCTAGATTTAGCACATAGAATACTCAAAATCCTTCTAAACATAAAATACTTACAAGCTTATAATTGATGAGAGATTCTTTGATGGATACAAGTGTAACACATCATATTTAGACACATTCATGATGAAAATGAGCTTCATTAACATTATTCAGCATACATACGTACTCATTTATAGGTTTCATCACTAGTTTTTTTTTTAGTATATTTAAGAATGAATTTTTAAACTTTTGTCTATGCAATACTTTTTCATAATTGGGAAGCGACTTCCATTCATTTACCATAAAAAAAACATAGTAAGAGCATGTTTGGGAAGTGGGTTAAACAACTTTTTTTTCAACGGAAATTTTTTGGAAAAATTAATTTTGTTTCGGTAATTTAACTCAATAATTTAAGCTGTCTTATAATAAACAAATGTTTTCAGGGAAAAAAATAGAAGCTAAAATTTGAAAAAAAATTTACAAAAAGTTGTGCTATTAAATTTTTTTAGCATTAATAAAATAATTATTTTTCAATAATTCAAACAATATAAATTAACTTAAAATCATTTTTCAGCTAAAATAACCAAATATAAATTGATTCTTGAATAAACAATTATATGAAAATAATTATATAAATAAGTGATTATTGAAATTGGATTTGATACATTATATGTGGATTAATTTCTTATATGTGAATTTTTTCAGTTAGTTGAACTTGTAGTGCTTATATCCTCCTATAGGTGCTACCCATTTTGTATTTTCAAGCAACATACGTGCTCATGATGACGACATGTAGAAATTGAATATAAAGTGTTTTTATTTTTGAAATGATTAGATACACTTTAATGTTAGAAAGATTATTTTGTAAGTATAATGTATTCAATTTAATTAGGTGTTATGCTAAACCAAAAAGACAATGATAAATCAATAATATACTAATAAATACAATTATATATGTAAAAGAGCACTTGATCAGTTGATCGATGACATTATAGATAACCTGAAGCAAGCTGTTTTTGGCATAACTGGCCTCCCCAATTCCTTCATTCATGTGGAGCACTTGATCGACATTCATTTCTTCCGCTCAAATTGTGCAAATAAGTAGTATGAAATTTTGCTTCTGGATATCCAAAATAGAGCCTTCGCCTCCCATTTATAGGAAAGTATCATCGCACAAGCACATTTGCATTGAGATGCACAACAATTATTTAGGCAACTGCCGTTGTGTTCACATGCAAAGAATCAGTAAAGAAACGACAACTGCATTTTTTTTTGGTAGTAACAACTGCATTTTTGAGGCAGGTGTAATTTGAAAAATGTTAGATAACCATAAATTTTGACAGAATTTTATATTCATAATGATATATCATAATTATTAGTTTTTAGATGAACCAAAGAGTCATCATTTTATTTTATCAAACAATTAATATAATTTTTATAAAAAATTCCGTATAATATTTTTCTGGATGTATAACATTACCCCTATATCTTTTATGTGGCTTAAAAATCTAAACTCATAATATTATAAATTCCCGATAATAATAATAAGTAATGTATATATATACTCCCACATGATTCAATTGACGGTTAATCAAATAGGGACTGGAAGATTTTGAGGATCATTCAGAGTCAAAATATCATGTCACACGTTCAGCTGTTGATCAATATTTCATCTAGATAAGGTTTGCATAATTAATACTACTCTGCATTTTGTCTAAGGTCTCTCGACCCCAACAAAGCCTTTCAGTTGATATAGACTTCTTATCAAAGAGGATCCATACATTCCTCGGAGCAGCCCATCTTGTCTCATCATATCAGGAATCGTAGAGCTCATTTAAGCTATTAGCTAGGAGCAGCCCATCTCACACCCTTTCCCACTGTAATCGTTCACCAAACGGCCCATGTAATAAATTGAGAAATTTTCACTTGTTCTAACTGTAGAGATAAGCTACATGATTCTCAAAGTTTAGGGATTTATCTTGTGATCGTTAGGGCAGGGAGTAGAAATGGTGGCTTGTATTAAGTCAACAATTGAAGGAAGAATTTTTCTTCCCTGCATGCTGCATCAAATGCAGGTGTGTCACGAAAAAATTTGTTGGATAGCCGTGAGCATTTAATGCTACACAGTGATGGCTCTCTATAAATAGAAAGGAAGCAAACCGTAGACATGCATCCATCTAGAGCCGAAACAATTTATTCAATTAATAAAGAAGAAGTATAAGCTACTTATAGTGAGAGAAAAATAGAGTATGTGTAAGAAAATTTTAAAAGTGTAATATGAATATACATTGAGAGTTTTGGCTTATGAGAGAAAAAATAGAATGTGTGTAAGAAAATTTTATGAGCCTAACAAAGGGAGATACAACCATACCACCAAGCTCAACGCTAACGTCTTGACCAAAAACCTTAAGACAATGAATTATGGCTTTCCCAATATTATATATGTTAAGGTGGCTTAATCTTTTCTTTTGATTGGTAGCATGAGGACAAATTCCAAAAGTAACTACAAGTCGTATTTACTTTAGTTGCTTGTACATATAGCATGTGGACAAATTGCTTTTAGGTGGAAGACTTTTAATTGGTGACAAGCATAATTATAGCAAATCATGTGCATGTGTTATGCTCATTTGTTTGCACATACAAGAAGTGCTCTATAAATTAAGCTTAAGCAGGAAGATCATCGAGCAAGAAGAAAAAACTAATCCTCTCCTCATATTAGTAATAATGTAGAATTATCTATTCCTTATGATTTCTTCTTTTTATGAGTTAAGAGTATACACTAGTGAGAAAAATACCGTGAGGTATTCTGGGTGTATTTGGGATTTGGGTTGAGTGTAGTGTGTCCACCTTTTGTATCTCCATCATATTTCTATAGTGAAATAATCTGGTTGTCGCCTTTGGTCGTGGACGTAGGCTTTAAGCCGAACCATGTAAATTCTTAGTGTCATTTATTTTACACTTTTACATATTTATTTTGTGCTACTCTATTTCTGCCTTTTGGGGTTGCCATTTCACAACAAACTGGTATCAGGGCTCTTATAGAATTCTGGGCTAATTTGTTTAAAAAAGTCTATTGTAAAATTTGATGTTCAATAGTTTGATAGGCGCATTAATTTCGGAATGTGGAAGGTCCATATGATGGTTGTTCTAGTACAGCAAGGAGTAAAAGTTGCACTTTCTTGGAAGAGGCCTGAGACAATGAAGGAACCCGAATAGGAAGATGTTGATCAAAAGGCTCTTTTTATTATTCAGTTATGCATTACAAACGATGTACTGCAGGAGGTCCTTTCAGAGAAAACACAATCGCTATGCACCAAATTGGAGTCATTATACATGACTAAGACGGTGGCTAACCGTCTTGGTGTTTTACAACGTCTGTACCTACTCCATATGGCAGAAGGGACGTCAATCCGATCTCACATGGCTGAGTTCACATCACTCGTCACTGATTTGAAAAATATGGATAAAACATTTTCAAGTGAGCAATAGGCAATGATGTTGCTTTGTTCTTTACCTCCTTCCTTCAAGCACTTCCGTGAAACACTCATATATGGTCGTGAAAGCCTCAAAATTGATGAGGTTAAATCCGCACTTTTAAGTCGTGACAGAATGGAGCATGATACTGGTGATCATGATGATATTGCATCTGGCCTAGTTGCCAGAGGGAGGCCAAAGAAGATTAGATCAAGTAGTAGCAGAGGAAAGTCTAGATCTAAATCTAGACATCGTAATGGTAGATGTCGATATTGCAAGAAGGAAAGGCATGGAAAGCAAATGTTCGAGACTCAAAACAAAAAGGACAAAGATTCAAGTGATGCAAGCAAGTGTAGCTGAAAGTACTAATAATGTTCTCATAGTATCAACCAGTTCAATTGGTGATACCTAGATACTTGATTCTGGTTGCTCTTACCACATGTGCTGAAATGGGATTGGTTTACAATCTTTCAGTCAAGAGATAGTGGTGTTGTCCTTATGGGGAATGATATGCCCTGTAAGGTCATTGGGATTAGAAGTCCAAATCAAGATGCATGATGGAATTGTGAGAACATTGACTGATGTTCGGTTCATACCAGACTTGAAGAAAAATCTTATATCCTTAGGCATCTTTGATTCTCAAGGTTATAAGTATTCTAGTGAAGATGAAATTTTAAAAATCTTCAAAGGTGCTTTTATTGTGATTAAAGATAAATTGGTCAACGGTCTTTATTTACTTCAAGGAAGACAATTGGCTGCCTAGTATCATCTTCATTATTTTCTGATTTAGAAACTACTCGTTCGTGGCATATGCGTCTTAGGCATATGAGTGAAACTATAATGTCAATTTTGAGCAAGCACGGCTTGCTAGGTGATCACAAGATTGAGAAACTTGACTTTTGTGAATACTTGTCTATGGAAAGCAGACCAGAGTCAAGTTTAGCACTGCTATTCACAAGACTAAGGGCATAATGGATTACATCCACTTTGACTTATGGAGCCCTGCATCTGTTTCGTCAAAAGGTGGTGCTAGATACTTATTGACGTTCATTGATGATTTCTCAGGAAGGTATAGGTTTATTTTTTGAAACACAAGAATGAAGTGTTTCATACTTTCAAAAATGGAAAGCACTTATTGAGAACCAGATGGCAAGAAGATCAAACGCCTCTGAACAGACAATGGTTTAGAGTTTTGTGGAGGTTAGTTCAATGAGTTCTGAAAATGAAGGCATAGTGAGACATCGTATTGTGCGAAAGACTCGTAACAAAATAGAGCAGTAGAATGTATGAATAGAACTCTTTTGGAGAGGGCTCGTTGTATGCTCTCCAATGCTAGTTTGTCAAAAGAATTTTGGGCTGAAGCTGTCAATATGGCTTGCTATTTGGTAAATCAATCTCTATCTATGCGATCGATTTGAAGACTCCTATTGAGATATGTTCCGTGCTCCTGCTAATTATTCGAATTTGAGAATTTTTTGTCCTGCATATGCTCATATTGATGATGGAAAGCTTGAACGAAGGGCACTAAAATGCATATTTCTCGGATATGAAACTAGGGTCAAAAGTTATAGATTATGGTATACAGAACCTAAGTCATCCAAATTTATAATAAGTAGAGAAGTCAAGTTCAATGAATCATCCATGATTCATCCGAAAAAGGAGGTTATTGATGCAAAAAAAGACCAAGATGTTAGCAAGCAGGTGGAGTTTCAAGCAGAACCCCAAAACGGATGGAAGAAGATAACTCTGATAGTCCATTAAAAAAAAGAATAAGATATTGTTGATGCCGTAGATGTATGACAATAGTTGCAGCATTATAGCCTTACTAGAGACAGAGAAAAAAGGCAAATAAAACCACCACAGGTATGGTCATGCAGACATAGTTTATTTTGCATTATCGCAGAGGATATGAAATTAGATTCTACTACATGCCATGAGGCTATCTCAAGTGAACAATCTTACAATGGATTGCTACAATGAGTGAAGAGATGAAGTCTCTTCATAAGAAACAGACTTGGAACTGGTGAAACCACCAAAACGACATAAAGTTGTTGGCTGCAAATGGATCTTCAAGAAAAGGAAGGATACCCTAAGTTGAACCGGTTTGGTATAAAGCACATTTAGTTGCAAAGGGTTTTAACCAAAGGAAAGGAATAAACTTCAATGAAGTATTCTCCCCGTTGTGAGACATAGCTCCATTTAGTATTGCTCGCTATAGTTGCATTGTTTAATTTAGAACTTGAAAGCTCGATATCAAAATAGCTTTTCTTCATGGTGAGCTTGAAGAACATATCTACATACAGCAACCAGAATGTTTCACTATTCAAGGCAAGGAGGATCATGTATGTCTCTTAAAGAAGTCATTATATGGTTTAAAGTAATCTCCTCGCAGTGGTATAAGAGATTTGACACTTTCAAGTCACGATTACTCAATGAGTGACTATGACTATTATGTTTACCAGGAAGCTCTCAGGTGGTTTGTTTGTCCATTTCCTGCTCTATGTTGATGACATGCTCATTCCTGCTAAAAGTATGTTTGAGATCAATAAGCTGAAGAAGCAACTCAGGAGTGAATTGAAATAAAAGATTTGGGTGCAACTAAGAAGATTTTGGGCATGAAAATTCAGGGATCGACGCTGCAAATTATATTTATCTCAGAAGAAGTATATTGAGAAAGTACTTGAGCATTTTGAAATGCAAGATGCAAAGCCTGTGAGTACTTCGTTAGCAGCCCATTTCAGATGATCAGCCACACATTCACCACATCCAAGAGAAGAAACATATGTCACATGTTCCTTATGTTAATGCAATTAGAAGCATAATGTATGCAATGGTATGCACTAGACTAGATATTTCACATACCGTTAGTGTTATTAGTAGATATATGGGGCATCCTGGCAAGATGTATTGAGGCGTGAAATGGATACTTCGATATCTTTGAGGTACGACAAATGTTGGCTTAGTATATGACAGGAATTCTAACACTCCTGGTGGTAGTGTTACTAGTTACGTTGACTTTGATTATGCTAGAGATTTTGATAGAAGGAGATCTCTGACATGATACGTCTTCACACTCTCAAGTAGTGCAATTAGCTGGAAAGCGACTTTACAATCTACTATTGCACTATCTACCACAGAAGCTGAATACATGGCTGAGGAGAAGCGGTGAAGGAAGCTATTTGGCTTAGAAGTTTGGTAAGCAATTTGGACTTGGAACAAGATGTTACAATTATTTACTGTAGCCAAAGTGTCATACATTTAACCAAAAATCAAATGTATCATGAGAGAACCAAACATATTGATGTCAGATATCATTTTATTCGGAGATTATTTTGAAGGTGCAATTACAATGAAGAAGATTGGTACCTAGATAATCCAACTGATATGTTAACAAAGTTAACACTGTTGCTAAGTTCAAGCATTGTTTGGACTTAGTTGGCATTCATAATATGTGAATGTGCCCTTACGGGCATTTTAAAAGGCGACTTCAGAAATTTGAAGATGAATGCAAAATCAAGTCAAGGTGGAGATTTGTTAATGTGGCTTAATCATTTCTTTTGATTGGTAGCATGAGGACAAATTCCAAAAGTAACTACAAGTCATATCTAGTTTGGTTGTTTGTCCAGATAGCATGTGGACAAATTGCTTTTAGATGGAAGACTTTCAATTGGTGGTGGACATAATTATAGCACATCATGTACATGTGTTATGCTCATTTGTTTGCACATACAAGAAAAGCTCTATAAATTAGAGCTTTAGCTTAAGCAGAAGATCATCGAAGCAAGAAGAAAAAACCAATCCTCTCCTCATATTAGTAATAGTATAGAATTATTGTCCTTATGAGTTCTTCTCTTTTTGAGTTGAGAGTATACACCAGTGAGAAAAATACGTGAGGTATTCTAAGTGTATTTGGGATTTGGGTTGAGTGCAGTGTATCCATCTTTTGTATCTCCATCATATTTCCATAGTGAAATACTCTGGTGCGCCTTTGGCCGTGGACGTAGGCTTTAAGCCGAACCACGTAAATTCCTAATGTCATTTATTTTACACTTCCACATATTTATTTTGCGCTACTCTATTTCTCCTTTTGGGCCCATAATTTCATAACAATATACTTCTCACTTACTCGATTCTCAACCAATGTGTGACTTTACCTTATCACACTTAACTCCAATAGTAATTACATGGATTTTTGGATTAGAATTGATGTGTCCTTAACCTGTGCTTGTTCAAGTATATTTGAGGAATCAATGTTTGAGGGTGAAAGAGGAGCATTGATGTTACCAGAAAATTAGCGTCAATTATTTATAATCCTTTCCTTTAATCTCAGTTTTAACTCAAGTAATAATAAAGAATTCAGTTGATCTTATGAAAAAGTTTGACTAATCCAAAGCTGCAACGTTTCTTAATCAAGGAGTGCTAGATAGCGTGGCAAGCTCCTACAGAAAAGCTACAATGCAGACGTGACACATTATATATAAATGCACTTAGTGAAATGAAAATATTAAAAAATAAAAGTACAGGCCGGGAGTTAAGAGAAACATATGGTAATAGATAATACAAATTGTCTTCGCACCATAAATCTTTTCTCTTCTTAGTTCTTCCTTTTTCTAGATAAAAAATATTATTTATACTCATAATATATGAGATATCATATTGACTTATATCTTATTTATTATTGAATAGGGTGTAAACCTTATTTGAATGTAATCCACATCTCGTGCAATGATTGATGAGATATAGTTGACACGATATCTCATATATTGTAAATATAACATCTTTTAGGATAAGTGTTAAAAAACTCATCAAGTATTATTAATTTTTTTCTTAATTAAATCTATTTTGCTAGTTCCTTTTTTTCAATAATTAAGAAAAACTCAATTCTTCAAGGAGCGAAGCAAATAAATACAAGTTGAGTTCTCAAAAGTACCACAAAGCAACAATACTCCATAATTCAAGGTATAGCTAAACCTATCACCCAAAAACATGAAAAAGTGCAACTAAATGAGATTCTCCAAATCAAAATGCAATAAAAAACATGCCACGAATCTCAACAACTATAAGCATCTTAAGCCCGACAAAAGCACCTTAGCAAGCGAACAAGTGAAGTGTTGTTTTGATGACCTCAATTATATTCATGGGATGCTATTCACTCATGTTTGTGTTACTACTGGAACGATTCTATGCCATTTATCGAAGAGTTATCAAATATTTATACCTAGCTATTATATTAATTATAACAGCTAAAACTCAGAGTTGGCTTCTAATAATCTTCAAAGAACTCTTTTCTTCGGGAATACAGTCTTTAACAACAAAAAAAGTTCTAATATGTTCTTTTTGGTACATTAAAATTTTAAAATTATAAAATTTGAATTCATAGTTTTATTATGTCCACTACCCAATCCCTTATCTCTTCTAGCTCAATGCCAATAACTTTTCAAAGAAAGTTGATTGTACGACTACGTTTGGCATATGTTATTGATTTTAATTTTGGTGCAATATACTAATACTATCACTGTAAAATACATTTACACAGATTTTTAACATTGCATTGATATCTTGTTTTTATCTCGTGAATTTAGTACCAGTCTGTCATATTTAGTTGAAGATTTGATAACTGAGTTTAATTTTAATATACTATTAGTGTAAAAAATTTTTACTCTATTCAATCAAATAATCTCATTTGACTTTTCAAGTAGTGAATATGATACTCAATTATTTTTATTATTGTAATAGTAAATAATTGAATGACAATATGATATTAAAGAAGTTAATTTTACAATGTCAGTACATAAAAATCAAAATCTTGATATATTTAAGGAAATAAAGCTAAGTTTATTGAAATGGACTCGGAAATGCTGCATTCCACTCAAATTAATTAGTTTCTACTATCAAATTTTCATATTATGTCACCAACAAGATGATGGTTTGAATAAAATATTCCTTTTGGTGCATGGAATTAACATGAAATCGGAGTTTAAAATTAGAATTTTATGGTACAATAACAATTTTTATGTTTTGGATAATTCTTCAACCCAATTTCATGAAACTAAAAAAATTCTTAATTCCTAACATATACTTTATAAATTGTCAATTTCAAAATTTATTAAATGTCTCCCTCTTTATTAAAGTCTATATAGTTATTTATCTTGGTTATTACAATTATATAGTATACCCAAACACAGTTTAACTAAAACTAGAATTCTTCACTAAAATTCCAATTTTAGCATCCAAAATTCAAATCCTTTAAATTTGTGGTCCTAAATGAATTGTAAGAAATTAATCTCTATCTCACTTGAATGGATTGGAAAACATAACATTCATTATATGGCTGATGATAACTTGTTACCTTTGATTGTGTGATGGCCTGATGGGATCCTTTTTAAGTTTCAAAATGTGAAACATGTGAGTTAAATGAATCAATTAATGAATTTAATTTTTATGCAACTTAATGTAAAATTCAATCAAAACACTTGATTTATATGACTTTTAAGTTGTGAGTGTGATATTTAATTACTTTTATTAATGTGATAATATATAATTATATGACAATATAATTTTTTTTTCTACAAGTGCATAGAAAATAAACTCTTAATTAATTGTATGGGCGAATGTGAACAAAATAATTGTATGCTCAAATGATGATGTTATGAAATTAAGACCGATTAGCAGTGGAGGTGGATGCAGTGAATTATCACACAAATGTTTATTCAGTACCAAACCTCATTTTGTCTGGTGAGTTGTGAAGCTCAAGTCCTCCAAATGCCATGAGGATGGATCTAAATGTCCCTGAAAAGATTCATAAAATGTGTTATCACCAAAAAATGAGTAACTGGGCCCACGATTATGTGTGGTAATTAACCCACGTAAAGGAAGTGATTATTGCACGTTAACTATTCACATGGTTTGTTACCAAGTGTTGTAGCCGTGAGAATGAGGAAGTTATTGCAATTAGTGGGCTTATGTGTCAAATAGAGAAGATGCAATTATTGCATGTGGGCTACGTGTTGGAGTGGTTATAATGGGGAATAGTCAAGTGCCATGCAATTAGCCGTGGAACATTACCAATCAGCTATGGAGCATTACCAATCAGCCATGGAACATTACCAATCAGCTGAACATTATCAATCAGGTGGAGCCTCTAGTCTTAGCTGCAGTTGCAGCGTGGAGTTGTAGCCTCAGCTGGAGCGGTTACCAAGCACTTGAGAGTTCTTCTAGACTAACATGTGCTGAAGGGAAAACTTTCTTCATGATTATAAAGAGAATAGAGTCTAAAAGGATCCAGGATCAACACAACACTACTTTACATTTTATCCTTTAGTTTTCTTTTTCCTTTCTTTTTAGTTTAGTTTATATGTAGTTGATCTTTTCATATCTTATTGTGATACTTTGGTGTTAAAGTGTTGTAATTGCTTCTTGTTCATCAATAAAATCCTCTTTTCACATATTGCCTTTGTCCAAAGCTTGTTCTTTAAAGTAGTTGAAGAACCCATAACCAAGGGGTAGATCCCTTCCTTGGTGCAATCGTCTCCATCTTTGGGATCAAAAAGTGAGTTTGAGTTCTTAGCTTTGTTTATTCTCATAGACTTAGCCGAACCCAAAAATTCATGACAACATAAATTGGCACGCCCAATGGGACTATCCGAAGGCTTTGTGTGGAAAATATCAATTTAAGAAGATCATGGATTTGAGTCTTAACAGTGCAACATCTTTACGCCAAAGCAACACAACCGTGAAGATGAAGGCCGGTTGAGAACGTATGCGGCTGTTCTGGGACACCCATTAGGGTGATAACTAGTCAACCGCAAATGATTACCACTTCCTCCAAGCGAAAAAGACTTCTGCTACGTCTACCAATTCTGCTAAAAACATCCATGTTGATGAAGAAGAAAACGACCCGATTGTGTGTCAACTTCTTTCATACAACAACAAATGGAAATGGGTGTTGATGGCTTGATGGAGCGGTTGTCAAGACGGTTGTTAGAATCCTGTGAAATCAATGGTGCATGATGAATTGCAAGAAATTCAACAAAATTCTCCTATGTACATGTCACACGGTGAATTTAGTGGGAATAATATCAATTATAATGGGGGGCAATCATCTAATCAGCTGGAGTTTGCAATCTTAGCCATGGAACTTGCAAACTCAGTCGTGGAGCCTCCAATCTCAGCCTGGAGCCTGTAGCCGAGCCTACAGACCGGCGCGAGCCTGGAGACCGCGTGGAACTTGCCACCTCAGCCGTGGGATGTTCCTCGGCCTAATATAAGTTGTACGGCTGATCTAAAGGAGATACTCCAGTTGATAGATCCTAATGTGCTTGCTGATGTTATGAGAAGGAATTATGGGATCAGTTGAAGCCATTGGAGAGGCCTGTATTGCAAGCCATATCCTAATTGGGTGGATAAAGTTCCATTCCCTCATGGATTCAAGGTTCCTAATTTCACTACTTTTTCTGAGAAGATGGGAAATCCACAATGGAACATGTTAGCCGTTCATTGCACAATGTGTTGAAGCACGGAAAAATGAGTTCTTAAGGATGCAATTATTTCCTTTATCACTGACTGGTTTAGCCTTTACATGGTATTCAAATTTATTGTCAAATGCAGTACACACTTGGGCAGACATGGAACATGTATTCCATGATAATTTTTATCAGCTTATAAGAGGTTACTATAGCCGATCTTATGAACATTAAGCAACA
Source organism: Dalbergia oliveri (assembly GCA_030441495.1). Classification (NCBI taxonomy): domain Eukaryota; kingdom Viridiplantae; phylum Streptophyta; class Magnoliopsida; order Fabales; family Fabaceae; genus Dalbergia; species Dalbergia oliveri. The sequence continues at coordinate 8,025,084 of JAMLFY010000004.1, forward strand.
AATTGGCGAGCCTGGCTAATTTTGTGGAAAAGTTTAGTAGGATGATGAGCAAATGTAATGTCAAATTACAGGAAAGTGAGTTTGCTGCCATGGCTATAGGAAATATGCTTCCGCGGCTAAAGAAAAGGTTGATTTCTCTGGAATTTATAGATTTTACTCAATTAACAATTAAAGCTTCAGAATGGATTAATTTGTTAATGAGAAAGAATCAAGGACAGCCAAGGAAATTGAAGATGTAAGACTAGAGTCGGTCTTGGTTGAAGATTATGACTCGGCTGAATGAGAGATAATGAAGAACATGCCTTAATTTTGGATGATATGCTGGAGTGATAGTTTTTAAAGAAAGCTGTTAACATTGCCGTAAAAATTAGCCGGGGGCATTTTTGTTGATATTAAAAGTAACATTTTGATTTTGTTTTGCCTTAATGACTAATTTTGGGTTTCAATCATTCCGACGGCTAAGATAGGCTCCAACTATGAAGCAAAAGAGCAATATTAGCCATTAGCCGAGAGAATAAAAAGCTTAGAGTTAGCCATGGTACTTTCATTTGTTTTTGGTAGAATGTCTAGGTTATGGAACAAAGGGCAGAATACCAAAATTAGTTTCAACTGATGATTACGACTCAATGATTGCAAGAGCAATGGCACGACTAATGATAATTAGCCGAGGATCATGGTAGGTTACACTAGAGACAGCCATGGATAATTGTTCTACCTCTATCAGATGATCAACCATTTTTTCTTGAGTCACCGTCCTGGACGATTTTATTGCAAGAGCAGCCATGGGGTTATCTCCACCTCAAACAATAAGTTGACCAAGGTATATCACTTCATCTGGTTGGCCAATGGCTCAATATGTGTTGATTTATTTTCATTGTTTGGAGGAAAATTCTTGAAAAAAAATGCATTTCATCTATTATAGAAGTGACTAAAAGTTGATTCGGCTGATAATCCGTAGTTTCATACAATGCTAAAACAACGGTAGTCATTAGATTAAATTTTCTTGGTGCGGTCGTTGTTTTGAAAGCTATAGAATCAAGAGTTTATTGTTCATGAATACTTGACGTGGCTATTGCAATTTTCTTTGCAATTTTGTCAGTTGTAGTATTTAGCAATTTTGTTAGCCGTGGTGGCTACAAACATATCATTGGGATCTTGACTATATATGTAGGAAAGGTTTAGGCAAATTTAAGTCTACCAAATGAAGAGTATTTTAATGAGTTGCCTTTAGATTTTGGTGGATTAATTTGCTAATGCAAACAAGTTAGCTGTAAGGGAATATGAAGTTTAAATCCTTTTGAGCAAATGCATCACTTCACCTTTCTTCTTGTTCATCATCAGCTGAAGAATGGGGGGCATATTATCACCAAAAATGAGTAACTGGGCCCACGATTGTGTGTGGTAATTAACCCATGTAAAGGAAGTGGTTATTGCACGTTAACTATTCACATGGTTTGTTACCATGTGTTGTAAGCCGTAGAATGAGGAAGTTATTGCAATTAGTGGGCTTATGTGTCAAATAGAGAAGATGCAATTATTGCATGTGGGCCACGTATTGGAGTGGTTATAACGGGGAATAGTCAAGTGTCATGCAATTAGCCGTGGAATATTACCAATCAGTTGAGCATTACTAATGCTTGGAACATTACCAATTAGCTGTGAACATTACCAATAAGGATGGAGCCTCCAGTCAGTTGTGGAGTTGGCCCAAGTGGAGTCTGAGCCCTAGCCATGGAGTTTGCAGCCTCAGCTGGAGCGGTTACCAAGCACTTGAGGAGTTTTCTAGACTAACATGTGTGAAGGAAAACTTCTTCATGATTATAAAAGGACTCAAGAGTCTAAAAGGATCCAGGATCAACACAACACTACTTTATATTTTATCTTTTAGTTTTCTTTTTCCTTTCTTTTTAGTTTAGTTTATATGTAGTTGATCTCCTTCATATCTTATTGTGATGCTTTGGTGTTGAAGTGTTGTAATTGCTTTTTGTTCATCAATAAAATCCTCTTTTCACATATTGCCTTTGTCCAAAGCTTGTTCTTTAAAGTAGTTGGAGAACCCATAACCAAGGGAGAGATCTCCTTGGTGCAATTGTCTCCATCTTTGGGATCAAAAAGTAAGTTTTGAGTTCTTGGCTTTGTTTATTCTCATAGACTTAGCCGAACCCAAAAATTCACGACAACAAAATAAGATGAGGATCATGCTGCTGCTGGACACAGCTTGTGCATAGAACATAGTAGTATTTTTTTGACGTGGAAGCTTAATTAGAAATTAGAATAAAACATTAAGAATACAACATTGAGATTGAAGATAAGGCATGAAATAAAGACGAACAACTTAACTCAGCTCACAACCCTTTCTGAGTCTGGCTCGTAGAAACTCGCAACGCTCTTCTATTTTATCTATTCACACGAAACAAGATCCTGTGATAATAGGTTATATCTAAATTAGGAAAAATAATTTACATATGGTGTCTAATAAAGTGTTGTGTCTAGATATGTGATTATCGGTAATTTATCTTAGTATGGTGTGAAATGAATCTCCATTGGCGCATTCAACAGAGACCAGAATAAACAACCATCATCATTCCGCCTTTGCAGATTCTCCCCACCTGAGTTCACCTTTGGCGTATTCCTCCTGGACCCCATGGACACAATGTCAGGCGGAACTCGCCCAGAGTCCGTCTGTGGTGGATTCCAAGTCGCCACACATGCGGGGACCAACTAGCGTGCACCGAGGAGGAAACAGGGAGATGACGTGTGGAAAGAGAGGGAGTTGCTCCTACTCTTCCTGAGGCGACTTCACATGCATCCTCTATTCACTGCATGCGTCTTTGAACAAGCAGTGCATGCATTTGAATTTGTTTTCAATGATTCAGAATGAAATGATGGAACGAGAGGTGTATTATTGATGAAGAGTAAGGAGAGTTGAGAGGAGAGACGGTTGCTGCCTATAAAAGGAGGATATGGAGGATGCAAGAACACATACATAAGAAAAGTGAGGGAAAAAAGTAAGATAGTTAAAAAAAAATTCAAAGATATTTGATCGAGAAAATGGTGAAACTGACGATACAATGAATTCAAATAGCCACATTGCTGTTGAAGTATTGGAGCAAAATATAATATATTTTTAATTTGTTATTGGAATTTATGTTTTATATATTTTTCTATATGTTTAGTTGGGCATAAATTGTGTAATTAAAATAGCGCTCCAAATTTATTTTATTTTTTAATATATGTTTAGTTGATTTTTTTAGCAAAATGGAATTAGTTAAATATGTATCTATATTTTGTTAGTGGATATATTAATTTAATGTTTCTCAGTTAATATTTTTTGTTAGAGCATATATTAATTTCCTTTTCTGTCTAAATCCATTTATTCAAGAGTTGATTAATTTAATTTTAAATTTAACAATAGTAAGACATAAAAATTGAATTAATTAAAAGATTATTTTAATATATTCATATTTTGTTAGTAGAGTTTTTAGTTAATTAGTTTTAGTTAAAACTTTTAGTTAATTAGTTTAAGTCGATTTAGGTAATTTCTTTCATTTAGTTCTCCTTTTAGTTATAGTGATTGATAAAATACATTATTTTATTTTATTTAAGAATTTTTTAAATTGATTATTTAGTTGATTATTTAATTTATTTCATTTAGTATTTTTGTGGTGGTAATTAGAATCATAATTTTATTTCATGTAATGTTATTAGATTGATTTTTAAGTTGGTTATTTATAGTGAAATATAGAGTAAAATTTTTAGTTAATTAGTTTTTGTTGAAACTTTTATTTAATTAGTTTAAGTTCATTTAGGTAATTTCTTTCATTTAGTTGTAAATTTAGGTGCAGTGATTGATAAAATGCACAATTTTATTTATTTATGAATTTTTCAAATTGATTATTTAGTTTATTACGTAATTTCTTTCATTTAGTATTTTTAGTGGTGGAATTATAATCATAATTTTATTTGATGTAATGTTATTAGATTGATTTTTAAGTTGGTTATTTATAGTGAAATATATAGTTGAAACTTTTAGTTAATTAGTTTTAGTTAAAACTTTTAGTTAATTAGTTTAAGTTCATTTAGGTAATTTCTTTCATTTAGTTGTAATTTTAGGTGTAGTGATTGATAAAATGCACAATTTTATTTTATTTATGAATTTTTAAATTGATTATTTAGTTTATTATGTAATTTCTTTCATTTAGTATTTTTAGGTGGTAATTAGAATCATAATTTTATTTCATATAATGTTATTAGATTTATTTTTAAGTTGGTTATTTATAGTGAAATATATAGTAAAATTTTTAGTTAATTAGTTTTAGTTGAAACTTTTAGTTAATTAGTTTAAGTTCATTTAGGTAATTTCTTTCATTTAGTTGTAATTTTAGGTGTAGTGATTGATAAAATGCACAATTTTATTTTATTTATGAATTTTTTAAATTGATTATTTAGTTTATTACGTAATTTCTTTCATTTAGTATTTCTAGTGGTGATAATTACAATCATAATTTTATTTGATGTAATGTTATTAGATTGATTTTTAAGTTGGTTATTTATAGTGAAATATATAGTAAAATTTTTAGTTAATTAGTTTTAGTTGAAACTTTTAGTTAATTAGTTTAAGTTTATTTAGGTAATTTCTTTCATTTAGTTGTCCTTTCAGTTTAAGTTGATTTAGGTAATTTATCTCATTTAGTTAATTAGTTTAAGTTGATTTGGGTAATTTCTTTCATTTAGTTAATTAGTTTTTAATTTTCTGTTGAAATCCATGTATTTGGAGTTTATTATTATTTTTTAATTTAACAAAGGAACATATGCGAGCTCGACATTTAAAATTGCATTTTATGAGAAATGAGATACGAGCCTATGTACAGTGTGCCGCTTCGCTTTGTCGAAATCGGTGATATAGCAGTAATCAAAAGCTTATCTTAGCATTGGTTGAGAGGTGGAGGCCGAAACTTATACCTTCCACTTTCCGTGTGGTGAGTGCACCATCACGCTAGAAGATGTTGCTATTATATTAGGGCTCTCAGTAAATGGTCGACCTTATTGGCTCTACTATTACTAGCTATGAAACCTCCCTGATTTATGTCAATATCTATTGGGTGTTCGTCCTGGTCCACTAGATGTTAGTGGAGGTGCGATAAATTTAATTTGGTTGAATAACAGGTTGGAATCCTGGAACCCAATTCTGATTTGGTAATTCAACAACTTGCACGTGCTTTTATACGGCCTTGTTGGGCCAATGTATTATGCCTGATAAGAGCACTGGGGAAGTACATGCAAAGTACTTGCAATTGCTGGAAGATTTAGAGCAAGTTGGATCGTATAGCTGGGGCTCAGCTTGCCTTGCTGACTTTTTCGAGGGCTTTGTCGTGCTACTCGCAAAGCAACCAAAGAAATCAATGGTTGCGTTATTCTACTACAAGTATGGGCATGGCGAATGCCCTTTTTGGCTCCTATACCATCCATGCCTGTTGTTTTCCCTCTGCCAGAGGTAACAATTGTTTACTTGAATTTCTGTATTATTCTTGTTAAAGTAATAATTAACATCTAATCAAGATAATGTCTTGTAGATGGAAACGACCATGTTATTCGTGTAACATTAATTTAAAGGACCATCACAATATAAGGATGTTGATAGATAATTTGGGACATCGGGTAAACATTTGGAATATTGTACAATCTTTTTGTGGTTACCATAGTTATCATGATTTACATATCTGATATATTTTTGTTAATGAGTTCATATGGCAACCATATATAGATCCTCTGATTGATGCCCTTATTCCAGACAATGTGCGGCTTAGCGGCAATTGTTCTCATCTATCACTTCGCTTTTATGTTTTGAGGTGATGGAGTTGCACCCGAAAGTATGAGACAATTTGGGTTCAACCAAGAAATTCCTCTCAACTAACCCAATCTGCAAGGATTCCACAATAGAGACTTAAGGGATTACCACCCACCAATTGGGAAAGACAACATCAACATTGGGTGGCAATGTGGCTACAACGTGCAAATCATGTATTAATTGGAACTCCATTTGATTATTAGCCTTCTGATTTGTATTGGTCTTGGTATTTATCTCATACTCGAGCTATAGGGTTGCCTCTAGGAAGATCCTCCACCTCCCATGAAGAATGAACCACCCTTCGATGAAGAAGGTCAAATGCCCACCCAAGGAGAAGATGTAGCATCCAACAGAAGTTCCTCATGGCCATCAACCTTTGTTTTCTGCAACAGAATATCAATTTTTATTGCGATGTAAACACATTACAATTCCCTTGGTGCCCATAAATGCAGCAGACTACATAGATCCAAGATCCACCACGACATTTTGTTTGTGTTTTGGCCACGGTGGTGGTCTTGCAAGGTCTAGTGCATCCTCATCAGCGAGAGAATGTATATTCATCTCCCTAGTGGTCCATTTGATTTTGCCTATCTTGGGGTCAATTCTACACAAGTTAACCTTGACCTCAATACAAATCCAGCTAGTCATTTGAATGATGTATACGGCCACAAATGTTTACATTTGGGATGTCTATTCCACAGATGTTATCCCCAGGTGCACAATGGGCAAATGCCGAAATGATGCAAAATTTTCAAGTACCGCCATCTGCCCAACATGCAGGAGGAGGTGAGGATATGGGAGATGAGGAAATGGGTGACGAGGGTGACAGAGATGAGGGTGGCAGTGATGAGGGTGGAAGTTATGAGGACATGGAAGATGAGGGTGGCAATCATGAGGGCATGGGTGATAGGGTGGTCAAGTTAGAAGGAAATCACGTGGCATTATGAATGTGTTAGGAAAGGCGTTTAGCAACTTAGGAACTATACGTGAGGCTTTAAGGCCACGAGAAGTGTGAAACTAGCAAAACGACTAAGCTATTCGCCATTTCAAGCACCACCGCCACATGGGAAGGGAAAGGTCGTAAGGGAAATTGAGTGTGTAGTACTTTTTTTTCATGTAACGTGTTCTGTAAATTATGTATGGACTTTCTAGTGTTTATTTCTATTTTCTTGTTGATGGAATTGTTAGGATGTTAGTTTTTATGTGTTTATGTATGGACTTCCTAATATACATTTCTATAATTTTATGGAATTTGAAAGTAACATGTACTATAATAAAAAAAAACACAATAACTTGGATACAAATATTAAATTAACACAATAAGTAATATCCATGAAGCACAATAAAATGACCAGTAACATCCACGAAATAACATAAAATGACCAAATAACATCCAAGAAACAAAATAAATCACACACTAATATCCATGAAATAGAATAAAATGACATAATAGCCTCCATGAAACACGATTAAATGACATAACTATGAATTGGGCTAGGAGTGTGTGGATGGCATATACCTACTTTTCACCTTGACAAAGACCACAATGTTGAGGTCCTCGCATATCACGCACATCCATCTCATTAAGGAAGTGAATGCTCTTAGCGGCCTTTGGCTTTGCGCTTTGAAGCGGGATTAGGACAAATCATTGGGCCTTTATATTGGGGCCATGTACTTTGGTGCCCACAACCCCAAACTTCTCTTAACACTTTGCAAACCTTTGCTATTCTGGAAAAATGTCAACATACCCTTGCCATTCAATGTTCCCGCTATCGCAGTGGCAATCACGTGACGACAAAGAATTCGATAATCTGAAAATCGCCACAATCACAATATCTATGCTTCAAATCAACCTTGTATTCTTCTTGTTGATTTGTTCTTTAACATGGAAAAATTCATGTTGCCTATCAAAGTTGGTTACTATCATGTTTCTCCTGATAGCTCTATTTTTTGTAGTCGTGTCGTGACGGCTTCTAAGAATTCATGACCTGCATTTTCTGCATAGCCCTTTTCCTAGCAAACAACTTAGCCAATTGGAAATATGTTACTCTTATCAATGTTGTGATTGGAATTGCGAACCCTTTTAACACAGAATTCATATACTCCACAAGATTTGTGGTCATGTGTCCCCATTTATATACCGTAAATGTATGCACCCACTTTTCCATGGAATTTCGTAACCAATCTGCATATTGGGAGCTACGTTCATGCCTTACATGTGATTATTGAATTCACTCTTACTCCTTGAATACCTTAGAGAACAATGTTTTTAGAATTAAGTTTATGAAAATCACATTCACAGGAAATTAAATTAACAAACATAAGTGCAATGAAAGTGTAAATTGCCCATGCTCACGAATTCTATGCAAGTGGGGTTTGAATCTTCTCTTAAGAAATTAGTACGATATGCCTAATGCAATACCTATGAAATGCTCTAAGGTTCCCACTGACCATTGCTCAAAGCTATTGCTGCTTTAATTGACTTGACGATCAGAAATAACACCAACCCCTTCTTGGGTTATATTATTACGGAGATAGTCTAGGAAAAGCTGCCATGCATCTCAGCTTCCACAATAGCAAAACCAATTGGCAAAATGTTCTTATTGCCATCTTGTGCAACTGCAATTAATAAAATCCCTTTATATTTCCCATACAAATGCATCTCATCTCTCTTCAGTGGCTTGCTGTTTAAATGCCCTAATGCATGGACCAAAACTCCAAATACCTAGCGAAGTCGATAATTTGGCACCAGCTCATCACCATATATCTACACATTTAACCGAAAATTGAACCTGAAGAACAGCACACATAGCTTCACACCAATGCGGTAACTCCATACGAGCATTCCCAATTGCCAAAAACTTTTTTGATAGCCTTTTGCTTCGCCGCCCATGCTTTCGGAGGTTGTTATGTACCATACCAGAAAAATCTCTGAATTAGAGTTTTAACTTTAAGAGATGGGTCAGATTGTACCATAGGCTATATAAATTGTGCAATAGTGTCAGAATCCAACTTCAAATGGTCCTTGAAATCCTTGACGTAGTGCATGTGTGTGGCCCATTGTATTTCCTGATTTCCCAAAAGCCTTGATTTTTTCTCAAACTAGCTCTAAGAAGCCATCCACAACCTCTATCATGCTGTATGCATTTACAATAAAATGTCTTTGGTCTTGATTCAAACACTTTGTAATCTAATCCTCTCAATATGCTGTATGCCTTAATTGCTTCTATAGTTGCCTCCCTATTCTTGAATATCATCCCAACAAATAATTCAACATTCATAATGGAATCACCTATGAAAAAATCAAGTAAATAAATGGAAATAGTCAACTAAAAAGGTGACTAAATGAAAGAAATTACCCAAATGCACTTAAACTAATTAACTAAAAACTCCACTACAAATAAGCAACTTAAAAATCAATTTAATAACATTACTTAAAATAAAATTGTGATTCTAATTACCACCACTAAAAAAACCAAATGAAATAAATTAAATAATCAATTACATAATCAATTTAAAAAATTCTTAAATAAAATAAAATTGTGCATTTTATCAATCACTACAACTAATAAGGTAACTAAATGAAAGAAATTACCTAAATCAACTTAAACTAATTAACTAGAAATTTCTACTAAAACTAATTAACTAAAAAAACCACTACAATTATCCAACTTAAAAATTAATTAAATAAAATTACATGAAATTTTAATTATCACCACTAAAAAAAATGAAATAAATTAAATAATCAACTAAATAATCAATTTAAAACATTCTTAAATACCCTAAAATTATGCATTTTATCAATCACTAAAACTAATAAGGTAATTAAATGAAAGAAATTACCTAAATCAACTTAAACTAATTAACTAAAACTTTCCACTAAAACTAATTAACTTAAAACTCCACTACATATAACCAACTTAAAAATTAATTTAATAACATTACATGAAATTTTAATTATCACCACTAAAAATACTAAATGAAAGAAATTAAGTAATCAACTACCTAATCAATTTAAAAAATTCTTAAATAAAATAAAATTGTGCATTTTATCAATCACTACAACTATTAAGATAACTAAATAAGAGAAATTACCTAAATCAACTTAAACTAATTGACTACAAATTTCTACTAAAACTAATTAACCAAAAAATCCACCACAATTAACCAACTTAAAAATTAATTTAACAAAATAGCATGAAATTTTAATTATCATTACTAAAATAAATAAATTAAATAATCAATTTAAAACATTCTTAAATAAAATAAAATTATGTTTTTTTTATCAATCACTACAACTCATAAGATAACTAAATGAAAGAAATTAACTAAATCAACTAAAACTAATAAACTAAAAACTCCACTATATATAACCAACTTAAAAATTAATTTAATAACATTACATGAAATTTTAATTATCACCATTAAAAATAAATAAATAAAAAAATTACCTAAATTAACTTAAACCAATTAAATCATAACAAAATAAAAATTATAAAAACTGTAAAATTTTAGAATTAAGGCTACATACCTATGTTTGGATGTGAAAACTCTAATGCTTGCATAGCTTCAAATCTAAAGCACGCATGAAAGGCGCTCTTGATTTAGATGTTGCCCACCTACGAAATTTGATATGCCATCATTATCAATATCATCATCTCATCATTACAGCATATTCGTCACCACTTCTATAGTTATCTTCATCCTCCTCTTCCTCCATTGCTTCTAACTCTTGTTTTCATCTATAAATTTGGTTGACTCACATTCTACATTATGAGCAAGAATTTCAAAATCAATATACAACTCAATGGCTGGAAGGTTTTCGTGATGTTGATGTATCCTAAACATTTGTTGAATATCATTGTTGTTGTATTGCAATTGTTTGATATTGTCTGAACCGCAAAAATAAACCCATTCTCATTGCCACCACTTTCTTTGAAGTGTCACTATTTATCGACTGACATAGTCCATTCTCTAATATGAGAAAGTGTAGGGAATAAAAAAACTCAATGGCCTCTCACATGTAAATGTAACACCCTCATTAGTATTTACAACAACTTCACCATCAAAATAACTAATATATTTGTTGCACTATTCATTCTCACTTTTTTAAACATGTTTTTGCACACTTTTTTTTTTTAGAAAACCTTCGAGCCTCTTCTTACCCACACCCTCCACATAACAATAGATGTGTTTGTGTTTGCTGTTCCAAAGAACGTTTATATAAAGAATGGTAAAGTATTTTATATTCAATTCACCTTTGAATTCTGAAAATATTATTTTTTAATTGTAGAATCTTAAATCATGATCGAAATTATATTTTAATTCAATGGTAATATCACCAATTTATCACTTTATTAATTCGCCTTTGGCTCATTCACTTTTTCAGATTCAATAATAAAAAATAATATAATTTAGTCGCTTCTTCCTTTCAAGCGCCATATTTTAAATTTTCCCCTCAATAGACCATATATTTGTAAAACACCCACTGCAAATCATATCCAAAAAAAATGACCCTCTAAATTGGGGTATTTGTTTATGCCATTATTTTATGTAGTTAATATCTTAAAAATTTCTTCAACAACAGAAATACTCATGCAGTCACGTCATTAGCACATACAATATATCATTGTGTTTATGGATATGTGTACATATTCACTGAAGAATAATAAATATTGCAGAAATTATTGGAGAAATAATTTGTATATGGTATTTGTATAGGTAATTTACACTAATATGAGAAAATGGACAAAATTACTTGTATATGGTGTCTATAGAATTCGTTGCGAAATCTTTATTATTTTTGTTTTACAGAGTATTAGTCTTTGGGGTACTTACTTTGGCGGATTTCATGTTAATTTTTTTATCCTGATTTCGCCTTTAATTTAGTATTAAATTTTTTTTAACATAATTTGCCTTTGACGAATTCATTATTAATCTGCCTGCGGATATTTGAAAACACCATATTGTGTGATTTTTTTCCAAAACATCGTATTAATGTAAATGCACCACTCAAATCCCATATACAAAAAAAGACCCGAAATTATTGTCATAAGAGATTAATTATGTGGATTGTTAAAGTAGATAATTTTATCCTTTCCTTTAATTACAAGTTATTGTTTGTATAATTTTTGAGAGATAATAATAATAATAATAATATTTTTAATGACAATACATAATTGAGTAATTATATAAATTGACCGTCCATAAAAATTAACTCATTTTATCCAATAAAAAACACTAATCGCATGAAATATATATATGTTTATTAGTTATCATTTCAAAATTTTCCCACGGGAATAAGTCAATAAGAGGAAGGGGATCTATTCTCACAGATGTGTCGAGACATCTTACTGCGAATTCACGCCGCTTTTACACCTCGTCACATGAATCTCACGACGTCATTACGATACTCTTGGTGGGAACACAAATAATTTCTTATTATTTATACATAGGCTAGCTGTATGGGAACATTGAAATTAAAATTTTTTATTATCAACTACAAATGGTTCTTTCTTTGTATGGCCCTATACATTGAGAATCGAACCAATCCATTCGGATGTCAGAATTGATACTAAGTCGAATCTTAATTTCAATTTAAATTCTCTTATAATTATAATTTACTTATAATCTTAAATTTTAGAATTAGATTTGTTAAAGAATAAAAAAATCAATTGTCATTTTAAATTAAATTTTAAATTTATTATGTAAATATCTGATTCAAATTTTTAAAAAACAAAAATATTAGAATAACAATAATATTAATATCATAGTAATATTTTTTATTATAAGTTTTTTACGAAAATCATTTATATATACATAAATCAGTAATTATAGACAGTTTTGTATATTATATATTTTTATTAAGATATTCAATTTCAATAAACACGACTGATGGTTAATAAATGTGAAAGAAGGTGGTGGCCGATTCATTGCTCCTCATTAGTTTGGGAGTAACGTTGGTCTCTTTATTTATCACCATAAAATTTCGAGGATTTAATTGCCAGTGTAATTCATAAACCTTTTTTACCATCCAATTACATATTGTCATATAAATCATAATAATTAACTTTATATCCACCATAAAAAAGTCATCTAAATTAAATATTTTAATTGGATGATAATGTAAAACTATTTTATATTTAGGACATTAAAATTAAATCCCAATTTAAAATAGTACTAAATTTTTCGAAGACATTTTCATCAAATATGTGTGCGAAATGCAATTGCATAGTAGTTATTTAACCTGTTAAAAAGTTAAAAATAAAAATAAAACATAAAAATAAAAATTAAAGGCGTGCAAAGAGTTCTACACCCCAAACCTTAAATGTATACCTTTAATTTTTATTTTTATATTTTATTTTTAACTTTTTAGCATGTTAAATGACCGCCATACGATAGCATTTCGCACATGTTTGACGAAAATGTCTTCGCGATATTTAGCATTGCTCTTAAACAGTTTAAATTCATTAAATAATTTTTTAAGTAAATATTTTATATAATATAACATTTTTCAAAGTACAAATTTATCCCTCACAGCATTGTCTTCTCAGTTCCAACACTACTGTCACCCACAAACCATCCATCCAATCATGGCGGCAGAACAGAAGCTTCCATCCTTGCCTTATTTTCTGAAAACCCATCTTCAGAATGCAGAAAACAAATCATGAAAGAATTAAAGGAAAGGATTTTTTGTGGATACAACAAGAAAAGAACTTTAACATCAACAGGGTAGGCGAAATTACAGGTAAAAAAAAACAACCTAACGAAAAAGTTGATTGTCACTACGAATTGAAAATGACCAAATCAAAGTATCTATTTATCTAACACTTGTTTTATAAAACTTCACTCAAGCAACCGAATACATTAAAAAATTGTCACTTTTATAGGGGAAAAGTGGTTTTGCCTTTTCATTGTAAAAGGAATAGGAGCATTATCTACAGGATGACAACAAAAGAAAACAAGTATGAAGCAAAGTTCCATGCTTTACAAGTTGCAACAAAACGTGGCACATCGTTTCAAGGTCTGTTGATGTTCCTCATACCTCTATGTTCTGTCACAGGTAAAGCAGAGATTATGCGTGGGGGTGAGGGCGAGAGACGTGGCTCGAGGTAGGGGAGTGGATAGCAGCGGCCGAGAGGAGATAGCAGACCAATGGCGGCGATGGGAGAGTCATTGGAGATGGATGAAAAGAGAGAAGGGTTAATTGGTGAGAATGGGAAATTAGAAACCAAAAGAAGGTTAAAATTGTAATTGTGAGAGTGGACTAATATTTTTCGACAAACGTTCTTAGGATTAAGGAATCTTGGCTAAAACATCAAATCAGTCCTCGAATTTATATTAGGGATAATTTAGTTTCTCAAATTTAGAAAATCTAATATTAGTCCTTAAATTTTATAAAAAATAGTTAGTCCCCTGTAAAATTATCATATAGCTGCATCTGTTAATTATATGTCCTGTTAACTTGTTTACATATATTGTTAGCTTTCATGGTATATCCTAACTTATTTCACTCCTCTAAACGAATTCGTTTAGACTTTTTTGTTCATATGCTATCTCACCATAGAAGAAAGATTTTGACTTTAAGTATCATTTGTCTCACAGAATAGAGAAATGAGGCAAGTTATGCTCACTTGAAAATTAACAGTACACGTAAATAAGTTAATTGAATACATGGATATTTTTGTTAACAGTTAAGATAAAAATTTGACAGAGGTTAACTTCTCCCTATTATAAAATTTAAGAGACTAATATGAGATTTTTAAAGGGACTAATTTGTCTTTCATTATAAACTTGGAGGATGATTTGGGGTTTTAGTATTATTTGATTCACTTTTTTATTGGAAATAAAAAGGATAGACAAGTAAAGTTTATAGGATATAGAATAAATAATGTATATATGATAAACCTGGAAGATATTCCTTCAAATCATGCATAATGTCTCATGAGTAAGGAAGATAATTCATGGTTATGGTATAGAAGAATTACACACATTCACATGGATTATTTAAATAAGTTGGTTTTACCAAAGCTTAAATTTGAAAGATATAAACTCTGTGATGCATGTCAAAAGGGAAAACAAGTAAGGGTCTCTTTTAAATTTAAAATATCATCTCAACACCTAGACCTTTGCAACTTTTGCACATGGATCTTTTTGGTCCATCTAGAGCTATGAGTTTTAGAGGTAATTACTATGCTCCAGTGATCGCGGATGATTATTTTAGATATACAAGGACCTTATTTCTTACTCATAATGAATTCCATGCATTTAGAAAACTTGCAAAAGTTATTCAAAATGAGAAAAATCTTAACATTGCATCTATAAGAAGTGATCATGGTAGGAAATTTTAAAATATATCTTTTGAAAATTTTCTAATGATTATGGAATTGAGCATAACTTTCTGCCAAGAACTCCACAATAAAATGGAGTTATTGAAAGAAAAAATCATTCTTTAGAAGAAATGACAAGAACCATGCTTAATGACTTAAATCTCCCTAAATATTTCTGGGCAACAATAAATACGGCTTGTTACGTTATGAATAGAGCCTTGATAAGGCTAATTTTAAAGAAAACTCTCTATGAAATATACAAAGGGAGAAAACCCAATATTTTTCACTTTCATATTTTTGGATGTAAATGTTTTGTTTTGAACAATGGTAAGGACAACTTAGGCAAATTTGATGCTGAATTGATGAAGGAATATTTCTTGGTTATTCTCTACATACTAAAGCATTTAGAATTTATAATAAAAGAACTATGTCGATAGAAGAATCTATTCATGTTGCTTTAGATGAGAACAACATTCTTAGATTGAGAAAAGAAATTATTGATGATCTTGTAGATGCTTTGGAAAACATTCATATTCAACTAAAAGAGTTAGAGCCCAAGGAAGAAGAAATCAAGAAGGAAACTCTACTTTAGGAGGAACCAAGGACAAGTGATCTTCCAAAGGAGTGGAAAGTTTCAAAGAATCATCCACTTGACAACATTATAAGTGATATATCAAAAGGGGTAGCAACTCGAAACTTTCTTAAAGATGCATGTAATCATATGACATTTGTTTCTCAAATTGAGCCTAAGACCATTGATGAAGCCATTATTGATGAACATTGGATTATTACTATGCAAGATGAACTAAATCAATTTGAAAGAAACCAAGTTTGGGAACTAGTTCTTAGACCCAATTATCATCCAATTATAGGCACTAAATGGGTTTTTAGGAACAAATTAGATGAGAATGGTGTCATTGTAAGAAACAAAGCAAGATTAATGGCTAAAGGATACAACCAAGAAGAAGGAATTGATTATGAAGAAACATATACTCCTGTAGCTAAATTAGAAGCAAATAGAATGTTACTTGCTTTTGCATATTTTATGGATTTAAATCTTACCAAATGGATGTTAAAAGTGCAATTCCAAATGGTTTTATTCAAGAATAAGTGTATGTTGATCAACCTCTGGGTTTTGAAAGTTTTGATTTACCCAACCATCTTTTCAAATTGAAAAAGGCTTTATATGGTTTAAAGCAAACTCCTAGGGCTTGGTATGAGAGGTTGAGTAAATTTTTTTTAGAAAAAGGTTTTTCAAGAAGAAAAGTTGACACTACACTCTTCATTAAAAGAAAGGGGCATGATATTCTCTTGGCACAAATATATATAGATGATATTATTTTTGTTGCCACTAATGAGTCTTTGTGCAAGGAATTTTCTAAAATCATACAAAGTGAATTCGAGATGTCAATGATGGGTGAATTAAATTTCTTTCTTGGACTCCAAATCAAGCAAACCAAAAATGACATATTTATTAATTAGTCAAAATATTGCAAGGAGTTGCTCAAAAGATTTGGAATGGGCAATGCAAAGGAAATTCCTTTAATGAGCATTGCTTGTTACTTGGACAAAGATGAAGAAGGCAAATCAATTGACATTCAAAAATATAGAGGTATGATTAGATCCTCCTTTATTTATCTTCTAGTAGGCCTGATATAATGTTTATAGAGGTATGATTAGATCCCTCCTTTATTTATCTTCTAGTAGGCCTGATATAATGTTTAGTGTTTGTCTGTGTGCTAGATATAAGGCTAATCCTAAATAATCACATCTTAGTCCTGCCAAAAGGATTATGAGATATTTAATTGGCACTATAAATATAGGTTTATGGTATCCTACGGCCACCTCATGCAGTTTAATTGGATATTAATTCTATTTTGCTGGATGCAAATCTAATAGAAAAAGTACTAGTAGAACATGTCACTTAATTGGATCTGCATTAGTTTATTGGCATAGTAAGAAACAAAACAGTGTGGTATTATCCACTGTAGCAGAATATGTTAGCTGGAAGTTGTTGTACTCAAATCCTTTGGATGAAACAACAACTTTCAAATATGGCTTAGTACTTGACTATATTCCTATAAGATGTGATAACACTAGTGCGATTAATTTATCTAAAAGTCCCATTTTGCACTCTAGAACTAAACATATTGAAATTAGACATCATTTCTTAAGAGATCATGTGCAAAATGGTGATTGTGTTTTAGAATTTGTGGAAACGAATAAGCAACTAGTAGATATTTTCACCAAACCTTTGTCCAAGGAAAGTTTCTTCTATATAAGAAGAGAAATAGGAATAATTTGTCATGACCCGACCTGGGAACGTGATCAGCACGTGAGGAATTCCATCCCCACATAAGCCTCCTGAGTGACGTGTCTCTCTAAATGCATATAATATTATACTTAAAATATGATCTTTCTTCTAAATCATTATCATTTTCTCTAATCAAGTATAATATTTAAATTCATAAAAACTGAGATATTTAGAATACATAATTCCGAAAGCGTCTTGATCAAATTTGTTATTCATAAAAGGGTAAATTGTTCCGCCTTCTAATCACGATCGTAAACTGAAAATCAATTTAAATTCTTGAAAGCTGAAACACTAATACATTTTCGGTTCACTACATAAATCCTTAGGCATAGTCTACATTTCAAAATACATACTTGAACCTTGAAAACATATAGGGAAATAAATAATCTCTGAAAATAAATAGAGTATCTGAAAATAAATGCATGACTCGGATTCTGCTTACACATCTCCTGAGCCCTCTAAAACTAACAGAAGCCTAAACTAAGCCTTACAATAATGTAAAGCTCACAAAAGGTAACTGCAACTACTGACCGATGACCAAACGACTTCTATCCGTAACTATGAAAGGAAGGGAGATGAATGAGTCAACGGACTAAGTGAGTGGATTCTCACCAATCACCTACATGGGAAAACCAAGGAAAATATATATAATATGCATGCAATAATCATAAACCATTTGATATATTTCCATACATGGCTAGCTAGGAAGAACATTTTTCATTCTATAAATTTATATCAAGCATTTCTAAACTCATAATCAAGCATGAAATCATTTTAACTAAGGGTGCGGCAAAGCCTGGGAAAATAGTATTTGTTGAGCTGAATAAATACATATATAATAATAAAAGCTGTAAAATCAAACAATCCCTGTACAGCTGTGGGTACCTAACCAGGAGCCATTTTCTGTATGCTGAGGGCGATATTATCCTCTAACGGTAACTTGGTATCAAAGTTAACGATCTCATAACGTCATTAACTAACTATCTATTTCCTTATCTCTACCATCTAAACTAGTTTGACAAAAAGAAAACCATAGCTGAAAAGTGGATACTCCTTCCCGAAGTAGAGCCCCAATTCTTAGTACATTAGAATTTCTGGATTCATATAACTCTAACAATCTAACTTTAGCATAACTGTGGTTGTAAAAATCGTGTCCAAGGGATCATTCGTTTGTAGGCATTTCGTTTCAGCCCACAAATATGTATCTAAGTTGATACGAATCATCCTGAATTCTGTATCTCTTGGTACTATAAAACTGAAGTTTTAAATCCATATCTTAAACTAACATATTTTTCATATATTTGATAACTCTAAAATCATAGATCAAAATATTGGGGTTCACAATCATAAGATTTGGAAATCACATAACATCATTATTTGTAAAGCTGGGTCATAACTCTTGTTTCACATTTCTCTAACATATATAAATATCTTAATTGAACATTCAAAAATATAGCTTGAAATCTAAATCTTGAAAACATAATTGTGTCATAAATCCATAAGAACATATTTTTTTGAATTGGCATCTTGCTAAACCATACATTTTACAACAAATTTCTTCATGAATATATAAAATATTTTCATAACATGCATCAGTCTATTTATGGTCCCATGGTTTTCTTAAAAAAATATTTTTCATGCTATAGTCAAAATTATAATACTTACTACCTTTACCATAACTTGTAAAATCATAGTTCAAACATAATCTCGTTTCCAACTTCATATATATAATAACATAATGCATAAAACATAGTTATAATGATAAAACTAAGGTCATGAGTTTGAATCCACTCACCGTTTGAAGTTGGAAGTATATGGGCACCACTTACTTGACCTGAAGAGCTTGGAATGACACCAACAACTGCCATAGAGTAACTATAAACTCTAGATTAATCTCTAATGACCTCTAGATAGCTCTAATATAACTCTAATAACATTAAGGGAGCACACCCACTTGACAACAATGAAAAACAAAGACAACCCAAACTCTAGAACATAAAAGATTGGAGGAAAGGAAGGATAAACTAACAAACAAAACTTACCTTTGAGTTTAGAGGAAGAAAGAATGGAATGAGGTTCAGAGAGATGGTGAAAAGGGAGAAGGAAAGCAAGGGTTTCGAATTTTGGGATGTAAAATCCCAAGTTTGGGGTATATAAAAGGGTGGAGGAGTTCATTTAATCAAAACTGTGTCATTTAGAACTATTTTCACACCATTGACACCGTTATGACTGTTATAGCACTCAAGCCATCACTTATGACCGTTATGGCAGTCAGATCACAAACCACGCTTCTCACTCACTTGATGGCTATAACAGTCCTGGACCTCTATAGCGGAAGTTTCCCCATCTTCCCATCTTGGCATCTGGATTGTCTTAACACTCACTTATTTAAAGTTAATGTTCTCATTTATTTTACTCTCCATTAACTTTAAAATATAAATGTAAATAAGGAAATACTCTCATTTGGATTCAAATAAAATATCAAAAAAATCAAAATCCAAATTTTGGGCTTTAGTTCAAATCGAAAATCTACAAGATTTTCTAAACTTGTGGGCTGAAAATGAAATGTTTAAAAATTTCATAAAATTCATTAAAAATCACTTTTTAACTTGTTTTCCTCTTGGAAACAATTATCTGGACTTTTGATCCTAAGAATGTGGCTCTAACATATAACCTTATAAGGAAGTGTAGGATCTAGACTTGGTGAAATTGGACACAATAACATGGTAGGTCCAAGGACCCTGAGGCCGTATAAAACTTGTCTCCTGACACGTATACATCGGGTATTATATAATTGACTTCTCAAGTATATAATTAGTAATTGTTCCTAGTATTTGTGTGCTTGTTTGACTTTTTTTTTCATATGATATTTTTATTTTATATCATGTGATTTTTTAATAATTGCAATATATTAACTTTGTTCAAATTTAAGCTTTTATTGTTTAATTATTTTGTGTCATGTATTGCATCTTTAAATTTAGTTGATTTTATTTGTGTCAGTTTGTTGTGTTGTTTGAATAAATTGTTTAATTATTTGATTTTATTTAAAGTTTTAAAAAAGGGCATGTAATTGATTACCAGAGAGGTTGTAAAATTGAGGCCTTTCTGGCTCAATGTAATTGATTACAAATGTATGTAATCAATTACCATGGTGGTTTAAGTGATAAAAGCAGGTTTCTCTTTCTTCTCCATTCGAGACCCTTCTCTTTCTCTCTCCTCTCAATGCTTTTCTCTCTAACTTCTCTCTTCGTTTTTTCTCCCATTTCTCAACCAAATTCATCCAAACAACTTCCTAATATCTCATCTCTTCTTCCTCTACAAATCTAACCAAATAGTTTTTCACAAAAATTCCTCCAAATGGTTGAATCATCAAGGACCGCCTCAAAGAGAAAGAAACCCACCAGACATTGCAGCTCATCACCAGCAGAACTAGTCTTGCCACCATTTCTGCCCCTCAACGCTCAACCTCGAATCGTCGCGTCGCACCACCACCACCACCGACGCCCTTGTACAAGCCATGGCTCCAAATCCCTCTTTCTCCTCTTCAAGGATTTCAAAGTATTTCTCTAATTTGGCTCAACAAGAGAAGTATTTTGAATCATTTCAGTCTAGAGATATCTTGGATCCTAAATATTTAGATGAGAGGTTCTTTGAATCTAAAAATTTTTATTGCCATTAAGTTTTCAGAAATTATGATCTGTTGGAGTTCATGACCATCAAAAAATGTCATTTTTTGGATTTAGTTCGCTTATTCTACTACAATTTGGAAATTCGTGATGGGTGCATTTATTCTAAGGTCAAGAAGGTTCCCATTTTTATTAATCAGGGTTTGTTTTATAATACAACTAAATTGAGTTCTGATGAGGAATCCTTTGAGTGCCGTATTGTTGATGATTGGAAACTAGATTACTCCAATTTTGATGCACACAAGATGATTTGTGTTGAAGGGGCTGATATTTCTGTCGTTTACTTGCGGGGTCCATTAAATTTGATTGTCGTGTCGTGCGTTATATTATATCTCGCATTTTGCATCCTTACCTCACCAATCTTGCATAGCCAATTGAGGAAGATATCATTTTGATGTGGGCTTTGTTAACTGGTCGTCAAATCAATTGGGCTCATCTTGTGTGCTATCGTATGCAAAAAGCCTTCAAGGCAAATGCGCCGCTCTTATATGCTCACCTTACCATGTTTACGAAGTACTTTGATGTTCTGTTATTCTGATGAATTTTGTCAAAGTTCAGTGCTCTTATGCTATTGGTCCTGGTGCAATTTCTTCCTTCAATTATAAAAAGAATCATCTTAATCAATGGGTTGGCAAAAAGGATTTTCAGTCTAAGGATCAAGTGGAAAGCACTCCATCCCCTTCGCGTACTTTGGCCTCGAATCCATCCTTTTCCTCCATGTCCAAATCCCTCTTTAAGTTGCATGCCCCCTTCGTGTTTATGTTAGAGAGGGTTCAACTCTTTTGATTCTCGCATGGCTTGCCTCGAGGGGATATGGGATCTATCTGTCATCACCTTGGTATACATGAGGATTCTATTACTAATGATACGCCATAGCTTTAATTTATTTTTGCTTATGGACTTTTATTTAGTTTATGGACTCCTATTCTCACTTTAGTTATTTTGTATGTGTCTTGTAGTTGGACTTACTATATCATGACTAATGATTGCTGTGATGACTTGGTAAACTATATCATGACTAATATCTTGGATTATGTTTTGTGGGTTTTGATGATGGATTTGATAGTTGGTTTTGATATGCTTATTTGTTTTTTTTTTTTTGATAATGCCAAAGGAGGAGAAAAATATGGTGAGGTTATATTCAATGATTAAGGGGGAGCATGTAGTTTACATTTTGTTTGTCTTTGAAAGTGTATGCATATTTTTAGGGGAGTGAACGCAATGCATATTTTGTCATATCTATTATTGCTCCTCACCCAAAATGGTTGTCATCATCAAAAGGGGGAGAATGTGAATATTATGTTGTAGATTTTCATTATGCCAAAAAGCAAATGACAAAAAGGTGGAAGCACAAGAGCATGGAGTTTCTTGAAAATGAACAAGTCAAATGATAAAGTTAAATGATTAGAATTATTATGACTTAGATCAATTTGTTAAAAGATTTTTATTTGATGAGTTTATTTGGCCCTTGTTGAGTTAATCAAAGTTTTAAAGTTGGGTTCAACCTTTTCTTTAACCAAGTTCTTTTTTGGAAAAATATTGAATGAGCTTGATTCTAAGAAAAATTTGATTTGAAAGGATTTACTTACTTTTAAATAAAGATTTTGATTTGTGAAAATATGAGTTTGATTTGAAAGGATATGTTTTAAAGATGTTTAAAAATATTTTTAGAATAAAATAGTGACTTAAAGTGTGTTAAAACTTTAATTTTTCAATTTCTAGAATCCTTGTAATCAATTACCATGCTATTCATGTGCCCAGAATTTGAAATTTGATATGTGTAATCTATTACACATGCATTGTAATCGATTACCAAAACCTAACTGTTGCCAGAATTCAAAATTTGAATTATATAATCAATTACTAACTCATGTAATCAATTACCAAACCTAGAAATATGCAAATGAGTATGTTTTGAAAAGACACATCTTTTGGAATTAATCTCCAACATCTACACAAATTATTTTCTATAAATACCCATTCTTTAACACCTTTTAAAGCATGAAAAACATATCGCAAAGATCAAATTAACAATTATTCTCATTCATCAATTATTTGTTCAATACTTGGCCAAATATACTTATTCTTGAGAAACTTTTTAATGCTTTAATTTATAATATTCCCTCTAGTCAGAGAGTGAATTCTAGTTTCTTTTATTGAGATTGTGTAAAGGGTGAAACATCCATTGTTAAAACAAGAGTGTGGTATCTCTTGATTCTTAGAGGCTAAAACACAAAAGGTAAAGGATCCCAATGTGTAAGAATACTCTTCGATTGTAAAAAATTAAAAACTAGTGGAACTCTCAGCAGGTTGCTTGGGGATTGGATGCACAAAAGGTTACCAAATCAGGATAAATTAAGTTTGCATTCTCTCTTCCTTTATATTTTTATGTTTATTGCAAGTTTACTTTTTATTATCTTGTTCATCCATATAATTAGAACTCTAAATCTCTTGCATTCTCATTCATTCAATTAGGTTTTTAATCCAATTTCTTATATTTTATTGGAAAATGAATTAGAGTGAATATTAAGAAAGAGTTTGAGAACTCAATTCAATCCTTCTTTTGAGTTTATTGATGCCACTTGGACAACAAATGCTTTTTCAGTTGAAGCCCAACTTGCCAGTAAGAAGCTGTTTACTAATGCCATTACATGACCAAAAACACTAATGCCATGTGGAACACTATCAGGCTATTGGTAAAAAGGCTTGGTCCGTTGGTTCGCCCAACTGCTTGATCACTTTCACTTCCTCAAGGGAAAAAATATTTAGTGTTGTTTCAACTTCTAGAAGTAAATGCTTCAAGGGGACATTTTTAACAAAGAACTGAGTGGTATTAAGCTCGATTCATTTGTCAGAAAAATTGTTCCAGGAACAGCTAGTATACATGTGGTGAAATTGGAGTGGCTTGATGAAAACTAACTCTGGTTGAAAGAAACGAGATGTTCCTCCCATATTTTGGCACAAAACTCTACTGTTAAAACTTGACAACTTTTTTGAACGAAAAGTATTGAGTAAATCCCCAAATTTATCCTTAATAATTTTTTGAATGGATAAATTAATTCCTGTAAAAAAAATAATATTGAAATCCTTCATAATTATAAAATCTGAATATCATAAGTTCCTAACTCACTTGAAAATCTATGTATCACTCACCTTGACATTCCATGTAATTTATTAATATATATAACACCCACTAATCCTAATCATCATCTATTCGTTAAAATACACTCTTCAATTTTTACAAATCCCTCCCTAAAACATTCCAAAATTTCACAAACAGCAAATTAAACCCAAACAAGAAACCGATGTCACTCTACAACATCTCCTTCCAACGACATCAAGGGCGGTTTCCCGACGGCGCTCCAAAACCTCCAACAGGTCAGGGTCCTGGATTTGCACTCCAACAAGCTCTAGGCCGACATCGGTGACATCCTCTCCTCCCTCTGCAATTTCAAGCACCTCGATTTGAGCGCCAACCAGTTCTACGACGGCCTCTTCCTCACTGTCGACAATGTTTCAAGCTTGGTCAACACTCTGCATTTCTTGAATTTGAGCAGCAACCGTTTGAATGGACCTTTCTTCGGTGGGGACTCGATTAAATTGTTTAGGAACTTGGAAGTGTTGGATTTCATTGGTAATTCGATCAGAGGGGTGCCAACCGGCTGTGTTTCCTCAACTCGATCCTTGAGATTGCTGAAGAGATCGGCAGGCTTTTCGTTGAGATCCCGGATCCTCTCCTCAGGCCCGGGTAAATTCCTCACCCAATCCAGCCAATTATGGCTTTCGCAGACATGTTCCTACATTGAAATGATGTTGTGGTGTTATTTCGGTGTGTGGGGTTTTTTCTTTTTTTTTTCGGTTGTTTGGTTAGGTTTGTTGTATTCTTTGGTGGGAGTTCTTGTGTAGCCTTTTGTGCTCAAATAAAAGGGGCTTCAATTGTTTTGTGGAGGTGTAAGGATGTTGATGAGTGGCAATGTCTTGTTGTAATGGATTAATAGTATATATCTGGTTTTGTCCTGTGTTTGTGTTATGTACTGCATTATTTGTTTATCCGTGTTAATGAATGGCAGTGTCATGTTTTGTGTTGTGCATAGCCATTTAACCATTTGTGAATTGCTATCATAGGCATTTAAAATAGTAACCAATGCTACTTCAGTGGACCATATGCTGCACAAAATAAGCCAAAACTGATCATTTTGCAGCATTTTCTAAAACAAAACAGAAGCCATGAGACTTTACTCATGAACCTTATTCATTAATTGCCAATCATAGCGCTGTCAATTTGTATGGATTTAGATATCCATGTACAAAAAGCTTGTCAACCTTAACCTGTGTCAATCCATATACCAACGTAACCTACAACCTGTATTAATCCGTATGCCAAAAATTCCCCTTTGCAGCCCATATACCAATGTCAATTAAAAAAAAATAGAAACAACCGTCTTTATAACCTCGGATTTGATCTCAATCCCAAAAAAAATAAATATATATATATATATATATATATATCTTTCACCGTCCTAATAGCTCTTTGGTGCAAAATGTTTTCTCTTGCTCTGTCACTTAAAGCCTGGAGTTGGCATGAACTTCAAGAACCTTTTCCTTGTCCTACCACTTGCTGCTGCAAATTGAGTTATTCCAGTTAAAGGAGGGCTTACTGGGGAACTTGCTGGAGGGCTGCTGCTTTATATTAGTTTTCCAGCTGCAGGCTAAATTAAAAATACATACACATTAGCACAGAAGAGGTGGTGTCATAGGTGTCAATACATATGCAGGATACTTACTTCATGTGGTGTCATAGGTGTTATTGGCCTAATAAGAGGTGGGGCAGGTTGTGGCTGTAGAAGAGTGGAAATAAAGTTAGCCTGACTATAGGTTGCCTCATTGGCGGTTTGATTGGGGGAGGCCTAATTGCATGCTGAATCCATAGGGGATTAGAACAACTAATGTCAACCTGAAACAATAAAAAAAATTAACTTCAGATGGTATTTGGAAGATAAAACAAAATATAAGAAAATACATTACAATAGCTTGAACCTGTGGAGGAGTTATTACAATTGGAGTGAAGTTGGACCATTAGCAATTTTGGGGACTGATTTGTCCATAATTACTGCTTCTCCAGTTTTTGGGGCTGCATTGCCACCATGCTCAGCCTGCAACAAAAGATAACAAATATTGGCATGATTCTATCTCAGCATGTGTAAGAAATGAAAGAACAAAGGGGTTAAGGACTGATTTGTCCATATTTACAGCTTCTATGGTTGTTGTTGTTGCTGCTTGTCCACCTACTCCCTGCTCAGGCTGCTAAGAATTAGAATATTGTTAGAGTAAATTATATTGAAATGACATAAGTGAAAGAGATATATAAGTGAATTACCTGTAAACTCAGGTACAGTTTTGCTCCTAGCACATTTCCACACAACTCCTCTTGTTTCCTTATTTTTCCATTGCTTGATGAAGTTTTTC
This sequence comes from Dalbergia oliveri, assembly GCA_030441495.1. Taxonomy (NCBI): domain Eukaryota; kingdom Viridiplantae; phylum Streptophyta; class Magnoliopsida; order Fabales; family Fabaceae; genus Dalbergia; species Dalbergia oliveri. The sequence continues at coordinate 8,051,727 of JAMLFY010000004.1, forward strand.
CAAATGTCCATAGCACAATTCTTGTGAGGAACACCTGGCATAACCTCTTGTAAAGCCGGTACCAAGCCCTACTCAACACACAAAAAAGTCACATGGAACAAAAAAGCCACATAGAACAAAAAAAAAATCAACAAACATGTTAATATGCAATTACACAAATTAGTAGAAAAAGGGAAGAGAGCAAACCTTTTGTTGATTAGAAATAAAATTCCATCCATGCCTTTGGCAGTCACCTAAATCTTCATGAAGAACAGTCAAGAACCATTTCCAATTTTTTTTCGTTTCGCTTTCAACCACAGCATAAACTATTACATAAAAGGCATTATTGGCATCTTGGCCAACTGCAGATAATAGTTGCCCCCCAAAGTATCCCTTCAGAAAACATCCATCTAACCCTATAAAGTGTCTACAACCAGCCTTAAATCCCCTCTTGCATGCATCCAAACAGATATATACTCGCTAAAATATGGGAGGGGATTATGGTTGGGAAATCACATCCATCTTTGTTGTAGTACTTGGATTACTTCTTAGCAACTCATGCAAGTAATCCCTCAACCTTGCATATTGCTCCCTCTCTAATCCTTCGACTAAGTCCCTCACATTTTTTAAAGCTTTATACATCTTCTTACCATTTTTGTGGACATTATAATCCTCTTTCATATGATCATAGGCTCAGAAAGTCTTAGTTGAGGATGCATTCTTATTCTCTTAACCAACTTCTTAATAACCCAATATCAGTAAGCTCTTTTGTTTTTGAATGCCCTACAACATAAGTGTTTAGATTTCATTGTCTTGATTTGAAAGCTCTTTGCCTTGGAATTCAAAGTGCAATAAATCATCCACAGATAGCCATCAACTTTACACTTGGCCCTTGCCCTAACTTTATCATTCTTCACCCACATGGATTCCTTGCCCAAGTTAATGTTATAATCTTTCACTGTATTCCTGAATTGATCTAAATTAACAAATTCCATGCCAAGCTCAAGTTGAACCGAGCCATAGGAAGCACCCTCATCAAATTGCGGATACACGGGCCTAGACTCATCATCAGATGATTCTGGGATAAAAACTCTTCAAAAGCATACTCATATTTCTCTTCGCCACTCTCTACTACATTTGTCCTTTCATCATCACTTAAAAGGTCAATCCTAATATCCCTTTTTCCACTTTTCTTATGTCTTACAAACTTTTCCTTCTTTGCAGGGACTTTAATCTGAGGCCTTTTTTGGATTGCAGGGTTCTTTTTCAGCTGCTCTTTCACACTCCCCCTAACATCACCCTTTTCCTCATCATCCATATCAATCTCTCTTTGTTTAGGCTTATAAGGTTCATCCTCATCACCTTCATAATCATCGAAGAATGAACTTTCATCACTATCAAATAAAGCATCACTCCCACTATCAGATTCAGTCTCTTCCTCATTGCCATAATCAATTTCAGCTTCTTCCTATTCTCCACTGGTTTTAGTTGCAGTAGCCTTATCATGCTCTCCTTGGGAACTATGTTTGCTAGCATTTCCTGAGTTTTCTCCCCTTTAGGAGGTATTTAAGTTTTAGGGACATTAAGAGGGTGTTCAAAATACAAATGAATTAATTTTTCACCCTTAGTGGCTAGTGCAGCCTCACACATCTCAATAATATCTGCATCCCCTTTTATCTCTCTCGAACCCATGATGAGAGGTCAATGCTGGTTGGCTTTAACTAGAAACACCTAGCATAGCTAGAATACCCCAAGTTTTTAAAGAGAACTTCTATATCAAGTAGATTCACAAAGTCTATATCCAACTTGGGCATATGCTCAACTGCCTCATCAACATAACGTACCACGTTGTCTTTGTCTTTTCTGAATTTACCCCCATGGTGAAATGCTAGCTCAATATATGAACTCATCTGTAAATTATATCACATACACACCTTAGACACATATAGGGACAAATCCACATCACAATATTTTATATACAATTAAAACCATTGACACATAGGGACCACCACCATAAATTTCACATGCAATATTAGATAAAAAGGGGACCATAGGAACAACAAATCACAATCGTTTAACAAATATTCAACTAATGTCAAACTACATTTTTTAATCAAGACCATTGCCCTAAACCAACATATTTTAATCACAAAAAGATCATTAGTTTGATAACAACCATAAATAGCAAAGGGGTTTCCAGAACCCACAAAGTAACATGTTTAGGGTGTGGGACCATATAGAGAGAATCTAATAATAATATGCACACTTAAATTTCTCTTAGTCACTTTTCTAATTGTAAACTAACAAGAACAGAAGCACCTGCTACTCCAGCCACAATGGAGAACAATTGAGAGGGTGGAATTTGGAAAGAGGGTTTAATGGAGAAGGGAATGTGGCTTGGCAAGAGAATAAATAAAGAAATGGCAAAAGGAGCTAGGGGTTTGTTTAGGTTTAATGGGTTATTTGTGAAATTTTGGAATGTTTTGGGGGAGGGGTTTTCAAAAATCAAAGGATGTGTTTTAACAAATAGGTGATGATTAGGCTAAGTGTCATATAGGTTAATAAATTGATGTCACGTAGGTGGGAACATATCAAATTTTCAAATGAGAGGAATTTATAGTGCCCTATTTTTATAATTCTAAGGATCTTAATATTAATTTTTTTTATCAAACCAATTTATCCATTAAAAAAATTATCAGAGACCAATATGAGATTTACTCAAAATTATTTTATTACTTATCTAAACGAAAACGGCTTATTGCGTTATTCGATACAAATTTGAAACATCAAACTTCATGAAACCCGTTCCTATACACTGCTTATATGGATAACCTTCCAAACACCTTTGGTTATCCTTTATTTTATAGAATAGAACGGGTTGAAATTAAAGTTTTCCAATACAGCAAAAATAATGCAAATTATTAGACATAATTCTAGGACATGCTCGATCGTGCGGTCAAATATAGAGTGACATTGATGAACTCAGTTTTCTCCTTAGACATAATATCGGCTATGAGCTCCTGGCATAGGCGGAAAGCCTCATCAATGACGGCTACGCCAAAGTGTTCGAGGAGCAAAGGCTCTAGCACAGCCCTCGTGCACTTTACCACATCGTATGCACCGCCACCGTCTTGCTTGGGCAAGGCGAGTTCACTGCCACAATGACTCCAGTGTACAGCAGATACCTCCATGCGATTGACAGTGAATGACCCTTCTTTCAAGATCTCCGCTTTCAGTTCGGATGGAGATGGTGTGTAGTTGGGAATGTTGAAGCCGTCCACTTGATCTGCTTCTATCAGCCCCTGAATCATACAACCCGGTTGCATCATGGGCCACACTTCTTTCGTATGCCAAAAATGAAAAATTACGAATGCTTTTTAGCTTGGATTCTCTAGGGTGCGGACTGTTGGCAACTATTGCGAATTTAATCATTTTATTGATTTAAATATAGATAATTTTTCATGTTTTTCACTTTAAAAAGTCTATCTAATCCTAATGCAAGAAATTAATTTTTATTTGTGTATGTGCTATTAATTTAATCTCTCAAAACAATTTAATATTAAATAGTTTACTAAAAGTACGTTCTGTACAAAAAAAAAATTATTAAAAGCTACCATGTGACATTATATTAGTTTTTAAAAATTATTTGATATCAAATAATCCTTAAAAAATAAGTGACATCACTCTAATCCTTAAAAAATGTATATAATATCAAATAGGATTCTAACATTTTTTCAAGAGCTTATTTAAAAATGGATTAAGTGATATTATATTTTAACTTTAAGAGCTTATATAATTTTTAATTTTTAAGGATTATTTTATATTAAAAGTTTCTAAAAACTAATATGAAGTCACATTTGGTTTTTTTTTTTTTTTTGGAGGAGCAATTTGATGTAAAGCTCTTTTTTTCAAACACTAATTAAAGCTACACAAGCTAAAATTGCGTATTTACTCCAAAAATGAATAAGCACCTTCAAGACCAAGTGATCAAGAGCCGTGGCCAAAAGCTCATAAATGTAACCAGCAGACTCCTTGCTGGCAGGATCTTCGCTTCTTCTTCCCAAACATGTGAGAACCATACAGCCTCCTTCCACCAATTCCTCTGCACGACACTTGAGGAACAACGAAAAGTCTCTCTGAAATTGTTGGAAGTAAGCATCCAACACATTTGCCGGGCTTGTCCTGGTTATATAAATGTTTCCCTTGTTGTTCTCTGTACCATCCGGAACCTTGACAAATTAATAAATATAATAAACAAAACAATCCATATATTTTTAAGGATTTAATTTAGTACAAGCAAAAAAAAAAATTCATGTAATTATATAATGAAATATGATTAATTGACGGTGTAAAATGCATAATGTATTCAAACTAATTTCTATTTCTTAGCATTTTTCTGTTCAATTTTGAACATTATTTTAATAAAACACACAAAGCAAAACATACCTATAGAGTTGAATGACTTTATTTTATTTTTTAAAAAAGGTTATTACAAGTACTTACCTGAGACAACCAATGAAGGCTGTAAGAGGAGTGGACAAAATGCAGGCTTTTGGATGGAAAGATCCTGCCATAGAAAGAACCAGGAACCCCACTGATGTAACAAGGACCAATCTTAGCACCACCCATTTCATTGTTGAGTTTCTTTTTAAAGCTGCCAAGGGACTTGAAGATGCTATTGAAGTCGTTCCCCGGGAGATCGTTCATGAAGACCTGGTATTCTGGGGATGGATGGTTCAGCTCTCGGCATAGCTTCTCTATCGATTTGACGACTTCGGACACCAAAAAGAAGGTGTTTGGCCCAGAAGAGCATCCAAAGTCTGCAATTGCAAGGCTTCTTGGGAGTGTCCTGCAGTAGAGCCGGTTTATTGCTTCCTCTATGATGGGCTTCGCTAGAGAAATCGCCTTTTGCTGTGTATCAATATAAAATTATTCCTTTACAACATTGTCATACGTTCAAAAATTAAGTGGGCGGAGATGGGCAATGTAGATAAATTCTTGGGTCATTAGTATCTATACATATTTTGGACGTATGTACATTTCTGATCTAACATTATCTACCATAAACTTCACACATATGTTTACTCGAATAGAGTGATTATAATATGAAATTACTACCCAAGAATTTATCAAATGAACTAGCAATGAAGCCATCATTTAATTATATATACCTAGATTTAGCATATAGAATACTCGAAATCTTTCTATTAACATCAAAATACTTACAGGCTTGTGATTGCGAAACGACTTTATTCATTTACCGTCAACAACGGCATTATTAATACTAGTGTGTTATATCAGTCCATATTTTTTATTTTTTTAAAAAAGGTAAACTAAAATTAAGGAGAAGACAAAAATGTGCTAGTGGACAAACATGTGTTAGTGGATATAGAAGTTATTGATAGTTTCAAAGTGCAGTGGAGGTTATTTAAAATGTTTATTTTTTACAATTTTATCAATTATTTTTATTTGTATTTGATATAAATACTTTACAAAATGTCAATGGTCTTGAGAAAATCTACTATTCTAATATTTGAAAGTCATTTCATAGAACTATTATACGTGTGTTTCATACATAGTTTTAAGGTACACGTGTTATTTATATAGTAATTTAAGGTTCACTTTTCAACATTTATGTCTACGGATAAAGATTGGTTAAGTGGAATGAAAATAAATAAATAAATGAAACGCCTAAATTAGATCAACAAAAAATGATACTATTAGCTGAGAACCAAAAAAAAAAAGAAAGAAAAACAAGAAAAATGAAAGTGATCGTAAAGAAGGGATGGCTATTGTAATCAGATCACCTTGGATAGTCATAAAATTATACCTTCAATAACCTCTAAGCTCTTGCAAATAATTTTGATAATTTTATATTTTAAAAGATTTGAATGAATTTTTTTAAAAAAATCAATCATACAATTGATGACAATTTTTATAATTTTATACTTTAAAAGATTTGGATGAATTTTGAAAAAAAAAAGTTATTGTTGAAAAAAATTAAAAAAATTGAAGAAGTTTTGAAAAAGAAAAAAATATGATAGAGATTTATCAGAATCTTATTTATAATTAGAAGTTATTAATGATTAAGATTCCATATAAATTTTATTGATTGTATAAATCTATTATACTAATATTTCAAACTTATTTTGTGGAAACTATTACACGTGTTATTCATATAGTGATTTTATTTCACGTGCCATTTATACAGTGATTTAGGCCCTACTTTTCTCAATCTTTATGTCTAAATATTTTTTAAACTTAATTTATAATTTACTTATTAATTATTTTATATATGAAATAAAATCAAATATTACAATCATTAAAGATTATAATTTGTACTAAGAGAGAACCCATGTCAATATAATTACGATCTACAATTAAATTAAGAACCATTAATAGCCTCATATTATGAAGGTAATATAAAAATTATAAAGAAAATATTTTCAAAATAAGTAAGCTTTAAAATCAACATATTTTTTTTAAAGAAAATGGGTAGGTCAAATTGTTAATGAGTTGTTAATTGATTGATTTTGATATGATAATAATTCAACATTCAATTTCTACCAAATTTATTCTAAATCAAATATTTAAGACTCCTTATAATACTAATATAATAATTTATTCTTTATCAAATATGACAATAATTTATATAATATTAATATTTAAGACTCATTACACAAAAAGTCTTCTATGTGTTATTTATAGAAAAATTATACTCCATCATTTTCATAATCTTAACACTTAAAGTAAGTTTTTGAATTTAATTTACCTTCTAATTATCAATTATTTTTTCCAATTATACCTTCATATCTCTCTACCATTAACAAAAGCAATATAAAAAAAAAAAATAGCATAAACAAATTTATAATTCAATATATTATACCATAAAAATTTTATATATACAATTATATAGTATTAATTATAACAAAGCTATTATAATTGTGTTGCATTAGTAGTATTTGTTATTATAGATATTCATGTTTTGAAGTTCAAAATATTTTTAAAATTTTTCTTTTTGAAATTTTTTAATAAAGCCATAAATATCAATAGGATTCAAATCTTCACATGAAATGAGGAATGAGAATCCATGATGAGAATGTGGATGAAAATAGAGACAAAATTTTAAATGAAAACAGGATTAGGGGAAAATTTTCTAACTTCAAATCTAGAACTTTTGAAAATCATAATAAAAAAATTATCTATCTACCTGTATCACTATATCCTATTTAATTTTTTACAACTTGAACATTTCAATCTATCAATTCCACAATTTTTTCATACTAATTTTTTTGAAAAAAAAATACCTTCAATTTTTCAACACTAAAATATTTAAAAAAAATTAATTTCATAATTTACACTTATTTGATAATGGTATTAAATATTTATTAGTTTTTAAAAAGTAAATAATTATATTATTTTTTATTGAAAATAATATTATAATTGATATACTACTCTAATAATTGAGATTATATAAATTAGAATTATAAATGATTTTTTACTAATTATTACACATTAATTATAACATATATCTTAAAATTGACATTTTAATTTATTAAAAGGATGTACAAGGAAATGACGTGTAATTGAAATCATATAAATTAAATTTATATATTTTTTTATTAATTAGAGAATATATTTTTATATTTTTATAAATTAAACATTTTTATTTACTAAAAAGATATAAACGGCTATGGATGATAAAAATAAAATAAAAATGGGTACACGCGAAAATTACCCTTAATAGGGAAAGGAATTGAGACATATGTTGCCTTTATAAGGATGATTGATAGGGCTAACCCTCATTTGTTAAACATAGGGATAGCACACCTTTATTTTTTTAATTATTTTTTATTATATTTGCATTATGTATATATTTTTAATATTAACTTTGATTATATTGCATTAATAGTATTTATTATTATGGATATTTATATTTCAAATTATAAAAAAAATTTAAAGTTTTTTATGTTTGAAATTTGTTAATAAACTTTTGAATATCATAGGGATTCAAAATCCCCATAGAAAATAAAATACGAAATGGGAAATGGGGACCCATAAGGAGGATATGGATGGGGATAAGACAAAATTCTAATCATGACGGGAGATATGGAACATGTCTCATTTCTCATGAATCTATTGTCATCTATAAATGGCTAATGATATAGTAAAATTATCCATTTATTATCTTTCTTTATTCAACAATTTCAACTTTTGAAATGTGTAAAATTTTCATAAAATAGGTTCTTTATTGTTAGTTATAGGTCATCTATTGAGATATTTTCAACCTTATAAACATGGTATTTAATATAAGATACAAAATAAAATGACACATTTATATTTTGTTCACTTGTTTAATTATTTAACTATTAACTTACTTTTAAGATAAATTTATATACTCAATTTTCTATAAGATATATTTAAATAAATTATTATTTATTTTTTATAATAATTAATAAATTATTTTTTATTATTTCTATATGCACGGTCAAATGACTTGTAATTCAATATGTTGAGAAAATATCAAAAGTAGTTAGGGAGGGTAATACTTTTTATATCTTGTATAGGTACGAGGGCATCATGCATCATATATTATAATATTTTGGGCCTAAAATAATATTTATTTTTGGAAGTATGTGAAGTAATACCTTTTTGTTTATTGTTATTATTTAAGTGTATTGTCTTTGATATGACAAAGGCTATACCCTTTTAAGTTAATGCATCACTTTTCGTAGAGTTTTTATATTAGGTGTGATCAATTATTTAGGCAATTTTTTTAATAGCGATTACATTTTTTAAGCTAAAACATCAACATTTTTGGATAGAAAAGGCAACGTTTTTTAAATATAAAAGGTATTACATTTAAAAATAAAAAGTATTGTATATATGTACAAAAGTAACATTTTAACGTGTTTAAAAAAAACTATTATTTCAGGCAAAAAATTGTCGTTATTTAAATTCATTTATTATAGTGCCTTTATTTCAAGATTTATTGACTTATCTAAGAATAAATATTTGGGAATTATATATTTCTATATTTGTTATAAATTTTATAAAATTATTTATTGATATAAATTATTCATAGAAAAGATATATTTCCATGTTTTGCTGAGATTTCATTATCAAGACAGTATGTGAGAATATGAAATTCCCATGTCATGAGAATGCAATTATTAAATAATAATAATGTTACAATATCTTCAATTATTTCACTTATCTCAATATCATTAAACACATTCGGAGTATTTTGAGAATTATGCATATATTTCTGATAATATGTATCATAAAATAAACAAAATTGTAATTTTTTTATCAAAAATCTCAAAAAATATTCTAAACCTTTTTTTATGTTAATCAACGAGCTTTTAAAAAAAAAAATTGAAAATGACATTTCTAAATACGACATTTCCGAAAATATGGTTCATGGACATGTAATTTCATCCTTTGGCTATAAATAATTTTTTTTGAGAGTTGAACTTGTAGTGCTCGTGTAACTCTAGTATGGCCGTCGGTGCTACCTATCTAGTCTTTTCAAGCATCACACATGCACGAGTTGACATCGAGGAGGTGAGAAAATACCGGTTTTATCCACAGCACGTTCGGTAAAGCATGTGTACCATACACAGATAATTTAGCCATATTTGTAAAGTATGATTAAATGAAAAAAATATATATTACTAAACACACGTCAACTTTGCCATATCTATTTAAAAATGTGACTAAATTTATTCATTATATTTTTAAATATATTTAGTCACAATTTATAAATGTGGCTAAATGTGTGATACGTGATACTCCATATTTCATTTAGAGTACCATAATCTTCATGTATAAGGTGTTTTTTTTTTTTTAAATGATTAGATATGCTTTACTCTTGGAAAGATTATTTTGTAAGTATAATGTGTCCAACTTAGGTGCCATGCTAAAGCAAAAAGACAATGATCCATCAATAATATATTAATGAACATAATTATTTAAGTAAAAGAACACTTGATCGATGACATTATAAAAAACCTGAAGCAAGCTGTTTTGGGCATAACTGGCTTCCCCTGATCCTTCATTCATGTGGAGCACTTGATCGACTTTCATTTCTTCCGCTCAAATTGTGCCAATCCGTACTGCGTGAATTTTACTTCTCCTGGCTGTACAAAAAAGAGGCAAGCTTCCCATTTATATAGGAAATCATCATCGCACGTGCACATGCTACACCTAGAGTGTGATAGTGATTATAGCTTAGTGGCTATAGTTGCCATTTGTAAACCACATGCTACACAGCTAGAGTACTTACTCAGTGGGGCGCACAACAATTATTTAGGCAACTTGCCAGTGCCGTCTTAATCGCGTCGACGTCGCTGTGAGGGGCAGAGAGAAGAGGACCAGTGGATTTGTCATTGTTTCGAAAATTTTATTTATATTAATCATAAGGTATAGCATAATTAACAACTAGTTGAATTCCTTAAATATCTAATTAGTGATTTGATTTTTTGCAGTATGTATAAAAATGTCTCATGGCTAGAGTTGTACCCCTTAAAGTATGTTTGTGAGTTTGAATTTTGAAGGAAAGAAAGGAAAACTTGTAATATAATTTTACAAGTCCTCTCCTCTCATTATTTTCCCTTCAAAATCCAAACGTACAAATATATCATTAGGAAATCACTTGTTTGGAAGGGATTAGTTAAACTTAATTGGAATACATTGACAGTGTAAAGAAGTTTACATATTTATTCAATGTGCGTTCTAAGGTATAGATAAAAAATAATCTGTAAGATGAAGATATGAGTTGTCTCAATGAATAGAAGACATGTGGAGTGGGTTTACTATGGTGTATGATGCAACTGATTCACACATGATACACTATAGACAATTCCATTGCAAAATGAATAAGTCTCCCTCATTGGTATCGCTGCCCTCAGGCCACTGCTTGGTCGAATCCATCGTACCGCCACCACAAGCACCGCCGCAATGCCATCGGCATTTTTTATTGTCGATTGTTGATCGTCGGTGATCTTAGGAAAGGGTACGTCGGATAAGGTGAGAATGACTTTCATCTCCTCCTCCATGTCCCTCTCCTCCGCCATGGGCCGCTCCTGATCCACGCGCTTTCCTCCTCGATGGTGGCAAAGATGCGAAGGAGTCGTGAATCATCCTTATGCGACAATAGATGAATGAGCGGAAATGGAGCTGCTCAGATCCATGCGCTTTCCTCAACCATGGCTTTTGGAGGCTAGAGGAACAACTTCATCAATGGAGCTGTGCCTTGACGCCAAGATCGGAGACTCTAATGAGCCCTTTCTTCTTGCTGCACTTCGACATCGCGACAACAAGCGACGATGGAGAAGGACAGAGTCAGCAAGTACAATAGAAGCGATGGTGGTGGGTGGTGCAACAGTGAGTGTTTCCATGCACGAGCGTGGGGTTTGAAGACGAAGTTGTTGCAAATCTTCAAGGTGGAGCTGCCGTTTGGGTGGTGACATGAAGGGAAAGGGATGTTTGTGGTAGCTAAAATGGAGAGCATGGGGATGATGCACGGTGGTTGATGGTGGGGGTAGTTTGAGAGAGAGATCGATTTTTTATGGTGAATATTTATGGTACACTATTGTGATTGGAGGCATGATATACCACTCCAGGTGTCAACTTATTATTTGTTACAAATATTATCTGCATGTGAAGATTTTATTTTTATCTTTATCAGAGAACCTTCATTCAATCATGTAATGACAATTCAGTAAATATAATTGTTTTCAACCCTTATTTGTAAAGTCATACAAAAGAAAAGTTGTGATTGAATGATAATGTAAAAAGAGTTTTACATCAGTATATTAAACTTAGTTCCTTAATTACTATTGTCCATAGATATCTTGAGAAAAATTATAATAAATAATAAATATGAAAAATTGATAAAATACTTTACAGAACATATAAATCAATTGGTAAAATAAAGAAAAGGCATAGAGAGAAGTAACATGCGAAAAGATGTAATATGTAATGATGTATAGTTTATGATTTGAAATATTTGATGGTATCAATATCTTTATCGGTATACCCGATACCAAAATTTAATTAATATTTAATATTTTTTAATGATAAATAATAACATAATTTTAATTTTACAATATATTATTGATAAAATATTAATTATAAAAATATCGTAAAAATGAGAGAATATCAATTAGATGATAAAAATAAAATAATAAAAATATATAATAAAATAAAATTATAGAATCATGCTAAATTAATTATAGTTTTTTAAAAATAAATGGAAAGTGAATTTTTCATCCTGAAAAGTTGCGTGCCCACGAATATATATAGAGACTCTTGAAGTTACGTGGACAACTTTGCCACTTATATAATTTTAGTGCTTTTCACGTTTTCTAATTTTAGTACATGTGGCCAAGGTGAGTCCTGCAGGAAGGAACGATTCTTATGGATTAAAATCTAACGTTTCTCCCGCCGAAAAAATAAATAACGAAAAAACTCGTGTATGTGGACAACTTTGCCACGTATATAATTTTAGTACTCTTCATATTTTCAAATTTTAGTACATGTGGCCAAGGTGAGTCCTGCAGGAGGGAATGATTCTTATGGATTAAAATCTGGCGTTCCTCCCGCTAAGACAACTTTGCCATGTATATAATTTCAGTACATTTCACGTTTTCAAATCCCCTTAGGCTATAATTGGATAATGTCCATTTTGTATTTCTCTTCTCTTCTACTTGGGCAGTTTCCAATGAAAAGGAGAGTTTTTGTTGCAATATTGGGATTTTGAATTTTTTATGTTTTTGATTGGTTGGTGGGTCCATTTGAGCACACTACATTCACACTAAACAAAAATCTACTATTGTAAAATCTGCTAAAGACTAGGTGAGCAACGTGACTTTGCAGGTTGAGGCCAATTGAGTTAAGACCCAAAGTCCCCATATTAAAATAATTTTACCAATAGAAATAATTTGTGTTTCATTACACTTTCACACTTTCAAATATCTTTTTTACTTTCAATTTTTTTAATATCCTCTCAATTTATAAATATTGAATAAAAAAATTTTCTTTCAAATTTTTTTATAGGGATTTTTGTAACATTAAAATTTTAAATAAAGATTCAATCTTTTATCAATAATAAAAATACACATTTAATAGTTTCAAGAAGAAATGGATCATGAATTCTATAAGTCATTATATCTTACATAGACAAGTCCATATTATTAATCTTATTTTTTATAATGATACTCGCATGACAAAAGAAATTAGTCACGAAATGCTTTTTTATTCATATGGATGCCTAACAAGTGCTATTAATTAAACATATAGATTATTCGAACATACTTTTATTATGGGGCCAAAGGCCCAAGAAATTCAACATATAAATGTCATTATACAAGTAATGATTTACATTTTAAATAATTATTTGTTTATATCATACTTTTTTATTTTATTTAATATGAATTTTCAGCCATTTTTTCTTATTTAAGAAGACATATGGGAGGGGATGATGGGGTCTTTTCTATCATTATTTGTTATTTATAAAGTCTATTTCAATAATGTATTTATAGTATTTCATACCAATATATTTTAATAATATTTATTTGAAGCTTATTTCGTATATCTTAAATATCAGTATAAAATTAAACACCTATATCGCACAGGTTTCGCACTAGAACAATAGATAAATATTTGAATTTCTTGGTCAACTTGAACTCTCATATAGTATTGTTGATATTTATATTATATTGGTCCTAAAAGTTTACTACAATTCAAGGATTTTAGCCTTCCCTTTTTATGGATTGAGCTTTGTATCTTTCAATATTCAATGGTTATATTATTTAAATCATTTTATATAACAATAATATTTCAATATTTAAATTTACTTCTTTATGTGCATTTTACTTACCTAACATGATTAGTGGTTTGCCACTTGGTGGCAATTCATTGAATATGGAATTTCAAGATGTGAACTTTATTGTTCTTAAGGTAATAAATTTTTAATGCTATATTTTTACATTAACTTTTTCATTGTTTACATTAATTTTAATAATTTCTTGATTCTTTTGTTTGAGAACTTATAGTCTGATTTGGCTAATGGGGAAGGTTTCTATTCTTTGGAGTCTAAAATTAAACTCCCTTTATAAACAACCTATTTTGACCGGTAAGTTTAAAAGCTGTTTTAAAAAAACAATTTGTCTTGTCATTAAAAAGAAATTAATAATTTTATTTAAAAAATGATCAAATTCATGGGTTTTGTCATTTACTCTTTTATTTGTTTTCCTATTTGACATAAAAAGATTTAGTGCAAAAATGAAACTTTTTTATTTCTCTCCTTTTTCAAGTAAGGCACATATTCATCCAAGAAAATATTAGTTCATCCAGTAACAATTACCTCATAGGCTTTCTTGAAAAAAAAAAAAAGAACACGACATTGCAATCACTGCCTTTTCATGAACACAAACGGCTATAATTATGTCAATATTTGTGTAGTTTGAATTAAATCATGGATTTCGTGGAATATTCATGCCAATATTTTTCTTAACATTATAGTTAGTACTTTTAAGAAATATAATCATGAATCATTAAGTAATTTTATTTTATATGATCTATGTGTAGAACAGGTTAACATTTTATATATGACAAATGAAAAATCATGGATGTTAATCTGTCAACATTTCATGGAAAATACTTCATACTTTAGGTAAATTAAAATATAATTTGATTGAATTACATTGTTATGATTCATGTATAGTATCATAATAACTATTATTTAAATCGTATAATCTATTTTACATCTAATCTAATTAATATTTCCATGCATCACAACAGTTAGTATTTTTTCTCAATGTCACAGCTAGTACTTTTAAAAAGTATGATTATGAATCGTTAATAAGTAATTTCATTTTATATGATCCATGCATAGTACGTATTTTCAACTAGTTTTAATACATGTGGCCAAGGTGAGTCCTCTAGGAAGGAACGATTCTTATGGATTAAAATCTGGCGTTCCTCCCACCAAAAAATAAATAACGAAAAACTCGTGTACGTGGACAACTTTGCCACGTGTATAATTTTAGTACTCTTCACATTTTCAAATTTTAGTACATGTGGTCAAGGTGAGTCCTGCAGGAAGGAACGATTCTTATGGATTAAAATCTGGCAGTCCTCCCGCTACAAAATAAATAACGAAAAACTCATGTTCCCTGTGTTAGCCAAAAAAAAAATCTCTTGTTTTCTCTGTCTTTTATTTTTTCTTATCTATTCTAAATAATTAAATTGTGTCATTTGAAAAAATATCTTATGAAAAAATTGACTAATTCAGACAGAGAGTATTGGAATGCTATTAAAGATCCTGAGATACTATAACACGAAGTTTGAAAAGTTTTTAATCGATGGAATTGAATTCAATTTTTATCCATTTAGATTTGAATTGAATTCTTATGTTTGGAATAAATATTTTATCCTTGGTTTGAAATGCACCTGAAATGAAATAAATTGTATATCTTAACTATTTTACCCATCATCAATAAAACATTTGAGTCTGATTTCAATTAATGAAATGAAGGATAATATGGTAATTTCAATTTTTAAGATCAATTACATCACCAAATCAAACCCAAATCCTTAATTTTGTTGAATTTCAATTCCTTCACTTAAGCTTCCAAAACATAAAATTCAATTCAATTACTTGATATAATTGAATTCAGGGGTTTCCAAATGCTTGTAAAGGAACTTCTAATACTTTATATTTTAGAGCATATACTTTTATTGTTAGAGAATACATTAACTTGAATTCCGCAAGTGATATTGACAAAAGCAAATCCACTATAGGTTATGCATCTATACTTGTAGGAGGAGCTTTAAGCTGGTTATCTAAATTACAAACTCTTATAATGTCTATTATATTATCTGAATAAAGGGCAAGTACACAAATTTGTAAGAAAATAATTTGGATTCAAAATATGGATTCAATATATATATATATATATATATTCAAGTAGTGCAATTAATTAACCATAATACCTCAAGGACACATGTCCATAGGGTTTCAGGATTCTCAGGGTTCCTCCTGACCATCTGTGTTATCAGAGGCCCAGAACTATAAAAAGACCTTTATATATGCAGAACTAGTGACCAAGACCGCTATAATGGTCATAGTGTAGAGTTGGAGTTCTGGGATCTAACCGTTAGCTGTCATGCGTTTCCAGCTAGGGGTGCTTAATGTGAGTTTCCAGCTAGGGGTGCTTGATGCGCGTTTCCAACCAGGGGTGCTTGATGCGCCCTGACCACTATAGCGGTGCCCTAATCCGTGACGTGTGAAACGACGCCATTTGTTTAAGTGAGCCCCTCCCCTTTTATAAACCAATCGGGTTCCCCACCCATAAATCCGAAACCCCTCCTCACAACACACACCTCCTCTCTTCCTCTTCCAATCTATCATCAATCTATCTCCTTCCAAGATCAAGGTAAGATGTTTTATGAGTTTTCATCATCCTTTTCTTCTCCTTTTCATATCCTAGAGTATGGGTTGTTGTTTTTCTCATTGTTGTCAAGTGGGGGTGCTCCCACGTTGTTAGGGTTAGACTAGAGCTATCTAGAGAGTAGTAGAGTTTGATCTAGAGCTTTGTTGCTTCAATGACAGATATTGGTGCCATTTCCACTCTACATAGCATAGTCGGTATTGACACCATTCGTTCCTCCTCTCCAGAGAGTGGATTCAATTCTGTGACCTTTAGTTTAGTCATTAAAGCTATTTTCCTTACATTTTGACTTTATTGCATAGAGACGATTCTAAAGAGATTATAAATTATTATTGGTTTTATCAAGTTTATAAGATTATGATTTCCAAAGAGTATGAATTATATGTTTTAAGAGACTCATGAGACCATTTGTTACTAAAATGACTATTGATAAAGAGCTAGATTATGAATATGATTATATTAGAGATTTATGAATTACCATGATGAGTTCAAGAGTAGAGTATGTATATATGATAAAGTTCAAACTAGAGAAGAGCTTAGCACAGAGTTTTAGAGAAAATAAATATATAGAGCAAAGTGTGATTTAGCTTTTGAAAGCCTACGTTATTATGATTTCAGGGTTTTCATGATTTTGAACCCTATTGGTTTTAAAGTATAATATTAGAATTATATAGTTTATGAAAAGTACATTAGCTCGACGCATGGTTTAGAAATTCAGTCAAAGGAATTTTAGAGTACAAATCTTCATATGATTCATGATAGTTGGTAGCTACATACTCTGTAGGCTATGGAAATAAAAAAAGTCTATAATGGGTGATCCCTTGGATATGATTTCATAGCCAAGTTATGCTAAAGTAAAACTGTTAGAGTTATATGGATTCAGAGCTCTTAGAGTGCTATGAGTTTATTGTTGATTTTATCCTAGTACATTTAAGTTATATACAATGAGGTTTATTAGACTAGAGTTACAATCTATGTTTAGAAAGTAGTTAACCTTGGTACATCTAACTACCAAGGAGACGGTGTAACAAAGGCAATCCCATAAACAGCCATGGAAGCAACCCCTTAAACAGCCATGGAGACAACCTTTTAGAAATCAGAGAAAATAGGACTTAGTTAGGTGCCCAGTCTACTAGGGACACGATTCGCCAGAGACCGTAAGATTACAACAAAAGCTCATGTTCGTAAGGACACCACTTTCTAATTGTTAGAAATAGTTATTATGTTTACATATACAATTATCATGTTCAGAGTACTGGTACTTATGATACAAACGAAAGTTATGATTGACTCAATATGTATATGTAAATATGAAAATGTTTTGGAGCTTGTATTATTATTATTATCATGATTTCATGCATCATGTTGTTGTCCCAGGAAGGGGTTGGAGGTAAAAATTCACTCACTGAGTTTTAGATAAAACTCACCCTCTCCTTTCTCCCATTACAGGTATAGTAGTTGTTGCGGGTCTTTCCTGACCACCTCCTCCCCAGGAGAGATACCGGTTGGTGAACCTCACTTCGGAGTGAAGTGCCCTTTTTGTTGTTCCTAGAATACTCTAGTGTCATTGCGGGTAAGGTCTTGGACCATAGAGTTATTTTTCATATTTTGCACTATGATTTAGATTTATACTGTATTTACATGAATATGGGTTATTTTGTATAAAGAGAACCTCGTTATGTTTTGTATTATAGAGAGAATTCAAAGCTTGTTTATGAAATTATTATTCATGTTGATCTTGTTTTCAAGAGAAAGAAATTTATTTTAGAGATGAAATTATGTTTTAGAAATGGATTCTAGTATTAACTAAGCATATAGAGACTAGAGGTCACGAGGCTTACGTGGGATGGGATTCCTCACATGGGTTACGTTCCCAAGTCAGATCGTGACATTAACTATGGATCGGAACCATTAGGAAGATTCACATTGACTGGCTTAATCTTAGAATAAATATGAAACCATTTGAGAGATCCAGGAGTCATCGTGTGATGATGGAGACAATAGGTGGAATGCGTGCTTGATGTGGTGGTGCTGGAGATGATGCATTCTAGCATGCTTGAGGCTTGCCACAAGGAATGGTGAAGCTGACTTCGTGCCAAATGATGATTGGGACGCGTGGCACTAGCTTTCAACTCTTTATGGGTACGTGAGGAGTATCTGGTTTTTGTTTTAAGTGTTAAGTAGTGGTTGGTTTTAGACCATGTTTCTTATTGGGAAAATTTAAAAAAGGGCACATTAAGGATTTAGTTGATTTTTGTGTTATAGTTTTCTAATTCTTTGTAGCAATGATAATTAGAGTTCAATGATTAATATGTTAATGATTATAATCTTTATGTGTACAACATATTTGAACTATTATAAAAAAAATAGTATATTTGAACTTCTCAATAGAATTGGTTCCCTGGTCACTTGGTGCTTATTTTTTGTAATATCTCATGCACACGTGTCCATAGACAGGTTTCGTATGGCCTTAGGGTCCTCTGAGCTCACCTATGTTGCCGGGAAGGTCCCTAATACCAAGATGACAAAAAAATGCTGAAGCTGGTATTGCTATTTATCATGATCCGACTTGGATTATGACCGACACGTGAGAAATCTCGTCCCTACGTAAGCCTCGTGATCGTGGAATCATATTAAATGCATACTTCATGCATAAAATTCCTTTCAAATACTAAAACAAATTGCATAACTAAATCATAATAATCATGAAAGAACCCTTTTTCCTCATAAATCAAGCTATAGCTGTAGCTATCATACAAAATATGATGAATTGCTCTCTATACAAAATAAATCATGAATGATATATCATTTTAAATACAAATGAATCATGGAATTAAAAGTAAAACTTATGTGAGTATGCATGTGGTCCAGGACCCTGGCCACAACATCACGAGTACTCTATAAAAAGACAAGTACTTTAGCAACGTGAAACTCACCCAAACTGGAAATAAACTCCTGTTGAGAGGGTAAAGGTAGAGGATCTAAAGCTACACCTATATATGTGAGGAAAAGGGAAAGAATGGTGAGTTTTATCACAAAACTTAGTGAGTGGATCCTTACCCACAACTATACATGGAACAAGAAGGGAAAATATATAAATAATATTGCAACAATTGTAAATCATTTCAAGTATAATACATAATAGCTATATTAAAATTGTTAAGGTCTTAATTCATTTCCATTCTTAAGAAATTAAAAAAGAGAACAAACTATCAATAAACTGAAGGGTGGTGCTCAGTCCCTCGAACAAAAGCACCTAACTTAGCTCTTAATGGTCCCTCACGAACCACGTCCATCGTGGGCTGATCTAACATGTGGATAATTGCCCATCGTGAGCCTTGGTATACCAAAGTTAACGAAGTAACTCCGTTAACTCAGCTTTACTCCTCTAGTAATTCCCTATTTTAAATCCATACTAACTCATGAAAAGGAGAGTTCTAGCAATCCTAAATTTAACATGTCACAGTTTCCAAGAATAAACATAGAGCTTAAAGTTTTATTTCATTATTCATAACAAATTCCAACTTTCACCAACAAATCAAAATTAGGAGTTAAATCATATGAAACATTTATAGAGTGATTATGGTCCCATGCATTTTCCAAATCATGAATTTTCATGTATCTTTTCAACGAAAGCATTTCTAATTATTGAATATTTTTATATAAATCATATCATGTAAGAATTCATTTTTCAAACATCTAAATACTCTGGAATGCTAGAAAATAATAATATAATGACCAAAATTATGCCATAAGATCAAACTCACTCACCTGAAAGATAGAGTGTGGTGCACTAACACCAAGGGAGCTTATAGGAGGATGGATAACACCAATATCTGTCATTACAATCATAAAACTCAAGATCAACCTATGGGCATCCCTAAATTACCCTAAATCAATTCTAACAACATTATAGGAGCATCCTCATTTGATAATAATAAAGAATAGCAAAACCCATAACCTAGGGAGGAAGAAAATGGAGAAAACTAACATAAATCAACATTAAACACATACCTTGAATCTTAGGAGACGTTAGATTGGAGTGAGATTGAGAGAAAATTAGTGGAAGGGAGTTTGGGAGAAGGGTTTTGGTGAAATGGGGGTGTTTTCATGAGTTAGGGGTGGGGGTTATATAAGGTAAGGGTTTCTAATAAGTGAAACGACGTCATTTTGCATTGTTCACACTTATGGGGGACCACTATAGTGGTCAAGGAGCCTCATTGCCATGACCGCGCAACAGGGGACTGCATAGTAGTTGGCAGAACACCAAACGCTCCCAAAACCCCTGTGACCGCTGTAGCAATGATAGTAAGTTTTGGTCCTGCACTTTGTGGTCATGTTGGGATCCGGGCCTTCCCAGGAACCCAAGTGAGTCCCAGGGGCCCAAGGTTCCGAAACTTGTCTCCTGACACGTGTACCAGGGTTGTTACACTGTCACCACTATTACGGTCTAGGAGTGGTCACACGGGTGGGTTTGGCAATTTTGAGTGGTCTGCCAACTATAGATAGCTATAGCAGTCCTGTGTTAGCCCGAAGGGGGTTCTTAATACCCTGCAGCTATAGCGGTCTCCTAGAAACATAAATAGTGCTAAACGGCATCGTTCCACTTATCAGAACCCCCAACTTTATAAAAACCCTTCCTTATTTATGTTATACCCCAAAACCCGAAACCCTCTTTCCCCAACTCTCTTCCACTCCCTCCACTTTCAACACCATTTAGATCTACCTCCCACAAGCTTCGAGTTGAGTAAATGTTAATAGATTATGTCTCCTTCTTCCCCATTCTTTCATGTTCTTAGTTTGGGTGTCTTTGTTCTCTCATTTTTGTAAGTGGGGTAGTCCCCAATGTCCTTAGAATTGATTTATAGTTATTTAGAGATTGTTAGAGATGCCTATAGATTGATCTTGAGTTTATGGTTGTAACGGCAGATATTGGTAACATCTCTCCTCTAGTCCGTGGTGCTGGTGCTTAACATTCCACCCCTCTAGGTGAGTGAGTTTGATCTCATGTCTTATTTTGGTCATTATATAGTTACTTTCCTAGCATTATGACATGTTTTAAGGAATTAATCTTGAGATTTGACATAACATTAATTTACATATGCTTTCAAATAGAAAATATATTTCCAGCCATCATGAAATTGATGTTCAAATAAATGCATGGGACTGTATTTGAATTAAAATTTCCTTAAATGAGTTAATTTATGGTTTTGAGTTGATTATGAAAATGAGATTTTGTTATGGATGATTATATAAAACATAAAGCATTATGTCTATTTACGAGAAATGAGGAATGTTGAACTTAGAATCCTAGAATTTACCTTTTCTAACTTAGCATGGATTTAGATCAAGAAATTCCTGGAAGGAACAGAACTATGAGTTAATGATAGTTATTCCATTAACCTTGGTATTCCAAGGCCCGTCAGGGGCAAGTTATCCTTATCTCATATCAGTCCGCTAGGGATATGGTTCGCCAAGGATGCAATTCACCAGGAACCGTTAAAATCTCAACTATGGGCTCATGTTCGGACTGAGCACCACCTTATAGCTTCATGCATAGTCTGTTCTCTTTAGTAACTTCTTGAGAAATAAAAATAGATTATATTTTCCAGCAACTTATGATTATGTAGTTATTATGTATTACCAATGGATTGATTTATAAATGTTACATTATTATTTATGTATTTTCTTCAAGTCCTATGTATGGTTATGGGTGAGGATCCACTCACTAAGTTTTATGATAAAGCTCACCTTTCTTCTTTTTCCTTTTCTCATAGATACCGCATTAACTTTGGATCCTCCACCTCCCCCTTCTTAGCAGCAATAGCTTTTAATTTTGGGTAAGCTTCACACTGTCGTGAAGTGTTTTGTATATGCTTTAGAGTGCTTCGGTGCCATTGCGAGGATCTCTGATCGCATACATACATGTCTTGCATTTTGGTTTCCACAGATTATTTTGTAGTTAAATGATATATCATTCATGGTTTATTTTGTATAATGAACAACTCAGCATATATTGTATCACATCTACAATTTCAGAATTTATTTATAAAAAAAAGGTTATTCAGGCTTATTATGAATTCAATGTGAAATTTAACTTATGATTTGAGAAGGATTTTTATGAATAAAATATGCACATAGTATGTCTCAGTGATCATGAGGCTTACGTGGGAACAAGATTTCTCACGTGCCAGTCATGATACAAATCAGGTCGTGACAGTCTTCCTCCATTCATGTGTATGGAAACAATTGCAACATCACCGATGTCAAGGAGAGAAAGGTGAAGAAACCCCTTGCAGAATGGTATTGGAAAAAGGATAGTATATGGTCTCCAAAACCAATTGACAGAAGCGAACTTTGAAGATTTTGTTACGTTCATAGTGGTTGAGACATCAAAGACCTTCCTGACAACAATCGAGTAGATAGTGGTGGAGCCTGTTTGTTGGAGAATATTGGATATTGTAACCTGTTTTTGGGTTGTTTTTGTTAGGTTTTAGTATGCATGGTTCTCATAATGTCTGTTATCAAATAGATGTGTATTTTTCGAAAAAAAAATGTGTATTCGGCCTTATTTTCATTACAAACCTTTTTGTGTGCTTTATCATTTTTCTTCAAGCTTAATCTAACTACATCATAAATGCTCGTAATAATGTCATTCAAAACAAAATTAAAAGTTTATTCATGAACTAGTATTTGTTCTCATGATTTCACGGGTTCATTTTGATAGATTTTTTTTCATTATATTCTCATTCTGTTTTTTAAATAAAAGACAAAACCTCCAAATTTGTCTTTCTTAAATTTATATCAGCCAAATTGGTCCCTCCATAAAAAATACCAAAAAATGTTCACGCCAACGAAAATATAGGACAAATTAGTCCCTCCGTATAGGATCAATTTGACCCTTTTATGATTCGTGGAGGATTAATTCATCCTATTTGTTTAGGGAAACCAATTTATTCAATATTTTAAATTGGCAAGGACTTCTTTGGGTTTTTTTTTAAAATGATCGATTTGTTCGACGTAACATTTAAGAAGAACTAATTTGGGAGTTTTTGCTAAATAAAACATATATTATTTTGCTTATTCGTAACTAAAATAAGCTTCTTGCATTAAAATGTATCATGACATCTTAATAGTAACTTTGAAATTAATTGAGTTGTTGAAATATTTTTTTGTAGAGGTAGTGTACATGGTCTAATTAATTTTCCAGTTAATCCAAAATGACCTAGTTTTATAGAATAGCAAAGCACAGCTTCAAAGAGTGAATAACATGTGTGAGAAAGTGAATAATATATTGAGGGAGTGATTTTTTTTGAGATATTTTAACGACAATAAATATTGTTTGACTGTAATTAGAAGTTGTCATGTGACACTTAGAGATGATAGATTTTAGCAAAAATAATTTTTCTTTAAATAGATTGATTTAGCAAAAGTAATTTTTGTTTAAATGTAATTATGAGTTTTCACATGACACTTAGAGAGAGTCACTTAAATTAGAAAATATATAAATGAACTTCAGCGTGAGTAATTTTGGCTTAACTTAATTAGGAGTTGCATGTGACCCTTAGAAGAGTCCATTTAGACATAGATAATAAATTGATTTTATAGGGAATATTTCTATTATTATTAGGTGTTGACACATGACACATAAAGGTAGTTCATAATAGATCATGAAAATATAGGCTCAACCCTAATTAGAATTATTTTTCTTTAATTTTAATTATGAGTTCTCCCATGACACTTAGTGTTATTTTATTTAGTTATAAATAAAAGATAGATAAAGGATAAAATACATTTTTGTTATGACCCGACTTGGGAACGTGACGCACGTGAGGAATCCCATTCCCACATAAGCTTTGTGACCTCTAAGTCTCTCTATATGTATTAAAATAATGTATATGCATAAAATAATGTTCATCTAAATCTTTATCCAATTCTTTATACAAAACTTGATATATAAAGCTCTGAAAACGTTTTAATCATTCTCTTAAAATCAATTTAACACTTGAATTGAATCGTAATTTCATCTCTAGCTTGTTACATAATTTCTAATCAAAATCTACAATTTCAAATCCATCCTGATGTTTTTAACTCTAGAATTAAATACACAGTCTAAAAATAATGTATGGCTTGGATTCTTCCTGCACATCTCCTGAAGCACTCTATTCTAACAAAACTTTAAACTAAGCCTTACTCAGACTCACCATTAAAATAGCTGCATCAACTAAATCGGCGATGAAACGGTATCTATACCTACAACTACGGCAAGAAGGGAAAGGGGTGAGTCAACGGGCTCAATAAGTGAGTTCTCATCCATCACCCATATGGGACAACCAAGAAATATACATAATGTAATATACATGTAGCAATCATAATTTGATATATATATATATATATAAAGCTCTCTAAATTCATAAATTCATAGAAAAACATATCTAAATTCATAATCTATCAAGAAATAATTTTCCATGCATATACATATAACTCTGAAATCAATATTCTCTAAAAAACATAAATAACAATACTCTATTAGAGAAACAAGGATCTCTGGTTATGCACAAATATGTGGCATAACAAATTCTCTGGTTATGCATATCAACCATTGCATAACAAATTTTTTTTATCTCTAGGATCTTTCAAGGATCCAAATTGGACATATAATTAGGTTTCGTCTCTGCTTTGTGAGATTGCCCCTAAGACCAACTTGGTACCAAGGTCAATGATCGTTTTTAGATTGTCAACTCATTGTCGTTTCTCTATAGTTACCGTCTAGTCTCTAAATCATAAAAACTAATTATTTCTCTAAAACTTTGTTCTGGACCCTTTTCTGGTTAAAACTCTATCATATAATTACTCTACTCTTAAAGTCATAAAATCTCAGGACTTATATAATTATGCTCTAGCTCTTTATAAAAATCATTTAAATGTGAAAACTCTTGAAACTTTGAAAGCTCTGGACTTATATAACTCTAACAATCTGACGTTAGCATAACTGTGACTATGAAATCACGCCCAAGAGATCACCCGTTTGTAGGCATTCTGATTAAAAGCCCACAGAATATGTATCTAGGCAGTTGCTACGAATCATACTAAATTCTATACTTCTAAGTATCATAAAAACTGAATTTCTAAGGCCTCATTTCTCAAGCTAACATCTTTTCGTAAACTTGGTAACTCTAATATTATACTTCAAAACTAAAAGGGTTCATAATCATAATAACTCTAAGTTTATACTAACATCTCTGTTTATAAAATTAAGTTATACTCTATTCAAGATTCTTGCCAAAATATATGAACTGATCCTCTAAAAACATAATAGGAAATTCTAGGTTTAGCAGACTTGGTAATATCTTAAATCCATAAAGCATAGTTGTTGTAATACTCTAGTTTTAAATAAAAAGATTAGAAAATTTTTTGAACAGGAAGGATGTTAGTTACCCTTATCTGTCATTCTAGGTCCTAAATTTCACTAAGCCTGGACCTACATGTCCTTAGAGGGCTACATGATAAAATCACATTCTTGGAATGAAAAGTCCGATAATTATTCCCAAGAGGAAAACAAGTTAAAGAATGATTTTTAACGAATTTTATGAAACTTTTAAGCACTTCATTTTTAGCCAACAAGTTTATAAAATCTTAATGATTCCGAATTTGAACTAAACGCAAAATTTGGATTTTTCTTTGTTGGGATTTTGATTTTTATGATATTTTATTTGAATCCAAATGGGGGGTATTTTCTATTTACATTTATGTTTTAAAGTTAATGTAGACATTAACTTAAAATTAAGAAATGAAAATAACTGACACTGTGGAGACCGCCAGGGTCATATGACCACCTCGGCGGTCGGAGGAGTAAGGCGGTGCGATAACTAGGTAGAGCCTCAGCGTTATTTGCTGCCCAGGCGGTCAATAGTTTTATAAAAACCCCGTTTCGGGTTCCAGAACACTCTCACATGACCTCTCCACCCCCAAATACTAGAAAACTCGCCCTCTCACCTCTCTTCACCCTACAAATTCCATTTTCTTCCATTTTCTCTCAAATCTAGCTTGAATCTTTCATCCTCCAAGCTTAAGATATGTTTAGTTTATGGTTTTTGCTTCTTTTTCTCCCTATTTCTCATGTTCTTAGGGCGTCTTCTATGGTTTCTATGTTATGATGTTCCTTCACCTTGGATAAGGTGAAGTTGGAGTATCTAGAGATTGATTTAGGGTTCTATTGATTCCATGGTAGATATTGGTATCATTTCCTCTCGTAGAGTTTTGTTAATGTTGTTTTTGCAAATTCCACCCCTTTGATGAGTGGGTTCACATCTGTAATCTCTATATTGTCCATTTTAGTTATTTTCATGAAAAATATAATTTCCTGCTTAATTTAGAGATTCCTGTCCAAAGATTTGAGATTTACTATTGGTTTTTATGTTTTAGAACTCCTAGTTTTAGAACATGAAACTGGTTTTCTGATAAAACTCATGAGACTATTATTGTTGAACTGATTTTAGATAGAATTAATGATATATGTAATTATTAGAGACTTTTATGATTGTTTCAATGGATTCTGAACTGGTTTATGTATATGATATAGTTTTATAACTAGATATGAAGTTTAGAGAAAAGGTTGGAAATATGGTTTAGCCTCTATAATTTCAGATGTGATATTGAGTTTTTCCTAGTTTATGAAAAACTTGATGGTTTAAAATGCGATTTAGATAATAAACTAAAACAATTTTAGAACATGAATCTCCATGAGATTCAGAATAGTAACGACTCCATATTCTATGGGCTTTAGAAATCATAGATGTCTACAAAGGGTGATCTCTTGGATATGAGTTCATAACCAGTTATGCTAAGGTTAGATTGTTAGTATTAGATAGATTCAGAGCTCACAAAGAACAAAAAGGTTTTAAGGGTTTTAGATTTAAATGGATTTATTTAGCTAGTTTAGAATGTAGCTATAGAGAAACAGCTAGTGAGTTAATAGCTGGAATTGATCGTTAACCTTGGTACCAAGTTACCTAAGAGAAATCTCATAGAACGAGTAGACATGGACCTAGTTAAGTGCCTGATTCGGGTTTTTAGAAAACCCATAGACCACAGTCTCAGACTAGACATTTTTATTATTATGATATTTCATACTAGACATTCCTTGTTTCCCTATGAGCTACTACACTATGATTTTATATGATTTAAAAAGTAAATTGAAGAAATTGCTTTTATTGAGTTTATGAAATAATGATTTGAATATATATGCATGTATATGTAGTTATGTAAGACTTTGAGTATTATTAATGTTATTATGATTCTTTTCATGCATTGCTCCTTTAGTATCCCATGAAAAGGGGTTTCAAGGTGAGGACTCATTTCCTGAGTTTTGGTAGCAAAACTCATCCCTCTCTTCCTTCCTCTATTTAGATATAGAAGTGGCTGCGAGTCCTCCCAACCACCATCGTCTCAAGCAACACTAAAGTTCAGTGGTGAACTTCACTTAGATGAGGCGTTTGTTGTTTTGATCTAGAATGCTCCGGTACATTTGCAGACAAGATCTCAATCGTAGAGCCTTTTTAGAGTTCATGCATATTATGATGTTATCTTGACTTGTAGTTATGAAACTTTACCTTTTCTAACTAGTTTTGTATAAACGATTTTATGTATTATTATGTTGTTACGATAACTTCAGAATTTAGAGATAGATTATGAGATATGATCCGGATTAGATGGTTTAATAACAGGTGATTTGTATGTAGAAAATGAAATTACGTCTTAAAAGAGTCGTAAATAATTATGCATGTAGAGCATCGTAGGTCATGAGACTTACGTGGGAACGAGATTTCTCACGTGCGGTCACGTGCCCAAATCGGGTCGTGATAGTTGTCAACTTTTGATAAACTCGCAAAAATACATAGTTTTACAAAATCGTTTCTTGAACATACATAACACATTCATGGCACACAACATTCCAAATCATGGTCCTATGGTTTGCTAAAACACATTTTTACGCTAAAATCAAGAGATTCATAACTCTTTCAAATTGGACATGTTTGCAAAATCACATTTGTATCATATCTCTACTTGTAAATTCATCTCCATACATATCTTCATCTCTAATTTCATGCTTAACAATCATCATGCATAAAACATATTTATAATTACTGAAAATAAGGTCATGAGTTTTAACACACTCATCGTTTAGGGAGTATGTGGGCACAACCAACGTGAGCTTAAGAGCTTGGAATGACATCAACAACTACCATAGAGCAACAAAGACTCATGAATAATCTCTATTAATTTCTAGACAAGTATAAAACAACTCTATGAATATTGGGGGAGCACCCCACTTAACAACAATGAGGAAACAACAAGGCCCATACTTTAGAACATGTAGTGGAGAGGAAGAAGATGACAAAAACTAACAAAACCCTTACCTTTAATCTTGTAAGGAGAAGGAATAGGATTAGAGAGAGAGAGAGAGAGAAGGATATGATATTTTAGGGTAGGGTTTTCGATGATAATGGGGAAGAAATCCAGTTGCGGGTTAATACAGGGGCAGGGTATCACTTAAATGAAACTGCGTCGTTTCACACTGTTCACGCATTAAGGGCACCGCTATAGCGATCAGGAGGCCCAGGCGTCCCTAACTGCAAACACATGACGCTATAACGTTGGCAGAACATCAAAACCCGCTAGCCCACACTATGACTTAAAGTAGTCCTAGACCGCTATAGCGGTGTTAGTTCACCTTTTTGCATATAAAAAGGATCTCGCATGCTTTTGGGGCCTTCCTGGCAATATAGGTGGGTCCAGGAGGACCCTAAAGCCGAACCGAACCTAATTATGGGCATATGTCCCTGAGGTATCACAATTTTACCCCCGTAAATTTTAAATCATGTGTAATTTATATCATGGCTTTTCAAAACGTACATAACGACATCTTGGATTTTCCAAATAGTGCAAAACACCCCCTCCGTTAGGTTGACATCATTTCCACAATTAAGTAATCATGTGCAAATCACAGCACAATTAAATGGACAAAAATACATTTTCTTTTAATCAAATTTTCTAACTCTAAACCTCCCCCACTTAGAAATGAACAAAAATATCATTTTGTTACAGTTGAACTCTAGTAGTGAAGGGTATTCTTGTCATTTCCAAGTGGGCGAGGGTTTAGGGTTGGAAAATTTAATTAAATGGAATGATAATTTTGTCTTTTATGTGTACATGACATGTACATGACTACTTAATGATGGATATGGAATGTTAATTTAATCGAATGAGGTGTTTTGTACTTTAGAAAGTTAGGGTGTAGTGATGTATGTTTTGAAAATAAGGTTTAACCACATAACCTAAAGTTTAGAGATAAAATGCATTTCACCCATAGATAAATTTTAACGAGAATAAATTGTCTTTAATCGTAATTAAGAATTGTCACGTGACACTTAGATATAGTCATTTAATTAATAAAGTAATTTCTACGAGAGTTTAATTTCTAAACTAATATTATAAAATAATTTTACGCTGTCAATTAATAGAAATTTATTAAGAAAATTGTAATTTACTCATGAAGTTTTGCACAGAAGAACAAGTTATACTAAAGTGGCATAAAATAAACTAAATAAGTATTATAAGAATTGTATTATAAGAGGAAACAGGCAGTGGATTGCGCTTCATAGCAGGAGGCCCATGGCATAGCAGCAAGGGAATCCTTAGGCTTGAGAAAATTCTTACATGTACACAAGTTTAACACATTATTTTTAGACACACTTATAATATAAGTGGATCCATCACTTTTATTTAATATATATTTATTCATCTGTTGATCCCACTAATTTTTATATGAGTATGCCTAACAAAAAATTCTTAAAATTGTACTCATACAAGCATTTTTCTTGAACTTAGGAAAGAAAACAAAGCAAAACTGAAAATACGGTTACTCTGTTACATGAATGAACGGCTTCCGAGAAAAGAAGAGAGGTTATTTTAGGTGGGAAGAATTTTGTTTAGATGCAATTAGGGCCTGCCATTTAGCTCTGAAATGTAGTCAAATTAGTTAAATCTTATAGAATTATAAATTATAGATACTAGAGGAGAGTTCACAATAGTCTGAAGTTTTTAGCGAAAAAATTAAGATTTAATTACAATTAGAAATTTACACGTGACTTTTAGAGTAGTACATTTAGTAATGCCTAACAGATGACAAATTTATCAATGATCAAGTTTTAACATTTATTGAAAATTTAATTAAAATATATGAGAAGTAACTCGCAGTGCTTTTCACTTCAGATGTACACGATATACATCACCCAAACTAAGTAAAGTTCCAGAACATGCTCAACCACAGTCAAAATGAAAATTTATAATGTAGTCAAATGTATAATAATACATATAGAAATGCCTATAATTAATATATATATATATATATATATATATAATATTACTCGTTGGAAGATAATCAACAGTCAAGTGGCTTTCTTCATTTAGCCACTTCTTTGTAAGATTTGTTTATATGACACTGCTTTGTAATATTGAAGGTATAAATTAATCCTTTTAATCAAATTAGAAAAACAGGGACAAATAATTTAAAATATATTATTAAATTTTAAACAATCTAGATCACTAATATTATAAGCTTTTCTTGGTCAAAACTAATGTTATAGGCCAAAAATGAACCAGATTTAGGGGATAGAGCCAAAATAAAATGATTGATGTGCTAATCTAGCTTCTTTTTGTTTTTGGTCGAAATGTTTTCATCTAGCGTCGAAAGAATACGGCCTCAAACATTGCAATGAATCATCAACCTTCAAAGCCCAACCCAGTAAAAATAAACACCAAACACCAAAATGCAAAACAACAGCAATGGAAATTATGAGGACCATAGAAACTAAATCCCACAAAAATGACTTGGCCCAAAAACATTGCTTACAAGATCTTATCTGCTCCCACAAACGACCTCCGCTGCTCTCTAACCTACCACCGCCGGAAAGGTCTTTGACGTCTCAACCACAGTAATGAAACTCAGCTAGGACAACTGGTTAAAGGAAATGATAAATCAATCATGAAATTAAGTCATTGTTTGATTGGTCACGCAAAACTCATAACCCAATTTGACTTGGTAATTTGTATCAAAATTGGTGACTAAGCGATTTAGTTAGTTTTTTTGTGCTTTTTTTTGTTAAATGATTTAATTTTTAAAACCTTCAAAAAAAAATACTAATCTAACTTATGGAAAAATGCAGTAATTTTGTTTGTATTGTCATGACTTATAAGTTTGTGATATAAAACTTTGTGAGTTTACTTGTATAATTATGTTTTGAACAGCTCAATTATAATTTGTGATTATGAAATGTGAATAATATTTAAGAATTTATGTTATTTATTTGTGTTTTTGTATTGGATCCTTAAAGAGTGTTAAATTGTTAATTAGTTTTCATTTTATTATATTTTTTATATTTTTTTATTTATTTTTATATAAATTGGGTTAACAAATTTGATTAGTGGCCCATAATTGATCAATGGCAGTGCTTCAATCGAATTGATTACGGGCCAACTTTGAAAATTATGGTCTCAAACACTATGAACGCAACAAAATCTTCAAAGTTCGCTTCTGTCAACTTGTTTTGGGGACCTTGTACTGTCCTTTTTCCAATACCATTCCGTAGGGGTTTCTTCATTTCTCTCTCTCTCTCTATCTCCTATGCTGGCGATGTTGCAGGTATTCCCATATACATGAATGGAGGAAGATGAAGCCCTAACTTATCAGGGAACCAATTCTTTTTCAAGTTCAAATATACTATTTTTTAATAACAGTTCAAATATACTGTACACATAAAGATAATAACAAAAATGAATAGCAATCATTCACATATTAATTATTGACTACTAATTATCATTGTCACAAAGACTTAAATAACTACAGCTAAAAAATTTAACTAAATCCCTAATGCGCCCTTTTTTATTTTTCCCATAAAGAAACGTGATCTAAACCAAATCAACACTTAACACTTTTAACTACAAAAACTAGATACCTGTCACATACACGCAGAGTTGAAAGCAGGTGCACACATCTCAATCATTATTTGGCTCATAGTCATTTCACTATTCCTTATGAAAAGCCTCAGACATGCTAAAACGCACAGCTGGAAATTTGATGTATTGAACATAAAACTACCAATAGTTCGGTCTAGATTGGTAGTAGATGACCCAACTTGTGAAACACTTGAGAGACATGAACTTTGAGCTTGGAGATTCTGAGCCTAAACCAACAACCGTCTCAACTCTAAATTTTATTTTTTTATCTTTTTGGTAATCTAAACACGTCTCAACTCTAAATTCAGTCGTGTTATATTGTTCCATAATTTTGTACCTAACAAGGTGGAACTTATCTTGAGGTGTGTGTATATATATATATATATATATATATATGGATAAGGTTAAGTTACTGATGTAATTTTGAGAAAATGTTACACCGTTGCATAACTTTTATTGATGTAAATTTTTGTAAAACCCACCATTTGATTATAAGCTCACATCATGTAGATCAAGTCTGTAAATTTCAAATTAATATAAAATTGTTTGATATAATTTTTATATATATCAAAAAATAATATATATATTAAAATAAATAAAAATAAGAACTACATGATTACATTACTATTGATATTCAATTTTTATGAAATTTGACACAAATTATCTTTATAATAGATAATTATAATTAAACGGTTAGATCAATAAAAAAATAATTTCATTGAAAGTGATACTTAGTGTAATTTTGCTTAAAGTTATACAATATATATATATATAGGGTTAGGATCGATGCTAGGGTTTATGAGACATGTTGAGAGCAGAGGTCGATCTCAACTTGGAACTAAAAGAAAAGTAGAAAACGCAATATCTTTGGATCGATGCTTTCTTTTCTTTCTTGAGCCCAAGCTCATTTGTCTGCTGTTCCTTGTGGCATTCATTTTAGTTTGTGCTTTTTGTGGGAACAAATATACCAGTTGTTTTAAAGTAGATATCAGTGCAGGTTGTTTGTCTTTGTTGATGTTGTGCTTATCTTTATCGTCAATTATCACTTGAAATGTGTGTTTTCAGGTTTCCTTTCTAATTATCTTTTTTCCTTTTTTTAAGTCAAAAAAGGTTTCCCTTCTTTTGTTTTGTCACCTTCGGCTTTGGGGAGGGAGGGGAGAGTGGAACTCGCTCCATCTTGCAGAGGCACTCATACCAATTCAACCAAGCCTTGTATGCGGTTTCCTTTCTTTCCTTCCTTCCCAAAACGAACAAGCTACTGAAGAGCATGTTCAACTTATGGGGCCCATTTTAAGCTCAGAAGATGATACAAGCCGAATGTATTCAGAAGGGAACCCAATGGTTGAACGGGAAAATGCTAGCCCAATTGAGACAATAAAAGAGGAAGAGGGTCTAACTGTGACTACAGAAGCTAACAAGGTGGAGTTGGCCCCAAAACCACAAAGGAAGAGGGCCGCCCCAATGTGGATGAAGGATTATGTGAAGTGAAGAGTCATCAACGTGGTGGAAGCATTGGTAATGTTGACCTGGCAATTTATTATGCTGTAGTGCGGAAGAATGGAATAGGAAGAGTAAAAAGAGGCTGGTAGTCAGTTAGAGAAGGCAGAGAGGTATTTTGTGAGAATTGTGGAGTTCTCTCCCGGACTCGAAGAAGGGGATTACTATTTTCTTTTCTGCATTTTTGCTTATTATTATCATTTCTGTGTGATTTCGTTCCCAGTACTCTCACTCATATTACAGCTACTTTTTCTCAGTTTACAAATATAATTCAATCAATACCTTGAGTTTATTCAGAAATTCTCATCTCCTGCATTATTTCCTTTCTTTGAGCTATCAGAAGAAGTCCAACACGTCATCGCATAAGATAGTTCAGGCTCTCAGACCAACTTAAAAATGAAAAGAGAAGACATGGTGAAAAAGTTTAAGTTACGGCTTCAGTGGAAGCCCAACTTGCCAAGCCCTGGTGGACTAGTTTAAGATACGGAGTCCGCGACACTTTTCAGTAACTACAAGGCCAATATATATGACCTGGGCTAGATCTGTTCCCCAACATAACCTAGTTCATGTCATTTTTTCGCTGGGTAATTGCTATGGCACTAAACATGTAGCAATACTTATTAGTGTGTTTCAGCCTATAAGAATCTGCTAAGAGGAAAAAGAGAAAGTATATAGCAGTAACAACACGGAGATGGAATAGCCTCATGATCAGGCCACGAAGATAAGATATTATGTAGATTTGTTTTTGCCACCACGAATGCAAGTAGCAGACTTTTCAAAGTGTACTTAGGATAGATTTTAGATGATATGGGACAAGATGTTCTTTGGTTGGAGCGTTACATACTCAGACCACGTATTGCTTCTCATCGTCACCTGTATTTGTGGGCTGGGCCTTCATTATACTAATTGTGAAAAAAGAAAGTTGCATGTTAACGTGTGCAATTGGTACCTTTACCCAAAAGCCAAAAACAAATAAAAAAAACTATTGGTACAGATCGTTTTATCTTTCGGTTCAATCTTCATTTAATGTTATGCATAATGCAGCAACTTCATACTCTTTTGTACATGTATACATTAAATCATACGTAGGTTTTACTTGATAGATATACTTGTCAAATCTATTTGAGCAATGCTAGAAAAAGACAAACCAAATACGCATCTTTAAATAGACAAACTAATTTGTTTGACGTACTTAAGTAACTCAACTCTTGCTAGCCCTTCATGATATGTATTTAGTTTGCATGATAATAGTTGGTCAAGCAAAGGTATAAGGTGAGCTAATTAAATCATAACAATGCTCTCTGATGGTTTGTCAGAATCTGGTAATCTAGTTAAAAACTCTTGCTAGCCCTCCATGATTTGTATTTAGTTGACATGATACTGATACTCTTAAATTTTGGAATGAACTGGATAGACACGAGCAAGAGTTGAGTTACAAATTGGTTTAGTTTGTTTGTTAAAGCAAATATGTTATGTATATGGAGGGCTAATTAAATACCTATAACTCAACTAAATACTTATATAATTTTTTTCCGCCAGCAATAGTTGAGTTC
Source organism: Dalbergia oliveri (assembly GCA_030441495.1). NCBI lineage: Eukaryota > Viridiplantae > Streptophyta > Magnoliopsida > Fabales > Fabaceae > Dalbergia > Dalbergia oliveri. Next base: position 8,087,233 of record JAMLFY010000004.1, read on the forward strand.
AACGTATTATGGAGGGCTGATTAAATACTTGTAACTCAACCAAATATTTATATAGTTTTGTTGTCTTTTTACTGTGTTTCAAGCAGATTTAAACTAAATGTCCAACAAATTTAGAGAAATACTTAGATATTCCTAGAGCAAAAGAAAATATTTATTGTTTCATTTATAATTGACATATAAACTATTGTATTAAAAATACAGGGAAAAATGAGAAACAAATAATAATCCATAAAACTAATATGTCAATTAATAAATAAAACAATGTCAATGCATTCTTTTACTTTTAGAGCACTTAAGATTTTTTCACAAATTTAATGGGTTTTATACATTTTGTTAAGGTAATACGTGTTTGTTTGGGTTTTTATTATTTCGAACTCCAAAATTATAATTAGAACAAAAGTTATAAGAAAATTTTACCAGCCAAGATCAGGATCGAAAACTTTCTAAATAAGAGACAAAATCTACTTACTTCATTTGTAAACATGCCACGTGAAATTGACTACTCATGTAACTTCGGTGGAATACGATTCAGAATTTCATTCTACAAGGAAAAATCAGCAGGCAAAAGATCACAGACTAAAGAGATGCTGGAGGATTTGTTGAAGCAGTGAAGGAAATGACCTCTACGCCTGTTCATGCGCCCAAGCATGCGATGTGGAAGAGGCCATAAGTGGGTTATCTCCCTCATTTGAGCGTAGCTGGAATTGGCAGTGTCTTATGTGGTTCTCACGTCAACTGGATTGTTGTTGGGTTGGCAGTGGTTCGAAGGGGCCGTTTACATCTTGCATGCTGAGTTCCTCCCAATGAGAATTGAGAAATACGGTTTGGCTATTACATGAACTCGTGGATATATAGAATTAAACAAAAGAAAGCTTAATCAATCCAACAAAAATCTACAAATAATGTACGTGAACTGATCTAGTATGAGTTTAAACCTACGGTTATTAGGCTGCGACTTACGCCCCCAACTTCTCTTCCTGGTGCCTAGACAAATGTTACGGAGAGAGTCATTTCAAAATTTGCTATTTTTGTCGTTAAAAAAAAAAAAACCTTGTTTCTAAAATTAAATAATATCTATATATCCTGATGATTATTTACTAAATGGCAAATATATTATTATATTGTACTTTCTCAATTTAAAAATAAACTTTTTCTCCCGATTAAGATTTGACTATTTATTAGAGAGTTATTCTGGCAATCCGGTCATCCCCATTCCAACAACTACTCATAGTTGCAAAACGTATGCAAATATGAAATATCCCTTTTTTTATGGCCAAATGGTACGATATAAGATTTTTTTTTCTTTTTGGGGTAAATGATATAAGAAGATTTTATCCTATTGCAGATATGCTTTCCAGATGGTACTTAGACCAAATGAAGGACCGGCCATTCATCGTGTCAGATTCGGAATACAATTCCACCATACTATTATCCTAATAATCAAACTAGGAAACCGGTTATATGATTCTTTTTCCTCTTATTCCGTCATTCGCAATGATAATTAAGCTGCCGAATAGGATCGGTATTGATTCCAAATCTTCCCCACTCCCCAGTCCGTAATAAACTGATCCAAGTAAACCATTTAGGATCCCTGGAATATATTCCTCTAGACAATATGGCTGGTTCTATTCCGTGATTCCATCAGCACGTTTTGCAACCATACAAAATTAAAAATCTTACGCGTGACAGTAATTAAAGTTAGTGCCTGTAACTTATTCCATAGACTAATGAATTCGCCAGATACACTGGCACAGCAAATTAAGCAGATGAAGATATCATCAATTCCACGAACTGAAAGAGAAAAAACAAAAATCACTATAGGCAATTCCTTGTTATTTATTATTTTAATTTTAATATAGGAGTAGGAAGCTAGCTAGTACAGAGTAATAAAATAGGCAAAAGAAAAACAAAATAATAATCAAAATAAAAATTAAGGCTGTACAGTGCAGTTGGGAACAAGCTAGATTGATGGGGGCATTAACACAAAGCAGTAATAACACTAATATTTCCTTTTTATCTTTACCCAAAATTCTTAATGAAAAAAAAAAAGAGAGGAGAAAACAAGCAGGAGTGCATGCAGTACCATAAGTTAAACCTAAAGAGATCTTGATTTTGAATTTGAATTTTGAGCTCAGCTTGCTTTCTTATAATTTTATGCTGTTCATGTTTACAATTAACATGACTGATTAGTTAATGGTTACTCATATTGTTGGTTTGTTCTGAAGTCTGAACGATAATGGCCAACGACTCTTCCCGGAGAAACCTCATTTGCTTCGCGATGAAAGCCTCTATCGTGCGCCGGAACTCCTCATTGCTCAGCTTATCATGCGCGTACTTCTCCGTCTCCGATCGCCGGAGTTTCCTACTCGCCGCCATCTTCCTCCCGTCCTCTCCCTCTCCTTCCAACTTCTCCGAGCGGCACCGGCGATAAACTCGTCGCGATTCAGAATCCGTCACATCGTGTGAATCTTTGTCCGTACACGTGTCAGTTTCAGCTCGATCCGCAACCTGATTGTTGCGGTGCTCTGCTTCCTCCAGCGGTGCAGCGCGCTGCGGAGCGGGAGGATCGGATTCGGGCAGAGAGCTGCCGCGAGAGGACTGGGCGAAGAGGGCGGCGATGATGGCGTTGGAGAGGGCGAAGACGAAGAGAGGGCTGCGGAGGCAGTGGGCGGAGAGGCGGAGGGCGAGAGGGAGGCGCGTGAGGATCCACGAGAGGAGCAGGAGAGCGAGGCAGAGTTCCACGATGCGAAGCGTCTTCGCAATGCCGCTGAAGAGAGTGTGTCCTGCCATGGTGCTCCGTTTCTCTCCTCCGAAGTCGAATGCTTCCATAGAAACTGGTGGAGCCACACACAGAGAGATGCACAGGGGAAATATTTGAAGAGGCAGCAGAGCAGAGGAAGATATAGGAAAAGATTTTTTTCTTTTCTTCTCTCTATAGATAAATGCAGAGAGCTCAACCTTTTGCATTGGCACACTCTGGTCTTCTTATATACACACTTACTGCTCTCTGTCGCCTGCATTTTTCGAAAAAATATAAATGCTATTCTTATCTTCCATTTTATTATAATTGAATGTGATAATAATTTTAAATTTTTTTTCTCATCTATCACATTCAAATATATGAAATGTGTGTCTTAATTTTAAATATTAGAGTATCTGCTCTACTCCTTTTATTTATTATTTTCCATTTTAAAATTTGTAACTTTTTTCTTTTGTCGTTTATCAAATGATAGGCTTTTATTTGTTGCCTTATGTAAAGTAAATGCATTTAAACTTTGAGCGGAAGGAAATGTTGTTTTTTTTTTCCTCTTGTGCAGATTTAATTGATTAATGATTATGAGTGGGGGAGGTGAAAGCTACAGTCAAAGATTGACTTATTCCCCACCATATACTACAAGAAAAGAATCAAAACTGCTCCAAACCTCTCTAACTGGCGTAACAAAATTAAATTATCAGATCTGCTGCTATCTACCCTCCAGTATCTTTTATTTTGTGCTTTGTGTAAAGCAAACCCTCTCTTTTATCTTTCAAGTTAGAAAGGTTGTATTATTCGTGCATATCAAATTTGTATTTTAGATTCCCTCCGTGGTTCAAACATTTGTAAACTTTTTTTTTCTTTTGATATGTGGGAGATCGTTTAATTAATTGATTCTTTACCAGCTGCTAATTTGTGTAATTGTGTGCGTGTGTTTTCCTAAGCCAGGGAAGAAAAGTGGTTGGGAGAAAGGGGGAATTGAAAGGTAATGTGAATATGCGTGAAGAAAAGTGAGATGAGATGTGGCATTTCACGTGAGCCGATTCTCACTGCCAAGTGCCAAGTACCATCGGTCGTGCATTGTGGCATTCTTTTTCAGTTTTTCTTGTTAACAATTTTGCTTTTCTTTTTCTCAATCAAATATTCAAAGGACTAAGGGGTGTACCAATTCAACTTTTCAATCCAATACCCTTGTTCCTGTCTCATGGTAACATTATGCCCACACCAAAGTGAAAAACATTCTTTGCTTCGTAAGTTTTTTAGCTTTGCATACCAGCTCCAGCTAGCACTAAACTCGACATCTATAGCATTAACAACTCTTACCAAAAGTAATAAATAAATAAATAACTTAGGGTCTGTTTATTTTATATTTTGATAGAATTATTTTGAAATAATTGATATTGAATGAATTGATTTTGAAAGAATTGATTTGTGTTTAGAAAAGATGTTAAAAAATTAAGTTTAGATATAAAAGTATAAGCTAATATTTTTTACTTTCACTTAAATCAATCTTGGAAAAGTAAACTAATTTTGTAAAATATAAAAATGCAAAGTAAACACATTCACTTTTTCTCAACCCAATTTTAACAAACGCAATGCTGAAATTTTTTGGAACCAAACATGCTGTTAATAATATTGAGCTAATTTCTTCCTTGGGCTCCGCTTAGGCAAATTGGTGACAACAAAAGGTTGGATACGGTAGGAGCTGGTTATTTCAGTGATGTGAATCTAGGGCAAATGTGTAATTCAGATTACTCAGTTTTGTAATTATGTTTTTTTGTATACATCAGAAAGCTTTTTGTAATTATGTTTTGAAAATTATCACCTATGAATTTATCCTTTTTGTTTTTACTTTTGGACTGCCAGTGCCAGCAAGTGTCTCTTCCAAATTGTAAGTTTTCTGGTTCGCTGAGTTCCCATATTTATTATTCAGTCCTTTAATTTATCCTTGCGATTCTACCTTGCCTTGGTGATGCACGGTAACGGCTAATTAAGTTCCACCTTCCTTTTCCCTAGACCCTTTCCTACTGCAGTAGCTCGATCAGTAACATCACCATTACCTTACCCATCCACAATATATCCTAGTGATTCATTAATTTATGAAGTTATATTTCTAAGCAATAATATATGTTTTCTCTTGGCGCATTAATCATGTCCAGCATCTGCTATGCGTGTAGAAATTAAAGCAGTTTCATATATCTATACATCTAATAGTTCAAATTTTTAAATACAGCATATTGTTCATCTAGACTAGATATATAATATATTTATTTCATCTAGCTTAATATATACCATGACGCAATGTCTCATACGATGCCTGCATATATAAAGTTAAAAAATATTAACATTATTCTACATACAAGGAAAGAAAATCAAGACCGAACTCCAAAATGAGATGGTGGTCACGGAATTTCATGAATTGAATTATTGTATTCATCAGCATAGTGTTGAACGTCCTCGATCCATTTGGAAGGATTGATTCAGGAGTAGTAGACCGGGTCATGCGTCCTTCCTTGACCTGGGCAGGTACTGCTGTGTCATATTTATATAGGTAACAGAATAGATGGGAGGGTGTTGGTCCCTAGCTATGAGCAGAGAGATACATACATATACACATACACACATGCAATGGTAGTGGTAGTGGCAGTGGCAGTCTCTCTCAGTCCTAGTCTACAGCTCCCTCCTCCGGTTGGTTAATTATGATAATGAATCACACACCACGTGCTACGAAAACGCCTGGCCACACGCATCTTTGCCCTGTCTCTGCTGGCTGCAGAGAAGACTCATCTACAAGCTCTTTCTTAGACAGGGCATAGGCCACTGTATGTATTCTGACCGACTTGGGAAAGAGCTTACCATCCCAAAAATATATATAGGTAAATCAAGTCTGCATTTTGGGGGAACTATTTTATACAGTGTGTGTGGATAAGTGATACAGTGAAACACGAGCGTATGAGGAAATGCAGTAAGGGAGTGTTAGGTTTAAGTTGCATCGGTATTAACTTTAACCGAAGTGTTATATTATTGAATAGTTTTTTATTTAATTAATTTTTAATAAAAAGTCATTGTTGAATCAAAAAATTTAATTCATATAGATTATGTCTATAAAATTTCAAATTAATATAAACTCGTTGACATAATTTTTATGTCCATCAAAATTACGTAATATATATGCTTAAAATAAAAGAATAACAGTTATTTGATTACATTCTTATGAATATTCATTTTTTAATGAAATTCAACACAAATCATAAATAATTATAGTTCAATGGTTGGATTAATAAAAAAATTTATAGAAAGCTAACAAGAGTGTAATTATACTAAAATTACACCAATTTAAACAAGAATAACAAATATATGATTACATTCTTATTAATATTTAATTTTTATAAAATTTAACACAAATCATAAATAATTATAATTCAATGGTTGAATTAATAAAATTTTTTATAGAAAGTTAATAAGAATGTAATTATACTTAATATTACACCAATTTAACTTGATTATAAACTTTTACATATATTATGAAATCGATATTAGCAATTTTATGAGACAAAAAATCTCTACTATAAATTGGTGACATAAGTGAGATTTTTTAGAATCCATGATATCCGTTAAAAATAGTGACTAATTCTATTAAAATATAAAGTTTACATATATGAGTTTTATCTTTGATCATGAGATCTTCCCTATACACATTGTTATAAATCTTTTTATGAAAACCTCATTGGTGATTTTACTTTTAAATAACTATTTAATTAAAATTGCTATTGATTATTATTATTATTATTATTATTATTTGTGATTTCCACTTGAACCGATTTTTCTGTAAATTGTTCCAAAAGATCATATTGCAGTGTATATGGGCTTCAAAACCCATACCCAAATAAAAGAGATCCTCTACATTTATTATGTATAACTTTACGTTACTGGCCAAAAAAACATATATATAGCTTTGAGTTTTTATATATATACTATTGATTTGAATGATAATAAGAATTTAGTACATGGATAGTATAAAAGTGTTTTATATTGTTATTCATCATATAATATCACAAGCAAACGTAGTTATCTTCAATTCACACTACTTGACAAGCCATTCAAATAAAAAGATTTAATTGGATAATAATATATAAAAATTGCAATTAACTGCAATATACTGATGATGTAAAAATATTATACATCGTCAACCAATAAATATTAACAACTCATCCACCTTGTGTAATTTTTTAAAATTTGAATTTGATTTATTTTTAAAATGACCACTTGTCAATTTGTAATTGCTTGACAATCTAAAAATAGTTACATTGTCAATGCATGATGATTAGACTTACAAAAAATTACTGATAATGAATCAAAATTAAAATTTTATAATAACTATATTAAAATTTGTCATTCACTCCTCTTTTCTTTCATCACCTTATCATCTTATATGCACAAAAATTAAGGGGGAAAGACTTGAAGTTAACGCGGACACGACAAAAGTTAATTAGATATAAATAGATATTGAATAATCTCATATGTAATTCAACATGTAATTTTATTTAATTGAGTTTAACTTGAATATAATAATAATGTAAAGATTTTTATACCATTATTTAATCAAATATTTTTATTTATATAACCATTCAAGTAGTAAGTTTAATTATTATTATTATAATAATATATGATTGAATGACAATCACTCAATCAATGAATTAAAATTAAGTCCTTTCTAGTTTAAGGGCACTCATTAAGTAATCAAACGTAGTAAGCTTTTAAACTTTTCAATGTATTCACTACTTTAAAAACTTAAACAAAATTAACAGCTTTTGATTCCTTAACAAACCTAGTTCTTAAGCTCCTGGATAGAAAAACTCTTAATTTAATAATTATTTTTAATGTCGTTAAATTCTATCCAAATTCTCACATCTTTCCTCTGGTTATAGAACATCACTAGAAGGTGAAATCGGCCAAATGACTAATTTATTACTTAAAGCTTAAAAGAAAAAAAGATAATAATAACCACAATCAAGTTATATTGTTCTTGATTCTCCTCAGTGAAAAAATGGATAAATGAAAAATACACGAGACATTTTTAGGACAATGATGTTAAAAAGGGTTTTAGTGTTCAAAAGGAGAAGCTTTACCATGAAATTGAATTTTGTGTTTAAAAGGAGAAGAGTTCAAAAGGAGAAGGTTCTCTATGAAATTGAATTTTTGTGTTCAAAAGGAGAAGGTTCTCTATGAAATTGATGTAACTTTATTGCCCGGAAAGTGCCTGTGGGTAAAGGGGAATATTTGCACGTGATGTTGGAAGAGCATGACTCTATTTCAAGAACACCGCACAACAGTATATATTTCGTTTATGTGTTATATATTGATATAGATATATAGATATTATCCAGACGAAAATACTTTGTTCAGTAATAATCTATCTCAAGTTATCCACACACAGCACCACACATTTCACTTTCAGTGTTATTCTTGTGTGGAATAATCGTGCGGTCTACATTGGGTCTGGAAAACGATGAGATTGACTATGGTTCAGAGTTCAGTCCATTTGGAGATCTAAGTTTCGGGGCATATTCTTCTCTTTCCAATAAAAAAAAAAAGGGGTTAGAGTGAAGAGTTAATAAGGGAAAACAAAGCAGGCCACAATCCTAATCGAATATCACCAAGGGCATCTTACAATTGAACTCAAATCATACATTTGTCGTGCATAAAAGATTGAAATTTGATTTGAGTTTCAGTTTTCAATTTTATAAATTTTGTAAAAGAAATATTGAAAATTCTGAAAATTATAAATTTTAATTTTTAATTTTTAATATTTTTCCAAAAACTGAAAAATTAAAAATTAAAAAAAAATCCTTATCATAGGTGAGTTCTGCAGTGAGGAAAAAAAGTTTAGGTTCATGTGGTCTTTAAATTTCAACTATTAAAATATCATCAAACTGTTGAGATTAAATATTCTTATCATAAACAAATAATTATACAATATAATATATTCATTTTTATTATTTATAAAAAATCTATGAATACTTCTTATATCCACATTTTTTTATTTTTTGGATTAGATGCCATATAGATATTTTAACCATTTTTATTGATGTTATTAAACATTTTTACTAAAGTTATCTATCACTGTTTAACAAGGTTAATAATGTTGATCAATAGCATACAAAAATAATGATGATTAATTACTGATTAATTATGGTAGCCTGTTTGTGCTTATCAGATTGGGATTTCTAGGACCGTTCATGCAATAGCTGCCACTGCCACCTTTGTCGAGGTCGACAACAGAGGAAGAGTGGGAAGCTGCGACAACCATGACGAGGTCGAAGGTGGTGATCATGGCCATGACGATGGAGGCGTAACAGCAAGCATGACAGCTCCACCATCAGTGGTTAGCGGGTTCTCGAATGCTGGTGGGCAAATCTTGTCGCTCCTTGAAGTTCCAAGCTTCAATTTTTCTTGTAGCTCCTTCTCTTCTTCACCTCAATTTCATCTTCTCTTGTTTTTTTGCTTTTGAATTTCAAATCACATAGTAGATATCTACTCACTTTTTTATGCCTTTAATTCTTTTGTTTTTCTCATCAGGAACAAAACACAGAAAAAAAGGGAAAAAAAAACATAACAATGGCTGCTAATTCAACTTCCAATAATTTCAATACCATTTGAAACCTTAATTTGTGCAATTGATCAAAGGTGTTGCCATTGACGATAGCTTTGTAGGTGTTGGGTGGAGAGAGGCTAGGAACCACCGTCGAATCCTCTTCAACCGCCATTCTAAGTTTCTAAGAGGATCTGGTGAGAAGGATTAGGTGGGGAAGAGAGCGCAGCTCAGGGAAGATAGTTGGAGGGGGGGCTCGTAGAAGGGGGAGAGAGAAAAAAGTTATTTTAACATTCATTTTTATTATAATAACACTAGAGACTACATGAACCAAAACTTATCTTTCCTTACTATAGAACTTGCCCGTATCATATCATATTCCGTATGGCAAGAGTCATGGCATTATGTTCTTCAGGGACAAGCTAAACATGGGCCACACTATTTCAAGATAGTAATCCAAAACAAGGAGCTAAAACTCGGCTTTACTGCATTTAAAGATCCATCTGCTGCGACCAAAACAAAAAAAGATCCAACTGAATATGGGTTACGCTAGCTTAAAATTACTTGGTCTTGAAGCCAATGAGGTTCGAGTACTTAGTGTGTCTTAGCCACGTTGGTGGCACATAGTCCTGAATGAAATAGGTATAAATAGAGCTGTCAAAATCCACAGGATCCATTAGTCAACCAATTTGAGCCACATAGTTTAAAGCTAAAAAGCCTCAGGCTTCAATTTATTTGGGCCACGGATAAACCCATGGGCCAATTTTTTTTCTTTTTTTTTTAATTGTATAGTTCATAAAATATCAATAAATTTTTCTTTATTTTATTATAATGGATTAAAAAATAAACTATTAGTAAGTATTGTTGTTATTTTTGTTTTATTTGTAAGAATGATAAATGAAACTTGATTTTTATTTGATAACTAAATTTCAATGACTTAATTTGATGTAACAGTGAAATGAATCAAAATAAATTATATAAATATTTTTTGTCAATATTTATTACTAATTTAGATTTTTTAAGTGAAAAATAGATTAAAAAATCTAAAATCAAGTATTTATAGTTTATGTATGTAATTTATTATTTGATAAAAAAATAATGTTAGCCCGCCAGTTAGGCGGGCTATGCCAAATTGGGCAGGTCAAATCAACCCAATTTTTATTTTTTCTCATATTTCTTTAGCTCAACTTATATATTTTTCTGGGTTATTCAGGTTGTCTCATCAGATCCGGTCTACTTTAACGACTCTAGCAATAAGGGCTATTGACCACCGGAAAAAAAAAAAAAAGCACACAACTGACTCAGTCCCAAAGAAAAGGGCGACACCAAGACTTGGGACTCACAAGACTTGAGAAATGTTGTGGATTTCCTCCCATTGTTGGCGGTTGATTTTTGTGTTCTTTTTGGGCTTGATGCTTCGGTGTCAATAAATTGTTTAAAGTTATGTACAAAAAATTAAAGTAATTATTAAATTTTATTAATTTTTTAAAAATATAAAATTAAAAGATCAAAATATCTTTTATTATTTATTTTAAATTATCTTTTTATTCAATAATCATATTTACATCTATTTATTTCTAGTCATTATAAATATAGAATTAAAATAGATAAAAAAAAATAATTAATACTTTCTATAAATATTAAAATGATTTATATTTTAAACCAAATAAAAAATCTAAAAACCACTTATATTATAAGCAGGAGAGAGTAACACTAATAAGGAAGGCCGCACCTAAGAGCATAGGAAGTCGTGTTTAACTCAAAGGGTCGGAGACTCCATGTTTACCTCCCCTCAGACGAAGAAAAGAAAAATTGGTCAGTCAAATAGAATAAATTAAAATTATATAGAATGAAGTGGAATAAATTAAAATTTTCATAGCATTATTAGAATGTTGAAGAATAAAATGAAAAAGGATTTTTATTTTTTAAGAGTGTGCCTGATATAAGAATAAAAAATGAGAATACATTTTTCATAAAAGACAATCCAAACGCATCACAATCATATATAATTAAATAATTAGATAATTTTTCATTACATAAATCTATCAAAATTAAACAATTAGTACTTTGTGTATCAAATTTCTAAATGATCACCACTGAAAGTTTACGGAGGATGCAAATAACAAGGAAAATGATTGGGGGATGGTACCCCGCAGTAGTGTGGAATTGAGGACACAAAATTAATTATTAATTTAATTAATTAGAGAACATCTATTACTCGTTTGTTGGACTTTTCTCAACCTGTGATCCTACGAGCTGAAGAGTTTCCCTCGGCAATATTACAGAACTACCCTCTCACATGGCGCCACCACTTCCACCAACAACGACCGTTTGTTACAACCCCTCTCCCCATTTCCTAGGAACCAATTTTCTCAGACAAAGATACTCGTTGAGGAATACTTCGTTTGATGTCAGTTTTTCCGCTTCAAGGTCAGTCCTTTTTGGTGGGTTTGTTACGAGGAGACCAGTTTTGGGAAGAAATAGAAATTCGGTGTCGTCGAATACCATGAATGAATCCACAAAAACTAGTGCTTTCAGAGATGGAAAGAGAGATAACAGCATTCATGTGTTTGAACAAGAAGCTTTCGTTGAAGGGTCAACCGGGTTTCAGCCCAAGTTTTTCTCCCATGACTTGGAATCCACGCTCAATCGATTGGTTGGTAATCCAAACCTAACCCTCTCCAATCATTTTTCTCTTTTTTTGCCGTTACAATTCTGTATTTCCAATTATGATACAGTGTATTTTATATTTTTTTTTCCCATTGCTTCATAAAGACTAACACAGGTGGAGCAAATAGTTACTCTTGGAAAAAAAATTGCTTCTTTTAGTTGCTTATTTTATTTCGAAGTCCAGGGTTTGTATCTAATGTCATGCTTACTGCATCCTAAGTTGTTGAATTTGTTGTAAGCAACCATAATTCGTATAATCGGTGGTTCAACAAATTGTAAAAGTGAAGAAACTTGTGTCATTCATTAAAATTGAAATTTCAATAAACTGTTTGAATTCTCTTCTTGAAGAGTGGCTATTGTAAAATTGAGTTAACGTTAAAATGTGACTGTATTTTCATGAGCTAATGGATTTGGTGCTGTTGTTTGCAGAGTAAGTGGATAGTAGCTGCCCTTTTTGGTGGTTTCATTATTTGGAAGCATGATGCGGAAGCCTTATGGTTTGCTGCGGGGTCTATTTTGAATGCGCAGCTTTCTGTTGTGCTCAAACATATACTGAACCAGGAACGACCTACAGCCCTGAAATCTGACCCTGGAATGCCGTCTTCACATGCACAATGCATATTCTTTACTGTCCTCTTTTTTATTTTGTCAAGTAATTTCTCTTACCTGTTATTTGTTTTTGAATCAGTTACGTGGGGAAATGGTGAATAAGTCTTAGTCCTGTGATACTTGCATGTCTCAGCATCCATTGTTTTGTTAACTATGTTAAGAACTCATGATAGGTTAAGGTATAGTTCTGAGTGTACATGACTCTGCATTATGCGTTTTCTTCCTTTTTAGTATCTGGATGCTCAAAAGGTTATTGAGATCAAAGTCCTATCAAAGTTACTGATATCGCCTTCTTGTTTGCTTTATTAAGTGTATCACTAGCATATCTTAAGTGGGATAAACTTAGTTATTTGCTTTACCATTTGAACTTTGAAGTGACTAGTTTGAAATTCCTGGGATAAACTTAGTTATTTGCTATTATGCTTTTGTATTGCTTAACAAATGAGTGATTCCATTATCTTAGTTTCCTTTCAAGTGGTGAAGATAAAAAAATTGATTACAACAGCATTCAAATGGAATATTCAAATCCCAGAATTTTTTTAATTATGACTTCTCTCTACTTCATGGAAGTGCTTATGCCTTTTGGATTTCTTTGTTCTTTTTAAAATAAAACCTAAGTACTGTATGGCTTCATTATAAACATGTGTTTTTCTCTTATGATGCTGCAGGTGTAGAATGGCTTGGCCTAAATGTATTTAGCATTGCCATCAGTGGACTGTTCTTGGCATCTGGTTCTTATTTTGTAAGTATATAGTATTTCTATTTGGTATCTGGTATAGCTTTTATGCTGATTCATTGGTACCATGATTTTTTCTGTTCCATATGATACATACGAATGGTTATATGGATTGCCATCTTCATTACCTCTTTGCATTAGGTGCATCTTGTAGATAACCTCATATAGTTGTCCATGTTGTTTATCTAACTCATTCATAAGTACTGAAAAATATTCCAGACTTACTCTGGACAGTGAGGCCTGCCTTGTGCTCATTGTTTCTAAAGTACTCTGATCTCATGAAAGAGAGACACAAAAACTTGGACATGTTCAGAATATGTATTTTAATGTTGGATTGTTTGTGTTAAACTTATGTAGACAGTAGGAGCTGCTGGAATTAGACATTATGAATACCTTAGTTACTGATATATTAAGAATATTAAACAAATTTATCAATGGAAAAGAATTTTATAAACCAAATTGATCTATATTAGCTGATCATATGAATTAGATATTTAGATTTGTATCACACGTTCTAAAGTATCCTAGCATCTTGAAATTGTATAGAGTAAAGTACTATTGTTTATGAAAATATTCACAATGCAACAGAAAACCACTTAAGCCCAGGCAAGTGATGCTGTGCCTGTGTATAGAATTCTGTTGTATTTATGGTTAGAGTGCATTGTTTGTTTGTTTGTATCCGGTTCATGGCATGGAAATAGATGAGTTTGAGTTTATTTATAATCATAATTGAAAATATTTGAAGCTTCAGGTACATTCATGCATGTTCTTCTATGTTTGCAGTCGTACCTAAGGGTGTCGCGACAACTTCATACAGTGAGCCAAGTGGTTGTTGGAGCTGCCATCGGATCCGTTTCCTCTATTGTGTGGTATTGGCTTTGGAATGCTTTTATGAGGGATGCATTTGTATCCTCTATGTGGGTCAGAATTGTTCTTGTTTCGGGGTCTATAGGACTTTGCATAGGTTTTGTTTTATTTGCAATCCGCTATTGGCTTCAAGATGACTAAAACCACACAAGACGTGTTATAACATTCTGGTAATTTTTTTGCTTAATGACATATCATCTTAGTTTCTTACTCATCTTCTTGATTATCGTGTGACTTATTTTCTTCGAGTACTGTACTTGATTAATATAATTTTATAAAAACTATATAGTGACATATAATTAAATATGGTTTAACTACGATAACAACCCCTTTAAACAACTCATGACCTTCATATATTTTACGTAAGGGACAACGATTAAGGAGATGACAACATACTACAATCTTTATCAACTGATAAATCTGCAGAATTCATCTTTAGCTAGTCCAAAATGGGTTACGTATCACGGGATGAGACCAATACGCATAAAAAAAAAAAAAAAGGTAAACCGCAGTCGAAACTCTAAGACCAAGACCATTTAAGATCTAATCAATCAAAACACACCACACAATGGTTTCCAATTCAGAGTCAAAACATGGGCTAATTAAACATGAGATCCTCTTGCATGGACATGGTCATTTTAGTTACACTCATAAGGGATGAGAACTGCTATACCGTAAAATCCATCCCTCACAAAAAATATGTTTAAGATAGGTTTGTGCTCGTTAAAAAAATATATATTGTTAGAAGGCCAAAATCAACATGAGATAGATAAACTCTATGCCCTCCATCTTACTCATTCAACTACATTGCCATGTTTGTATTTTCATTCTTTTGAATATGTTAATACCATTGAAAGAGGCATAAGAAAATGTGTAAAGATAGCAGCACTGTCACACGGTTTTGGTAACAAACAAATACAAGTTACTGAAAAACATCACGAGCCCCTTTAGCTCTCTGCAAAAAGCAGAAACAACAGAAACATAGGTCTATAACTAGCTACCCTCCTGGATGGAAAAAACATTTCTGATTCATCTCTAAGAGAGAAACCGGTTAGACAAAATCCTTAAAACATGTCTCACCAACACAATCCCACATGAGCTGTTCACTTATGCAACAACTGAGGCAGTTCCATTCTCGACTTCCCAATGTGCCTGCCTCCGTTTCCACCATACCCTCTATAAGCTCTGGCTCTCTTCCACCTCCTTATATTGGCAAGCCTCCCAAAAATCTTGCGAATAAGGTACAGCTTGTGAGACTGCTGAGCAATGACGTTTGCAGTGGAGGAACTCTGGCCAAGCATGATGCCGTAACCGTCTTGGAAGGACTCCAGACCCTCCGTGAGGAGTTGCCAGAACAGTGCTCCTGCTGCAGGCCCTCCCCTCTTGGCGGAAGCATATATCTTGTAGTACACGGCGTTGAATAGCTCGTCCCTCTCGTAGTCGCTGTAACCTGAGTCCTTAAACGATTTCCCGAACTCTGCTACCATTATTGGCTTCCTCAGAGCGTATTGCGCGTCTATGAAGTGAGCACTTAGCCAGTTGTTCAAGAATGAAAGCTGATTTTGGTCATTTGAGTTCGATACCCTGTTCATGCAATCAAAATATGATAATAATCATGCAATAAGTGACCTATGTTGCTCAGATACCCGTGTGAGTATCTAGAAAGCATAATGCGATATAAATCAAATTAAAAGCATGAAAAATATAACTAAAGGTATATAAAAATATTGATGAAGTATATGATATAATACGAATCCAATACAAGCATGTCCACTATTTTGAAGTATTATGCATCATAGCTCTCGACTAATTCTTTTTAATTTTTACTTTATTTCATATGAACAACAAAGGTGATGAGAAACAATGCCAGAAAATTAAACTCAGAATTTTATCTACCACTCAAAAAGTTTGATTGTATTTTTTTAACTGAATGTGATAATATTTAGTTACATGTCTATGATTGCATTACTTGAGAATCTCATGAGTATGTATGTTTGTTGTTTAGTTACCATTGGTCGGGGTAACAATGAACTGTTGCAAAGTCAATGCCCGGGATTCGATTATTTGCAATGAAGTCTGTCCCTATGTCAAAAACAGGGTTCATCCTCTTCCTTTGTGGTGTTGATTGTCCATAGAATCCTTCTAGGCCAGCCTCCAATAAGTGGTTCCTGTCTATGGACTTCACCAAGGAAGCCATTTCCGTGATCCAAGCCTGTGATGCGGAAAGTTAAGTCAGTTAGGTCATGAAGAATTGACTGGCCATGAAACCAGGCCCGTGATTTGTGATTTGAGGTCACTCTCAAATTTGTCCAAATTGTATGGAGGAGGGCATATATCACGCTACTCTATCATCTTAGGATATGTGCATACTTAAATAAGTTGTCCCCACATCATCTCTTGTTTTCAGTCCTCTAATTATTTATTGTTATGTAGAAGATAAGACTCAAAAGAGATTTAAAAATTTAAAACAAATATCAAATATATAATACTTATTTTCTAGGTAACAAAATATGATTGACGGGACCGGAAAATAACATGATTTGAGTACATGTATTTCCACCCATATGAGCATGCTCCATGTTCTTTTGGAAATAATTTTGTTTTTGATATTAAAAAAAGGCATTATGAAACCTTTGATTATAAAGTGTTTTTAGCCTGAAATAAGCAGTTACATGCACTAAGTGAAGCATTCTTTCTTGACTAAAGTATTTTGAGTACATGATTTGAAAAGAGCACTATTTATATGGGGGAAAAAGCCAGAGGCCAAAGTCAAAAGAAGAAAGAGAAAAGAAAAATAAGAAAGAAAAAGTGGTGGAGGAAGGTGAACAAACAAGCAAAGGTATTTGACCTGAATAGTCCTCCCGAAGGATCTGATGTGCACCTGGGTTCATTCATGAGCTCCCAGGCCATGATTGTTGGGTCATCCTTGTAATGAATACCAGTAAAACTGTTGCATCTGTTGAGAACAGTCTGTGGAAGTGAAAGATGGATATAAATCAGAACTTGAAACTATGTTTCCCAAGAGGCAGAACTATACTGTTATATCATTCCCATTTTATGAGAACAGTCTGTGGAAGTGAAAGATGGATATAAATCAGAACTTGAAACTATGTTTCCCAAGAGGCAGAACTATACTGTTATATCATTCCCATTTTATGAAACACATTATAAATTATCAGCATAAAAAGTGTAAAATCAATTATAAACAAGTCATTTTATCCTTTCTTATGTAAAGAGATTGTCAAAATTAGAGCTTAAAAGAGACCAAAAAGAAAGCATAAGAACATGTCAGGTGAAAGAAAGCAAGTTTCATTACCAAAGGTCTTAGTGACTTTTATCAATGTGCAGATACAAGTTTAACAAATTAACAAGACAGCAGAAGATACACTAACCTTGACATGGTTTGCATAATAACCCTTAACAACAGGGCTCTTAAAGAAATCGTCATCGGATGTTAGGTACTGCCCATTACTTCTAGCCCAATTCACATACTGCTTCTTCCCTCCAAAGCTCTCATAGTTGTTCACCAAGCTCAATATGAGCTTAATTCCGTACTTCCTGGCCTCAGATATAACAAAATCTAACCCCTTCAAGACCACAAATAGAGAGAATATCAGAAAAATGCATTCAACTAGCAAATGAAAATATTAAGAGGGAAAATACTTCTTTGGTCTTGAGTCTTGTGAGGTACCTTAAACGTTTGCTCATTATAGAAGCCAGGAGCATACTGTAAGGGTCTGTAACCACCATCACTGAAAGCCCAAGTTCTAGCAACAGTGAGGCCATGGCTTGTTGCTTCACGGAATGCAGCTGAAACCTTGAATCTCTGAGAAGGGTCAGAAGCTGCATACATTAGCCAGTAGGCATTGAAGCCATTTGCATAGAAGGGGTATCCATTCAACATGAAGTGGATGCCTCTGGTTCTTACAAAACCATCCCCAGCTTCCACTTTGACATGGAAACAACCCTCATGGGCCAAAATGGTCAAAAGAATAACTAAAGCCAAATGCTTCATCTTTGGTTCAATCTCGTACACTCTGCCAAGACACACTGACACTCTCAAAGTGTATAGAGGCTTCTCTTCCTTTTTATATGCTAGACCCCTGAAATGTGAAAACGAAGTTTGTCTTCTTACATTACAAGTCCAAGTCCAAGTTAGGGTGAAAATGAAAAATCATTTGGAATTTATAATTATGCCTGACATGATAGCTTCAGTTAATATGATCTTTGGTATAAAAGTTGAAATGACCCCTTACTAAGTAGTTTTTAATGTGTACGGAAAAAAAGCAGGATAAGGGAGAAATTTCATGCAGGAAATATCATTTGTAATTGAGAATTTTGCCATCCATAAAAGCTTAAGTTAATATGATTATACTATAAAAGTTGAAATCACCCCTTACTAAGTAGTTTTAGTGTGTACAGGAAAAAAAGAAAAGAAAAGAATGCAGGATAGGGGAAAGGTCCATGCAGTATTCATCTTATTATTACCACCGACACATAATTGGTATGATGTGAAAAACGGGTAAACCAACTCCCACACTTTTTACACGAGAGCTCATGAAAGAGAACAGTGACAACAACAACTTCTGCAATGGAAAATGACAAAACAAAAAACGGGAAGAACGATTTCTTGTGAAAAGTAGTGTTGATAAGTTCGGCCACTGGGGCGACAAAACTCCTTACATTCATTCTTATGAAATCATCTTATAATCTTATTATGAGAACAATTGATTTAACTAGAGAATAATTTTATATTAATTTGATTGCATTAAAATATCATTTTTCTCCATTTCTTAGTTATCAAAACTCGCTTTCTTTTTATCCATCTAAACCAAAATATTCGTTAACCGGTTGAAGATGCACCGACAGTTACATAACCTGCTCAATGTCCGCAAAAGATTTGGAATATATGCCCGCTTAAAAGGCATTGGTTTCCAAACACCTAGAACCACTAAAAAGCTCACCCAGTAGAAACATATATATTTATATATATATATATATATATTAAAAAAATATTTTATCAGTGAGTACATGGTATACATGAAAAAATGTCGATGCCCGCTGACAACTTACCCACTACACAAGATTGAGAATTAAGAATATTGAAGAAAGTTCCAAAATTATTGTGTGTAAGTATTTGCTTGATGATAATCTTGCTTTTGCAAGCCCTAACTTCCTCTCTCAATACTGTGTGATCTCTATCTAGTCTGGTGTAGTATATAAAAATATTATTCTCTCATTCAACTTTCTCAAATATTCTCCTCATAAAATATATAATTTTCACCAATCCTTTCTCTTCACTCATTCTTTTCTGTCACTCCTCTCAAATTACCATGAATGTCTATATGGACGCGCGGGTTGAAATAACATTTCGATATAGTATAGTATGTACGTGATCCACCACGCGGCATAGCTTGGTTACTGTAGAGTTGGACCCATGCTTTGCAGCTGTATCTGCTCCTGTACTAGAGTCCTTCTCTCAAGGTCCACCAGTACTTATTATATGGGAAATGGTGGTTGAACATTCTGTGTCACGACTCACCACTCAAAAACCGTTTGATCAGATAAAAAGAATATTTTAAAAATATTTTAAGAAAAATAAATGTCCTTGAACGGTGGATTGCCTCATGAGTCGAGCGAGTGCGTCCAGCTCTTGGGTTCATATAACATCCCTCTATTATATATCATGTCTCCGTCTCTGCTTTTGCAACCTGTCCCGACCATTTTCGCATTGCCATTATTCTTAAAATTAATTAGGTTTCACATGTCGAGGAAGCTGGGTAATAATTTCCGAGACTCAGTGCTCAAATAAATACATTTGTGACTGAGTGCATAGAACCATTGCCAATGCATATCAGAGCAATCTTCACTTAACTAGTAAGTGACTAAGCTTTAAGCCGTGATCAGAAGTTTAAGTGAGAATCCCTTCTTATATCGCTAGACATGAAGAAATAACATTTTTTTTCCTATTTTAGTAATAACTATGAAATTTCTATTTATGTCGCCCATTAAATATATAAATTTTCTCCAATCAAGATATCATTATTATTCTATTGGTATTTTTCTGCTTTTACTTGGACATGCTGGTGCGGGAACTAAATCTGATGTCTACCATAAATGGTACGGTATTCTGTACGTGCAGAAAATCACTGACATGGTTTGTGATAAGCTAAGCTAGGCGGTGGTGTGGTGTGGTGGACGTAAGTCGGAGCGTGGGCGAACATATCCCACCTTTGATTGCGTGATATGAGTGTTTGTGAAGTATTTGTCCCACGAACCACGATTGGCGCAATTAAATCACCAGATCTAGCACACTTCACGACCCCATCATCTCATGCCCTTGTCTCGCTATCCACGCAAAACAGTGAAATTCGCTCCATTGTCTTCTTTTTTTTTCTTTTGTTTGTACTCGTCCTGTAAGAGACTAATATCCTCTTTAATAGGTTTTATGATTAGGAGTATATCCCTTTTAATTGTATTTTTGAATCCCAAAATTAAATTCATAACCTTATGTCTAAGAGATTTGAGCTCCTTCTACTTGAACCAACATCTTATAAATAAATTCACTTCATTGTAATTATGGGTTAAGAAATAAATTTTTTTTTATAGATTTAAAGTCATGACTCCATAATAAACTACTCGAATCACTCACTACTTCCAATCTTATATTTTACTCCATTTGTTTTAGGATAATTATAAAAAACCAAACAAACAACACATATTAGAAAAATAAAATATATATATATATCTTGATAAATATAGAAAATTATGTGTCAAAAAACTATACTTGTATAATTATTATTATTTATCTTCATAAATGTATTGATTACTTAACTAACACATTTATATTAAGGATATAATGAAAGAAAAAATTAATACTATTTAAATATTATAAATAAACAAATATTTTGAAATATAATAAAGTCATAGAATAAGAGTTATTTTAAAACGGACGAAGTATTGTTTTAGTTTTCCTTCCAACTTCTACTCCTTCGAACTTTTATAGGTACCTGCGCATGCATTACTAAGCATTATCTAATTACTCATATCACAATAAATATTTAAAAGCTCCTTAAATATAAATATATAATGACACCTGGTATTTACAGAAAAGTAGATACTGAAATAATTCCATCGTGCTTTCCTCTTCAGCGGAGAATTACATACGATACATTGATCGTAAATATCTTTAGGCTCGAGCCCACTTGAAACATATCGCCATCCAAAAAGATACGTAATCCAGCACTAACGAGGCAATCAGTTTCTAAGTTGCCGCCGGGGGGAATATCTTAATATCTTCTCTTTTGTTTCATTTAATTGTGCTTATTGTGCTATGACAGATGAAGCTCCATCGAGAGATATTACCTAGCTATTTGTTTGATCTGCCATGGTTCTATTGATAAGAAAGGAAGGTATGATAAAAAACAACCCACATCATATTGTACTGCTATTCAGCCAACTAAAACTTCAAGCCAAGCAATATGGATCCACAATGTTTATCATTGCTTTGAAAAGACAGTCATGTAAATCAACGACCAAATGGCCTCTGGGACCAATTATTTCTATTACTCATTTGGTCTCCGCTATCTTCTGATTTCAACTTTTGATTCTTCTAACAATGCAACCTACGCAAACTCACTTTTGGGCTTTCTTTATCAACCCGAGTTTCGAATTTCCAAATCAATTCACAAATTCTATGTAAATAGCAACATTAATTCTATCATTTTTATCAGGTCAGTTCACTTATGAATTATTTATAGCAAGTAAAATAACTAGCATATAAAAAAAAGTTTAGTAAAATGATATAAAATGCAAACGGGGCTCCTTTCTTTTTGTTTTTACCCCGTCATGCAACGGAGCTTTGCATGGCCCAATTAATCTGTCCTAAATTGAACATGGATGCCTCATTTTTTGGGCACACTAATGGGGCCTAGGCCTAGAAATAAAATTGGAAATCAAACCGACACAATCACTTGAGGTGGCGATTTCCCAGAGACCAAATAGAAGGCCCTACAAAATCATCAAGGACCAGTTTGGTTGATTTTGGATGGAGGGAATCTCATGGACGCATAAGGCTTCCTAACATGACCGCAACATGACCGCAAAATAAAGGGCTTCTTAATAGTGTTTCCCCTCTCTTGTTGAACCATTGAGTTATCCTGAAGACCACATTAGCTGACAAGTCGCTCCATGAGTTACTTACTTGCAAACAATATCAAGATGGGTTGTCCTGTAAGACCTTTTCTTCTAAATACTAAGAACTGGTTTTCTTTATTCCTTTTCTGTCCGCCTCCTACATGACAGAAAATACTGTAATATTAAAGATTTGGCTCCGTACCACACTATCACGAATTTATAATTAATTGACTTTTCTTAATTGACTAATTTATTCAACTAATTTTAAATAGCAAACCCTTACATAAGAAACGTACAGAAACTTGCATTCTAATAAATTGACATTATCTTCCTCATCTACTTACGTGATAACTTTCCTAGGCTAAATCCTGCACGCGAACGTAAAAACTGATATAGTTGATAAGGTTCTTATTTTATAATCAACTTCAGCGCTAACGTAAACAAGAACCCCATGCGTCGTAACCGGGGGATTTGTCATAGTTATACGTGTATGTGGTGTCACAGAACAATTTGTATTTTACTGATACGGTTGTTAACAAACTGACCAAAATTATTCTATAACATTCATCATTGCTCCATCAGATTCTGCTTATGAAAGATCAGCAAACAAAAATCCACATGCCAATCAAATTCTCTTTCGCTTTGTTAAAACGCCAAGAGGAACAAGCTTAAAGAATCTATGCACGTCACCAAAATTTCCGCGTGACACAAACGCATATGAAACTACGGAAACACTAAACATTAAATTACCTACAAAGCCTTCCATTCAAAGGCACTAATTCCTTTATATTATTTTAAACCATGCACATACCCAAGATGCCGGAAAATTAAAATTTGCTCAAGATACAAGTTTTGACCACATAGTGGCGTGTGTAACTTTTATTTTCCTCTCCTACCATAACACGGTAGAAGTAGTGAAGTTAGTGTTGAATGGGCATGTCAATTGGCTGCATCATCGTGTTCAGGAACCAGATCATGGTCTGCAGAGGATGACCCTTTACCCATTGGGAGATAAGACCATGCTATTGCTGCAGTGCCAAGTACAATTGCAGTAGTAATGGAACCCCAAACCCATCTGTGCCTCCTGCTCCTTCTTTGCCTCTCACGCCGCGCCACCTCTAGACAAGGCACCAGATAACATATAATGAGATCAATGATGAAAACTAAACAAAAACGGGACATACATATAGGACACCAATATTTGTATGTTTTGTGGGAACATAATATTAGTCAGTGAAGGTGTTATAGGCAACAGCTAATCACACAACCATTAGGAAAATTCTATGTTCTTTGGAGAATTGACTCACTAAAATAGAAGTGTTCGAACCAATGCTGGTTCCTAACCATAGTGGCTAAGGGTTTTCCTTTTAGGGTCAGTTTGGTGTGGGGTGAAAATTGGGTGTTGTTGTTGGGGGGGGGGGGTTATTTATGAATTAAGATTCTTGAGATAAAATGCATGAAAATCTAATCATGAAATTTTCACTTCTATTTTTACTCTTGTACCAAACTCACTCACTCTTTAGTGAACACCCTAACGACATCACATCAAACCAGGATAAACTTTGCCCAAGATGGTGAGTAAACAACCATCACCCATACAAGTCTGTTATTCCATGCTCCTAATATTGAAAAAATAAGAATATCAAAGAAAACATCCATAGGAAACCAAATACCAGCTAAAGCTATAATCAAACTTCAGAAGTATAAAGAACTTGAAGAGAGAACAAAGTATTCAAGTACCATCCTTTCAGTGCATACCTTGCAATAGTGACACACATCAACCATCATGTGTAGTACAACAAAGTAGGAAACCATAAAAATTGAACAACAAGAATTAAAGCAAATGCAATTTGCAATAACCCTTCATAGAAATCTAAAGCTATGAGCTCATAGTTTCATACTATCTAAGCATTAAATTAATCATAAACCTCAACATGAAGGAGGCTTTCCCTGTTTTATTCTAATAATTCTCCTGTTCTCTTGGGGCTAGACAGGAGGAAGGGGGAGAAAACTAAGTGTAAGCCACCAATCACCATTTGTCATTTAAAAAATCAAACCCATCACCAGATTGGAGGAATCTAAACAACCAAAAAATAAGAGAAAAAAAAAATCCTGTCTCCACCCACCCATGGCCGTACAATTCTTGAGCCAGATACACAATACTCACTCAACAAAAATACTGTTTCCATCCTAATCTGTCTTGAACATGCATATTTGTGTCAATTTGAAGCAAAGCAGGATAATTGTGTGACAAGGGGTAAAAAATGAAGAATCAAACTAACACTTGCAAAAAAAAGAATGAATGTATTCACTTGATCAAAATAATTACAGTACAAAGATATGACACAAGTCTCACCTATTGCTTCCTGGTTCCTCTGAGACATCTCCCTATTCATGGTCTCATAACAGCGGAGACGTTCCAAGAGTCGAGCAATCTCAAAGTTCTTTGACTCTAATTGAGCTTCCATCTCCAACTCCACTTCAGCCCTAGCAGTTCCTCTCCCGATGGAGTTTGCTATGAACCTTGCCACATAAACTTGCTGATATAGATCTTCCATAGGATCAGAATTCTGCTGCTCACCCTCAGCAACAGCACTAAGATCTGCAGGCAAAACAATTCCCGCAAGATACAACTCTTGCCTAATTCTCTCCCATTGGCTTCTCATGTTGGTAAGGGATTCTTCAGCTTGCTTCCGCTTCTCTATCTCCATCACCAGACTCAACCTCATTTCACGCAATTCAGCTTCAAAATTGTAAGTGGAATTTTGAGTCTCACCTTCAGAAGATAGTAGTTCTACAAGAAGAAAAGAGCAAAGTAAGCTAATATTTGACATGAATGAAAAATTCCTAAGATCCTTCACAACAGAAGTACTAAGCCTCTCTGTCTCCTATCTAATAAGTATATGAAATATGCATTACGATGTATAAATCCATGGAAAAATTAGGATATTCCTTTAATCACTGCAGTAAGTCCCATACATTGTGACATTGGGGAAAAAAGTGCGAAAAAATAAACATGCTCATGCCTGCTCATGTACAAGCTCCATTGCAGAAGAAATAATTGGCAGTACAGCTAAACCCAAATTACCTTCCCGAGCATCATAAAACTCGCCACCAGGACTGCTGTACTTCACAGACAGTTCTGTCCCAGAAATCTCTTCCCCATCTGTATTGCTTGTGAAACTCATCGAATCTTGTAGATCAAAGAAGTCTTCAATCTCTCTATCTCTTTCTGAATCCAATGCCAGTTCCTTTTCCTTGGGTAAACCATTTGCCATGCTACTAGTCCCACTTTCCCTGTGTCCATTCCCAAGGTCACCATCATAATCATTGCTGCAATCAAGTTCACTGCCATAAACACCATTCACATGCCCCTCTTTAACAGCTTCATGGTTTGTAAAAGCAACTTGGAGGTCACCCGCTGAACTTGCAACACCATTAACCTTCTCACCATCATGAAGAACATTCTGCTCAGCTAGTACACTGGCCTCAGAAGTACTCTTGAGGAGGCGTGGGCCACGGCGCTTGTGGTTGATGATGTACGGTGAAGGAGGGAACGAAGAGGGCGCATCTGGAAGTGGTGTCACCTCAGGAGTGGTATAAAGAGCCGGTTTTAATGGAGGTCGAGGAACCTTCTTCTTCGCGGCCGGCGCACTAGTACTCCTCTCCAGCTTCTGTGAGTTAGGCACAGGCATTGAAATTGGAACAGATTTATCAACAGGCTTGGAAGCTCCAGGCTCTAATAACCTATCCAATGCTATGGCAGTAAAGGTCGGCATGGCTGCAAAAATCATAAAGCAATATAAAAGTGAATACTTTACTTAAAACTTCAATTAAGTTTCACAATCAAGTTCAAGTTTGAGTTAACTATCCATATCCCTAATGCAGCAACTACCGTTATATTCATGATTGAATATAATCTAAATTAATGAAATTATTATTATTATTGTTGTTGTTGTTGTTGTTTTGTACATAAGAGAGGCATGGGATGATTGTTTGTTATGCCGAAACCACCATCATATATGCGCAGAAATTCACATTCAAGCTAGGAAAAATAAAAAGCAAAAGCCTTAAATAATCTTATTTTGATGCGTATATCCTAAGGGAGGAAAATTGTGCTTCCAAGCGTTTTTTTTTTTTTTTGTCAGAAGAGAAATTCCAAAAAAAAAAAAAGTGCCATGTTCCCTCCTCTTTTCAACATATTGAAACGTAGCATATAATTTAACAGAACAATAGTCACACAATAATAATATCCTACAGATAGCGTGTACCGGAAAACTGACACAGCTAAATCCAAAATTAAAAAAGATTTGTTTTTCATTTGAAAAAAAAAACGTTCGGAAACAATAAAGCAGAAACCGTCTGGGAAGAATCCAAGGGAATTACACCGATACACGAGCAAGCCCGAGAAACATAGTTCAAAATCCAAATCGCTATTCCCTCCCCCGTTAAATTTAAAAAAAAAATGGAAATATAATTACGGGGAAATCGTGAAAAGAAAAAATTTGAGAACCGAGAGAGAGAATAGATTTACCTGGCAAAAGGAGGAAGAAACAGAAAGACGAAAGCGAAAAGGCCTAAGCGGGAAGCAGAGTAAGGAAGGGAGCAGAAGGAGGCATAATATTCTAGTGATTGATTGATGTTGTTCGTTTTTCCTAAGGTTTGATGTTGTTGGCTGGGTTGGCGACTGTTTATGTTGTGCTACACCTGACCTGCGTCTCTCTCTCTCTCTCTCCCTCTATTTAACACAACTGCCTAACCTCTTCGCCAAGACAAACTCTACGACAATTTCTCTTCTTTTTCTTTTTTCATTTTTTCTTTCTTATTTTTTGAAAAATATTTGTTGGTTATTGCAATGACCGCCTCTCCCTCGCTTGAGTTTTGAGCATTTCTTTGTTTTTTTTGGGGAATTTTCTCTCTCTTTCTGGAATCAATTTGGAGGTCTAACTTTTTGGGAGGGGGCGAAGGGTAGGGTAGGGTAGGGCACCGTATTCTCTTTCTTTCACTCTTTCGCTCTATTCTTAGCTTTTTTTTATTTAATTCTCTCTTTTGGGTTCTATCTTCTGTGGGCCTCAGCCCATTAACCTCAGCAGTATTAAGTCGAAATTGGCCTCGCTTCACGAGTCCAGAATGTAAGAACGGGTTCTCGTGAAGGTTATTATTGACCTTTTAACTAGCACAATCTCCAGAATGTACTATGCCGTCGTATGATATGAGATGACATACTACTGTGAATAAATATCTTGAGTCAACCAGCCTATTGAACTGGATTCGGCTTTTTCTGAGGATGACAAAAGGACAAAGGACTTCCTCTTCTTTTTATACCCAAGACAAGTCGTTTTCTTCCAGCGTTTGGAATTTTGAATGCCGGAAACAAGAGGTCAACATGCGAGATTTCAAATTTGTTAATAGGTATTTGAACATAGACCGAGATTTGTTATTAGTTCGGCATCAACTTTTCATCTTTCACCTCTTTATGGGAGTGTTAGTTGTTCTTCACTAGTATTTTTCTCTCTAGGAACGTTATTTTAACACATCAAAGAATGTGTGTTATTGGAACACTAACTTATATTATTGATGAGTGAGATGTGTACCATTATTATATTCAATAATAATAATAAATGTCCTATAGATATTGGCTTTGATCAGTCTTTCCTTTGACTTGGTCTTTAAGTCCCTTCGCCCTCAACATACATAAAGACTAGGGTTTGTGGACTATTCAGTCTCCTAACTTGGTCTTTAAATCCCTTCGATCTTAAATCTTGATAGAGCTTTAGATTGGAGGGTTTACTCAAGCTCAAAGGCTAGAGGGTTCACCTAAGTAGGCCTTTCACCCCAAGCACCTCCTCCCTTTCCCATGACTTCTTAATTAGGAGCATGATTATCATCACCAATCCCTTTATCTATACATTTAATCCTAACTTCTCTTACTCAATACTCCATCTATTTACACCCTACGAGGGAGGGGGAGCTTGACAACTTCATCCATAGCCTATACATTAGCCTATTTCTATCCTAGGCCAAGAGACAGTGATGAAGCTAGAAGAAAAATTTTTGGGTGGGGGTGGGGGAAATGTTTTACATGTCAATTAAATTGTAAAAATTAAATCAAATTAAAATTAACTCACATCTATATATAAATTTTATAGTAAATAACTAACAGGATAAATACTAGTGTACATTTGGATTAATTGTAAGATTAAAATTATTTCAATAATTGAATGCATTTATAATTAAATTTTGGAAAAAAAGCGTTTTACCCCTAAACTTCCAAGGCAGTGCAAAGAAGACCTTTTGTTAGACTGATGTTAAAAACCACGTTAAGTACATGTGCTTCTCACGTGCCTCCCTGGTTGGACAAAATTACCCCTTCTCACGAGCTTCTTTGTCAAGCTTTCTATGAAAAAGATCCCTTTCACAAAACTAAAGCCAAGCCCCATCAACACCCAATCTCACCTCGTCCTAAGGTCACAACCAACCCATAAATCACAACAGAAATGAAAACCAATCACCAACTAAACACAGGAAAGCAACCATACGGTCCATAAATTCAACAACAATTAGTATCCAGTCTTTTTTTTTTTATCTAAATTTCAGTACAAATAAAAATAGAGGCCAAGCTTCAGAGATAACACAAGATCACAATTCCCATGAACAAAAAAAAAAAAAAAGAGAAAAAGAAACAAATGATGAGAGAATGAAAGGAAGGGAGGTCGAGGCTATTGCAATCGATGTAGCGCCATCATCGGTCACCACCGCCTCCACCTTGCCACCATCGCCGCCTTTCCTGTCTCCACCTTCCACCGCCATTGCGCACCCAACCCGCTGTAGCTAATCCGCCCTCCGCCTCTTTCTCTCTCAGCTCAACCTAGCCGCATGTCTTGTAACACCTCACTAAGCTCTAATTATTCCAAATTAAGTTTTAATATTATTATTATTATTATTTTAAACAATAATTAGCTAACATAATATTATTATCTTGTAATCTGAAATTTTACGAAACTTTTTTTTTTTAAACTACTATGATTATCTCTAATTTATAGTTCTATTCTGGAATAATATATACCAACTGTATTCATGCATCTGGTAGATTCCAGGAAAGAGAGGTGGGTCACAATGGACACGCTTAAATACCAAGTCTTTCCTAGCCAGAACCTTTCCAAATCACACTTTTACAGTAATACACTTTCTTCCAGCAACCCAAAGGTAATTTTTAAATGACAAAGAATATTTCTTTTCTAATATATTACTACTATTTGTTAATCAGTAGTTCCAGTTTAGACAACCATCATCTATAAAAAAATACTTCACTACTAACATCAATCCATAGGATGTAATACATATTACACATTCAAGATACATTAAGGAAAACTTTAATATAACAATATAACATAACCAAAGTCTGGTAACAGATAGTAAAGATTCTATCTAGCACACATAATAGAATCTGATTATTTAGAAACTAAGTCCAAGGCTACATCTATTTCACTGTTGATGACGATCCATGCTATCTGGAAACATCAAAGAAAGGGGTGAGAGAGTCTCCAGTAGAGTGATGTTTCCAGGGGAGTCCCACTTCATCCCAAAAATACTAAGAATAACACGGAAGGAAAGATGCAATTTTTATATTAACCCAAATTATATTTTACTAATGTCAAGTAAGATAGAAGTGCACAATATCAATTATAATAAAAGTTCAAAAAGAAGTGTCATAAATAATCATGAGTATACCTGTAAGCTCCCTTTTATAGTATCATGTTCTTTTCAAATGATTATAGTCTGAAGGTTTACTTCATATTGATCTATGAGAGCTCCATTGTGCGTCCCCAGCAGACAGTGAATACCAAGTCTTTGTCCACTAACATAGCGGGGCCCAAGGTATCACTATAACGTACACCAAGTCCCACAAGGGCCCGAGGTGTCGTTTAGCAACTGCAAGACTAAGTGTACACCAAGTCCTTATCGCTATAAGCGCGAGGAGGTGTCACTTATTTATGTATTCATTTTACATAGTGCATACAGTATACATAAAGAATGAAAATTACATAAAGTTTACATGATTTCTTTCATATTTACATATAGACCACAAGATTTTTCATATTTACACATAAAGTCCAAACAACATAGGATTCCTAAAATACTCATAAAACCCATCTTACAATTATTATTGAAGCACCAAATCACACTATTTTTATAAATTCATTTCCTTTATAATAAAATATACTTAACTTAGTTTTTCATCATATAATAATTTATTTTCAAGTAATAATATGTTGCTAATTCCATAAGCCTAAATACACCCAAAATTATTTCCAATCTATCTTTAGAAAATATGTAGGTAAATTACCTTTACATGTTCAATATAAGTAAAAAAATATTTTTATCGATATAAAGATATAATCATAGGGTAAATAAAAGAGCAATAAAATCTAAGAAATATTTAAAAATAAATAATTGAAATTATACCCAAACTTTAAAAATCACTTCAAGCATGAATCTAGTTAGTTTATATGTCATATTCCTAATGGGACCTTAACTTAAATCTTTGTAAATAATATTTCTTAATGTTAATAAATTTATATACAAGTCAAATATTTATAATCCAAGGTCCATAGTCCAAGATAAACATAATACATAAACCAAGCTAAATATTACATGCTCAAAGGTTTAAAATCCATTCATTATAATGAATTAAATACAACACTTTTTATGAACCAAAAATGTTTTATGATCAAATACATAATGAGGTCAAAATCAAGCTATATTACCTTAAAATTTCACAACTTGTGCACAAAACTTTATTAAATGAAAATACATAGTTTAACAAATTTAGACAACATTGAAATATTTGAAGAAAGCATAATCAAAATTTAAATGATCTTAAATCATACTTTTCAACCATATAAGTAAACAAATAAATATACATCATATACACATAGATTAAGTATTTTATGTCACAATCTTTAAATCATTCAAACATATTAAAACCATAAACACAAACTTTGAGTATCATAACAACATCATATATGAAAATCATGCATGAAACTTATTAGTGAAAGAAAAACCCCTACTTGTTTTTGAAGCTTTAGAAACTTAGCAACACCCATGCTAGACCAGCAACTTCTTCAACTTTTCTAAACCTTCTCTAAGGGCTATAATTCATGTATAAAGGCTGGGAAGTGTTGAAGTTAGATGGTGATAAGAAGAGGTGATAATTTGGAGGTGATTTGCTAAATATTTGTAAATATTTTTGTGTGAAAATAAAGAAAATGAAGAGAGAAATGATGGCTATGAGTGTTGATAGATTTTGGACAAGAAGAATGAAGTGTGGAGTGATGTTTAGAGGGGTGCTATTTATAGAAAAAGTTTAGGATTAAAATATTACTAATTTCATAATTTATTTATCATATTTGATTAGTTAAATATTAAAACTAACACTAAATAATTTAATAAATTCTCAATTATCATTTAAAGACATACTAAAATGTTAATGAAATGATTTAAATTCATTTATTAAATTTTAATATATTTAAATATAATTTAATAATTAATTATTCAAAATAAGGTAAATTTGCTTATACTAGTTCATCTTAATTAAGTTAATTAATTAGTAAATGACTTATTTTTTTATTCAAACATCATAATAAGATTATTAGAGATATAATACAAGTATTCACAAAATTTATATAATTTTCTATAATTATTTATATTTTATTTGATATTTTACACTATTCCTAGTTTTATTAAGAATTAATTATTAATTAACTAATAATTTATTTAAATATTATTTTTTTTCTTCTTTGGCAGCCTATAGGTTTGAAAAACATGTCTAATAGAGTTATAGAGGGTGGAAAGTTGTCTTGAATGATTAATATATGAAAATGACAAATTTTGCATATTTATCTTAAAGTTATATATACTAAATAATTCATAAAATCATCATAAAAATTAATTTTCCTTAATATATTGTTAAGAACATGTTTTTACCTTATTTATAAGTTATCTATAATTTTCATGAATTTTTTCTATAATTTTTAGTATTTTTAATATATATTTACCTTAATTAGGTCTAATTTGAGGTAATTAAAATAATTAATTATCTATAAATAAAATATATAAATTTTATATAGCAGCCCATGTGAATTTTGAGCTACCTAACATGATAAAGAGACAAGCTCATCTTTGTTGAAATTTTTAGTCAAAGTTTGGTTGGTTGTTGAATAATTATAATATGAAAGTTTGACCATTTAATTTTATTTTTCAAATATATATTTTTCTTCCATGTGGCTGATCTAGGTGTTAATTAATTGGTTTAGTATTATCAGCAAGATAAATCAAGGTTTAGGAAAATTTATCTTAAATTTTAAGTGATTATTTAGGTAATTTAAGCTTTAATTAAGTCAAAATTAATTAATTAAAGATCAATATGATTTTTAACACTATCCATAGCCTAATGGAGAGACCTATTTCATGGTCCTCCTTATTTAATATCATAACTTAGTTAAAAAAAATTTTACAAGACCTAGAGTTATTTTCTAGGATTTTTCAGAGTTTATTTTATACTCCACAATAGGTTATTTTTGTGCAATTATGCTAATATTATACAAAATTATTTAATATTGATATTTATGATCAAATTTATGTTTAAGGTCTATTTTTAATTTTTTATCATTTTTTTTAATAATTTAATGACACTCTCTAAGCTTTTCTAATGTTTCTGTTAGCTTTTTCTACAACTAATTATGTTATAAGTTTATTTTCTATCCTCTAGTGGCATTTTTGTAATTTTAATAAAATCCAATGGAATAATTAAAATTTTACATTTTGATGCTAAGTTCTAGATTGTACAACTATTACATTTTTTTTTCAATAATTATCCTTAAATATTTCTTGCCTAAACAAAATCCTCATACTTTCAAAATAAAATGTTATAACAAAGTAACACTATATTAAGAAAATTTTATGTTACATGTCTCACCAACCACCCCTGTGCACACTGTCCCTCTTCCTTGGACCACCTGCTCACAAAGCCAAGGTCGCGCGGGCTCCTCCCTCTCTTCGCGCCTTCCTCCTTCGGCAAACCACGTGACTTTGCTCCCTTTAGATCTACCTTATGCTCTTTCCCCTCCGCCGCGCGCTTTCATGGCGATCGGCATCCACCGTCATGGATCGCCATCGCGCCACGCTTCCTTTCTACTTTACCGGCTTCAAGAACCACCACGCCAAAGCCTGTGTGTTTGTTTGAGAGTTTTTTTCTTTCTCTATGTGCTTGTTCCAAAAATCCTTTTGGGTCAAAGACGATGATGGAAATGTGTGTTTGTTTGTGTGCATTTCTTTGTTTCATAGTGGAGCCGGTTGAGAGTTTTGGAGAATGGAAATTTGAGTTAGTGAAGGGGTAATTTTGTCCAACTACAGTGGCACGTGAGCACATATCCACTTAACAGTTTTTTACGTTAGCCTACAAAAGATTTTCTTTGCACCTGCCCGTTTAGGGAGTTGTTTGCAATATTTGAAAACTTGAAGTTGCATAACCAAAGTTCAGGGGTAAAACGTTTTTTCCCTTAAATTTTTTTATGATTGATTATTTCAAAATCAATTTTCTATTTGATTGTACTAGTTCAAAAGTAATTTTTAAGCGGTGTATTTTTGTTTTAATTATATGAAAATAATGACTTTTACATGATAAATTACTAAAAAATGTATCAAATGGTTTTTTATATTTTATAATATTTACTACTTAGGATTATTTTAATAAAAACATTAAAAATGCTAAAGTAATTTATTTTTGCTTATAATAAAAAAATTAAAAATCTGTTTTCACTTATAAGTGAATTTTAGAATGAAAATTAGTTTTGTTTCTATCCAAATGCAAAGTCATTTCAAATTTAGATGAAAAAACTTTTTCTTTCCACATTATATTCCCAAACATATACATCTAATAATGTCAAAAATTTTATAAGCATTCTTAAGAATCAAAGTAGAGTACAAAGTTGACAAATCCATTGTCTACATTGAATCTGCTCTTATAATTGCTTGTCTAATGTGAAAAAAAAGCTAAAACGATTGATACTTAATTATAATGTGATCTTTTTCTTTTTAATTAAAAGATAAATTAATATATTTTAAGTTGAAAAAACTCATTTATATAGAATAACACATAATCTATATAGGATAACATATCACATTTCTTATTTATTATACATATTTAACTCTCACACCAACTATTTGAAAAATCTATAATCTATAATCTATAATACTAATATTTCAAATTTCTATGAGGGAAACTTTTACAAGTGTCATTTCTAGTGATTTAGGGCCCACAATTTTTATTTGGAATTTGAATCCTCAATTTATATTTATTACACTTAATTGATAAATATCAATCACATCAATCATAATTAATTATTAATTATGATATATCAATTATAAATCATAATCTCACTCTCACTTCATAACCCAATTTCAAAACCCATTATTATCAATCAATATCACTTTGCAACTTTTTTTTTATGGTTGACTTTGCAAATTTTTATTCTATACTTTAAATTTATGAAATAGTATTTTTTTCTTTCTAATATATTTCAAATTATTTTTTATCCTAATACATTTCAAATTTTTTTATGATTATATTATTTGGCTTATTTATCAAAAAATTATTTAGCTTAATACATAGTCATGATTTCTTTTAAATGTATTATAGTTCTATATGAACACGTGACTTATATATTATTAATGAATGCATAATTTGAAATTAACTTATATGATATTTTTCAATCAATATTTAATTATCAATATATAATTAAAGTAATCTATCACAATAATGTCAATCATAAATAATAGATGGATATTTTAAAATTATATATTTTGTTTGAAAACATGCCTATCAAGATAAATAAATTAAAATATTCTGGAATTAATTCAATACTGATTTAAATAATTTAGTTTACCTTTTGAAATATATTTTTACTTTTAAAAATATAAAATATTTACTATGATATATTTATTTTGACTTAAATTTAGAGAATTTAAGTCACATATACTCTATTATTATCTAATTTTAATATGAAATTTTCAAATATGGAGGTTATTCACTTATTTTAAATGGGATTTGTGAGTTTTTTAGGATTTTTAATATGGTTTAAATATAATATTCTTTTTGTTTTGTTATATTCAAATTACATTTAAATATGTAATTAGCTGTTGAATACTTTAATTTTATATAATTGAATATCTATATAAAATATCTTTTTATATTAATAATACATTAAAATTAAATCCTTGAAATAAAATATTATAAAAATTAATGAGATACATATCTTTTTAATCATAATCTATGTTAGCTTTGGATAGGTCCATAAATTTAGAGAAGAGATATCAAATCGATATTATTGAGTTAACCTTAAATTTGTGCTATTATTGACATAGTAATTATATTAATTTAAAATTATTTTATTAATTAAAATCACAACAAATATTATCATAGTCAATAAATTATAACTAAAAATTTAATACCACAAATTAACACATAAATATGATCAATCAGTCACTCTCTAATTAATTAATCACTCTCAAATTTAAATTAAAATTTTAAATCATAACATTAATTACATATCATTTTATTTTTGTATGTCGGATTTAATTACTATAATATATATTTTATTAAAAATTATTATAATATATAAAATTTGCCACATTATATAGTAATGATATTGATAATAAAAATAAAATAATACACACTATACTATATTAGTTTTGATATTTTAATAAAACTTAATATCATAGTTAATGTATTTTCAAAGGATTTAATATAATCTATAATTTATCTATAATACTAATAATTAAGATTCATTATATTAACATTTTTCATGTGTTATTTATAGAGAAAATTATGCCCCATCATTTTTATAATCTTAATATTTAAAGTAAGTTTTTGGATTTAATTTACCTTATAATTATTAATTATTTTTTTAATCATACCTTTATATCTCTCTTCATTAAAATTATTTAACAAAATAGTTCAAGCAAAATTATTTAACAAATAACAAATAATATAAACCAAATGATAATTGAATGTATTATACCATTAAAATTATATATATATAATTATAGTATTAAAGATAAAAAAAGCTATTATAATTACGTTACCAAAAAATGTTATAATTAACGATTATAATTATAGTATTAATGATAACAAAACTATTATAATTATAATAATTAATCATAAAAAGAAAATATTAGCACACCTTTATTTTTTAATTATCTTTATTGGATTTAATTTGCATCATGTATGTATTTTTATTTTTAATTTGAATTATATTGTATTAGTGATATTTGTTATTATGGATATTTATGTTTCGAATTTCAATGTATTTTAAATTTTTTCACTTTTTGAAAACTTTTTAATAAACCTTATATTTGAAGAATTTAAATTTTCAATTTAGGAATGAAATAGAGAGACTCATGACGAGGATGAAATGTGGATAAGAAGCATAATTCTAAATGAGGATGAAGTTGAGAGAGAAGTTTCCAACTTTAAACATAGAGTTTTTGAAAATCATAAAAAAAAATATATTTACTTATCTCACTATACCATATTTAATTTTTGAAACCTAAATATTCCAACTTATCAATTCCACAATTATTTCATATTAATTTTTTTGAAAAACAAGACTTCAATTTTATAACATTAAAATTTTTTAACATTAAAATATTTTTAAAAAATCCCACAATTTACACTTCTTTGATAATGATACTAATTATTTATTAATTATTTTAAAAAATTAAATAATTACATCACTTTTTATTGAAAATAATTGTGTAATTGATATACTACTCTAATAATTGGGATGATATAAATTAGGATTATATATATATTTTTACTAATTATAACACATTAATTATTAATTATAATATATATTTTAAAATTGATATTTTAATTTATTAAAAGTATGTACAAGGAAATAGGTGTAATTGAATTCACATAAATTAAATTTATTAATTATTTTTTATTAATTAGGAAATATATTTTTATATTTTTATAAATAAAATATTTTAACTTATTAAAAATGTAAATGACTGGATAACAAAAAATAGTTGAAGTGGATACACGTAGAGTGAGATTACCCACAAAAGATATGAGAATAAGGACAATTTTGTCTTTATGGTGGAGTCCTTGTTTGAAACGGCAAGAATGAGGATAGCACATCCTTATTTTTTAATTATCTATATTAGATTTGTATTATGTATGCATTTTTTATTTTTTAATTTAGATTATGTTGCATTACTAATATTTATTATAGATATTTATGTTTTGAATTTCAAAATATTTTTAAATTTTTATTTTTATAATTCTTTTAATAAATCTATGAATATGTGCATGGATTCAAATCCTTAGGAATAAGGAACCTATGATAGTGATGAGGATTGGAATGATAGGCAAATTCTAAACGGGATGAGGGCATGGAACATGTTCTTTCTGCATTAATATCTATTGTCATCCTATAAATAACTCATGATATAATAAAATTATCCACTTATTTTCTTTCATTATTCAACAATTTCAACTTTCAAAATATGTAAAAATTTCATAAAATAGACTATTTATTGTTATAGGCCATCTATCGAGATTTTTTTTAACCTTCTAAAAATGATATTTAAAATAAGATATAAAATAGAATGACTCATTTATATTTTATCAATTTATTTAATTATTTAACTATTAACTTATTTTTAAAATAAATTTATATATTCAATTTTCTATAAGATATATTAAATAAATTATTTATTTTCAATAATGGTCAACAAATTATTTTTATTATTACCTAGTTGTATTTTATCGCAAATGACTAGTTACACATATATAGAAAGATATAATTGGATGATATTATATAAGTTTCTTACATTTTTATTACATTTAAATTTAAATTTGTTTTCTTTATATACATATATGTGTGTGTAATATTTTGAAAAAAATTTGGGGGAGCCATAGCCCCCACCATTGTCCCTATGAAGCTCCGTCACTGCCAAAAATTTTAGCAATAGCATATGTTAAAATAACATTTTTATTGTTTCCCCTTTGACTTGGGCCATGTTTATTATTACTGGAAAGAAACAAAAAGCAAGAATCTTTTTAATTCAAATCATGTCTCATTTTCTTATCATCAATTTTTTTTTTGTCTCATAAAAGATAAAGATTTCAAAATGTTTAAAAGTTTTAATATGGTTATTAAATATATTTTATTTATATGTTATGAGTTTCACATTGAGCAAACAAGCAAGCTTAATCTGTACTTAATCTATGAAACTCTCTCATTTAATAGATTAGACTTTTGGATTGTGTGTGTGTTTTCCGCCTACGAGTTGGGCTACGTGAACTGCTACTGTGCCGCCAATATTATGAGTCACTCATTGAGCTTGTCCCAAATTGACCAAACAAGAAAGCTCAATGTGGTACTTAAATCATAGAGTTCTTCCATCTGGACTAGTTTTTTGGGCTGAATTCTCTGCATAGACTTAAATCCTTTCGCGCTCTTACGATTAAGTCACCTACTAATCCACACGGAGGCGGAGGGAGAGGGATTTCCCCTCAAAATTCTACTTATTTATTGTGTGTGTATATATATATATATATATATATATATATTATGATTTCCTTAAAAAATTCAGTCATCTCTATACATAATAAATAATAAAAATATTTTAATATAGTAACACATATAATATAAAAGTATGAATATATAAATATATAAATACATTGTTATAGGACTTCATGAAAGACTACCAAAATTGATAGCATTATTTGAACCTTTTTCGTATGTCGGATATATTTGTGCCCAATTGGGCTGAAGGTTTTTTTTTTTGAAAAAATAAAATTTATTTCCTCCTAAAACGATGTATTGATTTTTTTTAAAATTTTTTTTTAACAATTGTTATCATTTTAATGAGTTGAATAAACTCTCAAAATATACTCCATCTGTTTTGCAATAATTGTCAAAAACTAAATAACACACATATTAATATATATATATATATATATATATATATCTTGAGAAATGTAGAAAACTATATGAATTTACAAAAACATTGTTATATAGTCATTACTATTCATCTTGATAAATGTGTTGATAACTCAGCCAACAAATTTATGCTAAGGATATAAATGGAAAAAAAAATTAATGCTACCTAGAGAATAAATATAGAAATATTCAAAAATATCAAAAGTAAAAAATTGAAAATTATTATAAAACTTAGTGGTATTGCCACTCCTATTTGTCTATTACCACTCCATATTAAATGCTCTTATTTGTATTATACCTAAAATGTCCTTAAGGCTATTCTAGTACTTAGCTTTCTTTTTTCTTTTCATATTTTCAAAACTAAATTAAAAATTATGTGTTAGAATTTCAATTATCCAATGAAATTTTCATTTTTTTTTGAAATTTCTAAATACTTCTAATTAAAATTTATTTTGTATTTGTAATTAATATATTTCTTTTGTTATATTTTAAATTTATATTTAATAATTGTAATAATTAATATGAAATATAAAAATTAAATATAATTAAAATTTAAGCATAACACAAAAACTTTCTAACTTAAAAATAATATTTAACTTGAATTAAAAAGTGTAGTGAAATCAAATTTAAATAACTGCAAATTTAATCAAATAACTTGCAAATGTAACACCTAAAGTGAATTGTCATCTGATATTATAATTGAGATCATATGTTATCAGAAAATATTTAACGGGGTGCAAAATAATAAAACAAAGTTCTTCACGATGTATAATAATAGGACAGATCCAAGGGGTGTGTAATGGTACAAATAGGATCCTGTAATCTATTCCATGTGAATATACACAAGGTAATTCTGCAGGAATTTTTGTTTGAATTTGTAAATTCCTTTGTATATTCAATTTCCAGGCCTTGTTTTAATTTTCAAGCCATGTAATTCATATAATTAATATAACATTAATATTTTATATTTGAATAAATTTACAAGCTATTTAAATTTTATTTCACTTCTCTTCACTTTTTAATTGAAGTTAAAAATTATATTTAAGTTGATATTTTTTTGTGTTATGCTAAAATTTTAATTATAGTTAATTTTTATATTTCATATTAATTATTACAATTATTAAATATAAATTTAAAATATAATAAAAGCAATGTATTAATTACAAATACAAAATAAATTCTAATTAGAAGTATTTAGAAATTTCAAAAAAAAAAATTGCATTGGATAATTGAGATTCTAATACATAATTTTTAATTTAGTTTTGAAAATATGAAAAGAAAAAAGAAAGCTAAGTACTAGAATAATAGCCTTAAAGACATTTCAGGTATAAAGTAAATAAGAGCATTTAATATAGAGTGATAATTGCCGAATGAGACTGGCAACAGTAAAAGTAAAAG
This sequence comes from Dalbergia oliveri, assembly GCA_030441495.1. Classification (NCBI taxonomy): domain Eukaryota; kingdom Viridiplantae; phylum Streptophyta; class Magnoliopsida; order Fabales; family Fabaceae; genus Dalbergia; species Dalbergia oliveri. Next base: position 8,128,011 of record JAMLFY010000004.1, read on the forward strand.
GATCTAGCTGATTTTATTGCAAGTGTCAACCAAGAAAAGAAACGAGCCCGGAGAGAGCTAAACTGCTAAAGTGATCGAAGATATTTAGTGTTGATTGTATTGCAGAAAATTGCAGAGAACCAATATGTTATCTCTGCGTCACTTATCCTTCCCTCGTGGTGGAGGGAACAGTTGAATAGGTACCACTAAAGAGTACGGGCAACCCCACATACATTTTCAGACCACTCCCCGCGCATCTTTAAAAGCCCAACGAAACATAATCGAAGGGTCTTTTTTTAAGAACAATACAGTGTTTCAAAAAACTTCTAGAAGGTCGACAAAAATGAAAAAACTTCTCGAAGCAGCAAAAGATGATTGCAGAGGCGGAGCGTATCTCAGAACAAATAAATTAAGAGAATGTCCTCTTGTGTGGATATTATATATGACTTAATTGTATGTACATCTTAATAATTAACTAGACTAGATTATATAAAAAACTAGAAACTTAAAAACGTGAAAAACCAATAATAAATAAAGATTTACAAATGATTCATATGCAAGTACGTAAGAGGACTCCCTCCCCATTTAAATTGTAGTTATTTTAAGAAATGTAAGCTTCTTCCACGAAAATACTTCCATTCCGTGTAGCAATTAAACTGGACACAGGTAAGCGGGTAGTAATTTCTCCTTTGTTTTTTTTTCTCTTTTCAATCGGTATGATGTTCGCATTAAATTACCAGTTATATTTAATAAACTCTTTAGCATTTATTGTGACTATTATACCTGTAACAAAATCAAACTAAGCAAGTGACCTTATTTCACTTGGTTGCGACATGGTCAGGAATGGTGGCTCCTCCGTCCACACAGACTTTCTCTGGCATGCACCTTCACAATAAATTTCACATTTGACAGGAATTTTGCTTATAATAATTGTAAATATGTGTCTATCTCATTTACCAGTCCTAATATCCTTAGCATATAAAATAAAACTGTTAGCTCAAATTCCCCTTGAGCTCCAAATTACTTTCAACTCTGAATTCTAAGTTATATGACACATCAATTATCTGTCGTCTACTTTCATAAAACATGACTCTAGCCCTCTTAACAATTTAATCAAAATTGCTGTTGATTTCCACGACATAGAACATAAATTTATACTAACCCAATTGGTTGCAATTGGCATATGAACACACATGCATGTCTGCAATTGATTCATATTTATGATCAACAAACAAAACCACTTATATTTTGCTCTACTCCCTCTTGAGGTAATTTCATATGATAGGCAGAAGCTAATTCATACAGGAAAAGGAAACACTAACATTTGAATCCGTAAGTAACCTGAGCAAGCTCATCATATCATTTGTAGTAGATCACGGGTTTATTGGTGTCCGAATCCCACATGCCACCTTCCTTCACATACTCCATATACCTCGTGATTTCAGGCGTAGCTGTTGGAGTCTTCTTCTTGCGGCGAAGATTAAAGAAGCTGAAGATGGGGTGACTTTTCTCCTTATTATTGTTAGCCTTCTTTGTGGGGTTTCTCTGTAGATTGATGCCATCATAGTTTGATGAACTTGACTCCCTAGTAGGCACAGTAGTGCTCCTCTTCAACTCCTCATTAATAAAAGTTCCTTTGTCAGCAGATTTTTTTCTAACCTCTCATACTTTGAAGGGCCTCCCCAGTGCTCACTGATCTAAACATGCCTGGATCCTCCTCCTGTGTGAAACAACACAAGAATTTGATTGGTTAATTAGAGATGTATAGATGTGAAAAAAAGGGTTGGTGGGAATTTTGGATTAGATATAGCTTGTACCACTTACCATGATAATAAAGGGCTCTCTAGATATTCTTCTCCGAGGTCAGGTTTGGTTTGCTAGTTGTTTCTTCATCTGTTTTTGATTTTTAGTGTTTGCTCTCAAGTTTTCAAATCTTACTATATATGGTTGTCGTTTGATAACAATATCAATGAGGCAATTTTTTGTTGACTTTTTGTGCCGTCTCAACAATTCCAGCCTTAATTAAATGAAAGCCGTGAACTATCCACGACCGAGGGAGTTGAAAATATTAAATTGTGAATTAGACAATTCAGTTTTTCTTGGTACACCAATCTTGATTTCCTTAGTCCAAATGCCTCTAACTGTTGCATCCCTCTTAAACTTTCATTGCTTGATCATGAAACATTGAAAAATTCAAATAAATTGATGGGCAGAGAGTAGACAAGTGCAGTATGACAGAAGTACAAATAAATGTTCAATTGTTCATGACCTGGACATGTTGATGCTTCCAAAAGCTATATTGTGTAAATTATAAACAAATAACACTAGTTTATTTTTAATTAACTGATTAATTTATCAATTAACATAATTTACGAAAGGATCTCATTGCCGTAACATACCATATTGGAAAACTTATCAATTGTTTAATATACTGATTAGTAAGATGAGACTTGGTTATTATTATTGTTTAACTTATCAATTGCCGTGGCATACCATGGAAAATTATTATGGAACTTTTGAGAGTGAAAGAAGTAAAATAAAAATCCATCAGTCAGAGTTTAGGGAGAAGGCAGTCTAATCCTTTTTTTTGTCAATCGCACTAATGCCCATTCTTGACTGTAATGTAAGGTTCCGTGCATTATACAAATTCAAGCAATATGACAGAAATAACAATAATTGCTAATGACCTGGACATGCCTAAAAGTAAACCCCAAGTTGATCATTGACAATTTCAGCGTTGTGCCCAAGCCCTTAAATTGAAAACCTTACTCTTTTGATATAAAAAATCAAACATTTAATATTAACCTATTAAGTGACAAATTTATTATCGAATAAATTGGACCTAACGTCATTTACACAAAAAAAAAATCTCATTCCACATCCCTTTTCCTTCTTCCATCTTCTTCATCCTCACCACCACCACCATCACAAACTTTAAGCACCCCTTCACAACTAATTCATCACAACCTATAACACAATCACCATCATCTACACCACCACACTCCATTCAACCTAAAATTGCAAATAATTCAGCCACACTATCTCCATTAATCCAGCAAACCCAAAATTAGTAAAACCTAGGAAAATTAAATCATAACCCATCATCATCAATCATTGAATTGTTGCCAAAAACCAGCCTCATAGTCCTCCTCCATTGTCATCGTGAAGCCTAGTAGCACTTGGAGAAGGTTGGTGTTGGAGTCTTGAGAGTTGGGGCATAGGGTGATGAGGAAGGTTGGTGGTGGTGAGGATCAAGAGGATGGAGTTTGGGTTTGGGGTTAGGGTAAGGGTAGGTGAGGTTGAAAACCCAAATGGTGGTTGGATGAAGAAAGATGAAGGGAAAATGGTGATTGGATGAAGAAAGATGGGAAAAAATGACAAAAAGAAGGAATTAAAAATTCAAACAATGGGTCATGTTCCTTTGTTTTTTTTTGGGGGGGGGGTGCTAGGGGTAAGGGATGGTTGTGTGATGGTGATGGTGATGGTGGTAATGAAAAAGATGAAGGAAGGAAGGTGATGGGAATGGGGATTTTTTTTTAAATAATGAATGTTAATTTGTCTATAATGAGATTGTCACTAATACCGTTAATATCTTTTAATGAACTATTACATGTCTAACTTTTAACATTGTCAGGATTAAGTTGTCACTTTTCAATTGTCAGGACTAACTGGGGTTTACTCCATGCCTCAATGTTGCATAAATTCCAAACAATTAACACATGTTTGTTTTTAATACACTATTTAATTTAACAGTTGTTGTCTCAACCATAACAAAATTTATGAGGAACTTTCAAGAGTGAAGCAAGTAAAATATAAATCAAATTACTTTCAAAATTGTAAAAATGTTGTATACTATTATTCAATCATATGACATTATATTGAGATTTTTTGAAAAATAAATGTGAAAGTTTAATATTATTAGTGCTGATATAGCCATACATCATAGAATAATAGTGCAAATTTTTTTACATTGCATCAACATTAAATCTAATATAAATTTATCATAAGAATTTAGGGAGAAGAGATCGTAGTCTTCCTTCCTATTTCTTAGAGTGAATGCTTATTCTTGACTATGTTAATGTTTCGTGTGTCATATATTAACCGCTTTGTTGGATGAAACATTTAAATAAAACAAAAGGAATAGTTGAAAATTTAATTTAAATTTTACTATATAGTCAATTATAATAGCTCAAATCCACGTGTCATTAGACAAATTTAGTACGGCTTTAGAGTCCCAAACCCACCTATTGTTTAAAGGTTTCAAAACTATTAAAGTCATGAAGTGAAGAACAATTGCTAAGTTAATTATTCCGTAGGTGAGCTAAGTCCCTCGCCAAGCAAGGCTTATGAGCTTGCTTGGCAAAGCCTTTTTTCCCTGATGGTTCTGCTTTATGAGCTCGCCAAGTGAGGGTCCTTAATGCCTGGAACAGTGCCAAAACGATACAGTTTCGTTTTTAAGAGCCCCCAACCTATAAAAATCCTCCCTCTCTTTTTTCTTCACTTCAAATCAGAAACCCTTGCCCCCAATCTCTCTTCCTATCCTACCTTCTCTAAGCTCTAAGGTAAGGATTTAGCTATGGTTTATGTTAGATTCTTCTCCTTTCTTCCTCCTCCATGCTATGGGTGTAATTATTTCTCATTGTTATCAAGTGGAAGTACTCCCCCAATGTTCATAGAGTTGATTTAGAGTTGTTATAGATTATATATGTGTCTATGGCAATTGTTGATGTCATTCCAATCTTTCAAGGTTAAGTTACTAGCACTCACATACTCCCGACCTCAAATGGTGAGTGAATTTGAACTCATGACCTTATTTTCATCAATATGAGTATGTTTTATATCTCTATGATTGTTAAATATGAAATTAGAGATGAAAATATGTATAGCATATGATTTTACACGTTATGTCAAGATAACAAAACTTATGATTTATGATGATAGCATGAAAGAAATGTTTTTTAAGAAAACCATGAGACTATTATTGAATTGTTATATGCCATGAAAGTGTTTTATATGCTCATGAAAGGATTTGTCAAAGAATACATGATTTAGCAAGTTTATCAAAGTTGTCAATTACATTTTTTGTTTATAGAATTATGATATTACCATGTTTTCAAGGTTTGGGATTTCATATTATACTTTCAAATATCACGTTACGTTGTATTGGAAAAACGTTGAACAAAATATGGTTTATCTTCCTGAACAAATAAGACATTATGATTTTTAGAGTTATCATTTTATGAAATATGATTCTAGAAGCATCAAGTTAAGAAAGTGTTTTGGGGTGGCTTGCTTGAACACGAGGCATGAAAACTCACTATCAAAGGACCAAAATGAGGGAAGGATCAGGTCCTCTTCTCTTAGTTCTTCCAGGTATTTATAGGCCTCCTCTCCCTATTTTTTCCCACGCTTTCCCCGTCCCATCACGTAGACCTATTCACTCCCTACTTAGCTTGCTTAATCATCTCATCAGCCCTTTTTTCGAGCTTCGTGCCTTCATTCGTACACGTGCTTACTGGCCATGTGCAAGATGAGCCTGGTAGTACGTCTACTAGCCCTTACTTTGGTGGGCCACGCCCATCATCATTTCGCCTCACCCTTTCCATGTCACTTCATTCTTTTCTTTGTACAATCATTTATCTGATTCGCCCCATTCAGCTTAACGCCATACTCCCTCATCCCCTTAGTGTTCCGCCTAGCTCACCTCTTTTGTTAGGTGTATACGTTTTTATACCCGTCTCCGAAATAAAGTATGTCAGTTGAGATATGATTTGAAAATTTCAGTTTTATGATATTAAAAGCATGGAAATCAGGATGATTCATAGCAATTGTCAAATTCATATTTTGTGAGCTTTTGAATTGCGTTGCCTACAAGCTTGATCCCTTAGGCATGATTTCAAAGCCGCAGTTATGTTAAAGTCAAATTGTTAGAGTTATATAAATCTATAGTTTTCGAGTTTTAGAGATCAAGAGTCAAATCGTTAGCTTAGGTACCAAATTGTCCGCCAAAGAATAATCTTGCCCCTAGAGGATTCAAAGAATAGAACCTAATCAGGTGTTCAATAGGGCCTTATAAGGACTCATAAAGATCAGAGTAATTTTAGAAATTATTATTATATATATGTATATCGCGGATTATTGTTTCTCTAGTAATTACCGCATTACAAGCTTAAAATGATTTCATAATAGACTATGAATTTAGAAAAACTTTCCTATGAGTCCATGAATTTAGAGGTGTTTTCCTATGTAGTTAAGTATGTAAATATTTGAAGTGGTTTTATTTTATATATATATATATATGTTGGTTGTTCTATGTAAGTGATAGGTAAGAATCAACTAACTGAGTTCGTTTGACCACCCTCTCCCGTCCTCTAGAAGTTGTAGGTTCATATTTGTTCTATCATTCCATATACCAAGTTGTGTTGGTGGTGAGTTTTACATTGTAGTAAGACTTAGTCTAGGACATGTTGGATTAGAGTACTTCAGGACGTGGAGATATGATCCGAATCATGCATCCCAATTTTAGATTTATGTATTTATTTCCAGAATATGTTTATACATCCCTATGTATTTTCAAGAGTTAAGTATGAATTCAATTGGAACTGTGATCAAGTTCATGCACTAAAACGGTTATGTATTCATATTTTGGTTTCAAATATTAAATTGATTTTTTCAGAGCTATTTATGTTGAAACATTTTAGTTCACAAATTCGAATATTATGTTTTTAAATAGATAAATTAATATTGATTTAGAAGAAAATCATGTTTTAAGTATGAAAATCACAATAATTCATACAATTCACAAGACACGTTACTCAATGCTACGTCTTAGACCCAAAATCCCTATGTCCGATTACATTCTCAAATCGAATCGTACATCAATATAAAACTTTACGCTTCTATTTAAAGATATATTACTATATTATTCAATAAATTAGTATACCATGATGTTATTAATGTATTAAATGAATTATAATACAAAATTGAATCGTTGTACAGAAATTATACTAAATGATTAGAGGAATACTTTTTAGGCCTAGAATATTACACATTGATAATTAAAGCATTCGCACGAAACGCAGCTGATGACACATGCAGATATTATATGCAGACAATTCCTAGGATGACTTAGCCATACATGTTTTCTGAATTTGACAACCAAATCATGTCCCAAGAATCAAGCACCACTAAAGCTTCATGTATAATTCCCTTTGTACTATTGAACAATCAAGCAGATAGCGACCTGGGAACCTTGGTTGCAGCCAAGAACAGCGACACAACTATTCTCAGGTTCCTTGAACAACCCTTCTATCCTCGTGATCCTTTTCAGTTCACCACACAATCCCACCTTCCAGTGTCTGGCATATAATTGGCTTCCAACTACTGGAGGCTCAAGCCATAGCCCATAGCTAACCACCCTCCACACAAAGCGACAAGGGTTTATTTATAACATAGAGCCAACCATAGTCGGTCTGCGCACACGTTTGTTATATGATAAACTCAAATTTAGCTTTATCAGGGGTCGAAGATCCTGAATGAAGGGCGGATTCCTTTACCACTGGCTAACAACAACAACGGCATACAAACTCACCGTTTTCAACGTCTTGGCCATAAGCATTCAACAATGCTGTTGACCCCCCAAGAAAAATGCTTTCAACAATGCTGTCCATTGGCCTGGTAGAGTAGTACTCTGCTAAATCACATGGTGATGTGGACCATATTTTAGTTTACTGGCTCAGTACGACTACTGTGTCCTGACTCCTGGGCCAGATTCAAGATCACATCTACCTCAACTAATCAACATTTGTTGACTTCACCCACTCCACCTGTCGCAAAGAAAAAATGTCAACATTTGGCAATATCTGATCGCATCCTCTCTCACAGAAAGAGTATTAATAGCAATATGCCATGGGGTTTTCTGCATCGAACCTACTATTTCAGGACATATCAGTGCACGACGAAGACCACACCTAACACAGTTCGAAAGAAAAGAGGTCCAAGTATTGCCTCTCTTCGAAGTCCCTCACGATGAACTCGTGCCCATATTACCCCCTTCGACAACATGCGCCCAAATGTAAGCATAAACGGCATGCAACCTTGACATCATTAAATAATTGTCTTCAAATAGGATCATAAATTGTTGTCTTGCTAAACTCTGTCTTCGGCAGCATCCTGCCAATCAGTGTCGTGGTGTTTCTATTCTTAATGATCATAAAGTTAGCAGGGATTCCGTAATTTGGCCACAGAAGAGCCAGTATAGCCTCATATGATTTATATCTATTATGAATTTCTTAATTTCTTGTGAAATTGGACGTGGACTGAAATTTTCTTCATACATACAATACTAAGGGTAATGGCGTATATTATTACAGAAAATGGGCAATGACAAAAATGATTACTAAGGTTGCAGGCGTGCCCTACTGAGGTTAAGTATACATGCTTGCCAGGGACAAGGAGAGAGAAAAACACGGGCCCAGCTGCCTAGTGAGCTACCGTTCTTCTGAGTTGAATTTGTTCCAAGCCTCCTGGAAAATAAAGAAAAGAAAAGCCAAAATAAGAGGATTGGATAATGTGTATAGTTAATGAAGAATCTGATGATGAAGAAACAAGAAATAAGAGCCCCAGAAATATTATATTGGCATATTTAAGCTTGTGATAGTCGGTTTGGAACGTTTGGTGCACGTATCTGCGTGCTTGTGTAATCGGGCACGTGCATATGCTAGCGTGTTCATCATGTGCAAGTACATGTCACAGAAACTATTATATAGCCAAAACCATCATGTTCATGCTTCAAATGAACAGAATAGTCCACCAATGCCTTGTAGTCTATTGGTTGATAATGCCCTCTTCGGCGTGTTTGATGGAGTAGGTGAAAAATAGAAAGCAGGGTTGAAATTGAAAATAATTTTCAAGTGAACAAAATTAAGTGTGTTTCATTTCTTGCCTTTTCATGTTGTTGTTGTGCCAAAGTGGAAAGTAGCTTTCATTCAAATTTTTTTACCTTCCAAATTCCACCGACTCAACCAAGCACACCTTTCTACTTTTGCCCTATCCCCTCAGTAGGTATTAGTACATCTTTTGCAACAATTTTTTTTTTTAAAAAAAAAATCAGTGTAAGATGGCATGCTTAACAGTTAACATACCTTCAAAAGATCAAAGACCTTTTCACATATGTATTTGTGTTGAATACTTGCTCCACGTTGCTGTAATTTGTCAGGATGAACACACAGGGTGGCCTTCCTGTAAGCTTTCTTCACAGCAGCAGAAGTAATGACCTCCGTCAAAGGGATTGGTTGCCACCCGCAATCAGGCCCAAGGATCTGATAAGGTAGAAAATTTAGTAAAGGAACCATAGACAGAACTTACTCTCTAAAGCTTTAAACAACCAAAGTGTAGATTATTCAGGATATCTATAGGGATGCTCATCTTAACTCAAAGGTCTGAAATAATATAAAGAAATTAAGAACATTAAGACCAACCAAACCTGTCGATACACTATTATATGTTTAGACATGTCTACTGAACCTTCACATGCCACACTCTACTGTGTATATGTGTGTGTAAAAGAGGAGTCGGGGGTTGGAGGAGAAAAAAGTAGCATATGCCCAGGAAATTTTAACCTACATATTGCAAGGTAGAAAGCAGTGCACGCAAGTTTCCTTCTTTTCCACTTGACCACCTCCTTACTTCAGCGTCAAGAGTCTCTGCTAATCTCTGCAAACAACATCAGACTCGAGTAATCAATGAAACAAAGAAACAATAATTTAGCGGCCTTAGAAAAGAACTGTTCGGATATATATGCTTACATTTCTCTCAGCTTGTTCCTTCTGAGCTAGAAGGTCACGCATGTTCTTTTCTGCCAAAGCTTTTGCCTGGAAATTTCCAGAAAACTCATGAGTACCCCATTAGATGTGGACATTTGATATGTGATTAATATCTACAATTGAAGATCTTACCGCACGCTCAGCTGTTCGTCGATGCTCTCCAGTCTAGCTCTACACCTCTGGGCTGATTCACCTTCTCTTTCTGATCTCTCAGAAAAAGAGGAAGCTTCAAGCAAAGTACAACATCTGGTTAAGATTATATCAAGCTGCATGTGGTAAAATATTGAATGAGAGTTTATAATAAGGAACCACAGGGGTGATGCACTTCACATACCACCATAAAGAGAATATGGATGTCTGGAACCTGTAGAAGTGCTGAAGTTCTGAAACTGTGGATCCAGCACATCCTGTCATTTAATTCATTAGAATTTTAGTCGGCAATTTTATCAATTTATCATTAGCAGATTTAAGGGGACACTCACAGAAGATAGAGAGTCTTGTCTTCCACCATATCTGGAACAAACACCAAATTGGTCTGATACAGATCTCTCCAACCGTTCCCTCTACTCCGATGCAGCCCTCTCAGCTTTTAATCTTTCCATGGCACGCTCTTGAGCTTCTGCAGTTGCTCTTTCTACAGCAGCCCGTTCTGCTTTCAATCTGGCCTCTGTAGATACCTTATCAGCATATGACTTATCCCGGGCCTCAGCACATGCCTTCTCTAGTCTTTTCCTGGCGTCACCCAATGCTCTTTGTCGAGCTTCCTCAGTTGCTCTCTCAAATGCAGCCCTTTCTGCCCTCTCACAGGCTTCAGCATATGCCCTGTCTCGAGCCTCAAAAGTTGCTCTATCAACAGCCATCCTATCCTTTTCTCTTTCCCTTTCCCTCTCAGCCTCCAGCATCGCTTTATCAACAGCCATTCTGTCTTTTTCTCTTTCCCTTTCCCTATCCCTCTCCTCTTCTATCTTTCTAAGACGATCCTTTTCTAACTCTCTTTCTCGTCTCATTCTTTCAGCATCTTTCGCTGAAGTCGCAGGAGTTTCATTAAGACTCTTTTCTTTTCTTTCTGTGGATTGACCTACAGGAAACCATTGAGCAGTTTTCTGGACATTTACAGCTTCATTCACTGTAGCAGGTTTAGCTGTTTCTGTCCTCCTTCCATTATCAGCCTTCTTCACACTGTCATCCACCTTTCCAGGTTGGGTCCCCAAATGCTGTGCGTTTCCTGCGGTCATTTCAGGTGCTCTGGTTTTCTCATTAGCCAATTGATTTTCCACCCCTATCTCTTCCAATTTATTTTCTCCACCATTGCATTCACTTCTCACCATTTCAATTTCTTGGTCCACAACAGATTCTTGAGATACCCCCAGTTTTCCAATATGTTCTTCTAGAATGGAGGCTGATTGAGCTGCTAGAAGATTTTCATTGCTCTCTTTTTCCGACGCCTCAACAGTTGCTTTATCTATCTTCATGTTGCCCTTTACTTCAATATCCTCCATTTGGTCCAAAGCTTTGTCCGGTCCCTCATCTTTTCCCATTCTACTAACATCTTTGTCCATATTCTCAGAAGGCTCCTGGCAACTATACTCATCCTCATTTGATACATTTACACTTCCTTCCCCATCAAGTGTTTGGTTTGATTGGCTCTCAATTTCTTTTTTCCTCAGACCCTCATTAATCATTCCAGCATCCCATTCTTTCCGGGAGCTTGATGCAGAACTTTCTGAATCCCCCATTGTCACCTGCTTCCTGAAGTTTATTCTCTTCTTCACACCAATCAGAAGCCTCTTTAAATTCCTTTTTATTTTGATCTCCTTCACATGCCTGGTTTTCCCTCTTCTTAAAAGCCTCTTTTAGTCTTATCTCATTTACCTCCAGTTGAAACTCTTCTTTGAGTTGCTTTTCATTCTCATCCCACCACTGAGCATTTTTTAGGCCCTCATCAGTTTCTTCCATTTTAGAAGAACCTTCAGTGCTCTCCTCAATTTCATCTCTTTTACAAGCCTCTTTAAGTCCCTTCTTGCTCTGAATATGTTTGGCTGGTTTTAATCTCATTTCACTTTCTCTTCCACAAGCTTCTGTTTCCTCTGTGATATCTTGCTCAAACGCCTCATTTGATCTGTCATCAATAACTTCCAGCTCCACAAAATCTTTCATTTTTTCCTCATCCCCTGCCTGCCCAAGAGCAAAATCTCCTCTTTGCATTTTTCCCTTTTCTTTCATTTTCTCAGGTTGCCTGCACATTTTCACACTCTGCTGTTGCATTTCAGCCTCTTTTAGTTTCTTCTCATTTTCCTTAAGTCTCACCAACTGGACTTCACTTGATGTTTGTCTATCAACCTTTTTGATTTCTCAATTTCCAATTGTTTATGCTCCTTGTGTCGTATCTCAGATACATCTTTTAAGCCTTTTGATTGGTCAACATCAGTTGCTTTCTTTTCAGTTTTTCCAAGCTGGTGAGCCATTCTTATACTTTTCCCATTCTCAGCCTGCTCAAATACTTCAGCCAGTTTTTCCTTCTTCACCTGTTCTCTTTCCCTGCACTCCTCATTAGATGCTTTAGACCTCATAATGTTTTTGACGTGATCATAAACCTCTTTTGCAGTATCAGATTTCTTCTTGTATTCCTCCACCTGGTAGTCTTCTTCAATTGCTTTTGCTCTTTTATGCTCCTGCATGTTAGATGCTTCTATTTCCTGCCGGCCACACTCATGAGTTCTGGTATCTTGCACCAAAGTCCTAGTAGGCTTTGTGGGCTGAATTACCTTTTGAGATTCATCTGTTCCCACCAATTCAAAAAATTCAGTTTCTTCTTTCCACGTCCCATCCCCAGTTCTTCTATCTGATTCTTGAGATGACCTGGATTCCTTTGCATGCTTTGCTTCAAACGTGTTTACAGTTCTTTTCCCTTCTAATGAGTCTGGAGTTTCTGGGGAAGCCTTCCCTGCTTTCTGCCTTTCATTTGTGACAGAAATTTTCATTTTGGAATGTCTCCTATCACAAGTTTTCTGCGTTGTCTCATCATCCAAACAATTTAATCTTGTCTTTGCTTCGTTACTTTTTACATCATAGCTTGACTTTACACGGCTTTCACAAACCCCCTTCTTTCTCTCTTTCAATTCTTTGGCACTCCTCAGCTTTGATTCAGCTTTATGCATCGCTTCTTTTATAGCAGTAGCGTAAGCTGCAGCAGATGAGTTCATATCAACCTCCACATCAAAGAAAGGTGGTGAACTATCACCTGGTGTCTCTCCGGAAGCAATCTGCCCACTATTTGAATGAAAACCACGTGCGTCCCTCTGTTTGGCATCTAGTACAGGAGGTGGACGAGAGGGGGTGGCACTTGAGAGGGCATACTTCTGAGGCTGATGTCAGACACGGTTATGAACATCTCATCAGAATGAGAACCATTTCTGCCGCATCCATTGTGAAGATTTAGATCATTAGCAAGAGTCTGCTCCCCCAAAGTAACATTACGCAGATGTGACATTGTTTTCCTCAGATGGTTTGCCTTCGCCTTCTCTGCACCAAATTCCATCTCAAGATCAATATCATCAGCTACCTGAAAGGATTGATACTCGTGCAGCTGTGCAGTTTCATCATATCCTAGAGTACTGAAACCAGGAACAGCATGCATCTGAGTCATGTGAGTTTTCCCCTTTGACATATGTTCATTGCTTGCACCAGTGACCTTATGATATGACATGTTGAACTCTGTACCGCCTTCAACAGACCGGAAATAATCTCCAATAGTCATGTTTTGGTTATTTGCAGAATGGTCTGACTCTCCAGAGAATGACTCAGTGTCCGCTGGAGTCCTGTAGGTAGTGAAAGAATATGATTATACTGAACAAATCTTGCAAATTCTGAAGTCTTTAATGTATAATATAACATATTTCACGCAATTAAGCATTTCTTACAATATGCACAAAAAATATTCAAAGCACAATACACGCATTCGCATATACTGCCAGGATAAAGACAAAAAGTAAATCAAACTCCAAAAGATTTCACTTGTTAATCTACAATATTCCAAACTCCAATGAAAACAAAAGAAAAAGTAAAAATTAAAGCCCTCAAAAACAAAGCATCCCTAATTTCCAAAACAGAAAATACAAATTTTCCAAGCTCCAGAGTTCATCTAACTGAACCACAGTCCAAAACAAAAACCCGTTCCCTCAATCAAAGTCACTATAACCAAATTGAACGTCAGAAACAGAAAGCAACTCAGTTTCAGTTACACGATGGGTCCAAAAGCCGAAAAGAAAATCAAATGTAACAAACGGATCACGCATTTCAACAAACGCTCACAACTCAACACGCAGAGAAAAACTAACATTTCAACTAACACTGGTAAAGATGGTGAACACTTATACATTTGCAATATTTTACCTACATACCATGCTTCTTCTTCTTCGGAGGAAACACCGTCAAGACCACTCGGTTGGCGAAGCAAGTCCTCGTAGGAAGCGGCAAAATCCAACGCTCCGAAGACTTCGGTGTAGCTGAAGGCGGAGCTGCGGGGATCGAAGAATGCGTCGTCCTCGTCGACCGCCGGAAGATCCAGCACGGGGATGGAGGAGGCGCGTGGCGCGTGGAAGCCTCCGAAAATCTCGCCGTAGTCTTCGAAGCGAGGGGAGAGGCCGGAGGAGGCGGCGAGCCTCTGCGGCGGACCGCCGTAGACGTCGTCGTAGAGGCTCTTGCCGGAGAAGGCGGCGCCGGCGCCGTTGATCTTGGTGGAGAGAGTGACGGCGACCTTGTTTTGTTGACGAGAATGCGCTACGGTTTCCATGAAGGAATGTAGGTTTTAGGGTTCGTTCGTTGTTCACTCTATTTTTTCTGGTTCGTTGTGCTTCGGTGTTAGTGCAGACAGTGTTCGGAAAACGAAGGACGAAGAAGAAAGTGGAAATGAGATGAAAATAAAATAATTCGAAAATGAGAGAAAGAAAGGGAGAAGAAGAAGAAAATAAAGTAAAGCGTGCATGAAATGACGAAAGAAGGCCTCTATAATTGGCTGACGTTAAAGCGTGTCTTTACCGAGAATTTAAAAACAAACAATAATACTGTATTTTTTTTTTTTGTGATATTTCTATATCTCGGACATGATTTTGAGTTTTTTTTTTTTAAATGAACTAGTTGGGGTTAGCCTTTTGTAAAGTGAACAAATTGGTAAATTATAAAATTACGAGATTAATTATTATTGAATGTTATTTTTATTATGTATTGATCTTATTAAATAATCTAAAAATGATTAATATCTCACTTTTTCACTTTACTAATTTTTTTCATTTTAAAGAAATCCAATCCAATCAGTTTAGGTGTGATAAGGCCAATATCCTACCAGAGTGAAATTACATATTGTTCTACTAGTGAAATTCTCACATAATTCAACGAATTCAAACACATGCCATGGCATGAGTCAAGCTTTTTAACCAATTGTTGCACCCTCATTGGTGAACACAGTTTTGAGTTTGATTTGTATATATTGATATTGTCATTTCTTTTTATATGTATAATTTTTGAAGTTGTGGGTGAGAGTTAAATAAGTTTTATTGACATATTTTATGATTAAATAAATGTATAAAATAAATTTTATATTGTCAATTCATTTAAATTAAACTCTATAATTATTGTTTTCATATTTATTAGTATATTTTAAATTTTTGGATTAAATCTCAATTTCATTACAAATAAAAAAACAAATGATGAATTTGATTTAATATATATCAAAGTAAATTTTTTATGCAAACTTTTATTCATACATTATCTTATTAGCAATAATACGTCTATGATAATAATTACCTTAAAAAATCATATATACAGTATTATTGTGGTATTGCCACTCGTACTAGTAAATTACATTAATAATAAAAAAAATACAAATATAGATTCACAAACAAGCTTATTATATTACTACCAAAAAATAAAAATACAGCTTCTCAAGCATCACATTTTCCATTTTTTTAGTATTAATCTTGTTAAGTCATATTTTTATATTTTATATGCATTAATATTAATAGAATTATATGTGATGGTAAATACATAGATATGGATATTATTTTAGATTTTATAACATAATTAATAATAATTTAATATAAAATTCACATCAATATTTAAAAGATAGAAAATACATTTTTTTATGTGTTGTACCACCTGAAGGGACAAACAATTTCAATCCTCATCTCTTACATGTTCCACTTACGCAAACCGAGGGGGCAAACGGTATTTTTATATTCAAATATTTTTATTTATTTGATAGTATAAAATTTTTAAATATTTAATTATTGAATGGTATTTTATATTTTTAAGCTATTAAAACTGGACTAATGATGGAGACTTTAAATACTTTACATGCGATCATAGATTAAACTTTCATTACTTTTACAAATAATGAAACTCTTTATTTGCATGAGATTATTTTTACGCAATTAAAATTCGAGATTTTTTTTTTGTTATGCTTTCTTTTTCCGCAATTATGATGCTCCTCACAAGGAGAATGACAGGTGTAGGCGGCGGCGAAGGCGGGAAGTGGGTATTGTTGTGCAATTAGCGAGAGGATATACATGTCCAATAGAAATATTTTTAAATATTCTTAAAATAATTTATTTATTAATTAATATATAAGTTATTATATTAAAAATATAAAAAAATTTAAAATAATAATAATCTATAAAATTTATATATTAATTAATAAATATATTATAATAAATTTTTTTTATTATTTTCAGTGCATCTAAGTGTTTGTTAATGTGTTGTGTTATTCGTGTAGTGTTGTTTGATGTGGGTTGGAATTTGGGACTTGGAATCTTTGGGGACCTATGCTTTTGCTACAAACAAACAAAACGAAGACCCATGTCCATTGAATTCATTCTCAAGCATGCAGACAAAGGAGATACGCACTGTACGTACTACGTTAGGAAAACGGATATGTTTGTTGGGGACTTTGGTGCTTTCTAAGCTGTCTGGGTCAATATTTCCACCAACTACAGTTCCCAATTACATTTCCCGTTGATTTGATGGGCTGTCATTATCTGAAGTTCATTATGTGAATTTGATTGAAAAATTGTAATACTAATAAATTTTATGCTTCGAAACAAAAAGGTTTTGGTGGTTTAGTTTTATTTTTGTAATTTTAAGTTTCGAATGAATTTCTGTTATTTTTAATTTTGATGTCAAGTAAATTATCTATTGACTTAACTTTTGGAAAGTCTTAGAAGCTTATCTCTCACATTATTCACCAAATAATCTCAGCATCTATGCAAAAGCATCGGTTAGTATTCGATCATTGGTGTTAAGACAACAATTCTTTTCTATTGTTGTAGAATTGTTGTGAATCGAAAGATTTAAGTTATCAAGTTGGATGTACAAAATATTAAAAAATAAGCATAATAGAATTGTTTAATTCTGCCATTAAATTCGTAATTGTCGGAGGTGTATTTTACTATTTTTTTAAACGCACCTAATCCAACTATTTTTCTTACCTAATCCAAGTGTGGTGCAGTCAATAATAACTTCCTAATTTTTTTTATAAATAATAACTTCCTAATTTAATCAATAGTTCGGGTATTACAGTTAATACATTGTGCTGGATTCATAGATGTTAAGCATTATTATTAGTTGAATTGGATGCTAGTAGCTTTTTACCAAAGGATCATAGTCACATCATAAAAGTCGGCAAAAACGCATGAATGATCCAAGATATTTCATATTTGATTAATTTTATTTTCAGCAAGTTTGTGGCCCTTGAAAGCTATTAGGCAAGATGCACATTTTAATTTATCAAAAAATATAGGAAAATATTAATTTATCAAGATTTAAAAGTCTTAAATTTATTTATCATAATTTAAGAAAAGAGGTAAATTAATCTTTTTGTACAAATTAATTGGAGAAATGATGAATGAAACTGTAAAAAAAAATTAATTTATCCTCCTTTTTAAATTATGAAGACAAATTTAAGATTTTTAAATTCTGAAAAATTAATTTAACTACCAATATATTTTAAGGGATCAAAATAAATATTTGATCAATTCATTAATAATTATACCGTACCAAGTGGTTAAAGTAGCATAGTCATTGGATAAAGCATTTTAATTCACAATATTGTCAGAGTAGTGGCGAAATCCTACATAACAGTTTACAGATAATAATACTACTATGTTAATTCCACATTCTGTTGGACCTGGTTCACCTGCTTACTCCTTCTTTAGCAGATTGTTTATTTTGAGGTTTAAAATTATGTTATCAGAAATTATAGTCTTGAAAATAATATTTATGAAAATATTATTTTTAAATATTATAAATAAATTATTTATTTAGTATTAAATATTTTTAAAATTATTTATTGATATATTAATAAATAAATTTATTTATAAATAAAATTTTTAAAATAAAATTTATTTATTTTGTAATATATATTCCTGAAAATATATGTAATAATTTTTAAAATGTCTCTAACATATTTATTATTATTATAACCCAAAATAAAATTTATATTTTTAAAAAATAATATAAAATTAAAATTAATTTTTTAAAATTTATTAATCTCAATCAATATAACTAACAATTTTTTAAATTGAGAGTATAATAGATTTATGAAGTTAGATAAGTGCATATAAATAAAAATTGTGGGGAACCAAATAATTAAATGATATTTTTGTATTTATGCTTAATAACTATTATTTTTAAGTCATGAGAACTTTTTATTCCTATATTTTATCATGGAAATGAGTTATCACTAAATCATGAGAAAATCCTTTTATGAGAAATAATTGATGTCAGGAATAATTTTGTATAATTTGTAATAAGTATGAAAATACATTATTCTCAGGTAGTTAGAATAACTAAATATAGCTTAAAACAATCACCACCTAAAATATAAGCGTGTTTTGAGCCTAAGTTTGGAAATTTAATATTTGTGAAGAGTGTTTATGTAGTTCATTATAATTGTTTGCTAATTCTGATTATATGAGAGCTTACTCTCAACTCTAGGCTAAGACAATCATTATCCTGCGCTAAATTTTCCCTTAAAAAAAGGAAAACATTGAACGCACGTTCTTCCTGCCCCTCATTATTCAAATTGTCACTTTCAAATAAAAATATAAAGCGTGCGGTACCCACAAATCGCCTAGAAGCAGAGACGATGTAGAAACAAGAAATTCTGTTTGGGGAGGAAGTAGCAATGAAACGTACATTTAATTACGGTAATGCCACTTCGTTATAAAAAAAGTAAAAAACGCTAATGATATTATATATTGAAATCATTATATTATTTTCACTTTTTTTTGAGAAACTTGTAAAGTAGAAAAGAATGTATTAAACTGGAGTTATTATATATTTTTTTAATGCACAGACACGATTTAAATACTTACATTTATCTTATAATAGGTACAAGAATCAATTATATTATTAATTTGATAATATATAATTAGATAATTAATTAAATTATTTTTATTTTGTCAAAATTAAACCATTAAGTGATTAATTATTTTTCTACTATAATATTAAATATACCAATATTTGGTTACTTTCATGAGTGTAATATTTACTTTTTTAAAGCAAAATAAAATAAACAAAGATACTTTTTTTTTGGGTACAATTCAAGTTTTTTTGGTACAAAAGATACTTATAGATATTCCGGATGCAGGTGATTTGACTAAAAAAAAATTATAAAAAATACAATATAATAAAATAGCATAAAAATCATATTATTTATTGTCATTAATTAATCAAAAAATTAAATTATAAATTTAATTTTTATATATTAATAGTGTAAAATAATTTTATAGTGTTAATAGGAAGAAACTCAAGAAGGTATTAAATTATGGTGGATAGTTATTGTAGTGAGTAATTTATTTGTGATGATTTGATTTTTTTTCTAATTTCAATTGGTTTGTATTGTAAATTATTTTACATACATTGTTTGTGCATATAAATTAATAAATACTTAAGTTATTATGAAATTAAATATATTCTATAGATTTAATGATACACCATGATCGTAGGAAAAGATTATGCTCCTTGCTTCTTATAAAAAATAAATTATTGTGTTTCTTACTGTATTATAGTGAAATTAATTATTAATTAAAGTAATTAAGATGCACAAAATGTAGAATGATAGGAGCCAAAAGAAAAAGAAAAAATAGGGACCCAAATTTGATTAAAATTTTAAAGGAACCAAGATTAAAATGACTAATATTTATATGGGCTAAATATATATTCAAACTTTTTTTGGTAGTGTTTTCGTAAATCTAAAAGAGAGTAACAGACAATTAAGTAAGGAATTCCTACCTCTAAAAAGAATCCCTAATTTTAATGTCTTTTACCCAAAAAAAAGAAAACAGATTAGGTGAAGAACATAATAGTATAACATAAAAACTGAAGGATGCGCATTTTGAATGGGTGGACGAACAAGTACAGGATATGAGTGTGCTTGGATGAGATTTTGGAAACCCAAAATCACTATTTTTACTAAAAAAATAAATTTTAAATATTTAAATTTTTAAAAAATAATTAGAATATAAAAAATTAGTTTTTAGCTTTTTTTGAGAAATTAAAAAGATTAGCTTTTCAAAAAAATAATTTTCAGCTTTTTTAATTATATATAAAATTTAAGTTTTATAATTTTTTCAAAAAATTTGAAACAAACGCAGGCATATGCTGGATATAAACATTTTTTATGTTTGAATCTTAAACCGTGCTTTTGAGATATATTGATTAGCGAAATTCTTAGCAATTAAATCAAGGCGTGCATATGATATATGTCATAGACTCGACTCATAGGGCTTTGAGGGGATAGCTGGCCTATTCTCGTCCAAGGAATTTAAACACAACGACGTGAGGCGCTGCAATCATTTAGGACTAATAATACATTGAAACGTAAAATTGAAACCAACACCTATTTAATTCACTATTATTATTATTAAAGTGAAATGATATAGTCTATATGTCTCTATCACTAATTAAACACAGGAATATAGATGAAGGGGGAAGTTTCAGTAAGATAAGACGAACCTAACACGCGCAGTGAAATGATAGAGGGCGTTGGTAACAGCCAACAGCTGAATCGAAGCTGGTAGCTAGATAGTGTCGTGGAATAATATAAAACTTATTGTGATTTGACCTCTCCAAAAAGAAGAGGTTTGTAAAATGCATAAATAAGGGATTATTTACTATTGAAGTAATAACTTTAATCATATATATAATATGTGTGGATTTCACTAAATAATAAAAAAAAAAATAATTTAGGCTTTATCAATCTCCTTATTTTAAAAAACTCAAATCCAAATGTATGCATGCATTATGCACACCTAACACACACCTTCTCCCCTCTTGCTACCGCCCTTATCGATAATCTTACGAGGTATCTGACAGTGACGGGAGATGTTGTGGCATCAACATCATTTACCTTCAAAGGCTTATTTTCTCGAATTATGTTGGTTTTAAAAAGTTGCGTTCATTCTGAGGACAATTGAGAACTTGGGAGGGATTGAGTTCTTCAGATGCAATGTAATATATAAATTATATATTACGGTTTGTAGAAGACACTAACTTGGCAAATTTTCTTCCTTAATTATTAGGATATTGAAACTTTAAATATGAAGTTATATGTTGAGGAAAAATCAAACGAATTTGGATGCAGAATAATTTTTCTAATCTTGTAATTAATTATGTGACTAAATTGTATTATCGCATAATATATTAATATTGCACATAACTCAGCAGGAATCTCCTTTCTGTATTACCTTTGGGTGGAAATATATATGTTAATGAAGAATGTATATGAATATAACAATAAGCGAAAATGACACTGTAACCATTAACAATTTAGAATAAACAGACAAAAACATGAACTTTTTTTTCCCTTTAGGATGAAAACATGATATTTAAAGGAACAGAAAAATTCCTCTTGGATTTTAAATTTTATCAGACACAAAATGTATGAATAACACGCCCTTTAAGAAAGACAATGAAGGTAACCTTTCTTTTGGTAAAAGAAGGTAACTTTTTAAACTTTTAATTGAAATATTAATAATTTTTCTTATGTATGAGATGATATTTACTTAATTTCATGAGTCTAATTATGTCAATAAGCATGCATATAAATAATATTATAGTAAATTGTTATATATAAGTTTTTACTATCAAAAAATTATAAATATTTTTTTTATGCTGAAATACATTCTATTAATTGTTTTATGAATGAAGCGAATAAAAATTGTCGCACTCAAGCATGCTAAACATTTTCCCCTGACCACAAGCATGTTGAACTTAAAATGAAGCATTTAAATTTTATAAGTCGACTATTATAATTTGATACAAATCAAAAGGAAAGACACTATGCTAGCTCACTAAATCTGGATCCTATTTGAAACAAAAAGTAATTAATTAATCATACGACTTTTTATCTGTCGAGTTTAAATTCCTTTTACTCTTTTTTTAAATATAATTCCTTTTACTCAATAATATCGTTTATAGTTAGTTATATTTATAAAAGAAATCCTCCAATCCTACAAAAATAAGTACCATCAGTAAAAGCTATCTATCAACATAAAATACACGATGGCAATTCCTATTGTGGTGTATCCGTGTCAAAGGCAATAAAAGAATCACAGAACACTCGAAAGAACAAACCTGCCATGGGAATCTGAATGCAATTTGGCAAGCCAACATTGTCTTTTATTTGATTGATCAACTAATATTGGACAATGAAGTATCATCTTTTGGCCACTTTAATTTGGAGTTTGTCCCCATATAGCCCACAAGCAGCCATATGTTAAGGTACTATTGTATGCAACTCTCACTCTTTTTCCCCTTCCCCGGCTTTAAAATGAATTCTTCTTCTTCTTGTTCTTTTTTGCTTATATTTACCACCTCCTTCTCATATTAAAAGATGTTATAAGTACCAAAAAAAAGGTATTAAAAGATGTTATGCAGTATTTGGAAAAGAAAAAGGAAAGATTCAGATGGTTTCTTTGCTTTTTCATTGGTGGCCAATTATACATTCCAATTAGGAATGAGCTTTATTGCTGCATGGGTGATTCTGTCATTTCAACCAAATGATTGTTTTTTGCTGCTAGCTAGCTTGTACCGTTGAGAAGATTTGAAATCAAGAAAACACATAACACGGGGGACCTTGCACAAGCCTCACAGCCAATGGGACCCTTGTGTCGCCCAACTTTATTTTCACTTATTCAGTCCCTGATCATAAAAAAGCTCATTGCCCATGATCCTTGCACTTAATACTAATCGATTTGTCTGTTTCATAATGGAAAAGTTAATCAATACCTTAGCAATTTATGCATTATTCAATATAGAGTTATTCTCGATACCTTAGCAATTTACGCATTATTCAATATAGAGTTATTCTCGTGTGTTTGCGAGCCCAGCATAAAGTCATAACCCCAATATCAGCACCAGTGAGGACCTTTGATCAGTCTCGTGCAGCAATTCAGCCTGATGAGTGATCATTAACTGTCATGTTCAACCCATATTTATAATGTTTACTCACTTATTGATATGATTTTAATCTTTGCAGAATTGATATGTCAATAATGATTGCAATTACATTTGTTTCAACAAATTGTAGAGTTTAATTGATATATACTTTTGGTGTAAACTAGGTTAGACAATCTATCACTTAAAATGTGACACATAGTGATAGTTACTAAAACAACTACAATCATGTTTTCTGCTTTTTAAATTGAAATTTAGGGTTTAGCATTTAAAAAAATATTATTAAATTTATTCTTTTTATATATAACTGAAAAAGTCAAAATATTTTTTTTTTGAAATTATAATTTTGTTTTCTTAAAAATGTATCAAAATATACTAAAAGTTATGTTTTAAGTGGTAAAAAAGTGATTTTGTCTAAAAAAAACCATCCAAACCCAACCTTAAAATAAATTATGTATCGCATTGTAATTAGTTGACTGTGTACTGAATTTATATTGATAGTGTATGCCAATTAAACTATTATTTAACTATAGAATTTGCACAAGAACTAATTCACATGTGTTTTATTGAACTAATTCACATGTGTTTTATTATGTACATATGGTAAGGAAGAGATAATTTAACCTTATTCAGTGATAGATTCAAAAAATTTTGACAATTGGGGTAAGAATTATGCACTGGATATAAGAATAAGTGAGTTGTACTATATTTTTTTTTTAATCTCATTTAGAGTCAGTATGAAGTCAAATTCAATAAGATTATAGGGTCAAAAATCTATATATCTATATAGTTTAAAAAAAAAACTTTAGAATAGTTTTGGGGGGCCTATGCCATCACCTCCATCAAGGTAGATCCATCTCTTAGTCCTCATTTGCCACCATTTTTAAACGGTTAACATATTTTTACCAAAAAAGAAAATCGAGTATCTTTATAACAATTTATTAATTCCTTGATTCATAGTTTCTCCTTAGATGTATTTTTAGAATAGATTTCGTTGAGTTCCACCTTATACACTTTAAGCTATGAAATCATATAGATACGTGTTTGGTTGGCTATTCAATTCTTTTTTGTTTTTTGGGATTTTGGCCTCTCCAGTTTGAGGTAATTGTTACCATACTTTTTAATAGCGGGAACACTGCTTCGTGAGCGGTGAGTCCAAATCATAGTTTTCACCCTAAAAGAAAGTATCTGTACTATGATGCGAATATTTATTTCATAGTTAACTAAGTAATCACAATATTATTGCATGTAGCAATTATTTATAAAATAGAAATGAGGAATTTAGAATAAAATCAAAGTAGCTATTGCATTTAATTTCTTTGAACTCTAGAGAGACAAGAAAAAAAAATGATAACCAGCACAGTGTTATATATATCTGGAATGCGGTCTCTAGCAAAAGAGTCCGTTGTCGTCCAGCGGTTAGGATGTCTGGCTTTCACCCAGGAGACCCGGGTTCGATTCCCGGCAACGGAAATCTTTTATCTTGTTAAACAACTTTTTCGTGTCTTATGCACTTACCACTTTTTGAGCAAAAGGAAAACAAATTCAAGTTGGAAAAATAAATGGCGGAAATATGCTATTCAGAGGAGGCCATTATGTTAAGGAGAAAGGCAAATCGTTAAATTGATCATCAATAATTACCCTTAACACGCAGGCCTCTTTCTAATAAATAATTAGCTTCATTCAATATGCTGTTACCCGAATAGCTGCAAAAGGAGCTTGTTTTATTTGGCTGCGCTCAAGTGCAAGGATCTCAATGTGTGTATCACGATATCTATTTTATTTTATTTTTCCTTCCAACCAAATAAATAAGTAAATAGTACAATAGTTAAGCAAACAAAATGGCAACATAACGAAAGCAATTCTCAGTACCAATGGCATGGGTAGCGTACTAAACCACATGTATTTAGGTTGCCAGTAAATACTCCTACAGCAAACTACAGTAGAAACTCATGAGTCATGACACAAGCACTCTAAATGAAGATTCAAGAGCCAGTATCAATGGTGACTACACGAACAAGAAACATAAATACTAACTTGGCAAGTAGTGACGAAAAACAAATACCACGGTACATGAAAATACAGGTTCAACTGGCGTATCTGAATTAATATTCTTTATTATTCTAGAATACATGTCTAACTAAACTGCTGTAGAATTGCAGGCATGTGCCTGGATGACTCAAGCCATACAAAATTGTCCCATTGTCGTTATCATCAAGAAACAGAAAGTGAAGCTTAGAATTGAGCACACAGTAAAGCCACATGCCAAGATGCAGCAGGTTTTGATATTTGAGATGTCAGTAGGAGCCCCCAAACTTATTGGAAACAAAAGCAACCATTCTCCATCAAATCGCACATAAAAGATACTCACTCAGATTTTTTGAAAAAATTTTAAACTTAAGAAGCCTTTGGGGCTTTGTCTAGCAAAACATCACCGGGAAGGTTAAGCTCTGATAGCACTGAATCAAATTCCCCATCACGGCGAGCAAACTTCTTGTGAATAACTTTTTCAAATTCAGCAGGATCAAGTTTTTTGGCATTTTCAGCTGCATGAGCCTGAGCCAAATTGGAATAATTTAAGGCAGATTGTGAGAAGAAGGCCATTTCATTTTCAGTGAGCTTCCTCAAAAACCTTGCTGGATTACCTCCCCAAACCTGCATTTAAAAGTGTAGTTATTCGGTTTAGATCAAAGATGCACGTTATAATCCAACTAATGGTGAAAATAAATTTAAAACCTCTTGAATCATTCATTTTAGACCCAGTTGAATCACCGATTGAATCAACTTCCATTGATAAATCATGATATAGGAAGCCATCAGATCTAAACCTTTATTTAATTTAATTGCAAGAGATAGAGAGCTGAACATAGCACACTCCCATTCTCTCTGAAGGAAAACAAAAGGATCATACAAACCTCTCCATAGGGGATCCTTGTATTCTGCCTGACAAGAGCTCCAGCAGCAACCATGGCATGTTTCTCAACATATACACCATCAAGCAAGGTTGCGCCCATGCCAATAAATGCCTCATCCTCAACAGTGCATCCTTGTAACACAGCACTATGTCCTAAGGTTCAAAAGGTAACCATAGTGCACAAACCTTAGATAAAGATCATAATAGAACCATGGTTGATCATTCACAACAAGATCACATCAGTTTCACTCACCTACGGTGACATTATCTCCGATGATAGTTGGTAAGACCTTTCCACTCAAATTAGACTTAGAAACATGAACAAGAGAATTGTCTTGTATATTAGTTCCAGATCCAATACTTATGCTATTAACATCACCTTCAAACAAAGAATATGATTTAGTTAAGAGTAGAAAACAACAGGCAATGCACAAATGAAGGAAAGAGGAGAGGGTGGAAAAATAATAACAGAAGCCACACGAGAGAGAAAACAAAAATAGAAGAAAGAAAACTGAGAGTAATATTGAGTATGAAAATGTAGAACAATAGGGAGAAAACTTAAGCACTATAGCAGCTCAAAACTCTCCCATGCCTATGCCAAATGCCTACCTATCCTCCCTCAGGTCCCACCCCATTACATATATCATAACCCACTCTAACAAAATCACACAGAATATCCACTCTATTTCCTCTCTGCCAGCTCATCATTCTGTTATGCACATTAAGACCCCTATACACACCTTTCTATTTTGTTGTGTACACAAGCTTCTACTCATAAGATCTGTTGGCCCTTTGTTCAAGAACCCAAAAGCCGCAGGCGGAAGCAAAATCCAGGGTGATTTCATAAAGTCAGATGATTGTATTGAGTGGGTAAACTCAAGGCCCAAATCATCTGTTGTGTACGTCTCCTTTGGAAGTCTTGTGTACCTGCCTCAAGAGCAAGTCGATGAGATTACCTATGGCCTTGTGAACTCTCAGGTATCATTTTTGTGGGTGTTGAAACTACCCCTAAGGATTGGGATGTGAAGCCCCATGTTCTGCCAGATGAGTTCATTGAGGAAACCAGTGAGAGGGGGAAAGTGGTTCAGTGGAGTCCACAGGAAGAAGTTCTGGCTCACCCTTCAGTGGCATGCTTCTGTGACACAATGTGGGTGGAACTCATCGATGGAAGCACTCACTTCAGGGGTTCCAATGTTGACATTTCCAGCATGGGGTGACCAGGTCACAAATGCAAAGTTCATAGTGGATGTTTTTGGGGTGGGGATTAGGATGGGTTATAGCCAGGCTGAGAACAAGATAGTGACCTGAGATGAGGTGAAGAAGTACTTGATGGAGGCAACTGGGGAAAAAAGCAGAGGAGTTGAAGAAGAATGCATTGAAGTGGAAGCAGGCTGCAGAGGCTGCTGTTGCTGTTGGTGGATCATCAGATCGTAATATTGATGCATTTGTGAAAGATATCAAGAAGCATGTCACTTTTAACATCAAGAATACCACTCACTATAGCATACTAATTAGTATGTTCCAGATCATTGTTAGGTCGTGTGGAATGAACGAATCGGAATGAATGGAGACACGTGACACATTAATGTATCCACATGCAGGAGAAAAAGGTTATTAGGCACTAGGTAGGGACTCTATATAAGGCGAGTATATGCCACAATAAATGAACGGTATGGTTCGTATAATGTTCTTTATACAGTTAGACATTGTCAACGATTTGTTAATCATCGCTCAGTGATTGTTGTAACATTATAACGCACACATTCTGTTATGCACATTAATATCCAAACAAACGAGTTTGGCACTCCCCAAACCCCTGCACCCCGCCCATTCTTTGTAAGGATTAGGTACATCCAAAGGATAATATCCATGCTCAGTAGGTCCATGAATTTACGGCAAGTTCAAAATGCAACAGTTAAGCGAAGTTAAGCAGGGAAAAAGAAATCTGAACTATAGGGTCTAAGGCTCTTAGGCCTAGCTACTCCTCCAGCATACATTCCTTCCCACATGTCCCACTAATCCATTTCAGTGAAATCAAGAAGAAAACTTAGCATACATATAGCAGAGTCTAACAGGCATTGTGAATCAAAAATCAAAATCATACATACATACATACATGCTAATATAATAAACATCAGAAAGTCGAGAATTGAAACAAGAGTATGTTAGGATTTCGGGGTGATGTCTTAACAGTTGAGTATAGATAGATGGATTACCTCTGAGGACACAGCCATACCAAATGGAGGAACCTTGGCCAACAAGAACATCGCCAGTGATGGAGGCGCTAGGTGCCACGAATGCATCCCTATGAACGGCTGGAGCTTTGTCGAACACATTCATCAGAGGTCGATGCCTAGACACTGAAGCACAAAACCCAACCCCAACCCCAGGGACGAGATCATCAAACACACTAATAACGCTAGGCTATACATATCGGTTTGAAACCCTAATTGAAGAACAAACAAAATATGAAAACGAGACGGCGTCGTAACGTACGCTGTTCCTGGAAGAAGTAGTTGCCTTGGAGACGGGAGCCGAGGCGATCAAGGGCCTGGCCGGTCTCGCGGATCCAGAATCCAACGGTGTAGAATGCTCTGCCTAATGTTCCCATCTTCGAGTTGTGTTCCCCTCTCTCCCCTCTCTCTGGCACTGGCACTGGCACTGCACGCAGTCACACTGAAGTGGTTGGTGCTTGCTAGTTACTTAGTATTACAGGCCAGGCCACCGCACCCTACCACGATTCGATCTTTTTCCCACTTCTCTTCTCTTTGTTTGCTGTGCTGTGTGCGATTTGTGGAATCTCGCCACGCCTTCTTTCGCTACTGGTATTTCCCTTTGCAATCAATCGCCCGCCACGTACCCTATTCTTGTTCCCTAGAGTTTCGGTGCACTACTTGTACTGAAATTGCACTATTACACCCTACTCCCTTACTGTGGTAATTTTCTCATTAGATTCACAAATCATATTTAGGGATTATTTTTATAGAAAATTGATTTTTTTTTATATTTAAAATGTCATTTTTCTTTTCATATAAGTTATTTGTATCAATTTCTGTCCAAAAATTTAAAACAGCTTAACTCTTACCTTTTAATTTATGCGTTTTTTTTTTCTCTCGTACGAAATCATAGAAAATAAATTTGTATGATGATCAGTATTATAAGGAATAGTTGTGTGATGAACATCCAAAATATGAGGGCTTACTATGCTTTGATCTTACGATGAAAAGCTTACTATAATTTTTTAGGTAAATCATAGTAATTTCGATATTATTTACGTTTGCATTTAGTTAATCTTTTTTCCTTGTTCGGTTCAATATGTTTAATGGTCTTTAACATAACAGGTCACATGTAAAAAAAGAATTAGAATTACAAGTCGTTCGTAAATCTGAATACAAAGCAATGTCCCTTCAGCCAGTGTACGAAGGGTTTATTTATGTAATAATAATATATTAGTAAATACAAATTCACAAGAAAGCATACGTTGAATTAACTTATGTTTAAAAAAATTTATATAATCAAAATCATCTGAAGAAAGGTCATGCCAGTTATTTTTTGTCAAAAACTATACAACCTATTTTGGTCTACAAATTCGTATAATAACTTTGCAAACTCAACTGTTTTCTTTTTGGTTCTGATACTTTGTTGGGCCTCTAAGATTCATGTAGTCCTGTTTCAATGTTTTTGTGCCTCTAGGATTCATGTAGTCCTGTTTCCATGTTTTTGTGACTTCTTTAGGCTTGGGCTTACTTGTTTACCAAAAATATGATGTGCTAAATCTCCTGCATGTGCATAGCCTCCTAAGTGCCGCATCAAGGGATCCATTGCGTGACAAAAAATACAAGGATCTGTTCCCATCCCAGCCCTTTTCCCCTCCCAAGACCAAAAATAAGTCCAATTAAAAACAAAATCAGGATTAAAAAGATATACCAACAATGATCCAATCCACCAAAAAAAAAAAAAAAGTAAAGAAAGAAGACTATTCAACTATGTTAAGAGAATCAAGCCAAATTCCAATGCCAGTAAAAGCGACACAATATCAACAACAGCTGATTAATTAGGGCTTCAATACTGGAAATGATCTCATTATTTGGTGGCAGTACGATTGCAACCTCGTATCAGAAGATTTAGACATGGATGGTTATGCTAGTGGCCGAAGAGCAGCACAAATGCCACAACAAAATGATAAAGAAATTACACTGTTTATGGAGCTTCATTCACATTTGCATAGTACCCCATATATCACTGCAATTGGCCAATCAGTTTCCAAAGGAAGTCACTGCCTTAAGCTTTCAACAATGTAAGCAGCATACAGGTCCCTGCGAGAAGAAGTATCCGCTTAAAAATAAATAAATTAATCATCCGATCCCCAAGGGAAACATATAATCATTCAAGATTAGTGGCAAGAATCCAACACCAGGCACAAAACTTGAATAAGAGGAGGGAGATCCGAGTTTTGTAAAGGAAAATAGCTCACATGGAGTACTTGATGGCCTCAATGGCTGTTTCAGCTGGTAGGAAGTCTTCAACATCAACTTTTTTGTTCTCATTCTTCTTGTCTAACGTAGCAAGCTAAGGATACGCAGCCAACTAGGGGATGCGGTATTGATAGCATTGACAGAAGACATTGATTTAAGCATTTAACAGTTCATAGAAACATAAGAGAGACTTAACAGATTGACACGGGGAAAACTAATCATCAATTTGTATAATTGTCAATAACTGCGCACCCACATGCATATTTTGCATATTTATATACTAAATGAAAATAACAGGATACAGTCCTCAAAGAATCTTCTGATTTCAGCTAGCCGATGTGGAGGAAGCTCCTTGATGTCCTTGTAATGGCGGAACTCAGGGTCATCGGCACAAACTGCTATGATCTTGTCATCCTTCTCACCCTGCACCAGAATTTGTTAATAAATATTAGTAGTTTTCCTCCAAATGTCTAATTTTATTGGAGCCGGAAAATTATTCAAATTTGTTGAATAATGAAAGCCATATGATTTACAACGTGAAAAAAGCTACAGCCAGATAACTGTAATCTCTGATGTACAGTTTCAGTGTGATCCCTCTAATCGTGCTGAGGCATAGTTATACATTCGACAATGTTCATTGTACCCTTCAATTTTATTTCATTGCTCCAATGAAATGAACCCTCACTTCAACCATATATCACCCCAAGCTAAAATTGCTATAGGATTAGAAAGGTTAATGGGTATAAATTTCACCATTTCATATCAAATACAAGGTGAGGCAATGTTTTCATCATATAAAGTCATACGAATAAGGATGACCACTTAGACTTGAAGTTTGATCCACTAGCAGATCAGCAACCAATCAGCTAAATAATTATAAAGGCTTACGGATAGTCAAATTTTATTTTCAAAACAGACCCTTTGGTGGTCCTTTTCTATTTTCAATAAAACAAATTATTAATTTATAGGCAAGGAAAGAGCAACAATCACCTGGTCAATCATGGGCATTAATCCAATAGCACGAGCACGAAGGAAGGAACCAGGTAGCACAGGCTCCTTCTCGAAACATCAGTTTTAATTTTAGTTCAGTTCAAATTTTGGCTGAAAACAGACATCTCTGTTAAATATATCGAACAAGAATTTTAAGCATTGCTACCTGCATCAGAATCAGGACGTCCATAGGATCACTGTCTTCACAAATGGTTCTTGGGATAAAACCATAGTTGTGTGGGTATACAACTGATGAGTAAAGAACACGATCAACCTAAGTTTTGAACCCATGAATTAATCATGCTTTGGTACAGACGGACAAAAAATTTGCATCCAGAAACAATGGCACTATCTATGTAAAGTGGGGCAGTAAATGATTACACTGGATACTAAAGCCCAATAACAATAATAATCTCTCATAGTTCAAAATTCAAGGAAGCGAAGCAAAAGTTAAAAAGCATTGGATTGGAAACAACACTTATGGGGGGACAAATACAGCTATCCATATAATCTGACATGCATTGCATGTATAGAGTCATCACATATTATGGTTGATTCTACCAGTCTAAAGATCCAACTTATCCCTCTGCAGCCAAAAATTAAAATTAATGAGTTTGCTTCTAAAGAACAACATGGGTTAAGATGTCATGTCTGCAAAGGCAAACCCTCACAATTTGAGAAAATTTTGATGAGAACAGGCAGGAGTTCAAAGACATTCAGCTTCAAAGTTGAAAAAATTCCAGTGATTAGTGTAGAAATGGTAAATAAGGAAGCTAATCTCTTAAAAGAAATTCCTTCATATTTTCCCAACATACAAAGCATTTGGAATGGAAGAAGGTGAATTTAAGTGATGAAAGATGGGAACCACACCTTTATAAGTCCACTTGCCTTGTCCAGCTCATACTTAACCTTGCTACCTTTGCCAATTTCAACCACCTGCCATGGAAATCCACTTATTTATTTATTTTTAGAAAACTGCAAACAAGAGTTTGGCAGAATAATCAATATTTGTAAAATGTAATGATCCAAGTTCCAAGATCACTATATTTAGGCACTCCACATCTCAATCCATAAAATGAGATTTCCATTAGCAACATTTCCTTGTCAAAGCCAAAGCATTCTTTTCCATTAGCAACATTTCCTTGTTAAAGATAAAGCACTC
Source organism: Dalbergia oliveri (assembly GCA_030441495.1). Lineage (NCBI taxonomy): Eukaryota > Viridiplantae > Streptophyta > Magnoliopsida > Fabales > Fabaceae > Dalbergia > Dalbergia oliveri. Next base: position 8,160,807 of record JAMLFY010000004.1, read on the forward strand.
TTTTAACTGTATTCACTATAAGTACCCAATTAAAATATTCAATGGATTGACAGACATAAATTAATAAAGGCCCCAAAACTCAAATGCCTATGATGTTCCAAGAAAAGAAACCTTGTGGTTTTCATTTTGGTAACCTTTGTGAATTTAAGTTATAAAACAGTAAAAACTTACACAGTTGAAAACTGCTGGAGCTCCTGGTCCTGCATGTATAAAAATAAAAAGTTAAAAAACATCAGAGAATTTTCATTCATATACTGCTAGATCCATACTTTTCAGTTGTCTCAGACCTCGCTCAAAAAAGGTCTAGTTGAATCTAAACATGGATTCTTGAACCGCAGTAATTTCTTTGCAAGCAGAGGAGAAAAAAAAGAGAAAATGCAGAAAGTAACTGTACCAATCTCTAAGTCGTGCCAGGGATGGGCAGCAACAGTTCTCCGTGAGAGTGAAGAAAGTATTCTCTCATTGAGCTTAGCATGAGTGAAACCCGAATTCCTTGAACTTGATTCTTCGTGGTTAGCCATATGAACTTTTGCAGAAAAGCACCTACATAGATAAACATACAAATCAAATAAACAAAGAGAGCAATCAGTGCTGTAAATCATTATGGCTTTGTTGCAACAAACAATAGTAAGAAGAATCAATCACATAGAAGATATACAAGTTAATAAGACGTAGCTGTTTAAGAACTAAGAACAAATTTGACAAAAACAGTTATCGTGTACAAATAGAAACTTCAGTGCCATCAACAGTAGCATAATGGTTGTTCAATCAAGTACTGAACTGAACTACTTATTACTAAAACAGCTGTGATTAGATGAGCACAACTCCAATTTTTTTTTTTTATAAAAAAGGAGAAACAAAAGCGAAGAGAAAAATGCAGTATAACAACAAACAAAAACGAGACAAATAATCGAGAAATCAAACATGAAAAGTGAAGGGGAACAAAAAAAGGAAAGCAGAAAAACAGCAGCAAAGGGTTAACGAAGATGCACTTAACAGATGCACTTACAGTTAGGAAGAAGCACTGAAACAGAGTCACTGTGTGTCAGGGCGCTTGCTTCTTGGGTTGAGGCGTGCTTTTTTATATATGAGTAATGTATAAAGAGGTGAAGGAGGAAAAGGAAGAACGCGAGTGTATAGCAGTCTGCACAGTCTTTGAGTGAACTTGAGCCCTCAGATTAAAGTGAATTCCCATCCTACGGTTCTGCATGGAGATATGAGATTAATGGTAAAAAGAACCTTCGGCTTCCGGACAATGTCACTGTGCGAATGTGACTTTGACGGGAAATCCCTCTGAATCTGATGAGTGATGTGAGGCCTACCACATTATGTGGTCCACCTTTGCCTGAACCATAATAACATCCGACAGTGTTCATAAATTTATTGGGGGCATTATTTTGTATAAGTGCGTAGGACAGTGATATAAGTATAATATTAAAATTTATAAAATTTATGTGAAATATAATATTTTTTAAATATAAATCATTATATAATGATTTACATGTAATTTGAATTAAAAAAATATAAATTTTTTAAACACAAATCACTAATTATTATATAATGATTTATGGGATAAAATAATATTTTAATTTATTATTTCATATTTTAGATATACATAAATTAGTGATTTTATTAAAAAATAATATCCTAAATTATTATAAAGAGATTTGTAATCAAAATCTATTAAGATATTAATTTGTTTGCCTATATAAATTTTATTATGCTAACTCATTTCAAGATCACTCACAAATTGCTGGGAAGCAATTTTAGTGTGAAGATATTCCTACCAATTATTTACATTGTATCACAAAACGGTAATGAACAATTTACATATAAAAAAATCATATCAATCCCTTATATTATATCAATACATGTACCCAAACACGCTCATAAATTATTTTTTCTTTTTTAAATATGTTTTATGTTTTATATTCAGTTTATGGAAATTTAACAGTATTTTAGCTCTTTTGTTGAAAATACAGGACGTGGCAGGAACCTTACGCAAGTTCTTTTTGGTTTTGTATTTGGAGCATATTCGTTAGGACTGAGAACATCCACTTATATGCTGGATGTTTCGGTGAAACAAAGGCACAGGTCGAATATATTAATTTTTAAAGCTAAACAGCGCAAGAAAAAAAATAATAATAAAATTGTTCTAACTAACTGAGGTGAAATAGGGTTTAACATCACATTTTATTATTTCAACTATAGTTTGTATACATTCTATTCTAGTTTATCGTTTATAAATTGAGCTCATGTATCTCGGGCAAATGGCTGCATGCGGCTCACCTGAGTTTCACCGTGAGTCTAAACTACAGATTGTGTCTACGAAAGATTCTGATTGAAGCCTTCTGGCTTGGCTTCTTCGTATTTATAATCTATTATGTCCTTTGCTTACAAGGTTTAGTTTATCATACAGCTTAGTCGGCATGCACTGAATTGAAAAAAACGTCACTTCATTGATATAGGAAGTACATACCCAACATTAGGCCAAAAGTGCATCATCTTTCTATTTATCTATTCTCTGCTTTACAATGTACGCTTAAATCAGATGTTCTTTCATATTCTCACTTGAAGCGCCTAACCCTATGCATGATTTAAGTACAAGTAATGTCCCATTTGATATTGGGAAGCAGGTAGGTAATATTTTGATTATGTTTTGAGGATGCATTTTACAAATGAAGATGCTTACATATGTTTACTTACACATGAAAGCTAATATATTGACTCTTCAACATAATGCATTGCTCAAAATGTGGATTATTGTTCATAATATAAAATGCAGAAAGAAACTGATAATCTCTGTGTCTGGTCTCAGCTAAAATATTTTCCTTCCAATAGAGGATATGGGATGATGTTCTTATTCTGATTTCAGCAGAGCAGTAATTGTTGCTGCTTATATGATTCTGAGATTCTTCACTGTGTCTGAGTAAGAATTCATCCTGCAGTGACATCCATGTGAACCTATACAAGTTGCCGACTGCTGCTAGAGCTTTTTCTGTATATACTCATGAACTTGGCCACAAATTCTGCATAGAAGAGCACATTAGTCAATCTTATATCATAAGCAGCAACTCTCATCAGTTTATAGCCTTTGGTTAGAACTTACAAGGGTTATTATTCCTTACCTTCTAATTTTAACAAAGCTGTTGTTCCTGGTGGTAGTCTTCTGTCCTGTTAATTATATATAGCCTTTGGTTAGTATTTTACAAGAGAATTTACACGTATATAATATGGCATGGGGGAATGACACAGAACTTGCAATAGCATTATAGGAATGCCCCAGAGTTCTGTTTTATAATTTGCCATCACCTTAAAACAGACTCATGGAAGAAGAAACTCACATAATAAGCATGCCAGTAGTAGACCTCCCTTTTGAGCTGGCCTCAACTCTTTTAAGGAGCTGTTCCACCAGTTTCTGCGGATTTGAACAAAAATTCCATTATGAAAAATAATGATTTGGTAAATTGAATAAATTCTTTATGGATTCTTCTGACGCAGGCATTGATTCATTACCTGAAGAATCAATTTGGGGTGGACAAAATCCAGGAGGAGCATTTGAAATTTGCCCCGTATTGAGAGTAAGCTGGTAAAACCATAAGAAAATTATGATTAAAATAAAGACTTAAAACATAAACTGATTGACAGTTATTCAAGTTGCAAAACAGCCGTCAAATAAGCTGGTCTTAGAAAGAAAAAATAGCAGCAGCATGTTAGCTTCAGAACCAGGATAACAAGAAGCTCTTAGAATGAGAATTTCTTGCCGTGAAAATGATGGATCGGCGAGAATCTCTGCAGCTACTTCTATTACAATCTCCTCCCATCCAACAGGAATTGGTTGTTCTTCAGAAAATGGATAGCTGCACAGCATAGTACCCCAGTTAGTCTTAGTAGATAATTCATTAGAAATGTTGAAATAAATATCTTTTCATTTTAGGAGTTCTTACTTGTGTGCTTTGCATGCTTCAAGAGCCATGATTGCTTTCCTAAGGTTCTGCTCTGACTTTGTGGCAATCTTTGCAGCAAAATTCAGGGATAGATCAATTTCCTCTTTCTTTGCTATCTGAATAAGAACCTCAGTGATCTGGAAATGTGTGAGTTACTTCTTTATTATTAGATAGTTGATATTGATGGAAGGACATTTAATCCTTTCCAAAAAAATATCGTAGAAAATAAAACATATAGAAAAGAAATACATAAGAGTTGGAATTCAATTTCATAATCTGAAATGTTGCAAAACGCAGTCACTGTGAAAAATCAGGGTCAACGATTTTTGTAGCATAGTACGCTTAGAAGATCAAATATAGCAAAGTTTGTATCATATAATTCATTATACCTTGACTACAAGATCCAAGCATACTAGTAGTCGAAGGCTATTTTTTCTTTTTTATAAATTTCTTTATGCTTACTTCGTGAGTTTGAGGAGCATCAACTTCGATGACTTGAACCGGTTTTTCACAGGTTCAAGAATTCCTCCATCATCTTCACAGAAGAGTAGTAGTTTGCATATATCTGAATAGCGGTCTATAATCCACTTGATCATGTGCTGGATGTTCTCTCCTGCTTTGTCTACCTCATAAAGAAACATTACTGAAATCAAGACAACCCAATCCTGTTAGTTAGGCTCACATTATCACTATGTTTGGATAACAAATAATGGAGAAACAGGAAGCAAATAAGAGGAAAGGGAACATGGGGTTGGAATGGTAAGAAAAGAAAAAGAAAAGGATGCCCGGTGCACGAGACTAAAGCCTAATGGGGTCTATAAACAATGCAATAATTGTTTCATTTTGTTCCTTTGCAAGATAACTTCCAAAAAAATTAAATAAAGTTTCGTTTTGGTCTATTATTAATTTCCCAAATAAGAAAACAAAGGTAATGTTGTTCTATTCCTTTCTATTCTGCTTTTCATTAAGGAAAAAAAATCTGTTAGAGACCAATTTCCCAAGAAGATACAAGTGTACAAAAGAAAGAAATACAAGGGTGCAAAGGGAATGAGAGAATCAGGGAATGTTGATATTGTGGGGCCCTTGGGTCCCAACTAAATTGCTCGTGTGTTATGGCAATGCAAGAGTGTGTGTTGGCAGGTGGTGGGCGTGAAGGGATCACGAGGAAAAGGGTATATTTGTTAGGGAGCTAGGAGTAGGGGGCAGACATTCTTTCTGAGAAAAGGCTAGGCATAAGAGGGAGGGCTGCTTTAGTGCTCTCTTATTGTCTCTTGTATTGCATTTTCACTGTTGAGTTTTATTCCTCCAAGTGCTAATAGCACAGTTCATTTCCATTTCTGCTATTATGTTTGCCTGTTTCCTATTATTTGGTACCACGCTCTTTCCTGGAGCTGTGGGCTGGGCAACGAGAAGTTGCAACATGGAAAGCCGATTGGAGAACTTGGAGAAGGCACTGGAACGTTGATGCAAAACATGAGGGTGTGCCGAGGCAGGTCTCTGCTAGGTCTCTACAAGGAGGAACCAAGGCTGAGTGGATGCTAGGAAATGGAAAGGGGTTCCAGATGTTAGGATTTTGATTGAAATAGGTTAGGGAGAGAGTTCCACATTGCTTAGAATTGAGATGGAGGGGGGTTGCCAAGGCTATATATATGAGCCTAAGTTTTCCATTTCAATTCGCAAGTCGAAACACTTTAAGCTTGTATCTGACTTTACTTTCTCTATACTCTTGTTTTAGAGTGTTGTGAGATATAGTTTAAACATTTGCTTTGGAGAGTGTGGGTGTCCTGGGGGCCGATGGGGTGTTTGAGAGTGAAGTCTATGTGTTGTAAAAATTTTCATATAGTGTTATTCTCGGTTGTCTTTCAGTGCCGTGGTTTTTCTGGGTTTTGGAGTTTTCCACGTTAAATTCTTGTGTTGTGATTGGGTTCCTATTTATTTATCTGTTTAGGGTGGTCTCAATGAGGGAAAGTGATTTATTTTCCAACACCGAGGCAGTGGAAGGCCTCCGGGTTCTTCCTCTCCTCACAACGAGTCGCGGCCTCGAGGTCTCGTGAGCTGAAGGTAGCAACTCCCTCTCCGTAGAAGGTCATCGCGCCAACGACACTCATGGCGGAGCGGCCACGAACTTGGGTAGCCCTCATCAGGCGTGGAAATAGAGACAGGAGAATGGAGCTCCCCTTGTTCGCAGGAGATGATCCCCTAAGATGGTTGGTGAAGATTGAGCGATATTTCCAAGTGAATGAGATTAGGGGGAAGAAAGGATGGATGTAGTGGTTCTGGCTCTTGAGGACCGAGCTCTTTACTAGTTTCAAACATGGAAGGAGCATACTCTGGTCCCCTCATGGCATCCATTCAAGAACGCACTCTGAGAAGGTTTCAGCCCGGAATGGTGAAGGACCCATATGGACCCTTATTGCGGGTCAAGCAAACTGGGTCAGTCTTGGAGTATATTGAAAAGTTTGAAAGGATCTTTGGGCCCATGAGAACTTTGGATAGGGAAGTCCTGACAAGCATATTCGTAAATAGGCTCAAGGGTGAGATTGGGCTAAGATCAAGAGCCTAGATTTGGGCTCTCTTTCAGAAATAAAAGATAAGGCCCTAATGCTGAGCTAAGGAATATAGAGTGGAAAGGGGGCGGAGTACACCCAACAGAAAGGGGAGTGGGCTTCAACAAAGGCCCAAATCTGTTCAAACTAGGGCCTTCCATAATAAGAAGCTCAACCACTAAAGATCAAAGAGAAGAAAACACATCGAAGAGAGAGGAAAGGGGTTAGGAGGGGCCTGGAAGCGGCTCACTGAGGCTGAGATCTAAGAAAGGAGTAGAAACGGGCTTTGGTTTAAATATGGGGAACGATGAGGCGTGGCCATGTTTGTAAAATGAAGCATTTCCGATTATTGTTAGTGGAAGATCCAGAGGGCGATATTTCCGAAGAAGAGTTAAGGCTTGACAAAGAAGAAGAGGAATAGGTAGAGCTCAAGACCTTTCAAATCTCCCTCAGAAGCTTACGGGGTTCACCTCCTGAAAGTCGTTCAAGTTGAAGGGGGCTGAAATCATGATCTTGGTTGACTGTGGGGCCATGAGCAACTTCCTCTCGGTCTCCTGTCTCGAGCTTAGTCTGGAGGTGCAAGACACACTGGAGTTCACCGTGGAGCTTGGTAGCGGGAGGATAAGGAGCGAGGGCTTTGTGATAAGGTGTTGTTGGAGGTGTCCAGATTACCCAACCTCCTTTCTTGTTGAGTTTGGGGGAGTAGATGCTATGATAAGAACGAAATGGTTGAAGAGTTTGGGAACAATTGCGGCAAATTTCTAGAAGTTGTTCATAAGGTGGAAAGAAAATGGGGAAATTAAGAAGATTCAAGGAGACCCAACTCGTTGCAAGGCACAAGCTAATTGGAAGACCACCTTGAAGGCCTTGAAAGATGACGATGAAGGGTATCTTATAACTCCCTCTGAACATGACACGGGAAAAGATCGAAATGAAGTTGCCCAAGGAGTTCAAGAAACTGTTGAGGGACTTTGAGGACATTTGCAAATCACCCTCAGGCTTGCCACCACCAAGGGACCATGATCATGCCATTAATTTGAAAGAAGGAGCCCTATACCCCATGTGCGGCTTCCAGGTACCCATATTTTCAAAAAAATGAAATAGAAAAAATTGTGGGAGAAATGCTAAGTGTTGGAATTATTAGACCCAATAATAGTCCTTACTCTAGTCTTGTGCTTTTGGTTAAGAGAAAATATGGTGGGTGGAGGTTTTGCATAGACTATAGGGCATTGAACAAAATAGATGTCCCTGATAAGTTCCCCATCCCAGTGATTGATGCTAGATGAGTTGGGGAGAGCCAAAATTTTTTCCAAACTAGACTTGAAATTGGCTACCATCAAATAAGAATGAGAGAGAGATGTTGAGAAACCTTTAGGACCCATGGAGGGCATTATGAATTCCTAGTAATGCCTTTGGGTTATCTAATGCTCTGTCTACCTTCCAGGCTTTGATGAATCAATTCTTAAGCTGTACTTGAGGAGGTTTGTTCTAGTGTTTTTTGATCACATTCTGGTCTTCAGTAAGTTAATGGAGGAGCATTTAGAATATGTGGAAAAGGTGTTGTCCTTGTTAAGGGAAAATCAGCTCTTGATTAACCTAAAGAAGTGTAGCTTTGGGCAACCCAAGATAGAATATTTGGGGCATATTGTCTAAGAGCGGAGGGTGGCAGCTGTCAAGAAAAATAGAAGCAGGTGAATCTTGGCCAACTCCACTGATTTGAAGGGTTGTGTGGCTTTTTGGGGTTGACGGGCTACTCAGGAAGTTCGTAAAGGGATAAGGGAGAATAGCTTGGCCTTTGACTCAACTACTTAAGAAGGACGCCTTTAATTGGAACCCGGAGGCCCAAATGGCTTTTGAGAACTGAAGAAAGCAATGACTTTTTCCTGTACTTGCTATCCCCTATTTTGAAAAGGAGTTTGTGATAGAAATTAATGCTTCTGGTAAGGGATTAGGTGTTGTCCTCATGCAAGAAGGCAAACCAGTAGCTTTTTGGAGTCACACACTCTTGAAGAGCTAGGCAAAAGTCAGTCTATGAGAGGGAGTTAATGGCAATAGTGTTGGTAGTTCAAAATGGAGGCACTATCTCTTGGGAAAGAAGGTCATAGTAAACACAGACCAAAGAAGCCTGAAATTTCTTGTTGACCAAAGGATGATGGGGAAGAGCGGAGAAATGGGTAGTCAAATTGATAGGGTTTGATTATGAGATAAGGTATAAGGCAGGGAGGAGAATGGGTAGCTGATGCCATCTCTAGACAGCATTATTTTGGGGCAATTTCAGCTGTCACTTTTCAAGAATGGGAGGGTTTAGAGGAAGAAGTGCAAAGGGACAGCAAGCTTCTAGCCATCATACACGGGTTGGTCAGGGAAACGGTGTTCAGCAAAGGTTTGAACTTAAGGGGAAGACTTTACTACAAGGGAAGGCTGGTCATTCCAAGGATTCCCTGAGAATCCCCTTGATTCTACATGAATTCCATGCTTTCGCTATTGGAGGCCACTTAGGATTTTACAAGACCTATAAAAGAATTTCTGGTTTGTTTTGGTAGGAAGGAATGAAGCATAGGATTCAACAACACATTCAAGGATGTGAAACATGTAACAGAAACAAGTATCAAACTCTCTCTCTCTGGGGTTGTTACAGCCCCTACCTACACCTTCTCAAGTTTGGGATGACATCACAATGGATTTCATTGGTGGCTTACCAAAAGCTCAAGGCTTAGACACAATGGGTAGTAGTTGATAGACTAACAAAATACAGTCATTTCCTTGGCCTAGCTTACCCTTACAATGCCAAAGATATGGCTGGAATTTTTGTCAAGGAGGTGGTTAGGTTGCATGGGTTCCCTTTCTCCATTATCACGCAGAGATCGGGTATTTATGAGCCACTTTTGGTCTGAACTCTTTAGAATGGTTGGCACAAAGCTGAAGTATAGTTCAGCCTACCACCCGCGTGGACGGCCAACGGAGGTGGTTAATAGATGCTTAGAGATCTACCTGAGGTGTTTCACTAGTTCCAAACCAAGGTAGTGGTCAAAATGGTTGAGTTGGGCGGAATTGTGGTTTAACACAACCTATAGTGCCTCAACAAACACTACTCCTTCGGGCTCTATATGCAGGGACCCCCCAGCTTTATTAGGGAGTGGACAGCATCCTTCAGGAGTAGAGGACCTTAACTTATTGATGGGAAAAGAGACGCGATTTTAGATGATCTAAAGTGGCATCTTACCAAGGCACAAGACCGCATGAAAAGCCAAGCAGACAAAAAGAGAAGAGATGTGCAACTAGAAGTGGGTGATATGGTGTACCTCAAGTTACAGCCCTATAGGTTGAAGTCACTAGCCAATAGGGTGAATCAAGAAGCTTAGTCCAAGGTTCGAAGGGCCATATAAAGTGATTGAGAAAATAGGACAGGTTGCTATAAGTTAGCTGCCAATTCATAGTTCACCCCATCTTTCACGTTTCTCTGCTCAAGAAATGTATATCCCTCAGAGTTTGAGTCAGCCTCTACCTCGGGCTTGACAGAAGAACTTGAATTGAAGATGCAACCAGTAAAAGTCTTGGTCAGGGCATACACAGCAAGGAGATCTAGAAGTCCTCATCAAATGGAAGGAAATGCCAGAACTTGAAAGCTCCTGGGAGATGGCTGAAGATATTAAGGTTAACTTTCTTGAATTCCACCTTGAGGACAAGGTGGTAGTTCAAGGGGGTATTGTTAGAAACCAATTTCCCAAGGAGATACAAGTGTACAAAAGAAAGAAATACAAGGGTGCAAAGGGAATAAGAGAATCAGGGAATGTTGATATTGTGGGGCCCTTGGGTCCCAACTGAATTGCTCGTGTGTTGTGGCAGTGTGAGAGTGTGTGCTGGAGGTGGTGGACGTGAGGGGATCGTGAGGGAAAGGGTATATTTGTTAGGGAGCTAGGAGTAGGGGGCAGGCATTCTTTCTCTGAGAAAAGGCTAGGCATAGGAGAGGGAGGGCTGCTTTAGTGCTCTCTTATTTTCTCTTGTATTGCATTTTCACTGTTGAGTTTTATTCCTCCAAGTGCTAATAGCACAATTCATTTCCATTTCTGCTATTCTGTTTGCTGTGTTTCCTATTAAAATCCAAACATAGTAAGAATAAATCAGTATAAGCTATACATGGATTCAGACAGCTAACCTTTATAATCTGACTTGAAATTAATATTGCTGACTTCAGGAGTAATAGCATATATATTGCTAATTTCTTTGATCAATCCCAGCAAAGCACCTTTAGCATTTGGGTCCATCACATTGAGCTCCATGTGATGAGAACTGTACGTTATTGGAACACATGCTTTCATAGGTCTTTTGTCCTGTCATAGTAGTCGATGCAATGAGGTATAAGCTCTAGCAATGTACTGAAAAAGCAACTTCTTGAAATAATAATCAAAACCAGTTTTTACTCAACAACTATCACGTACCAAAACCAATAGGTTAAAACTTAAAAAGTTCAAAAATCTCTACCTGAATAGGGAACTGCCTTAACTCATGGGACAGCTGCAAAATGATCTGATAAGGTCAGCTTCAGGAATGCAGAAGACATCTAGAAAGAAAATTATGGGAAGAAGCATACATTGCAACATGCATCACCATATATTTCTCGTAGAAGAGCCATTGCTAGTTCTCTTTTCCAGCAACCAGAGGTTCCTTTGAGCAAAATATGAGGACAAGAGCCCTGAGACACCTGAAAACAAAGGTAGTCCGAGTCAGAAACTATACAAGTAAGGTAACAACATTAAGACTAAGACGTATCATCTATATAAAAAAGAAACACTGAATAAATTGCAATTAGATTTGAGAAAGATTTTCACAGTAGTCTGAGGAATGAAACAATACATAGAATAGAATAGAAAACTTACTAATTCCTTGAGAAGTTGAGCTTCTTGTTTGTTGCAAATGAAACCATTGAGTGAAGCAGGTTGATGCTTATCTGCCAGAATTGTGGCAGGCTTTCAACCACCACAGCCCTCTCAACGAAAGAAGCCTCATCGATCGGCTGGCGCTCTGATGATTTCCTCGCCGTCCTACAGTTTCCTGTTCTCATGCAAGCAAACCAGGAATCCTTCTGGCTCTTCTTTCTGCTGGCCGTGAATTTCCTCATGCTCTCACTAGTCTTCCCACTGGCATCACTTGTCACACTACTGCTTCCCTTTCTGCTTGTAGTAGCAGAACTCGATATAGAAAAGGCATTGCCTGATGAAGTGCCTCGTGCCATGTTCACATTGAGGTTGCCATTTCCTTTGCTGTTATGATCCTGAATGGAAGAAGGGGGCCCTCTAGTGGGATTCATGGTGTTTATTCCAGGCCTTGGGCTAAAATATCCAGACTGTTGAATGCTTTTCGGCAACGAAGAATTCTTGCCCTGCAAGGCATTGCACTCGCGAGAGAAGAAAAGATCACCTGGTTGAATAGACTCTGTGCTTTCAAGCTCCGATTGATCATCATTGGTGGGGTTTCTGGATAGTTTCGCCTCTGCTATCATTTCATTGATCTCTCCCACTGATGAAGAAGCTTTGAAAGGTGAAACTTCCCTTTGTTTTTGAACCATGGCTCTGGTCAATGGTGAGGAAGTTCTCCCCACGTTTTGCACGTGAGTACTTCTCTGTTGTTCCCTCAACCTTGGTGCAGTCACTGCTCTTCTGTGGTTTGGCTTCTCAGTCACTGTGGAGGGTGCAACTGTTCTTTGCTCATGCTTTCTGTTGTAAGAAGACACGATTCTTCCAAGGTCAGGTTTAGGCAAGGGACTTGTATTTCTCTCTGTGTTCAAATCTTTTATGGGTGTTGATAGTGAAACATCATCATCATCGTCGTCGCCTGCTCTGTGCGGCTTAAAGGGTGACTTACTATGCTGTCTTCTTCGTGGTTGGCTTGAAGCCGAAGCTGTTATTGCGGCGGGTGGTGCCTTCTTTCTTTCATGCCTTGGAACATCCTCCCACTCTGTCTCTGTGTCTGATGGTTCATAACCACTGCGTCCCTTCTTGGTTGAGAATGAATTAAGAGTGTATGTAAACCGGTTACCATGTGGTACCTTCTCCATCGATGAATAAGGCTAAAGGTTTTGAGATTGATATGATAGCGTTGATTAGTCAAGGCTTAACAATGAAACTGGTGTTTGAGCTCTGTGTGAATTTTTAGAAGCTGAAAAAAAAGTGTGTGGCTGGTACCTTGTTGATGATATAACAAAGAAACTAAAAATACAAGTTTGTGGCAATGCCAAAGAAGGGGTGTCCAAAAGAAGAGTGGAATTGGGAATAGAGGGCGCGATGGTTTCGAAATGGACACATTGGTGACGATAATGACAACATTAGTTCTGTGCCGGGACGTGAAAAAAAATTGGTTCATTTAATATAGAACATTTATGCATGTCTCTGTCTCTGTCTATGTCATTTTGTCCTTTGTGGCTTCGGATCTTCTTGTCAGGAGCCAGCTATTCGGTGAAGAAATTTCCCAACGTGGTTATCAACGTTTTGGTAAGAGATGTGCCTAGCTAAATTCACCACTTGCTTAGATTAGATTAGTTATGTTAACTTTGTTTTCTTGCTCGTGTCATAAACGATTCTGCCTTCAGCTCTGTTTCCTACCCAATGCAATTATGCATGTGTGCATTTCCACTCTTAACTCATGTACCGATTGGAGAGTGACCTTCTCTTCCACTCTTTTTCCCCAAGAAGGAAATTGGTGACTTAGTGTTTGTTGTCGCAATATGGTGTGTGGATTGCATTTCACTTTTCCCAAATTGCCTCATCTTGGAAATTTGCTGGCATATGGTAGGGGAAGCACCAAAATTTGCATGACAAATAAGCTATGCAAATTCAGGGAGACAAAAGTCAAGTCCTTTCCTATAAATTTGCATGTTAAGCTATGCAAATTTCAGGAGACAAAAGCAGGAGCCTATAGAGGTTTGTTGTGGCATGAAATAAGTGAAGAGCAAATGTAGAAAAATGAAACTTCGAATATAAGGGTGAAATTGAGAGAGTCAATGCAAAATAATTAACCAATCGAAACTTTTGTACGAAACTGGAGAACAAATTTCCCTACTATTAAGCATTTTCTTTTCATATGACCTATCAGTTAATTTATTTCAATTAAAACAGTAAAACACCCAGTCTAGACAAACAAGGTGCTTGAGCCTTGTGTCTTTTGTTCCTAACTTATAACCACAATATCTAGAGGTAGAGGTACAAAGACTTAGAAAAAACAATAATGGTAAAACCTATTAAAAAAATATTTAAATATTAATGATTTGAGTATTAGAGATCGACAGGATATTATTATGTCATTTGATTTATGTAACAAACCTCATTTAGTGGGATAAGGTTGGGTCCTTGATGTTGTTATTGTTGTTGTTTTAAGCACAGTATCATTGTGTAATAGTTTTCTATCCATTCTTTAAAGCAGGAGGAACCTTTCACATAAGCTAAATGATAAACAATTTCTGATACTACTTCAATATCTAGAATATAACCTTTAAACAACATATAGTAAAGCAATAATACAAACTATAGAGTTCAACAAGCAGGGATTATTTTATCTAAAAAGTCTAATAACACTAAGCTAAGTGACCAACTAAAAGTACAAAGCCTCAGCAGTTGTACTAATAACACTAGGCTATTGTTTTGTACATACAAGGCTATTGTTTTATTGACCTGACCTAAGTAGAGCAATTTATATATTTCCAATAGGCAACACACTCCATAGACTTCAGACAAATTGATTCAGATAGTTGTCAATGGTGGTGTATTGGACCTCAGGATAAAGTTCAGAAGCTTCCACACCAAAAGAAGGGTCAATCTCAAATTTTGTACAATCCCCCTTTACCAACATTGAGTGCGATAATGCCAAGTGGAGGCTCTGACGGAAAGAAGACTCTGCAAAAATAGAATGAAAATATTCACACCATAAACCAGGGATACTTAATGTCACTAAATTGATGTAACAAAATACTTCTCAGCAAATGCATAATGCTGCAGATGGTGTCTCCAGCAAGAAACTCGTATGATATCCTAGAAATTAAAACTTTACCATTTGCAGTGATGAACCAAGATTGTTTCAATTTTCGTAGAGATTCTTGGGGAATCTTTTCAATCTTTTAGTTGTTTATCAGTTGCTTTAGCTCATGTAATTAAAAAATTAAAAATAAAAGTGAGATAAATGGGTATGTTTTAAAGCATTCAATGTCTTGATATTATACTACTATGTACTATGCGTTTATCCATGAATGGAACATACCTTCATGTTGATAGTTTAAGGAACTCTAGGCAAACACGACCATCCATCTATAAGCCATTGACATGTTCATGAAGACTAAAGAATCTTAAAATTTGAATTTGTGATTGTAGGCAAGTCTGAAATGAATGTTCTTAATTCTTACTGACCCTGGATATTCTTGAGAAGTTGATCCTCCGGGACAGAAATTCTTTCAAGGGTCTTGTTAATCTTGTTCTCCCAGAAGGACACGGCCTCGTTGAAGGTCAAAATATTGGCAGGGGGCTTCAGGTGCAAAACTTTGTTCAAGGTTCTTGGGTCATCCACTGCTTTGATGGTGTAAGTGGCAACATCCTCCTCTGTAACATAAACTCCTGAAACAAGGATTCAAAAGATGCAACTTAAGGCAATTGAACTTCATTTGTGCCATCTCATAGTAATGTTATACCTGAAGAGAAGCTGTCTGTAAAAGATTTGCAAAGCTACTAATGTTGTTACCTTTAACATTTCCATCTCCCATAACGACTACCTTATCTCTGGGAGGAGCTGTGACATCTTGCTGTCCAAGAGTTCTTAGGAAGTATCCAGCAAATGCATATGAACATATGTAAGTGTAGGGAATTCCTTCAGCTTCAATTGCCCTCCGGATTGCCACCTTTTTCGCCAAAGCGCTAGCTGCTGGCTCAACTGCACTATGACGGTCCACATCTAACCCAAATTCTGATGGCAAGAACCTCTGATAAAGGAACAATCAAAGTGATCAACACTTGTATATAGCTAATTCAACAACCAACCACCTAAATAACGCAAACAAAATTAAACCAGCTTAAGTGGCTAGCCACGGGGTTTATGGGATGAGGTGCTCATTCTATGGAGATCCACCAAGTCCCGATTATGTGGAATCAATTAAATTTCCAATTCAGTAATACATACATATTCGGCGCGATATCAGTGTCTAACAATATATATAAAAACATATATCAAGACTATCTTAACATATCTCCCTTTTTAAATTATTTTTGTTGGATTTACATTATGTATATATTTTTATTTTTAATTTAGAATATATTATATTAGTAATATTTTTTATGATCAATATTTATGTTTTAGATTTTATAATTCTTTCTTAATTTTTCTCTTTTTTGAGTTTTTTTAATAAACTCACAAATATCCATCAAGATTCAAATCGTTGGTGGGATTGGGGATGGGGTGACATTGTGACAGACATGTTCCTGCCTCATGAATACTCACCTTACCAGAGCGTAAAAGAATAGAAGTTATCAATAATTTATTCGATATTAAAAAATAAAAAAATACCTATACTACCCTGTAAAACAATTGTCGTTCCTTACAAATTTAAGAAACTAACACATAATTTTGGGCAATTGCATAGGTTTAATAAACATGAGATGATAGTTTTTTTTTTCAATTTTTTTATGATACTGTTCGTGTATGGAAAATATTCTCTAGATAAAGATTAATTCTTAGGGACTCTCAAATCAAAAGAAAAGTCTAATAAGAAAAAAGATCAAAATAAAAGTCTTACTCTATTCTATCCCATCCATTAATAGTCATTTGATATATTAGATTAGCTATTTCAGAGAAGTAGTTAAGAAACAATAAAAACTCAGGGAGTTAAGATGTCAAATGATGATTAGAAGTTTAATTAGAATGTAGCAAAACTATTCTAATACCACATAGTAATAATAATTTCCCCCTAGCCAAAAAGTAAGGCTTATGCACCTTGATGTTTCCAGCTTCTTTTATTGCTGCTATGATCTTCAGCTGATCATCTGTCTGTTCTGCACCTACTGCAGAGATTACAACATCAACTTGCTTGACTGCCTTAACTAGACTTGAATAATCACCTAGATCACCCTACAGATTCAAAAAAGAGAAAGGGAGAAATTATAACCATTAGTTTGAAGTAAGTTATATTATACATATATACACAAAAATAATTGAAATTAATTTCCAATGAAAGGCACGAACATATAGCAGCTTGACTCCGAAGCTCTTGAAGCTTTCAATAAGCTTGGCCTTAGGATGAGAGATAGTGCTCTCTCTGACCAGAGCAAACGTGGGATGTCTTGCTTTTGCGCTTGCTTCAACTATGAATTTTCCGATGTATCCTGTGGCTCCCAGGATTAGGATTTTGCTTTTCTCTGCCATGCAGCCAAGCTAATTAAGTCCAAGTTCAAATATCAAAACAAGGAACAATCGTGTCTTGGTGCAGCTGAGCAAAGTGATGGAGATTTCGTGGTCTTTTTATAGGGCTCTTCCCAAACTGTACCAGTTGATGAATTCGTTGATTTTTATTATTGATATGATATATATTAAGTTATGAATGACGTTTCTGTTGGGAAAATAAACAATTTCCCTCCTAAAGCACCAATAGAGAAATAAAAATAGAAACTCAATCATAACACAAGAATTTAACGTGAAAACTCCAAAAAGAAAAAATCACGGCCGCTGTCAAATGACAACCAGAGAATATCACTATATGAAAATTATTACAACACACAGACTTCTCTCTTAAACACCCACACCCAGTACACCCACACTCTCAAAGCAAATATTTGAACTACTCCTCACAACACTCTAAAACAAGAGTCCAGAGGAAAAAATAAGTCAGATACAAGCTTAATATGTTTTCGACTTGGTACACTTGAAATGGAGAATTTAGGCTCATATATATAGCCTTGGCAACCCCCCTCCATCTCAATTCTAAACAATGTGGACTTCTTCCCAACTCAATTTCAATCAACACCTAACAGTTTCTTTCTTCTTGATGGCACGGCATAAGAGGTTCTTATGGGGGCATTCAAAAGGGAGTGGAGGTGCTTATGCGGAAAATTCCAAGCCAATCAATCAGACTATCATCCAGTGGCATTATAACAAGTATCGACATACATTTGTTCGCAGGTTAGTCTGGTATATCTTTCCTGATGGGTTTTAGTGCTTGTGTTTTGTTTAGGTAGTTTCTCTTCATGCTCTGTCTTAGACTTGTTTAAGTTATTTATCAAAAGATTATTTATAAGAATTTAATTTTGATACACTTTTAGTATAATTGTGTTGAGAAATGGTGGGCTCAAAAGCGGAAAGAGTACGCAAAATAAATATCAGAAGCATAAAGCAAAGATAACACAAAAGGATTAACGTGATTTAGCAAAGCCTACGTCCATGGGTAAATGCGATAAGCAAATATTTTACTATAGAAATATGATGGAGATATGAAGGTGGATACACCCCACTCAACCCAAATACAAAATAATAGGGATACAAAAGTGATAAGATCCCACTCAAAACCAAGTCTCAAATACACCCAAAATACCTATCAGTATTTTCCTCAGGTGTATACACTCAACACACAAAGAGAAGTAACCACATATTCAAACCAAATTTCTCTACTACAATATGAGTGACCTTAGCTTGGTATGACCACCCATAATGATAGTGGTATAAAAGAGAAGATAAATAAAGCAAGCCAAAATCTTCTCTAACTACCCAGATGCCATAAGCCCGAAGGTATCTAGGAGTCCTCACTCCAAATGAGTTGCAAGTGCTTGGTTTCTCCACCTAAGTGCTGTCAATAACGTTCTATATATATAGAACTCTTCCTGCATGTGCACAAAAGGAGCATACATCATGCACATGATGTGCATTTAATGATCCTACAACATTGTCAATGATAGTATATATTATCACTCATGCCTTGACTTTATTTGCACATCCCAACAAATGCATTAAATGCAATTGCATGCCCTACTCCGTCTAGCTTTGCAACACATGGACTTTTTGTTCAAAAGCTTGAAAATTCAAGCCAATATTTCAACAAAATGATTTTACATAAACATTTAATCATATGAAGATATTTAATTTGATCATACAAATTCTTTTATACTATATTGTATCAAAATTAATCTCAAACATATATCTACCGAATAGGAGCAATGTTTAGTTCTAGACTACTTAAACCGTAAAGCATAATTGAATGAGAGAACCGTGCCTCTAAAATAGCAAGCGTTACATGACTAAACGCTTAATAGTTACATTAATTTTTTTTATGATTACTCGTTAACAGTTAACAAACTTCCAATTAATTTTCTGTAAATTTTTCACCTCGTAATCATTAAGTCATATTCCATCTTATTCATCTTACCTCAGCTACTCCTAGGCCTCGCAGATATCTTCAGTACCAAGCGGCGACTGTCCAAGATACAGATAAGAATATCTATAACTTTCGCCCAATCTTAATCATTTTATAATGCGTTTGGTTCTGCTTTTGTAGAATTAATTTTAAGTAGAATTGATTTTATTAGAATTGATTCTGATAGAATTTATTATAAAATAAAGCGATTTATATTTGGTAATATTTTTTGGAAGTAATTTTGACAAAATTGATGATATTTGGATGGTAGTGATCAAAATTACTTTTAAATGTATAGTTAAAAAAAGGCTTATATGAAATATTACTTTGTCCAAACTATCTTTCTATTTTGTTTCATTAATTTTGAGACAAACATATAAAAAAGTGAATATTTTTATAATATTTATTTTTAACATTTGTCCAGTTACGTTAACTAATATTATGTTGTGTTGTGGAATGGATATTTATCTCAAGACCTGTATACTACTATTTAATATATGTTGGTATTAAGATTTCACTAAGTGTTAAAATGTCAAACTATCGATTGACCTTGATGGACTAAGGGCCATGGTGGGGTTTGACTGTCAAAGTATGAAGGTTCTTGATGATGACAATGCATGACGATATTTGACATGTCGAACTTAATCAAGACTATGAAGTTTGGCTCACAAGGGAAAATTGACAAAGCTTCAAGTTTCTCAGTCGACATGTCAAAGCTGATGGTGGTCACTCGTGATGAAGTCTGAATATCCAAGGTTGCAAGCTAACAATGACAAGACTCTCATGCTCAAGTTCAACAGGTTGAAATCCTTATTTGTTATTTGGGACTTAGAAAATTTTGAAAATCTTGAAAAGATTACCACAATGATAACTAGGAGACGGACATTAGTCGATCGACAGTTAAGTGGTTGTACGGTTTTTCAGTTACTAATAGAAGCCTTATGAAGGCATGACGAAGTAGTAACTGCTAACGACGAAGGCTTATGACAAAGAAACAACTGTCAAAGACACGAGAACAACATCTAAGGATGTAGCCAAAAACATATGTCAAGATCTTAGAGTTTTAGGATATCTATAAATAGTGGTTTTGTACATTTGTAAGCGGTTAGAATTTTTACTCATGCACTCATTCTAACAACATCACCCTGAAGATTAAACAGAGTTGAGAGTCCACTAGGTAATTGTTCTCAACCCAATTTCCCGCTTTCTAGGACTAGATTTCCTTTATTTCCTTTACAATTTCTGTACATTTACTTACATTTGTCAATCAATTACTTTACATTCTGTAGTTCTTTTACATTTAATATTCTGTCAGTCGACATTCATACACAACATACAAATCACATTATGCATTCCATCCCCATCTTATTCACACTTATTTGACACTCGATTCTTTTGGCGTGGAACCCAGGAGAAGTAGCTTTTTGCTAATCAAATCAGATTCTGGAAAAGCAAAGGTTGATGTCCAAACTCTTGAGTTTGTCGACAAACACCTGGATTAAAGCAATTCCACCTCCTGCACAAAGGGAATAATCAATCATTTGTTGTCGACGTTAAAGTGTCAAAACCTATAATAAACAATGTAAAATTCAATTGTAAATATATTAACAACTATCACCATTTTGTGAGGCGTATCAATAACATAAGAGGCATACCTGGTGTGCAATGGATAAGAGAACATAAGGTGTAAGAGAAAATAATTGAATGCAACTTTTACGCTTTACCTCACCTTAACAACAACTCCCATAATTTTATTTTTCTTTAAGATAAAGCTAGTCCAACAAGTTGAATCAAAAGTCATGATGGTAAGTGGCTCTAGGCATTGTGATGGTGACCAGTTGCTTGAGGTGGAGGTAAATGAGTGGTGGAAGAGGTGTGGTGGCTAATGGTTTTGTTGGTGGTGGGATGGCCTAAGGATGAAGAGTGATGCTTTGTCACTTGAAGTTTGAATGAGTTAGAATGTTAGATAGATGAAAGGAAAAAATAATAAATTTTATTAGTGGGTCATTTGCACCTACACATAATTGCACCCAACCAACCATAAAAATGAAAAATTTTCACTTTACTATGGAGTCAATTTTGTGGCCGTAATCGATTTTGAGTTAACTTCAATTTTGGAACCCAACCATGTTAGAAATTACCACAATTGATTCTAGTGACCACAATTGAATTTGAGGGGAGGCTACGCAAAACGAACATGTTGTTGCGGGTCAGCGAAAAGAAGTTAGGAGACATGACATTAAATGCCTACAGTAAAGCTATTGAGAAATTTGATAGCATTAAATACAAAAGTTTGAAATTGATGAAAGGAAGCTTGCATATGTGAGTAAAGAACCTCTATAAATAGAGGTGAGTTTGCCAATTGAAAAGCACAAGAAGCAGGTTAAAGAGCATCAAAGTAAAGAGAGTACACTGAAAGTGTGTTATTCTTCTAAAGTGAGAAAAAAATAGAGTGTGAGTAAATCCAGAGAGTGTAGGGTGTGGTAAATATACCAAAATATTTTTGGGTATTATCTTTATTACTTTTTGGTACTACAAAATTGTAGTATTTGAATAGGAGGATTTTCACTGGAAAACATTATATTTACTTTTTGGGTATGAGAATGTGGAAAGGATATTTTATAATTATCCTAGATATAATGGAATATTTTTCAAGTCTATCCCATGATTTTTCCTCAGGATTTGGGGGTTTCCACATTAAAATTTTATGTGTAGTTTTCTTGATCTATTTTGTTAGTGTGAATAGTGACAGTGGGTCTCACTATGAATTACAATTCATCGTGATATTTATTATCGTTGTGTTACATTGATAGATTTAATTCTATCAGATTTATTTTGGTGCTTATTGCCAGATATTAGCTTCATTTAATTACACTGTGAATCGATCCCTGACCCAACAAGTGATATCAGAGCTCAAGTTTAGTTAGGATTTACTGTGTAAATTAAATAGAGGAGAATATGGGTACTATGATCAAGCTCATGAAGATAGTGCTGGATGATGAGTTATGAGTGCTATTACTTTTGAGTTCTTTCAGGATAGCTGGGAGACTTTGGTGGTGTCACTAAGCAACTCTGCTTCAAATGGGAAACTAATTTTATTCTAAGTCAAAGACAACATGTTTAATAAGGAAACTAGAAGGAAAAACTTGATGGAAATAGATAATTCTAAGGCCCTTGTCATAGAGAACGGGAGGAGAAGCAAAAGTAGATAGTGGTTTAGAAACTTCAAATGTTACCATTGCGGTGAAAAAGAGCACATCAAAAGAAATTGTAAAACTTGGAAGAAGAGACAAAAACAACTGAGAAGTTAGGACGTGGCTGATGACGAAAATACTATAACCCCTATTATAAATGGGGAAGTAGTATTGCTTTCCTTTGTAGATGAAGAGTGTCATGTTGCAGATTCATGTGTTGAATAGTCGTCCATTCAGCGCTTCATATCATGCTACTCCTAATAAGGAATTCTTTACTATGTACAAAGCAGGAGACTTTGGCAAAATGGGGATGGACAATACTAGTAGTTCTGACATTATGGGAGTTAGTGATCTGTGCATTCAAATAAATATCGATGTATACTAACATTGAAGTGGGTGTGATATGTGCCGGATTTACGCCTTAATCTAATCTCCATGCATGTTCTGAATCTAGCTAGATACTATAGTAACTTTGGTGATGGTAAGTGGAAGTTTTCCAAAAGTTCTATGGTGGTTGCTAGAGGAAGGTTGTACAATACATTGCACAAGACTCAAGTTAAGCAGATCGGAAGGTTGAATAAGTCGATAACGATTATTCACCAAATTTGTGGCATAAATGACTAACTCACATGAGTGAAAAAGGATTATATATTTTGGCTAGGAAATCCCTCATTCCTTATGCCAAAGGTACAAAGTTAAATCCTTGTGATCATTATTTATTTGGCAAGCATCATAGAGTTTCTTTCATCAAAAAATCAAAGCTGAAAAATAATATTTTGGATATGGTTTACTCTTATGT
Source organism: Dalbergia oliveri (assembly GCA_030441495.1). Lineage (NCBI taxonomy): Eukaryota > Viridiplantae > Streptophyta > Magnoliopsida > Fabales > Fabaceae > Dalbergia > Dalbergia oliveri. Next base: position 8,183,666 of record JAMLFY010000004.1, read on the forward strand.
ATGTGGTCCCATGGAGGTAGAGACTGGTAGTAACATATATTTTGTGACATTCATTGATGATGTTTCATGAAAAGTATGGGTTTATTTCCTAAAGAGGAAAGAACAGGTGTTTCAATACTTCAAAAAGTTTCATGTTATGATGGAGAGAGAAACAGAGATACCTCTAAAGTGTCTTTGCAGTGACAATGGGGAGAGTACACTTCCCATGAATTCAAGAATTATTGCTCTGAATATGGCATCAGGCATGAGAAGACGTTCCTGCGCCTTATAGCATAATGGTGTAGTCGAAAGAATCAACAGAATAATTATGGAAATAGTTAGGTGTATGTTGAGAATGGCTAAGCCTTAAGCCATTCTGGGTGAAGCGTTCAAACAACATGCTACCTAATTAATAGATCTCCATATGTTTCTTTGGGATTTGACATTCCTGAGAGTGTATGGTCCAAACATGATGTTAATTACTCTCACTTAAAGGTGTTTGGGTGCAAAGCCTTTGCTCACTTAAGTAAGGAGCATAGGCAAAAGCTTGATGATAGAGTCATTCCTTGCATATTTATGGGCTACAAAGATGGAGAATTTGGCTACAGGCTATGGAATCTAGAAAAGAAAAGGATCATAAGAACCAAAAATGTAATGTTCCATGAGCAAAAAGCTATGCCAAATTCTACTGTTCAGAGAAACAGACAAATTTGGTGGCAAGGTTGATTTTACACCAATCTCTTTTCTAAGAAAAATTCACACAGAAGGAGGAAAGGTGATGATGGGCCAGTTGCTAATGATGTTAGAGATGGAGGAGGTGTTGAGCAGGGAAACAAGCTCTTACACCATAGCTTAAGAGATCTGATAGAGCGACATCCATCCAGGGTATCCAGCTTGGAGTATGTCCTTCCCACTGATGAAAGGAGCCTGAGAGTTTTGAAGAAGTACAAACTCATAAGAATAAAGTTCAGTTAATCAAAATCATGCAAGAAGAGATGGATTCCTTGTAGAAGAACAATATTTGTCAGCTAGTAAAACTCCTGAAGGCAAGCAAGCCTTGAAAAACAAATGGTGCTCGATAAAGAAAGATGGCAACAAGTTAGTGAAGTATAAGGCTTGCTTGGCTGAATAGGCTTGGTCAAAAGTGAGGGATAGATTTTGATGAGATTTTCTTTCTAGTTTTCAAAATGAGTTCTATTCAAGTTATTCTTGGATTGATAACTAGCATGGATTTGGATCTTAAACTTAGATGAGAAGACTTATTTTCATGGTGATTTAGAGGAAGAAATCTACATTGATCAATCAGAAGGATTTGAAGAGACTAGAAAAGAGCACATGGTTTGCAGATTAAAGAAAAGTTTGTGTGGATTGAAACAAGCTCCTAAACAATGGTACAAGAAGTTTGACTCATTCATAGTAGATCATGGATATACTAGGACAAATGTAGATCAATGTGTATATGTTAAAACGTTTTCAGGTGACAAGTTTATCATCCTTCTGGATGCATATGATATGCTAATTGTAGGATAGGTGATAAAAGGCATTTATTCCACTTATCTTGCTACCAAATCTTAGCCTTTTGCATGAGTTTAACTGGTTTATTGATATAAATAATTAGAATTTTGACTTGTTCCTTATTGTGTATTTTTTATAGAATCATTGACTATTGCACTGATTTTAGTATCATTATTGAATTATGCCCAGTTGCATTTAACTTGTCTCTTTGAGTATGTTTTTATGCCTGGGAGCTTTGGATCTAGTGCAAATGTCAAGAACAAAGTTGGAAACTTTGGGAAGGAGATTGGAGCTGAAAATGAGCAAAAGTGTGGAAGCCCACCTCCGATGAGCGCTACAACACTCGAGAGACACCAAACTGGAAGCTCAGGCAACGCTCTCTAGAGAGCATTGCAACACTCGTTATAACGTTGTAGTGTTAGTGCGACAGTGAGCTTACAAATAACTTATCTTTTTGACCCATTTTGGGCTATCTTAGAGAACAGGATATAAAGAATTGACACAAATATTTACCCTAGTTTTTTACTTAGTTTCTAATCTGAGTTTAGAACTTTCTTCTCTTATTCTTCTCTCTCTAGGGATTTCATTAGTGAAGATACTTGTCTTGGAGATTATGACAAGCATTATTGCTATTATTTTCAAGTTCTCTTTTATTTTCACTGTCTGTAATCCTCTAGAGATGGAGGAGTAGATTTTCTTACTAATGTAAGGGTTTTGAATGGATTGGGTTGATGTCTGGGCCTTTTTGATATTAAATGCATTAGTTTTCTTAATGTTCTACAGTTTCTATGCTTATAATTATTGTTGCGATTGTTACAATTATTATTGGGATAACTAAATTGGCGATCATCATTTAAGAAAACCCTATGGGCATAACTTGATAGATCTATTAGTTTATGTTTAAAGTATAATATTATAATTAACTTTCTGATTGGCGGTTTGGCTATAGCAAATGGTTCATTAAATCAATGTGATTTCTAAATAAATTGAAATCTCGTTTATTAGTTATTTGCGTTGGTCAAATTCTAGAGGTCGATTGATCACTAGTAGAATTGCCAGGAATTTATTACTAATAGCCACTAATGAATTCAATATTTGGTATGTGATAACTAGTTCCAATCCTAGAAATACCTTGCACCAATACCTCTTTATCATTGCTATTATCATTTAATTTTAATTATTTCAATCTTAATTCTCTAAAACCCCCAATTTTCTCAACCAAGTAATAAAGTCTCATTGAGAGACGACCTAGGTTGTGTTCTTTGCTATAGTTTTTTGTGCAACTTCACATTAAAATAAAATTCTAATTTGAGGAGGTAGGCGACAATCTCGCTTCAATAGGATAAGAAGATGATTAGTTAGTTGGAAAAGGAGTTATCAAACTTCTTTGTAATGAAATACCTAGGCCTTGCAAAGCAAAATTTGGGTATGTAGATTTTGCAAGATCGGATGGCTAGAAAGCTTTGGTTATCACAGGAAAGATATGTGGGGTGGGTTCTGGGTAGGTTCAATATGAAGAATGCTAAAGAAATAAGCACACCATTAGCCAATCACTTAAAACTCACCAAAATGAGTTTCCTTACTACTGATAAGGAAAGAAAGCTATGGCTCATAATCCTTACTCCTCTACAGTTAGGATTTTGATGTATGTCATGGTTTGTACTGCAGATTTTACTCATGTTGTTGGAGTTGTTAGCAGGTAAAGCGGAATACAAGCCGCTATCCGGACCAACCCGTCTAACTCGTAATATGCCTAAAAATGGACCAGAAAATTTTTAGTCTCCAACCCGTGAACTTTTTTAGACGCTTGCTCCTCAAGTTAGACGAGCCTTAACCTAGATTCCGGACTAACCCGCTAACCCGCATAAGTGAGGGAATACTCTAGTGCTACACCAGTCCACTATTCCATTCACGGAGTAGCTTGAGGACTAGCTACTAAGTGTCTAAGCGCAAAGGGACGGGTCACGTTTAGTTTTTAAAAAATTAACATTTGGATTTTTGAAATTGAATGTTTAATTTTAATATTTGTAGTATTTAGTATTTAGTATTGTTATTTGTTTAAAATTTAAATTGGAAATTAGATGCTTAAATAAAATGTGTATATATATTTTGAGAGATAAAATATACTATATAAATATAAATATATAATATATAGTATAAAAAAGGTTAAAAATATATGAAAGAAAAAAAAGGAGCTACAGGCTGGTCCACGGGCTTGCAAGGTTATGCAGGGCAAAAAATGTGAACAAAAAAGAAAGATTATGCGGACTGGTTCCTAAATTAATTGGTTTATGCGGGTAGACGCGAATAGGCTAAAGTCAAGTCTATTTATGAAACGGCCTGTCCAACCCGTTTAATTATAGTCTGTTGTGGACCAGGCTAAATGGACGGGCTATCCTGCATACCCACCTCTATTAGCAGGTCTCTTTCCAATCTTGGTAAAGACCATTGGGAGGTTGTGAAGTGGATCTTGAGATATCTGAAAGATAGTTTGAGAATATGATTGTGCTTTAGGACCAGACCAAGTTTTGAAGGCTATGCAGATGCTCATATGGCAGTGAATCTGGAGGTAGCAAATCTACTTGGAGATTTGTGTTTACTTTTGCAGGTGGAGTTGTGACTTGGCAGTTGATAAGGGGCATTTATGCCACTTATCTTGCTTCTAATTCTTAGATTTTTGCATGAGTTTTATTGTGTTATTTATGTAATTAATTAGGATTTTGACTTATTCCTCATTGTGTGAATTTGATAGAATCATTGACTATTACACTGATTTTTGAAGTAAATATTGGATTAGAGCCTTTGCGTTAACCTGTCTCTTTGAGTATGATTTTTGTATACAGGAGCTTTGAATGGAGTGTAAAATGTCAAGAATAAGGTTGGAAACTCTTTTCATAGAGCTTGTAGTTGCAATCAATTTGGGAGAATTTAGGAGCAAAATAGAGGAGTTATTGAGCTTATTTGAGCACATTTACAAAAAGTATTGTAATGGAAATTCTGTATCTCTCTCTATAACGATTAGATTGAGGCAAATAAAGATGTTTTTGGAAAGCTCAAGAAGTCCTCTAAAACTTTCATGTTCAGCTCAATTTCCAACTCTAAGAGCATCTTGGTGAAAATCAAGTTGCAAGATTAAAGGTTGCTAATGTCTAATGCTGTCAAACTTTACCTCCAGTTAGTATTTTCACAATATCTTGAGCTATAGATGTCCGATTAAGGTGATTTTGGTGGCGTTGGAAACTTTATTCAAAGGGTTACAATAGCTATTTCTAGTGCCAAGGACAGATTCAGATGTTTAAAGAGCAAAAATGACCAAATACATAAAGACATCAATTCTGTTCAATGATGTAGTGCTCAATGAGCACTGCGCTCACCAACACTTGAAAATGATTTTAATTAGTATAGCTCATTGCTGAGACTGCAGCGATCAAGAGCACCGGTGCAATGATGTAGAATGGCTCATTAAATATGTTTTTGGGCCCACTTTAGCCTATTTTTAGAGAGTATTTAAGAGATTGACATTGACTTTTACCCTAGCTTTTTACTCACTTTAGGCTGTCACTTTTAGTTGCTATTATTCTCTCTATATCTTTTTCTATCTTCTTCTTCTCACTGTCTCTCTACGGATTCCATAGGTGAATTGTTTTGTTCTTGTGGATGGTAGCAATGATTGTTGCTATTATTTCCTAATACTCTTTTAGACTTATTGATTATAATGCTCCAGAGTTAGAGGGGTATATTTCTCTTACTAGTGTAAGGATTTCCGGATAGATTGGGATGACATTTGAGACTCTTTATTTATATTAAGTACATTAGTTTTTTTTAATGTTATGTAGTTTCTATTCCTCTAATTATTGTGGTGATTGCTATAATCTTTATTGGGATAACTAAATTGGTGATCGTCATTTAGGGAAACCCTTTGGGCATAAATTGATAGATCTGTTGGTTTATGTTTGAGGGAAAACATTAGAATTAACTCTCCAAGTGGAGGTTAGGCTATAGCAATTGGTTCATTAAATCAATGTGATTTCTAAATCAATGGAATCCTTAAGAGAGAGAAATGAGAAGACAAAGATGTAGAGAGAGATAATAGTAACTAAAAGTGACAACCTAAAAGTGAGTCAAAAGCTAGGGTAAAAGTTTGTAGCAATCCCTTAAATACTTCTCTCTAAAAATGGGTCAAAGTGGGCCCAAAACTAATTTAACGAACTCTTCCCTTCATCACATGAGTGCAGCAAGCGCTCTGGCGCTCACCAATGAGCTATGTAGATAAAAACCATTTTTCGGGTTTATTGAGCGCTGCTGCTGGACAAAACTAATGTCTTCATATATTTGGTAATTTTTGCCCATTAAACATCTGAAATCTGTCCTCAGCACTATAAATAGATATTGCAGCCCGTTGAAAAAGCTTTCCAATGTCATCAAAATCACCTCAATTGGACATCTTTAGCTCAAGATATTGCAAAAATACTAACTAGAGGTAAAGTTAGACATTAGGACATCAGCAACCTTCAATCTTGCAACTCAGTTTCACCAAGATGCTCTTAGAACTGGAAATTGAGCTGAAATTGAAAGTTTTAGAAGACTTCTTGAGCTTTCCAAAATATCTTTATTTGTCTTAATCCAATCCCTGTAGAGACATACAAATTTTCCATTACAATGCTTTTTGCAACTATGCTCAAATGAGCTAAAAAACTCTTCTATTTGCTCCCAAATTCTCCCAAATTGATTGCAGCTATGAGCTCAATGTAGGAGTTTCTAGTCTTGTTCTTGACATTCTGCACTCAATTTAAAGCTCCTGTGCCTAAAACCATACTCAAAGAGATAAGTCAAACGCAATAAGGTGTAATTATAAATTATTCCAAAATTAGTACAAAAGTCAATAATTCTATTTAAATCACACAATGAGGAATAAATCAAAATCTTTATTAATTACACCAATAACACAATAAAACTCATGCAAAAAGTTAAGGTTTGGTAGCTAGATAAGTAGCATAAATACCTCTTATCAATGGGCGGCATCGGCAAGTGAAGAAAAGGGGGCAAGTGGTGGTGGGGGTGGAGGAGGAGATGAGAGGAGGAATGGTGGCATTTATCAACTTTTTTATTTGTATTTAACCGCATTTTATAAGTGTAGCTAAACGCAATACACCAACTCCAAACCTATGAACACGTGTCACTTGCTTATTGTGCCATATATTCATTACCACCATATTCATTGACCCGCAACACCAAATTAGTTGTACATGATATACTTGACTACGATCTGATACCAGATAATCAAATGCATATGTAACGTAATGTAGATAAGATCGAAAATTCGGCTGAGAATGTGAAACTGAGGGAGGATGAAAGAGGATCTCATGGTGATGGTGGTCGACAAGTTTGGGGTGATGGGACATCGGCGAGTAGGATGAAGCTGAGGGCAGTGAAGAAATAGGGGCAAGTGGTGGTGGGAGTGGAGGAGGAGATTAGAGGAGGAGTGGTGGCGTTTAGCAACTTTTTTATTTGTATTTAACCGCATTTTATAAATGTGACTAAATGGAATACACCAACTCCAAAACTATGAACACGTGTCACTTGCTTATTGTGCCATATATTCAATACCACCACATTCATTGACCCACAACACCACCACAAGAGAATTCCCCTTTATTATTTGAGCAGTGGTAAGATGTAAGGAGAACTCTTCATTCATGTTTATTGCCTTCATTTTTATTTTTTTTTGATCGTTTCCTTGTTCTTCTTCCATAGAAAAGTAACTGCTTTTATACTTGAATGATTTTGAAAACTCTCTGTCTTTACAATTTTCCTTTTAATCTAAGTATATGTTTGGTTATGAGAGAAAAATAAGGAAAAATATTTCATAGATAACATGTATAATTTTATACATAAAACTTGTCTATAAAAAAATTATCCCAATTTTCCCCTTCAACCAAACATACCCTTATATAATAAATTTTGATGGCTCCATAAATTCTTGAATTTATTTAATCGATGAATTTTTTAAAAGCGATGATTAGAAAAGTATATATATTAAAAAGATAAATTTTTATATTTTCAATATATAAAATTCATTAACAAGTTTAAATTTTTATTTTAATTAGTGCCTTAAGAATTAGGATTTGAAAATCCTAGACTCTTATACCCTCGAATGTAAATAGTCAAGTCAAGCACACTGGTGGTTGTTTGAACGTTGCCGTGGTTTGATGTCTGAAAATGACAAAATGACAGCAGTTTGAGATGCACTGAATCAAAAATAAAATAAATAACGTGTGAATTCCATATCAAGCTGACAATTAATAATCGAGCAAATAATTGGGTTGATGAACACTATTTTTATAATTGAAATCACATTCAAATTGCATTCGATGATAAGAAAATGAATAATAAATTAACCACAAAATTATTGAAAATAGTCGGCACTACCACACACAATAAGAAATCCGTAATGTGTTTTTCAAGAAAAGAAATAATATTTCATTTACCATATCCATAATTAAATAAATCAGTTATCTTAAAATACTCTATCCGATTTAAAATAACTATCATTTTTTAATTTTTCATATTTCAGAATATATATCTATTTATAATATCTAGATAGAATTTATTTTTTCTTCCATTTATACTTACAGTGCAAATATATTAGTCAAGTAATTAATATATTTATCAAGCTGAATGATAATGACTATACAAAAATAATTTTATCAGCTAATATTATTTTCTATATTTATCAATATATTTTGTTTCTTTTCCTTAATATGTGTGTTATTTGATTTTTGACAATTATTCTAAAATGGGGGAATATATAGTAGAATGAAAAATAACAACTTACAAAATTAAGTTGTTAAATTATGAACAAAATATAATACTATTTTTTTGACGTAAACACTATATTTTTATAAGTTTAATTTTAATATATTGATAAATATAAAAAATATATATTATTATTCAGTAAAAACTATATATTTACAAGGTCTTTCGAGTAGTGGTGTATTCTACCAAATTTGATAACATCTTAATACATAATTTGATACCATTCTAGTTTTTTTTTATATTGGCAATGTATCAAACATAAGTTTTTGTATATTATATATATATAGTCAAAGAATCATGCTGTGCCAGTCCACTCCGGTGTCTGCATTAAATATTTTCTTGAATTTCATGACAAGCACTTTCAAAATCGAATAGCATAAACTAAACAATGACACGCGAGAGTGACAAGGAAAATTTGAAAAACGGCAAATATTATATATATATCTGCACGCAGCGGTCCAGGTTACATTAAAATATGTGTTTGGTGGAAGATTACAATAATATAATGTAGAGATATTATTTTGAGGAACAAGATAAACACAAGTAACAAACTATACTAGTAGGACAAAGCCTCGGGCAATCTCCACAAAAAAGGAAAAAAGAAGAAGCAACGATTTGTTTTATTGAGCCTTCTCCAGTGTCACAAAAACGCAATCCTCATCAGAATTCAGACAAACTGATTCAAATATTCATCTGCGGTGGTGTATTTCACATCGGGATAAAGCTCATAAGCCTCAGCATCTTTGGCAGGGTCAATCTCATACACTGCATCACCCTTTATCTGCTGTGAGTGGTACAAAGCCAACAGGTAGTTGTTTGGGAAAGAAGACTCTGCAGTACAAAAGCCAGGGATGCATGGTTAATTAACACTTACTTAGTTAATACCTCAAAAGGATACGATTTAATTAACATGAATACTCATATTCTTAATTATACTATAAATTAAATTCAGAGTTTTAAAATAAATAATGTTGTTAGTTTAGCGTTACTAACCCTTGATGTCCTTAAGGACTTTTTCCTCGGGAACATAAATCTTCTCAAGGGTCTTGCCAATCTTCTTCTCCCACAAGGAGACAACCTCGTTGAAGGTCAAATAATTGGCAGGGAGCCTTATATGAACGGCTTTGTTCAAGGTTCTAGGGTCGTCCGCTGCTAAGACAGTGTAAGTCCCTACATCTGCCTCAGTCACATATGCTCCTGAAACAACCAATAATCAAGCATATATATATATATATATGAGTTGCGTGCGTATGTATATATGTGTATAATTCATCATCACTTGTGGAACAATAAATTAAATAAACTGCTGCTAGTAGTGTTACCTTTGACATTTCCATCTCCTTGAATATAGACCTTGTCCCTGGGAGGAACTGTGGTCTCCAGTTGTGACAAGTTACGCAAGAAATAGCCAGTGAAGGCATGGCAGCAGAGATATGTGTAGGGAATTCCTGACTGTTCAACCACTCTTCGGATTCCAGCCTTTTCCTCGAACACTTGTCTAACTGGCTCAACTGCATCGTGACGGTCCACATCAAGTCCAAATTCTGATGGGAAGAATCTCTGAAAAATTAATTAAGAACCACCAATCAATACAATTAGTCCAATTTCCAACCACTAATTGATGGACAATCGTAGTATAAAAACTGTCATTATTGTAGAATAGTTAGTTAGTTGTGACAACTGACAAGTCATTCTATAAGACAAGCCCAATTACGAATTAGCTTACCTTGACATTTCCAGCCTCTTTTATTGCTTCTATGATCTTCACCTGGTCTTCTATGAGCAATCTACCAGCAGCGCAGATCACAACATCAACTTGCTTCATTGCCTTAACCAAGCTGTCATGATCATTCATGTCACCCTACAAAGCCATAGATTCATAGCGTAAGATAGATAGTAGCAGGTTACAAGAACAATTTAATTACGTTGTCATAGTAGCATAAAATTTGTTTCAAAATCGAAATTGTTAATTAATCATGAGCGCGCACACACACACACATGTATATACACACACCTCGATCAGGGTAACACCGGAACTCTTGAAGCTCTCAATGAGCTGTTCCTTGTCTTCAGGATTAGCGGCTGTGATCAGCTTAGGCTTAGGACCAGAGTTAGCGGTCTTCCTGACCAAAGCAAAGGTGGGGTGCCCTTGTTTTACACTAGCCCAAACTATGTGCCTTCCAATGGCACCAGTGGGACCGAGGACTAGGATTTTAGCCTTCTCTGCCATGGATATGAAAACTATAGTCAAAACAAGTACTAGTGTGTATGTTTTTCTCTTGTTTTGCTAATAAGTAATCAAGCAAGCAGTGTGTTTGTGCAGAGCAATGAGTGGAGTTTGCTTGCTATTTATAGACTACTCCTAGGTTCACGGGGTAGCCACCAACTTTTTTTTAGGTGTTAATTATATAGCCACCAACTTTAGTATATTGAATAAAACACGTTTGATTTTTTCCCTCCGTGGCTCTTTTTTAAGTATCTCACACTGATCAATTAATTAAATATTCTTTTTTTATTATTTTTTCTACACCATCGAGTCATGGACAGACCGCCGGCTGCGCTGTCAAATGCTGAACCAAAAGTCCAAAACCAAACTAGTCTTCAAAAGAATTCGCAATTTTTTGAACCGATTTTTTTAATATTAATAATTGATCATATGTATGTTGGAGTGCACCCAACAACTAATAATCACTATTATTGAAGGATAAGACTTAATTAAGCTGGGTTTATTTTATGTTCTAACTTTGGGTAAAAAAATTTAATTTATGGATTTGAATATATTAAATACAATTTTGATACATTGTCTTTTGTCAATATTTTTCACACAATCAACTGTTAATATATTACAAGAAATATTTGACTCTTGCAATCAATCTTTCAAAATTCGTATACATATAATTGCATATGGTTGGATGCTAATGTAAGTATCTTTACCCTATCTAAATTAATTTCTGTAATATTTATTGTTTTTATTTAAATTTTAAATAAAAATTTAGATCATTTACACATATATGCTTGTATATGACTGATGTATGAGTAAAAATGTAGCCCGTATGAAAGTGACTGTTTTTGTTGTTCAACAGTCAAAACTTAAAGGATTTTTTTCGAGAAATAAAATAAAAAAATAACATATTACATAGATCCCCTAATCTACATCCATTTATATATATGTCCAGCTTTTAATATAATAAAAGTCAATTTTAATTAACTTTTATATAAAATTCAAATTTTTCAATCAAATTGCTCTAAAGTTAATTAAAATCAATTTCAATAGGTCAAATCAGTCTGTTTTCTATAACCTTTGTCATGTGTTAAGCTTTTTGAAAAATCAATTATAAATGATTTTTTTTGTGCAGTAAAATTGATTTTAATAGACTTTTTGTTAGTATTGAAGTCGATTAAAAATATTTTGGTGCTGTGCCAACAACAAATACAAGTCGATTATGATCAATCTTACGACATGCATGCAGGTAGGGGCTCAATCTCATTGAAAAGCTCAACAGCTTCATTGGGCTGTGCCAGAAAAACCTTATCCGACGAACCTTTCATCTAGAAAAACACAATCGGCACTCACAATCATGTAGTGATGTGCATGCATTAATTTTGTTGACCACATGATACGTTAAGTGCCTCCTTGGGCGCACTGATGATATGCATATCCTTCATTTGAAATTACTGCCGTACAACTATTGATGGCTAGTGGATCAGCTGATTGCTAGTAATTCCCATTTCATTCCGGCGGTTAATTTTTGAGATTATTTATTTTAAAATATTTATTTATTTATTTATTATATTAAAAAATAGTAATTATGTTTTATAAATATTATTCTTAATATAATTAATTGTATTCCATTATTTTAATTAATTATATTTATTTTTAATTAATAGAGACAATTTATCTATTTATATAACTTTATATTATTATCAAGATTTATTGATTATTTTTTAACATATGTGTTTTTATGGATCTCACTTTAGAGAGTAAAGTGAGCAATTTCACTTTAGATCAATAAAGTAAAAAAGACCTCACTTCTAATTTTGTTTATCCAAATATAAAATATTTTTACTTTACTATCTAAAATAATATCTTCACTTTAGAAGATCTTTGCTTGTTTTTTATTATATAATGAAATGGAAAATAATATTATATTCTACTGAGTTAGTGTTCAAAGAAATTTACTAATCAATGCTATTCAAGATAACGCAAATAATTCCCACAAAAAAAGTTTTTGCCCAAAAAATGGCTACCGTTAAGATACTTGATATCATGCATTTCCAAATCGTGAAGAGATCAAGAATAAAATTTAGAAAAAGGATTATTGGATTAGAGAAAATGAACTAGTACATAAAAATAACTATACAAACCTTAAAGATAAATTACAAATAATTTATTTGTTAACAAATTATTAAAGAGTATAGAAAAAGATAACTTTTTTGTGAAAAATAAAACACAAAATCCATTAGATATCTAAAAATTTCCCCTCACATACATTACACGCCATCACCAATAAGTTTTTTCTAACACAGCCCCATTGAAGCGCTTAAGCTTTCCAATGAGGCTAAGTCCAACCTGCATGCATGTGGTAAAGTCGATTATGATCAACTTGTATTTGGTGAAGACACAAGCACCAAAATCGTTTTTAATCGACCTCAACATGACAAAAAGTCGATTAAAATCAACTTCACCCCTGCGAGAAAGTCACTTATAATCGTCTTTTCAAAGAACCTGACACACGCAGAGGCTCCAAGCATAAGCTGATTTGACCTACTAAAATGAATTTCTGAGCAATTTAGCTAAAAAATTTGAGCTTTATACAAAAGTCAATTAAAATCGACTTCTATTATATTAAAAAAAGACATATACATAAATGGATGCAAGTTAAGAGACCTATGTAATATGTTATTTTTTATTTTATTTTTATGAAAAATCCAAACTTAAAAATTAAAGGAAAGTTGGAACTTCAAACCACGGAAAATATTATTTTAATATTAAAATCAATTTTATCACAATTAGATACGATAGTAGTCCTACTTATCTTATTTATTGATCACATCCAATAATGATGGATTGAGACACCCATTTTAAGTGTCAAAGGTGTTAAAATAACATTATTCCTTTAATTACCTAAAAAAGAGCTATTTTTGTTATGGTGTTATATGCATTGGTCCATAACAACTTCTGAATCTTCTAATGATTCGTTTAAATAAATCATTAAATGATACCTTCTTGAAAAAACAACCATTGTTATTTTATCCCTTAAATTTTATTTAAAATTGACATAAAATAGGTGAAATTTGTAATTTTGCAAAAAAGCCTCTGTCACTGGAAACCATGAACATAGAAGGGAGATCGGGGTTTCCCATCCCTCACACTCATGGTGACTCCACCTCATGCCACCTTCCACTGCAGCTCCAACCACTACCATCGCCACCACATCTCTCTCTCCCTTCAGGTTTCGTCTCCATTTCATGCCTCTTCCCCATATCATAGAAAATCCCTCTATTTTTGGGGTTACCTTTCCCATTTAGTTCCATTTGGTTAGTTTTTTCAACTCCTGCTCCTTTTTTTCCTCCCATTTTTATTGGTTTCTGTGCTTTGATTTGTCTTTTTTTTTTTTTTAATTTCTTGCAATTATGTAGTCCACTATTTATAATCCCTAACACGAAATTCTTTCTCACTTTTTTTAAAGCGTGAATTGGGGAAATTTGAAATCATGCATCAAATCAAAATCTTTGCATTGTGTTAACGTTTGTTTCAGGTTTTCACGAGTATTGAAGCGATTTTTTTTGTTTTTTTGTTTAATTTAAACTCACAGGTATAACAGACTTTAAAACCCAGATTTCTTCCACAATGCCATGACTCATGCTTTTAAACTGTCCTTGGTCTCCCACAAATAGTTGGAGAATAATGTTAATGAAAATCGGAGAGGCCCAATTAGCAATTTTTTTAGTAGGGATTTAAAAATGTAAGGATCATTTTTTTTTGTCCGATTGTAAGGACCATTTTGTAATTTACAACAAGAAGCACCAAATTAAATGGTCCTGATTCCCGAAGTTATCACAAACCGACATAGGAGCCACCTTCTTGTTACAAAATAATAATAATAAAATTTAGGAATAGTTTTATAATTTAATTTTAATACATTAATATATAAAAAAATTTTGCACAGCCATCAAATCACATTTTACTAGTAAAATATGACTGTGTCTCACCATTACTTCAAAAATATATGTATGAGAGAATTTTAGTATTCCTATATAGAGACGAAATTTGCACAGAAAAGATATAGAATATGCAGGGAAATGCCGAAGAGGATAAGATAGCAAAACAAACCATTTCATATGGTCAACTACCAAAATAAATTTAGGAACTACCAACAAAAAAAATTTCATATGGTCAAACAAATACAAATGCGTGGTAAATAGGACCGAAGTCACAGCACTGATGATGCGAAATTCTCAGACTTGAAGAACTATTAGTATTTTTTCAAAGGAAAAATATTAAATATTTCTGAACTATTTGAAATAAAAATGGTTTTCCAATATCCTATAAAATTTAAGGATATCGATATCTTTATTTATTTGTAGTTAAAAATAAGTTATGTGTCTAGTTAACTCAAGTTTTTTAAAATATATCAAATCACAACTTCGATTACATAAAGGGTACTAATACCCTATAGGTACCAAAACAAAAACCTAAAAAAAAATGCATGTACAAAACATAATTGTTCCATATATTCGAATAAAAAATATAAGACCCTTTTCAATTTTAGCTCATGCGCACTTTAATTCTGCTACTTTAAAAATATGCAAAATAGTCCTCAAACTTTTTGATATGTGCACATTTCTACAATTTCATGGTGAATGTTTATTTTTTTTAATTGAAAATTGCATGTGTGCTCTATAATCTCATTAGGAAATCTTATATATTATAATATAATAGACGTGAATAGATTAAATATAAACCATAATGTGGCATGGCAGCTAACCTTATCCCTTAACCATTGGTCGGGTTTAATCTCCACTCATGGGAATTGAACGCATTTCGTGGTTAGTCATTTGCCTCTTTTGGGAGCTCTCGCGATAAGGATTAATCACACTGGCGGTGGATCCTGATTTGATTAAAAAATATATATATAAAATATTAAAGAATTTTTTAGACTTTTCAACTCAAAAAATAAATACATATTATAGCATATTGTAGTAATTTACAAGTGTCAAAAAGTTTAAAGATCATTTTACATGCTTTTAAAGTAATGAGACCAAAGTGCCCATGAACCAAAGTTGAAGAGGAGTTTTTTAAACTTTTCCCTAAAAAAATTTCATCACTTAAACAAACTTTTTTATTTTAAATGAAGATAGATGTATCATCACTTAAACAATTAAGCTTTCAGTAAAAAGATTTAGAAGTCTCGCTGCCGTTGTGGGAGCTCTAGGTGATCTTGTAAGTGCTTGTAGAGCTCCTGGGATCAATATCGTGAGTCTTGATAGGATGACTTATGTCGAATCCATATAAACTTTAGCCAATGAAAAACTATCGTTTCATGACACAGGCATTAGTGTTTGCCTTTGACTTGTGGCATTTAATTTTCCATAAAATTATTATTGAATGAAAAATAAATTTTTAAATTATGTACATAAACATAAACTTTAGAAATGTACAAAAATAATCCTGCGCTAGTTAATGCATATTTTCAAAAATAAAAAATGATCAATAAATCATTGAAATAAAATCAACGGTGTTTTTTTTTTTTGATAATTTATTAACAAGGCTCCACACTTGCTGGAGAGCAAGAGGAGCAGGACGAGTACAAAATAGGAACACAAAATGATAAAGCCCCTTACATGAAAAAAATAAGGAGTAAATATCTAAAGTGGTCTCTTATAAATGTATTCGGAATAAATTAGTTCCTTAAATTTTAAAAATCCTAAATTAATCTTTTAAATTTTAAAAAAAAGAATAATTTATTCCCTCCGCATATATAGATCTGTATGATTAAAAATGCACTATACAGAACAAATTATGAGGAGACCACTTATCCTTTTTATAAAATGTGAAGGATTAATTTAAGATTTTAAAAATCTAATAAATTA
The DNA here is from genome assembly GCA_030441495.1 of Dalbergia oliveri. Lineage (NCBI taxonomy): Eukaryota > Viridiplantae > Streptophyta > Magnoliopsida > Fabales > Fabaceae > Dalbergia > Dalbergia oliveri. The sequence goes on from JAMLFY010000004.1 coordinate 8,200,070, forward strand.
AATTGTTTCTGAGGATCAATTTAAGTATTTTGTTAAAAAAAAACCACAGTTCCACCATTTAGGATCAGCAGAAAGACTTTCGATTTATACACCCATCAAAACCAACTTAATCCACTGGGCATTGTCGTCAGGACGAAGAATACAACACCACCACCACCAAATCTGAGCCCAAAAAAAGTTCCTTCTCTTGACATCTACAAATGCTCAAGGAAAAAAAATGGCACAGCACATCACACGTTATTGCCTTGCTTCATGCATGCAGAAGTATAGTCCAAATTAAACAGAGACAAATGGGTCGGTCTGGATTAGTTTTTGTTCCATCTAAACCAAAAAGCTTAATAGGAGTTCCTTAATGGGGCAAATGAGGAACAAAATTCACCTGCGATATTTTCCTGTCCCTCATCATGTCTCCCTAATAAAAAATTTAATTGGATACATATTAAAATGTTATTAGGAGGACAAAGAGTGAAACAAGAAAAAGGATTGGAGATTTGAAATTGCAGAGGAGTTGCTCCCTGACATGACCGTTAAATAATCACTTAATGCAGTATTGGGAATATATAAAATGAGAATAAGAAATAAGAATGTTTCAAATGAAAAATGATATAAGACATTATAAAGAAATAAACTGAGCTACTGTCCTTAATGATATACATAACTTGATCAACATATATGCTTGGTTTTGTTTTTCATAACTCATACATGACTATTGCTGATACTGGATTAGTAATTTAGTACTAACATAAGCTAATATCATAAAGTATGTTTTTATTGACCTACCATGTCTTTGTGGCTGCTAAATTACGGTTGGCGCAAGTTGGATACTGCTACCTCACAACAAAATATTAATATTGTGCACTTTGGTGGTGTACAAGTATTTTTATTTTTATTTTGAAGTAAAAAATATCACTACATTGGCGGGCTTCGTACGTAGCATCAGATAGGAAAGGCAAAACAAATGAATAAATAGAGTTATTTTATTTATATACATGATTATCTTTAATTTCCAAATGGATCCGAAATATTTGGTTTTTGGATTCGCGGTTTGACCTTCAGAATAGGATGGCACACATTCAAAGATATGTGTAAGACCGACCGTTCTTTTTTAGTAAATTCCATATCATGCCATCACATTTGACTAAACAAATACTGAGATTAAATTAAAATTTGTTAAGCATTATCGCGTATATACATATAAGTCAGATAAACTTCCAGACAACAAAAGGGCAGCTATCTCAAAAAACAATACAACCATATGGTATATATACATCAGTTCAGTCAATAAATATATTTTTTGTTTTGACGAATTTTCAGTCAATAAATTGAGTTTTATGTTGGTGGATTTCACGTTTAAACAACTCATATCACTAGGAAAAAATAATATACTAATGATTGAATCTCTATTACAATCAATAAAATTACTTCGTACTCGTTTTTTAGTTTTTTTGTAATCATTAATTACTTTGTATTTAATTTAATTTGTATCTCTCAGTCGTATTTGTACTGTACATATAACAGACCTAGTTGGATGATTATAACATAATCAGCTGTTAGTTTGTTACTACATGATTATGTACAAGAAGCTTCAACAATCTAAAGTGCGAGTCTTTCAATTTCTTCAACAGTACAGATTTAAATATTTAATAGATGTCCAAGCCAACAATAACAGTTACCTTATATTCTTATTCGCTGGAAAAAATTACATAAAATATCAAAGGAATGTTCCCATTCACGCAGAATTTGAGAATTGCATCACAATTGTGGAAAAACCCAGTAATGCTGATTCAATTGAACTTTTCTTACTGGGAATGAAAAGGAACATCCCAATAACCATACATTATATATTCACAAAAGTATTGGAATTTAGAAATTCATAGTTCAGTCAAGTGAAAACCGTGCAAGATCGATAGTGGTTGAAATATGACTACGTAATAGGCGGGCTAATTGTTTGGGAAAATTCTTGATATATATCATCTTTTAGTTATTTTTACCTCATTTTAAAGGAGCATAATTGAAATATGATTATATGAAAAATGAGATAAATTACAGCAAAGTAACAGAACTTATATAAATATATATATATAATATATGTGTTTTGTTATAACACTATTCAATTCAATTATATGCGCCTCTAGTGTGGTAGGTGGTAAGGTACCTCACCACGTGACAAGGAAGGAGTTCGGAAAGCGGTGTATCGAACACAGACAGATACAGACAAAGCGACGTTTTTAAAGAGTGAATGCGGTCGTCTCTAAAATTATTTGTGTCATTATTATATTAGGATTTCTAATTTTTAACTATAAATATATTTAATAATATAATTTTTTCTAATAAATTAAATATTTAATATTTGATTATTATAATTATAAAATAATGAAATCAATCATAAAATAAACAATGAGGCAAAACTAATTATGAAATGGATGAAATGATAAACAGCTAACAGAACTTATATAAAATATAAAGTGCACTCAGGCCGTCGTGGAGGTGGCTCACGTGACAAGGATGAGTTCGAGACACAGGTGGTTGCGGTCGTCTCGTGTCGGGCTCTCCTATCTTCTGTAATGTGGCGCCTCTGCTAGGATGAGGAAACCATCAATCTCTGTCCTTCAGACTCGTGTATAGACGCACTAGGTTATAATGTCCTATAATGTCTATTTTAATAATTGTAAAGGACAATTTGGATGTTTACAATTGTTAGTGATCAATTTGTCCAAAAAAATTTGTCAAGGACCAATTTGGGTGTTTAATCATTATTTTAAAAGTTAATCTTGATGCACTATTTTTATCATAGTTTTAAAACTCGCTCGGTGATTAACTTGGTCTAAGTTTTCGGTTAATGGGTGTAATTTAAAGTGTGTCAATAAAAATCAACTATAACTAAATAAATATATCAAAATATATTAACACTCAAACATATACAATATAAAATAACATAAATAAATAACATTTTAGCACACTTTAAAAAACTTTATGCTTATATATATAATTAATACATCTAAATTATAAATTATATATATAAATAAATAATTATTTTAATTTTTTTTCAAAATCACACTCGAGAAATTTAAGATCCAACCCAAGTCCAAGAATAAGCCATGTACTCCTTGGTGGTGTTTAATCATTTCAACTTGGCCATGCTAAGCACATATTGAGGCTGATTACTAATGTTTATGGCAATTGTAAATATTTCTTGTGCCACATTTCGCCATGATTTTCTGATTCATATTGCCGTATGTGTATGCGGTAAAGATTTTTTTGGGGTGAGTTTTTTTTTAAGTCTTTATTGACTGCTTGTATTGAGGGTAGGTTCGTGTAGGTTTGGCTCAATTGTGTGTGATTGAAAGGAACATTGGCTTTGTGTTCGCAATTGGTAAGGGTGTGCTTCTTTTTAATCACTGCGTTTAGAATTTTGGAAGTAAGCTGGAATTGCAATAAGGTGCAATTTGAGTTTGGCTTGTGATTTGTTTGTAGGCGGTTGCTCACATTTAACACATGTAAGAGAATTTAACGTTGGTTGATGATGGAAGGAGTGGTTTCAAGAATGGTGGGACTGAGGAGAAGAAGAATAATTGAAGGTTGGATCTGTGTTTAGCAACACTTTTGTTTGCATTTAACAACACTTAATAAATGTGGTTAAAATCAATTGTAACGGTCTACATTAATTATCAATTGTATGTGAGCAACCTTCATATTACTACTAGAAAAATGGGAGTTAATTACTAGCAGAATTTTACTGGCGAAGAATTATCCCAGGATTCCTACGAATTTACTAGTGGAAAAGAAAGGAATAGAAAAATAAAAAAATTGAAAAACTATTATCAACAGATTTTCTATGATAATTCATAAGTAACAATCGCGCCATCTTGCACCAAATTTAGTGGGCCCATTACGGCGGATTTTTCTGATGATAATTTACTAACAATCTTTTTTTAAAAAATAGTCCATTAGTTGTGGATTTTTCCCAATAATTTATTGAGATTTTTTTAAAAAAATAGCCAATTACAGGAATATTTTTAGCATATTTCCGGTGATTTTTTTGCCAATTTTCAAATTTTCAAAAATTGTGCTGAATGTTGAAGTTATTGAAGGATTTTCCTGCAGAAAATCCCTTAGTAACAAGCTAGTTTGTTTAAAAAAGATTTAATGTTACCAGCAGATTTTTTTTTTAATAAAAATCCTTCGGTAATAGTATAAGTGAAACGCCATGTTTTTGGGTTAAGTTACCGGGTGAAAATCGGCCTGCGAAGGTTAAAAATCCATGATAAGTGTTTTAAATATCCCACCAACCATCATTCTCTCCTATTTTCTACTACTATCTCTCTCTCCTCTCCATCTTTCTTTCCCTCGTCTTTTTCCGGCCATTAATCCTCCATCATGCCACCGTTTTTTGTGAGACGGCCACCATTATCTTTGTCTTGAAATCCTCTACATTTTTAATTGGTTTTGTTTTTGTTACTCTTTTCTTCTTACCTTTTTTTTTGTTCAGATTTGTTGTTGCTTGCGCCACCACTAGTCACTGTTGTCGCAAAGATGCTGCTATAGGTGAGTTTTTTTTTCAAAGTACTAATTATGCTTTTAGATATTAAAATAGTTATTGAAATTATAGATTTTGTGTATTTTTATTTTAATCATTTTTGTAACTTTATTTTTCCTATTTTGCCTTTCCTCTCGCCACCGTTCCTTCCATCACAGTTGCTACCTCCATCAAAGTCACACACGGAAATTCAATTTTTTTTAAAAAAAGTATTCCTGATGGAAATTATCAATGGATTTTTTTTATCAGTAATATATAATTAAAAATTCTAAATTAATATTTTTAGCTGAAAATCAAGGTAAGTCTAAGTTTTTTCTTTATAAAATAATCCTGAGGAAAAATCCAGGTAATGTCCCTGAACTGACAAGTTTTTCCAAGCTAGTTACCAACAAATTTTTTTATGTAAAATCCGTCGGTAATTCCCTTATAAACACTTACTAGTAGATCTTTTTCATTGGTATTAATCTTAGATGAAAGTGTGCATCAAAATTCGTCAAAAGTTCTGCCAATAACATTTTTTCGTTGGATACAAGAAAAATCCACCGATGATAGGCATTTTTCTAGTTTTGTGTGTGTGTGTGTGTGTGTGTGTGTGTATATATATATTTATATATTATATATATATATATATATATATATATGTTAATTTTTTTAACAATATAAATTGTTAATGTAGGCAAGGATGTGTCACGACCTGACTTGGGAATATGATCGGTACGTGGGAATTCCATCTCTACGTAAGCCTCGTGACCTCTAGTCTCTCTATATGCATAATTTAATATTAAATTTATTTATAAAACATCATTTTCATTCCTCATAAACCTTTCACTCTTTGAAAACATAATCATCATCAATAGCATATCATAATCATCCCTAACATTATTCTCTGAAATTAGAAAACAATCCTCAAACTCTGAACATATCTTTGTGACTCAAAATATATGAGTTTCTCTCTATACAAAATATATATTAAAGATGAAATCATGTAAATACAAAATAATCATGATAAATCAATACACTCTATCTCTATGGTTGGATTCTCCCGTCATGTACACTAGAGCACTCTATCTCTAAACAACATACCAAAAGATAATTCACTTCAAAGTGAAGCTTACCAGCTAAAAATCTCTACTGGGGAAGACATGGACGAGAAAACCCGTAACAGCTAACGTATCTATAATGGAAAGGGGAGAGGGATGAGTTTCATCTAAAACTCAGTGAGGCACTTACCCATAACCCTCTCATGGGACAATCAAGAAAATGAATAATCATATATAATCATCAGACTTGGTTAATGCAATATCTTTGAAATTATATTCATAAAAAAAATATTTCTAAATTCTTACTCTATCGAAAATCATTTTCTATACATATACATAACAGCTTTTAAATCAAATATTCGCTAAATACATAAACAACAGTAAGCTAATAGAGAAACATGGATCTCCAATTATGTATTTCACAATGATATATTTTCTAGATATGCATGTCACCATGGCATAGCAAATCCTCGATGGGTGCCAAACACGGGCCTCACCCTCAAGGCTTTGTTCCTTCCCCCCAACACAGGCCAAGGGAAGAACGCATCTAATAGGGTTAAAGACCTACTCCGACTCCCCATAGGTATTGTCCTCTGTGAGATTGCCCCTAAGGACAACTTGGTACCAAGGTTAACGATCATTTTTCCTAACCATTAACTCATTATTTGTTTCTTTTTAGTTCCTGTCCAACTCAATTAGAAATCTAAATCTTTTCTCTATATCTTATAAAGTGTTCTACCCTAGAGTTTACAAGCTCTAGCATATAAAACCAACAATTTTGGAATTTATATAATCATTTAAACATGAAAACTCTTGAAACTCATAAAGCTTTGGTCTCATATAACTCTAATAATCTGACTTTAGCATAATTGTGACTGAAAATCATGCCCAAGGAATCACCTCTTTGCAAGCATTCCATTTAAGCCACAGAATATATCTGGCAATTGTTACAAATCATACTGAATTCCATACTTCTATATCATAAAACTGAATTTCCAAAATCTCATTTCTCAAGTTAACATCTTTTATAATCATAAAAATACTTATTTTCTCTAAAAACTCTATCATATACTTATGTTTTACTCTGAAATCATCATAATATTTCATAAATCCCTAAATATAATCATATTCATAGTCTAGTTCTTTAATAAAAATCACTTTAACAATAATGGTCCCATGAGTTTCAGAAAAACATATATTTCATGCTATAATTTAATGAAATTAGCTCTAATGATCAACATAAGGATCATAGGATCTGAACCCATTCACCGTTTGAAGTCAGGAGTATGTGGGTCCCACCAACTTGACGTTGAGAGGTTGGAATGGCACCAACTACTATAGAGCAACCATAACTCTATATTGAACTCTAATAATCTTTAGAGAACTCTATTCTAACTCTAACAAAATTGAGGAAGCACCCCCACTTGACAATAATGAGAGAAATAATCGGTCCACATCCAAAATTATGAAGAAATAAAGACATAATCTAACGCATATACTTACCTTGAAGCTTGGAAATGATGGATTTGAGAGAAAGAAAGAAAAATTGATGAAGGAGAATAGAGGGAACGCGTTCTGCTTCTAGTGTCGCGTTTTGTGTGATTTGGACCCTAAAATATGGGTTTTTATAAACTTTTGACCACCTGGGTGGTCCCTCTCTCCAGCTGGACCGCATTATTTCCTGTTAACCATCTGGGTGATAGCGGTCTCTAGGAGGTCCAATACACTAGGTTGTCTCAATACTCACTTATTTACATTTCTTAATTCGAAGTGAATGTCCTTATTTATTTTATTCTCAATTAACTTTAAAACATAAATGTAAATAAGGAAATACCTCCCATTTGGATTCAAATAAAATATCAAAAAAATTAAAATCCCAACAATTTAAAATCCAAATTTTGGGTTTTAGTTCAAATCGAAAATTTTCGAGATTTTTAAACTTATGGGCTAAAAATGAAACACTTAAAGGTTTGATAAAATTCATTAAAAATCACTCTTCAACTTATTTTCCCTCAAAGAACAAATACCAGGACTTTTGATTCCAAGAATATGGTTCTATCATATAGCCCTCCAAGGAGGTATAGGATCTCAACTTAGCGAAATTTAGGACTGGTGGGTCTCGAAGAAATTCTAAGGCTGAAACCTTCCCCCAGTGTACCTCGGTATCAGAGATGGTGCTTAGGTAAAACTTTTATCTCAATTCCTCTTAAAGTGGCAATTTTAGGATTTTTGTAATTTATTTTCGCTATAATTAACTATTTTTCAGTTCAAAAATATTACTAAACTAAACATATATATTGCAATTTCAAGGTATTTTGTAATCTATTTATAATCAACCAAAGTCTTGTAGCTAGAGGTTTACCTCCTTAGAAGCTCCTACCTCAAATGAATTAGTGATTGCTATCGATGGTGGATACCTTTGAAACCATATATATATATATATATATATATATATATATATATATATATATATAGTTGTATTAAAAAAAATTATTCATCCTATTAATATTATTTATTATTAAGATTTAGATATTTCATTAAAAGTTTTGTAAAATTTATTATAAATGAAAGCTAATCTAACTCAACTGATATCATAGAGGTGTACATGATCTGATACGGCCTAATAACCTAGCTAGTACGACTTGATAACTCATCCTAATCTAGAATTTATTGGGTCAAGTTTTAGTTTAAATTATTAAGCCTATGCATTTTTTAATAGAGGTTCATACATCATGGTAGCTTACTTAGACCCAAAGTCACATAATTCTTATAATTTTATAATTTTTAACAAAACTAGTGTTGAATTATGTGATTTTTATATTTTACTTAATACATTTTACATAACATCATGTCATTTATGAATTAACATAATCTATTTTGAAATATGAATTATAAAATATCTCTCCATTTTTTGTTTCTTGCTTCTAAAAGCTTACGATTTTGCTATGCATATATAATATCCAAAATTATATATTGTCTAAATATCGTACTAACCCAATCATCAATTGGATTATTATTGGATTGGGCATGGATTCTAAAAAATTATCCAATCCAAAAATCAGGTTAAGTACAAGTTTAATCAAACACTGATGCTATTGGCTCAAACCCATTTCGTGGAAAAGGCGTACAATTTGTTCATTTGTTGCAATAAGAAATAAACAATCAGAAGAAGGAAAAATAAAGAGGCGACAGAGAAATTGAATGGTGGGAGAAACTTTCAGAACTGCAACCGATCACAGCATCAATACATACTACAACAACCCAGGAGTCCTCAAGTCCATTGTAGCAACACTATTCATATACATGTGTTGATTTCACAAATTTTTCAAATATTCAAAATAAGTCAAAAAAATAAACAAAAGTATCTATATCTATATCGTAGTCTATTACTGGCTATCTTTCATGGGTTTCACATCACACTCCTTTAATTGTAGGGGCCAAAGACTCAAGCTAGATCTAGGGGCTATGTGAATGGCTATGTGAATAATAAATAACTATAATGCTTTTATTGACTTAGTTAAAAAACAAATAGAATCAAAATTCTTTAATCTATCTATCTATACACAAATAAAAATAGATTATAACTATTCTTACAATATTTAATTAATCATATTCTTATTTATTTTAAATATTTTTTATTTTAAAAATTTGTGAAATTCACGTGAGTTAATAAATAGTGTAACCATAGTGGCCTAAAAAAAAAGAATTAATGAAATAACTATGTAATAAAATAAAAATATTGTTTATATATATATATATATATATATATATATATATATGATAACTTAAAAGTTTATCTATATGAATAAAAAATATAATTGGACTTGCAACTTACACATATAAATAATACATTTCCACTATCAATTTGAGTATAGTATATGCATCTACGCATATCACCAAAGAATAGACATGATAAAGCGGGTAACCCGTCCCATTTTAACTCACCTAAAATAGGCCGTGATAAGTCTGCTTATCAAAATAAGATAGATTGGAACCAACCCACCCTTTTTTTAGGGGATTGGTGGATTGACATACCAATCCACTGAAAAAAAAAAAAAAATAAAAATCTTTATTTTGATATTTTAATGCATGTTTTAAAAAAATAAAAATAGTAATGAATTTTTCACTTAAATATAACAATAAGATAATATTCTTATAAAATTTAAAACATTATATTACATCATTTGCAATTTTGCACACATTTTAAATTACTTTCCACAGATTATATCCATAACAGACAATAAAGAATGAGAAATCCTTACAAAAAATTTAATGATATGTCCATAATAAGCTAATAAAAGTTCACAAGTTATAAGCTAACCTTATAATGTGTACAATCATAAAATACTATAAAAAAAATAATCTATAGTTATAAAAATATCAGCTCATAGTCCAAGATTGCCGCTACCCCCTTAATTTTCATACTGAGAAGCGTTTTCCTTAATTAAATTCAATTTAACTGGTTCTTGTTCTGTATATTTTCTCCTAAATCACAGCAAAGCTAGTGGCCCATGTATTAAGCAGCCCGGCATGTCAACGTCCTAGATTTTGTTTGCAAACGTGATTGCCTTCCTTGCTCACGTCTCAATTGACTAGCATGCTTGATGCTTCACGAAATTGACCTTTATTCTCCTTTCTAGAGAGACATTAAAGATCGAATGAATAAGATGACTGTTAAACAAAACAATTACTTGTCGTTCCGTCAAAATTGGCATGCTTAATTATGGTTCCACGCAGATATGTGCCATATTCATTAGTCAATTTTGAAAAGCTAACTAGACAGGCATTTTCTAGGATCGAACGAATAGGATGATTTCCTTCCTAGTACAGTAGTACTCCTATGGAAGACCACAAACAGCTTGTGCTTTTGACTCTTTGCGTTATATTTTTGACTGATAGGGTACAATAAATGCATTTTTCAAAGGATTTATTTTAAATATATTGACAGTATAAAAAATATTTATATAATTATTTAATTATATAATATTACATCTAATTATTTTCTATTCTATTATTTAATTGAATAATATAAAACTCTTTTATATTATTAGTGTATCAAAATTAATATTTTTTAAAAATAAGTTAGTGTAAACAGCAGGGACAATTTGAAAAATGACGCCTGAAAATTATTTCTCTCTTGTTTATACCTAACGCAAACAAAAAGAACAATCTTTTCTCTTTTTTCTTTCTTTTGACGTGCACGAAAATAAACAATCTTGAAAAAGATAAATTGTATATACACTATTGGAATATCGAAAAGGGAAAAAAAAAAAAAAGCTCTGTGCATTATTCAAGCCATATCCAGCACCTTCTTAGCTGTTGTATTAAAAATATAATAAAAATAAAAGTTAATAAAATTACAAAATTAAAGTGATTATCTATATTTAAGAATATATATATATATATATATAGAGAGAGAGAGAGAGAGAGAGAATAAAATACCACTTTTTCTCAATCAAAAAATACTTAATAATGCGTCTATTTGATTGAGATTTCAAGAGAAATACTTTTTCAAAAGTAGAAGCAATATATAAGAAAAAAATAGAACATTATTTTATATTAGGATGTAATTGTGTATATAAGTGCTTTTTTAAAAATTAAAATTTGTTAAATTATTTAGATGTGATAAAAGTAGAACTATTTTTCTTCGTAAAATTACAATTTTAGAAAAAAGAAGAGAGAGTGAAAATGGGAGCGAAAGGAGAGAAAATAGTAGTTTATGAATTTGAAAAATGAAATTCTCTCTCTTATATTACTCTTGCTTAGAAACAATTCCTTATTGCCTTATTAAAATAAAATAATTATTTCTACTTTTACTTGTTTTTTAAAATACAAACAAATAACATTAAAATTTTTTAAAATATATTTTTCACTAAAAAATACATTTTTATTTTTAAAAAGCACAAACAAACACACCCAATATTTCTCCATGTATCATGTCTTCCTGAAGTTCTAAAGAGTAAATGTCAAGATCAGCTATGAAAATTGTATTTGTGAGTTATTTTGGTCTCTAAAATATAGAAATTAACCTTTAGTTTATGCCATTATTATAAAATATGAGTCAACTTAGTTTTAATTATGACTCCATTTTTATTACTTTACCTTCACATTTTTGCTAATATACTATGTTAAGTAGCATATTGATGATAAATTGACATCTTGCTTGACCTCAGAATTGATATGATTGAATAGTAGACTTAAACTATTAGCATATGCCAAATATATTAAAATTACTTATAAATAAAATTTATTACAACATTAAATTATTCTTATCTTCATGCAATCTAATTGGTAGATGTTAAGTAGAATGTTGACTTATCACTATATATCAATTAATATGACTTATCAGCTAAGATGTGATGACACAATAACAAAAATATTGTTAGAGACTAATGTGACTTACAAGTTGAGAAACTCTTTTAGAAGAATAAATATTTAAGTTAGTCCCTAAAATTATATATAAATCATTTGGGTCCCTGAGACATGTCAAAGTAAGAAAGTAAGGGGTTGTTAGACTAATAATGGGTTCCACCAAATAATTTAAAAGTGCCTACCCACTTACTTTATCAATTTTCTCATTTTAGAGAAGCCTAATAATCATGTAAAAAAATTCTTTATTTATATAGGTCTTTAAGTATTAATTTTGTACAACCATACTATATGGAACAAATTCACTTAATAAACAATTACTATATGGGACAAATTGAATTTCATAAAAGTTTATGAATAAATTTCTAACCAATAAGAGAAGCGGTGAAAACTCACTGAAGTCCAAAACGCAAAACATATGTTCATAAATAACTATTTAATATGTCGTTTTGTGAAAAAAATTCTATGTACTAAATTTTTTTTATATTGTTATCCAATAAATCATCCTATTTGCATAACGTTTCAAATAGTGGATGTAAGACTTAATCACTTTCATTAATATAACAATACATAATTGGATGACAATATAAAAAAAATTTACATCGTTAGTGCACAAAAATTAAACATTTTTTATATATATTTATACATTTGCAATGTGTTTTAAAAAGCTAGTCTCATACGTTATGTTTTCTAACTTATAAATAATTAAAGACATCAAAATCTTATGTAACAAATGAATGTGACATTGTGTTTGGGTCCACATTTGCCTAAAATCACGTTCATCCCATAATCAGTGTGTTTTTTTGGAAAAAAATTTTGTTTGGATTTTTTCTTTAAAATCAAAGAAAAATAATAGAAGATGATGACCAAAAACTTGAATATTGTGGTTTCAAAGCATGAAATTAATCGCTATTTTAAGAGAGATATTCGCCCCTACATGTAGTTGTTATGAGTTGATGACGATATTCTTCTAAGATACAATGAAACCTTTAAATTTCTTGTCTAACAATAACAAGAAATTTTCTCTCTTGAATTTAGAATTTAAAATAACTTAAACTCACACATTACACACAGTAAAAAAATTTAGTTTTGTGTCCAAACATGGGGTATTTATAATGAACTAGAAACGCAACACAACGAACCAATAAGATGCACAAAGTAATGTAAGTTACTATACATAGTTGTTAGGAAATGATGCACAACAAACCAATCATCGTGCATTGCAACGTTTACTACACATTGGTGTAGGTATGAAAGTGCACGAGAAATAAGGGTTGAATCGTACTTTACTTCTTTTTGCATATATGAACTTTTAACAAAGATACTATCAAGTATGAAACTTGTAGTGCAGCGGAAATTCAGTTAGTGGTTCATAAAGTAGATTTCCAAAGTAGTTAATAAGAAATATAAAGACGTAACACATTGTATTAGTATAAGATTAACAAAATAACATAGCAAAGTAAAGATAAAGGAGATCAAGGAGAAGAAGATGTGACACAAGGATTTTATACTAGTTCGATGAACCCTTACATCCAATACTCAACAAACGTTGAGGTTCCACTAAACACCTTTCTCAAACTAGAGAAAGAAACTGGATAGTCTTTGCATTAGTCTTCCCAAACTCTCACTTATGACCAATGGACAACACCCACTATCACAAGTTGAGTAGTGATTCACCAGTCCTTCCAAGCTGAACCGAGTAGTTATTCACCAACCTATCTAAGCTAAACCAAGTAGTCTTGCCCCAGCTTCTCCAAACTGCAAACCGTGACTAGTAGACAACCTCTACCTGTCATATTGAAACTAGTTATTCACCAGCCTCTCCAAACAAACCATGAGCAGGAGACAAACTCAAAAGCTATCATGTTGCAAGTGTTTTGCATTAGCCTTTCCAAGCTATCTTACACTGATCACTATTGGATCAAGGATACAAAATTTTGTGTTTGCGTTGCTACTCAAACTAACCTACACTCAAATTTCCTTAAAATATACAAGAATGATCCTGGGGAAAACTTGAATGGCTCATTTCTATCATTTCTTCCTAAGAAGAACATATATCTATTCAAGAACATGGAAAGAAGACTTTTACAAGCAAGGAATCTGATTACATTATGATATGATGAACCTTATTGGAGGAGGAGAGATTTTTAGAGTTTCCTCTCTTGTGTAGTGCAGTCTCTCATTTTCTTTTGAGCACAACATCTCTATTTAAAAATGGTCTTCCTTGTGACCGTTGCCTTTGATCAGATATCTAAGTGACACGTGTTGATAATCTATTTGTGTCTTGGAAAACTAAAAGAGTAGGCTTTTGTCATATATGTTGCAGAAGCGTTGTGGCATTGAGGTTTCTGATGTTCCTTCAAAAACTACTCTTACTTTCTAAATGTGGTTTCTGAACTCTTTTTTATAAGCCGGGAAAGTTGATCCAGTTGGCAAAAGAGATGACGCACTAGTTCTAACACTGGGTTTGACCTTAAATTTGAATTTTAAAATCCAAATTTGCCTCATTTTTCCAGGAACGCTAGGATCCATAGTGAATTGAGCTCTCTAACGCGGTAATAGATCCTTGATGATTCTTTGATCTTCAGGTCATCAATCCAAGCTTTATGATGATAAAATAATTACGATTATGCTGATTGAAAATACTGTAACACCTAGTTCTCAGAGTTTGCTTGATATCTTCATTGTAAGCGTACTTTCTAATGTCTAGTGCTACTTTTTGAAGTCTTTATTCTTGGTTTCTTGCAACGCTGATTTCTTCTTCCAATCGTTAGCTCTTTCAAGCTTGAATAAGGGTATAATTTTACTTACTTTTTAGTTCCTATCTCTTAACATGAGATAAAATATGTTTGCACATGCAAAGTAAAATATATCCTCATTTGAGTAAGCCTTACTCTTGCTAAATGATAGAACTTGTTTAAACATACAAGAAACTCAAGACAACCATTAGTCGTTCTTTAAAGTATTTTCTTTAAATTAGCTTTGTTGTCATTCAAAACTTGTTAATGCTTCTTGGAAGGGTTCTGGAGCTAACAATTGGTTCTAGAAATAACATGACTCTTTATTAAAAGACATGTCTCTTGGGTAGCATTTGTTTCGTGTCTAGACAATGGAGACAGAAATAGTAGAGACAGGGAGAAGGAGACAAGAAAAATAATGTTGTTGTATTGTGTTTGGTTGTGCGGTACAAGAAATGATAATTGTCTCTGTATTTTGTTTGGAAACGTAGGGACAAACACAACAAATACATGATAAAAGAAATATGTACCTCTTAGTCCATAGTCCGGCTAGCACCACCCTTGGGTTTGAGGACATATTGATAAATATTAAATATGTATAGGGGTATTATTGGAAGAAAAAATATTAAATTTTTGTCTCGTATCCTCCAACTGTCCTTATTTTTTAGAGGTATAGAAATTTTCTGTTTTCTCCAAAGATAGAAAATATTTCTCCCTTTATTCCGTCTCCATTACCAAACATATTTGTGTCTTCAGTCTTCGTATTTCTTTCTAGAGACAGGAAACAAATGCTACCTAGGATCACTGCGTATGTTGTCCATGATGGAGTTCAATGCAGCCCAAGAGTTGAAATGTTATGTGCGGATCTTAAACAACAACGGTTAGAACTGCTTTGTTTAATACAACTAAATAAATAGTAATTACTTATTTAAATTTGAAAGTATGTCAATCCTTCACTATTTGACAAGTTTAAAAACCTTATAAATTTATGCGTAAAGAATGTATCACTAGGATTAAACATTCCTTTAGTGTAAACTTTAAGGTTCTAACGAAGTAATTGGTGTCTAGTTTATTAAACCTATACTTCTTGTGTTAGTTTCGAAAAATAACACACATAAATTGTACTTCTCAACAAGTTCAAGAATTTATTAATTTTAAGCACTTTTATGGCCTTGTGCTCATCCTGGTTTATGAATATTTACAAGAATAAAATCTTTAAAATTCTTGACTAAAGCAGCACCACTCCAATATTCACATAGGTGGAATCCTTTGATAAATAAATATCATCAATCCATTAAGAATTTCAACTCACCCTCCTATATATATATATATATATATATGGTACTAAATCCTATCCTATATCTTAGTGCTCCGATTGTTAAATAACTTGTTATTACCCATTAAACCTTGAAAGTAGTGTTCTAGTAAAATAAGGTTGGGTTCCCATCATTTAACAATTATAGGTTTTAATCTCATTTTAGTAGTAGTCTGTTTGATCTTCCCTTGACAAACCTTTAGTCATTGGGTCTGCTAAATTGCCTTGGTTTTTTACATATGTGATGGTAATTATACCGTCTCCTATTAATTGCCTCATATACTCATGTCTAGACTTCCCGTCATAAACTTTGTTATATGCTTGAGACATGGTTGATTCACTATCACAGAAGATAGAAATGGTAATCATTGACTATGGTCATAGTTCTATATCATATAACAAATTTGTAAGCCATTATGCTTCTTTACTAGCTTGATAACGCTATAAACTCAGCCTCCATAGTAGAATGTGAAATACACGTTTTTTTTTTAGGCCCAACTTATTACTCCACCACCTATGATGAAAATCTATCATGAAATGGATTTATTATCACTTAGATTTGTAATCCAACTAGCGTTGGAATAACCTTCTAATATAGTAGGATAATTATTGTAATGTGATCCCAAGTTTATAGTTTTTTTGAGACAACCAAGAATTCTTATTATAGCTTTCCAATGTCAATTACTTGGTTTTACTATAAATCTTGATAACTTGCACACAACAAATGCTATATTTGGTCTATTATAATGCATTACATACATTAAACTTCCTATAGCACTTGCATATTCTAATTGTGCTATAGGTATCTCTATGTTTTCTTCTAATTTAAAATTAGGATCATAGGGTGTATTGGACTGCTAATTTTAAGATGCTCAAACTTTTCCAACACCTTTTTGATGTAATGAGATTGACTTCAAACAAAGCCAATTTCATTAAGCACTTTTATGCCTAGTATTATATCTATTTCATTCAAATCCTTCATCTTGAATTTGGAAGTTAGATACTCCTTTGTTTGACGAATCCCTTCTAAATTCATCTAAAAAATTATCATATCATCTATATACAGACAGATTATTACTCCATAGTCCTTAGTACATTTGGAGTATATACATCTATTTACACTGTTATGTGAGAAGCTATTTGATAACACTACAAAATCAAACTTCTCATGCCATTGTTTAGGTGCTTATTTTAAGCTATATAAAGACTTAACAAGTATACAACTTTCTTTTCATTTTTGGGTAGCACATAGCCTTTCAGTTGTTCCATATAAATTTCTTCTTAAGATCTCCATTAAGAAAAACTATTTTAACATCCATTTGATGCACATGAAGCTTATAAACAGATGTTAATGCTATAAGAGTCATAATAGAAATCATTCTTGCCAAGGTGCATAGGTATCAAAATAGGCTAGACTTTCCTTTTGTCCAAACCCTTTAACTACTAACCTTGCTTTGAAGGTTTGTAGTGAACCATCTGCATCATACTTTCTTCTAAATACCCACTTTCATCCTATAGGCTTTGGTCCTGGAGGCAAATAAACTAAGACCCAATATTATTAGATAATATTGAGTCCATTTTTATCATCTATTGCTTCTTTCCAAAAGGCAAAATCTCTAGAGGTCATTGCCTTTTAAAATGTTTGAGGATCACCCTCTACGTTTAGATTAATAGGGATCTTGTTTATCACAGAATCCCTAGTTCCTTCAACCAAAAAATTTATAGCCTGAGAGAAGATAAAGTACACACCAGCCATGTCTTTCTCTTTCTCACTCTTTGGCTCCTTCTTGGTTCAACTAATTTATTGTCACTTAGACTTTTATTGCATTGATTTACAACCGCTTATCGGGAAACTTTTGTATCCTTTTGGGATATTCCAAATTGGAGGTTGAATCACCAATGAATTTATTTTCAATAAATTCCACCTCTCTTGATTCAATAACTGTATTGGACATGAGTTCAAAATTCTATATGCTTTGGAATTTTGAATATATCCTATGAAGATGCTTTTTATGGCTCTTAGCCCTAATTTAGTTTTCTTTTGATCAGGAACACGATAAAAGGCTAAACACTCCTAGACTTTTAAATAATTTAAGTTTGGTTTTCTTCCTTTCCATATTTCATATGGAGAAAACTTTCTATTTCTTGACAGGATCCTGTTATGAACATGACATGCCATCAATAATGGCTTATCCCAAAGATTGTGAGGTACCTTAGCATTTAGTAACATTAAATTAACCATATCCACTATGGTATAGTTCTTTCTTTCCACTAAACCATTTTGTTGCGGAGTATATGGAGTAGAATATTCATGCACAATACCATATAATTCACAAAAAATATCAAATTCACTAGAAAAATATTCTTTACCTCTATCACTATGAAGAACCTTTATTTTCTGATTATGCATATTTTCTACTTTCATTTTATATTTCTTAAACATTTCAAATGCTTGATCTTTATTTCTTATTAGATGCACGTAAGTGAATCTAGAACAATCATTAGTAAAGGTTATAAAGTACTTTTTCCTCCTCTAGTAATATTTCCATTTAATTCACAAACACTAATGTATTAGTTATAGTAAAAGTATATTCCTTTCAACTTTAGGAAATGGTTTCTTAATGATTTTGGATAGTATGCAAATCTCGCATTTCTTATTAAAATCCTTATTACTAAAATCAATATAATTATGTTTTTACATATATTCAATTGACTTGTAATTAAAATGTGCTAATCTACTATGCCATAAATCACAAGAATCAACAACATACAGAGAATCATTCACTTTATCATTAATGCTAAATTTGAACATGTCTTGAGTGCAATATCATTTTCCTACATACATATCATTTTTAAGCAAGATAATCTTATCAGATTCCATCACAATTTTGAATCCTCTCTTACATAAGAGACTAGCATAAACTAAATTCTTCCTTAAGCATGGAACATGAAGTACATTAACCAAGCTTAACTTCTTTCCAGATGTAAAGTTCAATTCTCCTGTTTCTTGACCATATATTTTGGCCAAATTATCATTTCCTATTAACACCTCTTTGTTGTTCACTTCTTCATATGTCTTGAATTGATTGCGATCATTGCAAACATGAACGATAGCACCAAAATCTAGCCACCACTTATGGGATCTTCCATGTGTTTCCATGTTGAGTTCTGTGATCATACCAATGTATATGCATTGAACTCCTCATTATCATAGCAACCAAGTCCCTTTCTTACACTATGCTAGCCTTAGAACTTGATGCTTCTTTTGAGTTATTACCCTTTTTCAAAAGTCGACAATCTTTGATATAAGGCCCTTTTTTGTGTCAATGATAGTATTCTCTTTGTCTATTTTTATCTTACTTGGCATCGACGAAGGATTTCTTTCTTTTGCCTTTATTGACATTCACTTCTCCAACATGGTTCACCTTAAAACTTTGACAAAGATACACAATATCACATTTTTGAGTTTCCTCTTCTATATGTAAATGCCTTAGTAATCTTTTAACAGAGAAGTCTTCTCCAAGGTGTAGGAGTTTCTTCCTATAATCATTCCAAGATGAAGACAATTTTGAAATAATTGCTCCAACTTGTAATGATTCAAGAACCATCACTTGTAGATCACAAAGTCTACCTACAAGGATTTGTAACTCATAAACTTGATCCATGATAGGTACATTATTAACTATACTAAATTTGAAATGCTTTAACATGATAAATTTATCTGGATCTTGTCGCTCATTATTGTATTTTTCTTCTAAAGAATTCCAAATCTCCAATGGCGATTGAATTGACATGTAGAGATTATAAAGTCTATCTGACAAGGTGTTGAGAATATGTCCTCAACATGCAAAAGTGTTCTCATCACGCTTTTTCAATTGGGCAATCCTTTCCTTTTCTTCATTGGTGTCATCTTTAGCAACATTGGAAATTGGTGTGGTATTTGGATCAAGCACATAATCAAAATTTAGTATCGATAGAAGAAACATTATTTTGTCCTTCCATTGGTTGAAATTTATCCAATCGAATCAATATAATTTGACAAAGTCTTGATTCATGACCCTGAAAGTAGTATTTTGATCTTGAGTCATCTTCAAGAAAATATTTCTCTAGAATTGTTAGATAAAATAATAGAAGATGATGAATAAGAACTTGAATATTGTGATTTTAAAGTATGAAATCAATCGCTATATTTAAAGAAATATTCACCCCTACATGTAGTTATTATGGGTTGATAACGTACTCCTTCAAATACAATGAAACCTTTAAATTTCTTGTCTAGCAATAATAAGAAATTTCCTCTCTTGAATTTAAAATTTAAGAACACTCAAACTCACACATTACACAATTAAAAAAATTAGTTTTGTGTACAAACATGGGTATTTATAATGAACCAGAAACGCAACACAATGAACCAATAAGATGCACAAAGAAATGTAAGTTACTGCATATAGTTGTTAGGAAACGATGCACA
The DNA here is from genome assembly GCA_030441495.1 of Dalbergia oliveri. Classification (NCBI taxonomy): domain Eukaryota; kingdom Viridiplantae; phylum Streptophyta; class Magnoliopsida; order Fabales; family Fabaceae; genus Dalbergia; species Dalbergia oliveri. The sequence continues at coordinate 8,220,540 of JAMLFY010000004.1, forward strand.
AACCAAGCATAGTGCTTTGCAACGTTTACTGCACATTGGTTCTAGAAAGAAAATGACTCTTCATTGAAAGACATGTCTCTTCAGGATCACCACATTTGTTGTCCACGATGGAATTCCATGCAGCCCCATGAGTTGCAATGTTATGTGCAGATCTTGACAACAATGGTTAGAACCGTCTTGTTTAATATAACTAAATAAATAGTAATTATTTATTTAAACTTGAAATATATATTTCATGTGACATTGTGTTTGGATCCACATTTCCATGACTAAAACACGCTCATCCCATACTCACTGTGATTTTTTGGAAAAAAAAATTGTTTGGATTTTTTCTTTAAAATCGATTCTGCATGTAGAATCCCATTTGGAGAGACGCATTGCATTCTTGCTTTTGCGGTGAGTTTTTCTGGTTTGAAATTTTTTGCCAATAAAGTTCCAACATGGTCCTTTATTTATTTAACATTCATGATATCAATTTGCCCTTTTTTTAAATTATGCATTTAAAATTGATTTTGGTCAATAAAACAATATCAATTTGGATTTAATTGAATACTGTAAAAAAAATTTATATAATCATCCAATTATATAATGACACATAAGTACATATAGTTATTTTTCACCCTACTACTTGAAAAGTTATATAAAAGAAAAAATTTAATTGGATGATGGTGTAAAACTTCTTTACACTGATAGTGTATCAAAATTAAACTCTATTAAATTTATCAAAATTACTTTACCTCAAAATCAATTCTAACACAATCAATTTTAGCAAAATCAATTCCATTAAGAATCAATTTTACAAATACAGAATCAAACACACACTAAATCTTATTGTAAAAATATTATACACATACAAAACCGAGACTATGGTGTTGATGTGTTATATTAGTTGTGGATCAGATCATCAGAATTTGATATTAAAATACGTTACTTTATCACATGAGCACCTAACTTATCTGTTTCATCTTGATTTGGGTATATATCAATATTTATCATAGTATACAGGCAAGTTAAACGTTTACACATTAACGTTTAAAAAACACTTTTGTTATATGAGCATTTTTTGGTAATTTCAGAAAGAGAGGCTTGACCCCAGTAAGGGAAGTATAACAATATCCAGGCACAAAGTGCAGAAAATCTGATTATATGAGCTTTGGTTGGACCAATGCATGGGTCAGAATTCGATCATCTCATGTAAATTTTTTTGAATGACCTTTTCACATGTATTAATTTATATGTGTTATTTTACACATAAAACTTATCTAGGTAAATTTTATCCCTAATTTTACTTTCTAATCAAATTTACCTCTAAGGTTACACAAAGGCAAAACATAAACGGGAAGGGGAAGTGAATTTACTTAAGACAGTCTAATAGATTGTACTTTCACTTATATTCGATATTAAATGTTGAGATATTCTTTCATATTTCATGGTATAAGAAATTGCTTCTTTTATAAAGCATCTTAGCCTTTAATTTTAAAAATATAAAGAGGTAAAATGGATAGTGGATATTCTTCGTAGAAGAGATTTCTTCAGAATATAAATGAATTTTTCTTAAGCTTGGTTTAGTAGAAAGCCAACGGGACTAGTTGCAAAAACAAATAAAGATGAATAATTAGGGATCTTGTTCCCCTTAATGAGATATTGAATTAATAAAAAATTATTGGTTTGCTGATTGACTACAACTTTTTCCTTTGTCTTTGTTTTGTTTTTAGTTTTTCTTTTGCTGAACTGTAAGTTTTTTGGTTGAAGTGAAGAAAACATGATATACGACATATCAGAACTCCATTTGGGCTAGAATAAATGGGTCAGGCCCAAACATCTGACCCAGAAAGCGGAAACCGGCTCACCCAGCAATAAGTAGAACAAAAAACTAGAAAATGCCATGTACCCAAAAAAAAAAAAGAACGCCTCTCTCCGAAAAACAAAACACCAGAAAACGCCCGTGCGATTTCTTTCTACAAATATCACGAATAAAAACAATCTCACTATTGTGCCTTTTTTTGTTTTTCGGTGGGACGTGATGCTATTGTTATTTTCTAGAGTAATGTTGGATATATGACAACCTTACACCAACACTTTAAAATTTTTTATCTTTTTATGAGAGTGGATATTGATATATTAAAAAAATAAAAAACATATTATGAGTGTTGGTGTAAGATTTAAAGCACTAATTGAAACATCTACTAATTTATTAAAAATTTATGGCACTTTCTCCTTTCTCACTTTACTCTTCATGTACTCTATCTTTTGTGGTAGTTTCCAACCTTTTCTTTTAATAAATGACAGTTTCCAACTTTTACTAATAATACACATCTCGAAATTGTTCCGCTCTTCCATTTCTTTTTCTTCAAATTTTACTCAAGTCTAACTATTTCTTTTCAAAATCTCATGAAAATAATAAAAAATAAAAATTTTAAAATTAATTATTTAAATTATATAAATACCTAAAAAATAGAAAATGAGATTAGACAAGACAAGACTTAATATTTAAAATGTAAAATTTAATTAATTATGTTTAAATATTTATTTTATTGAAGTAAAATTATCATATGTAATATTTAGCACTAATTATAATAATTTTTAAAAAATAAAAAATATTAATATATACTATATATAAAGGGAATAGTCCCTTTTAATTACTTTTTGGTGTCCAAAATTTTTATTTTCCAAAATACCCTTAATGTATGGGAAGTTGGAGGAAGTTACAGAAATAAATAAAAAAAAGTTAAACAAATTCAAACAAATTATAAAAATAAAAAGTGAATTGATATGCACGCAAGTGCCTATCAATTCGCTAATAATAATAATAAAGAGCCCAAGCAGAAAATAAAGGAAGGAATCGACTATTGAGAGAATCAACACAAGAATTAACCAAGCCAAGAATCAACACAAATCATCTCCTCTAAAACTAAAGGTGTGTTTGGTTGAAGAATAAAAATGAGGAAAAAAATTTATATTGATGAATTTCATATGTAAATTTACACATAGAACTCATTCATGTAAATTTTACCTCCACTTTTACCCTCTAACCAAACACATCCTAAGAATCAACACAAATCAAAATAATTTCAACACAAAGCCTCTCTATAACCAAAAATCAACCACAACCCAGAGAACTCTACTATTTTTAACCCAAATCACAGAGGCAATTTCAGAACCATCATAGTCATGAAATAATAAAAATAAAAATTCAGAAACAAAGAAATGTAAAACAGATGTCCATCCAGCCACACTGAGGTGACACTCCTAGTGATGTGAATTCTCAATCTTCACGGTGGTGAAGGTGTAACATCTCCAATTTTTCTTAATATAGTATTGTTTTATTATAGTTTTTTATTTAGAAAATATGAGGATTTTTTTAAAGAAAAAAAATAAAATTTAGGGATAATTATTAAAAAATATATCTAATAAAATATTATAAAATTTAATAGTTAAACAATCTGAAACTTAGCATCAAAATGTAAGATTTTAATTATTCCCTTGGATTTTATTAAAATTACAAAAATGTCACTAGATGATAGAAAATAAACTTATAACATAATTAGCTACAAAAAAAACTAACAGAAATTTTAGAAAAGCTTAGAGAGTATCATTAAATTATAAATACATTTTAAACATAATTGATGATAAATATGAAAATTAAGTAATTTGTATAATATTAGAATAATTACATAAAAATAACCTAATCTAGGGTGTAAAATAAACTCCAAAAAATCCTAGAAAACAACTTTAGGTCACATTGAATTTTTTTTTAACTAAGTTATTATATTGAACAAGGAGAACCACGAAATGAACCTTTCCATTATATCATGGATAGTGTTAAAAATCATATTGATCTTTAATTAATTAATTTTTTAATTATTAAATTACCTAATTAATCACTTAAGCTTTAAGATAATTTTTTCTAAATCTTGATTAATCTCACTAATACTCTTAAATCAATCAATTAACACCTAGATCAGCCACATGGAGATAAATATATATATATATATATATATATATATATATATATATATATATATATATATATATGTAAAATTAAATTGTCAAACTTTTTGTCACGACCCGATTTGGATCGTAAGGGCACGTGAGAATTTCATCCCATGTAAGCCTCGTGATTGCTGCGCATACTATATGCATACTTTATTCATAAAATGTAATTTAAATCATAAATCGAATCCATACATAATCATAAATAAAGTCTGAAATGTTATATCTGATATACAATTTAATTGAGTTGCTCATATACAAAAGAAACCATGGATGATATACTGTTTAAATACAAAAGAATCATGGTGTAACAAAATGCAAAATATAGATCTACGATCCTGGACCCCGCCTTCACATCACTGGAGCACTCTATAATGACCCAAAAGACTTCACTACAATGTGAAGCTCACCCAAAGAATGATATCTAATGCTAAGGAGGAGGGGAGGAAGATCCTAAGCTACACCTGAATTTGTGGAAAAAAGGAAGAGAAGAGGTGAGTTTTGCTACAAAACTGAGTGAATCCTCACTCATAACCATACATGGGACAATGAGGAATCATGCATAAATAATAATACCTGCAACAATTCCAATTCATTTCTATTTGTTTTACGCAATAACCATAAAATCGTAATTTATTGAATTCATAAAAGTTACATTACTTTTCATGACATTACTAAGAGAAGGTTATCCGTAAATGAAGGGTGATACTCAGTCTTGGCGAACATGAGTCCATAGCTAAGATCTTAACGATCCCTGGCGAAGGCGTCTCGCGACTGATAGAATAATAATAACTTGCCCCTGGTGGGCCTTAGTATACTAATAACTCTCAACTCAGGTTTGTTCCTCTAGGAATTCTTTAATCTAAAAATCAGCTGGAATCATAAAAGGGGAGTTTTATGTGTTCTAAGTTTAACAATTCTCACATTTTAAAAAATTGAACATAAACTTTATATATTCTTTCATCAACCATACTAATATCTCATTATCAAAATTACTTCTAAGATCATGAAATAACTCATGTAATATCAACTTAATTCAATAATGGTCCCATGCATTTTAATTTCATGCTAAGTTTTAAACATATTCATAATAAAACTCAAGCAAATAATTTCTAATCACTTTAATGCTAGAAATAATTTATAAGATGACCAAAATAAGGTCATGAGATCAAATTTACTTACCTGAGGGATGGAACGAGAAGTAACAACACCACTAGGACTCCGGGAGGAGAAATGGTACCAACGTCTACTATTACAACCATAAAACTCATAAGAAATCTATGGGTGCTCCTCTATTACTCTAAACATACACTAACAACTTTGGAGGAGCACCCCACTTGACAACAATGAAAGAAATAACCAAATCTAATTCAAGATTATGAAGGAATGGAAGAAAAGAGACCAAAATCTATCAATATAAACATACCTTTGATGATTGGGGGAGCTAGATTGGTGAGCAAATAAGAGAAAAAGAGAGAATGAGGGTGATGAGGGTTTCTGGTTCAAAGGAAAATAGGGAAGGAGGAGTGAGGGAAAGGGGTTTTAAAAAAAAACTGGAAGGAACGACGTCGTTTCAGGGTACAAGTCGGGCTCCAGGGGACCGCTAGTGGTCAGGCCGCCTAACGCCCCCCACCTCTCACACTTATGACCCAGGCGTCTAAGACCACTATAGCGGTCCTCAAACCGCCGTCGCCCGTGAATGCTCTCTGGTGACCGCTATAGCGGTTAGGTCCCGGAACGCCCCTGCCTTGCACACTTATGACCGTTATAGCGGTCTCAGGACCCAGGCGGTCTCAAACCTGCCTTCCCTGGTGACAGCAACCTCTGCATAATCCCTATCACACAGCCTATGAAGTATCTCACTTATTTACATTAACTTTAAAACATAAATGTAAATAAGGAAATATCCCCCATTTGAATTCAAAGAAAATATATAAAAAAAATCAAAACTCCAACCATTCAAAATCCAAATTTTTTATTTTAGTTCAAATCCGAGGTTTTCGAGATTTTCTAAACTTGGAGGCTCAAAATGAAACGTTTAAAGGTTTCATAAAATTCATTAAAAATCACTCTTTAACTCATTTTCCCTCTAGGAACTATTATCGGGACTTTTGATTCCAAGAATGTAACTCTAACATATAGCCTTTCAAGGAGGTGTAGGGTCCAAACTTAGAAAACTCAGAACCGGAGTGGGTCCTGGGACCCTAGGCCATACCGAACTTGAATACTGACACGTGTACACCAAGTATTACACTTTCATTCCACAATTATTCAAAAACAAACAAACTTTGAGTAAAAATTTTAGATTATAGGTTAATACTATTATATTAGCTAACTATTGTTTAAAATAATAATAATATTAAAAACTAAGGTGGAAGAATTAGAACTTAGTAGGATGTTACAGAAGGTGGCTACGAAGTTGTGCATGGAGGAGTCATCATCCTAGTCATATTCATCCTTGGAGTTGGAGTCTTCACTACAAGTGGAGATGCTCTCGAGGTCATCGTTGGACGTAAGGGCACCATCGCCTCGTGTCGATGAAGAAGGAGAAAGTGGGGAAGGGAGGTGAGTGGTCCTTAGACATGAGTTTGCGCTTGTGGATGGGGGATGTGGCGGAGGTGGAAGAGGAGTGGGAAGTGGAGCACTCCAAGGTTGTGGCCTGCATTGCCCCTATAAAATTCAAGAGTACAGTACCTTTTAGTTATTTGTAACTAAGAATGAGTCATGTGTCCCACTAACTCAAGATTTTTTAAATCTATTAAATTACAACCGTTAGTTACACAAAGGATACCAATACCTATGGATACTGAAACAAAAACCATAATTTATCATAGAATATTTTCCTTTTAATAACTAGTTTTAATCTTAGTCATTTATTCAAATGTTTAATGGTCCAAGTTCCAAACTTATTTGGAACCACATACTCATTCCCTATTAGGCTGTAGCATGTTTTCTGTCAAAATCGCAGTTGCAGGAACTATTACCTCACCTAGGAAGTCATCGCACTGTTTTGTTTCGTTTTGTTTCTTTTTGCTTTTTTCTTTCTTTTTTTTTCATTTTTTAATTTCTTTATGTGGGCAGGTGCAATTGCAAATGGTCATCCGCCTATAGTAAACCTAACCAGCATTAGGGCCTGCAACTGCTTTATTTATTTATTTTTCTATAACAAAACTTAGATCAAGCGGTGAATTGACTTCATTCATGATAATATAAAAATTGCTCGCCAAACTGATAATAAATATTGTAAAAGAAGCATTACTAGTGGCTCTCGGCAATCACAATGGCCATAGAAACAAAGTGATACAACTTCAATATTAGAGGCACTTTTGAACAATACATAGCATAATATGAAAGGATTCTCTAGCGGACAACATATATAAGCACAACAAGTGACCAACAGAAAGACAACGTAAGAAGACTCAGCCAATTACATAATAGAGGCTCTGGTGTTATTGACTTGCATGGAGCAGTTTAAAGATTGACCATAGCACATTCCTTGGAATTTCAGACAAATTGATTCAAATACTCGTCGACTGTGGTGTACTTCACCTCAGGATACAGTTCAGAGGCCTCCACCCCAAAAGAAGGTTCAATATTAAAGTTTGTACAATCTCCCTTTACCATCATTAAGTGCTCTATCGCCAAGATCCTGTTTGTAGGGAAAGGAGACTCTGCAGAGAATAATTAGCAAACATTATTCACACCATAAATCAAATATACTTGATTTCATCAAATTGATATCACTAGATAGTAGATACTTATGTCTCAATTCCAACAAAAATCATCCATCTATAAACCATTAACGTGTCTCTGGAGTCAAAGTCTTATAAGATAGATGATTGTTGTTATACACTCACCCTGGATGCTCTTAAGGAGTTGATCTTCTGGGACATAAATTTTCTCAAGGGTTTTGTTAATCTTCTTCTCCCACAAGGAAACGAGCTCGTTGAAGTTCAAAACATTGGCAGGGGGCCTCAGGTAGAGAATTTTGTTCAAGGTTCTGGGGTCGTTCACTGCTTTGATATTATAAGTCCCTATATCTTCCTCCTTCACAAAAACTCCTCCTGAAACAATTATTTCAAGCATACAAAAACTTAAGGCAATTGAGCCGCATGTTATATATATATACACACACACACACACACACACACACACACACATATAACATGATGTTACCTTTGGCATTTCCATCTCCTAGAATGACTTTATGCTGTACAAGTTTTGGTAAGAAGTATCCGGCAAAGCCATTAGAACTGACATAAGTGTAAGGAATTCCTTCAGCCTCAATTGCCCTCCGGATTTTCACTTTTTTGTTGAAAAAGCTCAGCACTGGCTCAACTCCATGGTGACGGTCCACATCTGGCCCAAAATTCTGATGGCAGGAACCTCTGATTACGCAAGAAAACACACCTTATATTATAGCCAATTCAATAAAGCATAAACCTTTTCAATAAGATATTATATTGTAGAACAAGGCTTTATGTACCTTGACGTTGCCAGCTTCTTTTATTGCTGCTATGATGTTCACTTGATCATCTATTTGTTGTACACCGACAGTAGAGATCACAACATCAACCTGCTTGATTGCCTTTACAAGGCTTGCATGATCACTTAGATCACCCTACATAACCAGAGAGAGAGATGGAATGAAAAAAGATACCTCAAAACAGCTAGTTTGAACTATGAAGCAATTATTATACACAGGGTTTTGCCACCAATATTCCAAGTCGAAGTCAAAAGAGGAAATGTTGGCATTGAAAAGATGAAATCATTATATTTTCAAAGTAAGGGATCCATGCCAAATTTTTGAAAATTGTCCTTTATAGTATAACCAGTGCCCTAGTGGTTAGGAAAATCCTTTACAAGTATAAAAGAAAAATGAAATTGTGATTGAAGGACACAAACATAGAGAAGAGTGACCCCGGAGCTCTTGAAGCTCTCAATAAGCTTGGACTTGTCAGGATGAGAGACAGTGCTCTCCCTGACCAATGCAAACGTGGGGTGTCCTGCTTTTGCACTTGCCTCGACTACGAATTTTCCAATGTAACCTGTGCCTCCAATGACTAGGATCTTGCTCTTCCCTGCCATGTTACACAATTGTTCAACCTACTACAAATCAAAACAAGCACCGAGTTTAACTGTGAGTTCGTGCTGCACAGAAAGGGTGAGTTAACAAGGCAGTTGAAGGATAAGCCAACGTTTTGGGATTCTATCAATAGGTAGTTTATAATTAATTAGTTATTTATGATCAATACTCTATTTTAATGTTAAATAATACATTGATATGTATTTTTTTTATGTTAAACCTAAGAGATGTTTAAGAAAAAAATTATTTAAGAGAAAAGAGATAACAAATGATAAAATAAACCCCAATTTGTCAATAGTTTGTATAAAAAATATTATCTAATAACTCATTTTATACTTTTTATATGATAATTTATTTTATTTTATATTAACTAATTTGATCCACTCCTTCAAAATTTTGGGCCACTTATATCAATAGTCAATGAAAACTACAGTTATGATTTTATATATATAGAGACAATCTCCTAGCTTCATGAAAAAATAAATAAACAAATAAAGATGCACCCAGATGACATGAAAAAATATGATAATAGTGATTAAATGATATGTTAAAATAAACTTATTTTAAGCTTACAACCACCGCCTTCTTTATTGGGCGGCTTAAGCTCATGATCCTATATGAAGTCACACAATAACATATAAAATTAGGACAATATTTTTACAATACAATGCAAAATCAAGGCTTATATAGAAGTTGAATACAATCTCGATTCAAAAGACATATCACAAAATCATAATCATCACGAGAGCTTCTATATTTTTCAGTAAGGTCATCATCCAAGTAAACCTTAATAATATTATATGACTCACCATGTTGCCCAATATTGATTGCCTTGAAATTAACCTTAAAAAAAACTCTCATGTGAACAATTGAATCAAATTGTGATGGATAGGCTTCAGTATCTTCGGCCTAATTTTATATCTGAATTAAAGCTTTTATTATTATAGAATATAGATAATAATTAATAGAAGGACCAAAATTTTAAAAAAGAACCATAACTTTTATTTTTTGAAACACTTTGCGCACTTGCCGCCTCCTCCTTAAACTGCTTGTTCTACCAACAATTTGTATATAGACTCACGATCCCACATAACCAATGAGATACTTCCAGTACAATCTATTACTCTTACATTGGGTTTACATCTAAACAATAAAAAAGAAAATATTTTAGTTTAATAACAATGTGGTATAATATCTTAATATCTTAACATTGATATTGTATAACTAATATTGAAAAAATGGAACCATGCACACGCACCTCGGCATGGCATTATAGTAAAGCTCATCACACATTTTAATCTTAATCTTTCATTTATTTTTTAATCGTTAACAGCTACTCTTTCATCATCAATCCAAAACTTAAGCGAAAAAACCAATCTACTCTTATTTTATCGTCAGGCAGTATTGACGACGTGGGAACTGATTTAGAATTACCTAACATTATTTAAAATTTCGAATAATATATGAGATTGTTTATTTTTCCTGCCTTCCTTAGTTGCTCCCTGTATTGTATGTTTCTCTAATAAGTAATAGTTATATGAAATGGTCTACAAGGTAGTGTTCTACTTTTTTCTTTTCTTCTTTCCAGCCCAACTTTGATTTGATGCCAGCATAAACAGCATCAATTATCACGACCCCAAAAAATAAAAAAGGCATCAATTATTTCCCTACAAAAATATTTTTTTATCGGTAGCTCAAAATTTGTTGAGCTAACTTATGTCATAGCATTCATATTTTAGATGGTATATATACAATGTTATCAAAATTAACATGACTGACAAACCCGTATAAGATTGAAAAATTCTGATGATTTAACACTTTCAGCCAATTGAGTTATCTTCTGTAATAGTTAATGTAAGAAAAACGGCCATAAAAAATTAGTGTCAAGTTCTTTTTCTTTGTTTTGAATGACAATTGAGTCAAATTAATTAGCTAATTCAATTTATATTAGAACTCTAAATATTTTAGGGTAAATTATACTCAACCCATGACCGTCAAAATTCAATCAATTGCTCTCTATTTGTTTGAAGTGCACTAACCTCTCCTAGTACATCAACTATTAATGGCCTTAGAATGAGTTACCAAAAATATTCTCACCTCATTCATTCAAACCTTCCTCACCCCCCCCCCCTGTGTTATTATTTTCTTCAAAACAAAAAAAGAAAAGAAAAAACAGCTCCTTCTTGCCCCTTTCTCTCTCACCGTAGCAAGACCAGCACAAGCACAGTCCCTGTGAATCGTGACTCAGTCTGCAGAAGGCACCAAGGTTACATGCTGCACGAGCACAACTCCACCCTTGAGAAGCAAAAGCCAACTTCTTGAAGTGGTTCTTTTGTTCTACTGAGTATTTGACATTTTGAGGCTAAACTAAAACCAGTTGGTCCCAATTTTCCGCTGCCAATGTCCTCCTGTATTATATGTTTTATAGATGTGGAACATTTTATTAAGTGTCACTAAAATTGATGACGCACACAGAAAATCCTGTTATAGCTAGCGTACGATTGCCAATGTTAACTACAATTATATCCCCACTTCAAAGAAGGCACTGTATCTCAACTCGTTAAAGATGTATTTGTGAGTTATATTTTAAAAGTGAAGGAAGGGAAGGAAAGGATTTGCAAAATTAAAACTCTTTATCCTCTTCAAAATGAAATTCACCAAGGCATTTTAAGTCTCCAAGATTGTGTTTGGTACCTATCCTAAGACACAAATGACAGAGATAATGAGACAGTAGAGATGAAAATGGTATCGGAAACCAAGACAGAGGGAAGGGGGACTAAGGGGCGTCACGATCCCCCAAACTTTGCACTTTTATCATATAATTATATGTATATTTTGTATTATAACCTGCTTGGAAAATTTAGTCATCTTTACACATAGTACACATAATAAATAATAGAAAATATCTTGTTGTAGTAGTATATATGGTATAGAAGTATGAAACATATAAATGTCTCTAGAATATATTTTTTAAGAGTTTTTGTTATTAACTTTTTTTATTCATTTGGTGGAGTTGTTACTTACCAATTTGTTATATATGATGATCTTTTTTCTTTTTTGATATTAAATGATGATTTAATACATATTGATACATATACTTTCTATTAGGTTAAGCCTATAAAATGTCTAAGAAGAAAACTATTGACTTATTTGTTAAGAGAAAATAGAGAACAGATGATGAAACAAACTCTAGGTTAGCAATAATTTAGATTAAAAAACTATATATTGACTCATTTTATGCTTTCTACATGATAATAAATTTTATTTAATATTATTTATTTAGCCTCACCTATCCAAAATTTGTAGCTCCACCCGCAGGAGAGAGATGGAACTATATTTGGTAATGATATATATTACATGATAATTGATGAAAAGATTAAAAAAAAAAAGTAAGTTATGATCTAATGAAAAATTAAAAAGATAGAAGGACGAAATGAAATATAAAATATTTAAAGAATTTTTTTTTAAAAAAATATTTTTAATTTATCTCGTAGAAACATATTTCCAGTGCCACTTCTTTTTTAATTATAGAAATTGAGACAATTTTTTATTTTTAGTCTTTATTCCCTTCTCTAAATATGTTTTTGCCCTTGATGTTTATTTTCTATTCGGGCCAGTTACCAAACACTAGGTAAAAGACTTTCCTATGATCAAAGGTTGGATCAAATAAAGAACTGACAAATGTGCTGCATTTACTGCCCAGCTATATGGACAAATCCTTTTTCCCTGACATGTGAGTTTTAGTCAACAAATTTGCACTGCTTCTAGCATAAGCAACCACCAACCTTAAGTTATTGTTAAAACATGATGAATAATACCCACATAAGATCAGGGGAAAAAAGATTACTTATATTACTTTATCAATCAACCAAGCAATATTAGACATTGCATAGAATTACTCCATGAACTCTAAGCACTACCAAATAGAGGAGTGAAGACAGACATTGCAGTTAGCAAACATAAAATGAAGGGAATTCAATTAAAAAAAAAAAGGCTTTAGGAACTAGGTGAGAAAGCTTAAAAGTTATATGCAATTGCAGGAACAACTAACCTGTGCATTTGGTGACAGTTGCGCAAACAAATAAAGATGAATAATTAAGGGAATCAACCATGTTCCTCTAATGAGATATTGAACTAATAAAAAATATTGGTTTATTTATTGAATGTAACTTTTGATTTTTTTTTTTAGTTTCTCTTTCTGAATTGTAAAGATTTGAGAACCTCAAAAGATTTTATTTTTTTTGGTAAAAAAATATTTAATTTTTTTCCCGCAGAGATTTGATTTTAGGCTAGACAATGATATATTAGAACTCCATTTGAGCAACAATAAATGGGTTAGGCCCAAACATCTTACCCAGAAAGCAGATACCAACTCGAGCAATAAGTACATGGAATAACTGGGAAACCCTTGGCCAAGGAGGGTTGAGGTAATAAGGAGTGGGCTCATATCCCACAAAAATATGAATTTGATTCTCATTACTATTGTAAGGATTCCTTTGATACCCACCTAAACTTTTATTGAGTACCAAAAAAAAAAAAACTAGGAAATGCCTTTGCCCAATCTCACAACAAATATCATGAAAAAAAATGATATTACTATTTTTTTTCTTTAATTTGTTTTTTACGTGATACTATTGTTATTTTCTATTAGGTTGTAGCATGTTCTCTGCCAGATTTTAATTTTTTATCTTTCGTTTATTTTTCATTTTGTATTTTTCGTTTGATTTTGTCTCAAATTCTCACTATATTAGGTTTGCTTTGATTTCATTCCAACGAGTTTCACTGGATAGCAGTGGTGGTGCTTGAATTGTGAGCTATACAATAAAGCTCACACATGGATTCCTCACACTCTTGGTGGCTACTAAGTAGTGTGACAAGTGATAAATCAACAACCTATGTTAGGGGTGGTTTGTTGAGACATCTATTTTTCTTTGTTTTACCTACATGATCATCGTATTCTTTAAGTTAATTACAAGTTTTATGTGGAGCAACAAGTTTGATACTATATTTGTTTTAATCTAAGAAAAAAGAGAAAGGCTGATCACGGGAAAAACACATCGAGTTATTGCAGAATAACCTATCTATGTAAAAAATTTCTCTTTGGATTGGATTCTTCAAAAAAAGCTTGTTGTGGTCTCCTAGAAAATCTAATGAGGTTGCCCATCACAAGGAGTTTTTCAAAGAGATTAGATTGTTAGAAAACCACCTCTGCTAGTAGATTCCTTTTGTTATTGATGTATTTACATGCTAAATATCTTAAATTTCTAGTTGTTCTAGTGAGTTAATCCAACTTACGGGCTGGAAGTTCATAATTTCTCCTTATTATAAAGTTGTGATTGGTCTTTCTTTTTTGGTTACAAAAGTTGTGATTGGTCTGTTTACTTAGCAATGAAAATATTATTTATGACAAAAAAAAAAGCCATCGCTTTTACTTTTCCTTTATTTTTTCTTTCGAGATTTTTTATTTTTTACGTGGGCAGGTGCAATTGCAAATGGTCATGTGCCCCCAAAGAAGCACTAATCTAGTGGGCTTTCGGCTGTCACAATGAATTGACTTCATTCACAATAATTAATAATATTAATAATGGCCATAGAAACAAAGTGATACAACTTCAATAACAGAAGTACTTTTGAACAAAACATAGCAAAGGTAAAAGCAGCACACAGTATAATGATATGAAAGGATTCTCTAGCGGACAACATAAGCACAAGAAGTCACCAATAGAAAGACAATCGACAATATTAATAATGGCCTTAGAAACAAAGGGATACAACTTCAATAATAGAAGTACTTTTGAACAATACATAGCAAAGGTAAAAGCAGCAGACAGTATAATAATATGAAAGGATTCTCTAGCGGACAACATAAGCACAAGAAGTGACTAAGAAAGACAACATACAAAGACTCAGCGAATTATATATCATATAATAGAGGCTCTGGTGTTATTGATTTGCGTAGAGCAGTTTAAAGATTGGGCATAGCTCATAGATTTTCAGACAAACTGATTCAAATACTCATCCACTGTGGTGTATTTCACCTCAGGATACAGCTCAGAAGCCTCCACCCCGAAAGAAGGTTCAATCTTAAAGTTTGTACAATCTCCCTTTACCAGCATTGAGTGGCCTAACGCCAACATCAAGTTTCCAGGGAAAGGAGTCTCTGCAGAGAATAACAAACATTATTCACACCATGAATCAAATACACTTAATTTCATCAAATTGATATCCGACTACATAGTAGATACTTATGTCTCAATTCCAACAAAATCATCCATCTATAAACCATTAGCGTGTCTTTGGAGGCTAAAGATTCCTAATTAAAAGTTGAATTTTTGACAATAGCAAAGTCTTATTACATGATTGTTTTTATATACTCACCCTGGATGCTCTTAAGGAGTTGATCCTCTGGGACATAAATTTTCTCAAGGGTTTTGCTAATCTTCTTCTCCCACAAGGAAACGAGCTCGTTGAAGGTCAAAGAATTGGCAGGGGGCCTCAGGTAGAGGATTTTGTTCAAGGTTCTTGGGTCGTCCACTGCTTTGATGGTGTAAGTCCCTATATCTTCCTCCTTTACATAAACTCCTGAAACAAGTATTTCAAGCATAGTACAACAACTTCTTGAAGTAATTAAATAAAAGTGTTCGTAAAAGATTTGCTATGTTGTTACCTTTGACGTTTCCATCTCCTAGAATGACTACCTTGTCCCTGGGGGGAGCCGTGACATTCTGCTGTGCCAGTGTTGGTAAGAAGTATCCAGCAAAGGCATTAGAACTGACATAAGTATAAGGAATTCCTTCTGCCTCAATTGCCCTCCTGATTTTCACTTTTCCCTCGAAAAAGCTCACCACTGGCTGAACTGCATGGTGACGGTCCACATCCATCCCAAATTCTGATGGTAGGAACCTCTGATAAACACAAGAAAAGACACATTATATTATAGCTGATTCGACAAAGTTTCAAAACTATTTTCAACAGGTTATACTGTAAAAGAAGGCTTTTGCACCTTGATGTTTCCAGCTTCTTTTATTGCTGCTATGATGTTCACTTGATCAGCTATTTGTTGTCCACCAACAGTGGAGATCACAACATCAACTTGCTTGAATGCCTTAACAAGGCTTGCGTGATCATTCAGATCACCCTAGAGAATCATAAAGAGGGACAAGGATGTCAGAACGGTTAGTTTGAACTATGTAGCAGTTATTATACAAATACATGAAAAGAAGAATGAAATTGTGATTGAAGGACACAAACATAGAGAAGAGTGACTCCGGAGCTCTTGAAGCTCTCAATGATCTTGGACTTCTCAGGGTGAGAGACAGTGCTCTCCCTGACCAAAGCAAACGTGGGGTGTCCCGCTTTTGCGCTTGCCTCGACCACGAATTTTCCGATGTAACCTGTGCCTCCAATGACTAGGATCTTGCTCTTCCCCATGTTACAATACTTGAAACTACTGCAAATCAAAACAAGCTGTGAGTTTGATTGTGAGTTGGTGCTGCAGAGAAAGGGTGTTACATGGTATTTGTAGGATAATCCTGCGGTATCGGATCTTAGTCAATGGTCAATGAATACTACATTTTATTTTGATTTTTGATATACAAAATAAGAGGATACCAGAAATTCCCGAGCCTCAATATTCATAAGAATCCACTGACTTTTCCTACCCAGATCGAGTTTCGTGACATCTGATTCCATTGACGTGCTTGGCTTTTATTTATTTTGAATTCCATATTTCCTACATTTTGCAATCCGAGTCTTCATAATATATTGGAAAAAAATCAATCCGCTGTTACTTTGTCGTCATCAGGCAGTATTTAACGAAGTAGGAACCGAGTTAGAATCCAAATTATTTAATTACGAACATTACGTAAAATTTCGAATAATGTATGAGATAGTTGATTTTTCAACTCCTCCTTAGTTGCTCTCTACTTTCTTCTTTTTTTGGTTACAAGTTGCTTTCTATATTTAAGTTTCTCTAATAATTTATCCATATATAAAAATTGGGTGGTTAACTCAATGAATGATATTTGTAACACAATAGTAAAGAATTTTCTCTTCAAAACTTACATCAAATTTGGTTATCCAATTTGTTAAGTGTCAAGCTTTGACTATTATTATACATGCTAAATGGCACAACCAAATTCATATGTACAAGTTTGATACAATCAAATTAATCTATATTTAGATGTAATATTAAAAGATTTTCATTTATTTTTAAACATATTTTCTTTTTTATATTATAAAAAAAGATTTAATTTAATACACTAATTGTGTATAATTTTTATACAGTCATCCAAATATGTAATAACACATAGTAAATATTGTTAATTTCACTCACACTACTTAAAAAATCACGTAAAAAGAGAAATTTAATTAGATGAAAATATAAAATATTTTCATACCTTATGCATTAAAATTAAATTCTATAAAAAAAATACCTTTCTCTAGAAGATACAAAATTACTCCTAACAAAAAAGGATTTTTAATTGATTTTTTTAAATAAGCTCTTTTAAAAAAATTAAAATTTCAATCCTTTTACGTTTGTATGAAAATTAATTTATGTTTTGACATAATATTAAAAGTTATTCATTTATTTTTAAATATTTTTATATTATAAAAGATTTAATTTTTGATACACTGACACAATCATCCAATTATAAAGTGACACATTAGCAAATACATTTAACTTTTATTTTACTACTTAAAAAGTCATATCAAAAGGAAGTGTATTATTGTGTTTGACACTTATTTAGCATCAAATTTCTTTCAAAAATTGCACTCTCTTAAGTATTATCGTGTTTAACATGTGTCACCTCTTGATTTATACAAGTGATTAATTTATTAATATATTTTACATTGAATTTTTTTCATTTTATTTAATATAAATTTTTAATTATTTTTCTTTATCCAATAAGAAAAATAGAAGGGAAGAAAGTAGGATAAGTGATAATTATCTTTTTTATTTTTAATAAATTTTTACTAAAATCTTTTCAACAATATCCCCTCAAGTGAATTGTGGAGATTTTTATGTTTATATTGTAAAGTATTTGAATTATTTTTACCTTATAAGAGGTTAATTATTTATATACAAACATAAAAATAAAAATAAAAAATATAATTAACTTAAATATAATTAAAATAAATAAATTTATAAAGTTATTATATCAAATATAAAATTATTTTATAACCTTTTTGCTTTTTGTGATATCTAAAACTTTACATGAAACGTAATTAAACTTATAAAAAAATTACATGTATAAGAAAGAGGTCAATATTTTTCTTTTACTAGGAGATGAGTGTTTAGTTCTTATAAAATAATTTATAAGCGTATAATTTTTTTAGAGGGAGGTCACTATGTGATATTTACTATGATACAATGTAGAACAAGATGATGAAACTTTTTAAATAAATTTTAAATAAAATCATTAACGTATCTCTCAATAAAGTTTATTATACTCAAATTCATATTTTGTTATATTATAAATTTTTATTTTGTTTAATATGAATTTGAAGCCACATTTCCTTACTCAAGAATAAAAAGGAAAAGTGAGGATAAAGGTGATGGATTTTTTTAATTTGTGAAAATCATTACAAATATTCACTTGAATAAATATAAGTATGCTTATGGATCCACTTTATTTAATATAAATTCTCTGTTATTTCTTTATTCACGAAGAAGATAGAGCAATAAGGGATGAGATGAAGATTTTTTTAAAACAATTTATCATAAATATTTATTGCTCATAAAATATATTTCAATAATATATTTTCATCATTTCTTATAGATGCATTTTGATAATATTATCTATTTTATTAATTTTTGTTGAAAGCTTATTATATATATAATCTTATATATTCATACACAATTCTAGAAAAATATTGACTTAATTTTGGAGGAGTCTATTTTAGTTATGGTCATGCCTATTTCAATTTCTAAAGTAACTAATTAGAGATGATTGAAAATTTTTATATGTAATGATGATTTGGAGAACACCAATGAAATTGGTTATGTTGTATATAAAGAAGTGTTTATAAATATACGTTAAATGTTATATCATAAGTTGATCAACGATTTATACATAATTTATGGACAATTTCTTTTATTATTTAGTTCTTTATCACACACATATAATTTAAAATTATATATCTACTCAATTCAATTATCCACACAACTGTAATCAAGTTATCCGAAATGGTCTGCAAGCTCGTGTTTTACTTTTCTTCTTTATATTTAACTCCTCTCATTTTTTTATTTGTCGTTAGGTTAAAACTTTTTAAGCTAACTTATGTCATATCATTCGTATATTGGTATCATCATCTGTATACTTTTTATGTTATCAAAATTAACACGAATGACAAACCCGAAATGATTGAAAAATTCTGATAATTTAACAATTTCAGCCAATTGAGTTATCTTCTGTAAGAGTTAATGTAAGAAAAACGGGGATAAAAAATTATGTAGTTTCAAGTTCTTTTTCTTTGTTTTGAATGGTAACAGGGCCAAATTAATGAGGCAATTCAATTGAGATTAGGACTCTGTACATATATTTTATTATTAAGAAAAAGAAAGTAGGTTTCAACATGGACATAACTTCGTGTCTGCTCTTGATGCAAGTAGTACCCCACGCTGGAATTAAAAATCAATAGCTAGCCTTAAGTTTTTTTAATAGTGTATAAAATTATGGATGAGAAAAATATGTCAACCCTAAATTTAATGGCTATGAAGATCCTGTGTAGCCTTTGTTAATGAAACTATGAATACTCAATAAAATCAGAACAAGGCGTCTGCTCATTTGACAAAGCCAAAATAGCAGCCTAACCCCTCACAAAACAAATGAAAAACGCCCCATGGCATCATAGCAAGTGGTGTGAATAACTATATTCCCCTGCATAGAAAAGTAAGAAAAGGAGGCACAGCCTTGACTAGAGGATGCCTTGAAAGGCAGGTTTTCAACCAGTGTAGCGGAGAAAGAGTGCGTGTTTCTAGAATCAGGGGTAGACGTGTATGGAAAACAAATCCCACATTAATTATAGTTGCTGACTTACTGAAAAAATCACCACTAGTTTTTCCCACTCCACAAGGTGCTGGACCTTTCTGTAAGTTGGTAAATCGAATTTTGAAATTATCTACTGAGACCGTAGAAATAGCTAGGGACCAAATAATTAAAATATTGTAGATTATAAAAATTAATTTCTGCTCAGGCTCAGCAGTTAAGCCACTCACTAAACCGGCAAGTCCACTTGAAGCCAATGTAACAAGCATTCAAGTATAGGCACCAAGATTATCTAAACAGTTAGACAAACGACTCAAGGTTCTTATCTTAGATTAGAAGAATTAGCTAACATGACATAGTAACATTTGGTTTCAGTATTGAAAATAATTGGTAGCAGTTTGCCATGTTACATGCTGCATGACTGCATGAGCACAACTCCCCCTTGAGAAGCAAAAGCCAACGTCTTGAAGTGGTTCTTTGTTCTAGTGAGTATCTGACACTTTAAGGTTAAACTAAAACCAGCTGGTCCAGGAAAGCTCATATAAAGCAGTCCCAAATTTCCGCTGCCAATGTCCTCACCTCCTGTATATTATTATATGTTTTATGTAAGTGGAACAATTTTTCAAGTGTCATTAAAATTGATGACGCGCATACACATAAACCTGTTATAGCTGGGGTAGGAATGCCAATGTTGACTACGACCTAATTATATCCCCACTTCGAAGATAAATAAGGCACCGTAGCTCAATTAGTCAAGGATGTGTTTGAGTTAAATTTTAACTTTGAACAGTAAAATTCCTATATGCCATTCAAAATACAACTCACAAACACACTAAGTCTCCAAAAGACTCTTCTATGATCAAAAGTTGAAACAAATAAAGAACTGACAAATGTACCACACTTAGTGCCGCTTACATCCCAGCTATATGGACTTAATCTCTTCCTGAAATGTGAGTTTTAGTCGGCAAATTTGCACTGTTTCTAGTGGAAGCAATCAACTTGAAGCTATGATTAGGAGAAAAAAAATAGAGGAAGTGGTAAGAAATGATAAATTTAAAATTAGATAATTATTGCTTAGAAGTAATTTTAGAAAAGAGAATAATATGGTTAGTAAGAAACAATATATTCTTCCCTTATCACTCAAAATTAAGTTTTTTTATCTTTCAAATTAGAGAGTGAAGGAAGGAATAAAAATAATTTCCAAATAAATGGCGATATAGTCTCTTCCATTTTACTTCTTATCTATTTATTAATTCATCCCTTCCATCATTTATAAAATTCTCAGTCCTATCCTAAACCATGACGAATGATACCCGCATAAGATCAGCGGAAAAAAATTACTTATATTACTTTATCAAGCAACCAAGCAATATTATTATACTGTATATTGCAGACCCCACGATATAAATTAATGCACTACGACATGGACGAGTGAGTACAAACATTGCAGTTAGCAAATACATTAAAAAAGAAGAAGAGGCTGCATTTATAAAATTTTCCATCACTTTCGCCCTTTCACCAAACACATCTGAGAATACTTAAAATGAGATTAATTTTAATTTAAGGTTAGTTAATTATTATTGTTATGTTTGATTGTCGAGCTAAAATATAGTAAAATTCTGAATGAATATTCAAGTTGGTATCTAAAATTACATGTACAAGTCATTTTTATCCTTAAAATTTAAAAATTAACTTTAAAACTTGAAAACTTAGGGTCTGTTTAATTTTATTTTTTAATTTTTGTTTTAATTTTCTAATTTTTCATTTTATGAAGGAATCTAAAAATTTAGAAAACTATAAAATTTTTCACTTTCATTATTTCCTTTAAAAAAAAACTAAAATGAAAAAAAAACCCTTAATTTCTAAATCTCATGACCAAAATCACGAGTATACAATTTCACGACTATGATACATACGGCTTGAGAGCGCGGCATATGCGAAAGCAAATCTTTTGTCCTATTTTTCTGTCCCTTTTTATGTCTTTTCATTAAAATTTTATCACATGTATAATGATGACATTATCTATAATTTTTTTATTCAACTAATATTTTTAATTACCTATAATTTGGATAAACGGTAAAACTTGATTGGAGGGACAAAGAGTGAGAAAGAAATCCTATCTAAATTTGATGTTTTATTTCTGTTTACCAATAAAAAAACAACATATATGGGTTATGAGTAGTTATTAAAAGTTGATTTTAAAAAATTAAAAAGTTATCTATACTTTATATATCTATATCTATATTATATATAATAGTTCTTTTAGTATCCAAAATTTTTATTTTCTAAAATACCTTGATCCGTAGAAATTAAGAGAAAATTATAAAAATAAATAAAATAAATTGGAAGAATTTACTAAAATGAGAAAAATATGGATTGCCAGGAAATTTGGGACAGAAAATCTGATTCCGGGGGTGTGTCAGAGAGAGGTACAGAAGAAATCCCGGCATACGCTACTATGCCGTTGGCGCCACCTCGGATGATGGTGAAAATTATCCCGCGCATTGACGAACAAAACGAAGCCTTTGCATTGGATTGGATTTGGATCTAAACACCATCGCCATCATCATCATCTTCTGCAATGGAGGCTCATTTGAGAATCCTCAACCCATCAATTCACCACCTCCTCCACAAAACCACCACACCTTCCCTTTCACCTTCTCTCCTCCGTCTGTCAACATCAAGCCCCACGCGCGCTTTCCCTTCCCACCAGCGCGTCCCTCTCACGAACCGCAACACCATATCCTCCACCCTTATCCGCTCCTCTCTCTCCTCTCCCATCTCTCCACATCTCAATCCCTTCACCTTCTTCTCCTCCCTCCCCTCTTCCCACAATCTCAATTTCTCTCACCCGCAGATAATTTCAATCCTCTTCATTCCCGTTCCCACGGTGGCGGGTTCGTTTGGAACCGAGCTTCGGAGAATAGGGTTGAAGGAAACGTAGGGTTTTGCGGTGACAGAGAGAGGGTAACGACGGTGGTTCTGTTGGGGTGGCTGGGAGCGAGGACCAAGCATTTGAAGAGGTACGTGGAGTGGTACAACGCGCGTGGGGCCCACGCGGTGACGTTCGTGGTTGATGTGAAGGAGCTGCTCCGCTTCGACCTTGGGAGGTTACTCGAGAGGCGAATCACCGAGCTCGCTGACGAGCTCATCACGTGGGTGTCACGTGAGGAAGATGATGGCAGAGAACGGTGTTTGGTTTTCCACACTTTCAGCAACACTGGTTGGTTTAAGTATGTATGTCCATTGATTAAATGCTTATATTATATGTGCTCTTTTCTTGCAGACTCGTGATTTTTTCAATGTGAATGTTGTTGAGTGATTACTCTTTTTTTTTTTTATAATTTTGTTTTTGGTAGTTATGGTTCCATTCTTGCGAGGATGTTGGATTTGGATAGACAGGATCTGATGGAGAAGATTAAAGGATGCATTGTTGATTCAGGAGGGGGAGAGCCTTTTAACCCACAGGTTGCGAATTAGAAGCAATTTGTAGTTGGATATTATTGTTTACTTGCTATTCCTTCATTCATGTCCCTCAGGTATGTGTTGGTGTCTCCCCATTGCTTGAGCCTTGATAGAGAAATGCAACATAGAATGCTGTTTAGAAGGAAATTTTGACAGATTTGAAGCTCTGTTGTTGTTGCTGCTGCTGCTTATTTGCATTGGTGTGGTGTCTTTTCTTTTGCATTGGTTACTCTTGAATTTGTTAGGCTTTGTCATTGGTTAGGAAAGGAACCTCCATCACTCTTTCCCTTGCATCATTATGTTACATGGGGAAGGATTGTTAGTCCCCTTGTGTTTAGCACTAACTTTAGTCCACCTTGTTAAATGACAAAAACGACTCCTTTTGACATATTTTAGTTGTTTCAGTGTTGGGCTCCAGTTTTTGGTAATTGCAGAGAGTCAGTAGACAAGATCTTGGCTATTGTTGGAGTATTGTGGTCAGGGTTCATCGTTTGGTTGTGCTGGCGGTGGCAGTTGGTGATAGTTGTCTCGTGGCATCTGGTTGTCATGGAGTAGGCATTCCGTGTAGCTGATGGTCATGGATCTTAAAATCCTCTCTGTCGCGACCGCACCATCAACTTTCATCCGTTAGATCCACGAAACACCACCTTAACCACCACACAACCATCCGGCTGCCATGTTTCTTAATCTGGAAACTATCGATGATGGACTACCAATGGTTGATCTTGGCGGCTAGGTGTGCCATAGTGAGTTGATTGAAGCTGAGCAAGCTTGGGTGGGAGGCCAATAGTGTGCAATGTTGTGGTCATTGGTTCTAGAAGAAGGGAGAATGAATGTTGAAATGGAGTGGAAGTGACAAGTATTGAACTGGGAGCCACAGGGATTGATGTGCAAATATTATGATATAAAATATTAAAAATTACTTCTATTCATACTAAATATATGACTATGCAATAGCAATCAGCACTATAGCTAGTTCAAAAGTGAGGGTGACCAACATTAGTCCCAAACATAGGGGACTAACGAATCCTTACCCATGTTACATTAGAAAGAGAACCATGTTGATATGGGTAAAATGATGTGTTTGGATCATCACTCACATAATCATTATAGAATGGCGTTCATTTTGTTTAACAATGGAAATAATCTACTTCTTTTCCTCTTGATTTTGTTTTTGGTCTTTTTTTTTTCTCGCATTTTTTAGTTCTATCATTGCATTGTAGAATCTCTTATGCAATGCTTAAATTTCCTTCAAGTCAATTTTTTTCCCAACTGCCTTGATGTATAGTTTATCCTTCTTGGCATTTGTAATTCCTTCCTTGAATTATGAATTGTCAAATTGTTCTCTACATTGTGTGTTCTCTGCCAATATGGTGGCAACTTGTATGTTTATGTTGTAGGTCTGGGCTGCTGGTTTTTCTGCTGCTATACTGAAGAAACGAAGCTCTCTAGGCCAAGCCGCAGTCGATGCAGGAGACAAGCTTAAATCAGAGACTGAAGTTAATGCATCAAATATTCAACAAAATGAACTGTCAACAATTGAAATCGTGGTCTTGTCCCTGTTAGAGAAGCTATTCTCATTTGTTTTGAAGTTGCCAGATGTGAATCAGTAAGCGTCTTCTGTGCTATCTTGTGTTGAGCTTCATGATTCTTGTGTCATGGATCTGTACCCATGTTTAATTTCATTCTAACAGAAGCTCAAATAGAAAGCTCATTTTTCCTTTCTCAAGTACAGGAGGTTAACAAGGGTAGTCACTGTCCTCTCGAAGCAGCAACCTCACCCTCAGCTCTACCTGTATAGTACAGGTGACAAAGTAGTTCCATTTCAATCAATAGAAATGTTCATAGAGGAGCAGAGGAGGATGGGAAGGAGGGTAAGGACCTTTAACTTCGGCTCATCCCCCCATGTGGATCATTTTAGGACTTTTCCGGACTTATATTTATCACATGTTACTGGTTTCTTGAACGAGTGTTTTGCAACAGGCAAACACACCACTCGCATGTCTTAAGTTCCAGTCCTTTTGAAGTGTAACATTATTGCTTAGTATAGTAGTCAGTGGTGGAATTTGTTCCTTTTTAGTTTCCCAAGTTGGGAAGCCCTTCACCATCACAAGGGGAGAAATCAATGTTATTGAATAATGACAACATATAGAGAGCACTGATAGAAAGAAAAGCATGTTCTGAGTGGTGAGGGGACTGACATTCAAAATTGCAAACAACAGTGCAATTGACAAAATAGACTGATTCTTTTGATGATTAATAGAGAAATTGAGAATTGTTTAGGCTCTGGTTCCTGGTCTTTTCTGGTCTTTTCTCGCTCTTTCCTTTTTGGTCTAAGGCCCTGTTCTTGTTTACAACGGCCTACATGATGCTAAAATTGCGTGGTAGACTTAAAAACAATCTCATTCAAATGTTGGTCAGATGTATTATATTGTTTCATATATCTAGATAGAACTCACCTGCCACGCCCAGAAAATGGAAAATATCAGTTTACAAGAGTCGCCATTCATCATTATGAAGTGGCAGAAAGCCCAGAGGAGGTGCAGAGAGAAATTGAAGACATCTGAATGGGAATGCTTAGTATTATGCTAAAAATAATGCAATAATTTGAGTAAATTCCAATAGAAGAATATTACATATCATCAATCACAATTAATTTTGATTTTGACATCTAAATATTGAACAAGGATAGCCTTGGACAGTTGGAGGGTGGTATTAAGCTAGCACTATTCTCCTACATATTGCCACATTTGGAGCTGTAATGGTCTCTCTCGCAGTAATATTATTTGCTTCAAAATTTTCATTAAACAGATCTGGAGAGATTTTCAAGTTGTTCCAAATTTCAATAGGAGGTTTACAACAATGCTTCTTTTGTGTGCACCAAGTAAGAACCCTATTCTCAATTCCTAAGTTTGTTGCTTTGTCCTAGCTTTTGTTTTTTAGGTCGAATTGCTTTGCCCTTGTTGTCATTCATTCTTTATTTCTTTTGGTAAATTTTGTCATTCATTCTTTATTTATGTTGATTGCCCATCTTATTAGTCCAATGTACCTGGACTACTTTGCCACCAAATTAGAAGTCAAATACTAAATCTAATTGTCACTGGAGCGATTGGATCGAAGTTTTTTAGAACAAGTAGAAAAGAAAGAAAAAAGTTGTTTATGTATGTGGATATCCATTTGTCTACATACATTGATGATTTCTATTCAATTTTATTAATTATTATACCAAACACTATACTGTTGGTAATGTTATGTTCAAAGAGGCTTGTCAAAGATTCCCACATCAGGTAGGATTTTCAAACGTCTAGCAAAACTTAAACTACTACTATTAATCGCTTACACGGAACTTGACGGTTTTATGTGTACTCAGCAAGTCAGCATTAGTCATTGTATTTTATTAGGAATATATAATAGTCTTAATTATACAAGCTTTCCCCTCCATTATCTATACACAATAATAAAGGGAATATCTACACACAATAATAAAGGGAATACTGCTCTTTTGGTGTCCAAGTTTTTTTTTTCCAATTATACCCTTCCTATCAAACTTTTACAAATTTAAGTTTTCTTAATTACCTCATCCTTCTTTTTCATCTCATCCTCAATTTTTATATCTGCTTCTCATTCTTTCACGCGATCAATTTTTGTATCTTTTGGTGTCCAAGTTTTTATAATTGCTTCTCATTCTTTCACGCTCCTCACTTTACGTCCCGCTCATTCTTTCACCAACCACGAATTAATAAAGTGATCTACATCGCTAGGAAGGAAACGTTGCACGACTCAATCGGTGTGTCACCGACTACTGTTTGTTCTTCCCATAAATTATGATCCCATAGATTGTGATATGTGCAAATGAAGGGACTTACCTTGAGAACATTGATTTGGATAAGGATACTTGGAATGAATGTGATTATTTAGTTACTGTGAATGCAAGACCAAGGCCACCATCCAGAGAAAAAGAATTAATAATTCTTTCAGCCAACAATTGTTTTTTTCTCAAGCATCTCTCACCAAGGTTCGAATATACCCACACTCCCTGGCACTTTCAAGGTGAGTCATTTATTTTTTATATTTAATTTTGTTTTAATTCTATATTTAACTGTGCATAAAAGTTCTATCACACATAACTCTCAAGTAGTATAGAACGTCAAATTCCCTTTTTGGTGTCCAATTTTTTTTTCCAATTTTACCATTAGTTTTATTTTCTCTACCTATTTATTTACACAGTGAATATTTATCTTGCAATCACCACGCATTTTATCTAGGCTTCATTGATGCATTTTCATTTTGCTTCCTTCATTTATTCTTCTATTTTAACCGTGGCCTCTACCATTGTCAAAGAGATCCACTTTTAATTACTGTCGTTGTTTTAAAAGTCTATTCATGATATCCGTTTAAGTCTTCATAAATTGTGTATAATGAGCCTTTTCATAATATGTGTGACTTGGTACATGGATATGTCATTTCATTGCTTAAATTAAAAAATTATTGCCATTTATCTCATTAGTTTTTATTTTGATGGTTTCACGGTCAAGACCATGCACAATGATTTTAACGAAAGGTTTGGCTTGAAGGCTCTACTAATTGTTGATGATGTTTATGAAATCAAAATGATATTTCAACCCCATTTCTTTGGGAACATCTTGATGCCCAAAAGAGAAAAGAGGGATATATGATATTTGAATCCCATTTCTTTTGTGTGTTGATTGTTTTGAATGTTATGGGATTCAAATAATATTGTTCTTATGAATTGTCTTGAAGGTACTTTTCTTTTTTTTTTTAGTATAATTACCATGCACTAGTGTAACCATCTTTACACTGTCATATAATAAAAAACTGCCATGTGTGTTCATTACATGATCATGGGTAATTTAGATTTTAAAAAATTATTCAAAGTGATAAGTTGTCAATGTTTCGTTTATTGACGGTGTAAATTATTTTTACACTTTGTATTTCAATTAATTTCTTTTTTTATGCTATTTTATATTTGGTGTCCTGGATGTATATTTTCTTTGCTTATATGTTACTTTAATTTGTGAATCTCAATCTCTCTTATACAAAAATGTATAAGATACACGTCACCACATTTTATTAATTGATTTTTGTTTACATTGCTTAACATTTTCCCGTCAAAACAATGATTTAGTAGTTGGGTTTATAGATATACATGCCTGTATATTTATTTAAAAAATGTGACTTGACATATATACAATTGGGCAAAACATTGTTTAAGAAATTTTGTATTTATGATATCTTCTGAAATATCAAACTAATAGTAATGTTTAGAGAAAAAAAAAAATTGACAATACTATTGAATAAGACTTTAATTTTTACACACCAATGGTATGAAATTTTTTTATACATTCATTCCATTATTAGTTGCCACATGAGTCTTACACCAAAGTCATTCAAATGAAATAATTTAATTGGATAACAGGATAATATATATATATATGGATTTAATTGCTATACATTAACAATGTAAATTTTTTTTACACATTCATCCAATCATATATTGCCACAAGTCATCCAAACTAAATGTTTTAATTGGATGACAGTGTAAAATCGTTTTACATTGTTAATGCATCAAAATTAAACTCTCTCTCTCTCTTTATGTATATATATTTCTGTCAATACCAAAAAATAAAAATATGGCTAACAAGCACGATAGATAGTATCATGCCTCCAAGTGGTACTATTCTCCAATGAAGCCCAAAATTTTTATTTACAATATTTTTTGAAAAAAATAATCTTGTAGTAATGTTTATAAAAGCATTTTGGCACGATTATTAAATAATTAGATGCTTCAATATCTATAATATAAAAATAAATGTACTTGTATATTTAGTTACATTAATATTCAAAAGAATAAAAAGGCAGCTAAACAGGCACAGCAGTGCCTATTAGGCTGCTAGTGTTTATAAAAGCATTTTGGCATGACTATTAAATAATTAGATGCTTCAATATCTATAATATAAAAATAAATGTACATGTACGTTTAGTTACATTGATATCCAAAAGAATAAAAAGGCCGCTAAATAGGCAAACATTATAATTATCTCTCTCATTTTTTAATAACTTTTTTAAATTCCTAAATTACCCTAACAATAATCCATCATTGTACTTTTTTCTCTCATTCTCTTCCACCACCACGGCCCATCCTCCGCTCACTACCACCACTATCTTCGAACTCATTCTCATTTTCCTTTTCTTTTTCCCTTATTTTCTCCCTTTCCAAACGCCGGTTCTTCCATTAGCCTTCAGATCTGTTCTCTTTTTCTTCATTCAATCATATCTACATTTTTCTTTCACATTTCCCTCTTTTCCAGATCATATACTCACTATCAAATTCCTAAATCCCTAATTTCACTAAAAATCCCGCAACATTTTCAGATCTGCTTCACTTTTTATTTTCAGATCTTTGTTTCTGGTATCCAAACACTTTACTGTTTGCCGTCGTGTCATCCGCCCCTGTTTCAGTTCGTGTTTACGGTGAGCCCATCTTGCTTCCAACTGCGTTACAGTGGTTACTGGTTCCTGGTCTTGGTTGCTGCACCGTCAGTTCCGGTTCGACATTTTCCGGTGTGGTTGTCATTCGTCGGTCCTGGCTTCAACCACTACCACCACCTCCGTTCGTGTTTCCCCAAGTGATTTGATTGAAGTTTTTTAAAGTGAGCGAAAATGAAAATAATGATTGAGTATCTCTGAGCGTGAGATAACTCGTGGATTTCTTGATATAATTTACTTGATTTTCCCTCTTAAAAGATATATTGTCGATTTCTTAATATTTAACAAAGTACTTTACTGTTGTTAAAGATTATACTTCAATAAAAAAAAATACTAACTATCCTTATTTTAACTTTAATTTTAATTTCTATGTAACGGTAATATAAAATAATTTTATATTTTAATTATATAAATGACAAAACATATAAAATAACCATTTACCATCATGGTCCCTTTCCATTATTTGTCATTTTAATTAAATTCTACTAACTGACAATATAAATTTTCAATGTATAAAAATTAAATTCTTTTAAGTTCACAACAAATATAAAACAAATTTACTGAGCCAGTACATTCTTTTATAGAGTTTTGTAATGTGAAATTTAAGGAGATGCTAAGGGAAATGATAAACCATCTTCCAAAGTTATATAGCCTTCAAAGACTTTAGTTTGAGAAATTAATTTTGATAAAATGCTAGCATAAAAATATTATATCATGATTCAATTACATTTTTCTATTTTGATTGATTGATTTTAAGATAGTTGATGATTGAATCAAATATTTTTATTAATATGACAAGATATGATTAAATGTCTTCACATAATTTTTTTTAACACTAATAGTACATAAAAATCAAACTTGTAGTTTGATATTATCTATTGAATTTAATTTCTATACACATCGAATAAGAATACAAAAAATTTTCATTTCATATTTTCTAAATTTAGATTCATGCAACTACCTATGATAATATGACAATTTTTTCCATTCCTATTGGATAATGGTGTAAAATTATTTATATACCGTAAAAATTAAACTCTTATTTATTTATATTTAAATATATCCCATGGATAATATTGATTATAATAAATAATTATTTAAAAACATTTATTCTTTTGTGAAATGCCATCAATAAAAATGTAAATAAGTTTTATAAAAAAATGTAAATAAAACATATTTCTCATAATTAATACTTATACTTCTGCTACATGTGTTCACTTAAACACTAAAAATGGCAATACATTTACCAAAAAAAAAAAAAAACTTTTTAAGACTAAATCGAAATGTAGAACGTGGGCATCCTAATTGAAACACATGTCAGTTGCTGAGCTTTGAAGTCAGTTGCTTCAAGGTACAGCTTGAAAAATATACAAACAAGAAATTCGCAATTACGTATGTGATATCGTGTTTTGCTGTTCGGCCTTTTCAGCCTCAAGCTTCCGTAACATTGATGAACTCAGCTTAATTTCGCCTGATTCTCCAGAGAGCAAATCTACAACTTCAATCTGCATAAGATTTATTAAAAAACATTAAAAAAAATTAAAAATCCACTACGTGACAAAAGTGTTTTAATAAAGTAGAAGCATGATTTCTTAATTTTTTATATCAGAAATAATAACCAACCACAAGCAATAAATTTAGACCTTTAACTGTGAAAGGCCTCTTTCAGCTCTTTTTCTGTTTACTGCCAATCCACCCGGCAATGTCTCTTTGCTGCAAGAGAACCAACTAGATTCAGTAATAAATAAATAAGTTAATGACAATTTAGGAGTCAACACATACAAACTTAACTGTCGTTTGTGTACATAGCAATCAGAAATTGACAAGAAATCACAAAACCATGACAACAATGGACCAAGGAAGAAAAGAAGATACCCTGCTCAGTTTGAAACCACAGCAAGACTCTAGTTACCATGATCATCAAGATCAGAAAACAGCCAATAATAGGTATAATGTACTAGGTCAAAAGTTATATCTTAGAAGCTGTCATATAGAAACAAAATCGACTGCATACTTCATGCCATGCCACCTATTAAGATGGCATAACACAAGCCTGCCTGATTACAAACCTTACAACCACAGCCTCCAATTTTTCATCGACAATGGAAGGGCCGTAAGGATCTGTGATTGGTACTGCTTGCACTTCCAACTCCGGCTTGATAGACTGCATGTTTGTTCAAACTATTATTAATCAAAATAAAAATAAGATTTTTTTTTTCTAATAAATCCTGCCAGATGAAACACTCTGATTGATGGAACACTATGTATAAAGATGCATACTAGGACATCATTCATTTTCTTGCCCATCTACCCCCATAGAAACTAACAATACAAGACTATGCAACCTCTCCTATGGACACTACGTTACTTAAAATAGATGTGCTTCTGTCAAAGAAATAATAAAATATGTTTACAACTCCACCCGCATATCCTACACTAACATGAAAAATGACGAGGCTAAAGTTTTCCAGCTAATAATTATACAAGTCAAAAGAAAACACACAAAATGCAGGAGATTATTTTCTTAAATGGTATATTTTGAGCAGAAGAAAAATTGTCATTTGCTTTGCTTGGTACCTTTATGAAAGTTTCAACATTACGTATCCTTTCCTCAATGGGCTGTATCAGTTCAGCGAACTGCAAAAGCAAAACAAGGTTCATATAAAGAAAATTCAAATCTACACATAAAAGCACAACATGAGGGGCAAAGGGACTCATTTATGAGTGAAAAATCCACAGACCACAAAATTTTCATCTGGTAATAAGGCGATCTTTCAGCATATGGCTGAAATTTCCAATTAACAAGCTCAACCAATCAAATAGCTCAAGGTATACAATTTACTGGAGATGTTTTTGATAAAAATGAAAATCTGATCCTGAATTTCAGCACTGAATTTTAAGAGCCAAAAGCTTGAAGCATAGAATCCGAAGCCTTAAACAGTTTCATCAATTTTAGCCCCAAATTCAATTTCACTGTTTAAAATTTTGCATATTCTCCAATTACAAGATTATCTGTAAGTTGGACCTCAAGAATGATCTTCTAATTAATTCCATCTCTCTTATCTATTCCATCTAGGTATTAATCCAAAATTAATTTGACTTATTTGCCAATAGAATGAGTTGAGAGAGTTCAGCAAGAGAAGATGACACTTGAAGAGAAAAAGCAAAGCTCAGACTCTAATTATTTCCCTGCTGTTTTTAACTCTCAAGTCTCAACCAACCAATGATCATGTCCTGGAGTAGCAGACCCTTCAACCACAACAATCCACAGCACAAAAACTTAACCTGATCAAATCAGACACAACAGGGTGGAACAGAGAGAATTGACTCCTATGGATATGTTTGGTTAAGGGTTACAAATGGAATTTTCATAGATGAGCTCTATGAGTAAAATATTATACATAAAACTCATCTATGAAAAATTTACCCCAATCTTTACTCTCAAAACAAACATACCCTAAAAGTTGATATTTTCAATAGAACTAATTAGGTTTCCACTTAAAAAAAAAAAAAAAAAAAGCTTCAACAACTCAGCCAGTTCATGTTATCAAAACATCTAAATTAAGAGTTGGTTGACATATAATCCCTTCATTCCATAATAATAGTCGGTTTGAACCAACTGGGTTCATTGAAAATTTACACTCCATTTGTAACTCCGCAAGATACATTGACTTTTCAATAAACCCAATTTGTCCAAAACGACTATTATTATGGAATGGAGGTAATAATACTAAAAATTACCAATCCCCAACACCATGAAGCTTAAGCTACACAGCTGAAAACATAAAATTATAGCTGCAATCATGCTGTGGCTACCAAAAAAAAAAATCCAATAAAAGTGCAGCCTATATACAACTTCTCTCCTCAGCACAGTTTTAATCAATCAAATCAAATCAGCAGCTAATACACCAATGAAACTATTCAATTTTAATCCACATCATTTCTTTCTTTTTTTTTATTATTTATCGAAAGAGATAATGAGAAGAGAGAGGTTATAATAATATATAAGCGAAATGGAGAAGGTAACCGACCAGCTTCTTAGCAAGCATAGGTCCGTCGCAAACTCCAATGACAATCCGGCGCCTCGCCAACTGCGCTGAAGCCTGCAAAACAAAATTTTCAACATTTCGCATCACACACATAAATTTAAGAAGAAAATGGAAACAATTTTTTCAGCGAGAGAGAGAGAGAGAGACGTTGAGGAAGAGGCGGTGGCCGTCGTGCAATCGGTCGAAGGTGCCACCGTTGACGACAGCTTCGTAGGTGTTGGGCGGAGAGAGGCTGGGAACCACCATCGGATCGTCTTCAACCGCCATGCGAACTGCTTCAACAGCTTCGCTTCAACTCTAAGCAGGAAGAAAGAAAGAACCCAAGAAAGCGGACGGGTTAGGTGTGAGGGAGGGACACGAATGATAATACTATATACGAGGATCTGCGAATAAAACTATTAACTAACTAATATTGCTAATCTTTCGAGTTGGTTGGGAAGTCTTGTGCCAGTGTCAAATGGGCCAGGGCTAAAAAGTCCACGGGCCAAAAGCTCACGTGAGCCTTGTGGGTCAGGGCCAGTCCATGGAAGCACACTTATAAAAATTTTAAAATTTATCAACTCTTAAAATGATGTAGCCCATGGACCAGTCCACCTATGCGGCACTATTCCATCAAAATCATATAGCCATCACAAAACTCTAAAACCCACAAAAAAAAAGTCTAACCCAAACCCGCATTTCCCAAAA
The DNA here is from genome assembly GCA_030441495.1 of Dalbergia oliveri. Lineage (NCBI taxonomy): Eukaryota > Viridiplantae > Streptophyta > Magnoliopsida > Fabales > Fabaceae > Dalbergia > Dalbergia oliveri. The sequence goes on from JAMLFY010000004.1 coordinate 8,255,318, forward strand.
GGGCAAACCAAGCTATAGCCCAAACAGCAAGCATGAACCCCCCAAATCCCTAAACTTTTACTGAATAATTCTTTGACCCAAAAAAAAAAAATCTTTACTGAACCATTGTAACACAAATGCTAAAGAGAAGGTAGAAGCTGCTAGAGGCGTGGAGGCGGTGATGCCATGCAGAGAAGGAAGGGTTAAGCTTCGCGGCGGACCCACGGCAGCGGCTTAAGGGCGGCGCCGCCTGGCCGTCCTCCTGCGTGCCACGGCGCTGCGAGAGTAGGGGGCCAGTAGGCCTCTCGCCGTCGCGACTTAGAGCGGGGCTTCCCGCGGCGGTGGCAGTGGGTTTCGCGATGGCAGCTGTAACAATGGAAGAGGAAACTCGAGAATTTTTTCCACCACAGATCCCTCTGCAAATCACATGTTCAATTTTAATGGATTTAGTGGGTCACGGGCTTATTAAGGCCCCTAAGCTTGGGCCGAACTTTTCTTAACCCAAAATTTCAAAATTTTGAATTGTGAAACTAACAAACATATCTCTGTGTGGTAACAAAACCGACTCAAGTTTTCAAAATTGCATTCGAGATTATCATTGAACTGTTATTCAAGGATCATTAAAGCTACAAACGTTGGTTGGTTTTATCAAAGGTTCAATCACACTCTTCTTCTTTTCTTCTTCTTTAGTTCTTTCAGGGTTCGTTTTTTCATTTTGGAACTGCATTTCTCCATGCATGAGACGACGCTGAAGAATCGATTTTTCAAATGTTCCATTCTCTTTTCATTTTTTGGCTTTCCCTTTTTGTCTTTGTGCTTTGAACATGGCTGGTTCTTATGTCTTTGTTATTTGTTTTTTTTGTCTTTGATCTTTAGATCACTTGGAGTATATTGTTTGCATGACAAAAACTTGCGTCCATTGAGAAATTGTCTCATTTCTTGAATCTATTCAAAAGGGTATGCTTCATTTTCTTCTCATGAACCCTACAACCATTCAAGTTTCCTGCTTTCATTGAATTCTTGGTCTTGTTGCTTTTTCAGGTGGGGTGGTTTTTGCATCATCTTTTGCAAAGATGAATGATCTGATGACGAATTCGTTCCTAAGTTATGTTGAACTGAAGAAACAGGCCATGAAGGACCTTGAGAACGATCTTGATATTGAAGCAGGGCAACTCAACCCACACAAGACCCTAACCTGACTCAGTTCTTCCAAGAAGTGGATGCAATCAAGGTTGAAATGGAAGAGATCACCAATCTCTTATTTGATCTTCAGCAACTGCATGAAGATGAAAAGTCCGCCCACAGTGCAAAAGTCCTGCGTGGACTAAGAGACAGGATGGAGTCTGACATGGTTGCCGTGCTTCGCAAGGCGAAGATCATCAAGGCAAGGCTTGAGGTTCTTGACCAATCCAACATAGCCAACAGAACTTTGTCTGAGTCCTATAAAGAAGGTACTCCAATTGATAGGACTAGGATGTCTGTCACAAATGGTTTGAGGGTCAAGCTCAGGGATTTGATGAATGAGTTTCAGTCCTTGAGGGACAAGATTCTCTCTGATCACAAGGAAGATTTGAAGAGAAGGTACTACACGGCGACTGGCGAGATTCCCAGCAACGAGGTCATGGAGAAGATGATCTCAGGGAGTCTCAAAGTTGAGTTTTTGGCTGGGAAAACAGATGTTGACATGGGCACTCAGGTTAGGCATGAGGCTGTGATGGATATCCAGAGGAGTTTGAACAAGCTTCACCAGGTTTTTCTTGATATGGCTATCCTTGTTGAGACACAAGGGGAGAAAGTGGACAACATTGAAGATAATGTGGCCAGTGCTGGTAACTACATCCATGGTGGGACTAATAGTCTCTACTATGCCAATCAGATGAAGAAGAGGAACAAGAAATGGATCTGTTGGGTCTGTGCTGTGGGGCTGATTGTGCTGTTGGTGTGCTTCATTGCAATGCTGACTTCTTAACTGGGAGCAATTTTTGAGGGGGTGGTGTAGGGTTTTGAGACTGTAAAAGCTGTTTCCCCTTCCTCTTTAGTGCTTAGATGGTTCTTGGATAGTTGGAAATAGTTCTGTTAATTCATTCAAAGTTCTTCATGAGGACTAAATTTGCTTAGTAGAATTGATTGGCAACATGCTAGAATTTTTCTTTGTTACTCTTTCGCTGTATTAGTTGCAACTGCAAATTGGGAATTACTACAGCATCTTGTAATAATTTTTTGGGTAAATAACAGTAAGTACCTTTGAGGTTTGAAGATATTGCACTCAACCCCAATCTTATGTAAAATCAACACTCCGCCCCAAATGTACATGATAGGCACTGTTAAAATTAGCACCGTCAAGGCTCTCTTTCTCTTCTTCATGGTAGCAACAGAGTTCGTCACCTCTGAAACCTTTAAGAAAGAGCACTCATTTCCTCTACCATTATGTGGCTTTCATCCTCTGCTATTTACATGATAATTTTCATCTCCATTCCTTCCCTTCATACACTCCATTCCACCCTTTGGACATCACCTACAACTCCATTTTCAACAACCCATTTTGATGTTGATACACAAGAAGAATAAGAAATTGGTCAAGAGTGAGCTCACAAGCCTAGTTCACATAAAGTCCATGCAAGCATCGTATATTGGAGCTTCGTGCTAAATTTAAATGCTGCTCTTTAATAACATTTTGATCAATAAGTTCCAGTCTTTTGTTGAACACTTGGGCTTATCCATGAAGGTACTTGAAAGCATTGCAAGTGTTGGACCTGGGTTGGCTACTACTCTAGTGGACCTCTACCTATAGATCTTGGGAGTAATATTTCGCTACCAATGTTGAGAGCAATATTTATTTTATGACCTATCTGCTTTTGCAATATGCCCCGTCTTCATTCTTTTGTTCAGTTTTGATTGTTCAGCATTAGCAATGAGATAGAGAGAGTAGAGAGTTAACGTTCTCCTTCTCCTATATACGATGCTTGCATGTGTCGTGAATTTCTTAGATTTGGGTGTGTGCAAGTTGGCGTCGGTGCGCAAGTGGTTCAATCTTGTAGCTACATGAGCATATGGGATTTTAGGTGTCCTTTCTCCTAAGGTATATAATATATTGGTGCTCTTTTCTCAAGGTGTTTTGAAGTTTAGCAGAGCTGCCTTGTAAACAGTTGTCTTGGTGTTTGTTCTTGTCATCTTGTGTGGTGATGTTGGTTTACTTTGAAGTTATGTTTAGTCTTTTCCTTTAATTTTCTTTTTTTGCTTCTTTTCGACTGTTGTACCTCTGCTACTGCTGTCCTTCAATTAAAGGATTTGGAGCCGTTTGAACTTAAAAAAACAAAAAGAAAAGAAATCTAAGGACCAAGATAGGTGGGATTGGTTAAGATTGTCACAATGGTTCATTGAAAAGGAAAACTATGGCTGACAGGACATAGGATAGTTAAAGAGAGGTTAATGTCTCGTGAAATGCTCATGGGGTGGATTGTCAACGGCACAAAAATGGTGTGGACTGTTAATTTTGTATAAGATTGGGGTTAAGTGTAATAATTCAAAACCTCAAGGGTACTTGCTGTCATTTACCCTAATTTTTTTTAGGTGAACTACTTCCCTTTTTCAATTTTTCATAAAAATCGGTTGCAATAACTGGTCAATATTATACATGGAACCAGCCAAAGTAAGTCTGATTTTTCACTTATTCTATCTGAAACAGGATATTCTATTCGGTCCGCAAATTCAAATATCTTATGACCTTATCCCAAACGGGTGCAGACAATTTAAAGCCACAAATTTAGAATGTCTCCTTCTTCTCTTTTCTCCAGTTTATTTCAAGTTATATTTAGAGGATAGTTCCATTTCTTTGTGCTAATGGTGACTATGCTGCTACTGCAACCCAGTGTGGAGCAGACTCAGGTTTTGCTTGAGAGATGTACAAACATAAAAGAACTGAGGCAGATTCATGGCCAAATATTGAAAAAGGGCACCATCATGCATGAGATTACAGTAAGCAGGCTCGTAGCTTCATACGCATCAATAGAGTTTGGCAACTTAGCATGTGCTCGTATGGTTTTTGACAGAATAAGTTCACCAAACACTGTCACGTGGAACGCCATGATAAGAGCATACTCAAACAGCAATGACCCAGAAGCAGCACTGCTTTTGTACCATCGAATGCTTTACCATTCAGTACCTCACAATGCCTACACTTTCCCTTTCCTTCTCAAAGCATGTTCTTCACTGTCAGCCTTTGAAGAAACCGAGCAAATCCATGCTCACATTATCAAAAGGGGTTTTGGATCCGAGGTTTATGCCACAAACTCCCTCCTTCGTGTGTATGCTACCTCAGACAACATTGAATCTGCTCACATCCTATTCAACAGGCTTGCCACACGAGATATTGTTTCTTGGAATACAATGATTGATGGGTACATAAAATGCGGTAACTTAGACATGGCTTATGAGATGTTTCAAGCCATGCCTGTGAAGAATGTGATCTCTTGGACAACCATGATTGTTGGCTTTGTTAGGACCGGCATGCACAGAGAAGCACTGTCTCTCCTGCAGCAAATGCTGGTTGCAGGCATCAAACCTGATCGTATAACCCTGAGTTGCTCCCTTTCAGCATGTGCAGGCCTTGGTGCATTGGAGCAAGGAAGGTGGATTAACACCTACATTGATAAAAATGAAATAAAAATAGATCCAGTTCTGGGTTGTGCTCTGATAGACATGTATGCCAAATGTGGTGAAATGGAAAAGGCCCTACAAGTGTTTATTAAGTTGGAGAAGAAATGTGTGTATGCATGGACAGCAATAATAGGTGGCTTTGCCGTCCAGGGGAAGGGAAAAGAAGCTCTAGATTGGTTTATCCAAATGCAGAAATCAGGAATCAAGCCAACTTCCATCACTTTCACTGCAATTCTGACTGCATGTAGTCATGCAGGACTTGTTGAAGAAGGGAAGTCCTTGTTTCATAGCATTAGTCCTGTTTATAACACGAAACCTTCTATGGAACATTATGGATGCATGGTGGACCTTCTAGGTCGCGCAGGGTTGTTGAAAGAAGCAAAGGAGTTCATAGAGTCAATGCCCTTTAAGCCAAATGCTGCAATATGGGAGCATTACTCAATGCCTGCCACCTGCACAAACATATTGAGCTTGGCAAAGAGATTGGCACAGTTCTGATTGAATTGGACCCTGACCATAGTGGCCGCTCTGTTCATTTGGCAAGCATTCTTGCTGCAGCTGGAGAATGGAACCAAGCAGTTCAAGTGAGAAGCCAGATCAAAAACAAGGGACTCCTAAATCTTCCAGGATGCAGTAGTATAACCCTGAATGGTGTTGTTCACGAGTTCTTTGCTGGGACTGGATCCTCCTACCCACATATCCAAGAGATATATGACATGCCCAATCTTATTGCAAAATAGATATGATGCGTTTGGGAGAAATTTGAGGGTAGAATAAAAATGGAACAAATTTAAGTGGAAAGAAATAATACTAGTTTTCCACCCCTTGTTTGGATAAAGAATGAAAATGTAAAGAATGTAGTTTTCCATTGTGTGGGAAAAAAAACTGGAAGAAAAGAAAATTATTACTACTCTTTATTTCTTTTTTACAAAGATGATACAGGCATAATGAGATCTTGTTCTTATGGGTTATGACCACTCCCAAACTATAAAACCCCTAGCCACCAGTTAACTCTTATTACAGATCGTACGTATTCTTGCAAATCAAATAAGACAGAATTAACTGACGATGTAGAAGCTCAGCTCGGCTGCAGTTCAAGCAACGCTAAGATGCTGCACAGCTGTCCAAGTTTGTTCAGGCTCTAGCTGGACACTTTCAATCTAAAGCAATTAAGAATAGTAGAAATTATAATTCAGAAGAGTCAATTGAGGTTCGAAAAGGCTTGAAAACTATCGAGTTAGCAATCAGCATACTCCATCATTGAAGGACGCTCACAAATATGTTCAAATACCATTTGTCTATCTAAATTCAATAGCCATCATTTTGACAGTGTAGTCAAGAACAATGCATAGTGCCTTTGATCCCTCCTTAAAAAAAGTGTTCGTAAATTCATTACCTTAGCATTTTCAACGCACACAAAATCTTTGTAACATGCTTCCATTTGAAGATGTGGATTCCACAGCACAGCATCTGACCAGCTACATTGGTAAGAGGCAAAGGAATGTAAACAAGAGACTTACCCGAACCAAAAAATAAAATTATGATAGACGGTTACAGTTACATACCCCGTGTTCTTGATAGATATTAAATCACCCAAGCCATTGTCAAGTTGTAACTCATTGGGAGCTCTGAGATAAATGCAATCTACAAATCCCGGGAAAGTGACCACATCCCTGCATTATAAAGATTTATTCAATGAAAATTTGGTGTTAGGTTAAGTTATATTGACATAAAATATACTTGCTTACTAGTCTAAAGATAGAAAATTAAAATTAAAAAAGAAATGAAAATTGAAAGAAAAGATAACAGAACTGGCCATTAAGTGGATGCACTGTTTACTAAATTAGTTTCTTCTATAACACACTGGTTATGCACAAGAAAATGAATGTCAGTGTATGTCTCTCATGGTAAAAGATAGTTGGAAATACTAAGCTTTTTATCCAACCACTGTACAAAGGGAAAGCAACTTCAGAAATTAACATTTCTTTTCCCAGAGCAAGTAGTTACTATGTTTTATTTACATGTAATGATTCCCAGACAAACAGTAAGGTACGGACCTTTCTTCCCTACCCTCCACTGGATTTTTAGGATCTGGATCTTTGTTCAGAGTTTTGCATCCTTTCAAACCCTTTACTGATGCACCACTCACAGAAGCCTGTGTGACAATGCAAAAATGATTACTTTAACAAGTATCAGCAGCAGGTTTAAGCAATAAAATTGAGTTTAAAAAATGCCTCAGAATAATGCTAATTCATTTGAATGATAATTGAAAGAAAAATGATTGTCATTGGATTGAATGAATAGTTTTATTTCAGATCTCCAGCAAACCCAATACAAAATGTTAACAATACAAGAGCATAAATATGAAACCTCATTTTGGTTATTCCATGATGATTATTCAAAATAATGACCTGTATAACTTACACTAAAATATGTGTGCAGGGCTGTAGTAAATGAGAATGCCTTGTTGTCTGTATTTTTAACTCTATACTCAGTTAAAAGGCTTTTAGAATTTAGTGTGACCTGCAAAAAAGGAAGCATGAAATTGTATCACCATGAGGTTCGAAACATGGCAAGATTATGTACTAGTATTGCATTGCAAAGGTGAACTGTGCTCAAAGAAAACAAGTCCCGCACCCTGTATAAAGCATGGAAGCTAAAATCCCACATAGCACGACTATAAGCAGCATCCTTCAGTTCCAGAGTTACAACAGGATCTCCTTCCACATTTTCAGAATCAACAACAGTCCAGTCCATATTCCGTGCAAATCCATGCTGTCAAGTACTCAACCAAGCAAACATTTTAATTTTTAAAGGAAAGCATTAGTACATAGTGGAAAAGAAAAGCAGTATAATCAAGTAATCACACCACTCATAATTTCACTGCATAGAAGCAAGTTTTATTAACTAAAGAGAAGAAATGGACTCACTATCACTATGCTGCATATAATAGTATGTAGCAGTCATGCCAAGACACATATTACCCAAGAGACCTCTACTTCCATCAGATTTTTGTATTTAGTACGACAGATATCACATTAGAAAAACAGAATAACATGAAGAGCCTTAAGAAATAGCATTCAGGAGAGCGCCATACCTGCTGAATTGGGCCAGGACCAAACTGTGGAAAACAATGTGGGATGCCTCCACTGCCTCAATAGAAAATTAATCAGTATCTGGGGGACCCCAAAATTAGAAAAATCACAATGTAACATGTAAAATTCAAACTATATGTTTTGCATGACTGATGCAAAAACACAAAAAAGGAAAGGAAAAAAAAAAAAGTTCAATTTGATGCAATAACAATGTAAGAATTTTTTATACAGTTATCCAACCACAATTTGCTACATTAGCAAAACATGGTTGTCTCTTACCCCATTACTTCAAAAGTCATATACATGGAGAATTTGATTGGATGATAATGTGAAAGAAAAAATAAAAATTATGTCAGTTTATTTAAATTAAATCCTAATTAAAAAAAATACTCATTCACACTTAAACAAGAAAAAATAAACAATGGATTAAAGAGGAATGAGATGAGTAAGAAAAGAACCTTATTGGTTTCTTCTTATTGAAAACAGCATCGGGACAAACAAAGAGGAGGTCCTTGCCAGTGGAAAGCTTCCAAGAGGTAACACATCCTCCAAAGAGGTAAATTTCAGCCTCACTACAAACATTCAAGGCAACGGGTTTAATTCAATTCAATTGTGATTCCGAACGTGTAAAGATACATACATACATACATAGATGGTTGTGAATGAATGAATGAATGAATGAAGAAAGTTGAGTGAGAAAGCACGTACCTACCAGAGGGTGAAGTAAGGACAAGTTTCGGTAAGTCACCGTCGCCTTCTGTGAGTCGCACTCCCGAAGAGGTGCTTGTTTTGTTGCCCAAGCTTGCAAACGCCATTCCTGAGGAGTACCTGTTGTTGCTACACTCCAAAAATCCAAAAAGTTAATTATCAAATAATGAATGAAGAAATTAATGGTAATGGTAATGGTAATGGTAATGGATGGATGGGATATTTATTTGTGTTGGAGATCGGATCGGATTAACCTGTTGACTCGGCGAATGTTGGGAAAGGCAGTGGTGCCGCTGTTGATGGAGAACGCCATACAAGTGGAACACGTCGCCATTTGCTAATTGTTTCCCCAACTCACATTTGCATCATTATTTCTATGCCACTCTCTCTAGCCTCTGCTGTTTTTTATATTATTTGTTATTATATTTGTTTTCATTTTGCTTTCTTATGGTTTGGTTGGTTGTTGCTACTTGTTAATTTTATCGTGCCTGCGGAAATTCGGATATTCCACGAACTCAGCTACCTCTTCTTCATCTTGGGTCTTGGCTCCACCATTTATGCCTCGTTGTCCTGTGAAATTTCATTCATTTTTGTTTTGTTGAATGATGTTGAAATGGAATAGGCCGCTCTGGCCCAATCATGTTCATCTCTCAATAGGGCCTTAGGTTTATAAAGGTTTTGTACTTTTTGCTTTCTATTCGCTATAGCCCATTGGCCATTGTGGCCCAATAAAGGCCACTAAACTATTAGACAAATTCTACAGGGAATCGGACTGGGAATTAGCTGGCTAATTAGTTGTCCTGCCTTTGCGCATCGGCCCTTCAATGAAAAAGGAAAAATGAAGGTTCGGAAAAAACCAGACATTAACAGTGGGAAGGTTAAGGTTAAATGGATCAAGGGATATAACCCTATATAATAAAATATGTATTTATATAAATATATAAAAATATAAAATAAAATATATGTCATAAAATAACTAAAAATTAACTTAAGCATCAACAAAACCCATAGAACATAACATAATTCATCTCTTAATTAAAATAAACATTATCCATATGAATCAAATCTCTCAAGTTACTACTTCCCATATTATAAAAGAAAAAAAAATTAGGGAATATGAGATTTTAGTTTTTTTTTTAAATAAAAAATAATGAAAATTTGCATTTAAAAAAAAAAACGGTTAAACCGATTTTTTGGCCGATTAAATTTGCCCGGTCTCCTTCCCGCCTTCTCTTTCTTCATTTTCCTAGCATTTGGCTTAACCCTGCTCGGGTCCCTTTGCCAGCTTAATCCGTCTTTTTCCTGGACCATGGGAAAAATTGATATATATAGCAGAGAACACTGCAATTGTTGGGAGTCCATTCCATGTCTTGACGCGCTGCACAAGCGAAGATGAAAGTCAGTCCTGGTTAGCTATTCATTTGCTTGTATTCTTCCACCATACTACGTATTTTATTTTTAAGAGATCTCAACTAATTAACAAGTAGCCTGTTTTTATTGAGAAGAGAAAATTGAGCATTAAAGGCCTTATTTCAAAGGTTTAGAGGTTAATTTAAAGGAATAAAATAAAATGAATATTTATATGTATATATAATTATTTGTTAAAATCTAAACTTTTTTTTTGCAATGATAAAATATATTGTATTAATAATAGGATCCCTTTTCTTTGTTTTTTTTTTTGGACGGAACATCTTTTCTTTTATTTTTTTCACTTTTTCTTTTGCTCCAGGAACTCTTTTTCTTTTAAAAAGACAAATAATTTTTGCGTTGTGCCAATTAAAATTTGTTAAGCCCATAAACATAAATGTCCTAAACAACTACTACTAGTGTACTGGGCCTAAAATATGATAAAACCTAGTAACACCTATATAGAAAACCCTAGCACACATATACATATATATATATATAACTTTCCTTTTGCCAAAGACAGCAACATGCCGCCATCCCCTGTCTTTCATTCTCATCACAAGTCACAAACTCACAATAGTGGAATAGCCATGACAGTGGGAGCTAGTTGATCTTGAGGTCCACATCCAAACTAGCAACAAGAGGAGAACCACTCACCTGAGGCGGGAGGACAGCAGCGCAACGTGGAGCAGAGCAGCTTCCTGGACGAGAGGGCACAACAGATCTTGCGACGTTGCAGACAGGATGGCGACAGCAAAGCAGAGCAGAGGGAAGTGCAAGGTAGAGGTGGACGAAGGTGAAGCACATGCAGACGGCAGTGGTGCAGAGATTCTTCCCTTGACTGATTGTCGGCGGCCTTTATGCAAGAAGAAGATGAGATGAGGGAAGTGAAGTGAGGGTTGAGAGAACTGGCAAAATCAAAAAATCAGGCTGGTCCATCAGTTTTCCCGGTTTTGGACTCCCCCATTTCAGGCTCTCAACCGAACCGACAAGGGAAGCGGTTTCCGATTAACTCGGTCCGGCCGGCCGGTGTGATTTTCTCTTGATTGGTTTTTATAAATCCAATAGTACTACAGAAAATTCCAAAAGAAGGTCCCTAACGTTGAGCTCTGCTGCAAGCTAAGCACTACTAAGATTATTGTATTCAATATAAATCACGATTCTGCTCAAATTGAGGTATAGCAATACATGTCGCCGCATTCTTTAGAAAGGATCATAAACAGTTAAAATCTGAAAAATAGGTAAACGTAACTTCAGGTGGAGTCAAGACGCCATAAAGATGGAGTGAAGGTATTCATTTTCTTTTTCTTCAGAAAAATGGGGAAAATAATACATGTGTTTGAAACATTACATAGGTTCTTTACTAACAAGAACCAGGACCTCTTCATTCTTTTGGGGCTGCCGAGCTGTGGAGGTGGAAGAAGTGACAAAATATATATATACACACCAATCTTCAGCGACTCTTCTTTAACCTACAAAATGGTATTCGTGTGCTATATTTCAACCGCTTCCTCCACGCTAATTAAAGCTAATTTCGTAATTAATCAGATTAGCTAGTGACCAGGACAAATTATCCCATCATACATATAGACAACCGGGGAAAAAAGATTAATTTGAGAGCTTTGGAGGCTTTAGAAAGCGTATACTCCTCACAAACCCTTTCCCAACTTCACCCACTGCTTTTAACAACTTGCAAGGGTCATGTTCTTCCTCAACAGCTTCCTCTAGCTTCCGCTTCTTTAAAAGAGGGAAAAAAAGGAAAGAAAAAAGAGTGATGAGAAAATCCATTTGTCAACATTTGTAGAGTAAGAATTCATAATATAATTTGCACGAAGTCCACCAATATGAACGAAATTTTTATACCTTTGAAGAGTAAGATTCACCCCAGGTTAGGCCAAGAACATCACCACCGAGAATCATGCCATATCCTGAATGTACCGTTGGAGACACTTTCTGCAAGTTATAAACAAAAGTATCTAAATTAGAAAGGGGAAACAACACCAAATGTTCAACGTCAAACAACTTTCACTGTACTTGCCTCTAAATCTCGGATAAAGCATCTTGGTGGATCAAAGTCTATCCGCAACTTATTTTTAAGTTGCTCTGGCTTACCCTTCAAATCTCTAGGCAAGAGAAAGGGTTGGAAACACTTGTTAGCTCGTCCTCTCACAACATGTTTCCTGCCAACATTGCAAATATGAATATCATTTGATTAGTTAAGGCATAACATGTGATAGAGAAGTACAGAAAGTATGAAAGGCCATGCTGTCAATAATTATTGTCCTTATCTTAATAATTACTAAGAGTTTGTTTAGATGTGCTTCTTAAAAAAGATCATTTTTTAATTGATCTTTTTAATTAAGTATTTTAAAAAAGTAAAAGTTGATTTATGTTTGGATGTAACATCAATTTATATTTGGATATAATATTAAAAAAATCTTTATTTATTGTCAAACATCGTTTTTATGTTATAAAAAAGTTTTTTTTTCCAGAAGATGAACATTCTTGCTTCTCAAAAAAGATCGTTTCTTGCTTTTTCTAGTGATTCTAATTTTACTTAAAAAAAATTACTCAAACATACCCAAAAACACAAAAAAAAAAAAATTTAATTAAAAAAAAAATCCAAACAAGCTCTAAGTCCACTAAAAATTGAACTAATGTCCTCCTGCATTATATGCTTCATAGATCTGGAACATTTTATATAGTCGCATCACAGATGAACATGTGACAAGTGAAATTACATAACTGCCAATTTATAAGTAATTATCACTACCAACTAATGATATCACCGTCACCCTTGAAACATTGCAGAACTGTAAAATCACGTAAACTACAAGCTACAAGGAATGGTACCGTTATCAGCTTCAGATGGGAAGAGAAGTCTTTGGGGATATGGAAGTTTGTCCTTGTGGAGAAGAATTATGGCATCATAATTGTTTAAAGGAGTTCGAAAAAGGCACTGCAACAAGAATTGAAAAGTTTATTGAGAATCTGAATATGTATTTATTCGATTAAAATTTGAGACAAATACAGAACCTACAAATGTGCTCCGCTTACCTCCCATCTATATGAACCAATATCTTCCTGACATGTGAGTTTAGTCAACAAATTTGCACTGCTTCTAGCATAAGCCATTAATCTTTTAAGTTCCTGTTAAAAAAAATGAGGAATAATGCAGACAATAAATCAGCAGAAAAGATTACTTCTGTTTATTGCTGCTTAATGACAATCCAGCAGCCAATAATTAGTATATATTGTGGAGAATTACTCCAAGATTTAAGTGCACTACCAAACAAAGGATAAGGACAGACAACCCAATTAGCAAACATACAAAGGTTAAGAAATTTCACGCCTTATGAACTATGCAACAAAGCTTAAATGATATCCACTTGCAGGGGCAACTAACCAGTGCACTTGGTGATGATTCAGTCCAAGACTCAGATGCCTTATCATAAACTGTGGCTAAGAACATTCCAGGCCATATATTTTGTCCATTCTCTGCCTGACCTTTTCTTTTTAGCATAAAGTTATCCTGAAAATCCATAGAGTTGTCATCAAAAGGAACTTGTGTGCTACCAAAGACCAACATTATCAACTAGTTCTTACATGATGCACTCAGTCACACAACTTACATTTATTTCTTTCTCATCACTTGGGCTCAAGTCATTATTTATGTCAACAATCAGTGGAGAATAAGTCCAATCATACTGTGAGAGTAACCGCAAGAACCTGTCAATCCAATAAACAAGCATAAGATCAGATTATGATAATTAGAAAGATTTTTTAAGAAGTCCTAAGCCCTTAGAAGCAATCTGATATTTACTGAATCCTGAGTATAAGGAGAATTATTCATCCCAACTTCACAGCCAGTTCTGCAATCCCTTAACATATGAATGGAAACATTGACTGCCTGTAATATGGTTTAGGACATTCCACCAAGAAAATCAAGTAGAAAAGAGTGCACTGACTCCTGTACAGTAGGTCATTCAATATCTCCCAACCAAATGTAGAAGTTTTTGGTCTATCTTAACCAGACAGCTAGTACCTTTTTTTTTTCTTAAGAGGAAAGATAATAAAAGGAGAAAATAGTCCTCGGCAATTTGTTGTGAAAGGATGGGTGTAAAACTTTTGAGCATGTGATGCAATGTCCAAGCAATCACTAACTACATAATTAGTCATTTCATCTCTAGTCAAAATTATTTTGGAAATACATAATCGCCAAATAGCTGATTAGATCAGTATTCAGTAACGATTTGGAAAGTCACCTTAGAAACCCATTGATTCTCGAGCAGGGAGCATCAAGTGGCAAAGGATTCAGAAAGACATATGCGACCAACAGCTCAATAGCCTCCTCTACCAAGCAAGCCGAAAATAGATGTGAAGCAACCCATCGTTTTGCAAGTCTTCAAATGCAAAAGCCTGTATTAGTTCCACATTACAAATGGTATATAGCTTAACACAAATTTTGAAATATTCACCTAACTACTGGCCCATATATTGGGTAGCGACTTTGTAATCCATTGATCATGCTTGCATGCTGACTACGAATAAAAAGTTTCTTGTCAGTAGAAGGAACCCGCTTTGCTTGATCATTCCCAACTGCATGATAAATGGATTGATAAGTGGATGGAGTAGTATTTACAATTAAATCATCAACATCATATAAGAAGTGTAAGCTCATACCTTCTTTTTGAGCAGACTAAGGCCCCTTTCATGCAAGATTTTCAGACGAAATGCATATCCAGCCATTAGCACATCCACATCATTCTCAGTGGCAGTACATGTCATCCCCACGTCTTCTGAAGACTGGCATAATTACATAATAAAATTAAATATTGAAAAAAATAATATCCTGAAGTGAAACAAAAATGTAATACCCCACCTCTCTCCGATTTGAATAAGGAAACTAGATTTTGTTTTTTCAATAGCAATTTCATCCATTGGCCAGTTTCCAGAACCTTCCAGCTGTGAAAAGCAAAAAATAGTTCTTCATAAAGTGCCTGTAAAAACATCAGCTCACTGCACACTGCTGATGCATAAATCCATACCTGAATCATGACTTCTAGAGGTTGAATGCAAGACGGAACGAGCTTATTCAATCTCAGAGATTCAATTTTTTCCTTAGCTAGAACATGGGGTTCAGGCGGGAAGACTGATGTAGACCTAAAAGCTGTAAATGATAATAAGAACAGCACACGGATTTGGCTCAACTTTCAATGCTTACTTTTTTCTTATTGGGAAAAAAGTCATTTTTTATTTACAGCGCAAAGAAGCACTGAAAAAGATGAGTTTAAAGTGTCTGTATTTGAATTAACAAAATGTTTGTCCAGGTAGGCAAAATACCAGAGTCTAAAGGTTGTACACTTGACACCTTCAAAGGGAGGTCTTCAATAAGACGCAAGCGCTTTGATAAAAGATCAAATGCCCCAAGCAAACTTCCAGAGGACGATATAGGATCTGCCAAAGGTTGCAAAAGGTTAACCATTTCAGAGGCATGGCAGCTATTAATAAGGTAAGCATAATGAACCAAAAAATAAAGGAGAGTTTACAAAGATTGTTACCTTGAGCACCATGAAGCAAAGAGAAATCCAGTTGATCCACAGCAACCATAATATTTTCCTTGGATAGAGAAAGATGACGGCCAAGTACGTGCTCAGCAATTCTTTTTAAAACAAGATGCCTTGCCCACTGCTCACTTTCCCATACTATGAATTTTTTTATACGAAAAAGAAAGCATTACCATAGTCTTCAAGATATTTGACCTCAGCCACAAGGAAAGAAAGATATAGTCACACAGGATCAACTAAATAGTCAGAACACAAGAAACCACACCTGTGCTTTCTGCAATTCTACCATCTTTAAATCTTCTAAGCTCAGCTTTCTCTCCCCAAAACCTCCGAAACTCAAGAGCCTGGGTCAAATCATGAGTAAGGGCTGTTTCGCATGCAAAGAAAACAAAAATTGAAAACAAAATGAAAATGGGACTGTACATGAACAGAAGAATATACCTCATCTTTGCTTTCAGCATTTGGGCCAATATCAACCATCCTAAATGCTTTCTCTAAAGTACTCACTGAAATTCCTATGAACAATGGCTCCTTATCAAGTACTGACAATCCCTGAATTTGTGAATTCAACTAAAATTAAGAGAAAGAACAGAAGATCCAAAGCATGAAGTGTAGTGAAATATTGAAAATTCATGCTTGAAACCATACATCATCCACACTCCATTGGCTTTGCGTGTTTCTCCATGTAACTCGAATGAATTTTGCTCTATCATTCAATCCTTTAGCTAAAATACCATGTACTTTCTCCTCATATGATCTCCAGCACTCATCATCCAAACAAAATCCTGATGCATATACCTCCTTCTTGCCCTTCAAATTTATTCTGTAAGAGCGAGCATGAAATAAGATGAACTTGCAGCTTTCATAATTTGAAGGAAGTCAACTTGAAATTGATTAAAGGAACAGGGCAACCAATCATGAAAAAAGTTCTCCATTATCCAGAAGAAAACAAATGCAGACAGGGAAAAAAAATGGTAAATGAGCCTACCACGTCAAAAAGTACCAAAAACAGCATATGCATCATAATTGGTCCAAAGAGGCTGTTTAAATAAATTATTATGCTCTCAATATCCATCTATTATCCAAATTCATATAGTCAGCAGAAATTTTAATATGCCACAGAAACTTATATTTAGAAGACGACCCTTGCATAAATCACTGTGTAAATAATACCTGCTTCCTACAAAAAAACTTAATATGATGACTAGCATTCTTCGTTTCCTTCATCTTATATTATTTGGATAATAGAGTGTAATTTATGAGCAAAGAACAATGGACAGTGTAAACAACAAAGTAAAGCATGCAGAAAATTTCAAATCAGAATATGGGGAGAAACATGCCTATACTACCATCTAAGAGGCAAAGCTTTCAAACAGACTATCAATGACAAACAAACATTAAATGAAATAACATTACCTCACGCAATAGTCATATTTAACAGCGTAGTCTATCTTGGTCATAAAAACTTCATCAAATCCACCATCTCTGGACTTTTCCATGCACTTAAGTGCCAAAGCAGCCTCATCTTGAAGCTGAATGAATATAATATAAGTGGAACAACAAAAAGAATCAAAACGGCCACTATAAAAGAGGGGGAAATCAAAGGTGTGCCAGTCTAAGTACCTGAGCAAAGCCAACTCTAGACATCTGGAAAGCCAAATTGAACCCTCCAGATGGATGGCATATGATAACTGGAAATGAATCTTTAAGTTGCGTCTTTTCCTACAAATAGGTTATATTGCATTAGACAATGTAATGTACACAACATATTGTGTGAGAAACATTGCAAATATATTAATGAGACAACAATCACAAAATCAGAAAATAAAATGGAAACTTGTAATGAGAGTTCTTAATACAGGTAGCAGATAAAAATTTCTATCAATTCAGGATTAAATCTACAGTGTAAGCAATTGAAAATATAATGACCTACTTGCTAGTGAAGGATCATAAACTTTATATTGCATTAACAGAATATGATTTATTCAAAAAATTTTGCAACATCATTAGTATAAAAGTAGACAATAAAAATAAGGCAAAATAAAAAATCAGCAGAAGTGTAGCTATCATAACAAATAACAAATGGAAGATGAATGCAAATGATACACCAAATAATATTACAAAAGTAGAAAATTACAAAAACTAACAGAAAACTGAAAACCAGTAGTGATGTAGACCTCTTTTGTAATATTATTTGGCCTTCCTTTGTAAAGTAGAGCCCTCGGCTCCGACTCTGAAGAGGCTGCAAAAGAAACAGCAATAATAAATACCTATATATTGTAACATGTGTGTGTTAAATGTCATAGTCTCAAGCCTACCCCTAGTCTGCAATAATATTTAAGTCAATAGCAAATTGGCAAAG
Source organism: Dalbergia oliveri (assembly GCA_030441495.1). Taxonomy (NCBI): domain Eukaryota; kingdom Viridiplantae; phylum Streptophyta; class Magnoliopsida; order Fabales; family Fabaceae; genus Dalbergia; species Dalbergia oliveri. The sequence goes on from JAMLFY010000004.1 coordinate 8,273,092, forward strand.
ATTTGTTTCTGTAATTATTTTGGATGCAAAAGAAAAGGTTTAGGCTTTGACTACAGAACTAGTAAGTCAAATATACTAGAAAAGAGAAAAAATGTTAAAGCAGTGGGAATACATAAAATACATCAAAAACTGTAGTGTACTAGTCATCAAAACAAATCAAGTAAAGCAGCAGAGCTAAAATAGTATTTCCACAGCATTTATATTAAAGCATTGGATGTTTATCATCTGCACAATATGAACAACTTTCACTTTCATAATAGACCAATTATGATACACTAACATGATGGGAGAGCTAAATAAAAATAGATGAACTGCAAAGGAGAGTCTCTACACATACCAATGAAGTTCAAAGTAACACGAATTATTTCGATTGCCTTCATTGAATTGTTGATTTGTTGCCTAGAAGCAAGGTATGCCAGTATGACAGAGATTAAATACCCATTCAGGCAATCATGAACGCATATCGAACTTCTCTGTTAAGCCCAAACCTAAATAAATAAAGACAAGAACTCAATCCTGTGCCCTATTATATATATCATTTCATAATACTGAATGTTATCCATAATGCAAAAATAATTCTCAAATATCAAACCTTAAGCAAGATTAAAGCCTCTCTCAGTTCCTTCCATCCAAGAAATGTTTTGCTGACGAATTCTGTATCCTCTAAAAACATGTCTTCCAAAATACTAGAATTATACTTCGGCGTAGCTTGAAGTGCAGCCCCTTCAGAATATTCACAATCAACCATTAATTTCTTGTATAAAAGAAAGAAGTGACTATCTAAATGTAAGTATTGAAGGTAATCAAGGACTCAAGGAGCAAACCATGATCCGAATTATGAATGTTATTACGCTTCATGTTCAACTTTGATATGCTAAATAGAGACATTGCCACGGAATAATTACAAAAACACCAGGAACTTCAGCAACCTTCGCAGCTGCAATTATTTTTTATGTTAGCCATGCCAATTTTGTTTAAAAAGTAAACCATGTGTAGCAAAATGTGCGCAGTAACACTGAGAACAAACCAGGATAAACAACAAGTATCGGCTTTCGGGCTTCATTGTGTAAGGTGGACCATTCAACCTTACCAATAGATGGAGAAGTCTCCAAGTACTTCTTGATCAAGCAGAGATAAAGGCATCTCTTGGCATGGTATCTATAATTTAAATAATCCTTCTCATGGAAACATTCCTAATAAAAATAGGAAAAAATAGCTTTAAATAGTTACAACAACCAAAGTTCAAAATCGACACTGATAAATGATTACATTCAACATTAATATGAATATTCACTCACCTTGGGAAACCTGATAATGAGATCGACATTGAGTTCAGGCCTCGCAAGACTCTGAATGGAATAACTGCCTCCGATCTTAACAAACGATGGCTTCGTAAATTTGAAGTCCACCTTGTCCGCACCAATGTCCCTCACGAATTTCGGTGCTATTTCCGCAGTTACCTGCCAAACTCGAGCAGTCACGGAATCAGCGTTGAATGCTCCAAAAAAAAATTTTAAAAAAAATCAAATCAAAGCACATAGGAGAATGACCTTGAAGTGATTCGGGATTTTATCGAAGGAAGATTTGATGGCGGAGACGGTGCCATCGATGAGCTTAGAGAACTGAGGGGAATAGTCAAGCTGGACCTCCTTCAACAGCTCCGTCACCTTTAACTCCGTTGAGTCCATCAGAGAATGGTCGCTTAAACCTTCCATCGGTTGTTCACGAAGATGTTTCCGTTGTGGCGGAGCCCGCCGGGAGTTGTGGTGGCTGTGAGTGGAAGGAGTGGTGGCTGTTTTGGGCGCGGGCGTGGGCGTAGGGTTTATAGCAAATCACCTGTTTTATGTGTAGGGTTTATGGCAGAACGATTATAGCCCAAGAAAAAGAGAATATACGATTTGTTTAAAATTTAAAATTATGCAATATTTGGTGTGATCTTATATAGAAATTTAAATCTTATAAGATAAGATATGATAATGATGGCAGAAGAAATGGATAGGGATTATGAACAATTTTTATCTTTTTATCTTTTTTGGTGATTTCATGAGCAAATTTTTCCCACAATATCAAGAAATTTAAGTTTTTAAAAAAGGATTTTAAAAATACGTAAAAAATTCTAAAAAATATAAAATAATATTAATTTTTGAGTTTAATATTGATATATATTGTCAAATTTAAAACTATATAGATAATTCTTAAAAGTATTAAAAAGTCTTGCTCTGTAAGTTTAATATTAGTAGACCTTGACAATGTCATTTAATCAATTTTTCATTTTTATAATTTTTCAAATAATATATATGAAAATTAATCATTATTTATTGATTAGATATTATATAATCAAATAATAGTTAATGCATCAAAATTGAATGAAGTTCTAATTTAGATCAATACTTAATTGATAAGCTACTAGGTAGAGATGTTTGGATAATATGTATACTATATGAAGATCATATTTTTAAATCTCATATGTCACTAGAGTTTAATTAGATTATGGTATAAAAATTAAAAAAGTTGATTTTACATATCAATTCATTTAAGTTAAATTCTAAAAGCACACAATCTTGAGAAAACTTGAACTTAAATTATAGTTAAAATCAACGAGGGGAAAAAAACAAAGATTAAAAATATAAATAAGCTTGAACGCGTAGTAGTCCCAATTAACGTCAACGAGCAGCGGAAATTAAAAAAAAAAAAAATTTACATCAATGAACTTCCTTTGTCACTCAATTCACATTGTTTACGTTCTACCCATATTTTTTGGTCTGAACCTTCTACCTTTTTGGGTAAAAACATTTTGGGTCTAAAACCTTCTTTCCTGCTTAAAAAAGTATATCAGACCCATAATGGAAACCCAAACAAGTTGAACTATGAAGCCCAGCACGCAAATAATCAAATCCAACAGGAATCTGGGACAAAGGGGTGTTGTGCGTCACCGATGGCAGTATCTACGGCACCGCGAGAACAGAAAAGTAAGTGAAGTGCAAATACTTCTTTCTTTTGCCGGGAAGATGTGGAGATCAAAACATTTGTTGTTGTTGGGATCGAAGCTGAAAGCGGAAAGCTGGGTGGGGGTGCAGAAGCAAAGAAGATGGATGAGCAGCGGTGGCGCCACCGTGATGAGTTTCGGAGATGGGAGCCAGGGTGCTCTTGGATTGCCCGCATCACAAATGGGTGTGGGACAAGACGCATACGAGCCCACCCCTGTGCGTGCCCTCCCTGCCGATGTCCTTTCGGTTAGTACCGGACACTACCACTCCCTCGCCATCACCTCCCAAGGCCACCTTTGGGCCTGGGGCCGCAACAAGGAGGCCCAACTTGGCCGTGGCCCTTCTCCCAGGTAAATCCCATTAATACCCCCCCCCACCACACCACACTCCTCATTTCTTAATTTTTTATAATATATAATACCACTGTTACATTTCTTGCATAATTACATTGACTAATATTCTTTCATGAGTTTCGGACTTGGGCTTATGATCGGTACTGAGAACATACACGTGATTTGATCGTTTGTCATGCAAATACACACGTAACCACATCATGTAAAATTTTATCCCTCTATCAATTGGTTGAACATTTTAATTGGAAAACAAGGCAAGATATTATTATAATTTGTAGAACTTCTATGTTAAAAAAGCATTAACAAATTTCCTCTTTTATTTTATTTTATTTTTATTTGCTCCATTCATTCGTTACATTTTTCGTTAAGATGATGTCTGACGATAGTGTAAAGTAAGTATTTTTATGGTTAATTTATGCACGGATCTTATGAAGCTCCAAATGATTTGGTTGGATATGTTGGATTGTTTGGTTAGCAGGGAATCATGGAATGAGCCAAAGAGAGTGATGGGATTAGAACATGTGAACGTATGTGCTGCTTATGCGTCTGGCGTTGTATCTGCTGCGCTTGGGGATGATGGCTCTTTGTGGGTGTGGGGAAGTCCAAGCGTGGCCAACTTGGTCTTGGCAAACACGTCACTGAGGCTGTTGAACCTGCCAAAGTTGAAGCACTCTCCGGAGAAAACATAGCAAAGGTACTTTGATCTTTTGCTACCTGAATCATTTGCATTGTAGTTTAGAGGAGTGTTATCTAGACATTAAAAATTAGACATCTTGGAGATGTACTTAAAAGAGTCCACCACCTTTGTATTTATCTTTCCAAGTATGCCATCAGTGTGTCTAATTTTGATGTACAAATATTACTCTTTTGTAGTCAAGGCTTTGCGTTATGATTTTCAAGCTTCCCTCTTGTTCTTTGTGATTGAGCAGGTGTCTTTTGGTTGGGGCCATGCTCTTGCTCAGACTGTGGATGGGAAGCTCTTTGGCTGGGGATACTCAGCTGACGGTAGGATAGGAAAAATGGGGAATGAGTCGGTGGAGCCATCTCCACTAGATTCCACCGCAACCACATTTGGAAACAACCAACACCACCTTTCGTGTTCAGACCTTGAAGTTGCTGAGAAGAGGGTATTAGAAGGAATGGAGAAGGAGAAAAACATGCCAATCGTATGGGAACCTCGCTTGGTGGAAGAACTTGATGGTGTTGAAGTTGTGGACATTGCATGTGGCCTTGATCACTCTCTAGTTCTTTGCCGTAAGTTAACGCTCAAGTCAACATCCTCTTTCAGCTTTAATAGCAAGTTTTGCACATGCATGGAATTTCAGTTTCCTCTTATGTTTTGATTACCCTTTAACATATATCAGGTGATGGTGTCCTCTTAAGTAGCGGGAGCCATGTATATGGGCAGTTGGGGAGAGCTAGACCTGATTTGGGAATTTTCCCAGTTGACATGAACATCCGCCCCATATCGATAGCAGCAGGGCTTGGCCATTCTTTGGCAATATGCCAGCTTCCTGAACAAGATGAAGATAGCATAGGGACTACTAACATTGCATCATGGGGATGGAACCAGAGTTCTCAGCTTGGGAGGTCAGGGCCAGGGAACGTCCCATCTTTGGTTGATGGATTGGCTGGGGAGAATCCTATGTCGGTTTCAGCGGGGCGTGCACATTCCATTGCCCTCACATCAAAGGGAGAGTTGTGGGTGTGGGGCTCTGGTAAAAATGGCAGGCTTGGATTAGGAAGTTCTGTTGATGAAGCTGAGCCATTTTACCTTGATTCTTTAGAAGGTTTTCAAATTTTACAGGCTGTTTCAGGATTTGATCATAATCTGGTTCTAGTTGCTAGCTGATCCAAGCTTTAAAAAAAAGTAAAAGCCTTTGTATGAGGCTCAGAAAATTTAGTTTGGGGGGAATGTAGAACGGAAAAACAAAAGAGAAAAACATAGGAAATAAATGTAGACGGGCGATGTGTCCCTTGAAGCTCAAATTTCATGATGGAGTAATGGAGTTTATTGACAAGAAATAAAGTCTAGGGACGTCCAAGTGTCAAACTCAAATAGAATAGAATGCATTTTAGTTTGTAAGTATTGTATGTTGCTTATTGCTTAAGCTAAAACCTCATGGTGCTGTTTTCATACAA